>CM063107.1:20964498-22214498 GCA_031841125.1 Acanthococcus lagerstroemiae
GATAAGTGATAACCTGATGAGCCGAAAAGAATTCGAAAATCCTACAGTTTTTGCTTTGTATTCAGTTATTTCCTTCTTCCATAATTTTGAATAACTTATGTTGATAGTGTTTCTCCATGCAAACATCTTCGCGATCCAGTGCGATTCGTTCTTCGAGATCCAGGTATAACAAATTTCCAATCCTCTGCTCACCTAAAGATGCAGGCTTCTCAGCAAGATAAAGTGGAGAATATTATTCCGAAAGTGAAACTTCTCACGTCTCAACTTCAAGAGAGTTTGAACGTTAGTATTCTCTATATTATCTAATCTTTGCTCTTCACGTGTAATTTACGTTTACCGGGTGAGATGTGAATCCTGGCTTTTCCGTTCTAATTTATCATTGTTTGCAGAACACGACCAGAGCTGCGGCTCAAGCTATTCTCGTTGGTAATTCAGTAGATTCAGGAACTATGTACGTAACTGAAACTCTTGTATCTTTCGAGTTGTCTGATTTTAAAGTGTTAGTTTGCCATTGAAATATAATATTATTACATTGTTCCAGGAAACAAGAAAATCAAAATCCGCCCCATTTACCACGCTTTGATAAACACATCGAAGATTTCTTTGCACTTTGTGATCAAATTGAACATCATCTGGTATTGTAAACGATTATTATTTACATCAATTTTTCATTGAAACTGCTAGTTACTATTTTAGATGTTTAGTGAACAGAGCTGATCAGGGGCAGAGATGGGCGAATTCAGCACTGAGGTACTAGGGGCCAGAGTTGTGCCATAGATTAAATAGACCTTTCTCCAGACTCAAGCTGACACGACGGGGAAATTTCCAGTGCTGCCAGATTTTTTTATTTACATTCATGGGGCAGCACAGTCCACTTCTGATATATTAATTCGTCATTGTCATTAATTTCGCTAATATTAATGAATTCTAAGAAACTTCAATGTCAATTTCATGTATAGGTAACATGTGTAGAAAAAAAACAAAAACAAACATGACAATGCAGTATCGAAGACGAAATTTGGATGCTTCAAGAGTCCTCATTTTCACCTCAGTACTCAATGATCATAAATATGTCTAGAAAAAAAGATAAATCACCGTACAATAGACAAATGTACGAATCTTTGAAGTTATTAAACGTTAATATACACCAAACAGTAGCCGAGTAATAACCTTATCAGTTCCAGCAATAGTTTTTTTTTTTTTTTTTTTTTTCCGTTTAACGAGACATTGCCTAGTGGCTATGTTCTCGACAATGGGTACTATTTACAAGGATTTATATAATTCAGTTTTTTCTATTAGGTATACTAAAGTTGTCGAATTTGAGGCTGGAAGATAATGTTGGGCGTCTGTGTTGCTGGTATTTAGGGCAGTCATGTATAATATTATGGTGAACTGTGATGATAGTATTGCAGTCTGTGCACATAGGAGGAGGTTGGCGTGAAAGCAAGTGTGATTCGAGTGTGTCCCAGTAGAGTCTTGTGGATCGCCGTTTCAGTTTCACGCAGTTTGCAGAGTTTGCTGATTGATTTGGTCCAGTCGTGGATGTCCGGTTTTATGAAGTTTGCCAGTAAAGTTTCTCCATTCTTGTAACTAAGCAGTGGTTAATAAGAGGCGAGCGTGAGTTTTTATGTCTGAAGGATTGAGTAGAGGCAGGTATTGGGTTGCAGATGTTTTGGATGCTTTGTCGACGATGTCGTCGGCCGTGAGGCTGCAGCGTCCTGGGATCCATACAAATGTATTTCCTTGGTTGGTCTGAGCTGAGGTGATGGATTGCTGTGAGGACTTGTGTTTTGTTCCGTGGATTGATAGGCTTGGAGTTTGCGAAGAGCGACTTGAGAGTCAGTGAACACGATGAATTTCGAGTGGGTTTCGGTCGGTAGGTGGGGGAGGCATTGGTATATAGCTGCCATTTCGGTAGTGTTGATGCTCGAGATTGAGGGTAGCTCGAAGACTATGAAATCGTGGTGTCTATCAGGTGTGCTCCAGTGGCTCGTTCGGTTGATTTGCATCCATCGGTAAAGCTGCAGAGGTGATTAGGAAATTGGTTGAGGATATTGAATTCGTTGTATGTAGCTTCGTTTGTTACTGATTTGAGTTCTTCGCGGGTGAAGTACCACAGTATATGGATAGGATTGGGTCCCCACGGGGGAAAAGGTGTAGGCATGTGTTGGATAATGTTGTATGGACGAATTTGGGGATGGTAATTAAGGGGTTCGAGAGTTCGCTGTAAGGTTTCTGGGCTATGTTTTGAGTGGAGGTGGTTTGGGATTTTAGAAAGAGAATGAATAGCGTGGTTGGCAGTAAGGAGTTTTCTACGGTAGGAGAGTGGAGGAGTTCCGGAGAGGGATTGCAAACTGCGAATGGGTGAGGTAGGGAAGGCCCTGAAAGCAAGGCGTATGCCAGCATTTTGGACTGGTTCCAGTGCTCGAAGCATGTGGTCTGAGGCAGAGTCGTGCTTGTACACTGCAGAGCCGTAGTCTGAATTGCGGCGGATGAGCGTTTTTGGGTGCGAAACGTTTGTTATTTAGTAGCTTGGGTATGCTGAGCGATGTTAGGCAATTTCTTTTGAGGGACAAAATATGAGTTTTTTAAGTTAGGTGGTTGTCAAAGGTTGGCCTAGGAATTTGGCTTCTGTGGTGGATTGTATTGGAACGTTGTATAAGGATATATTGAGTGTTGATCGGGAGCGTTTCTTCGTAAAGATGACACATTTAGTTTTTTGAGGTGAGAAGCGGAGTCCAGTTGCGTTGTTCCATTTCAGAGTTTTAGAGCTGTGAAATTGCACCCGGCCGGGATCTCTTGCGATCTTGCTGTCTTACAGTTACGTTGGCAACCTATGTCTTTCCAGCATATAAGTTTAAAAAAAAAAATTGTGTTTCATTTATTGAAATTTATGAGAAATGTACTTTGAAAAACTGGTGAAGTACGAAGTACAGTACTGGAATCCAGGAGAGTTATACCTACTTAGAATTGATGTACAGTATCAAATTATCAAATTTAACTTTCTTTTTTTAAACCACTGACCTTTTTTTTCGCGTCCGTAGGAAATATGTAGTTTGAAATTGCGCAGGCGCACATCCGAATGACGGCTACAATCTGGCGTGACGTAGCAGATCATGTAATTCAGTAAAATACGAGATTTTGATGATGATGCAATGATAACAGGAGCAGAGTTGAAGCCTTTACTGTTGCATAATGTATACATGTATTAACTGATATGGAAATTACTCAGCTGATACTCAGGCTGACCTGATGTTTTCAGGACAAAAACAGCATAGAAAATGTTTGTAAAAACGACCGACCTCTGCTGAAAAGAAAAAGAGAGTATAAATCAACGATTTATTGGCGATTTTAAGAAAGAAAGAAAAGAGAGTTCCCTATTTTTTCATGAAGAAAAAAAAGAATATATCTGGTCAGCCTGTGATGAGCTCTTCACCAAACGTAACGTTCGAAGAAACCTCATCCTTACTTCCAAATCTACGTCTCTCCTCTTGAGAAAATGAAATGAAAAATACGGATTGTTAGATAAGCGACTGACAACGTCTAAATGAAGTAGTCGGGTGGTTACCAATTGAAAAAAAAAAAAAAAAGAAGAAGAACACGTTGAAGTTATCTGTTATTTATAATCATAAAAGTGAAATGGGAGGATGTAACACATCAAATACTTTCACTCATATCATTTTCGCCATGATATCTAATCAACACCTAACTCGATTTTGTCAAAAATTTCGCATTTTCACCACCTCATTTAGGGTTTAGGTTAGGAGTCTGGTTGGCCGAGTGGATAGCGCGCTGGTCTTGGAATTCGGAGGTCCCGGGTTCGAGCCTATGTAGCAACTCGCTACATTTCGACTCAGGCCGGGTTTTCGGCCAGAAGAGAAGAGGACTAAGACAGCCCTAACAGTCCCTCCAAAGTCGCTGAGGTAATGCTCGAAAGGGCGGATTCCAGGGCTCGGGTTGAGAGTAATATTAGAAAGATGAGGTCCCTATATATCTATAAGCTCAAAAATGAATTCAGCGCGTCAAAAAACATATATCTAGACACTTAACTCGATTTTCTTTAACAATTTTGTATTTTCATTCCTTCTAGGGGGGGGGGGAGGTGGTTACCAGATGGGGTAAAAATAGGCACAAAAACGAATTCAGCGTCTCAAAAAACATATATTTAGACACCCAATTCGATTTTTTGAAAAATCTTGAATTTTCATCTCCCAATAAAGGGGGCAGATTACCAGATGGGATGAATATAAGTTCAAAAACGAATTCAGCGCCTCCAAAAACATGTATCTGGACACCTAACTCGATTTTTTTAAATTTTGGATTTTCATCCCCCTATAAAGGTGGTAGGTTACCAGCTGAGGTAAAACTGAGCGCAAAAACGAATTCAGCGTCTCAATAAACATATGTGGCAGTTGCTATAAAAAGGGGTAACTTTGTTGATCCGATGAATTTTGAGTTACGGACAGTACATAATAGAGGAATGAATGCCTATTCCAACGAGCTATTGGCGAGATTTGTAGCGTTTTTTGTTCCGGAGAGTGTAACAAGAACGCGCGAAAACACGTTTTTGGGAAAAACGCGTTTAAAGTTAGACACACCTTTTTCTCCCACTCCGTCAAGCGGCCATAACTCGCCGCGGAATCACGTTACCAGCCTCGATGAGCGCTTGTTGGAAAGGTAATTTTTCGCTCTTCTGCGTGGTAACAATTTAGAACATCAGATTTATTCGCGAGCTCCGAATATCCACATAGAAGTGAACGCAGACATTCGCATTCTTTATCATTCTCCTTCATAATTCTCTTTGTCTCTCTCCCTCTTCTCTCTCGTGCGGGTAAATCTTGTCTCTTCGTTATTGCGATGCATTTTCTATACCTAGAAATCAACCAGAATCTCAAAATTGATTTTTTCAACCAAAAAATTTTGTTTTTCTTTTTTTGCGTTTTCTGAGACTTCGATCAATCGACGAAGTTACCCCTTTTTATAGAAACTGCCACATATTTTTCGATACTCAACTCGATTTCTTCAAAATTTTTAGATTTTCATCCCCCAATAAAGGGAGTAGGTTACCAGATGGGGTAAAAATAAGCTCAAAAATGAATTCAGTGTGCCAAAATACCCCTAAATTGATAGATTATTAATAGTTTCACAAATTCGATTTTTGCAGCTTCAAATTTTGAAATTTCCGGCGTCAGGGTTGGGCAGGATTTAAATCCTCAGGTATTTTAAATCCAAATTTCCAAAAATCCAAACTTTGGATTTTGGATTACAAATCCTTTTTAAACAAGGATTTCGGATTCAACTACTAATTGTTAGCAAAGGATTTGCATTTTGATGATTCCAAAAATAATTAAAATCCAATTCCAAAAACAGGGTGCTTAAGACCCAGAAAATCCTCATTTCATAAATTTTAACAATTTACGATTAACTTATAGATATCTTGAAAGTCTAACCTTACATATTGATAGTTGTACATCCTTTTTGTTGTTGTATTATGCGAATGCGAAGAAAGCTCATATTGGTCACCTGTTAGTAGGAACTGAAAGCTGAACGATAAAGCTTTCGCATTCAGATTTAGCTTTTGACTTTGGAAAATATGGCTTCCACTTTCGGCTTTTGGCTTTGAACTCAACCAGCTTTTGACTTTTGGCTTCAGCTTTCATACCAAAATCTTTCGGCTTTCCAGCTTTTGACTTTCGGATTTTCGGGCAGTTTCTACAATATTATTACTCCCCCTCCCCCCTGGTTACTTAGGACTTCGGTGCCTTTAGGTGGTCTAGGACTCCGAGGAGTTGATTTTTTGGCAAATCTTATTATCAGTAGTCTATTAGTCTATACTTTTTGGTTTTCGGGATAAAGTTGAAAAAAGTCAAAAAAGATTCGGCTTCCGACTTTCAGCTTTGGCATTCGCGCCAGAATGGTTCGACTTTCGGCTAGCTTCCAGTCCCTGCCTGTTAGTAAGTAAGAAGTTTGAAGGCTGAATGTAAAGTCCTAAAAATTTCTTCCTTTCACTGATTACAATTAGCATTTTAGCGTTGAGTAACAGACAACAGAAACTGTCATTGGTAGATTGAAGATTGGCATGGGTTGCTGAATTACTGAAATTTAGAAGTCAAAATTCAGATTATTGGATTTTGGATTTGAAATATTTTTCTAA
The DNA here is from genome assembly GCA_031841125.1 of Acanthococcus lagerstroemiae. Classification (NCBI taxonomy): domain Eukaryota; kingdom Metazoa; phylum Arthropoda; class Insecta; order Hemiptera; family Eriococcidae; genus Acanthococcus; species Acanthococcus lagerstroemiae. The sequence continues at coordinate 20,970,653 of CM063107.1, forward strand.
AAAAAATTTGAGACTTTGAATTCAAATACTTTTTTTTTACCAGGATTTTGGATTTTGGATTTAAATCCTGGAGTTCCCGGATTTTGCCCACCCCTGCATGGCGGTATCACAGGGGAAAAGGGAGGCAGGAAATTCACACTGAACGCGTTAAAGACGCAGCGCACGTTCTCAGGAAGTGATACGTGATCGGTTGCAAAATCGAACTCGTGAACGCATCAGTCTGTGGTATGTCTCAGAGTTTTTGATACTCTTATTTGGAGCAGACTATAGGTGCATGAGGTTCCTAGAAGAATGAAAGCCACTCAACCTCTGTCTGTGAATGCTGTTCATGAAATTCCCCTTATTTAATTTCTTGCATTTTTTTTGGTGGCGCGGATGGGCCAGCGGCCAGAGAACCAAGTCTCATAGTCGTTAGTAAATCTACTAGTACTCGATATTCGTTAATAATTATTTTAATAATTGTTCTGTGTAGTAATATTCGCTACAATTTTTCTAAATTTTTCAGAAAACTGCCATCGAATGTTATCAGCAAGGTTCAAGCAGTGCTCGTTACTTAGCCTTACCTGTGATTCCTACTCGTGTTGAGCCTGGTCCAGTTCCCGAAGGAAATGCCATTTCATACCCGCAATATGTAAATTCTGTAAGGTCCCAGATCACATACCTTAAAGAAATTCACGATTTACTGTTGAATGCGTCTCAAAACCAGGGTCCCGGACCCGAATAATCTGCTATATTCTTTCTGGTTACTTTTTGTGTAGCCTTTTCTGTGGTCCTGTGTTCAACGACTTCATGGCGCATATTTTTCATTTTGTGTAATGTCATAGATTTCTTATTGTAGATATTGGATGTAAACAGGGGTACTGCGAGCCTCCTCGTTCACTGACGAGCGCTCTCCTTAAAGCGTACAATGTCCATCTCTCAAAATTGAAGTATCATTTTTAAGTAATAATTTGTGCATAATGCAAGATGTTGTGATGTACTATACTCGTATTTGTCTATTTAAGATGTGAATAATATAAAATATCAGCATGCCAGTATTTCTGTAAAAATCTGAAACAGTGAAACACAAAACTACTAACGTGTCAGGTAGCAGAGGTTTTAAAAGTACAGTTGACTCCCAATTATCCGCCTTAATTGGGGCTGAAGGTAGGGCGGATAACACGAAAACATGTAGGTAAATTTGATGAAAAACATTGAGAACTGGGGAAAACAATTGTTATTAAATTAGGTACATTAGGTGGTAAGTTATTTTATACAAAGTGACTTACTGGATGGACTGACTAGACTGACTGACTCAACACTTCTTTTGCCTGCGAGTACCACACTCCTTATAACAGTCTGTATTTCCTTGCGAGCATCACGTTCCTTGTACCAGCCTGCGAGCACTACGCTCTGTTAGTGCATCATCTCGCAGGCGAGTCTGCAACCACGGGGAGCATTTTCATGTCTGTTTTGCGGACTGCGCCGACATGAGAATGTCGTCGTCCGCTATGCTCCGTAGAGCACGTCGCGCTCCATATTTTTTGGCGCGCTCATTTTTTGGAACTTACATTCACTGGACAATAGCATTCTCATGTCGGCGCGGTCCGCAAAGTATACATGAAAATACTCTCCATAGTTGCAGACTTGTCTGCAAGATGATGCACTAGCAGAGCGTAGTGCTCGTAGGCTGGTACAAGGAACGTGATGCTCGCAAGGGAATACAGGCTGATACAACGAGTGTGGTACTCGCAGGCGAATGAAGTGTTGAGTCTGTCAGTCAGTCCAGTGATTTTAATAAGAATTTCATTTTTCTGTTTTCTCGATAAAATTTTGGTACAAGCATTCCTGATTCACGTTTTCCCGGAAAAAATGTAGAATAGAAATTCCCTTTGCAAATTACCATTCAAAAACACTCTGTCACTTAATATTCTATCCCATTTCGCGAAAAATTGTTGGAAAAAAGTTGTTCCGGATTTCCCGATAATATTGACATTTCCCGAAACATTCCAATTTGATTTTTGTTTGCTTCGTCATGGTAATCCGCTTTTTAGTAGCATAATTTCTCTACTTTCTGAATTTCATGATATCTTGAGCAGTGTGATTCCTAGCTGTTGTTCTTTATGCATATACAAACACCAACGAATTTTTCAGCGCTGAAAAAGCATCGTGCTTCTCCTTCCAGTTCTACATCATCAGCATCAGCTGCACTAAGGACAAAAGTTGAGGTTTTAGTAAGATTTCGGATTATATGCTCTTGGCTAGACGGATAATCCGGAAGGGGGAGGGGGTGGTAGATAAATTCGAGGCGGATGAATCTATGGTGGAAAGTCGGGAGTCTAATGTGTTTTAAATTTTTGAAAAATGTGGTAATGCCTTCAACATGTTCAATATGCAATTCAGAACACATCGATAGACATTTTTGAAAATTTCTCATTTTCTGGAGGAAGCAGAAAAACGCAAATAACATTAGACTGGAGACAGCTAGAGTAAAACCGTTTGTATTTTTGGTGAGAGAAAATCATTTCTGACAAAATGAAGGAAAGGAAAAGTAAGAACGTCTCTTGGGAGAAGCAAAATTTTCTCCGGTTTACTCTGTCACTAAGGGTTCTTGAGGAGCAAGTTTTTTCTCTTGGCGAGCTGCCAGACTTGCCAATAATGAGCTGCTCTCACCAAACTTTCAAACCGTTTTGCTTTAGCTGTCTCCAGTCCAAATTTATTCGCATTTTTACACTTTCGACGAGAAAATGAGAAATTTTGAAAATGTATATTGGTGCATTTGTGTTACATATTCAACACGTTGAAGGCGTTATCACATTAACGTTCAACACAAAAACTGCAGATTTAAAAAAAATAGGGTAACGCCTTCAGTACGTTGAGTCTGCAACGCAAAACGCACGAATGTACATTTTCAAAATCTCTCGTTTTCTGGGGGAACTGAAGAAACGCGAAAAAGTATGGACTAGAGACAACTAGAGCGAAACGGTTGGAAATTTTGGTGAGAGGATACTATTTTGAACAAGTCTTTCAGGTCACCTGAGAAAGCTCATTTTTCTCAAGCATCATGAGAGGTAGACAAAAAAGGAGACAATTTTGGTTCCTGCAAGAGAAGTTTTAACTGCTCACTACTTTCACTTTGTCGGAAATGATTTCGTGTAACCGGAATTTCACACCATTTTGCTCTATCTGTTTCCAATCGAAAGGTCTTCGCGTATTTCCACTTCCCCCCAGGAAATGAGAAATTTTGAAAATACGGATACGTGTGTTTTGTATTGAATATTCGATTTGTTGAAAGGGTTACTAAACTAAATTTTTCAAACATTCGCATAAGTATAGACAATAATTAAAACTATAACGTGGTAGTGCCCTCAACGCGTTGAGCATGCAACTCGAGAACTATAGAGCGAAACAATTTTGGTGAGAGAGATCAACAACTTTGAGCTGAATTTTTTGAACTTCTCAAATTTTGCAAGAGAAGTTCTAACTTTTCATTACCTTCAACTTTGATGACAAAGTTGTAACTTTGCCAGGTGTTCTGACAAATTTCTGTTGTACTTTTTTCTCGAGAGCACTAAACTGAGCTGCTTCTGCTAACTTTTCACCTTCAATTTGAGTAAAAAAAGTTGTACTTTTTTTTTCTGTGCACATTTTTGGAAAAACGTGTAACGACTGTAACAATTTTTGAGAGGATTTCTGACAACTTTGAGACCAGCTCAGAGCTAGAGCTAAACGGTTTGCAATTTGAATAACTTTGGTTCTGACAAAGACTTCTGTGAGAAAAAAAATCACTTTGAACTGGAGAGCTAGATTGCTTGGTGAGATCATTTTCAACTTGGAGCTTTCACCTAAAAACGCTCATTTCTTTTTAGAACGATTGGAGATAGATCAAAACTGAGCAAATTTTGCTTCTTGCAAGAGAAGTTCTAACTTTTCATTACCTTCAATTTGATAGTAACTTTGCCAGGGTTCTGACAAAGTTGTACTTTTTTTCACTTCTGTGCACATTTAAAAAAAAAAATTTCTTTGGAAAAACGCGTGTAACTTTGGACTGGAGACAGCTAGAGCGAAACGGTTTGCAATTTTGGTGAGAGGAGATCATTTCTGACAACTTTGAGCTTTCACCTACAGAAGCTCATTTTTCTCGAGAACTATGGGAAATAGAGCTAAACTGAGCAAATTTTGCTGCTCGCAAGAGAAGCTCTAACTTTTCATTACCTTCAATTTGATAGTAACTTTGCCAGGTTTCTGACAAAGTTGTACTTTTTTTCACTTCTGGGCACATTTTTGAAAAAAAATTTTCTGAGGAAAAACGCATGAAACTTTGGACTGGAGACAGCTAGATTGCAACTTTGGTGAGAGGAGATCATTTCTGACAACTTTGAGCTTTCACCTAAAAAAGCTCATTTTTTGAGAACGATTGGAGATAGAGCTAAACTAAGCAAATTTTGCTTCTCCCAAGAAAAGTTCTAACTTTTCATAACCTTAAATTTGATAGTAACTTTGCCAGGGTTCTGACAAAGTTGTACTTTTTTTCACTTCTGTGCACAATTTTGAAAAAAAAATTTCTGTGGAAAAACGCGTGTAACTTTGGACTGGAGACAGCCAGGGGAAAACTGAAAAATACATTTTATTCAAAATTGTATCCTCTATCCAGAATTGCAAACCGCACTGCTCGAACTGCCTCTGTTCCATAAATATTCAGGAATTGTCGGTTCGCCCCAGCAGAATAGAAGGTACAATGGGTCGGATTCGTGTGCGATGTGTGTTATATTCAACGTGTCGAAAACGCACTCGAAAATGTGGTCGAAATGGGTCAAAAATTGACTCTAGCTCAATTTTGACAACGGATTCGAATTCGTCTCGAAATACTGAGTAATCGGCGCCAGCCCCGACGCCGAAGATCTCCGAAAATTTTTTCATCCCAAAAAAGACATGATGTGAAGGGGGAAATTTCCAAAATTTTCAGAATCAAAAATTTTGAATTAAAGACTGTTTTTTACTCAGTTTCTCACGCTGAGTCCGAATGGCGAGTTCTAATTTGGCAGCGACGCACCGATGCCGAGAAACACAAAATTGAAAACTTTGTTGTTTTGGCGCCTTCAACACGTTGTATATGCCACACATCGCACACCAATCCAACTCATGGTACCTTCTATTTTTCTGGGGCGAACCGACAGCGAATAATTTTGGAACGGAGGCAGTTACAGCAGTGCGGTTTAAAATTCTGGATAGAGGAGAGAATTTCGAATAAAACATATTTTTCAGTTTTCCTCTAGCAGTCTCGAATCCAATGTATTTTGCCTTTTACCAGTTCGCCCCAGGAAATTCGCAATCTTGCAAATGCATATTTGTGCGAATTGTATTGCAGATCCAACGAGTTCAAGGCGTTGTTACATTTTTCAAAAGTTCATTTCACTCAAAAATGTACTCAAAATTGGTCAAAAATTTACTCTGGCTCAGTTTTGACCACGAATTCGAATTACCCATTTAGAAAATCAGTAAAATTGATACATGTGCAAAAATTTATTCGAAAAATAATATCTTACATACTTTGCAACCTTCAACAGTCCCTTGAACTAGAATACGGTAGTATTTAAAAAAATAAAAATAATATGATAAACAAGAAAAAATAACTTTAGCCCGAGTAAATTACAACAAGTTTGTTCCATGTATAATTTTTACTCTTAAAAACACGAGACTTTTTCTTGTCAAGATTAAATAATAATATAAACACGATTTAATGCTTTTTAAAAGCTACAACAGTCGCAATACACTAAATTAAAAATTAAGAAAGAAAAATGCCGTACATACCTAAGTAGTAGGTTAACGCATTGATTAAGTAAGAAGGTTGAAGTTCAACTATTCGAGTAGAACCATTAAATAAAAACTTTCAAAGGTTAAGAACATAATTTTCCATTACAGGTAATATAGGTAGTGAAAATCGTTTATAATGATCCCGAGCATATCATGTCACAAATACTAGATCACCGAAGAATTCGGGTACATGCACCAAATGTGGCTATGTAGAGGTCCTACTGTGACCACTTCTGGAGTAATGCGCTGTAATAACCATGAAGAAGAGTAAATACTGAGTCGATGAAAAATTAAGAGCATGACAACATTATTAGTATTTCCCTCTTTCAGAAGATCTGTTTATGAGTTATAGCTATCAAAGTGACCACATTTGGGCCTGTGGCTACGTTTGGCACAGCTGCCATACCCGAGTCAGAGACGTGAGACAGTTCAATAACTTGTAGCAACCAACCAGACACGATGTTGAATTTGTTCGTTCCTCTCAATATCATTTCAAACCAAACTGTCATTGTACATTGTATGTACCTACAGTCGATCAACTCTTTTGTTAACATCCAAAATCCACCGCGTTTGTTACTCGACATAATGGTCGAATGTGATATAAAATTCACTACAAAAGTTGAGTTTGATACTATGTCCAAATCGACTTCTGGATAAAATTCTACATAAGGTCGATGTAAAGTTCGATCCGAATGTCAAAGTTGACATGGTTACTCGACTTTACTATCGAATTCTGTAACAAATTCGACCTCAGTATTATGTCAGAAAAGTAATGCCGGATTTTGTGTATTGACATTATTTGTTGTTTCAAGGAATGTAATTATTACAAAAAAAATAAATAAATAATAATTCGCAATGTGTGCTAACTTGTATAACGCATAGAGTTATGATTAATGTTGAATAGACTTTTGTCTTTGTATAAGCCAGTTTAGTATTGATGTGGGACTCTGGTTCAAGATCAAAATAAACATCTTTCTGGTACTTCAATTTTGCGGTGCGAGTAAAATGTGTTATTTAGTTTATTGTTTATGAAGTACTAATAATTATGAGTTGAAACAGTACGTGCCTTGTATTATTTATTCATAATAGCTCCAGGCCCGTAAATAGTCTTTTATGCCAGAGGAGGGAAAGAACATTTATGAATATTTGGTAGAGAGGGATAGCAATATATTTTCTGTTTTGCGGAGGAAGATGTCTCCATTTTCTCTTTGGTAGGAGCCTGACTAGCTCTTCTAGACCCCCTCACTTTTAGCCGGATACAGATTATTCGCTGTTTCGCGTTGGAGTTTCGTGTTTCGTCTTCAGCTACGAAAACAAAGTATACACAATATTCACATTTTTGCTCTGCTTCTTTTTTCGTCATTTTTTCGCAATTTTCAAATATTTTTGTCCTCAGTTGACGAAAAAAGCGATGCACAGACGCATATACTTACTTGTGGTTGATTTATGAAATAGAATTGTGAGTAGTGATTCGGAAGATGAAGTTGCATTGGCGAGTGTGATCGTTGTTATTGTATCTTCTAAATTGAAAATTATTTCAAAGAAGCGAAGAAGAAGATGATGGTCGCATACAAGTGAAAAAAGCACCAAACGTGCAAAATAATGAAATTATTTTCAGGGAAAATTTCTGGTGATTTCCGAAAAATTTCATCGAACATAATTGAGAATGATCTCCAATTATTTCCAAAGAATTTCATCATTTGATTTCCGCTTCACTTAATTGAAAATACTGAGAAAAAATATCCGATTATTTTCGAAGAATTTCATCGAACATCATCGTTGATTAAAGTCTCCGATGATTTCAGGAGAATTTTTTCGAAATATTTTCCGAAGAATTTCCTCAAGAATCTTCGAGAACATTTTCCGGTAATTTGAAGAATTTCATCGGAAATATTTGAAGAAAAACTCCGATGGTTTCTGAAAGAATTTTATCGAAAATCTTCGGGAAAAATCTCCGAAGATTTTCAGAGAATAATTTTATTGGAATTCTTCGAGAAGAATTTCCGATGATTTTTAAAGAATTTCATCGGAAATTTTTAGAAAAAAAAATCGGATATTTTCCGATGAATCTCATCGGCAATATTTAGAAAAAATTTCCAGTATTTATCAAAAAATTTCATCAAAATTCTTCGAGGAACTTTTTCGATAAAGTTTGAATAGGAAATATTCAGTGGAAAACTCCGATGGTTTTGAAGAATTTTATCAAAAATCTTCAGGAAAAATGTTCGATGATCTCCGAAAAATTTTATCGGAAATCTTCGAGAAGAATCGCCAATGATTTTTAAGGAATTCATCGGAAATTTTTGGGTGAAAATCCCAATAATTTTCCAAGAATTGAGACTATTTTCCACTCATGCGATGGAATCAGAAATATTTCCCGACAATTTTTGATGAAATTCTTCGTAAATCAGCCCACAATTTCCAAAGAATTGATAATTTGAGAAAAATCTTGGATAATTTCAAAAAAATGTCATTGGAAATTTTCAAAAATAATCTCCACTAATTTTCAGAGAATTTCGTCAGAAATCTTCAGAAAAAATTTCCAATGATTTCCGAAAAACTTTATGAAAAATCTGCGGGGAAAATCTCAGATTCTGTCGCATGAGTGGGAAATAGTCTCAATTCTCCGGGAATTATCGGAATTTTCCCCCAATATCGAATGGCCAAAATGGAATTTTCTCCTATGAATAACATGCTGAGAATTACTGAAAAATTCCTTAGAGTATGCGCAAAGGCTGACATATTTGATACTGACAGGTCAAAGTTTAAGCGGCGTTTGGAGGGACCTTGGGGGGGGGGGCTGAGGCACCAGTACCATTTTTTCTCTTTCTTTTCCTTATCTTTTGTTGTTTTTTTTTGTTTTTTGTTTCATTTTGTTTTATTTTCACTTTTATTATTATTACCTATTATTATTATTATTATTATTTTTTAAACAAGTCTGTATTTTCGTTTTTTACAGTTGTATTATTAATTAAGAATGGTTTACTCTGTAATTGGCCAATGGCTGTTGAGGTGACCTTAAATTTAAAAAAAATAAATAAATAAAAATCATCGAATATTTTCCCTGAAGATTTTTGATAAAGTTCTTCAAAACCATCGGAGTTTTCCTCCGATTTCTTCGTATAAAATTCGTCAAAAATTATTTTCCAAATGAATTTGGATGAAATTTTTCGGAAAACATTGGAATTTTTTTCTAAAGATTTCCGATGAGATTCTTCGTTGATTACCGTTTTTTTTGTTTGTTTTTTTTCAAAAATATCCAATGAAATTTCTTAAAAATCATCGGAAATTCTTCTTCATTTTCAATAAAATTATTTTTTGGAAATCATCGGAGATTTTTCCTGAAGATTTACGATAAAATTCTTAAGAACCATCGGAGTTTTCCCCGAACATCTCCTATTCAAAAATGATAGGAAAATTTTCGCGAGGAATTTTGATAAAATTTTTTAGAAAACACTGGAAATTTTTGCTAAAGATTTTCGATGGAATTCTTCAGAAATTTTCTGAATTTTCTACCAAAAATTTTCGATAAAATTCCTCAAAAATCATCGGAGAATCTCCTCGAAGATTTTCGATGAAATTCTTCGAAGATCATCGAATATTTTCCCTGCAGATTTTTGATAAAATTCTTCAAAACCATCGGAGTTTCCCCCCGAATTTTTCCTATAAAATTCTTCAAAAATTATCAGAAAATTTTCTGGATGAATTTTGATGAAATTTTCGGAAAACATTGGAAATTTTTTCGAAAGATTTCCGACGATATTCTTTATTAATTACAGGATTTTTTTTTCAAAAATTTCCGATGAAATTCCTTAAAAATCATCGGAAATTCTTCTTGAAAATTTCCAATAAAATTATTTTTCATTCAAAAATTATCGGAAAATGTTCGCGAATAATTTTGATAAAAGTTTTCGGAAAACATTGGACATTTGGAATTTTTCAGATATTTTCTAAATTTTTCCCCAAAAATTTCCGATGAAATTCATTTAAAATCATTGGACTCTTGAAGATTTCCAATGAAATTATCCTTTGAAAATCATCAGGGATTTTTCCTGATAATTTTCGATAAAATTCTTCAAAAACCAACGGATTTTTCCAACTGTACGTCCCCTCCATCTCCCATAAATAGCCACTGGAGCTGTGTGGAGAGAGAAATAAATGAATACATAACTATACCGTAGAGATATGGCCATTGTAATATATGGCAATAAAAGGCCCTTTAAAAAAAAAAAAAATTATCAGAAGATTTGTGAAGAAATTCTTCGGACAATATTTCCTAGGAAATCGTCAGAGATTTCCCCCGAACATTTCTGATGAAATTTTTTGGAAATCATCGGTAATTTATCCCAAAATTTCCGATGAAAATCTCTAGAAATCATTAAACCTTTTTTCTGAAGAAACGCTTAAAAAATCATCAGTGATATTTCTCAATAATTTCCAATAAAAATCCTTTGGTATCATTGGGGATTTCCCTTGAAATTTTCAACAAAGTTCTCCTGAAATCATCGGACATTTTTCTCAATGATGTCCGATGAAATTCTTCGAAAATGATCTGAAATACCCCCTAATATTTTCGATAAAATTCCACGGAAATCAAAGGAATCTTCTCGAAGATGAATTCAGTTGACATTCTTTGGAAATCATCGAAGATTTTCCCCGAGAATATTTCATCGTTTTGCACGGTTGGTCGTGAAACATGAACGAAATGCCGAAACATCAGTGAAACGCTACGCACTATCAACGAAAAAATGAATTTTTCGTGTTTCTGAGTTTCGCACACAACCCGTTCAAGTGCGAAAAAAAAAAAATGCGAAAGAAGAATTTTTTGTGAAAACCTACATGCACGAAAACCTGCAAAACAACGAAAAGCGAAACACAAAATATGAAAGAAACATCAGCGAATAGTCTGTAGCCCGCTTTTGTCTTGACTTCATTAACTAAAAAAAATGTTTTGTAATGTACATTTCAAAAATGTGTCATATTTATATGTTTTGCTTTAATCAGGGATTTCACGTTTGTCTATCTTAGGTACGATTTATCGTTGCCCGGTTCGGTTGCTGAAATTCTTCTGGGATTTCATTCAGACAGAATCATGAACGTTTTAGCGATTTGAAGACAGAAAATATCTGAGATAGTTGCAGTTGTCTATTTACAAAAGAATGAAAGGTTTGCAGGATAAATTATTCTGATACTTTCACGTGTCTGGTTTCATGGTATAGTTTACTCAGTTATCTTACGTAGGTATAGGTAATACCTATAATGTTATTTGTTGATGGTAACATTAAGTCATTTTAATTTAGAAAACACTCTGTAGGTACCTTTCCTGTAGGACACAAGAGTTTAAAAATACAAATTTAAAAAAAAAAAATGGAAAATCTGTGCTTGACTTTGCTCAAGTGAGATTGATTAGTCTATTGTGTATGTTCAAGACGTAGCAATACAGCAGAACCTCTTTATATACAGTTGCCTGTTTAACGTTTATTGTTGAAGGGTCTGGGATCAATTGTGATGATCGAATTTCTCTTCATTACAAGTTGTTTCCAAAAAACCTATAATGAGTATACACATAGGTACCTAGCTAATTCACATAAACGGTTGATCATTCATATTCTGTGACGTTTCCACAGCTTCCACCGAATTGTAGAACGTCTCTTTAGTAATTAAAAAATAAAAAAAATAAAGCGCATTACGAGTTTGGAATTACATGCTAAATGCAACCATTTCGCTTGATTGTCATTTCTAAAAGCTGCATGAGACATAGACTCTCAAAAGATGAGGAGAGGGGAATTATTACCTATATCACGCAAACTATACATGTTTGTTCAGGATGCAAACTTGACTCTTTAGAAAACAAACAGTTTTCCGCCACTGACGTAGTATTGGAGGACACGAATACTTTATTTCTTATAAAAATACTATCCCATCAGCAAACTGGCCGGGTCAGTATAATGCAGGATGGAAAATCTCATTTTGCCTATTCGATTCATTCGCGGGGTTTTCAGTTCTCAAAAATGGTATGAACAATATAAAATACGATACGGTGTTAATGTGCAGGCACCTAACTAGACATACGTGGTAACTTTGAGTAACAATGATGGCTGTAGACGTACCTTAAGGTGTGTTACATAACCAAGAATTTCAGTACCGCGATAGGAAAGTGGAAATTTGATACTTTTTGACAAAAAGGAACAAGTGTTATAGGAATGCATTGTGGTGAGGATGCTCTAAAATTATAGGTGTCTATATTGAGACAGAAGTCAGGCAAATACTTGAGACATGCATTACCCGTACACCTACACATGGCGTTCTCCTCCGATATAATGCATGTAGGATAGGTATCCTCTATCCTGAAAGTAGTAAGTTAACACTCGAAAGAGTAGAAACCTGGTACTATTTCGAATCATTCTTCAGATTTTGATTCAGAACCTCTGCCACTGCTGTGTCGATGTGCTCGTCCAACGAGGAATCAACTGGTAACGATGGATGTTGGTAATTTTTTAAAAAATAACAGGTTCCGGGTATGTTTGCGGGAAAACCCTTTGGTAAACATTCTCTGCTTCGTTCTTCAAACGTAAATCCCTCGTTTTGAATCAAGCATCTGGAAAAGAAAGAAAGAAAGAAAAAATATAAGGAACGAGAAGATTAACGAAGATTACTCGACCAGCAATTTCGCTACGTATTTCATGCTCTCGAAAATTACGCAATTACTTAGAATTAGGGAAAAATTACAGGAAATATTCGCAGCTGGTACAGTCGTTAATACAAAAACTCATTTGTGAAATTGTGTCACTGATGGTGACGTTTTAATAAAATTTCCTTCCACTTCATCGGAGTAGACTTTGATAATGCACTTATTACAAATTAGTCTGCTTACAATTTGTGGAAATACCAGCGAGATAAGCAGATTAAAAGGCGAGGAAAGACATTTAACGCCGGTTTATCTTTTTTTTTCTCTCTCTCTCACTCCCTCCTAAAAGGTAGTCCTTTCTTTATCCGTTTTTGTAATATAATTCTCTACCTAGCGTTTATTTTCTGTATTTTATTTCATTCTTTTTTTCGTTCAACAATTTATGCATTCAACTTATTTTGCCTAAGAATCTACGTACTTATAAATAATAATGTACAGGGTGTCTCTTTTGTATTGACACCCCTTCCACCTGGTAAGTAGGCAATCTACCCAACAATATGTAAATATGTTAGCATACTTTTACTTTGGAAGGAGCTGAGTTATGGTCCAATTTTGAAAAGTTTCCAATCTTTGAAATTTTTTCTTCTTCTCACGACTGGAGATAGAAAAAAGGTACTAGTAGGTAATAGTAGAAGATAGTTGTGGTAGCAAATGGTCAGAATTGGTTCAACAGGGGGTTCAGAAAATCAATTTTAGTATAAATTATATCAGAAAATTTTCACATTTTTTCAATTTCCTGTGAAACTTGCCCTTTTAAGCTACTGTATTTTTTGTGCAATAGATTGCAAATCAAATTTCCTATAAAAAGGTCATTAGAGATTTTAATGTATCTCGATCAGAACTGCTCAAAATGGAGTTAAAGATATCCCCGTTAAGAATTATTACTTTTTAACACAGATGCACAGACGTTATGAAGATAATAATCATCTTCTTCAGCTACTTGACCACTTCAAAGAGTTATATCCTTTATGGGGCTTATTCACCTCCCTCCTTTTATCTATTTACCCCATATTTGAAATTGAGGCCCATGCAATGAGTGGAGGAGGTTCTAGTATTTTGTAAAGTTTAATATGGGTACCCAATAATTGGCTCCAAAGGTGACCGAATTCGGTTTTGGTAATATTTTGGCCATATTCCCCGAACGGTGACGTATACCGATGGAAAGGAGGTGCAAGATGACAGTTGTGGTGACCACACACACAAAAAAAAAAATTAAAGAACATGGAAAGTCATTGAGCACGATTTTCATAAAATATGATAATTTTCTAATATAATTTGTACTAGAATTGATGTCATGAACACCCTGTTGAACCGATTCCCACCATGTTTCTTTTCTGTGATTACCACAACTACCTTCTACTATTACCTACTGCTACCATTTCTCTGTCTATCTCCAGTCATGAGAAGAAGAAAAAATTTCAAGGATAGAAAACTTTTCAACATTTAACTATAATTCGGCCCCTTCAAAAGTAAGAGTATGCAAAAATATCTACATATTATCGGGGTAGGTTGTCTACTTACCAGATGGAAGGGGGCATTGCAAAAGAGACACCCTCGCCTCATTTTTTTTGTATACATTTGAAAGCACGCCCTAAAAATTGATTAGCACGCCACAAAAAGTAAATCGCACGTAGGTAAAAAAAACATTATTACTGCTCGAGCAACGCCTTCTTCTACTTTGCTGGCCGTCCCCGTTTCCGTTTCTGTCCCAACGGCACATTTTTCGCTTCTCGCGGAACCTGCACTAGCTGCAGCCTGATCTTCATACCCAACGAGTGCTTGCATTCCCCTTTCTTCTGGAAGGTAGGGCATGAGCAGCTACATTCATTTACGCACCTACAATTTATGACGATTCTCCATGCGGCGAAATGTTCCTTTTTGAATTGGTCGAATGTGGTCCACTTCCCCTCCATTCGTTCATGCTTTGATAGGAGTTTTTCAGTTACTGATTTCTTCAAGGCGAAAGACCCTACGAAGTAATGCATGCAATTTTTATCGGAATGGTCGGGCCTTTGCAATACCTTCTTGTTTTGCAAAGCCACTGATATGCTTTCGTCCAGAGTTCCAGTGGAATGTTGGGTGCATCGGCAAAACACGTCACATTAGGTGAAGAAGGGTTGCGTTGGATCGACCATTTTCCCACCAGTTCAGACGCGCTTGTAAGGAATTGACGAAGAGGCAGACGTTCTTGGAGCGTGTGGTTCCTTTTTATCCACCCATTTGTGCCTTCAAGGCCATTGTTGCTCGATGGATAGCCAGGAGCAGCTCCTTCGAACCACTTCGGATATTTTCGTAGCCACTGGTTTTCGAAGTGCTCAATACAGGTTCCTTCACACAATTGTTGTGCCTAGGCCGGGACAATGAATAAATGTGGCGTGCTGCATTTGAGGCGTGAATTACCTGTACTGGGACGTTCAACGAATTTTTTATATAGTGCGCATGTAGGGCGTGAAAATTCATTTTTGTGGCGTACAAATAAATACTTCCCTTTTTTTTTATCCAACAATTTATACATTCAACTTATTTCGCCTAAAATACGTACCTACTTATAAATAATAATGTGTAATTTAAAGGAACTGCGCTTACTGATATGTAGTTGGACTGATGTTTATTTTCAAAGGTTCGCTGCCGGATTCGAATTTATTGGCAATCGTTACGTTGTGACCGAACATGCAATAACGAGGCATTTTTACACCTACCACTCCAGCTAATACAGATCCAGTATGAATTCCAATTCTCATCTAGAAAATAGTATATTTGTGATTAACATATTCATGTTACAGTTAAAACCCGAAATCAGTAGGTAAATTCTTCAATTCACCAATTAAAACAAGTTTCCACAAATGATTTTAGTCATAACTAGTTTTGACTAGTTAATTCTAGAATTTACTAATGGGTCTAATGCATCAGTAAATTCTAGAACTCAAATAAAATTATATAATTGTTTGAGATCAAAAGGTAATAGTATTTTGAGGCGTAGCACTGTTTACATGAGGCAGCTAAGAAAAAAGAATTTAAAACCTGATTCTTATACATTTTAATGTTTCAGATCCGAATTCTCTTTTTGCACTGAGGTCTTTCTAACCCCTGACCCAAGTTCCCAATGTGAAGCCCTCTCTCCCCGACTAGCTGCCATTAAAGCCCACTATTCAGCTAGCCATGGGATACTACAGAAACTGGGCACCATCCAAAATTAAGTTTTACGCATACGTACAGGAGCCCTAAAAACCAGCCCAATCATCAGCCTCCAGGCAGAAAACAAATATAACTCCTCTGGAGCATCACCGGAATATTCAAATACTCTCCTACTACTTTAGAGTTTTACTGATACCAAACCACTGTAATGCGTACAAAAACTCACTTACCCACCTACAAATAGTCCAACATCCCTCGGAGTAGTGTGTGAAACTTCCTTACATCAGTACAATATTACTCCTCTAGAAATGGAAGGCTTTGAGCGACGCATTCACCATACTATTCAGCATCAATGGACGAATGTACCCCCCCCCCCCCCAAAGCAAACTACGGACAATCAAACCGGGCCTTGCAGACTGGACTACCTTTTGCCATGAAAATCGCAAACTGGAAGAAGTAATAACTCTACTTCGAACTGGACACACACTCATCACACGTCAGCATTTATTTGATCGTTCCCCTCCTCCTCTCCGTGAGATATGCGATACCTCCATAGATGCCATCCACCTCTACTGTCAAAAATTCATCACCACCTGAGGACTTCTTTTTGGTTCTTCCCCCGACCTTGTATTTGAAAGTCTAACTCACTCCGCATATAATATAGCACTCATCATCAAACATATCTTACTTGAAAAGAAAACACTTTTGAAATGTATTCAATGTAACTCACCGACTCGAGAGTTGTGAAAACCTAATTATGTTGTTCCGCGACTATAAATAAATACGAGTATACAGGGTGTCTCTTTTGCAATGACCCCCTTCCACCTGGTAAGTAGGCAACCTACCCCAACAATATGTAGGTATATTTGCAAGGGCTGAGTTATGGTCAAATTTTGAAAAGTTTTCTGTCTCTGATTGTTTTTCTCGTCTCACGACTGGTGATAGACAGGAAAATTGTACCAGTAAGTAACAGTAGACAGCAGTTGTGGTAACCACAGGGAAAAAAATGTTCGGAATCGGTTCAACAGGGTGTTCATAAAATCAACTTTAGTACAATTAATATCAGAAGATTTTCACATTTTTTCAAATTCCTGTGAAACTTGCCCTCTTAAGTTACTGTTTTTTTCATTTTCAATAGACTGTACATTAAATTTCCCCTAAAGAAGACCATTAGCAATTTTCTTATATCTGGAGTAGAACTGCTCAAAATGGTGTTCAATATATCCCCGTTAAGAATAATTACTTTTTAACACAGATGCACCGACCTTATGAAGATTTTCACCCATTCATTTGTGTGTGAGGTAGCGCTGTATGCGCCGAGTGCTCAGACGTTGTAGTCCATTGCACTATTCATCAAGTTGTTGTTAAGGATCAGCTCAGTAGCCTCAATTTTATAGCCAAAGTGAGAATTTTTCTGAGCTCTATCCCTTTGACTTCATTGGGTGCTAGATACTCTAGTCCCAGTACTTTGCGTCTTGCCCCGGCTATTGCTAGGCATTGACATTGATATAGATTAAGGTTTCTTCCTCATCTCCAAAGTACCTACAGAAGCCGCTTTTTACCACTCCTATTTTATACCACATGTATTTTGTGGCCCCGTGACCAGTTAGTAGTCCGACCATGAGCCTTGCACGTTTCCTGTCAAGCCCTACTTTTATGAAGATAATAATCATCTTCTTCAGCTATGTACTTTACCACTTCACAGAACCACTTTCCATGATCTTTATTTTTTTTTTCTGTGTGGTTACCACAACTGTCATCTTGCTCCTCCTTCCCATCGATATGCGTCACAGTTCGGGGAATATATGACCAAAATGTTACCAAAACCGAATTTAGCGACCTTTGGAACAGATTATTGGATACCTATATAAAACTTTACAAAACACTAGAACACCCTTCCTTCATTGCATGGGCCTCAATTTCAAATACGGGGTAAATAGATGAAAGAAGGCAGGTAAATAAGCCCCAGAAACGATATAACTCTGTGAAGTTGTAAAGTAGCTGAAAAGGATTATTATCATCTTCATAAGGTCTGTGCATCTGTGTTAGAAAGTAATTATTCTTAACGGGGATATCTTGAACTCCATTTTGAGCAGTTCTAATCCAGATACAAGAAAATTGCTAATGACTTTTTTTATGGGAAATTTAATGTACAATCTATTGCAAATAAAAAAACAGTAACTTAAGAGGGCAAGTTTCACGGGAAATTGAAAAAATGTGAAAATTTTCTGATATACTTGCACTAAAATTGATTCTATGAACCCGTTGAAACGATTCCAACTATTTATGTTTCTATGGTTACCACAACTGCCCTCTATTATTACCTACTGGTACCACTTTTCAGTCCATTTCCAGTCGTGAGAGGAGAAAAACATTTTAAATATAGAAAACTTCCAAAATTTGTCCATAACTCAACCCCTTCAAAAGTAAGAGTATACAAACATATCTACATATTGTCGAGGTAGGTTGCATACTTACCAGGTAGAAGAGTGTCATTGCAAAAGAGACACCCTGTGTATTGGTTTATTGATTGAATTCAATACATAAGTCGAACGAACACGATGATATCGACTTTTAAATAAAAGCTTGCATCACTTTCAAAGTACAACTTTATCCAAAAATCGATGTCATCATAATAACGACTTTTTTACCGACGTATCCAGGCCCGTGCGCAAGGAGGGGTCCCCCTATTGACCTTTGTTGATATGTATATAATATAATAATTGATGGCGATCACTGCCCTTTATAACCTAACCTAACATGAAATATATGGTCAACCCCCCCCCCCATATAATTTCTGCGCACGAGCCAGGACGTTTCTATCAAATTCAACCAACATGTGTCAGAAAAGTAAGCGATTTTGAATGTTGACCAATGAGTCGATTTTCATATCGACTATGTTTCAAGGGTATTATTCTACCTTCTCAGCTTAGAAACATGTAAACAACACATTCAGAGGGAAATTAAATCATCAACTTGGTTCAACATTTCCAGTGGCGGATCCAAGGGGGGCCATGGGGTATATGCCCCCCACCTGAATATTTTTAACGCAATAACAGGAAAAAAAGGAATAAAAATTATGAATTGTACGCTCATTACACGCCACCAAGGTCACCGCTGCTACCCCCCCCCCCCTCATCTCCCCTTTCTAAATTCGCGCCTGAACATTTCCAATGTTTTGCAATGTGCATTCATTTCTCTTAACGAAATGGCGGATTCAAATAACATACTTACTTCTATAGGTTTCCCCTGGTGAGTATGATGAGTGTTGCACGTTTTGATCATCTTCAGGGCCATCCATGCTATTTGCAGAGCATGCGTTGAGCTGTATTTATGTAGACCGCAGGCCACGCAATATGCATCGCCAATTGTTTCCACCTGAGAACATAATAAATGAATACAATTTACTATTATCGAATTTTGACAATCGGAATTTGCACATTCGCGGGAGTTCAGGATTTTTTTGAACAAGTATTCAAGTTCCTCTACAAATCTTGCGGGGGGGGGGGGGATTATTATGACTGTCGATGTCCAAGTATCCCTAAAAGTTCCAGCTTGATTCGTTTAATCTAGACTTTTGTTTAAAATTGACTTTGCATTTGAGTTCGAGTTCGCACTTCATTTATGTTTTACTCCGTTAGTGAGTGCAAGGAGCGGGTGGTGTTTCATTTGCTGACTGAGCAAAGGCAGCTGGGTTTGAAGAACCAGTAGCACTGCGCAAAACTACTCTTCGACGTCCATTTTGCGACATTTTCAATGTAACAACGCGAACAATTTGCCCGAAATTTGAGTAATTCGACACTTCAAATTTTGAGGAGGTACAAGCAACACAATTAGTGGGAAAGAATGAAGATCACACGAAATTTATCGCGAATAGGTAACGCATCGAAATTTTCAAGGTTGAATTAATTCGGAATCAAACACGAAATAAAAAAAAATCGTCACACGTGCACAATACGAAAAAATAAGAAAAAACGCCGAACTGATTACTATCCGGCCCCGGAGGACCATGTTGTATTTTAATCGATGAGGATTAATAAAATTCACACTGACGTATAAAAATGAATCATTTATTCAAAAAAAAAAAAAAAAAAAAAAAAAAAAAAAAAAAAACAATAAGAAAAGACCTGCCGAGGTACATTAGAGACTAGGACGACGAGCACAGCAAATTAGCCCCGCACCTGACGAGGTCACTAAAAGAACTCACCGAGAGGGAAAGGACAATATGGCACGAACAAACAAAAAAAAAGTTGTTTTTTTTATCTGGCCACTGCGCAGACGTGGAAAAACCCACGACGAAAGAAAAAGAACAATAATTGGCTGCAACAACCACGAAAACGAAGAGAAGGAATTCCCCAATAAAAATAAAAATCCTTCGAGTTCGCAGAAATGTTATAAAACTCATAACAAATTTGTATATGAATATTGAAAATACCGACGTTCAGGCATCAGAGCTATTTTCCGTAGAGCGTTCCAAGTCGTTTGCGATCACTCCCGTTGTATGCACCTTAACAGTGCCTGATAAAACGCAGTTGTCCGAGTTATTATCGTAATTGTTACATTCACGTTTTAATCTGCAGGTTTTTTCTGCGCAGCCTGTACTAGCGTCGATGTCATGAATTTGTTGTATAGAAACAGTATATACGAGTAAATCCGTAAAGAATGAGTTGGGTGTATATTTTTGTTCCCAACATTTCTCTACCAACTGAGCTATTTTAAAAGTCGAATCGCGTTTTTCGGACGCCTGTGAACATGAAATTTAGCGTTCATTACGTAATTTGAGCAGTGTGGCCATCGTATTCGTGTGCATTTAGGCCTGTTTTAGCGTGAATTGTTAGCAATGAACAACCAAAACGAGAATGTGGATGCTCCAGTCAGCGATCCAACCAAAGCTCCCGAATACCAAGCGCTAGCATGTAAGTTTCGAGCCAGAATTCGTAATATGAATAAGCTAGTGGAGGAGATGAAAGAAGCAGCCAAGACGAATCCTGAGCTGGAAATTTATGAAGTCAGGCTGGAAAGCATGAAAAACGAAGAAAGGGAAATGAATGTGATAGCAGACCAAATGATGGATTTCGAGCTGACTGAAGTGCAGCAGGATGCCGTATCGAACGAGGTGTACAAAGCGGGTGAAGTATTAAGGAGCTGGGATACCAAAATTCGAGTTCGCCGAAGAGAACGTCAAGAACGTGTTAGCCGAGACTCTCTAGTCAATAATAGCGTGTTGAATAATTCTAGCGGCATTAACGGTAATGTGAACGATAAGGTAAAGTTAAAGAGAATTTCGCCCCCGTCCTTTGACGGTGAGCCTAAGCATTTTTTGTCCTTTAAAGCGATGTATTTGAATCTTATTCACAATGATGAATTTTTGAGTAACGTACAAAAGCTTCATTATTTGAAAGAAAGCTTAACGGGTAAAGTAGCGCATTTTTTAGACGACTTAGCATTGTGTAACGAGTCTTATTCTGTAGCGTGGCAGCGAGTATTAGAAAAATATGATGACAAATGTAAAATCATTAAAGCACATTTCGAGTCTCTGTTCGCAGTTAAGCCAGTCAAAAATGAAGCTGGAGTCCCGGAGATGTACGACGCGTTTGAGGGAGCACTGCGGAACTTGGAGGCGTGTGGAGAGCAGCCTAAGAACTGGTCTTCTATTCTGGCGTTTATGCTGTATAGCAATTTGGATTCCCGTACTCGTCGTGGTTTCAAAGAGTACCTTAGTCGTAAGTATGAGGAAGGCAGAGATTTTAATAAAGCGTTTTTTGCCTATAGCGATGTCTCAGGGTTTTTAAAGCAGCACGTTAAGATCATTGAAGAGACCAAAGGCGATCGAGCTGAAGAAAAGAGCAGACCTGTGGAAAAAACAAAGCTAAAGGATAGTCTTAAACCTATAGCCGACCACAAGCAGATTTCATTTGCAGCCGAAGCTAAGCCTCGAGCCGAACAAGATAGGGGCTGTATAGCCTGTGATAAGAACCATTTACTGATTGAATGCGAGCAGTACAAGGCTTTGACCCCTTCTCAGCGTTATGAATTGGTGCGAAAGGCAAATCGATGTGCAAATTGCTTAGGAACTCGACATTTTGCCAAGAATTGCAAGAAAGCTGGAAGATGTAAGAGCTGTAATGGGAAGCACCACTACACTCTGCACTTTGAGAAAAGCTCAGAAAGCGAAGAGGCAAAAGGCGATGAATCAACCGGCGTAACTGGGAGCCTCCTAGCAGTGTCATCATCCTCAGATGCTACAGTAGCAGCCTCCAGCGTCCTGAATGAATTTGTGCCATTGCCGTCAGCTGTGGTGAATGTGAAATGCGGTAACGTTGTCGGTAAGGCGAGAGTTTTACTAGATAGCTGTTCTCAAGCGACTCTAATCTCGGAGGAGTATGTGCGAAAATTCAAGCTGCTTACAAATAAGAAACCATGGGTCAGCTTTGTCCGAGGTGTTGGAGGAATTCTAACAGAGAAGCAGTACAAATGTCAACTTGAATTGGGCTCTCGATTCAACGGATTCCAGATTGCAGTTGTTGCCGAGGTAGTGCCGCAAAATGCGCTTCCATATTCAATAAACAGTCGGATCAGCGAACGCTCGGTGGAGAGGCTGAAAAAATTAAATTTAGCCGATCCTGCATTCTATTCAGCGAAACCAGTGATTCCGAAGATTGATATGATAATCGGTTCGGAATACTACGGGCAGTGCCAAAATAGTGAAGTTGTATTTTTCGAAGATGGATTAATTGCCAAGAACTCCAAATTTGGTTGGACTCTGAGCGGAAGAGCAGTGGTCGAAGTTAGTCACTCAGCAAGCATTTGCGAAGTCCAGTGCAATCTTGCTATAGAGGAGCAGATTGAACAATTTTGGCGACTGGAGGAGGCAGCTGAACCGATCAAATCCGATTTGAGTGAAATGAACGACCATTTTTTGAGAACATACAAGCGGCTCAGAGATGGAAGATTCGAAGTGCGACTTCCTTTCAGACCTGAAGTGCGATTAGAGAATAATCGAAGGCAAGCTCTAGCGCAGTTCAAGCGGCATGAAGCGAGGCAACCCGGGCAAGAACGCGAGATGTACCGAGAATTCATGCGAGAATATGAAAGGTTAAATCATATGTCGCTAACATTGTCTCAAAAGAAAGACAGGTATTACATCCCTCACCGCGCCGTTCTTCGTCCTATGAGCACTTCTACTAAGTTACGCGTCGTGTTCAACGCCTCTTCAAAAACTCCTACTGGCTTTGCGCTTAATGATGCTTTGTACACCGGACCTTCGGTGCAACCTGATTTGTTGGACATATTAGTGAGGTTCCGTACTAATAATGTTGCTTTTTCAGGGGACATTGAAAAAATGTATCGATGCATATCAGTGGCTCCCGAGGATCGAAAATTCCAAACGATATTGTGGCGCGAAAATCCAGAAGAGTGCATGAAGGAGTTTGAACTTAACACGGTAACATACGGCACAGCTCCGGCAGCATTCTTAGCTACCAAATGTTTGGAAATGTTGGCAGAAAGCGTGAAAGACAAGAATCCTGAAGTGTATCAGGCAATTGTAAGCTGTTTCTACATGGATGATTTTTTAGGAGGAGCAGGAGACGTGCCGGCAGCAATTCGATTACAGAGGAGCGTGCATGATATCTTAAAAAGCGCGAACTTTCTACTTAGGAAGTATCAGTCCAACAGCGTGGATTTTTTAGCGAAGATGGAACAAAACTTGATCGAAACGAAACGTAATCGACGTCTGAATGGAAAGGAGTCCACTTCCATTCTTGGTTTGATTTGGTGTAGCGAGCTGGATTGCTTCGGCATCGAAATCCCCGAAACTTCAGAAGTGGACAAAGCCATCACGAAACGCCAAGTGTTGTCCAGAGTGGCGAAGATCTTTGACCCTTTGGGCTTCTTAGCGCCTGTTACGGTCAAAGGAAAGATGATCATGCAGGCACTATGGAAACTAAAGCAGAACTGGGATGAGCGGGTGCCGGAAAATTTAGCAGCAGAATTTGAAGAATTTCAGCGTAGTTTAATGGTGGCAAAAGGTTTTTCGGTACCCCGCAAGTATGTCAGAAATTTTGATTCTAATTTAGTCACGTTAATTGGCTTTTGTGATGCCTCAGAAAAGGCTTGCGCAGCGGTTGTCTATGCGGTGAATTACAACGACGAAATTCCTAACCCAGTCCTTGTAGGTGCAAAAACAAGAGTTGCTCCATTAAAGGCAACGTCGATACCAAAGTTAGAACTGATGGCGGCGGAGTTATTGGGAAAATTTGTGGTGCGTATCGGCGGTATACTCGACATAAATAGAAGTTCGATGAGACTGTTCTCGGATTCTAGGGTTGTACTGGCATGGATTTCACGTCCTGAAAGACATTGGAAGCCCTTTGTCAAGAATCGCGTCAATAAAATTGTCAATGAGCTTGGTTTGTCCAAGAATAACTGGAGCTACGTCAACACAAAACATAATCCAGCCGATTTGCCTTCTAGGTCAGTAAACGGGTCTACGTTTTTAGCGTCGGCTTTGTGGAAGAATGGACCAGCCTTCCTTCGCGAAAAACCGCCAGTTTTCGAACACTTGGAAATCAATGATGATGTGACGGAAGAATTAGCAAAGCTGAAGGATGCATCTTGCAGCGTTCAGACAGTCGATAGCAGTTTTCTGGAGAAATTTTCAGATCTTCACAAACTGAAGCGTGTGACGGCGTACATCAACCGGTTTCTGAGTAAAAACAGAGACTATCGTGGTAGGCAATTATCTACTGAAGAGTTATCTGAAGCCTTTCTTTCTATTATTCGTTGCGTACAGATGTCCTTCTATTTTGTTGACTATTTGCGATTATCTAAAGGTGGGTCTGTTAAAAAAAGCAGTGTTTTATTTTCTCTTTGTCCCTTTTTAGACGAACAAAAAATACTGCGTTCCTCCACCCGCCTCTCCAATGCTCCGGGTGTGGCCTGCGAACGTAAGTATCCGGCACTAATTCCTGTAAAATGTTGGTTAACTGAAATATTGATTCTCAATGTGCATTTAGATTATTATCACGCAGGTAAAAGTTTTGTAATCTCCTTTCTCAATGCCAGATTCAAGTTTACAGGAAATTTGCGAAACAAAGTAAAGTTCATTTTACGCGGATGTGTTACTTGTAAGCGATTCTTTTCTAGGCAGGAAAACCAACGTATGGCTGATTTACCCGCATTTCGAGTCACTCCTACCTATCCCTTTGCCAGTGTGGGAGTCGATTTTTGCGGTCCGTTTGAAACAAAGTGTATTCGCCATCGAACAGTTAAGTACTACAAAACGTATGCTGCCGTCTTTGTGTGTCTTGTTACGCGCGCTCTACATTTGGAACTTGTAAGTTCAGTATCAACAGAAGATTTTTTAGCGACTTTTCAACGATTCTGTGGCCGCAGAGGGGTTCCAAGTTTAGTATGGTCGGACAATGGCACCAATTTTACCGGAGCCAGGAATTTCCTTCAGTTGGACGAAAATGGTGTTCGAAATTTTGCTGCCAAACAGAACGTGAAGTGGAATTTTATTCCCCCGGGTACACCCCACCGGGGTGGTATATGGGAAAGCGGGGTGAGATCAGCAAAGCACCATTTGGTGGCCGTGTTAAAGGGTCACGTAGTAACATTCGAGGAATTATCAACGTATCTGGTCAGGATCGAGGGAATGCTGAATTCACGACCGTTTTGTAGAAATAGCTATGATGGTTGGCTAACCCCTGCACATTTTCTCGTGGGTCGACGACTGGATGAAGTCGTCATTCTCGAACGTAGCAAGGGAGTTCGACTGTCAGCCAGATTCGAAGAAATGGAAAAACGCGTAAAGTCCTTCTGGACCATTTGGTCAAAGGATTTTCTTAACTCAATCAGTCAGCGAAATAAATGGTTCAAAGTGAAGCCTAACTTACGCGAAGGCCAAGTCGTGCTCGTGCGAAAGGAGCAAACTAAACCGGCGGAATGGCCTTTAGGCCGAATAATTTCGATTTTTCCGGACAAGGATGGAGTAGCTAGAACTTATCAAATCAGACTGGCTAGTGGGAAGGAAGTGACTCGGCCAAGGAATTTAGTGACGCCACTCATCGATGAAGAAAAGCTTTAATTGTCTAATTTGTTTTGCTTGTGCATGTTGAATTAACTGTTTAATTTGTTGTTGTCCTTTTTTTTCCAAAAAAAAATTTTGTGTGTTCGTTATCGTCTACGTGAATTATGTGCGCTTTTTTCACATGTTATTTTATGGAATTTTTTTTTGTGATTTAGCGCGTAATTGTCATTTATCAATTTTTTAATTAATATGTCGCAAAATTTCTTGTGGTGGAAATTTTGTATGCACCTTAACAGTGCCTGATAAAACGCAGTTGTCCGAGTTATTATCGTAATTGTTACATTCACGTTTTAATCTGCAGGTTTTTTCTGCGCAGCCTGTACTAGCGTCGATGTCATGAATTTGTTGTATAGAAACAGTATATACGAGTAAATCCGTAAAGAATGAGTTGGGTGTATATTTTTGTTCCCAACACCCGTTGAAAAACGTTGTGGCACCAATTTTTTTGGCGCCGTAACGTTATTTGTGGTGCCACAATGACGTTTAACCTTTAATTTTGGTGCCTCAATGATCGATATTATAACTCAGACTTTTTAAAATCCTTTGAAACTTATTTTGCGACTTACAAGAAGTATCTATAGCCATGCGGTTACAAATTCAAAAGCGGTCAACATGGGACAATAAATAAAAGGTGTCAGCCAATGAGAAAGCTAATTTTACGAAAATCTAGTTTTCTGATTGGCTAACTATACTTTTGCTCGCAGAATGTGACTGTGTTTCTCGTCTGGTATGTTTAGGATTGCGTGCGACTCTTTTAAAATCTTTTTTTGACCTATTAAGATTTCGTAAAACTATTATATAAACAATTTAGATCTCTTCCAGACTTGATAAGACCGTAAAAAATTACTCTTCTCGAAAAATAAGATGTATGTCACCATTCATTCCGTTTCCCTTTCTTTCTTCCTTCCTTCATTCGCAGTTTGTTGTCTCGTTATTTTAGACAAACTTTTCTAGCTGAGTGCCCCGAACCCTTTGCATACCATCCCCCTCCAAATTGTGGAATAATAACTGTTTGAACTATTGAGATCGACCAGGCATAGAAATGAAGAAACGAGGAGGTGTTTCCCCACCGTCATTATTATGCCGATGAAGATTACCGTCAAAAGCTTCTACCTATTGTGATTAGAAATGAATAATTACGTTATCAAAATCATTATTAAATAACGTGAAACAATAATGTTGCTTACTGCCAAACAGATTTCCGTTGAAAATAATAGCTCTAATGAAGGGGATCCTCTCAAATGTATTACCAAAATTATAAAATAAACGTGCTCACTAGGAACTTTCGCTTGTTACACATTCAGCATACTAATGATCTCTGTCTTAAGAAACTCATCTTAATGTTGTATCAATTAAAGAGGGCGAGAAGTTTGAACACGCGTACGAAACCTGAGGAAGCTCAGGAGTAACCCTTCAATGAATGAGTAACAGTTTAAATACTACTTGAAGAAAAAAACGGTGAACATAAGAGATAATTATATTTACATTAGATTTGATAGTTGCTTAAATTTTTGCAAAATGTTTATATTTTTAATTTCTACGAAGTGAAAAAATAAGTTTTACCAAATTAGAAGTAGCTCTCCAGTCTTCTGCGAGAAGACTTTTGCACTGATTTACAATACAAATAAATTAGGATTGCCACTCGAGAAAACAAACATGTAACCATTTTCTGTCGATACGATGAAAAAATCGTTCACCTCTTATATTATTTTTTTCCCTTTGTTTTTCCTTTTTTTTTAAATTCACCCTAAACTTGAAAGCGTGTAAACGAGCATGTTGAAAATCTGATACTACTTGATAAAGAACCACCGTGAAAAAAATTTAATGGTTTTAGAAGATACGAGAAAAATTGTGAACGATATATTTCTTCAAAGGAGTTCATATCGTCGAATAAGCAAAAACATAGTGACGAAATAAGAAAAAACAACTAAATTGAAACGTAATCTAGATTTCCAGTGGTTCCAAAAAAAACAAACTGGATTTTAATTGGAGTTCATAACTGTGAGAATACTGTTACTGGTAGGGATTTGTAAACTCATGCGTTTTGGAAATTCGGTCTCGGTGAAAAGAGATCCCAAGATGGGAATGACATAAAAAATACTTTAACACAGACATGGTATCAAAATTCTACAATGTGGTGGATTTTGTGGTGAGTTATCATTCAATTTTTAGGAGAATTTCTACGAAAAAATTATATTTTGAACGGTCATTAAGGGAGATTATCGCCCATCCCCTTAAAACCGGCTACAGTTGTACACGCAGAATCAAGGAAATATTAGAAATTACTCGTGTATTTGTGACCATTGATGCAAGTTTTTCACTTTCACCCCAAACGGTATAGTCCAGGAATATTAGACCAAGAAATAGCATATAAAAGGGAAAATTGCTGCAGAGTTGAAACTTGGCACGATTCTCAAAGACAGCTCCCTAATAAACAAACTAAAATCCCCCGCTCGGCAGGGGTGAGCGTGACCCCCTAGAGCTGAAAAATCGTACTGAAAAACAGTTTTTTGACCGTAGGTCCACAAATATTGATTTATATGCGAAAATACATTGGACCTAAATTGAAGGGCATAAAATTCTCTACAAAAAAGGTCTCCTTCACTTTTGTCCTGGGATCAAGACTGACCGAGATACTCGATCAAGAAATCCCAAAATCATCAATACCTCATAGTATTCATATAAGCCTATCATATGTATAACTAGCTGACCCGCTTCGCCGCTCATCTAGACTGTGGGTTAAGTAAGTTGGCTAAAGTGAATTGGGTTGAATTAGAAGGGGGGAGGGGTGCTAAAATTAGAAAGAAAAAGTATCTGACGGAAGTTGCAAGGGGGGGTTAGACCTCCGGGATACCTGCTCTTCAAGCTACATTGCTTTCATTCGGAGTGTC
The DNA here is from genome assembly GCA_031841125.1 of Acanthococcus lagerstroemiae. Taxonomy (NCBI): domain Eukaryota; kingdom Metazoa; phylum Arthropoda; class Insecta; order Hemiptera; family Eriococcidae; genus Acanthococcus; species Acanthococcus lagerstroemiae. Next base: position 20,999,253 of record CM063107.1, read on the forward strand.
CTGATTCATTTGTAGGTTGTTCAGACAAAAGTGTCAGGGTTCTTAAAAATTTAATTAGATAATCAGAATATAGATGCTGAATATGGTTTCCAAATACTGAAATCTTTAGGACAGTAATTAATATCAGCCTTTTATTTGTGTATTTTTACAGTTTGATAGATACTCGTACATACAATAGAAGATATTCACTTCGTACTCCGAACTACTGAAACCCTTTGGGTATAGGCATCCATAGTTTTTCCCCATCTTTTTCGGCCTTGGGCTACTTTTGTCCCCACATTATTCCCGTAATTTTTGTTATATCATCTCGCCATTTTGTACTTGGGCTTTCTCTCCTTCTTGTCTTGGCGTAAGATTCCCATTCACTGATAATTTTGTTCCATCGTGTCCCTTCTTGATATTATGCGATATGTCCCGCGTAATCCCATTTTAATTTCTTGATCTCCAACTTACCTCTTTCGTACCTACCCGTTTCCTCTCTTATTTTTTTGGTTTTCACTCTGTCTTTTATTCTTTACCCTCTAGTATACTTTGTTCCATTCTTCTTACTCACGAACGTAGCGAAGAGCTTTTCATAGGGATGTAAAAATTGTTAAATTCTCAATCTGACTCAACTTAAGATTCTCAAGTATAACATTTTTTCTACATTACCTAAGAAGGAAATAAAAATCGAAAACTCTTTTGACCGGTTGCATTTTTCCAACTTTTGATCCATCTACTAAAATTTTCCAAATCCGGCGGAAGCTTGGGGGAGCTTCCCTCCCGTGACCCCCCTCAGTTTGTCCCTATTCTCACTGTGGTAGTTAACCTTTTTATTTGCTTCTTCGTTAGGGCCCACGTTTGGGCTCCATAGGTGAGAATTGACAGAGTGCATCTTTTCAGTATTATTTTCTTCTTTGTTTCAATCTTCATTTTACTTTTATACACGTTTTTTAAAGTCCAGAAGCTTGCCCGGTGCTGTATTTATTCTTTTCGTTATCTCTCTATATTTGTTCTGTCTTCAAACAATTGTATCTGCCCCCTATCCCAAATAGTCGAATTCGGAGATTCTTTCTATTTCAGTACCTTATATTGTGGTGTATATTCCCCTTCCATATTGGGTAATAATTTTGTTCTACTTATATTCATTTCTAAGCCCACCTCTGCACTTACTTTTGTCAATTTTTCTCCCATTTCCTGTAGCATCTTTGTATCCTCGTTTATCAGTACCACAGCGTCCGCGAATCTTAGATGGTTCAGTTTTTCCCCATTTATATGTATCCGGATATTTTCCCCATTCCAGTTTTCTAAATATTTCTTCTAATATGCAATTAAATACATAGAAGACATTTTGAGCTTTTATTGAAAATTTCAGGTTTTCAACTCCCCAACAATTTCTGAAGAGAGACAAGTTACCGCTACCAAATTCTAACATAGTGTGAAGAATTTCAATGTAAAACAATTTCAAAAAGTTCCAGTTAAAAGAATTCGTGGGAGAGTGCAGTTTCAGTCGACTCAAACACTGAAGATCTATTTGTATTATAATTTTGTTTCCTTTTCTGGGCTAAATTTTATATAAGATTCGCATTTTTTAAAAAGCATTATCACTTTATATCCCCCCTTTCTACTTATACTGCATTGTGAATACTAATTATATCTTTCTATTACCGTCTGCATGCATTACAATATATGAATACTATGAGGTATTGATGATTTTGGGATATTTCTTGGTCGATTATCTCAGTCAGTCTTGATCCTAGGACGAAAGTAAAGAAGACATTTTTTGTAGAGAATTTTATGTTCTTTAATTTAGGTAGGAAGTATTTTCGCATATAAATCAATATTTGTGGACCTACGGTCAAAAGACTGTTTTTCGGTACGGGTTTTCAGCTCTAGGGGGTCACACTCACCCCTGCCGGGCGGGGGTTTTTCCTATGTTTATTAGGGAGTTGTCCTTGAGAATCATGCTAAGTTTCAACTCTGCAGCAATTTTTCCCTTTTCATTTTCTAAAATGCCTGGACTAGTAGGAAATGTGGCGTATTTCAATTTAACTTCTGTATCGGATAAACCGTATCGAGTGGAGCTGAATCCCCTACATGATAAATTAATTTGCAATTTAGTAGTCCTAGCAATTGTCAATTTTGTTATACACAGAAAAGTTCCCACTCATTTCCTGAACAAGTGGTTGGATCCAAAAGCAGCAAGACGGGATTTTCCATAGAAAAGCCTAATTTATGCAGGAGTCGAAAAAAGTTTTCCTCCTCAAAAGGGGCTCAAAAACACCTAAAACCTTCAAAATTTAGAAAAGGAAGAATCCTGCTATTTTCGTAATCTTGCGCTAAGCGAAGTGAACTCTTCGCGAGTTTCAAACAAGTCTCGAAAAGTCTCGCAGAGTTTTGAGGAGTTTTAAAAAGTCTTAATCCAGTCTGGAGTTATTTTAAAAGCATTTGAGTGTTATAGAGTGTTGGAGAGTCCAACGTTACACTAGTCAGTGGAATCTCATGCAGGCCGTATATAGGGGTACCCTTGTAGCTCAGGTTTTGAGACTCCCACCAACATAGAGCCTTCGCCGGAAACAACGTATCATACACGAATTTAGGAGACGACGTTTTTATGTCTAATTGTGTCTTACGTCTTATTATGTCTGATTAGGGCTTTATACAGTGCTACAGGGGGTTGGAGCTGGGGGGGGGGCGAAACCTGAGTAAAATACAAAGGTATTCAAAAATTCAAGTATATTCTGATTATATGTACTCACTGAATCACCACACTTAGGGTATAATAACAATCCGAACTTTCAAGGGAAGAGGATGAAGGCGAATTCATATAGACTCGAATTTCCCTCCCGGGGTTCTCATGATTCGTTAATGGTACAGGAGTTTGGGCAAAGAGGACAAAGAATGGAGCTCTCTAGTATGAATATCTTGCCACTTGAAAATCTTTCGTTGTGGCAGGTTGATCCAAACAGTTGTTTAAAAAGGAGAAGGAACATTATATTTTACACCCTCTTTTTCTAATTTGTTCTCCACCCGAATCCTGAAATTTGCCCTTTCGCTTCAGAGACGTCGGGGAGGCTGTTAGGGCTGTCTTAGCTCTCTTCCCTTCTGGCCGAAAAACCGGCCTAGGTCGAAAATTCTGGCGATTTGCTACGTGGGCTCGAACCCGGGACCTCCGGATGCTGAGACCAACGCGCTATCCACTCGGCCAACTTTTCAAATTAGATTACTGAACCTGTGATAAACAACTTGCTTGTTAATTTTTTCGGCATGATGCTTTTTATTCCACGTTTAACAAACCTCAACTGACAGCTACCTGTGGGTTGTGGGTATTCTATTTATTTTGCCGCAAAAGCTCTCAAGGGGCAATTAAACGTTAAAGTTACGTTTGAAAATTTGAAAATATAAAACGCATTATCTGCAATCCCAAAAGAATATAAATAAACACACTAGCCGAATTACGTTTTTACCGAGGGAAGCAGAGAATGTATTTCAAAATAACGTACAAAAATGAAAAAGTGAGCACTGAGCACCACGCGGATGGCGGTGTGTCATCGCGTTACGAATATACAAAAAATAAACAAAAACATGCTCGTACTATACCGCATTCAAATATTGACAGAAAAACACACGTTACACGTTTTATGGTAAACCAATAATACTTTCAAGTGCTGTAAATAACCATGGAGCTAACACACACAACTTTCACAGTACCACAGCTATATCATTATTGAGAATAAAGCCCCGACCGGAAGAATAAGTTTGATGTAGAATATGCGCCGCATATTCTTCTAGAATTTTTTATTTCAAAAGCCTTCAGAACGCAGAACTGTAAATAGCAAGTTGGCGTAAACAGAGGCACTACTGCCTAGCAGAACAAAAAACGAAGGCAACCCTCCCCCATTTCCATCTGTTTTACTTGATACAAGAAGTGGGTCTTTGAAACCGAATCGTGCAGGAGCTCCATGTTGTCAGCTTATGTATCCGAGACATTTTAAAATTTCATTTCAACTATCTACTCCACGGACGTATGCTAAATAGCACTGGATACTGCACCAACTATCTACGGGCATGCCGAACTAAAGGGGGAAGACGGGTAGCGAGGCTACGCCTTTCGTCCTGATGAAAATGCGAATTTACATTGCGCTTATGACCACGAAAAACGCGGAGAATATGAGAAAAACCTAAAATGTATTAACTCGAGGCTGTCACATTTTCATCAATTGTACAAATACCAACAACAAACTATGGACTCATACAAACAAGAGGTTACAGACAATAGTATGGTAATACATACCTAATTTAGGTAACTTTAAAACTTGGCTAATTTTAACAATGTGAGTTGATAAAACGGTGAAAAACAAAAAACTTTATACAGCGTCTGAAGAACTGAACTTGAGCGCCGAAAACTAGATAGAACAATGTGTTTCAGTGTCTAGTATCATGTTTCAGGATTAGTTCGCTAGGAGCGCTGACAATAGTTTCTGTGGAGGGATGGTCCACATTTATACTGTGGTTAATAACTGTACCATTTACTGTAGTTAATCAAATTATTAATGTGTTTCTGGTTAGTTGGTTGTTTCATAGATACTTGCAGTTATTTCTTTTTGTTTCATCGTGCTTTCAAAATTTAGAACTTACTTAGATAACAGTTCATTTTAGAGCAAAAGACCAAGCTGACCGCCGATTAATTTTAAGTTAATAGGTAAAGGCTAGCTACATATTCAATATACATCGACGACTAAATTGTAAATCATATATCATCTATCTAGAGAAAAGAAATTATTAAAATTATTTGATAGAGTTTCAAAAAATCATTCGATAGTAGCGGTAGTTTCATTCTGAAAAAACAAACAAACTACCTATTGACAGTTCTAATAGTTTTCCAAAAAAAACAACTATCGATACACTCTATCGATAGTGCCTAACACTACTCACATTAACTCAGCTCAGCTCACTCAGGACAGCGAGGGTTTTTACTACATATGCAGGCAAGCTGAACGACGTTGCCGCATTCGCGGCATTTTGATTAGTCATACCGTCCTGCTCCTGCCGACTACAACTGGACGCTGTTAAGCGTAACAGAACCAACCAAAAAAATCCGTTTTTTGAGAACACGTGATTCGAAGTTCAAGAGCCATGTAGAAACTACATGGCATAGCGTTTACTGATAAGCTTTTTTCAACGTGAGTATACATTTTTGAATCGGAGGCCCAATTTTGAAAAATTCTACTTTTCACACTCTTTCCAACGATACTAATAACTCATTTTGTCAACAAATGTGGGTTGGTTCTGTTACACTTAACAGCGTCCAACTATCAAGCCAGACAAGTTGTCTGTTTGGTACCACTGCATTTTGAAAAAGTCATCCGACTTTCGAAAATTAGTATTGAAAAGTAAAGTTTTCGACGAATTTCTCAATAAATAAGCATTTTACAGAAAAAAGATTAATAACTGAATTACAAAGCAATTCGCCAAATGCGTAATTTTCTTATGCTAATTTTCGAAATGCGACCATCACTTGCTAAAAGTTACAATGTTGCCATCATGAACGTTTCTGGTTTGTGCAGTTGTAACAGTAAAGATCTATAACAGTGCGAGTGCGGAAACCTGCCCTTTTTGTATCCAACCGCGCCCGTTGATGCCGAAGCGACTATGCGGTACGCTCTGCATAGTCGGATTCGGCATTCGCGGGCATAGTTGGCTACAAAAATGGCAGGTTTCCGTACTTGTATGGTTATAGTCCTCTAGTAATAGTAGCGTGGCCCTGCGTGATGCCTGCTGTAGTGCAGGTTGGCATGTCTCGCGTTGTAACCAGCTTACACTAGTTTTTAAGATATTGGTAGTTCATGGCGCAGTTGGTAGGACATGAACTTTAAGAAAACTGACGAAATTTTCTCGCATGTTTGGACATTGAGAAATACAGTAGCAACATCAACACGATTCCAGCTACGGCTGGGTATGAATTGCGTCCGGTACATTTTTAACATGTTTTAGTTGCGCCCCATGAGAAGAAAAAGATGTGTAAGTTCCGTCCCGAATGTAAAGAATAACGATGAACGAGTTGCGTCCTGCTTCTCGTCACGAGTCCTTCCTACTTTCTACCTGTTTTGTGTACATTTGGCCTGTATGGCAATCATATTTCGATTTTAAAAATATTCATCCGGGACATCATAATTTAAACCTTACCGCTCCCCGGATTTCAAAATTATGATATCCACCAATACTAAAAAAATAACCTAACTATTGAAACCCGGAAGGAACGCCATCTGGCGCACTGCTGTGAAATACTGATTAGAATAGGATAAACAGGATATTAAAATATGAGGATGTTGGAAATTTTCGATTTTATTGAAATTTTTAAGCTAATTTTGTCTTGGAAACTACCTACATAGTATGTAGTATGTACTGAGGTACGTTCCCCAGAAAATCAGACAAGAAAATAACATTTTTTCGGCTTTGCACTTTTTGTTTTACTTCAAACTTCTTTGCTTAATGCGAGCATCTATTAGTACAAAAATTTTGGTGATCTACACTTCTAAGAAATGTATGTTAAACGAAATAGCATGCGTGGTAGTTCTTATATATAGAAGTAGGCAACTAATCTACTATAAAACATGAATAAATTATCTAGGATTGAAATTAACTCAGGAAGATGATTTAAAGAGTTGATTTCATAATTCAGTGAGAGTTGATGTAAAAAAGTATTATTTGAACATGGACTATCAACAAAACGTAGACTACTGAGATTTTTGGAAAAACATTAACCTGTACATTTTAAAATAGTTTGGACGCAATGTACCCTACATGTGAGACGGAACTCGCACATCTTAATTTTTTGCTGGGATGCAAATCGAACATCTTCATTTTTAAGCCGGGACGCAACTGATACGAAAATGGCTTCTCGGGACGCAATTGGCAAACTACCTAAATGAAACTGGATGTTGCTACAGCAACTCCGGGAGTGCCGAATTATGGGGGTGAGGCGGGTAAGGAAATTAAGCAAAACTATGCCTTTAGTCTTGACAAAAATATTTTTATACTACTTGATCAGAAAGGCAATGTTTACGTTGGTGTTTTATGGACGACAAGCAGCGCCTATCATTCATGCATCGAATGCTAACAAAACCTGCATGTAAAGTAAACATCCCTCAATGTAAAGCGTTTTTACATGAAAACATTGCTGGCCAGTAATTTTGTATCGGGGAATCGAACCTGCGTCCATTGAAACATTTGACTGAAATTTAGCGATCGTCTCCAACCACTCGGCCACGGAGCGAATTACAAAACAGCGACTTAAGAACGCATTTAAATATTCACGATGTAGTACAGCTGTTACCGCTCGTTGGTAACCGTTATTACGTTTTTGCTGTCCACTAACTGTGTATGCTGTTTGTGCATGTGAACAAACTGAAGACAAAACTGCGATACTGTACTTTGTAGTAACTAACTGAGCAAATTAAGTTTTTGAATTAATTACGCGCACAAAAATCTCCTGACTATAATTTAAATAAATAAAAAATACAGACCATGTCAGCGAAAAACATTGCCGCTTCTGATCAAGTAGTATAAAAAATATCTTCCACAACAAGAGCCAAAAGTGAGTTCACATAACTTGGGAATTGCTCACTCGCTACGCTCGTTCGCAAACTTTCCCCCGCCATGTAAACACTCACTTTTGACTCTTGGTGTGTAATAAATATACTATTACATTGCGCTTATGAAAAAATCATGTCGCCCCCTCCCCCCCCAAGAAAAAAATCATTGTTAATTCAGAGAATGAATTGGTGGTTTAAAATGTTGGCTGCTAGGTGCTACATGCTTCCTCTTTCAGATAAATTTCTTCGCTGGTGATAACGTTATGTTACCTGATGCCAAAAAGAGGAGTATGTATCTATCGAGTTATCTTCGAATAAAGTGAACAAACGCGTTTTATTTATTGAAACTACAACGCGTAATTATATACGAAAATTAAATCATTGAAATAATGAAAGAGATCGCGTTTACCGCCTTAAACTTACACTCATCAGAAAGGGAATTTAATGGAGAAGAAATTTTGTAACTCGCATCTTTTTTGTAAAAATGAATATCTGTCGAGTTATCTTCAAATAAAGTGAACAAACGTGTTTTATTTATTGAAACTACAGCGCATGTAATTACTATATACGAAAATTAAATCATTGAAATAATGAAAGAGACCTCGTTTACACTTTACAGCCTTAAACTTGCACTCATCAGAAAGGAAATTTAATGGAGAAGAAATTTCGTATCTCGCTTTTTTTTTGTTGTAAAAATGAGTATTTATCGAGTTATCTTCAAATAAAGTGAAAAAACGCGTTTTCTTCATATATGCAATGTACACGGACTCACTGCTGAGCGTAACGTCATAATTCAGTGCCTAGGTCTTTTCTCTAGGTGGTATTGGTTGAAGTGAGAATGTTACTAATGATTGTGAAAGTTTACAACAAGGCGCCAGTTACATTGCTTCAGAACTGAAGCAACACTTTCGACGCCATATATGAAGTAAAAAAAATATTCTCAAAAGAATGAGTTTTTTGAGAAATGAAAAACACCAATCTTCACACATAGATTCACGTTCCAAAAAAACTTGATGGTTGCTTCAAGCTTCATTCCTTCAGCAGAGTGCTGTCCATCGGAATAGTTCGACTATCTCCCCTCCCTACACTAGATGCGAGATTATTCTAAAGTAAACTTACTACAGTGCAGTCAGATCGCTCGCCTAAATCTTTCGGAGTCTGCATTCGTAATTTTTTAATGCCCCGAAAATGCGGGGAAAATGTTCGTTATTTAGCTCAAAGCGGGAATTACACGGAGTGGTAAGGCTGATGAAGGTACCGCGTCATTTAGCTAGTAATAATTTTATTCTACACAAGTTTGAATTTGTCAATACAGATGTGACCCCGGATAAGAAAAAGATCTTTAGCGTCAAGAAATCGAGTTCAGGAGTTTTGCAGGTTTTAGTCGATATGTAGACGTACTTTCGCGTGATAATAATATAAGACTCCAAGAATCGTTTTTTGGGACTGGACAGAGGCCTCAAATTATGCCCGTCTTTCCCGAGAACGAGCTGTACGAAATTTCTTTTCCCTGTATCTGAATAAACTCATTTTTGACGCTAAGGAGATTTTTCTTATACGGGGTCACAGATATTTCATAAGGTCTTGAACATCTCTTTATCCAGTCAATGAACGTAACATTTATAGCACTTCGAGTTTCAATCATCTAATATACTGAATCGGCACATGTTATATTTTGTATGTATTTCTTCGAGACAATATACATATGCTTTGCTATTCAAATATGAAATATGCGATTTGAGTGAATGGAAATTGTTTTACCGAAGTGTATCAAAATCCTACACGAACGAGAATCTCTAATTTATTCGTACTCATAATTTCGAAAACTGCTATCGGTGGGTACCCATTATTCAAATTTAAACGAGCTCTCCGAGATCAAGTTTTCTTAAAGGGGAAGACGAACTTGTACACATTATTGTAATGGAATCATACACCCGGCTAATCGAAATTACAGAGTTCTGAGAAGTTGAGAGGTAAGGAATGAACAACTTTAATGCCCTAAAACACGCGTTTCATCAGTGCCGCATTTCTTAGCTTTTGCGAGCTACGTAGAAACAAGTATTTTGATTTGACGAAGAACATTAGCTGCGAACATGTTTTCATTGAATTGTAAGTAGCAAAATGAACCCAGTTAATGATGTATGCTTCATTTTCCTATGTAATATTTTCAAATTCAAACCGATTGATATGACTAGGCAATCTGCATGAGCGGGGGTAACAAGTGAATCGAATAGTTTATCTACAAATTGGTTGTAAAGTGAGTCTTACATCCACAGAGGTCAGATCCAGAAACCCTTCTGAGAATAGAGTTTACTAATCTTGAAAAAAAAAAATTGAATTCCGTTCTAAAAAAAAAATGACTGATACTTGATTTCAACTGTTTTTGTGCAGTCCGGAGAGGGGGGGGGCTGGGATCCTGCAATGCCACACATATTTTGTTACGTAAATGCCACTCTCAGTGAAGCTCATTTAAATGGTATCTTTAAGCATGAAATGGATGGTATGTATGTTACCAGATTCTCCCTAAATCGTCACGAGGTAATGCCAGTGATGTAGAGAGAAAATTGGGGCCCCGGGGAAATTTTTTATGGGGCTTGGTTGGAAAATTACTTTATCAGAACAGAATCACTCACACTCCCACCTTAGGATTAGGGGGACTAAAAAATAAATAATTTTATCAATGTAATTGTATTTGGTATTCAGTTTTATTTTGCTTTATTTCATAAAAATTGTTTTCAATTATTTTCATATATGTGGTAGTTTCTATAAAAAGGGGTAACTTTGTCAATCCGACGAATTTTGAGTTACAGACAGTACGTAATAGAGGAATGAATGCCAATTCCAACGAGCTATCGGCGAAATTTGTAGCGTTTTTTGTTCCGGAGATACAAGCGGTCAAAGATGAGTGTAACAAGAACGCGCGAAAACACGTTTTTGGGGAAAACGCGTTTAAAGTTAGACACACCTTTTTCTCCCACTCCGTCAAGCGGCCCTAACTCGCCGCGGAATCACGTTACCAGCCTCGATGAAGGCTTGTTGGAAAGGTCATTTTTCGCTCTTCTGCGTGGTAACAATTTGGAACATCAGATTTATTCGTGAGCCCCGAAAAACCACGAAGAAGCGAACGCAGACATTCGCATTTGTTTCTTATTCTCTTTCATAATTCCCTTTCTCTCTCCCTCTTCTCTCGCATGCGCGTAAATTTTGTCTCTTTGTTAAAGCGATGTTTTTCTATAGAAATCAACCAAAATCTCAAAATTAATTTTTTCAACTAAAAAATTTTATTTTTATTTTTTCACGTTTTTTGAGACTCTAATTGATCGACAATTACCGTTTTTTTTAATAGAAACTGCCACATATTTTTTGCCTTTTTTTGGTATTTTCGGTGGGCCTCCTTCCAAGACCAAGGCTTGGGGGGAAGTCTCCCTGCTCCTCCCCCTCCCATCAGGCCTGGGTAATGCTTATAATCTCTTTACTTTCTTTAGCATATATGCATCATGTTCATTGTTATTCCTCTAACAATTTTTAAGGATGTGCTACTGGCCGATAAAAACTTAAGAAAAGCTAAATTACCATTTTTTCTTAAACTTTAATTCATATTGAAAAAAAAACCAAAAACACAACGAAACCCTTGAACCCTCTTTACAACATAAAAAGTCATGCGAAATTGAATTACCAATTTTGACTATTTTGCCCAAAATGCCCAGAAAGCCGGTACTTCAAAAGCACGTAAAAAATTTTGTTGAAGACCCCTGGATTGGGTATATCTGCTCCGGAGTATGGCGGTTCGAAAGCCTATCATTAGTGAGTGTTTTACGCGCCAACTTTCTGGGAGATACCGCAGCACATACCGTGCCGGTAAGGTTGCCTATCGCGATTTTAGTGAATTTCACTAAGAGTGGCATTTAAGGGTTAAAATCAAATTCAGCGACCTTGAAAATCTAGAGGGTTTGGAATTCGTTTCGACAAGTACCTATATATCACACCTTGAAATAAAAAAATATTCCTATTTTTGCAAAAGAATTGCGCATTTTCGACTTCATTTAAATGAATGTAATTTTTTCCGTAATAGAAGAGCGCAAGCAAACAGAAACCTTATCATTAGTTCTAATTCTGGATGCTGCTCTGACACTTCAGTTAAACGTAAATGTCTAACATAATGAAAATATTGCACGAGTACATGTACGAAAAATAATTCGTTTCATTTGCACTTGAGAACTAGGACGGTGAGAGGTCGTGACACGCTCCTGGACTACGGAGTTTTATGATGAATGCAATTTCCTCGAAAGAAGGAGAAATAAGGATTCTTCTTATACCCGAACCACTTCAAACATTCAGACATAATACTCGTAGTCCTTCTTTTCCGGACAAAAGACGACGGAAGAGATGAATGCGAAATACAGATACAGGGGTATAACGATGAGCTTCGGTTTCTGAAAAATTTCAGACATTCAAACCATTAATCTATTTTCCATTTGCCTTCTGACATTCTCTCTTTATTTGATTTCTTTAGGCCTGATGTTATTCCTTACCTTCTCTATCATTAGCTTGTCTAATTTTATTCTTTCCTCCATTAATTCCAATATTTCACTTTTAATCCATGGTTTTCTCCTGTATATTATTTTAGTAGGTACCTATTTTCTTCCTTGCTGCCAGATTTATTTATTTATTTATTTATTTATTTATTTTTTTTTAACTATCCACTTCTCTTTAATATAATTTCCCTCCTTTGATTACAATGTCCTTTCCTTACTTTTTTTTGATATTCTTCTCTTTTCTTGACCTCTTTCAATAACACCAAATTCCATTTTGTTTTCTACTTTTTTCCTATGAATGTTTTAAAATTTAAACCTACATTTCATTACTACGAGATTGTGGCCACCACCTACATGCGTTCCTGAGTATGTCTTACAATCCAATATTTAACCCTAGAACACCACACATGGGTACAAATGTACCCACACTAAAATACGCATGGGTGTAATCTCACGCATATCAGCAGTGCGATCCTGTTACTTACTGAATCTGTTCGGCTATACTGGACCCTCAAAATCGTATGTCGAATGTGTTGTCTACCCTTTTGTTGGAAGGCGAATTAATTTTTGTTCCCATTTTTTTTTGTGAAATTTTTTGCCCAAAACGTGACATGTTGTCTAAGTTTAGCAATAGGTTTTTTTGGTTGCTGGTTTCAAATTTTTGGTCCAAATTTTTGTAACTCATCCACTAAAGCAAACAACGTGGGTCAAATTTTAGATAATTTTCAAAATTTCTTAAGAATTGGTGTAATGTTTATGACTATGTATATCATTTATAAAATAATTGAAAATTACAAATTTTTTCTACAATCAACTATCTTTTCCTACTGAAAACTGCATTTTCCTTCATTATTGCTTAGTCTAATCTGAAAATAAATATCAAATTCAAATTCAGCGTTGAAAAATACTTATATAACTCACTTACAAAAGCCTTAGTATTTATACAAGTCAAAAAAATTGCTATGGGTACAATTGTACCCATGTGTGGTGGCGACGGACTTTTTTTTATATATGGTATTCTAGGGTTAATATCTTCTTTCATCTTCTGAATGTTTCCAAGTGTATTTTCTTTTCTTATGATTTTTAAATGAAGTGTTTCCAATAACTAATTTATATTCTTCACAAAATTCTATGAGCCTCGACCCTCTTTCATTTCACCCTCCTAAGCCATGCTCCCCGCATACCTCTTCTTCGTTTTTTCCTCCCACTTTGGCGTTCTAATCTCCCATTGTAATTAAATTTTCTTTTCCCTTTACCTTGGTTAATACTCCATCAATTTCTTCATACATTTTTTCCACTTTCTCTTCACTATAACGTCCTGTTGGCCTATAAACCTTGGACTATTACTAAAGATACTGATTTACTGATACAGCTGAAATTCTCACTATGTTGGATATAACTTTACACTCTGTTCCCTACAGTCCTATTAATTATAATACCTATGCGTGCTTGCCCTCTTTTTGCTGCTGTATTAATTATTCTATGTATACTGCCCCGTCCAAACATAATTTTCTTCTGGTGGGAACGAGAACTAACAAAACCAATGTGTCCTCTTACATGCATGAATAAAGTACCTACTAACGAGTACACTTATTTTTGGCTCAAAATTCTGCCAATTCCAACAGGGGAGGGGCAGGTCGTCATCTTTCTAGCCTAGCCTAGCGGTTCTCTTGAAGGGAATAATCACGAAGAAAACAAATGAGTGCAGTTACCAAATTAACAAAGTGGACCTATTTTTGATTCAAAATTCCAAAATTCCCAAGTTGGGAAGGCTGTCTCTTCGCCTGCCCTATTTAGCTCTCATGGAGAAGATAAGAACCAAACAACTGAAATACTTGAAGTAAAAATGTGAGACAGAAGAGGGAGCAATGGCATGGACCTGCGCCGAATTACCATCTCACTTCAATAATTCCTATTACTCGTATATCTAATATTAATGTTTTCATTTCTTTCTTCAAGTCTTCTAGTTTGTGTACCTCATTCAGTGTTCTTAGGGGAGAGTACTCTATCATGAACCCTGTTTACATTTTTGCTTCTAGAGTGTAAGCATACGCATATGGTTAGAAAGAGTTCAGTTGGGGCCTACATGAAAATATCTTCATCAGAGGCATCGCTGGATTTTTTGTTTTGTTTTGGGGATGGAGTAATTTTTTCAGTATTGTTGACCTACATTCATCGGCGTTGGTGGATTTTTTTGGGGGAGGGGAGTAGTACGTTGTATCAAAGTGTCTAACAGTCTATTAAGTCGTTTATCAGCTAATTATACCTTAAAAGAGAAAAGAAAGAATTTAGAATTGGAAAATTCTATTATAATGACCAGAGCTGCTATTTTTATGCGAATACATATTTTTATCTATGGCGTATAGGTATAAGTTTCAGAAGATCTTCACGAATCACAGAATTCTGAGTCAAATGAGCAGCACTTCATCATGCATATTTCGCATATTTTGGCATTTACCGCATATTTTTCACCGATTCAGCTTATTTTTCAATTTTCCCCCAAAAAGTTATCTTTTTAGTTCTGAGAATGATGTCCGACTCAAAAATAACAAAAAAAAATTGAGAAGACTTAATGGTTAATGAATCAGTAGAAAAGCCTTTAGAAAAATGTATTCCTTTGCACGTGAGATAACCTTACTCTTGTCTGCATCACATTCATCAATAGAGACCGGATTCTTCGGCATTAAGAAATTAGGAAACACGCGGCAGCAACATCTGCAGAATTCAGCATTTTCGGCATTAAAAAAAAATCCAAAAATCCTTTCCTTCCATAAAATAATCTGATAAATCAGAATGTTTGATTAAAATCACAAAAGATTCTGACTGTACATAATGACAAGATGTTTTGGTAAATTTTGCTGAGTGAATTGATGACCCCTGTCGCTCAATATTAATTTGTAAACTGAGAATGAACGCTCTAAATCAACAGATATTAGCGGAGCAAAATTACATGCAGACAGTACCTGTGGATAACGAGAAACCGTGCCAGTTACTTGGTAAGAAGTGTCACTGAAAGAAATACTCAATTCTCAAAGTAACACAAACCCTTCATTTTTTGAAAAAACTTGTTCTAATTTTTGCTGAAGTATATATAGGTATCTTTGAGCCCCTGGAATGATATGAATTTGTCGACGCACTTCTTCTATGCGATCTCGACTTGACTGTGTAAAGGCAAACCTGGTGTGGACAAAATAGCATATTTCGACATTTTTCGGCACGTAAGGCCACTTTTGGCATTTAACCCATTTTCGGAATTTTTCGGCAACATAAAAAAAATTTTCCTAGCCCCCTACCATCATTATTTGTGCTTATTTCTCAAAATAACTCGTCTGCCTATCAAGGAAATGACTTGACAAATGCCGAGGAATTCGGTCTCTATATCATCAATAATCAAGAAATTACGAATAGGTGCATTATTTCCTGGGTGCATCTCCTACTAAAAGAAGACTGGACTCTTAAGGAGATACTTGGCAGAATCATTTTAAAATATGATAAAAATTGTCTCAGTGTACCCAATTTAATTTTTCCTTTGAAATAATATACCCATATTGTGTTTTTGCATATTTATGCATATTTTACAATTTTAGCGCATATTTTTGGCACATTATTTAGACTGAATTCAGTGCATAAAATATGCGCTTATTTCGCTATTTTTTTGCAGCCCTGATAATGACGATAAATCGAAATACCAGCTTACAAGAGTCTCAGCACGTACGACATGCTCATGTGAGTCGTGTGAGACGTGATCACCGTGAACGTATTAAGGTAGGTGAGCTTAATAAGGCCCTAATTTAGGTCTTCGCTCTCCCGACTTTCATGTAAGTGATTTCATGTTTTTCCTTTTCTGTATTATAGTCTTCGACTGAAATACTTAAAAATTGGCCAGCTTGAAATTTTTCTATACTGCTCCACGTTCCTCAGATCTTCTAATAAAAATATTCCTTTTTCAAAATTTGATAAGGCCAGCGCACTAAAGAAGGCTGGGCCTATAACCTAATACTTCATATGGTGGAGCGTAAGGCGATGCACGCATGCCCAATTGGCTCCCCAGACACCGCCCCTCGCCATTCGCAACCCGGAAACTACCATCTCTAGCATATCGTCGGGTTGCTGGTGCGGACGTATTGAGGCTGGCCCGAGCCCCCATTTCGTCGACCGTGTCGGTGCGCGCTGTCCTCAAGGGCCACTACGGCGCACCCTACTGACCGAGGGAACCGCCATTGTCGCGACGACGACCTGGAATTCGGGTGCACCGCAGACGGACGCGCTGCCGTTGCTCCAACCCTTCACCTCCTCGTCTGGGTGCGTGTGTCGACGCAGGAAGGTGGTGACGGCGGGTGAGCTTCTCTTCTTCAGGATGGTACAGGATCGATGGTGTGGGCCGAGCTTTCTCCGTCGGCCCTCTGCCTCGACCACTCTGCCTGCATCTTCCTCTTCATGATGGCCGAGACAAAGGCCGACACCCGGTTCCAACTGCTGCCGCTCTTCATCATCTCCGGAACCAGGGTGTCCGGCGCGAGACGGCTGATGTCGTCGTCTTCTTCCTCTTCTTCTTCGTCGTCTTCTTCATCCGGCTCATCGCGTGGTGTTGAAACCGTCCCGCGCCTCTCATGCTTCCAGGCCTCACACTCGAACAGGGTGTGCCAGGGTGTGTCTTCCGCCCCTCGATCACAGTGCGTGCACACGGGGCTCGGCGCTATCGCCATCCGGTGTAGGTACGTGCCGAAGCACCCGTGGCCGCTCAGGACTTGGGTAAGGTGGAAGTTCAGCGCTCCGTGCACTCTTCCTACCCATCCATCGAGGTCGCGTATCAGCGCTCGGGTCCACTCGCCCTTGGACGAATGGGCGAGCGCGTCCTTCCACTTCCGAAGCGTGTCCTGCTGGATGACTCGCTTGACCCGAAGTGCTTCTCTTCTCGTCTTCGCTTTCTTCTTCGCACCGTATACCTCCGCTATTTCGCCGACCTTGAGTTCGATCGGCGGTATACGCGCTAACACGCCTACTGCCTCCGAAGAAACAGTGCGGTATGCACTGACACACCTCATCGCGGCTTTTCGCTGGATCTTCTCCATCTCCACTCTTCTATATGGAATCTTGATGGCGTCGGCGAATACCGGCGCCCCGTATAGGAGGACCGACATCACTACGTTGACGTACAGTCTTCTTCTCTGCTCTTTCGGTCCCCCTAGGTTCGACATCAGACGGGACAGCTGGCCGGCTACTCGATCCGCCTTCTCAGCTGCCCGTCGGAAGTGTTCTCGGAACGACAGCTTCCCGTCGAACCACAGCCCCAGGTACTTCAGGGCTGTACAGGGCGCAATCTCCACACCTTTTAGGACGAAGGTGGGTGGGCTGTACTTGCGGCGCGTTGTAAACAAAACAGCTTCCGTCTTCTGCACCGCCAAGCACAACCCCGCCGACTCGATCCAGCGGGTCAGCGTCTCCAACGCCTGGTTAACCCGTCGCGTGACCTCTGCTGTCGTTTCTGCCTGGCACACCACCAGCGTGTCATCAGCGTAGCAGATCAACTTCACGCCTGGTGGTAGTGCCAGCTTCAGCAATCCGTTGAAGGCGGCGTTCCACAGGGTAGGTCCGAGTACTGATCCCTGAGGAACGCCGCAGGTCATCGCTCTCGTGATTGGACCGGCCGCCGACTCCATCTCTATTCGGCGGCCGGTGAAGTAGCTTCTGATGATGCGCACGAGGTAACCAGGTACCCGCGCCAACTCCAACGCCTCTATGATACGCGTATACGGTATCGAGTTGAACGCGTTCTTGATGTCGAGGCTGACTGCCGCGCAGAACTGCCGCTCGCGAATCGCCTTCTCCGCCAACTTCCTTAACTTAAGCGCGGCGTCCGCAGTCGAGCGGCCAGTTCTGAATCCGTACTGACTGCTCGAAATTGTCTTCCGCTTCTCAAAGTGCTCCTCCAACCTATTCGCGATGGTTCGCTCAAACACCTTGCCGACGGTGTCAAGCAGGCAAATAGGCCGGTACGAGGACGGCTGACCATCTGGTTTTCCTGGCTTCTTGATCAAGGCCAGCCGCGCCGCCTTCCATCTGCTCGGAAATGTCCCCTCCTGCAACGCACGGTTGTAGACGTTGGTCAGGAGGGACGGATCTGCACGGTGGACCACTTCCCAGACGACGTTGGGAATCAGGTCCGGACCCGGCGCCTTCCTCTTCTTGGTCCGGATCCTGTCGATCGCCTGGTCCACCTCTCCGACACTAAGCAGAGGGAAATCCTCTCGCACCTCGGCAGAAGACGCCGTTAGCGGGGGGCGCTGGGGGAACAGTTCTTGCACTACCTGTTGCAGCACCCCTGGCTCCATTCGGCTCGTCACCGACGGCCCTCCGGCTTTCTTCATCACCACCTTGTATGGCTTGCCGAAGGGATCGTCGTCGGCTTCTTCACATAGCTCCTCCCAAGCCGCCTTCTTGCTTCTTCGTATGGCCGACTTGAGGGTACGACGAGCCTGCTGGTACTGCTGCGAAGCTTCTGCTGCGAAGCTTCTACCGCGCCTTCGTCGTCTCTTCGTGTTCGTTGGTAACGACGACGAAGCCGGTTACACTCCCTCCGCAGCTCGGCGATGTCGTCGGTCCACCAATAGACTGGTTGTCTCTTGCGCGGCGGACCGACACGGGGCATTGCGCTGTCGCAGGCCGCCGCCACTGTTCGGATGACATTCGCGGCAGCGGCCTCTGCGCTCTCCTCTTCTTCGTCATCCCGACGCTCTCCCGTTCCCCAGGTGAGAGCCAGGAAGCTCGCCTCCAGTCGATCGGCGTCCAGCTTCCTGATCGCCCATCTTCCCAGCTTCTTTGGAGCAGTGACCACGGTATTTCCTTTGTCCAGCGTGAAGGTGATGTACCGGTGGTCACTCCCTGACTCCTCATCCAGCACGGACCAGCCCTTGATCCAGCGGGCCAGTCCTGCTGACGCGAAGGTGACATCGATGACCGACCCCCACCCTTGATGAAATCGGGTAGGAGTGCCGCCCATGTTCGTCGGAACGAGATCCATCCGGGCGGCAAACTCCCCCAGGGCGTATCCTCGAGGGTCGGTCCGGCCGGAGTGCCATTCCGTGGATTTGGCGTTGAAGTCTCCGGCCACGATGACTCTTGACGTCTTCCTCGCGATGCTCTCCTCAAGACAGGCAAGGTAGGCTTCAAACTCCTCTAGTCTTCTGTTCGGGGAGAAGTAGCAGCTGTATACGGTGATTTCTCCAACCTGCACAGCTACATACCCCTCCCCTTCCTCTACCTTGCCCGGAGCAATGGGACAGTCAGGACATATGCCAACGGCTGTCAGTCCAGTACGGTCTCTGTACCATCCTTGAACTTCGCCTACCTTGTAGGGCTCGCTCGCTATCACCAGGTCAACCTGTCTCTCTCCCACCGTGCTCCACAGGAGATCCTGGGCTACTGCACAGTGGTTCAGGTTGACCTGGAGGAAGGAGAGTGGCCTATTCAACGACGTTGACTGCGGCCTCTCCCTCCTAGGGCGCCACCGTCCTGGCATCCTCTACCGCCAAGGACGTGCGTGGAGTCACGCCCCTCCACTCTACTGCACAGTGGGCACTTGGGGGGTTCCTGGCATTCCCGGATCTTGTGACCGGTCCCCCCACATCTATAGCACACGTCGCCCATGCTGGTTGTTGCTGCGCATTTTGCAGCGACGTGGCCTGGTTCGAGGCACTTGTAGCATCGAACCGTCAGCTTTTCCCTCTCGAGCGAGCGCACCCTACAGGTGCTCCACCCCAGCGCTATTTTGCCATGCGCGAGCGCGTCTAGTGCCGCCTGGATCGGCACCTCGACTTTATACGCCAGGGTGCCGCGCGACATGGCCTCCTTCTTCAAGACACGCGCTTCTGGCAGCGCTGCCTCTAACTCCTGCTGGCTCACTGACGGTTCCACGTTCGTCAGGAGCAGGGTGGTGCGGCGCTGCGGTCTTCGTATATCCGCCTCTGTGCCCAGCACTTCTCGCAGCTTCTCAGTGAAGTTAGCTACCGCTGGCTCCTCTCCTTGGAGCTCCAGCAGCATGTCGCCTGCCTGTGTGGCTCGGGTCCTCGTAACTTGGACCCCGTATGCCTTCACATCAATCGCCACCTGGGCCTTCCGGATTAGGGCCGCGTACTCGATATTTTCGCTCTTGCGCGCGATAACGATCGCCGCTGTACGCGGCCTCCTCTTCCTGAGCAGCTCTTTTTTCCGGGCCTCCCTGCCTTTGAGCAGGGGAACTGGCCTGGGCGGGGCAGCTGGCACCGGCTTCGTCTGGGCCCCCTGGCGGGGTTTGGCTCGCCGCCCGAGGACCTTCGACCACTTTCCGCCTTCCCCATCAGTTTCGGAATTAAGGAGGAGCGAATCTGTGCGCTCGTACTCCTTGCGCAGTTGCTCGCGCATCTTTTCGATTTCCTCGCTGACAGGGGTAGTCGCCGGCGCTTTCGAATTCGGCTTCTCATTTTGCTTCTGTTGCGTATGTTGCTGCTGTTGTTGACTCTTCTGCTGCCGTTGCTGCTCCTGCTGTCTCTGCAGCTGCTGTCGCTTCTTCTCCTGCTGTTTCCGCTGCTGTTCCTGCTGCTGTTGCTGATTTCGCTGCTGCTGGTCCTGTGACGTCTGCTGCTGCTGTTGTGACTGCTGCTGCTGCTGAGGGAACGGCTGGCGCTTCGGCTGTTCGCGGATCTGCTGCAGCTCTTTTTTTAGCGCCCCAATCTCCTGTTCGTGTTGCGCGACCAATACTTTCATTTTAACCTCCAATCCGATGATTTTCTGGTCGCGCAACGTGAGTTCGTCCTTCAGCCGCTTTATCTCTTTCTTCATCTTGCCCCCAGCCATCTTCGGGGACGTCGATGACTTCTTCTTCGACGCCGGGGTCGATGTCTCCCGCTCCGATGACGTGGAGATGATACGTCTTCGTTTCTCTTGTTTGTTGCCCAATAGCGTTGGCAACACTGACGGCGGGGCTTGGGTCGCCGCCAATGCTGGTACTTCTCCGATGTTTCCTGCCAATTTGCTCGTTACGTAGGCTGACGATCCAGTGGGGGCAACGGAGCCAACCCCCACAGTACCGGGTACCGGGCTTTCACCGGCCGGCATTATCTCATTCACGGACATCGCTTCATACTTTTCCACCATTAACGCAGGTGGACCACGCCATTTCTACCCTACTGACAGGGGGGTGAGGGAGTGTTGGTGGAGTGGGTGGGCGACTGGGTCTGGGCGACTGGGTGATGTGGGGGGGGGGATGGGTGAGGGTGAGTGAGTGACAGAACAGGACCGTAAGTGATTTCATGTTTTTCCTTTTCTGTATTATAGTCTTCGACTGAAATACTTAAAAATTGGCCAGCTTGAAATTTTTCTATACTGCTCCACGTTCCTCAGATCTTCTAATAAAAATATTCCTTTTTCAAAATTTGATAAGGCCAGCGCACTAAAGAAGGCTGGGCCTATAACCTAATAAGACCCAACCTAATACCTAATAAGCCTGACCTAAAATTCGGTAAATAAAAAGTTAAGCATGGTTCAAATAGAAATTTATGAGTAAGTTATAACTGAAATGATAATCAATTGATCTTACCAGGTTGGGCCTTATTAGGTTACATAACACTATTTTTCATGAGTATCGCATACCTCGGTTTCAAACTGTTCAAATTTCACTTTTCTGCCGTCGATCATTAACTAACTGCCACTACAACAACTATCCAATAATTGATTTTTAGATAAATTCCACTTGACTAACATAATATTCGTAAATCCTCCAAGGTACACAAAAAACACATCGGAGCACTTTTTACGTTAAAGGAAAATCATCAACCGACATGTCTCGCACCAGTGGACTAATATCTTGATAAAAACAATCGGACAGTGTTGCCATATCATGAAGGAACAACCCGATAAATTTTCAACATACATTCAACGTAAATTTATTCTTTAAAATAATCTTTTTCAGGAAGCGTAGTATTCGAATGCATTTGTTCTTTTTAAATGTAATATCACTACACAACTGATACACAAAAAATGCGAGCTAGCAACATCAATATGAATGTTGCCAAATGTATGTCATATGACGTGCCGTGACTTGTTTTTTGTTTCGAAATACTTCACGTGGTTTCGGAATACTCCCATAGTACAATAATCTCCCCTACATTTCATGTCCCTATCCTCAATTTTGATAGTTCATCTGAATGGCGGACTTTTTCACGTCCGAAATTATTATTTATTTTGTGAGCTGCATCATAATTGTGGTGGTGGAGACGCATCTCCAGGAAGAATACACATGTAGTTTACCTGTGCTTTCATCAGAGCTTATCTGCAGGAGTTTTCCTTCTCCTATGTGCATTTAATCCTTCTTTAAGCCCTCTTACCACGCCAAGGTAGCACGCACAGAGGGAGAAACACAATTTAGAGGAGTAAAGCTGGGACGGGGTAGGAACAGATTTCTTGTTCAACTAGGATGGCAAAATGCTATTCGTACACAAAGAAAATTTCAAACCTCGAAGTTCGATGAAACAAAAGGAGTTCTACTTACTTTGTATACATCCAGTTGACCACAAAAAGCGTCAAATTTCGTGTACAAATTCTGCAGCATGTTGACCACCATAAATGGAGTGGCTGTACTGCATATGGACGTGAAACCGACTATGTCGCTGAATAACATGGTCACTTCATCGTGAGTCTTCGCTTCTATACTCTCGCCTGAAAAAATAACATCGCGGTAAATACGTTAAAATTCGAGGATGTGTAGAATTTGTACAATACCAAGAAGGTCTCACAAAGTGTTTTCATTGATTCGAGCACGAAAATTTTCGATAAGATTTTTATTCTCTCGTTTATCGTCGAATCATCTGCAATAAAATTGTTCGATTGGGTTTTTAATGGTGCACAAACGCTGCTGCCATCGAACATAAAGTTTACTGATAACTTTTTCGTTTTTCCTGTCTGTTAGTTTACGATATTAATTTAGATTCTACTCATATGCAACCAGTACATCACGAGAAATTTTTATAGTATTTCTGTTTTTCGTGTAATCAAATAATTTCGAAATCGTGTTTTTTTTTTTAACACTTCTACGGGGAACCATTACCTCGATTCTGTTTGAAAACAGTGAAGGTTTATACATACCCCTTTATTCAGTGGTGTGGACTGTATACAAGGTCGGGGCGATATAGGAGTGCCAAGGGATACAGCCCCCATCCCTAGAGGACACACCCGGGAATTTGCTTTGCCTGCATTTTGTAGGCATTTAGTCATTTTCGGGTCAAATTTACAGATAATGAAACATTCAGAACACGTTTACATAATATGCCATCATACACCTATTCCTGGGGTTTCAGAAGTAAGATCCATGTTCGCCACATGATTTGGATCAAGAGATATGTGCCACTATACCAGCGTTTATAATATCACTTCTGGTCAATATCAAGTCACGAGAAGATACGTACTATCATATTATGTGTGCTGTATGGTTGAAAAAGTTGATTACATGTCTCTCTTAAGACTCAGACACTGGGTTTTCTTAAAATCCACAGTACAGGTATTGTCTTTCTATTAGCTTATAAGGCCAAAAAACGAGAGAAAAGTTGTTTTTCTAGAGAAGTTTGGATTCTCTCTTGAGCTGATAAAATGAAAAAATTCTTAAATTATTATTTCATTATTTGTGACGCGATGTGTAAAAAGGGCCCTTGTGGCGATCTTGAAATTTTAAGTTTGCGAGTACGGTACTGCTGAGTGGCAAGGTCTACAGAATTTGAGGTTGCTTCCACACTTATCAGATCTACGGGCTCTGTAATGTGGTATTCTTTAGTCTGTAGACCTTGGAAATTGGTGGTACCGGACTTGTAAACTCAAAATTTTAAATCACCACAATGGCCCTTTTCACACAACGCATCACATTTATTATAAATTAAAACACTTCAAAATGCGATAGCACAGCGAGAACCCTAGACACTACACGCACATCATAGAAGTTCAAGGCTTCAAACTGTGAAGCTGCAGACTGCAATCACACAGCAGACTTTGAACAACACTGAACATACTAAAATACGTTTCCATTTTCCATTTAATTTGTTCCAAATGGTACGCAGAAATCAAACACTCTACCTTTACAAGACAAATAAATTCAAAGGACATAAACCCAAAGAATTATAAAACTCACAAGTTTCAATGAATATGAACTGATAACAATTCAAAGAGGGACAGGAATTTTGTTTTGATTCAAATAAACGAGGAATTTTACTTTGATTCAAATAAAGTTGTGTTCTCGCTTCAGAAAACGCACATTAATGTATTCTCACTCCTCATTACAATGTTTATAAGACGCAAAGACATTAGCTCCACTCCTGGTCACACAACGCGTGAAATATTCGTGAACCATTCAAATGCGAGAACAATGATCTTTCATTTCAAAAACAAAACGTGATCTACCAATTATTTATTCACGTTTTTCGTTAATTCCGCTACACAATTATACTTAATAAAAGTTCAAATTTGTGGTTGAAGGCATGTTGATGGTTTTGGATGATTTGTTGTTCCTGATAACAAAAATATGAAGGTAACTAATCAAACAAGAAACAAAATATCAGTGAAAGAACTGAAACAGAATACCAAAATTACCCCTTAATACTGCTAACATATTTATGAGACATAGGTAACTCACATCACATTATTCCTCGGAAAATTTCCTGATAAGAGTACCACAGAATATTGCATATACTTAGTTCGAGTCAAATACATTATACACTAATTCAACTGAGAACCCATTTCATACAAACAAACAATACACTTACTTCTTCTAAATTCAGTTAATGTCTTCACTTTTTGTTGAGTCGATTCTGACCAATTTTTTCCCTGTAGTAACCACAACTGTCCTCTGCTGTTACCTACTAGGACCACGTTTCTGTCTATCTCCAGTTGTGAAAAGAAAAAAAATTTCAAACATAGAAAACTTTTCAAAATTTGACCATAACTGAGCTCCTTCAAAAGTAAGAGTACGCACATATACAGGGTTATGCAAGTCAACACGCACCATAGGAAAACACCGCTTGGTGCGGGTTGATGTGAATAAGCCGGCACTGGATAACCATCTATTCAAATTAAAACGGAACATTAATCTGGGCTCTGTGTGGTTTATTCGGGGAAAAACCCGGATAATTTCCAACGCATTTCTTAAGAAATTTTCTAGAAAAATTTCTTTGATGTTTGAAGAAAAAGCTTGAGGAATTTTATCGAAAATTAAGGAAAAATTTCCGATCATTTTCAAAGAATTTCATCGAACTTCATTGAAGAAATCTCCGATGACTTTGGGAGAATTTTTTGGAGATTTTAGAGCGAATCTGCAATCATGCCAAAGGATATTATTGGAAATTATTGAGAAGTACCTCAGATGATTTTTAAAGGGTTTCTTCATAAGATGATTTCCAGAAATTTTCATCGGAAATCTTTGGGATAAATTACCGATAATTTCAGAAGAATTTCATCAAAAAAGTTCGAGAAAAATCCGAAAATTTTCGAAGAATTTTATCGGAAATCTTTAAAAAAAATTTCCAGTATTTTCCAACAAATTCATCAAAATGCTTTGAGAAAATTTTCCGATAATTTTTGAAATTTGGTGGAAAACTCCATCAGGTTTTGAAATTAATCAAAAATTTTCAGGTAGATTGTTCGATGATCTCCGAGGAATTTCATTCAAAACTTCGGGGAAATAGAATTCCATCAGAAATTTTTCTGAAAAAATTCCAATAATTTCCGAAGAATCTCATTGGAAATTTTTCGGAAAAATCAAGAATTTCTTGGGAAATTTTTGACAAGATTCCTTTGATTTTCGATGATAATTTTCAAGGAAGTCAATCGAATATTAAAGAAAATTTTCCGATCACATTTTCAACAAGTTTCATCAGACCACATTGAACAAAATCTCCGATAATAATAATAATAATAATAATAACAATAATACAGCCTGAACTGAGGGCGCCGTGGCCGATACTCAATTCGCCCATCTCTGGGCATAAGCCTCCACCACCCACCTCCACTCTTTTCGATTTTGCGACCTACTCCCTCAATTTGGCCCTACCTCCTTCAGAATTTCGTCTATCCATCGGGCGGTAGGTCGCCCTATTTTACGTATTCGATCGTATGGTAGCCATACGGTTGACCTGAGGTTCCATTTCTCTTTGTTACCTCTCGCCATATGGCCTCCATATTTGATTTTCAGTTTCTTAATTTTATAACCAATATTAACTGTTCCTGTTTGTTTTTTAATTTTGTCTTTTAGTTTGTAACCGAGAATACTTCGCAGTATTGCGTTTTGGGTTTTCTCAAACTTACCTAAATTATTTTTAGTGAAGGCCCAGGTTTGGGCCCCGTATGTCAGGACCGGCGCGACACAGGTGCCCCATATTTTTATTTTTGTCCTTAGTTTCATCTTGCTTTTAAAAATATATTTTAGACCCCAATAAGCCTTCCAACTGTACCCGATTCTAGCCTGGATTTCTTTGTCTATTCCTTTTTCAAACGAGATAATGCGGCCGAGGTATTTGTATTCGTCTACTACTTCTATCTCCCTGCCTTGTATCTTGATCGATTTGATACCTTCTTTACCCGTCCTTTCGCCGTTTACATTTTGATCCCTGATCAGCAGCTTAGTCTTGGACGTAATTATTTCTAGGCCCATTTTCCCACAACTTATGCTTAATTCCTTAAACATCGTCGTAATTTCTTCTATTGAACCTCCAATAAGTACGATGTCGTCGGCAAAGCGCAGATTGTTGAGGTGTTTACCCCGTTGATATTGATACCTTTCTTCTCCCAGTTAAACCCCCGAAATGCCTGCTCGAGAACACAATTAAATAGATTGGGGGATAGCGGGTCCCCCTGTTTGACACCCCTACCTATACGGAAGTCCTCCCTCCTGACATCTAGTTTAATGTAAGCTGTCGCATTGTTGTAAGCATTCTGCAGGACCCTAATTAACTTCCTCTCCACACCTTGCTTTGCTAGCGCTTCCCAGACATACTCGTGCGAAACAGAGTCGAATGCCTTTTTAAAGTCGATGGATAAGAGGCAGACGAAAAAAGTTTCGATGATATCCAATCGGAAATTTTCTGGATAAATTACCGGCAATTTCTGAAGAATCTCATTAGAAATTTTCGGGGGAAAATAATTGCCGAAAAATTTCATAAGAAATTCTCGAGAAAATTTTCCGATAATTTTTGTAGTATTGTAATTTCGAGTTTAAAATTGACAAACATTTTAGGAATTTCATTGGAAATTTTTGGAAAAAAATTCCGATAATTTCCTTAGAATCTCATTGAATTTTCAGGAAAAATCTTCAATAATTTCCAGAGAATTTCTTAAGTAATTTTTGAGAAGATCCCTTCGATTTTCGAAGATAATTTCCGAGGAAGTTAATCAAAAATATTAAGGAAAATTTTCCGTTCATTTTCAAGGAGTTTCATCGAACCACACTGAAAAAAATCTCCGATGATTTCAGGAGAATTTTTCTGGAAATTTTAGAGAAAATCTGCAACCATTCCAAATATTGGAAATCTCTAAGAAGGACCTCTGATGGTCTTTGAAGGATTTCTTCAGAAAAAAGTTTCGATGATATCCAATCGAAATTTTCAGGATGAATTGCGGACAATTTTTGAAGAATCTCATTAGAAATTTTGGGGGAAAATCTCCCATAATTGCCGAAAAATGTCATGAGAAATTTTTGAGAAAATTCCTTTGACTATTCAAGATAATTTCCCAAGAATTTCATCGAAAATATTAAGTTAAAATTTCCGATTATTTTCAAAGAATTTCATCGGACATCATTGAAAAATATTTCAAAAATTATCGGAAAATTTTCTCAAAGAATTTCGATGACATCTGCTGGAAAATATTGGGAATTTTCTTCAAAGATTTCGGATGAAACTCGTTGATCTGTCCCGTTGCCTCGTTGTGTACCTCATTATTACAAACAAACCCCTCGGCAACCCAAATATCACGTTCTTAAAAAGGATAGGAGGATAACAAAAACTCAGGAGAACTACGCTGAATTGGTGCCCACGTTGATCTAATCATCATGTTCGAACTTCAGGTAGGATATTCATCTATTCACATCAATACGCACCGAACGGCGTTTTCCTATGGTGCATGTTGACTTGCATAATCCTGTATCCACATAGTGTCGGGATAGGTTGCCTACTTACCAAGTGGAAGGGGGGGGGCACTGCAGAAGAGACACCCTGTATAGTAGTCTTTTTCTTTGTCATACGTATTTTGTAATTTATCGTAAAATTTTTCGATTTCTTTTGTGTCTGCCTTGAGTGTAGGCGCATAAACTTGCATGGTCAAGAGTTTAATGTTTTTTCCTACGTTGATTTTCAGTAGACTCCATCTTTCAGAGATTCCCTCGATTTCCCCGAAAATCGAAATTAGAAATATCTATTTCCCGTCTATTTACAACCGAAATCTTCGCCTTGCTCGGCGATGTCATTCTAATTCTAGTAAATGAAGAGAAATTGTTCTTTTACGTGGCACATCTCGATTTATCAGGCAGTTACCTACCCATTTTCGAGCACCGTTACCTAACCCTTCAAATTCGGCACGGCGCTGCAAAACGGAAATCATTACTTTTACGTTAACAGAGTTGAAATTTTAAAGGAATCCATTAACAACGGTAATACGCGGAGTACAATTATGATGAAATCGATTAACTCAACCATTTATAGGAGGTGTTTGAAAGGTGCCATTATTAAATCTGAAGCAAGGAAAGAACGAACGGTTTTTATCCATTAAGACGGATATTGGCACGTTTCATTAAATTCCATTTATCCGGATAACATCGAAAGTCCATTTGCTGTATATAACTAACGGCTAATTTTTTTTTCTAGCCTTTGTTTTTCCACCTTGATTTTTAATTTATTTATCTTTTTCCCCCCTATCTGTCCCTCAACGAGCGATAGGATCACTACACTATTTAAAGGCTGTCGCTACAGCATTTTATGGAGGTCCGTGGCTAAGTTTTTGTTTATTAATGTCGCGTCCTAACTGCCAAAAAGGTCGCACTATCTTAATGGTCGGAGAACCATGCGGCACTTATCTGTTACGCGGAATTTTTCCGATTTTTTCCTCGAATTGAACGAGAGGGAAAAAAGGCAGTTTGTTGCGATAATCGATTTTCCTAATGAGGAATTTTATCGTTTAGTCCAGAATACATCGCATATTCTTTCATGCGTAATTAAACCATTTAAAGTGCGGCAGGAATGGCACGCGTTTAACTTTTTTTTTGTTGAAGCCTACATTCTTCTGCGTTAATTTTCTGATGCTTCTGAAAATAGTTTTATATTTATAGCATTTATGGTAAACTGAGGGCTAGTTTTTTTCGAGTTAAGAGTGTCGGGCCACGAGCCTGGACTCTGAAGGAACGGTGACTTTCGTGGTTCACGAGATGTGAAATAGTACGTTTTCGACATTTATTTCAAGTACGATTTCTCGGTTGACTGTTAGAACTGAAACGGATTCTTAATGCGTGTTCCAGCGTGGCGCATTGTGGGTAGACCTTCAGCGTGTACGAACAAGTCTTAGCCGGAGCGCTTAAGCATAGCGATGCGATCGGGAAGGACATATACATGCCTTGGCCGGACCAACGACCGGTGCATCGATGCAGAGCTAGCAGAAGATACCGAAAGTCTTAATTAAAATGAAGCATGGACAGGCAGTGCGTATTCATCTCATCGAGTAGGTCTGCCAGCCTAAAATTTTCCCTGATGATAACGAAGAAGTCTGCTTTGTTGAGAGAATATCAAACTCGAAAAAAGGCAGAATTTTTCGTGAAACCGACATTAGCATGTAGGGCGGATCTTCAAAATTTTTTTTTTCAAAATTTCTGACGCGACCAAGGTAAAAAATTGCCTTTGGTTTGAAAAAAAAAAGTTAATTACTTTTTTAATTTAGAAATTTTCCCTAAGGGATTTGTCTCTGAAGTTACGTACTATAGGGCTGAAGATTGAGTGTTACGCAGTGCCTTAAAAATGCCGGTTATGCAAAATTTTAGCGTAACATTTTGAATAGTATTCATCGGGAACCTTAAATTTATTAGTTTATTCGAGTGTCTCATGCACACTTGACCTAAGTGACAAAAACCTTTTTGTTCAGGAGAGCGATTTGAAAATTACAAATACGTTGTGTTATATACGTGGCTCAAATGGTTTACGCCATCTAGCGAGCTAAAAAGGAAGTAATTCATCAGTTACGAAAGTAGCCCGATAGAGTGCATCGAGATCTATAAGAATGTGTATTAAAACTAATTTTTTTGTTAAAATGTCACTTAGGTCAAGTGTGCATGAGACACTCGATATACAAAGTTTGTCTATCTGTGAGATTGAAGGTGCAGAAGCCCTTACAATACTTTGTTGCTTTATAGCGCCTTCAGTATGGCAGATAGGCAAAATTCACATAATACCCTAACCGTAGTAATGATTGAGATCTACAAAATAAGTAATGTACAAATTTTGCCTATCTGCAATATTGAAGGCGCTAAAGCACTTACAATACTTCATTGCTCTATAGCGCCTTCAACTTTACAGACAGAGCCAAAATTTGTATATAAACTAATTTAAAGACCGCAATAAATACTATTAAAAAGTTGATGTGCAAATTTGGTCCATCTCGCATAGTGAAGGCGGTAGACCATTGAATAACAGTACTCGTAAAAATTAAAACTTCACTAGAAAAGCGATATGGGTTAACATTACGACAAAATATTCATACTCGTAGAGGCACATTTTTACACTAAATGGAACAAAATTAGACCCAATGTTCTGCGATTAGTTTCCAGAAAAACGCTTTTTATAGAGGTCGGAGCAATGGTAACCAGGTCCACGTTGATGGAACATTTTGCCATTCGAGCTCATTTTCTACTTATAAAGAGGATGGCATGAAGTTCTACACAATTGTGCAAGGCAAAGGAAGTCATTCTTTACGTACCACATATGGTTTTTTTTTTTTTTTTTTTTTTTTTCAATTGGAGGAGATACTTGCTCAGTAAATAGTGGACACACAAACTATCGTACTTTTATAAGAATCATCCATTTTCATTTGCATTTTAATCATTTCTTGGGTATATTAAAAAAAATTTCGGGATTGCAACTTCATTTTTTTGCAAAATTGTCTGCAGAAATATGCATTTTCAAATTTGGTGAGCAGACTCAGAAGGATATGAAATGTGAAATAAATTGCTCACATTTAACTAGCAATGTAAGCAAAAAAATATGTATTCGCATATTTTTCTCTGACCTAATAATTATACACTGTATTTTGAAAATTTGTTATAGTCTTATTACACTACACAACAAACTGAGATTTTTTGGAAATCGCATGAAGGAAAATAGATGATTCTTAATGTATTTTTCACGCTGAATTCAAATATGATATTAAAAATGCTGAGTTAGCTAATCATTTTTTACGTTTGCTGGGAAATTTAATAGTGTATTATGAGAAATTGTTCTATTTTATGTGGCGACACTGATGTTGTATGTATTAAACTGATATTACCGATAAGCTTCGTCTTCGACGGTACTGAATAGAAAACTTCCGTGTTGTTCTCTGTCCCTCTGTGTTCCGTAAGTATTATTCCAATTCAACAACGAGCGTTGTGATTATCATGAATATTCGGGCATTGAACACATATTCATCAAATTTATTGTCGGAACACATTTATCTAGTTCACTTACATTTCGTAAAAGAAACAATAAACTGTAATACCGGAATGAAAAGGCGTTATTTTTTCACTGAAGAGATCGCCTTCCTCAAAATTGTTGTTCCATCACTTCATCGTTAATGATAAAATCTTAGAATCAGTTGAAACTGTTTAGATCGTTCCGATATCAAAACGTCAAAACACGTTCACACGCATCACTGTGTCGGCGAGTTTGTTTTGTGATACATGCAGTGTGGCCACATTCACTAATATTTCCAACACAAGAGGGAAATTACGGGAAATAATTCAGAATGAATTTACGAGAAAAGGAGAGCTAATTAAGAAAAACAAAAAGCGGCATTGAATTCAGCGTGAAAAATACTTCTAGAATCGGCTACTCTCGTTCTTGCGGTTTTTTGGCTGTTGGGTAGTGTTATTAACCAAGAAAACAGTTTTTTCAATGTCAATTATATTTGTTTTTCTATTTGTTCCAACGTACAATATGCCCTATTCCCAGGTACATTACCCTATTGTACCTGGGACCATGTGCCGAAATTCATTTCTACAAATTCGAATTTTCCGTCTTTTCAATGCTGCTAAGTACTTTATATGTAGGGAGGGGAAAGTGTGCTCTTCAAATGCAATAATAATAAAAATTTTTTTGCTAATTTTGTGGGCCCTGGAAGGGAAAATGTGAAAATGGGTCCCAGGTACAACAGTCTCCCTTCATTCATTTGTGTGAGGTGGCGCCGTATGCGCCGAGTGCGCAGACTTCCGAGTCCATTGCCCTATACAGTCTCCCTTACTATGCAGTATTTTTGCATCAATTCAACGGCCAAACCAAACAATTCAAGTACATATTTTTGCTTCGGGGATACGTCCACCCTGTCCCTCTGGTCACTGATGCGGTACTCGAAAGGATAGTTTTAGGGGTCAGGGGTGCGGTGTAGCCACTTTGACATGCGTGCATCGCTGTACGCTCCACCAAACATTAATACAACCGAACTGTCTGTGTGTTTTCCCTGCCCCCATGCCATACCCAATCAGAAGAAAGGCAAATTCAATTGGTCAGTAAGGCATCGGTGGGGAAGAAAGATGTAATTGGCTTATTATGGTACTTTAAAAAACAGGAAAAATCTTTCAAAATTCAAATCGAAAAAAGAATCTTTCGGATAATTTTGCCATACGTATTCGTTTTTTTTTTTTTTTTTTGTGGTTTTGTTTGAATTTAGAATAAATGTTCAATTTCATTGATTTAATAGGAAAATCGTTCGGAATTCAAGTAAAAAAAAAAAATGTTTTCGGGTAATTTAGCCTTATTATTATTATTATTATTATTTTTAATTTGAAATAGAACTTATTTGATTTCTGTTAAAGGTCTTCCCTATAATTGGCTACGGCCATCAGAGGGACCAAAATAAATAAAATAAAAAAATTTCGCTGGTATTCCTCTATATCTATACATGTAAAACAAAGCCCGGGTTAGTTACACCATCCATAACTCAAAAACGGCTGGACCGATCTTTATGATCTTTGATTTGTTGGACATGTCTCCGCCCAGACTAACAGAATAACTATTGAAACATCGGAAAAATTTCACTAAGAAAATATTTCTTAAGGAAATTAATTTCTCATACATTCTGTGTACGGAACAATTTTTTTTCTTCAATTTTCTGAGAAATATCTTATTCTCGCCTATTCATGGAAATCGGGTTTCCCTCAAGTATACCCGCGACTGGAAGAAAAATAAATCTCCATGGAAATGTCAACCACTGAACTGAATTGTCACCATGAAGAGCTAAATCATACGGACTGGCTTCGAGTCGGGGGGAGGGTTACGATTTCCGCTCAAGTATACCCAGTAGTAAAAGCATATAAAATGCTAAAACCTCATTAAATTGACCTAATAAGCCGTGATCAGTGCTGACAAGTCTCAGAGGAGTTTTGCCAATTTCTAAAAGTTTTAATCAGTTATAAAAAAATCTTCTTCTATATACGTAAAAGTGTAAATTTTTCTCTGTGTTTGATTGTTCGAGGTTGGCGGGTGAACCATAAGAGCTAGGGGGTTCGTACTTTCTGATGTGTTCGTGTGAACCCGGAATAGTTTTAGGCTATAAAAAATTTCGGTGCCGGGTTAGTTACACCGTTTATAACGCAAGAACGGCTGGACCGATTTTTATGGTCTTTGATTTTGGATTTCTGTATCAGGTAACATATTCAGTACACCCACCTACCAACTAATGTTGAAACTCACACAGTGGGAAGGGAACTTCGCTCCTGTTTGGTGCTCCCCCAACATTTCACGCATCCGTGATCATTTGAATTAGAATATAACTGGTTTGAATATTGTTTCGCAGTCATTTATGTACCACATGGCCCATTATCAGTCCCATATCTCCAATATTTCAGTCTTTGGAAACTATGATCAGCATTTCTTCTATTATTATCCAGTTAAATTTTTGAAAACACCAACCAATGCAGATTAGTGGTGAAAGATTTGTATAACGTGTACTGTATATATTCACCAAGCGCGAATTCACGGTGGAATTCCCCTCCCCTCTCTCCTCCCCCCAAAAAAGAAAAATCGGTGAGGAACATTTTTGGAAGAGGAGAAATCTGTGGGGGAAGGGCAGCAAAAAATTCCCACGCACTTTTCTTTCTGCCAATTTCCTCCCCAAACTTGTCGTCTGGATCCTGGCCTGCATTCGCACATGATACAGTTTATCTGCACCTTTTTAAACAAGCCTGCCAAAAATAATGTGGAGCCGGCCCCAAGACTGGAAACCAAATGTGAGGGAAATTGTGCACCAAATAACTCGTTTGATTAGTAATAATTTACGGGTACTGCGATACAGAGCTAGATTCAATGTTTCCCTGCTGAACTCACTTAAACCAACTCACTACAGCCCACGGTGTAGAAACCCGCGGAGCGGGTCTGCTAGTTGTGTTACATTTCTTCACCCCATTCCTCTTTTCTTTCAAAATTTTTATTTTTATTAGTACTTTTCTTCGATGGTCTACCGCCTTCAATATGTGAGATGGACCAAATTTGCACAAACTTTTCAGTGCTACTAATCAAGGGTAACAAAAAGAGTTATATTCAAATTTTGCCTACCTGTGAAATTGAAAGCGCGGAAGCACTTACAATACTTTGGTCGAATTATAGCGTATTTAATATTGCAGATAGGCAAAATTTGTACATAACTCATTTTGTAGATCCAGTCACTATTATTGGTAAAGTTACATGTGAATTTTGCCTATCTGTTATACAGAAGGCGCGATGAAGCAACAAAGTATTGTAATTACGTTAGTGCCTTCAATCTCACAGATAGGCAAAATTTGTATATGAACTAATTTATAGTTCGCAATAAACACTATCAAAAAGGTTATGTGAAAATTTTGCATAACCGGCATTTTTAAGTCTAGTGTTTGTGAACGCCGTTATCGGGAGGGGGGGGGGGAGAGAGAGAGAGAGAGAGCTTCCATAGTTCAGAGCGCTTTCGGCTGTTATGCTATCTTCAGTGGAGTACCCTAACATTTTTCTCTTTGTTGTCCTGTACTTATAGTGATCTGTAGTACCATATGGTAACCCTATTTGGTGTGTTCCTATTGGTAGTCTGTGGTTGTGCAGTCTGTCCAATCAGTGAGTCATATATTATTAATTGGAATAGATTTTCGCTTTGGAAATTAGTTGTATTTACTGGGTTGTATTGTTTTTGCCTTTATTATTTCAAGTAGTTCTTTTAATTTTATTTTTCTTGTGTTGTTTTCTATGCGCAGGATTTTGTATTTTTCTGTCAACTTGTGGTTGTGGTGTCCGTGGTCGTTGCAGTGTTTTACAAAAAGTGATTTGTCATCTTTAGCTTCTGTGATTTTTCATGCTCTTTTATTCTTGTGAATTTTCTACCTGTTTCTCCTATGTAGGTCATGTCACAGTGTTCGCAGTCCAGTCTGTATACTCGGTTACTATTGTTCCTGTTTTGTCATTTCTTATTTGTTTGATCAGAAATAGTCTGTTTCTGATTTTGAATTTTGTGGTGTATTGGTTGAGTATTTTCTGTATTTTGTACGCGTATGTCCCTGTGAATGGTATTGCTCCTGCATATGTGTCTGTTTTTGTGGTTGCTGGTTCAGTGTCTGTGTCTGTACTTTTTTGTTGTATTAATTTTTAAATTATTATGTCCACTATTTGTGGCTGGTATTTGTTGTTAATGGCTATTTGTTTGGTTTTGTTAATTTCAATTGTTCTGTATAGTTATCATTTAATACGTTGATTGCTCTGTTGCAGTAGTTGCGTAGTGCTGCTATTCTGTGTTTTTGATGGTAGAATGAGTCATTGGGTATTATTGCGTCCGTGTGGGTGGGTTTTCTATAAATGTAGTACTGTATCCCGATCTGCGTTTTTAAGCTTGTGACACTATCTGTGGCAAAAAAAAGTGCTCAAGTCTGTAAATTTCGCAAATTTGTGGTAAAAGTGTGGCAAATATTTAGATCCGCCCCTTTTATCACTGGAAATATGTCACACGGCCTCCGTGACATTAAAGTGTCACAAATATGCTTATGTGTGACAGTTTATGTTGTCATATTTAAGCAGAAAACTGCTTATTTGTGGCAATTTGAGAGAACCTAGAAATTAAATAATTAATCGTTATACTTAAATTCAACTTTGAACATATATTGTCTTGTACTAACTGGGATTGTGATTGTGCTCTCATTTCTGTGTTTTAATTTGAAATTTGACGACTACTTATAATTTATGATTTTATATTTAAATATATTTCGTTCGTGTGTTGCTGTGCTCCTTGACCACCACGTGTGCGAATGAAATACATGGCTACAATGAAAACGAGTAAGTTACCTAATTATAATTATTATCCTGTGTATTTTTCCTCTTTCAGTCTGTTCTGTTATTTGGAGCTTCTTAGTATATATACGAGTATATATTTCAAAATCACTGGTAAACAGCGCGTGTATGTTCCTCACGCTGTTCACCAGTGATTTCAAAATATACTCGATCGTATATAGACGATGAAGCTCTCCAAATAACAGAACAGGCTGAAAGAGGAAAAAATACACAGGATAAGTATATAATAATCTTCCTCCGGATGATCTTAGCTGGCGGAATTTTTCTGTAGAATAACATCCTTTATAAGTATCTACGCTTGTTCACCTGATAGATAAGCTGGAATCAACATAGCTGCATGATACCTGTATTTTGTGATTGCACTGCGCTGAGAGAATAATATCCGTGCATTTTGGAATTGCTGGCAGTTTGTATTCTGAGAAGGAGCGCTCCAACATCAACCAAAACCAAAAGTGCATATAAATAAGAACTCAATATTTTGGTAGAAACTATATGACATAGCGTTTACTGATAAGCATTTTTCAATGTGAGTACACATTTTTGAATCGGCAGCCCAATTTTGAAAAATTCTACTTTTTACGCTCTTTCCAAACATACTAATAAGGAACTCATTTTGTTTACAAATGTTGGTTGGTTCCTTGACGCTGAATATAGCGTCCAATTAAGTTGAACAACTTAGTCAGGGGTTGTTTTTAGTCCTGTACTTTATTTTTAGTACCTATCTATAATTATTATTTTGTTGTATGTATGTAAAATATACATTTTCTACGTGCTTTTTGTAAATATTGACTACATTATTTACATTGTTATCGCGCTCCTACCACACTCGCTTTGCGGTATCGTGTATTTATTTATTCTTATGGCAGAAATATATTTCTGTAATATATGTAATATACCTATGCGATGCTCACAATTGAGGGTGCAGCGGGGGCTATAACCAGCGCCTGCAGAGGCGAGCAAAAAACTGCGTAAATGTGACACTTATTAAAATGGCACAAATGAGCACATTTCTGTCACAAGTGGCATTAAAAACTGCCCAGTAAGCAAAAAACTGCTTAAACGTGACATTTTTTTAATTGACACAAATGAGCACATTTCTGTCACAAATGAGCACATTTCTGTCACAAATGGTATTAAAAACTGCCCAGTTGTGACACTGGTGGCAGCAGACTGGCAAAAACCCGTTCTCGTCTCTGATTGGTGGAATTAATTGTCACAAATTGTACAAAAAAGTGCTGAAATTATCATGTCACATTTGAGCACTTTTTCTGAAAAATTCGCAGATCGGGATCTTTTCTCTTCTATTTGTAGTGTTAGATCGAGGTTAATCGCTCTGGACTGCCGAAGAAAGAAATTGTGAATTGGCACACCCTAAATACACAATTTACCAAGTTCACTCATACCCGAACATGGACACTAAAATAGTATATTACAACATACCTAAGTATCAAAAGTGAGGTTTTTCATGACGAGTACATACTTGCATGAAACAAGCCCCGCCAACGAGTGCAGCAATGTATGTACGAGTCATGGAAAATGAGCTCACTTTCAATAGTTGAATTGTATTATATTTCTCAAATCGCACACATCAAACAAAAGCGCGTGGACAAATAAATGAACAAATCGTTCATTTGTTCTTTTCACTTATATTACAAGTGAAAAGTAGCTTTTCAGTCATACTACAAGTGAAAAGTAGCTTTTCAGTCATATTACGAGTGGAAAGTAACTTTTCAGTCCTACTACAAGTGAAAAGTAACTCGTCAAGGTTATGTTGTCGCGTTTTGCGTTAATGCGGCAACGTCTCGTTAAAAGCGCTTCTTTTGCAACGCAACACTGCTACTAGAAAACGCTCTTTTGATACAATAATTTTTCCACACAAAACACAGGGTGGTATAGTGCCTTGCATTATCTGTGTTTTGCAATTCGCGCCAATGATAGAGCTCACTGAGGGCACCAATTTTGATCTGGCTTCCCACCCCAGAAAGGGTTGACCTGCCACTGAGCTTGATTATTTTTGAAAGTAATTTTTTGGTTTAATTAGGAACTTTTTCTTTTGAAGGAAAGATGATTGTAATGTACAGACGAAGCAGCACTGCCCTAAGAGATACGGCATTTGTAATGGTTTGCTCTGCGATTAACTTTCGTACTCACTTTAGAGTAAATAATGATGAAATGGTTATCTTCTGTTTGTGAAATACGACACATTGACGTATTACACTCGTCACACTCTCATTCGATGGGAAAAAGATTGAATTTCATGTTTGTAACGTCGTTTACCCGCTAGAGAGCGTATTTTCCGAGTTAGTAGCCAACTGACAGTTATTTCGACCCTTCTTTTGTATACAATTTTCAAAGTGACATTGCAAGGTACTTTTCGCCGTAGCTGAAATTGAAACATGTCGCGAGTAAACGGTAAGTCGAGTACTGCAGCCGTCTCGTAACACCGGTAACCTAAAAATAATACAGCGATGACAGAACCAGCGCCAGTGTCCGGGCTGCGAGAAACAGAGATTCGAGATTCGAGGACAGGAGACAAACGAGCAGTAAATTGCGCGCTCTCGGTGCTAATAAATTGCGATACCGTAAATTTACTCTCTCACTGGTGTATTCAAAACAGGAAGAGCTCGAAGGGTGACACGATAACGAGTGGTACGACTGTTTCCAGACAAGGCATTATTGTCAGCCCGATCATCTTTCGAGCATACGAGTGAAAGGAATTACTAGGCCGAATAAAGCGCGACGCTGCACCGCATACAGTCGCTCGACGTGCACGGTCCGACAGTGACAACGACCGTGACAGCGACAGCGACAACAACGAAGCTGGAATATTATTTTACCCGGAGATTAATGAAAACACAACAACTCCGACTCGTCGTCGCGCAAATTAAAAGCCGCACACGAAAACCGTTGAATGGTATCAGTTTTTGCAAAAAGCTATTAAATCGCGTACGTCGGCAATTTCCACTTGCTAGGTTATGAATTCAACCGATTTGGGTATCGATTAGTCGTAGGTACCATTTTTGTGTACACGAGGTGACCCTTTTCTTCGCCGCCTTTTTTCTTTTTCTTCAAGCCGCACAATAAAATGGCCTGTCGAAGAAGTAAAATGGTTACTGACGTTAACAAAGATCAATCTCGAGTTACCCTTTTTTTTTCTCTTTTTCTTGTGTACTCTTCCAGCGCGATATGCAGAGCGTCAGCGGTTTTCTTTTTACTTGTTAATAAAAATGATTCTTAAAATGCCCTTATTTTTCTCTTTATCGAGAAACGTATCTAATTCGGTGACCGCTGAGTTAGGTCGATTCGTGTACTTATTCATCCAGATATGTGAATATCTTTTTTTCCGAATCAAATTTACGTTCTTGCGAAAACGTTTTGCGCCCGAAATGATATGAAAAGTAGGTATGGCTGTACGAGCCACCTTCGGCAGACGAATGGCTGAATTTGAAAAAAAAAAAAAAAGAACTCAATGAATATTTAATGCATGGTGGTGGGTAGACTTTTTAATTTCGTGGTCGGAGATGTAACGAGGGTAAATTCGATTGATAAGGATCAGGTGGTGGCGGACAGCAAAAGCTCGAGCAGGTCGAGGCAGCCCGTTCACTTATTTCTCGCTGATAACATACATCGAAGTATATTACCACGTGGTGACAGCTGTGAAGATCATTTTTCAAAGATTTTGTAAGATTCTTCCGTACTCCTTAATACTGTACCAAGATTCAAGACTGATCGAGACGAATTAACCCGAGAATAGCCACATGTTAAACGATTAGTAAGCAGGACCGGATGGGGTAAACCAGATGAGGTCCACCATAATTTAAAACATCATGCGTTATGAAAAACGTTATACTTTTCCATTTGTTAATTAAATTGTATCTGATTTGTTTGAAACTAAATTCGAACCGGCACTTTTTTCGCGAGCCGGATCACAAGGAAAAATGTTCAAGAATTATCGTTTCGTCATTTGATCGTTTTCAATATTGATCAAATTTTTGGGCCAGGGACGTCGTGGCGAAGAGTTTTTTCTGGAAGGAAAAAACTTGTTAAATTCCCAACTGACTCAACTCAAAACTCCCAAGTATCAAAATTTGTCTATATTGACAGAAAAAAAATTTAACTTGTTGGATTTTTCCAACTTTTGATCCACGTAACAAAATTTCCCAACTCAGGCGGAGGCTTGGAGGGCAGGCTGCCCTCTTGTGCTCCCCCTTATTTTCGTCCTTGTTTTTGGGTAAAATCGAATGAAATATAAAGCACATCGAATGTACTCCGGTACACCACCTTTTCCTATGGTGATCATCATTAAGTAACAGCGCGATGCTCGCCCATGCGAGGGCATTCTGTTCGCGGCTGAGCGTATTTACGGCTAAACGAGTATGCAATTTTATTCATACATACGAATGCAGGTTGCCTTTCGGCTGATTTTCAGGAGTCA
Source organism: Acanthococcus lagerstroemiae (assembly GCA_031841125.1). Taxonomy (NCBI): domain Eukaryota; kingdom Metazoa; phylum Arthropoda; class Insecta; order Hemiptera; family Eriococcidae; genus Acanthococcus; species Acanthococcus lagerstroemiae. The sequence continues at coordinate 21,040,339 of CM063107.1, forward strand.
CATTCATGGCATGAATTCGTATACATCATTGCGATTCGAGCACGAGCAATCGGAGACCTCTTTCAACGGGCAAAATACGGTCCCAAGTTTTGTATTCAAAAATGAACTTTCTGTTGGGTTGTGAATGTTTCTGTTCCCTCTTGACCGACACAAACCTACAATATTATTGCAAATTAAATTAGATTGCCCCTCAACGTGTGCTAGCTCGGCGTGATGAGGAGGCTTAAAGACGAACTCGAATTGATTTCAGACTTTCTAAAACTCATTTAGACGCCTTCGGGGCTCTGAGGCTTTCAAAAATTTGTAGAAGACGGAGGGCGTAGATAAGGAACATCCTGAGGGTCTGGACCCCCACTCCTTGGCAAAAAATGTTGTTTTCTTGGGGCGTTATGTAAGGCAAATCGTAAGGGAAGGATGTAAATGGTCAAGAAGAGAGAAAAAAACTTTTTGATCCCTTCCCCTCTTTACCAGAGCTATCTACGCCCTTGTAGAAGACTGTTCCAAGACTTCTCAAGACTTATGTAGGGCTGTGCAGGACTTCTCTAGTACTCTTTCAAACAAATTAAATTATAACATAGTCTCTTTTAAACTCGAATGTGCAATAATTGGTCTTGAGCTGTAAGTGAAAGACTAGTTACAGTTCTTGAAGTTTATATCAATTTCTCTTTGAAGGCAGGGCGGCTATCCATCATCAGTCACTTAGCTACTGAAGCAAAAGTCTTAACGCACTACATTGGTTGAAGTAGTACCTTTTGGCGAACTGTCTTGCCATGTCCTGTGCTTTGATTTGTTCTTGGTAAAAGTTTAAAGAACCAGTCCCTGATGTTGAACTCTGGTTGGTTTGTTATTTGTGTGAAAAGTGTTTCACTGTTAAAATTTGTAATATAATTGTGTAATTCTCATACTGACCCTCACGCCTTGGAGCATTTGTTTTATTGTTGTAGGTTGTGTAAGAGTAAATTTCTGTCTAAATAAATACACCCTGTATAGGGTCGAATCTTACGCGCTTGTCGCTTCGTTTCTCTCCGCTTTCACCCGCTTGTATGCATGACTGGTTTGCCTGCAGAACCTACTGGAGGGCGAGGAACGCATCCCTTGTGCCAAGGTCTTTGCGTTCGCGGGCTCGTGCCTCGTGGCATTTAGTTAACGACTGCGGTAAAAGTCCGTTGTGGGAAATTTGACTCGTGTGTAAGCCGTATTTTGAAAGTGTCGTCGCGTATTTTGTGGTGTTGGCGAGAGACATCAATTTGGGGTGAGTTTTGCTCACTGAGTACACATTTTGTTATGGCTTTTCAAACTGCTTTTATATTTACGCTTGCTCGCAATACTTTCTCGCCGGCGGGGGCGTAGTTGACGCCCCAGGCTCTCCACTATGCAGGGTTTAGACGTTACCCTACCCAGGCGATAATGTGGATCCGGCTGTGGGCATTCGGTCGAGTCTCCGGACAGCATACTGAACTGCAGCACAGCCTCAGGGCCGGCACTACCAGGGTACCTATAGGCATTCGTGCGGGCTAGGTATGAACCCCCTGGTATGTTGGTGCTAGTCGGATACTGGGCCAGAGAATAGGATCGCTTAAATGCTTGGCTATGTTATTGGTTTTGGGCTACGGTGCAGTAGTGTTTTGTGCCCGTACTCAAACGTGGTTTTCAACTCTGTTGTAGGTACCTCGCCTGAGCAGTTCCCGTCCGGCTATCCATCCATCCGCCCATTCTCTGTAAATAGTGTATTTGTAGATATGGTAGAATTTAGCGCATAAGCCACTCATGTTAAGTCCATCAATATAAACATTCGAACAATCCTGACTTAATATTTTCGTACAGGGAAATTCTACGCACCCCTGACTGCATTGCGTATATCTTTCGAATTCCTACATTTCTCTCTGTCTTTCTTTCTCTCTTCTCTTTGCATTTCTTCTTCTCTCTCTTTTATTTTTTTTTTACAGTTGCTTTTCAGGCTTTGGACGAAAGCGAAATCTAAAGACTGAACGTCGGAAGTATTCTTAAAAATACGCAAAACGATAAAACTGAAAGAGGTTGCTCGTTCTATCCTACTCATTACGTATTTCTGTTTACTTCTTCCATGTTTCGTTATCAGACTACCTAAATAATTAAGTTCTTTTACTTCCGATATTTTTTTCCTCCTGTCTCCATATTTATTGGATTTTGTTCTCATGTACTGACTAATACCACCAGTGGCGTAGCCAGGGGGGGGATTAGGGAGATAAATTCCTCCCTCCCTGAGGTAAGAATTTTTTATATGCTGGCATTATCGCAATGCACGAAATGAAATTTAAATTCAGATTCATAATTGAAGTTGAAAAGCACAACATACTGATACGTTAATGTAAAAACATACAGTTCATATTAGGTGTACCCTCAAAAATGTTGCTGACCCCCCCCCCCTGGAAAAATTTTGGCTACGCCACTGACGTATTCATCTTTCGTATTTTATTTTCAATTTTTCATCCAAATTTTTCAAAGTTTTCTTCAATTCTTCTCTATTTCCTTTTACTATATTGCAATATCATCTGCAAATCTTTTCAACGTTCTAACAGTCTCCTCTCGAATTTCCATACCTAATTTCCATTTATTTATTCATTAATTTAATAATTTTTTTTGTGAATAGGTTCAACAGTACTGGTGACAAAAAGGCGCTTTGTCTCGCGGAGCAATCCGGAAAAACCCCGAATGGGATTTTATAGAACAAAAAATGAAGATTGCAACCAAATTTTAGAAATTTAGAAAGGTTCAAATCACTCAGTCTAATTTCAACTGCCGTAACATTTTCTTCATCTGTCTTACGGCCCAAATTACTGTCTGATGGGAGCTTTCAGAGATTTTCTCGTACGGGTACGAGTTTCATTAGCTTATTATTGCTTACATCCAGTGTTCTTCGTGTTCTTGCAGGTCTCACATTTTTCAAGCTGACCCATCTGTCGAGACTTTATTTCACTAAATCTACTCTAACTGTAAGGCTTCCTCTTTCCTGTGAAAATGGTTCAGTTTCCCGGTGAACTGGCTCCAAGGTTATTCTGAGGAATCGAATTCACAAATCACCTCGGAATAGGGTTTAGCGAGTACGAAACTGTAAGAATTCAGTATTCTGTTGCAGAAATGAGTCAATTTTTGCATACACCCAGTTTAATGCAACATTGGGGGTTTGATCCAGAAATCAGTTTTCAAATCAGATTCAGCGAGTACGAGCACATTTAAATTTATTTATTTATAAGAGAGGGAGGTCCTTCACAGCCTACAATGGCCAATGACGAAGGACCCTAATAAAATATAAAAAATAATTAAAAAATAAAACTAAAATAGAACAAAAATAAAACCGGACAAATTAAAAAATAAACTTAAAATAAAGAAAAAAAAAAGAAAAAAAAAGAAAAAAAAGAACACTAAATGAGAGAGAGAGAGAGAAGGAAAGAGAGGAATGATCACTTTTTGCCCAACTATCCCAACGCCCAAGTATCCCATTCCCCGCGTGCACTGCGATCGCTACCCCATCAGTGTCTAGTTTCTCATGGGGTGAAGTTTTTCAGGATCAGAGATTCACAAATGCAGTTACTCAAAAAGTTTGAAGACCCGTTGCCTGAACCTAGCTTTATTTACTGCGTCAAGGACGTCAAGCTCCTTGTCTTTTTTACTGGCTTCGTTATAAAGTTTCAAGACTCGGTTTATTGGAGCGTTCGAGAAAAGAAGTGTACGAGAGTGACTTAGGGCGAAGAGATCTGTGGAACGACTATTAAAACTGGGTATACGAACTGTAATTTTTTCAAGCAGTATTGAGTCTCGCTTTTTGTACTGTATTATGTCATGGAGAAAGATCAACGATGAAATGTCCCTGCGCCCCTTAAGACTTTTTATTTCGTAACCCTGAAGTAATTCTTTGTATGTTATTGTATATGTGTAGTACGAAAACTGCTTATGATATAAATATATTAAAAAACGTTTTTGTATTTTCTCTATGGACTTGACTGCTTCTACTGTTATTGGGTTCCATACTACAGATGCATATTCTAAGTGGGATCGGACTAGGACATAATACAAGGTTTGTATAGTTTGTACATTAGTAAAATTAACTGAGTTTCTCATTAGAAACCCAAGCATCATTCTTGATTTATTAACTATGAAATTAATATGGTTTTTGAATGTTAGTTTGGAGTCAAGTATTACCCCAAGATCTTTGATTTCATTGTATTTTGTTAACAAGTGATTATTAATGGTATATACTGAGTGAATAGGAAAAATTTTACGCATGTATGTAACTGAGCAGCATTTTCCCACATTGAAGGCGAGATTATTCATTTGGCTCCAGTTGACAAGAGTATCAATATCTTTTTGCAAGAGTTGTACGTCATTCCCCCCTCGAATCTGTTTGAATAATTTTAAATCATCAGCATACAATAACACTTTAGAGTACTTTATATGGTTAGTTATATCATTGATAAACAGGAGAAATAGTAAGGGGCCAAGGTTAGAACCTTGAGGAACACCAGACGTACAAGTGATTTTTTTGGAAGTTGACCCTCTGTATATTACACATTGCTGCCTATTGGTTAAGTAAGATTTAAACAGTCGAATTAGTGGTTCTGAAAATCCCATTTTGGTTAATTTACTTAAGAGTATCTTATGATCTACCTTATCGAAAGCTTTCTGGAAATCAGTGTATACAGTATCTACCTGCGAGGTTTGATTTAGACTTCCGGATGTGTAATTAACAAAAGACACCAGGTTCGTTTCTACTGATCTGCCTTCCATGAAGCCGTGTTGATTTTCAGAGATTTGGTTTTGAACTTGTTTGTATATCCGTTTATGTACAATGGATTCAAAGACTTTGGAGGGGACTGTAATAACTGAAATTGGTCTGTAATTAGTAACGTTCTTTGTTTGATCGTTCTTAGGAATTGGAGTGATACTGGATAATTTTAAGAGCAGTGGGAATTTGGATGTCTGTATTATTAGATTATAATATGTATGTTAGTGGTTGTATGAAAAATTCATTGCATGCTCTGTATATATATGGGGGAATACCGTCTGGTCCACTAGTCCTTTTTGGTTTTAATTTGGTTAGGGCTTCTTTCACTTCACGCATGTTTATTCCAAGTAGATGTACATCTCCGAAAGTATTTTCGGCGGTATCCTGAAATGAAGCTCTAAACGGTTCAGAAAAAACTGAGAAAAAGTGGTGGGCGAATGCCTCAGCAATGTCTTGAGAAGAGTGTAAATCTTTTTCTTTATATTGAAATGTGTTTGTATTAGTATTCTGTTTTCTTTTTTCCTTGACGTACAACCAGAATTTCTTGGGGTTTTCCTTTAATCCTATCTCTGTGTTTATTTCCGATATTTTTTTAGCTTGTTTTATTAACTGCTTAGATTTTCTGCGCAATTCCTGGAAAGTTAGGCGGAAGAGTTGATCCCCGGTTTTCTTGTACCGCAAGCGAAGCTTCTCCTTTTCTTTAATAGTACGGATTATTTCTGGTGTAAACCATGTAGGATAAGATCTTTTTTTCTTCACTGCCATTGGAACCGTAGCCAAGATTATTTGGGAGACCGTATCACTGAAATATGTGGCTGCCTCGTCACTGTTACTAATTTTGTAAAGTGGGGACCAATTTAACTGACTAAATTTATAATACATAGCCAGAAAATCCGCACGACGATAGTTTAGGTATTTGTTCTCTTCGTCTGTTGATTTTTTTATTCGATTCCCACTAACCTTCGTTTGTGCAGGTAAGACTATCAGAAGTGGAGGATGGTTTAGATCAATTGATGAAATAAGTGATTCCTCAAGTTTTACCTTGGCCCCAGTCGTGCTAGTGATGACTAAATCGAGAGTTCTTTCGAGGTAGTTCTGTATATGGTTTACGGAATGTAAGCAGCAAATTTGCATGAATTCCAGTAAGTCTTTGGCCCTTAAACTCATATGACCTCCCATGTATGTGGAATGTTGGTCGGGGTTCAAATGGTTAAAATCTGGTATATTGAAGTCACCTGTGATTAAGACATTGTTTTGAAAGATCGGGTGATAGTTTACTACTTTTTCGTACACAATCTTATATTTATCTCTGTCAGTATTGGGAGAAAAGTAAAACACACCAAGATAAGTGGCGGTTGCTTTGTTACCTGCCTTCAGTTTTATCCACAGACATTCTATTGTGCTATCATCGGGTTCCAATGGTGGTATCCTTTCGCTGAATATATTAGTTTTAACTGCCACAAGTACTCCTCCACCCCTTTGCTGCTTAACGGTGTCATAATCCCTGTCATTTCTATACATTATATAACGATAGTGCTATGCTGAATAAATAAGGCAATTTTTTCACGAATCTCCTCGAGTGACCCATGGAGGGAGGACAGATCCGAAATTCACCCTGAAGATTGGGATCTGCGAGCACAAGGCTCCAAGAAAGCACACAGCATTGAAAAAATGATACGATTTTCGTTTGGACTCTGCTTGTGGATCCCGCCCCGTCTGTTTAGTGCCGCAAAGTTTGGTCTTGAAGAAGATTAGACAGGCTATCCATGACGAAAGTGGGGACTTCTGATGCATAATTATGGGTCAAGAAAAATTATAAAAATATGTCAGAATGTAATTTTTTACATAAGAATAAAGACTTTTGATGGGTTGAAATTTGGCATACGTTCATTTGGTGTCAAATGAGAGACGAAATTTGAGCTGTAGGTAGCATCAAATTTCGAAAAACAGGGCAAAATCGGACTACCTTTGTGTTTTTTTCCTCTTCTCGTACTCTCCATCGTGGTTGTTATCTCACTAATCGCTTTTGAGACTGTAAACCTAATCTTTAATATATTCTACTATGCATGCTTTGAAATGCTGAAGAATAGAATCGCGTGACAAGCCATACCGTGCACTGATACCCACACGGGAGGCTCGGGAAAAGAGGTGGCCAAGAATTCTAGGACAAAAAAGGGAGGTGCGGTTCGCAGATGCCACAATGAATGACCAAGGTGCAGGAATCGGTATCACGAATGTAAAAGGCACTGACAACTATTCAATGGCACTGAGTGAAGGTGTCACTATTCTCCAAGCAGAGTAATGGCAATCACGACGGTCATTGATACAAGCTAGCAGAAGGGCCTTATTAATAAGCAGTTGTATCTGTATAAACAGTCAAACGGCTATTAAGACACTATCGTCAAAACTACATCCCTGGTGGCGGACCGCGTTAACAAATTACACACCCTTGCTCAGAACCGTGTCACCATACTACGGACACCGGGACATTGCGGCAAAAAAGGGAACATGATCGCTGACAAGCTAGCGAAGGAGAGTATAAAAAGGAACTGGCAACGCCTAGGCTGCGTTTTTCTGTAGCATACCGCGTCATAAAATCCAAGGTGACGGCTTGGATGAATAAGCAGAGGGAAATGCACTAGCGGATGGCGAGTGGCATGAAAGTCAGCAAAACACTGATAGGAGACGCCTCCAGTAAGTACGCCAAGTTCCAACTAGGGCTTGACAGGAATCAGGTAAGGCTCATGGTCGGACTACTCACTGGTCATTGCGCCACAGATCACATGTGGTATAAAATAGGAGTGGCGAAAAGCGGCTCCTGTAGGCACTGTAGAGAGGAGGAAGAACCCTTGATCCGTCTCACATGTCAATGTCCAGCAATAGCCGGGACAAGACGCGAAGCACTCGCGCTAGATTATCCAGCACCCAGTGAAGTCAAAGGGACAGGACTCCGTGAAATTCTCACTTTGACTATAAAAGTAAGGCTACTGAGCTGATCCTTGACAGCAACTTGAGGAAAAGTGCAGTGAACTACAAAGTTTGAGCACTCGGCCCATACCGCGGCACCTCACACAAATGTAATGTGAAGTCGAATTGAATACGGCTCTGTGTGAAATTGAGAACACTTACAACAGCAGGCATTTTACTTATGTTTCTGAGGCAATGCTGTCACCAGTAACTCTCAACCACTTTTTACGTCTAAGATCCGTCAATACTACCTGCATTATTGATATCCCTTCTGCACTCCCGTCAACCACAGTATGCAAATGAATGGGGACATACTTCAGGGATTGCTGAAGAATTTTGGGTGGCGAGGAGCGTGTGCCTTCTATCGCTTAGAGAACGGCATAGCTCAGTACATTCTCCTAAGAAGCGAGAGTTCAGTTTCTCGTTTACTTGCTTCAACTTTTCTGTCATAATTATATCGAAGATACATCATAACTTACACCGGAATGATGCGAAACGAATGGTTCCAAGAAGCAGGAAAACCTACGCTGAGAGACCGAGACGCCGTGAAATATCAAATGACGAAATATCAGATGTGTCGGCAAATTAGTAATTCTTCAGAACTATGCGGAAAATAACGGTAGACGTCGATAGTGTAGTGCAGTTGGTTGGAACATGGGGAATGCATTTACAGGATTAAATCGTACTTCGAATATTTACTCTGCCGCGGAGCAGCCGGTAATACGTCTGAGGGAAATGCACTCGGAGTGTGAGCATGACGATGGTATTTTCCGAGCCGGGTTCTTTTACTTTCTGGAGCAAAATAAATTAACGTAGAGTAGACGAGAAACTGTAGAGTAACTCGGTTACGTACGAGCCTTCGACAAACTTTACTCGAAACTTGTCTAGGTCATTTCGATGTTCTCTTCGGTAATGCTCGTCGTCACTGGAAAGACGAATACAGGAAAATTCTTTCGCGTCAATTTTTTATCCCAGATGTGCGTACGGATGTGTACGCGGTACATCGCGCCGCTTTTAAAAGTTTTCCGAAGCACTACACGCTGGTATTCGGTTTGCGAAAACTTCCGCTACCGATAGATTTTTCGTGCGGGAATAATGCTGCGGGGTTGGGAAAGATTTAAAAAGCTGTTGGCGTCGCGTTGTCATAAAGTTCGAAGAATTCGAGAGGGAGTGAATAATATGCATGAGAAATCTGTCTTTTTTCGGTGTGTAGGTATTTATCAAGAAAATAGAAAGTGTGGGAATAACCTACTGTAAAGTAAGCCGGGCTCTTATGATAACAGCTCGGCCTTCACGGGCGCCCTTCGGAGAAGGATAAAGAAAATACAGGTTTCAATTTACGTCAAAGTTGCTCAAATTTTCGCCGAATGATCGAGAATTACTTTTATGTCGCCGTTCAGAGGTAGAAAGTAAAAAACGAGCCAGTCTTCTATAGTTTTTAAGGGTTTCACTTTCACAATAGGCTTCCTTTTCAATCAGTCCGAGATATCCTGTCGCCTGCAGTCTGCCGGCTGACCGTCAAAGTAACGTCCATTCTTTTCCGTGAAGGGTAGCTGTTATTTTCGACTCTTGCCATTCCAATCTCCCGTCTCCCGATTTGGTTACATGAAAAGTAATTTTTACCGTTAAACCAATTTGTCTAGGAAAACCACATCTGAAGGGAACTCGAAATGTATAAAAACTCAAAGCACAAATTAAAATGGATAAAACGGGCTCAAGGATTCGTATTAGTAAAGGAGTAAAACAGGGGGATCCACTCTCCCCCAATCCATTTAATAGTATAATCGAGGGGTCTGGTTGGCCGAGTGGATAGCGCGTTGGTCTCGGAATCTGGAAGTCCCGGGTCTCGCCAGATTTCGACCTAGGTCGGGGTTTCGGCCAGAAAGGAAGAGGGCTAAGACAGCCCTAACAGCCTCCCTAACGTCTCTGAGGTAATGCTCGAAAGGGCGGATACCAGAGCTCGGGTTGAGAGTAAATTAAAAAAGAAGTATAATCGAGGAAGTATTTCAGAAACAGAATGGAAAAAAAGGGGATATAAATAAATGGAAGATGGCTCAACAACTTGAGGTTTGCCGATGATGTGGCTCTCATCTTCCAAAATGATTACAAGTTGCAAGATATTGTAACGAGATTCGCACCGAAAAGTGTATGAAAACACGTACCAAGAACTTTGTCACGCACAAAACACAGTAGCTAGATCGCTTAGAAAACGCACAATTATCGCATTTACAAACTAGACCATACGGCAACGGCCAGCGGCCTTTATATATTCCGGCGTTATCGGCGAAACTCCTTATCGCTTTTGTTATCGAACTTCTATTCTGCTGCTCGAAACGTGTCGATTTTTCTTCGCTTATCTCAAATGTTCGGGATTATTTGCCACAATATGATAAATGTTTATAGCGAAACCAGCAAGAAATCAGATTTAAAAATCAACCCCAACAAATCAGTGCTCCTCTCATATCAGATTAAAAAAATAAAAATTAGAAATTTTCTCATTAAAAAAAAAATACACCTAACAACAGCATACGCTTCCTTATTCGCGGTTCCACTATCATTGTCGCGTCCATCCTTGCCTTACTGCCGCCATATCCTGGCATCATCTTTCGGTATTCTTCTTGGACACGGCGACGGGCTTCGGCTGCAAAGCCGATCATCCGTTGAGGTAGCCTTCTCTATTCATGGGCAGTCATCACTCAGGATCTGCTGTGTGGACTGCGTGAGTTGCGCGGATGATGTCCGCTGTCTCACACGTTCGACGTCCTCCTTGGCCCGCATCACAGTACCAGCAAATTGGGTCATCGTTGCCCAGTTCTGCGGGCTGGCCAACATCACTTCAACCATCGTCTCGGGAGTGATGTGGCTGCCGACGGATGTCTCAAGCGTTGCTCTTGTGTCATTCCCTGCAGTGCAGCAAAAGATGGTGTATGCTGCGCGTCATCAACCTCTGCTGGATAATGCGACCACTGGCTGGGTACCTTGTTCCAATGGTTAAGATTGAAGCGCCCATGCCTGGTGAGCATCTGCGCGAGCACCGTGCCACCGCAAAAGCCATGCATGCATCCAGGTCGTGCACTAGCCACAATGTCCAGCGGCCATGGACGTGCTCTTGGAGGTGAACTACCCACTTTTGAATTGTTTGCCACCAGACTTCCCTTTGATCTTCTCCTTTGCTCCTTTCTTTTTTCTGTCCGCTGGTGGGAGCTTCTGGAAGCGCTGGTACAGCGTAGCGCTCTCACTAGCCAGCAGATCAATAGGAGGCATTCGGGCTAGTACTAGAGCCGCTTCATATGAGACAGCCCTATGCTCGCAGATTATGTGTAACGCCATAGTCCGCTGGACCCTTCCTCTATGTCTTCTCTGTTCTCGCGGAGTGCTGCGACTGGTGCCCAATGGGCGGCCCCATAGAGAATAACCGAGTGGATTCCTGTCGAATACATTCTTCTGCGACTTTCACTCGGCCGCCGGAGGTTCGGCATAAGCTGACGCAACGCTCTCAGCGTCCGCTCCGCTATCTCTGCCGTTGTACAGAGATGCGGTTTCCAACACAGCTCGTTGTCCACTGTCATTCTCAGGTACACCATCCGGGGCTGTAGGGATACCCGTTCACCCAGTACCACTAGATCAAATGGCTGTGGCCTGCCCACTTTCCACCTGTGAAAAAGTACAGCTTCTGTCTTCTGGGCAACCACTTCTAAGCCATTCGCCTGCATCCAGCGACACCGTCTCAATGCTGAGTAAGGACCTGCTGCAAACTTCCTGCTCCAACTGCCCCTCTACAAGGAGAAGGGTGTCATTGGCAAAGCAGATAGCCTGAGCTCCTCTCAAAAGTGTGAGCCGCAGGACCCTGTCAAAAGACATGTTCCACAACAGGGGTCCTAAGACCGACCCCTGAGATACACCCGCCGAGATGATCTTCTGGACCTGACAACCTTCTGCGTCTATATACGCTATGTTTCTGTCTGTCAGGTAGCTCTTGATGATCGCTTGTAGGTACCCTAGGAGATCCCACGCATCCATTGCTTTCAGAACACGCTTCCAAGGCAGTGTATTGAAAGCGTTCCTCACATTGAGACTGACGGCTACGCATAAACCATAAACCATATCTGCTGCACACAGTGTTGATGATCTTTGGCACATAGAACACTGCGTCACTGGTCAACCGACCCACTCAAAATCCAAACTGGGATTTTGATGGCCCAGCTTTAGAAACGATGTGTGCTTCTACCTGCAAGGCAATAACCCGTTCCAGTAACTTGCATATGTCATCCAGTAGACACAGGGGGCGGTACAAGGAGGGCAAGCCCTCTGGTTTGTTATTGCCTTTGCGAAGCAGGACCAGCCTCGCTGTCTTCCATATCGCTGGGAAATGGCTCTCTTCAGGACACCTATTGAAGCAGGTGCATAAACATTCCGGCCTCATTGAGTAGATCAGTTCCCAGGCCAGGGTAGGTATACCATCCGGCCCTGGGGCTTTCCTCTTTCCTCTGATCCAATCCACGACTATTCTCAGCTCATATGCTGTGACTTCCAGCCACGGATCCCAGTCCTGCCTGGTGAGCTCCCGCCTTGGTGTTAGAGGCGGGTGCTGGGGGAACAGGGTGGAAATGATTTCTCCCAGCGTCGCGGGCGGTAGCCTGGTCATCTGGGAGGAGGGCGGGAGTTACTGCAGGACCATCTTATATGAGCAGCCCCATGGAACATCGTCCACCATTTTAATGAGCTCGGCCCATTTGTCTGCCTTTGCTCTCTTGACGGATGCGCGCAGTGCTTTCTTGGCAGCCACCACCTCGGCATTTGCCTCCTCAGCATTGTCAGCTCTGGAGGCTCGATGTCTTCTGGTAGCCCGCCAACACCTAGTGGAACACACTCATGGTGGAGTCGCTGTATCTCTTTGTTCCACCAGTACGTACTCCGGCGAGCTTGACCTGCCTTTACTCTCGGCATTGCTGCATTGCCTGCTTTTGTTGTCCCTTCCACAATCCATGCATCTGTCTGTGAGACACTTGGGGCTTCGACCATACCGCTATCTTCCGTTGTCATTATTGTCGTCTCGAACCAGTCAGAATCATACTTCCTCGTGTTCCATCTTCTGGATGTACGTACACTGGTCATTGTGTCGGCTCGCCTCTCAATGCCCCTATCTGGAACTCGATATACTGGTGGTCAGATGCTGAGTCAGTCTCTGGGTCAACCCGTCAGCTCTCGATGTGCCTCACAACCGCTCCTGTCCCTAAGGTAACCTCTATAACGGACCCGCCATTTCCTCAAACACAGGGCCGGGTCGTCCCTCAATTGGCAACAAACAAATCCAGCCCGGCGATCCAGTTGACCATAGCGTCCCCGTGTCGGTCGATTCTTCTGGACCCCACTGCAAAGCTTTCGTGTTGAAATCACCAAGATGTTACCCTGTCTTCCCCTTACACTCCCGTCGAGTCTATCCAGAAGCGCTAGGAACTCGCCAAGCGGTCTTGTGGGTGAGCAAGTTTTTCTCTCTCTCTCTCTCTCTCTCTCTCTCACACACACACACACTCACTCTCACTCACTCACTCACTCACTCAGACGTTCCGTTGTTTCCTCACATCCACCAGATCCTGCAGCACCTAGACACACCGAGCAATTTTATGAATTGTCCAATTCCACCCTTTTTCAGAGTTTTGTTAGATTTCTTTTCCACAACACTTAGTTTACCTACATGTAGTAGAGAATATTCGACAAGCTTACAGAGAAAGAGTATCAAAATCTATGGAGGGGGATGAATTTTGTCCACGACAAGAGACATCTCGTCCATGGCGAAAGCGCTTATATCTTCTACAACTGCGAATAAAACAATTTCAAAGTTCTCCCTTTTCAGGTAATTTTTGAAAATTGTGTCATCATATGTGCCAATGATTAGGATCTGGCACTTAGGTTCAGGGATCAAAACTATACCAGCATTGCCATTTGTTGTGCTGAAAAATGTATAAGGCACATACTTTTGCACCAGTTAAAAGACTGACCACGACAGCGGACTGAAAACCCTGGTAACAGAACTCTACGCCATTCCCTCTGGAAATGTGAAGTTCTTGACAACGCAAATTGAACTTCTTAACATATACTTCCAATCTGTTTGAATAATAATACCACTTTATTGGGAGAAAAAGAACTTGAAACCAGAATTTAAAAAAATATTACCATTACTGAGACAAGATGTTAACATCCACGACGATGGACACCTGGCCTATGCTATTTTTCCAGTCAAAAGGTGGTAATTTTCCTGTCTGATGACTAAAATTGGTGGAATTTGTCACAGATGTCACTGTGTAACCCAAAATAACCCCCTCTCCTAAAAATTGAAAGTTATGGTTCAAAATTTGCTGGTAACAAAATATTCATAGTTTCTGGAGCATGACCCAATAAGTGTTCACTGCGATTCAAGTTGATAATGTTTTAACGCACCAATTTCACGTCATGTTACCACTGAAAAAATGTTGAACTCGATGTCGATTTGCACGTAACACTGATATCGAAATGACGCTGATTTTATCTGTCGAATTCACGTCGAAATGGTTTTGTGGGCACCTTTTCCCTGCTGTACTGTCAAGGATTAGAGCACCAAATATAAATAACCGCCGTTCTAAAATGCTTTTCATTTGTGGTAATCCTTCTCTCTCAAACATGTTATCTTCTCTTCATACTTGATTGCAATCCACTCAAAATGGATATCTATTTCATGAAATACATTATTATCGGTACTCTTACAATAGGACCACTTGAAGTCAATCGAATCAGGTACTCGAGAACACAGCCGTTAAATACTTCAAACTGTCCTCTCAATTCGTACAGGCCAGTGTTTCAGCGTGGATCTGTACACCGACCCCAACAACCCAACGATTGCTGATTTAATTTCGGTATTTTTAACGGGTTAAAATGCGAATGAAAATCGTTTGAGTATCGTTAAAAATACTTCGAGCTGCCCTGTCGATTCAAACCTCTCGCCTGTGCCTCCTCTGCCCGCAATATTTATTTCGTTTCATTCAAAACCGCAGTCCATTTGCGGCTGGATGATGTGTGACTATAGATGCTATAACTGCGGAGCATGATCGTACCGCCGACGAAATATAGCGACATTAATAAACTCGCGTATAGGAAAAAAGGGACGCGATTTGACCTGTATATTCGAGAAAAAATTTCTTCCTACCCTTCGGTCTTTATATTAGCTGTATATGCAAATCTGTTCGCCAAGTTCGAACGTTTTACATACAGGCAGTCCCCCGTGTTTTTGTGCCAGTCTAAAAGTGCCGTCGAGCCTTTACCGAGCGAGAAATGAGGCTACCAGCCTTCCAAACTACGAGCACAGCGAAGAGATAGCACGTGCTGATTTCAAATTAATAATTACGCGTTAACGAAATCATTAAATTTATTTTCTATACGCGGCGAAGACTCTTCTCTCTCGCTCGCCGCCCCATCTCTTTTCCTCCCTCGAAACTCTCACAAAACTAATTTACGATTCGAGAATAATCTATAATTAGATTCTCATGATTAATAGCTGGCTTCGTTTCGCCACATTTACTTATCATTAGTGCGATATACCGTTTTTCTCCTCCAACTCGGCTCAACCGTTACGTTTTCAACATGTTGCAAACATAGTGTGCGAGCGAAAAGTGCGATTTAGAGTGAAAGCGAAAAGAAAATGAGCAACTTACCTAGCCACAGTCTTTTGGCGATGTCTGGAGGGAATATCATGTGCAGAAGACTGACGTTTTTCTCGCGTTCTTTATCCACAGCTTGGTTCGCTTCTTCGATCGAACTCCGGAGTTTATCCATGCGACGTCTCAAG
Source organism: Acanthococcus lagerstroemiae (assembly GCA_031841125.1). NCBI lineage: Eukaryota > Metazoa > Arthropoda > Insecta > Hemiptera > Eriococcidae > Acanthococcus > Acanthococcus lagerstroemiae. Next base: position 21,055,887 of record CM063107.1, read on the forward strand.
CCATCCTGTAACAATTTTAAAATAGCGTCATCAGAACTGGATATGACTATGCGTACATGTTGGAGGTTTATGTACTCCGTCGGAGACAATTATATGAAATACGAACTCTCCTCTGTGAGATTGAGTAAGGGCGGACGCTGAGACGATACAGCCACAAAGCATACTGGATAACAACCCTGATGACTAGACTACCCTGGGAGAAAACTAAACGCATCATAATATATATCGTGTGACTCGAATGTCAACGGGATCTGCAGGTGCGTGCGCATTGAATGTCAACAGGACCTATGGTTGTGTGCGCATCAAATGTCAACAGGACCTGTGGTTACATGCGCATCAAACGTCAACAGTACCTGCGGGTGCGTGCGCATTGAATGTTAATAGGACCTACAGGTATGTGTGCACCAAATATCAACGGATCCTGCGGGTACGCGAGCGCATTGAATATCAACAAGATCTGCGGTTACATGCGCATTGAATGTCAACAGTACCTGCGGGTGCGTGCGCATTGAATGTTAATAGGACCTACAGGTGCGTGTGCACCAAATGTCAACGGAACCTGCGGGTACGCGCGCATTGAATATCAACAAGACCTGCGGTTACATGCGCAACAAATGTCAACAGTATCTGCGGGTGCGTGCGCATTGAATGTTAATAGGACCTACAGGTGCTTGTGCACCAAATGTCAACGGAACCTGCGGGTACACGTGCATTGAATATCAACAAGACCTGCGGTTACATGTGCATTGAATGTCAACAGTACCTGCGGGTGCGTGCGCATTGAATGTTAATAGGACCTACAGGTGCTTGTGCACCAAATGTCAACGGAACCTGCGGGTACACGTGCATTGAATATCAACAAGACCTGCGGTTACATGTGCATTGAATGTCAACAGTACCTGCGGGTGCGTGCGCATTGAATGTTAATAGGACCTACAGGTGCGTGTGCACCAAATGTCAATGGAACCTGCAGGTGCGCGCGCATCAAATGTTAATAGACCTACAGTGCATGGGCTGTAATAACACATTTGTGCACATAACCCTAAGGTACAAAAAAAGGTGTGATATGTTTGCGCACAGATAACTTTAGACCCGGCAACACGTTTCCTCACAGGAACGAAATGTGTGTAATGCAGCATTGTACAGCAATGTTGTTGTAATTTTCATTTGGGCCAAAGCTGGTTTCAGCGAATATATGGGGTTCGAGAACTACATACTGCCTACACAACTGCGAATTCAGGTATTGGCAAATGGCTGAAGTGTTTTTTCGGATTGCAGCACCTGCAGCCGGGTGAAGTGTCAGATGATTTTATAGTTTTAACGTCGAAATCACCAAATGATGACTTACGTACGTCCTTCACCAACTACATGCTTGGAAATTACATCTCAGAAGACGCGTCCTATCAACCCGAACTATGGGCTGCACAGCCATCCCTAGACCCGTGGTTTATTAACGCTGTTGAAGGTTTTCATTCACATTATAATGGTCTGTTTTATCACGCAAAACCACACATTTACAAAGTGATATCCGCTATTCAAGAGCTCCAAGTCAAATCTGATTTGAAAATTAACTCAGTTAATCAAAATATGCAAAAACCCCGGAGCAGCGAGATCGTCACGAGAATGGAGACCATAATTGACACCTATGCCCCGTTTAAAGCAGGTCGTATGAGCCTCCAGCAATACCTGCGATTTTTAGGCGATCCGTGCCAAATTGCAGCCAGTCTTAAGCCTGGTGTAAGTGAGAAGGAAAAGTGTTATGCGCAAACAAGTTGCAAGGATTAAGGGCCTATGTGCGCAAATAGGTTCACTCTTTGTGCGGAAACAGGTCCTTTTTTATCTGAAAGTGCGCAAACGTACTTCGTCTGGTGCAAGCGCATCGAATTTCAACGGGACCTGCGGGTGCGTGCGCATTGAATGTTAATAGGACCTACAGGTGCGTAAGCATCAGATGTCAACCGGACTTTCGGGTGCGCGCATTGATTGTTAATAGACTTACAGGTGCGTACGTATCGAATGTCAATGGGACCTGCGGGTGCGCGCGCATATATTCAAATAGGCTATGATATGAAGTTTCTAAAGGTGTATCCATACTATGTCAAATGGAGTCGGTTGACTCTGTTCAATGGGTGGTTTTACATCCACATTAACGTGTGACAAGGAAGTCAAAAGCACTGGCAGTGGTCAATGAGATGCCTCCACACTATGTCAAACGGAGTCAATTGACCCTATTTAACTTGACAACGCGTCCACACTGAGGCGACTCCATTTGATTGACTTTAACCAGACCGACTTTTTCTGGATTATATTCGACACCATTCGATTCGACTTTCAGACGACCTTTTTGTCATGTTCACACTTGAGCGACGGGGGGGGGGGGGTCGCGGCGGCGAGTGCGGTCAATGAACCTAAAATATGATTGTGTAAATGCAACAGCTCTTACCTAGTGCGGTAGTGTGCGGGGTTCTTAGCTGCAAGAATCTTCGTGTTGCGCGTGTTCGACTCGGGCCTTGTAAATTTCATAAATTTCACTCGCGAGCGAAAAAATGTATCAGGTTTTGTTCGCCTGAATAGGGGCTTTACAGCGGTGTAACTTTTGACTATGGTGGGACAAAATGTTGACGTCAGAACGTAAAAACAGTGTAGCACTTAGCCAAAATCTAGCAAACGACTAGCAATAAGCGTGTGCTCGATTTCTTCGCTCGATACAAACTCCGGACGACTATCTTACATGCATTTTATTTTTTACAGTCTTCATTTTGAATCCACCTCTCTAGGTGGTACAATTTGCAATTTTAGGCTCAATCATTACCAAATATGAATTACGGACTCTTCAAATTTATGAAATGACATTTATATTGCATTTTATGAAATTTTTGAACCCTTTCACGTATAACATTTTCAATTTTAAGGCAAATTATGTAACAGTTGATTTCTGTGACCTTGAATCACCAACCATTATCTTGCTTATAAGAATTTTACAGACTGTAATAAATTTTGATTCGGAAAAAAAAATTTCAATTGTGGTATCTCAAGAGCCGATGACCAATTTCTGGAAAGCCGGAAAAAATCAGGGAGTGTGAGTACACCTGGAGAAGTCAGGAAAATTTGAAAGAAAATTGAAAAAGTTAAGGAATTTTGAAGGAAATTTTTTGCTGTGAAAGTATTGTACAATTTTCTCTGCCAGACTCAATTGAATATATTTTTTAAATTATTTGTTTTTTTATGAAAAAGTTTAAAAATGGGCTGGAAAAATCTGGAAAAGTCAGGGAAGTGTTTTCCTGGGGGAAAAAACTGGCCACCATGTCAAGGCTGAGGTAAGATAGAGGGAGAGAAGGGCGTGTATAAAAGCTCGTCCAATGGTGATATTCATCCTGTATTTCCCTCTGAAATCTGTAAGGCCGACAATAAGTATAAAAAACTGCATTTCCTGCCAGGGGCGGATACGGAAAATAATTGGGGGGGGGAGTCCGAATGACTATAATGTTATAGATGAAATACAATAGCTCTAGATCACTATAGATAGATTTAGATAATTCGAGGGAGTGAGTCCAGACCCCCTCCCTGTATACACCACTGTTTCTTACCATAAGGCCTGATTTGTTTTACGGAAAAATGAAGGGTCACTTATAACCCCCGATTTAGGGTGTGTAAGAGATCTTTTTGATGCTGAGTGAATAACAATCTCTGCGTGAAATTTTCATCTAGAGTTGATATTAACTGTATTTTGGGACACGTTCGAGTAGGAACCCTCATGTTGTGTGATATGCTTCGACGAATTATGAGCGACCAGTTAGGCCTAGGCTAGACTAAAGGAAGTCCATTCTATGGCAAATTTTACGAAACATCTTTTTTGGTTTATGATTTTCCGAGATATTCGCCATAATTTGTCGATTTTTCAAATATTTTTAAAAGTTGTCCAACTTTGAACGGTGATTGTAGGCTCAGGATTGGGCCTATAGGCTAACATGTGATACATGCGTTTTGTTGCAAATCTTATGGTTTTGTCTGAAATGTTTTTTTCTAGAGCTCCAATTTTCTGAGATATAAGCCAAAAACCTAAATTGGGGGCTTTAAAACGTGCCATAGAAAATTTTGCACAGCAGCTGGGGGTGAAATTTTTAGAAAGCTGTTTCTGGCAGTTAGTACTACATTTTTCAACTAAGTCTCGCTTGTTACCTCAAAATGTATTTTTGAAATGTCTATAGGGCCTAGAATAAGAGTGAAATGGCGAAAAAAAAAACACAAAAAAACACGCATGAACACTAGTGGCTTTTCTTTTCTTCCTCATATGACATGAAATACCGCAGCGTCATGGACCTACACACACTTATCAAAAACTCGTCTTGTGACGTCATTACACGTTAGATCACTTTAAAATGTTGACAGTAGATGGAGTGAATTTCAAAGGAAGCAAATATCTAGTGGTACGAAAAAGGGTGTAATTCGAGTTACGTCCTTTCGATCCATCCATTCAATTCTACTGCACTCAAAATGTTCAAGGGGGATGGATGGTAGAAAAAGTAAGATGCATTTAAGAAGACCTCCAAGCGAGAAGAGAGTGTTGGCGAGAGAAACAGGCAGCGGGACAGACACAGAACCAGAATATAGTACAATGGTATCGACAGGAGCGAAATGATTTTTGGCGATTGTACGACATATTCTCTAAACCACATTCTCTAAAGTCAAATTTCTCTAAAGCAAAATTCTCCAAAATCATATTCTCTACTAACAAATTTCTCTAACGACATTTTCTACACGACAATTTCTCGAACAACACTTCTTCCGAAAATGAAGTTATCTCTAAAGCAGAAGTGGTACATTGAATTTCGAATTGCCTAGAAGCGAAAAAAGTGAGAGAAGACCCCGGGTTGCTGCGACATACTTCTCATAAATCAGTTGACAATGGCAGAGATCAAGGACAAGCAAATGTTCCTAGAAGGGTACATTTATCAACGCTCGCGTTTAGCCGAAGGCCGTGCATACTGGGTATGCCGGAAGTATTACCGTAAAGAGTGTAACGCCCGAGCGGTAACCAGCGACCCAGCATTCGGTCCCGTAACAATTTTCAAGGGCCCGGCTGCCTCGCCTCATGCCCATCCGCCGAACACAGATGAAATCATGGCGGAGGAACTGACACGGCGTATAAAACGAAAAGCACAGGCGCATCCAGAACAACCGCCGTCGCAACTGTTACGGACCGAACTTCAGGGTGTCAGCGAAGAAGTGCTGAGCCAACTACCCTCTCAGCCATCGCTTGTGCGAACTGTGCAGAGAGTGCGTCGTACAGACCTCCCAGCAGCTCCGACAAAACGATGGCACCTGAAGGAAATACCGGACAGGTACAAAAAAACATTGCTGGATGAACAATTCCTCCTCCACGATTCCGGTCCTCCCGTTGAAGATTCGTCAGACGAATACTCCGAAGCCGATTCCGAAGAAGAGCACGATGAAGTAGTGCAACCAAGAGTCATTGTTTTCGCAACTCGAAAGAACATTGAGCTGTTGTGCCACAGCGCCACGTGGTTCCTCGATGGAACATTCAAGACAGCACCGAGTATCTTTGCCCAGCTGTTCACGATTATGGGTCTACGAGCACGTGCAGGTCATCCGGAGGAAATCGTCGCGGTACCGTTGGTCTACGCATTCCTGTCAGGGAAGACGACTGAGCTCTACAGAGAAGTGTTGGAAGCGGTGAAGGCTGCTGTCGATCGATTCAATATAACACCATGCGTTCCTACAAAAATAATGTGTGACTTCGAGTTGGCAATTCTCAATGCTTGTGAAATGGTTTTTCCTGAAGTACCTCGCTCAGGCTGCTACTTCCATTTAGGCCAGATAATTTACAGACGGGTTCAAGCCGCTGGACTACAAGAACAGTACCGAGACCCAGTGGATAGATCCGTAAAACGATTCACGCACATGCTGCTGGCACTAGCTTTTGTGCCCGAGGATGATGTATCAACCGCCTTCACTGAATTACGACGCGAATGCCCGGCTGAACTGCTTGGTGTCTACGATTATTTCCAGGAGAACTACATCACCGGTAGGCCAGCGAGAGGTAGACGCCGAGGCACGCGGCCCAGATATCCGATATCATTATGGAACCAGTTCGCAACGGCTCTGGATAAATCGTACCGTACCAACAACGTGTCGGAGGGATGGCACAACCGCTTCCGACTCGTTGTTGGTAAACACCATCCGGATATTTACACAGCGATCGCGGAAATACAGAAAGAACAAGGTTTCACCGAGATCTGTATCAGCGAGCTATCAATGGGCAAGAAATTAAAGGCGGCCCCTGCAAAGAAATGGCACGATCTGCAGCGAAGATTAGAGTCCATCGCCGCGAAATACGAAACGAAGCCACTACTCGAGTACTTACGTACAATTGCGGCGAATGTAGATATATCATAAAATCAAAATATAAAATCATTTTTCAAACAAGAATTAGAGAAAATGACGAAATAATAACGTTAGAGATTTTTTTTTAGGGAAAATTCCTTTTAGAGAATTTGGCGTTAGAGAATTTTTTTATTAGAGAAAAAGGTTTTAGAGAAGTTGGTTTAGAGAATATGTCGTGAAACCTTTTTGGCACCTTAGCACTTAAATAGGTTCTAGAGGTGAATTACAACAACGCCACCTCTCTCCTCATCACCTAATTCAACTGCAGCAGGTCAAAGGGTCAATACTTAGCCGACTTGATATAGGCACGAAAAATGTTTTCATTCCAGGATTGTTCCACTGGCTTAGTTCAGATCCAGACTAACGCTGTGGGCTACGTTTTCGGAATTCAGAGTGTACATATAAGAGAATTTATATATGTATTCGTAGAAAATAGTTCGCGTTAAACGTAAGGATCGCAAATTTTAATCATTGCCCAAATATGTATGGGAAAACAGAGCGGAATTCTCGGGTGACATACCCGTATATATGATTTATCTCTCGAAATACAAACGAGCAGCTTACATTCAGCCCTTTCAAGCGTTTTCGCCTTCCGGGTTTTTGTTTTGTTTGATTTTTCTCGCGATGTTCGCGCGAAAATTCGCGTACGCGGACGTCGCCGCTATCGTCCACACACAGCTCGCCGTATATATACGAATGCTCGTAAACAGAAACCCTCTTTAAAAAACACATCAGAAAAAACAAATGAAACGCTTATTTACGGCCGCGTTCTTAGCGCATATAGTAATTCGCCGTAGTTCCTTTAATTACCGCCAGGAAGTAATGAAATACACGATAAAATTAGAATCTTCTCGGCGCAGATTTCGCAAACCAATAAAAAGTCAGGGATTCAGATACAACATCGGAGGATGAGCTTACGCCGTTCGAAGACTATACAGAAATGATAATTCAAAACGCGTCGAAAATCAACACATATCATTTAGGATTCATATACGATTTCAGTTCCGGAATTCAGAAGCTGCATAAGAAACTTGTAGACGTAAGAATACTAACGTCCGAAAATATTAAAAAGACAACGAGTGCGGAGTTGGAGGACAGGATGAGAAGCAAATCGCCCAACACACAAGAGAACAACATCGAAGAAATGTGGAACACCATCAAAACAGCGATAACCAGGACCCAGGAAGGGAATTTAAAAGTAGAGGAAAACACGGAAAGGAAGACATGGATGACCCCAGAAATACTCAAAATGATGGAAAACAGAAGAGCAGCAAAGAACGACGGAGCTGAATTTAGAAGAATCAACAAAACCATTCAAAAAGCTTGCCGTACAGCCAAAGAAAAGTGGTGGTCCGAGAAATGTGAAGAAATCGAAAAACTACAGAGCAAACATGATCACTTCAACGTGCACAAGAAGATTAAGGAAATAACCGGGAGAAACCGCAGAAAATATACCAGCATACTAAGAAATGCGAATAACTCCATCATCATAGGAATAGAAGATAAGCTGAAACGATGGCGGGAGTATGTGCAAGAGCTTTTCCAAGATGAGCGCACGGATCCAAAGGTAGGAATTGAGGAAACGCACCTAGACGAAGGCCCAGAAATCACTCGCAGTGAGGTGATACATGCCATCACGTGCCAAAGAAACAATAAAGCGCCAGGCCCCGACCAAATCCATGTAGAAATGCTGAAGTTGATGGTGGAAAGAGACGCGGAAGGAATAACAAGGTTGACAAAGCTATTCAATAGCATATAAAAAGCGAGCAAGATACCGATGGACTGGCTGAAATCGACCTTCGTCACGATACCCAAAAAGTTGAAAGCTCAGAACTGTGATGAATACCGAATAATAAGCCTAATGTCGCACGTTCTCAAAATCTTCCTGCGGATCATACAATTAAGAATTTACCGCAAGTGCGAATCACAGATGAGCAACACCCAGTTCGGATTCAGAAACGGCCTCGGAACCAGGGAAGCATTGTTTGCTACAAACGTGCTCATACAGCGATGCCGTGACATGAACACAGATATACATGCGTGCTTCATTGACTATCAAAAAGCCTTTGACACGGTAAGGCACAATAAAATGATAGAAATTCTCATTTCCACAGGGATAGACAAGCGCGATATTCGAATAATTGCTGAATTATACTGGGGACAAACTGCCGAAGTCAGAATGGACAACGCTACGTCCGAAGAAGCTGAAATACAGCGGGGAGTCAGACAAGGCTGTGTCTTATCACCGATGCTTTTTAATTTATATGCAGAAGTGGTGTTCAGAGAAGCTCTCTACGAAGAAACAGGTGGAATAAAAGTTAATGGCCTTGCAATCAACAACATCAGATATGCAGACGACACGGTAATCATAGCCAGCACTCAAATGGACCTACAGAAAATGATGAACAACGTTGTCCAACATAGCGAAGCAATGGGTCTAAGACTAAACACCTCAAAAACAAAAACGATGGTGTTCTCCAAGAAACCTGTCAAATCAGAACTGCGGATCAACAATGAAACTATAGAACAAGTGCCCGCCTTTAAATGCCTTGGAACGATACTAAAAGAAAATTACGATTATAAACACGAAATCCGCAGCAGAATCGAACAGGCAAGGCATGTCTTTCTAAGCATGAGGAATATTCTCACGAGCCCGGGGTTGAAATTGGAGCTAAGAATGAGAATAGTGCGATGCTATGTTTTTCCGGTACTGATGTACGGCTGCGAAAGCTGGACCCTAAATGAAGACATTGAAAAACGAATACAGGCGCTAGAATTTTACATATACCGCAGAATGTTACGGATAGCCTGGACCCAGAGAGTGCCGAATGTGGAAGTACCACACTAGATGAAGAAGGAACTCGAGCTGCTAAACAGTGTAAAACGGCGCAAGATAAAGTATTTGGGGCACATACTACGGGGAGGAAAGTACGAGCTGTTGCGGATAGTTATGGAAGGAAAAATAAGCGGAAAAAGATCGATCGGGAGGCGACAGAACTCATGGCTGAAGGACCTGCGACGGTGGCTTGGATGCTCGTCGGCGGAACTCTTCCGGAAAGCTATTTCCAAAATACAAATAGCCATTTGGATAGCCAACCTCTAAATAGAGAAGGCGTTATAAGAAGAAGAAGATGTTTTAGTAAACAGTATCAGTTCGAGGTACAAAGTAGCCCCCAAATCAGCGACACACTCGTGTGCCCTACTCTTCAAATGGCCCGTCGCATCGTGCACAACTTGCAGTAATACGCATTCGAGTATTACGCTAAGCTATTGAGCAGGATTTTTAAATTTCCTTTGATAACATTTGAGAGCGTAATCGAACGAATGTCAGCCGAATACGACAGCTTACGGGTACTTCGGTCTAAACCGTCTGTGCTCGTCTTTAATACGACGACGGCAACGCCTCGAACGCATTAGCAATTCAAATTACGCGAAGGATTCGAATTATACGCGACCAACACCGTCCCGATATCTGCAGCAAATTCCATTAAATTTTTCACCCCGAACGCGTTATCACAATCTGCTTATTGAATTATGCAGGCGACCGCTGTAAATACTCATTAAGGTCGATGTATACGCGATTTATACACAAAACGAGCCCAGACTGAGAAGAATAAGGAACGCATTTTTCTCCTTTGCTTTTCAGCAGAGGCTCGAAAAGCTGCTGGCCCACTCTTAAATTTTTTATCATTATCGCAGTCGCTGTGTCGGCTAGAAAGAAGCAGATACACCGTTTTTAGGCGTGCATGAAAGTGACATTCTTTCTCGTAATACAACGCGCAGCAGAGTACCGGAAGATGCAAACGTACATAGGCGTGACTTGGGGGTGACAAAGAGTTTATTCCAACTAATAACATAACACCCACGAATTGGACAGACTGCACAACCACAGACAACCAATCAGAGCACACAACCATTAACAATAACCACTGATTGGACAGACTGCATATTCACAGACAAGCAATAGGAACGCAAGACTAAACAGGCTCACCATACGGTACTACCCACGACTATAACTACAGGACCACAAGAGACAAGTCTCATTTAGGGTACTCCACTGATGATGGCATAACAGCCGAAAGCGCTCTGGAATACAGAAGAAGGAAAAGTGAATTGGCACACCCTACAAAAGGAAAATTACTTCAACGTTTTCTTGACATCTTTGAGAAAATCGACGCTTTCTTGATGCCTCAGAAAATGAGGTTTCCTCGACGCTTACCTCTTCCATCGCCAACTTTTTGCCAAGTCAAGTCCAGTCAAACTTGCCTCGACCAGCACTCGTACTGAGTTCCATGGGAAGGTGCATGAGTTTTCAAAAAGATTCATCTCTCCATAATCACAACACAAAACTCGTGGCCACTGCAGTTGCAATTTGAAGAACTGACAATTCGCCATAAGAGTAACGCAGTCTAATGACCGACTGACCAGCTGGAATTTTCATAGCTTTTCACTGGAACTCACCCAAATTTCCAGCAGTGATTTTACTTTTACATACATTCACTTTAAAAAGGGCGTGGCATCGCAAAATTGAGAAAACTACCCCAAAGCTATAGCATTGAAATTCATATCAAAGTTCGAAGGCTTAACTTCTGAGAAAAATTTAGCCAATTTCATTAATGTTCATTGTCGCTCTAAATCGATACCATAACTTGGGGTTACCCTGAAACCCCGGGGTAACTTTGAAAGTTGAAGGTTTCGTTACTTAGCGCACTCTAGTGGCCAATAAAATGACTTTTTGACGCCGTTAACGATGGTTAGGTCTAGAGTGCGGCAGTTTGGGTTTCGGAACCAGAAAATAATGGGTTTCGGAACCAGTTCTCATTATAAATGGGTTTTGGAGGCGAACCTTGTATAGTAATGGGTTTCGGAACCAAACGTTCATTCAGTGCAATAAATGATTTGCAAAGAACATCGTTCGAATATACGAAGGCCGTTCAAAAAGTAGGTTTACTGATTTTTTTTCTCTCCGTTACTGGTAACACTGCTGTAGTACCGAGTTGTGTAGAATTTGCGCCCTTAAAGTAAAACAGCAAATGTGAGTTTTGATTCGTTACCTTTTATGCAGATGAATGAGGTTGAGAATCTTGTGGAACTCATTTCGGAATTTTCGAATGATTCCCAACATGTAGGAAAATTGAAAACATTGATCCAAAGAAAAATTTACCCATTGACCTCGCTTTCATACAAATTTCGTTTCTCCCTGAAAAGATTAAGAAACTGGAAACGCCGAGTTTGTCTTTACACGATCAAGTTGAGATCATAGAAGAAGTGCGTCGAAAAATTCAGATCATTCCAGAGACTCGAGAATATACCTACTTCAGCAAAAATCAGAGCAAGTTTTTTTTTCTTCAAAAAATGAAGGGTTCACTTTACTTCGAGAACTGAGTATTTCTTTCAGTGACACTTCTTACCAAGTAACTAGCAAGGTTTCTCGTGATCCATAGGTGCTGTCTGTATATATAATTAATTAATTTTGTTCCGCTAGTATCTGTTGATTTGGAGCGCTCGTTCTCAGCTTACAAATTAATATTAAGTGACAGGCAGGGCTTGATTTAAGCACTTGCGGGCCCGGGGCCCAAATTTTGTGTGCCCCCCCCCCAAAAAAAAAATTTTTTTTAGCAACATTGATCACCATTTTCATAATTATTATTAATATCGTCATCATCGTCATTATTATTAGGTTGTTTCTTTTTTAAGAGCGAAATGCTTTAGTGCGAAATTTCTCTCTTGGGCTCAACTCCACTGCAGCAGTCCTCCCATAATCAAGCGGTTGTTGTTGGTTGCATCTCGAGCGAAAACGCGTAATTTCATATTCGTCAGCCCCTGAAAGTTCTTTACCACCTTCTTCGTACTTCTCATATTCATCTCTTTTTGATTCTACAAATCCACTCAACAACTTCAAAAGATTTACAGTTGTGTTAAGGGTCATTGTGGAACTTTGTAATTTTTCATTGGTTCTATTGAATGTATCCAAAATGTCATGCCAAAACACACTGTAAATCCCCGTTTCCAAAAGTGCCATCTTTCGAAGAAGACCACGTGCTTGACATCTAACAGCATCCTTTTCTTCCTTGTCGACTGCTATTTCAGCTGACACTTCTTCAATATTATTATAACCACATACAGGGGCTTTTGTGGCATCGGCGCGGCACGACCATCTGGTGTCATTCAAATTTTTCAAGACGTAAGACTTTTTTCCCTGGGTTAACAATTTACGATTTAGTATTTCATATCGTAACGGGGTACCAGTAAAGAAAACAAATAATTCTTGCGTGAAATTAAAAAATATATGTAATGAAAAATGTGCGGGCTCGGGGCCCCCTGGGCCCCTCCCTAAATCTGGCCCTGGTGACAGGTGCCATCAATTCACTCAGCCAAATTTAGCAAAACCTTTTATCATTATGTTTAATCAGAATCTTTTGTGATTTTCATTGAAAATATTAATTTATCAGATTATTTTGTGGGGGGAAAGAATGATGCTTTTTTAAATTCCGAATTCTGCAAATGTTGCTGCCGAATTTCCTATTTTTTAATGCAGAAGAATCCAGTCTCTAGTTATTACATTATAATTTTTTAAACATTTTTCTTGATAATCTCAGTTGAAAATACACTTTATCAAAAAAGTCAATTTAATTTATATATGTGTATCGGGGGGGGGGGGGACAAAACCCTTCCCGGTAATAATTTTAGTGCCCATTCGCCCCTGAATATGTTCGATATGAAACTGTTCATCATGAATAACAAAACTGCAGAGTTAAGAAAGCATTCTCGCCTGACCATTGAAACTACACGAATATCGTCCACTAGAACAGTGTATAAAGAATCGAGCCATTTTTTACCACTCGCGTAATATGATTTTCTCTACGTTATATACAGGACCGTTACAGAAAGAATGAAAAATAACGATAATAACAAAATGATACCTTCTGTCAGAAAAAGGACTCACGGTAACCAGATTTGCTACACTGAATACTGATGAACGACTTCGTAATTTATGATATCCGCTCCTTTTTTCCCATTTATTTTCAGAACAACTCCATTTAAAAGAAATTCGGTTTACAAGACGGAACAAGAAATCGAATATATTTTTGGCACAGTTTCCGAAGCCGATTCTTTAAGTTGTATTCTTTACGTAAATTCGAAAAAATAAGAAAAATTAGATTAATATTTGATAACAAGGTCCTTCTTTCGTTTCATTTTATTTGAAAATAAAATCCCGGAATACACTTGAGATTGAAAAAAAATATTCCGTAAATCTGCTTAGTAGTTTTTCAGTCATTCATAAATTCACGATTCCGTTTCGATTTTTCAAGATCTGTAAAACGGTTCGAAAATGCTTCGTATATCGAAGCGCTCTCATTCGACCTTAATGAAAGTTGAGGAAATCAGATGCGAATTTATGCCATCGCGATCTCTTAATGCTGCTGTCAGAATTAACCGGTGACAATCTCGATACTGAATTTCCCTAGGGATGAGTTAGTTTTGTAATTGGAAAACGTAATATGTATCTAAGCTGAGGCGGATATACCATATCTCGGTTTGAATAATAACTAAGATTTAAAATTAGTCATGGGAATCGGTAATATTTCGTAACACCTTATAAAATCCAATATGAAAGCACAAAGGTATTCGAATTACGTCGGGTTCCTTAATCATTTTTAGGTGTATCAAATAGTGGTTCACTGGGTATGCTGTAGCTTATCGACTTCTCATGAGAGAATTTATGTTACGATTGGGAGCAAAGCGAAAAGCTCTTTCAAGCTATAGTTTAATTTTGAAACATGCAAAAGCCGGTCTGTGCTTTACCATATTAGACGTCCTTAGGTGAGGAATTACTAAAACTCAAATAAGTTAGAAAAATATTTTCAGTTTTTGGAGAGAGACCCAAGTAACGACCACCCTAATTCGAATGCATACATGGCTGGTATTACCTACCGTAATAATAAACCTATTTTTACCTGTCATATTGCAGAATCAGAAGGCAATAATAAAAAGCAAGAAAATTATTTGAAAGTGTTTCTTCATTCATGATTTAATAAGCGTCTATAGAATAACTAGACTGCGAAACTTGTCATCCACAAGAAATAATAATCATTAATTTTCTCATACAATGGACATTAAAGTATGTTCCAACTTTACCAAAAAAATCGAGACTTCACGAGTTCACATATAATTAAATTTGGAAGTTAATGTGTTAAGAAAAGTGGAATTGGTGCAATATAATTTTATAACCTCAGCGATGCCGACACAGTCAAAAGGTTATATCTGAATCATGAATTCGTGTAGATTTATGAGACAAACTCAGCAGGGTCGGGACAGAATCTTGGTTGGTCTCTCTCCTCCGAGCACCGCGTAATCGTAATGGTTGAGTAAAAACTTCGGATGCTCGGACCGCTTCAAGAAACAAACGCTGGGACTGATAACTTCTGCAGCTTTCTTGTTGAAGCCGTGAATGGAAAGAGGAAGATACAGGGTCGCGGGAAAGTTTACAAGTTGAAAGCCATATCAAAATTTTAGAAATGCTAAAAAAGGATAGCTCATTTCACATAAAATGGTCTCAACGACGTGTTAAAGTAAATTTGTTGGAAGGAAGGGTTACGAGGAGACTCCTAATATTTCCAAATCCACATCTTCATTATACCAAGAAACATATTGATGTCATTGAAACGAAATTTAAAAAATATTTCAACCTCCCCCCCCCCCCCACTGAGAGGGCTCCACAGGGAGAGGGGTACAATCTACAAAAGAGAAAATTGGCACACCCTACAAACAGAATATTACTAAGTTCACTCACACTCCAATATGGACACGACGCTCACACCCCGCCAGGTGAAGGAGATTTATAGACACCTAAAAGCAAAAATCGAATTTGTGGAAAAAAATATTATAGAGGCCCATACCACCATGATGCAAGAAACAAAAATGGAGATTCGCTAGTAGAACTTTGCTGCGAAAACAATTTTTGAAAATAATGAACACATGGTTCAAGAAAAAAAAGGAACAGGAGACGGACCTGGATCTCTCCAAATATGGAATTTAAAAATCAAATTGATCATTTTCTAATAGACACAAACTGTAAAGAAGTAAAAGATTGTGCTGTGCAAAACCACTTTGACTGCGATTCGGATCATAGGCTGATATACTTAGAAATTAAAAATTTAAAAAGGAAACCAAGGAAAATGAAGTACACACAAAATAACGGGAAAGTGGACATAAAAAGTAAAAAACAACTATTATATAGAGAATTAGTGGAAACAGAACCAGCAGAAACAGATATGAAGGGAATGAACAGTGGAAAAATCAATCAGACAATCGAAAAAATGTTAAAGCTAGCTTCATCAAAATTAGAAAAAGAAAAACCTATCAAGAAAATGGGGAACATCAGGAGCTAAAAACTTTAGTAAATAAACAAAAGAAAACCACATCCGAAAAGATCGAATATGCACAAATAAATAAGCTAATTAAAATAAAAAAGGAAACGGGTGATAGAAGAAAAAGAAAATGCTAAGATAGAAAACATCTTGGAAAAAACATTGAGTATAAAACAAATAAATAGAAATCTGATGCTAGGTACAAAATGGACAAACCACTTACCAGATGGAAATTAAAAAATCACCTATAGGAAAGAAATAGATATGGTAGCCACAAAATTCTATACAGATCTTTATAACGACACAAAAGAAAACAATGAGAACAAAAAAACTGAAATTGGTACAGAGAATTCGAATATGTTGAGTATTTTAGAATGTGAAGTGACGAACATCATACAAAAATCCAAAAACAACAAAGCTCCGGACGTGGATGGAATCACTAATGAACATTTGAAATATGCACGGCACAAATTCATAAAAACTATGACAAAAATGTTCAACCATGTTTTGAAAAAGAAGAAATACCAAATGAATGGAACATCTCGAAAATACTACTGCTGTTCAAAAAAGAAGAAAAAAATTAAATAGATAATTATATAGACCAATAAGCTTATCTTCAAGCATTTCAAAAATACTTACAAAAATCTTGAATGAAAGAATTAAGAGCCCCTACAACGATACACAGCCGGAAGAACAAGCAGGATTTAAAAAGAATGCTTCAACAATTACAAATTTACACATTATAAACCAACTTACAGAGAAAAGTATAGAATATAACTTTGAATTCCACATGACCTTTGTAGATTTTAAAAAGGTATTTGACACTGTAAAACACTCATATCTGTTTCAGGGTATGGAAAACCAAGGATACGAAAAGAAATACATACGAATAATTATAGAGATGTATAAAAATTCCAAGTCTTTTATAAGTACAGATGTAGATGGTCCACTTTTTCCGATAAAGAGAGGCGTTAGACAGGCAGATCCACTGTCCCCAAATCTATTCAATATTGCTTTGGAAGAAATTTTTTGTAACATGAATTGGGAGGAAAAGAGGATAAATTTTAGTGTAAAAAAATTATCTAACTTAAGATTTGCAGATGATGTGGTTATTTTTGCAAACACAAGAGAGGAATTAAAGGAAATGTTAGGCGAACTGCACAGCTCCAGTAAATTTGCCGGTTTGGAACTGAATACGAACAAAACAAATATTCTATCAAATATATTATATGACACAAATATAAAAATTAATAATCAAACAATCCACCAAGTACCAAAGGTAATATATCTGGGACAAATACTTTCATTTGAAAATGGATACGAAAAAGAGGTAAAAAGAAGAATAAAGCAAGGGTGGAGCCAATTGTGGTCATTACGAAAATTTTTTAAAAACAATAACTCAACAAAGTTAAAATCGAAAGTATTCAATATGAGCATCATTCCAACCATGAATTACGGATCTCAAACTTGGGCGTTAAGACAAATAGACAAAAACGGGTTGCAAACTACACAGAACAAAATGGAAAAATCACTCTTGAAGTTAAGACAAAAATCCAGAATTAGAGTAGAAAAAAAAAAAAAAAATAGTTAAGAGAAACAAAAATATAGTGGAGGAATGCCTATATCGTAAGTGGGATTGGACAGGCTATTTAGCAAGAATAAAAGAAGGTAACTGGCGTAAAAGAGTACCCTTTTGGATTTTGAGACATAAGAAGCGCAGTCAAGGTCGGCAAATGAGGAGATGGTCTGACGATTTCTTTGGTTTACTGGGGCACAAAACGTTCCACAGGGTAGCCCAATGCAGGCCCGAATGGAACAGGCTGAGATCGGCTTTCGCCCACAAGGGCAACAAGTATTTTTAAGTACAAATTATACATCCTCTATTACAAAGATTTTTCATATTACGATTTCTCGGTCACGTACCCAGAGCCTGTCTCCGGCTACGAAGTGAATACATTCCGGATGAGGAGGAACCTATGTGCAGTAAAGCTCCTTTACAATATACTCCGGCGACAAATAGACTCGCCATGTCTCCTATCTAAAATCAACATCTACATACCACATCGCATAAGCAGGCTCAAGGGACTCTTTTCGGTCTCCAGGACAAGAACAAATATCTTCTCACCTTTGGAAAAAAGTATGAAACTCTATATTTGAAGTAAAGGTAACGCAGGCTCTCGCACAACTTTATTCATGATTAATAGGTACATACCTAAGTATCTTAGGACTGCTCAACAAGTCCGTGAAAGCAGGTTGATGAAGATTGGGGGGGGGGGGGTTAAGGCGGCGTCAATTATCGCAATTAACGTGGTTACTATTATTATTATTCTCATTGTTACTTTTATTATTAATATTATTATTTACTACTTTTTTTGTCATTAATTTTATTATTATTATTATTATTATTTTTATGTTAGATAGTGTTGCCCTACTATTGGCTGAAAAGCTGTTGGGCAGCACTTTAAATACACGCTGTAAAATTAAAATTAAAAAAAAAAATTCTAAGTAATATAAACTGTAAAATTTGTTATATTGGAAAGCATAATAAATAAATAAGCAAACATCAAATTAGCAAAGACAATGACCAAAATATGGTTCAACAACGAATGGCTAAGAAACAATATATGTGACCTGGAATCATGAAGTGCCTCTCGCGCGAAAACAGGTTCCGAGATAAACGAGTGTAAAGATGGGATGATGGTAGTGGTGCGTGGTGCGTTTACGCGTTGCTATGACAACCGCGTTTCGAATTCTTGTTCTCTGTCTTTCACATAGGCCCGTTTTACACGGCGCCATATAAACGGATGTTTTTAAACTTTTGACGTAATTTTTAAATGCAATGCGTGGGAAAACTAATGAAGATAGGAAGCTGTGATTTGTTTCATTTGAAAGAGCGTTCTTTTTTTTATAAGAATTGTCAAGAAAGTGAAAAATGATTTTTTGACACCAGAGGCACATGTTATGATTCCAAATTACAAATATTGTTTCTTAGCCATTCGTTGTTGAACCATATTATTTTCTTTTCTCCCTTCAATTTACAAAGTCTACAATTCTAGGGTAGAGTAGCCTAAATCATACCGCCGCCTGAATCATACCAGCAGGCCTTTCTCGTGAACTATGATCACCTGACGCAATCTACTGGTTGAACTCGTTACTAGAAGTCATTTTAACATTCTCAACAGGGCTGGAATAACGGAATCATTTCGTTGTGGTACCCGTTATAACGTAACGTAACGTTCCGGTATTGTTACTGTTATGATAACGTTATGGCAAACTTTCTCGTTATGGTAGTAACGGTTACATAACGTTATAATGGTTCACCCCCCCCTTGTAAATTTCCTTTTTTAATTTTTAATATTTCCTTGTTTTGTGACAAAGCTATAACCTAAAAAGTGAAAAGGTTTTTTTTCAACTTTTTTTTCAATCTGTTTCACAATTTTAATTTTACATTTTTGGGACAAAATTCAGAATCAAAATCACAATTCAGACTGTTCAGAGACAAAATTCAATTCTGCGGCTCATAACATAAATTTTATGTTGGTATTGGTTGGTATAGTAGCACTAGTTAACTAGTAAGATCTATGGTTTTAACAGAATACAGAAATCAAAATATCAATCAGAATTTAGAATATTAGAAATTATTTAGAACATTAAAACAAGTATTCAAGTTTATTTTGTTTATTTTTATTATATAAAAAAA
This sequence comes from Acanthococcus lagerstroemiae, assembly GCA_031841125.1. NCBI lineage: Eukaryota > Metazoa > Arthropoda > Insecta > Hemiptera > Eriococcidae > Acanthococcus > Acanthococcus lagerstroemiae. The sequence continues at coordinate 21,075,363 of CM063107.1, forward strand.
GTAAGAAACAAAAAGAACACAAAGGGGTTATTTAATAGATAGGTACCCACTAAAAAAAAAAAAGTCATCAATCTGCGTCATGAAAATAGACATTGTAATTAATATTAACTTAAGAATCATAACAAATATGGACTTAATCACCCAATCACCAGTGTTGTTAGACAAAACGATTTTTGGTCATTTTGTCGGACGAGCATTTCACTTTTTTTGTTTGTTATGTCATGAGTTTTGTCATGTTTGGAGTTTGTCATTTTGTTTTTTCATAATTTTGTTATGTCATGACAAAATTATTTTGTCATTTTGTCATATCCACAAATTTTCAGGTATTTTACTATTTTTACATACAATCCAACCCTACCAATCACCAATGATATTTTAACAAAGGTTGCATACTTGGAGGCTAAAAAGAAATTGGGATTTAAACCTGCACTAGAGTGCGCTGCAAAATTGCCTACGCGGTGCGCGGTTGTTAGCGGCAGAGATGGAAAGCCATATGATAAAACTTTTGCTAACGGCTTTAGCTTCTGACCTTGGAAAATGGAACTTTAGCTTTTGCTTTTCAAATTTTTTCATATTTAGCTTTCCCTTTTGGCTTTTGCTATTCAATGCAAAAATCATAAGCTTTCAGCTTTCCGCTTTTGACTTTCAGCTTTTTTCCTAAATTTTGAATATTTTGTTATTTTGTACAACATTATATTTTTTAATTTTTATAAATAGTTTTTCACAACACTGCTTACCAGTGAACACATTAACAGCACTGACCATTGAGATAATGGAAATAAAAATGAAAATTTGAAATTATAATTTATAAATAGATAAATACTGGAAAAGCTGTAAAAAATAAAACTTTTGCTTTTGCTTTCAATCATTTGTGCGTTCTAGCTTTTGCTTTCAGCTTTTGCTTTTTAGGTATAAAACTCTTCGCTTTTGGCTTTCCGCTTTCAGCTTTTAGCTTGCTTTCCATCTCTGGTTAGCGGGTGAAAATGAGTGAGTGACCATGTTGTGTACTTTCAAATAGAAACACTGCTATTTTTAGTAGGGTAATAAAACGAGTAAAAATTATTCTGCCAGTACACCAGTAGAACTGATTATAATTTAATTTTTTGGTGATGATGCAGTCGAATTTAGGACAAATTTTCTTTGAAAGTGAATTTTGAATTGACTTCATGATAGTTGAAGTTTGCTACACGCTTCCAGTAAATCATACGTGATCACTCCTCTGGCTTGGGTTGACTTCTTAAGTTTTGACTGATGGCTAATAGCTGATCACTTCTTCAACAAAAAGTGTCTGAGAAAAAAGATGTAATGCATAGGTTGGTTTAGATACATTTTCTAAGACACTAATACCATGTTCTTCTAGTCTTTCTTAACTTCTTGATCCTTGTTCTTTTCCACCAACGTAATATTGGAATGACAAAATGTCATGACAAAATTGTTTTGTCATTGATTCATTTTTTTGTTATGTCATTTCCATTTTGTCATATGACAAAACTGAGAAATGGTTTTGTCATTATGACAAAATTCCTAAAATTCAACTGTCATTTTGTCATTTTGTTTTGTTATGTCTAACAACACTGCCAATCACACCAGATTCTGATGTCTGTACAACTGGAAAATCATGAGAAATCTGTAGTCTACTACTATGTTTGATCAACAAGAAAAAATTAATAAAGTTAGAATTGAAAATAGCTACAAAGTACAAACCTTGGCGACTTCAATCTCAATTTTCAAACTGAAACTGCACTTGGGTACTGAAGAAGTGAAGATGCAAGATGATCATTATTAATCAAACAATATCAACTTATTATTCTTAACATCTTATCAACTCATTCAAAGGATGGACGGTTGGCAATTTCCAGATTTTTCAATTTTCAATATATTTTTTTTTAATGCAGTAAAATAACGAGAAAAATTGCATTTGTTACGATATCGTAACGAATTGTTAAACGTGATCAAATTACCGTAACGTAACGTAACTTAACGCTTAAACGTTTTGTTCCGTTATGTAACCGTTACCGTAACCGTTACCAATAACGTGTTTCCAGCCCTGATTCTCAAGCTAAAAATCTGGCCGGCGGAACGAATAGTGTAGTGTTTACAGCGACTGATAAAAAACAGGTGACCGTTCTGTTATTTTTTTACAAGTTGTCTAAGAGAATTTCAGAAAAGCGAATCAAGAAAGGTAAATAATGTTTTCTTCAAATAAAAGTGTATACTTTTAGCCATCTTTTCATATAATTACCGTAAAGTTATCTCGATCTTCAACTGAGTGAAGGGGATTTTTCCTCAAAATGACGCAGTTTCCCAAATCGTACCTTTCAACTTTGTTACAGATATATCATTATGTCTGACAACCGAGGTTAACGGCAATTGATTTCACATGCGATTTTTGTATTTAGGCCTAAATAATTAAGTAATACTTACCTGTATTTTGGTGTTTTAATAATAAATACCTACTTCAGATGCAATGTTAAACATTTTTCGTGTTTTTAAGAGCTGGTATGGTGAAGGGGAGGGGGTAGGAAAGAGAGGAGGGGAGCAGGGGTGTAGGGCGACTCCTAAAAGTGATTATGATAGTATTGAGTTAATCAGTTGAAAGTGGGGGGTAGCTTTTTCTATTTTTTGAATAGGTGGTACGATTTAGGGACCCCGTTGCCTAAATCGTACCATTTCTAGACCTTTGCGCGAATTGAAATAGCGCCTTTGCTGTTTGAGCTGGAGATTTCGTTTTTGCGCTCAAAGATGCGCAAAAGACCCAAGGTACAATCCAGTGCAAGAACGGTTTCAAAAAACAATTTGAGCGCAGTTCAGGTTGAAAAAACCAAAAAGTGGTACGATTTAAGCTACTCTACCCCACATTCTAAAAATACCCATTCGAGAGAAATTAGCTTTACCTCGTATCTTATTTCGGGTAGTGATGTGTAGTTGTTGATAGTTTCGGACTATCAATTGTTTTGATAGTAACTTAAAAAACTATCAATACTATCAGATAGTGGTTTGATAGTTTTTTACATACTATCAATACTATCAAAGTTTATTTGATAGTTTTAACATGAATTATTAAAAATTTTAGGATCGATGAATAATTCATTTATTATCAGTTCTAACAAGATTTAATCACTATTTTGTTATTAATTATTATTAATTAGAAACTAGATTGAGAATTTTTTCGAATGAATTAATAAATATACTCTTTGTATTTTAGTATTTTACTATTGGCTTAGGCGTTAGGCCTGCTACTGTTTTGTGTTTTCTTCTTTCAAATCAGTTTAACAATTTTCGGTTCGCTGTGATTCGATTCCTGTATTTTGTTATTCTAGCACCCCATCTCTCGACCTCCCCTGAGGCAGTCTGATGTCTGATCTCTCCAAATTCCTGATTCATGATGTCTACTCCTCTGCTCGTTGCATTATTTATTTATGATGGTTATACGACGTTACAAGTCACGAGCTCTTCTGTATTCTGTCTTCTAGTTTTTTTCATCTTCTCCGCTCTTCACTTCAGTTTCCTTAACCTTAAGAGATCGATCGATCGAACTATCCATCCAGTTTCCACTCTGTTGAGAAGAACCTAACCCAACAACTTCGTATTTTGTTTTACATTCTATAATTTTCTAATCAATAATCAAGTTTTGAGTCTTATGTGCTTGTTTAATCATGTATGAAATCAAAAGGTCGCATATCGTGTTTTGTAAATCATAAATATAAAGAAATGCAGGAAAACTTATAATAATTGCTTGTTATATAATCAAAGAATTTTCTTACAAAAATGAGGAACTTGAAGAACTTGGGATCAGAATTGAAGCACTGACACTGAAAGAAGTAAATGGTGGTTTAAGCATGATAGTAAAGCTGAGGAACCCTCGTCTCTATAACTCAAAAACAAGTGGAATGACTAAGGAAACAAGGAAAGGGGGAAATGTATTGATAACTGATAACCATATATATAATGCTAATATTGTGATTACTACTCCAAACTACACGCAGTCCTAATTAACTCCAATTTCATCTTCATTAAAATGAGAAAAAGGTGTCAGTAACCAGTAATAGTCTGGCATTGGGTCTCATAGTCTGCTCTGAGCCTTGGCTGTGAAGAATGGAAAAAGAAATGCGAAGTACCCATCAGTTTTTCAACTTTATACTTCTACCCCACAAATTTCAATAGACCATTGTCGCAACCCGCTACCCCTGTTTATGTTTAGACTGAAGACTGAAGAGATTATTATATGATTTTTATTTTTTATAAAGCAATAAAATTTTCTTGAATGTACTCCAGGCCTTTATTTACAAAACAGGACATCTGTTTCCATCTTACTTGAGGTCAGGGTGAGGATGTCAGGGACCTAATTCAAATAAAGCAAAAAGCAATAGTTTTCAGTATCGATAATCATAACATTAACTATCAAACCCATAACCAGAAGAGTTTAATTAATAATCAAATCATGGAATGAAAAATGAAACTGTCAAATACACATCGAAGATCGAGAAACGACTGGGAGAACGAACCTAAATCTAACGAGCTTATGGTCTCTTACCCAGCTTCCAAAATTCATCTGAATGGACGAAATCACAGTTCACAAAATCAGTAAATACTAAATAGTAAATACTAAATATTTAGTATTATTTTACTATTTAGGTAACTATAATTAAATAAATTTAAAACAGTGTTGACAAGTGACAAATTCATAATTATTAATTTTGATGATTTGATAGTTTTTATTATTTTGATAGTTTTTAAGAACTATCAATAGTGTTGATAGTCAATGAAGTAACTATCGATAATTTAATAGTACTGAATTTACTAAAAACTATCAATACTATCAAAAATACTATCAATTACTACACATCACTAATTTCGGGGGATTTATTGGTTTTAATATTTCAAATGCGTTGGTTTGTGTTCAAACATTTCCAAGCATAAATGTCTGATAAATATCTGGAATAAGTTCACTATCCGCATTCTTCAAGGGCTAATGTATGTAGGAAAATTTTACGAAAATTATCAACGTATTTTTTGTGCACATGGAGGCCGAATGGGCTAGTTTACATTCTTAAATAGTAACCATCAATCGTGTGGTTTTATTTTAAAATGTATGGCTGATAATTCTGTTGGAAAGCCGGTGAAAATTCCGGAAAAGAAATTGAATTATTTAATAGCGTATTTTCCCGAGAGATAATGAACGCCTCTCCTCAGCATTTTTGTTCCCTCGCCTCGCCGTCCGCCTTTACGCCACGACCCATTCTTTCAAGTTTTCGTTAAATTAGGGAAAATACTTTGCAGCTAATTTAAATTTCCTTGATAAATGGATGTCCGCCCGCGCATTCTTGTTATTTCGCCGAATGGTAATTTTCTCACAATAAAACGTAATTGCCGTTAAATCATCCGCATATAATGAAACTACAAATTAATCACAACACTTTCAACCAACGACATTCAGTTTTCGCTTAATAGAGAGCACACATGTACACGTACGAAATTATACCTTGTGTCTCGCGGTCCCACTTTTTTCTGCCCTGTTTCTGCCCAGCATTCACCGCCCTTCGTATTCTCGCTTATCGATATAATTATCCCTTTTAAAACAGATTTCCTATGCTCCGATTTGTTGCGAATTTAACGCATGTCCTAGTGTAACACAAAATTAATAGAATCTAGTTGATAAATAACCTTTCTACTGCTGAATCCGACCAAACAGTCGTATCTGGCGATCAACAAAACCTCGAAAAGGGTATATTGTGATAACTGTTAGAGGACGGCTCCCAAAGCTAGGCTGTGAAATTCACACCAAATGTAACCCTCTACGTGGGTATATTACTCAGCCACAATTTTAGCCAGCCAAAGTGGTCCAAACCGAGGGGAAAAAAGGGCAAGCAGGCGACGTAGTTGTTATGAATAAACAAATACGAGTAGATTATTGTTATATTCCTTAGTCTCTCAATCCAGTAGTCTCTCCATTTTTTTATCTCTCCTGCGCTAATGTTTTCATCTCTGAGGATTTACACTGTATTCCATTTATAGCTCATTATTTGCTTTCCTGTCCAGCTGGTAAGATTTTGTCCGTTTTGAAGCGATTTCAATTTCAATTTTTAAGGAGATACCATTGCACCCATATTCTGTCTCACGTTACAGTGCCTGCTTTCGGCTTCTTGGGCTCAGCCTAAATGTTGGTGTACTTTTCACTGAAACCATACATGCGTTATTGTGTACCAAAATGCAACATCCTAATTTGGGCCATCATAAGGAAAAACAAAAAACTAAAAAAAAAACGGCTAAGATGTTTTCTCTTTGTTTATGAATATTTTGGGTTGGCTGTCTTCGTGTTTCTTCTTCTGTAGTTGTAAGAAAATGGTCTCTCCCGTTTATCCGGGAAATTTATTCCAAAATCCAAACAAACTGTTCGTCATTTGTATTATAAAATTTTTCAGTGTCTCTCTGTGAATTCGGAATTCAAAAATCTGATCGCTCGTCCACAGGGATTGTGAAGAAATATAAATTGTTATGATCTTTCCTATTCGTTAGCTAATTACTTTTCAATTCCTACTGATAATAACTTTCACAAACTGTAGTGGTATACTGGAAGAAATAAGACAGTTTCCAAAATCAATTTTTCGGTTGAATTTCCCGTCATTTCTGTTGCCCTTTCCTTCACTGTAATCTGATTTTGAAATGTATACGATTTTCCAGCTGTTTTTGCGTTAAAGACTATTTTTGCATCACAATTATTATACATCATTCTTGGCCCGATAATACACAGAACTATGAATCTTTTGAACTGATTCGTATCGGTAATTTTACAGTGCAGGCCAGCTTTACATTGTACTCGTCAGTTTGAATCTGTGAGGGTTTATCAGCATTTACAAACTATTTCTGCGACTAAGTGCGTACTTGCCGTTACAAAAGATTCCAACATTCCAAGATTGGTAGAAGTTGTGATAGTCAGTTATATTGTCCTTAAGGAGACCAATTAGAACTAGAGGCACGAATAAGTAAATCAGTATTCACGAATGGATAAATAATATCTACATATATCTACACATCCACATGCATGTGAGTATGCTGTATACGTATGTCATTTTATTTGTGTCGCTTGCTTCACAATCTAAGCCCACAAATTCAACTTCCAGGTTGTATTCTGTTTTAAGGGCGTGCCAATTCACTTTTTTGTTTCTGTTGTCCATAGCCCTTTAGACTGTTACGTCATATTCAGTGGAGTTTCCTACCATTTCTTTTTGTTAATCCTGTATTCATAGTAATGTGTAGTACCGCACTGTAAACCTATTGGTGTGTGTTCTTATTGGATGTCTGTGGTTGTATAGTTTGTCCAATCAGGGAGTGTTATGTTATTAATTTGAGAAGGTTTTCGCTTAGGGGTCTGGTTGGCCGAGTGGATAGCGGGCTGGTCTCGCAATCCGAAGGTCCCGGGTTCGACCCCACGTAGCAACTCGCTATACATTTCGACCTAGGCCGGTTTTTGGGGAGGAAGAGAAGAGGGCTACGACGGCCCTAACAGTCTCCCCAACGTCTCTGAGGTAATGCTCGAAAGGGCGGATTCCAGGGCTCGGGTTAAGAGCACAAATGAAAAAGAGGTTTTCGCTTTAGGAGGTGGTGGTTGTATTTATTAGGTTGTATTGTTTTGTTTTTGCCTTTATTATCTCTAGTTGTTCTTTTAATTTTCTTTTCCTTGTGTTGTTTTCTATGTGCAGGATTTTGTACTTTTCTGTCAGTGGTTGTTGTGTCCCTGGTCGTTGCAGTGTTTCCCAAAAAATGATTTGTCGTCCTTTAGCTTCTGTGATTTTTCATGCTCTTTTACTCTGGTTGTGAATTTTCTACTTGTTTCTCCAGTGTATGTCGTGTCACAGTATTCGCAGTCCAGTCTGTATACTCCGTTGCTGTTGTTCATATACTTTGTTCTATTTTGTCGTTGCTTATTTGTGTGATCACGGTGGTCTGTTTCTGATTCTGAGTTTTATGTTATATTGGTTGAAGATTTTCCGTATTTTGTATGTATGTGTCCTTGTGAATGGTATTGCTCCTGCGTATTTGTCTGTTTTTGTGGTTGTTGGTTCAGTGTCTGTACTTTTTTGTTGTATTAATTTGTTGATCGTTCTGCCTGCTGTTTGTGGTTGGTATTTGTTGTTCATAGCTATTTGTTTGATTTTGTCAATTTCTATTGTTCTGTGGTCGTTGTTGTTTAATATGTTGATTGCTCTGTGGCAGTAGTTGTGTAGTGCTGCCATCTTGACTTTCTGATGGTGGAATGAGCCATTGGATATTATTGCATGCTAGTCTGTAGCTTGGTGATTGTATGCTTGGCCTTATTGGTCTGTCTTGTTTGTGGAGTTTTATGAGTCCTTTTAATTGTGGTGCTCTGGGGTTCATTTCTCCTAGTTTCTAATTGCTTATATTGTTATTTTTCATTAAAGGTACCGAAGGGTTGTCGCGAAAACCGAGCTATCCGGCCCGGTCGGTCCGCGGAGGAGGCAAATCGGCCGGTGGGTAGCGGGACCCGGCGGTTCCGGAGGGACCGGAACGCCTCGTAACTGGCCGAGGACCGTGCCTCGTCGCGAGTCGACATTTTTTTTAAGTTCGGGAACGGCCGAAAATTGTGACGATCACTGCGCGGCACCAAATAAAATATGATTGGCACGGAACTGATTAAAATGTATTGAAAGTAAAAATTAACACGGCGATAGTATGTACAAAAGGCCACGTGGGCGAAACTAGTAACACGAAATGTTGTAGGCGCAAATGACACGGAAAAAAATGCGGTTGCAGCGAATATAAGAGTACTTTTCTTGTAAGGCGACGGTACGACGGCGGCGCGGAGGGTTCACAGGTCGTATCGATGACCGTGCGGCCTAACTAAAACACTGTTCACAACTTGGCCGGGATGCAAGGGAGCCAGGAGGGGAGTGGACGGGAAGTAGCCTATACCTGATGGTCAAGGGATCTAACCCCTTTCACTTCGATCGTGTCGGTGAAGACGCGATCGTAGTAGGCCGCGGGTTAGATGGCAACCTGTCGGATCGCCTACAGGTACGCTATCTAACTCGGACAGTAACTACAACCCCTTTTACTTCGATCGTGTCGGTGAAGACGCGATCGTAGTAGGCCGCGGGTTAGATGGCAACCTGTCGGATCGCCTACAGGTACGCTATCTAACTCGGACAGTAACTTCAACCCCTTTTACTTCGATCGTGTCGGTGAAGACGCGATCGTAGTAGGCCGCGGGTTAGATGGCAACCTGTCGGATCGCCTACAGGTACGCTATCTAACTCGGACGGTGGTCGTTGATCAGCTAGGCGTAGCGAGAGAAGAAGCAGCAGCAGAGTTTTTGCAGGAAGCGAGAGGTTTTTTTGGCTGAAGAGTGATTGCACTTAGGCTGGAGAAGATAGAGTTTTTCTTAGTTGGAAAGAAGCGGAGGTTCGTAGGCGTTGGAAGAAGCAAGAAATTGTAGGTTGGATGAAAGCGAGAATTTGTAGGCTGGATGAAAGCGAGGAAGAGAGTTTGGCCGAAGTTGCGAGCGCGGTTCGGATCGACTGGCCTCGAGCGAACTGCCAGACGAGAGTCTCGAATGAGGGTGGAAACAGAGATTATATTGGGAAGCACGGCGTCTTTTCGGGTCGCAGGATCTGGAGGATTGGATAGAAAAGCGGAGCGCTTAAGAATGTGGCTGCGGCTCGAAGACCGAATTCGCCGATATCGGGAGAAAGAGACCGAAAAGACAGTATGAATACCGGGGCTAATGGCCGAGGGACAATAGGTAGCCGGTCGTGCGAGCATCGCATCTCCGGACGATTTGGAATTGGTTTGGGAAGGAAGCGGAGAACGGGAGGGATGCAGTCGATACACGTTCGCGAGGGTGAATGTTAATTAGGCCGCGCGTTCTACCTGCGGAGGTATTCGGACAGTTCGTTTGCAAAATGCGAATTTAGGACGACAAAAAGTGTGTCGTCATTACAGGGTAATATGGCTACCTGGTTAATATGGCCTCCCTATCAGATATCAGCACCTATGGGATATTTCTGAAATCTGGCTGCACTGTTAGTATGCGGTTGTGGCGCTATCTACATTACAAAAGGTTCGAATCTGATTCGACTGATTTTAACTGTTCTATGGAACTTTTTTCTAAATATTGTGATAAGACGCAGGGCCAGATTTAGGGAGGGGCCCAGGGGCCCCGGGCCCGCACAAATTAGGGGCCCACACATCACGCAAGAATTATTTGTTTTCTTTACTGGTACCCCGTTACGATATGAAATACTAAATCGTAAATTGTTAACCCAGGGAAAAAAGTCGTAAGTCTTGAAAAATTTGAATGACACCAGATGGTCGTGCCGCGCCGATGCCACAAAAGCCCTTGTATGTGGTTATAATAATATTGAAGAAGTGTTAGCTGAAATAGCAGACGACAAGGAAGAAAAGGATGCTGTTAGATGTCAAGCACGTGGTCTTCTTCGAAAGATGGCACTTTTGGAAACGAGAATTTACACTGTGTTTTGGCATGACATCTTGGATACATTCAATAGAACCAATGAAAAATTACAAAGTTCCACAATGACCCTTAACACAACTGTAAATCTTTTGAAGTTGTTGAGTGGATTTGTAGAATCAAAAAGAGATGAATTTGAGAAGTACGAAGAAGGTGGTAAAGAACTTTCACGGGCTGACGAATATGAAATTACGCGTTTTCGCCCGAGATGCAACCGACAACAACCGCTTGATTATGGGAGGACTGCTGCAGTGGAGTTGAGTCCAAGAGAGAAATTTCGCACTAAAGCATTTCGCTCTTAAAAAAAAAAAAAAAACCTAATAATAATGATGATGATGACGATATTAATAATAATTATGAAAATGGTGATCAATGTTGCTAAAAAAAATGTTTGGGGGGCCCACACAAAATTTGGGCCCCGGGCCCGCAAGTGCCTAAATCAGGCCCTGGATAAGAGTTTTGGTGAAATTAAGAAAGGTGACAACTTCGAACTGCCGGTATTCCGCATCATTTTAGCGTATGTATAAAAACTTTTATGTCGTGTGAAGGGTAATTTCATGAGTTTTCCGATTATGTGCATCGCCATAGGTCATTCTTTCACATTCCGTGAGAAAAATGAAATTCAGTAAAAAATGTCGCGAACCTGTCTTTTTGTTTAATATGGCCATGTGGTTGATTGCATTCCAATCGTTCGAAAAATTGGAGAAAATGTGGTGAGTTAATTTTTTAAGTACCAAAGCTGTTTCCCAGGAACGTACCGATAGGGGGGTGGAGCTTCTTTTTTTTTTAGTTTTTGCATTGATACATTCATACTCGGGTGAGAAGTTGGGAAAATCTATCAACTGGGAATTTTGAGTTAAGAAGTTGGGAAAATCCAACAAGTAAACAGTTTTTTTTCTTCTTTGCTTCGATACTTAGACATTTTGAGTTGAATAAATTGAGACTTCCCCTCCCCCTCCACCCAAAAAATGTTTCGGTACGTCCCTGCGGTTTTCATATTTTTAGGGGTTTACAACAAAGTTTGACGTCATTTTCTATTTGAGGAGTTATCTGTCAAAAGGGCGCTTGACATATGGGATTCCCATATGTCAAGCGCCCTTTCGACAGATGACTCCTCATTTTTATTTCTTAAGATTTAATACGGGGAAAAAAATCAGAACTGAATATAAGAGGAATTATGATCTTTTTTTCAGTTTTCAAAGCTATGAAAAGAAAATAACGGCCAACTTATGTCCATACTTGTTTAGTTTTTAAGAGAAATTGAATGTGTTCTCTCCATAATTTATGAGTTTTTCAAAGTTTAAGAAAAGTTATAAGCAATCAATTCGTATTGTAAACTTTCTTATAAGTCCATTAAAATTCTCTCGTTTCGGGATTTAACTTTTCTTTGCTCTTCAGGGTGCGAGTCTAACTCAACTTACTCAAAACATTTTTCATCTTCACTGCCTGCAAGTCACAAAGAAATACTGGAATTCGTTTATTCCTCGCGTAGAAATCAGACTATGATAGAAATTCTGGAATCTCTTTGCCCCTTAATAACAAAGACAGCAACTTTGTAAAATTTGAATCCTTTGTTTCTCAACATGTACATATGAACGCACCAAATAAACAGTTAAATATCGAAGAGAAAGGAGTTAATTTATTGATTCTTGCAAAATTTTTCAATGCTAAGCAAATGGGGAAATAAGTATGGCCATATTTCCAGGAAATTCTTTTAATTTGGCCACCTAGGCCCCTTTTTTTTTTTGTCTCGGCCAGAGATGATAGAGAATTTAGTTTCACACCCAATCAATCAGATATTTTGAAAGTAGATGATAGACTCTACTACACATTCCAGGCTTAATTTCTTGAAGAAGAAGAAGAAAAAAAATGAGCGCTACAGAGATTCTTGCTTATGGTGGCCATATTACCCTTCGGTACTTCTAAGGTCTTTAGTTTAGCGTGGTATTTCTTGGTCAAGTCCAAGTTTAGTGGTTTGTAATTGCTGTCTTTTATGCAAACTTCAACTTTCTTTATGTACTTATTCGTCTTTGTTTAGTACTACTTGCCTTTGCCTCATTTGGTGAACATTAGGTTTTCTTTTATTTTCTGTCTTAATTGGAGGGCTGTCTTTTGTACGTTTCTCTTGTGTTTATTTCCTTTTTTCTTCTTTATGTCCAGTAATATGTTTCCTCTTTGTGTTCTGGCTTCGTTTCTGAGGTCTGGTTCTATGGTCTGGATGATCTGTTCACAGTCTACTGTTATTCTTCTAGTATTTCATCTCTTCTCTGTTCTGTTGTGTTTGTATTTTTTGTTTCCTTTGTCCAGTAGATTGTTTCCTCCTTGTGTGTGAAGTTTACAGCCGTCATGTTTACTATCCCTGGGGAGGGCTTTGGTCATGTTGAGTGTTTTCTCCTATTTGTTGTTGTGTGTAGAGTTTCTTTTTTACTGTATAGACGTAACGGTTTTTCTCATTTTCTATTCTTTCCTTTTTTGGTATATATGTTGTTCTGTCTGTTGGTGTTCTAGTGTTTAGTTCAGTATGAAATATTGGTTGCATAGTTCTATATTCAGTCTGTTTTTTTGTTTTTTTTTGTGTAATTCACGCACATTTCATTTTCGATTCTATGTCTTTCTGCTTGTTTCTTAGTACTGCGAGCTGCTTTGCTGTCTGTCTTTCTGTCTTCACGTTAATTGTTGCGTACGGAAAATTTTACGAAGCATCTTTTTTGTTTGAAACAATTTTCCATATAACTCGCCTTTACCGAGATATTCGCCATAATTTGTCAATTTTTCGAAATTTTTAAAAGTTGTCCTAATTTGAACGGTAATGGTAGGCTAAGAATTAGACCTAGGCTATACTTGTGATACATGCGTTTTGTAGAAAATTTTATGCTGAATCTTTTTTGTCTGAAACTTTTTTTCCTAGAGCTCCAATTTTCTGAGATATAAGCCAAAAACTAAAACTGGGGGGTTTTAACGTGCCACAGAAAATTTCACACGGCATTTGGGGGGTGGGATTTTTAGGAGGCTGTTTCTGGCAGCTAGTACTACATTTTCCGACCAAGTTCCGCTTGTTACCTCAAAATGTTTATCGAAATGTCTGTAGGGCCTACGCTATCTGTCGGGAGAAATGAAAGAAATTACGACATTTTTTCACCTCAATTAGAACGGAGCCTGCTTTCGGTTCTCAAGATGTCCGGCCAAATTACATCACGATGCCCCATTAACCTCCGGTCACGCAGCGGCAAAGGCTTCGCCTCCGGTAGAATACCGTAAAAAATAAAAGCCCGTTTATTTGGAAAACCATTTCACATTTCGAACGACGCGGATTTGCGAGCGAGATTAATTTTCTCAGAACTGTATAGGTATAGACTCCGTTGACCAGGCTAAATGAATGCTTCGGGAATCCCTTAATAATAATATTAGTAACAACGCCAATTGAGTCCGATACACCTGTTGGGTTTCCACCACTCTTCACGTTAATGAAGGCACCGAGTAAAATGAAAATAACGAGACCCCGGAGATAGAACCGTTTCCGTAATTGATGCGGCATTTTCGGAGTCGGAAAAACTTTTTTTTCTCTTCGGCCCGACGAAAACGTTCAAATGGATTCGGGAGTAAGTTTTAAAAAGGCACCGACCAATGGCTTGACCTTTATTTCGATTTCGGCGTAATTGATGCGATTTAAACAAATGGAAAGTAGCACTACCCATATAAGTAAAAACATCAATCACAGTGCCGTTGACGGGTTGTAGTTTCAGTCAGCTGGTCAAGGAAAACGGACGCGGACCCTTTTCCCTGTTGATGCAGACCGCCATGTCGTTTACGAAGGCAACCTATTCGAGTAATGAAAATTCAACGTTCCGACGATAAAGATTCGCAATCGCAGCGATTTCGAATAATCCGTCGGACTCGATTACGAATTTTAATTTACGAAGTCGGACCGACAGCCCGACAGGGCGATCGGAAATCGCTGGCAAGGTCGATTTTCGACCGTCTTGCGAGCATCGATTTCGCCGTGATTCCGAGTACACCTGATACGATTTTCGGCAACGTGGATGTCAAAGCGGAATAGATAATTAGACAGAGGATCGCGGGCAAGAAAGAACGAATAATAGCAGCGTTTATTTTGGGTATCTATACATCGTTACCTTCACTCTACATGCGTCGGCCTGCGTCACGGGTCGGGAGGGGTACCGAACTCCCCCCACCTATTTTCCAGTGCTTTACCCGCCCATTTCTGGGCATACGCCTCCCCTATCTCCCTCCATTTTTTTCTGTTCAGAGTATATCTCCTCCACATAGGTCCGAGTTCCTTTCGGAATTCGTCCCGCCATCGGTTGATTGACCTTCCTCTTTCCCTTTTATGGTCGTAAAAATAGTTTTTAGCTCTCAAAATTTCGACTTTTCGATCACAAAATTCATTTCTTTCATTAACCTACTTTTGACTCCGAGCTCGGTTACTTCGGCCTGTATTAAATTAAACAACACCTCTACTCGACTTTCGAAATACGTACAGGCGCCAATAACAAAATCTAAATTCTTTTTGTTTCTTCAACATTATTAACGTTGTTATGATTTCGTATTTGATTATTTCTTCAAAATTATAACTGACTATGCAATTCTTTTATTTTCAATTCATTCTCCCTCCTTTAGATGACGATTTTTGTAGTTAACTTTGGGAGCGATGCTACTGAACGAGGGCGTAATCGTTGGACTAGAGTTTGAGAGACACGTCGTAGGCGATGATAATTGTACACCTAAAAGTATAGTACATATATCAACATAACTTGTAAAGTTGATCTCAAAGATTTAGTAAAGTAAATTCAATCATCTCTCATCTCAGTTATTTTACTCGGAACCCAACGGTTACAGTCGTATGGAGTCCATCCCTCTATTTTCCTTTCCCATCTCCCCTCCTGTCTTAAAATGTGACCTCCGTACCTCCATTTACATTTTTTCACCTCCTCCCCGATATCCGTCAGTCTAGTTTTGGCCCTTATCGTGGATATTTCTACTTTATCTTTCCTTCTGATTCCCAGAATACTACGTTCCATCGCCCTTTGGGTGGTTCGCAACCTGCTTACATTAGTTTTAGTTAGCGTCCATGTCTGCGCACCGTATGTCATTGTTGGTAGGATACAGCTCCGCCAGACTTCCGCTTTCATCAATACTGGAAGTTTGCCTTTAAATATGTTTTTCAGGCTCCAGTATTTTCCCCACCCGTTTTGAATTCTACATGAGATTTCTCGCTCTCTGGCCCCCTTGAACGATAGAATTTGTCCCAGGTACTTGACCTCGTTTACCCACTCGATCTTTCCTCCCATTAACGAAATTTCAACTTCGCACGCATTTGATAGTAATTTCGTTTTGTCCATATTAATTTCTAATCCAGCTTGTTTACATGCATTGATAAATTCGTTTGCGTTGTTCACTAACTCTGTCACATCCTTCGCAATCAACACCACGGCATCGGCAAATCTCAGGTTGTTTATAAGTTCCCCATCTATTCTCAGCCCCGTCCCTTCCCATTTCATTTGCCGCATTGCTTCCTCTAGGACACAGTTAAACAGATTTGGTGACAATGGGTCTCCTTGTCTGACTCCCCTCTCAATATTGAAGTTTTCCCCACGTTTGTCCAATTCTACATATGCTGAGGCACCGTCATAAACATTTTTAATTATATTTATTTCTTTTTGTCCTATCCCCTGTGCCTTCAGCGCCTTACAGAGATATCTGTGGTCTACCGAGTCGAAAGCCTTTGAGAAGTCTATTAAAAGAAAGTAAATATCGAAATTGTATTCTTTTGCTTTTTCAATAATTTGGTTCAAAATTAAGATTTGGTCTATCGTGGAGTGATTCCTTCTGAACCCGGCTTGCTCCCTTGGTTGGTGCCAATCGAGCTGCAGGTAAAGTCTATCTATTAAAATTTTCATGAACAATTTTCCCAAATTAGAAGTAAGACTAATAGGCCTGTAGTTTTTAATTTCTTCTTTTTTCCCCTTTTTGAATAGCAAAATTATTTTTGCCTCCCTCCGTTGTAATGGGGTGGTTTCCTCCTCCAGAATTCTGTTGAACAGTTTCGTTAAGATAGGAATCAGTTCTTCCGCAAAAGACTTTAGGGTCCCATTGTCAATCCCATCTGGACCTACTGCTTTGTCCACCTTGCTCGAGTATATTGCTTTTCCCACTTCAGCCTGAAGTATTTTTGGCATTTCGTTGGGGTTAAAAACAACTCCCCCGTCCCCTTCCAACCCTTCGTCCCCTCCTTTTTTTTCCATGTAGTTCTTTAAAGAAATCTGTGGCTGTTTTTATTACGCTTTTGCGGTCAGAAATCCTCTCTCCTTCTGCATCGCGTAAGCTAGGGATTAGCTTTCTATCTGTGAAAAGGGCTTTGTTTACTTTTTTCGTTGATTTGCTTTCGGCCAAGATGCTCTCGATCTGTTTGCTATCGTAGTTCCTTACGTCTTTCCTTATCTCCGTCTTAACCCTTTTCCTCAGTACAAGCAGTTCGATCTTTTCCTTTACTGTCTTCTGGTCTTTTCTCTCCAGTGTATCTCTTTCTTCTATGAGTATCTTGGTGTCCTGTGACAGTTTGTCATCTGTCCGCACCATCGGCCTGAGTTTCCCAAACTGGTTTGTAACCTCCTGAATTCCTTCCACAAGCTTTTCGTATACTTCCTGCAACGTGTGTTCTTGCCATACCTTGTTCGTATTTTCCAGCCGTTTTTTCAACTCCTTTCTTGCTTCTTGCCAGGCATGGGGTGCGATGATTTTAACGCCCCGGGGCTTTGGTCTGTGATTGTGATATTTGGCTCGCTTCGGGAAACCTATCACAGCTCTGCAAAGTCTATGATCCGAACTAAAACGGAAGCCCGGCAGAGCCGCCACGTTCTCTACCACTGACATGTCGTTAACTGAGATATGATCAATTTCGTTTTTGTATTTCCCCCCTAGGTATTGCCAAGTCCACTTCAGTTTTTTAGTTTTTCGGAAAAATGTGTTTGCCACTTTAAGGTTGTTTCTCATACAGAAGTCGGACTCGTTTACGAATTTTAATTTACGAAGTCGGACCGACAGCCCGACAGGGCGATCGGAAATCGCCGGCAAGGTCGATTTTCGACCGTCTTGCGAGCATCGATTTCGCCGTGACTCCGAGTACACCTGATACGATTTTCGGCAACGTGGATGTCAAAGCGGAATAGATAATTAGACAGAGGATCGCGGGCAAGAAAGAACGAAGGCCGAGTAAAATTCTCGCTCTATCCGCTCGAGCGAGACTGTTTTATTCGTCAGACGGAATCATCGGGCTCGGAATGAAAACGACGCCGTCAATTAGATGATATAAATTCGTATACGATAATTAAGAGAAAGTGAGCGAATACTGTGCAGGCTAATTAAACAAGAATATAAAGCGAGGGATTCGGGCCGGGAAGAAAAGCTCAAATGTGGAGAGTAACAAAAGAGGCTCGCGAACGTACTCCTCGAAAAAGTAGCGCGACTCGCGATGACGTGTACGAATTTTGTTTGCCTTTCGCGAACGCTCTTTTTAGTCTCCAACTTCGTGCAGCTGCTTGATAAGGAAGTAAACTAGGCCCTCAAAATTAATAAAATGCCGTGTGAACTGGAAGACCACGTCGGCGAAAACGAATACCCGTTTCCGTTTCTTCCGTAGACCAAAAATGGATCACGAGCTATAATTTTTTAAAGATTGACCGTGTGACATAATTTCCCCGGAAGTCAGATGTCTTACCTGAATTTCGGAATAAGAGCCATGAAAGACTAAACTCGAGTAACTGAATAAACTTCTTCCACGGATCTCATCTTTGAGCAAAATGCTGGTACTAGATTGCCGACTAAAGGGGCTCATAACTCCGGCGAGGGAACGTTCAGCCTATCGCCATCATTTAGGTGACTAACCACAGACCATCACCATGCCCCCCGGGAATCTGGGCGACTAAAAACTTCGGGATGCCACGTGTCGCAAATTGTTAGCACCGGCATTAGTGGTTTGTGAAGTACCTCCCCTGGAAAAACTGATTGGATCCGTGTGGATCGATAGAACGCGGGTGTAAGAAGGATCTATATTCGTTACACAATGGCGATACCAAGCGACAGCTGCTGAAATTACCTTTTCCGTACTTATGCTTTTGGACTAAATGAAACTGGTGCAAGGCTAGACTAAGACCACGTCAGTTAACATGAATGAAAAACGAAGAAAAAAGAAAGAAAATAGTACAATAAAACAAGCAGCTAGCTGCTGGAAAAGAGTTGGCTCTCGACTGAAAAATTAGAGACTATAGCCTATCTCTTATTGGTGGTCGTTAGAAAATATATCAGGAAAAAGACCTATTGGTAATCATGTTTAAGGTCTCTTGTTCCGGGATATAAGAGCCGATAGTTGAAAGGTAATTGGGATGACACTACACACACACTAACAGCACATGGCAAGTTCAAAAGGCTTCAGACTGCGAAGCTGTGGGCTCAGTAACATTCGCACCTCTATCATCTGGTCGAAGATTTCATCCGATTTCTAATTTCTGCAGAGTGATCAACAGATAAAAGACCAACACTACTCCTAGCCGACTGTAAAAACATCAAATGATTAGCGAACAACCACTTCCAAGGGAATGAAAACAACATAATATTCACGCTAGCAGATTCTCTGTTCGCTTGATAATAATGACGCACAGGTACAACATACACACGTTCTATGACTGATTTGTCTGAATAATGTTACACAAGACATCGGTACAAACATAATGTTCACTTCAACATACTGATTTACTGATAACATCTTTACATGCGATATATATCACAACTCGTTCGCTTCTCACTACTACTGGTAACTGGCGTTAGGAAACCTTCTTCTATATTACTCAATTCAACCAATTCAGGTAGCATCTTAGGATGAGGAAATTGTAACTCTTCATGCGCTAAAAACTCAGCATTGACATAAGAACGATAGAAAGTCGCTTGATAATAGTTATAAATTATAATTATTAATCGTGAAATAATCAAAACAATGTAATTCAGGAATGTTAACGGCTTTGATGACCCTAATAAAAACATTCACTAAAAATACCCGATCAACACAGAACGACAGAACGCACTGCTTATTCATAAACCCTCAGAGATAACAAGAATTCCTTTTCCGTATTATACCGTTTAATGTTTCCAGAATTCATTTTCCAATTTAATGTGTTCTACACAGTAATCAAACAGAACACTAAACATAAACACTAATGCTGAGGTACCCAGCGAAACCTGGTAAAACTGATCCTGAGATCAAAGATCATACGGGACGATACATTGCGCCCTCTCGCAGAGTCCGCGACAACTGGAGAAGAAGAAAAAAGTGATTGCAATAGGCTCGGCTACTCGTAGCCGACCCTAATAAAATAATCTGAGACTTCTCCCATTCCAATAAATGTCCCCGTCCGTGGGGTGACCCTGATTCGTTACGGGTACAAATTCAGTCGAATACTGCATTTCGTTGCAATCTAGGTCTACTGAAAGGGACCTCAACTAAGTAACTATTATCCGAAATTAAATACCAAACATTTACTTCGAAAATCTTCCACTAGGGTTGGCACGTTTTGGGAGTCGCAATAAAAAACCTGTTCAGTCTCACAAATTGCGTATTTATAGACTCTACTCTAATTTTGAGTTCGTCTTAGCGCAGATATGGACGACGGCACATGGCTCTCCTGCCTATACTACGGCAGAGGATGCCATATGCTACTGGACGAGCATATGCCTGATGTCTCGTCGCCCGAAGGGGTCGCTCCGAAACCGATCCAGCCCATGGCCGAAATTCATAGGCCACCGATGTGAACGCTCTTGTCAAGCGCTACAACCATGGAAACTGTGGACCAGTCAATGCCCATCAATACTGAGTCCGTGGTATCAACGAGAAACTGAAGATGGTGAATTTTGTTAAAAGTATTTTAGATTGTGAAAAGTTTGTGCTCTAGCCAGAATTGAAAGACTGCCAAAGGTAAACGATGGAAGGCGTCACAACCCCTTCAAATAATTCATTCCGATGTTATGGGCAAAATCAGTCCTCCAAACCCATCCTGGAAGGAAGATATTTATCACGCTTCGTGATGTCTTATACCAAGTGTATGAAAGATGAGACAGGACATTGCCTTGGAACTTTTATCAAAAGTGCTAGAAATCATCTAAGCAAATATGTTAAGGTGTGCTTTTTGCATACTGACCAGTGTACAGACTTTTTAGGGGCTATACTTTCCACTGTACTCCACTCAGAAGGAGTAGAGAGCAGAGCAGTGCACGATACCGATATCGGTACTCGGGTATCGTATTGCAGCAGAGCGACTACCGATTACGTACTCGGTAGTCGGTTTCACCAATATGATACCGAGTAATACTCGTTCAGGAATCGTTTTATGATTAGCGCTGTATTTTAGGTGGTGCAGTAGTGATGCCTTATCAGTGATACTTGTTATCGTCGATACCATATCACGAAAACGACTACCTGTCGCTACAATACCGAGTATACTCGGTATCGGCCGATACTATTCGGTATCGTTTTAAGCAATACGATACCGAATACCACATGAGTATATGTATACTCGTATCGGGCACTGCTCTGGTAGAGAGGCAGTTGGCAGCTCCCAACACCCCATAGCACGCCGGATTTTCTGAAAGGTACAATCGAACGTTACAGAATAAAGTAAGGTCGCTAATATTTGATTCACATTTGCCGAAGAGTATATGGGATCTGGCAGTTTTGGCGGCGGTTCAATGCCTACAACCGTATGCCGCACCAAACTATTGACTATGAAATCCCTGTCCGATGATTCGCTCCACACATTCATTGCCTCACAGAACAACTACGATGCTTTGGCTGCCTGAGTTACATGAAAATCCTGGTAGTTCCAGAAGCCAAATTTCGGTTTCAAAAGAGCTACAAACTGTCTTAGTGGGGCACACAGATACAGAGAGCCTATCAACTGTTACATTTTGAGAGTGGGAAACTCTACAAATCTAGGAACGTCTGTTTCAAGAAGCTGGTGTGGCCCGAGTGCTGTAAAACATTGGCCCAAAGAAGAATATGCCGAGTCCCATTAAGCCGAAAAAATTGGTTCGCCGGATTTGCAAATGAAGAAGAAGTTGAACATCCTGATAAAGTTACTTGTAAGATGGCACCGAAGAAGAGAGGTCGTCTAAAGAAGAGGAAGAACCCCGAAGAAATTGAAGGTCAAGACAATGGCAAAGCAGTTCCAAGGAAATGAGGAAGACCACAAAAATTAAAACCGAAATTGATACAATACCAACATCTACGTGTATATCACTACAGATTTAAGTTGAAATTTATGAATAAGTTACGAGTTTGTTACAACTGAAATGACAAATATTGATTTTACCTGGTTGGGCCTTTTATTAGGTTACATATATCTTCTTTTTTTTTTTGAAACTCACATACCTTGTTTCCAAATTGCTCAAATTTCAGTTTTCTGGCGTCGATCATTAACCAACTACCACTACAACAATTATCCAACCTTTAATTTTTGGATAAATTCCATTTGACTAACATATTGAATCCTCCAAGTTACACGAAAAACATATCAAAGCTCTTTTTTTTGTTCTAGAAAAAAATACTAACTGCCATATCTCGCGCTGGCCGACTATATCATGATAAAAACAAGTGGATTACCTAGTGGTGTAGGGGAGCATGGGGAGAACTGAGACACTTTTTGGAAAACCGTTGTAAAATGATGTAGAACCACTATGGAAAGCTTTGAATAATTGCAACCTATAGTTACGTGACTGAACTACAAACCCTAAGAAATTATATTTCCTCGGGCCATTTCTAAAAATCCTACAGCCCTTCAAAAATGTTGTCTCATATCACCCCACGAGAATTTCAAAGGGAGCATTGACACAGTGCATAGGGAACAATGAGACAATACATGGGGAACAATGAGACAACACATGAAATACAGAAAATTCAATCAAATGATCATGTTACGTAGTACAAAAAAGTATAAATTTATTTTATATGGACATTACAATTATTAAATTAAACTTGACATTCTGAAATTGAAGAGGAAAAAAAAAGTTGGGAAAATTGTAAATAGGGACCAATGAGACAAAAACTGGGCAATTGATAAGGCCTCTCTGCGGGATGGTTTTCAAGTTTGGTTCAAAAAAATTTCCTGTAGGTGTTCAATGTATAGTAGTCAACACATTTATTCAGTTTCGGTGGGTAAGATATTCATACATCGCAAAAATGCTGCATCAACGAAAATTTCCGATATTTTATCTGAAAAATCGTCTTATTGCTCCCTAATGCGGCAAAAATGTTCAATCGCTTATAACTCGAAAACAACTTCCTGAAAAAAAAAACGGTTTTGGTACAGTTTGGTTACTAAATAGATCATATTTTAAAAAAGATACGATTTACTTGGCAAATACAAATTTTCTTTTTTGTGAACGTTTTTTCGTAAATGCTGAAAACTAAAAAATTGACCAAATTTCGATCACGTTATCAATATCACAGCTACTAATCGATAGAACTGAAACTTTTTCTACGATAGTGTTAGCTTACTGGATAGTGACGAATATGTGATGCAGTGTTGCCATTTATAGTTTGTAGCGTCGACTAAATCAGCACTGTCTCATTGCTCCCTTGTCTCAATTCTCCCCATGCTCCCCTACCATTATAAAGGAACAACTTTGCTGTACATTGTAATGCAGTGTGTAGCAAGATCAGTACATTGGGCCTTATTGGGTATCCGGGCCTAATTGGACTCCTTACATTTCGGTTCATTTCTTGGGTCCACATCTGTTGTAAATTGTCTCATAAAGTAAAGAGTTCTTCAGGCGACGCTCTAAGTCCTGTTTCGTTAGCTTTTCCCAGTAATTTGTGACTAGTCGTCAGGATATAGTTCGAGTTGTATAAATACTTTCTGATAATCACATCGAGAATCGTATACAAAATATCCTCTGAAAGACACTCAGATTGTACAGTTTAACGGTAATGCCTTTGTTTTCATGTTGAAAAACCGCTAGCGAAATGCGAAGCACTCGTGAAGAATTCTTTCATGTCATTGTTTTCCCCCATCATTACGATACCGGTACTTTCATTCTCTGAATTGATCAAGCTCTCGCGAACCTCCAAACTCAGGTTCGAATTAAAAACGACTGACGGAGTAAATAAAGGATGGAAAGCCTTTGTCGATGTAAAAATAAATTACGTTGAATTTTTCATTTTTTTTCTCCCGTGAAAACGCATTTACATGAGCATTCGGATTTTTCATTTATAATGAGTTTCGTTCTCTTTCGCATCCCTCCCTCCCTCTCTCCAAGGGTTGTTTTTCTTTTCTTATCTCACTGAAGGATTTTGAGCAACGGAATACGGCGAATTCTATCGCTGACGAATTCGGAGCGAAAGCTAAAATAGTGTAATTTAACTTCATCGTTTAGCCCAGCAACGCGATGACTTTTTTACCGGAAAATTCTGCCATTTATTCGAAATTGTATCGCAGTTTTGTACCCCGGGAAACGAAATAGTATCGAGTCGATTTGTAAGACGTTAAAAAAAATTTTCAATCTAGTTATTGGCGCGTCGTGCTCGGAAATATTATCTACAGATTCGACCATTCATTCGTGTACCCTATTCCTGGATCGTTGTCGGAATTTAAAAAAAGAAACCGCGGTATTGTCGCATTAACGAATTGACATTTTCGAGCTGGCCAGTCACTTTTAAGAGTCGATAAATGAGCGAACACATGTAGGAAATAATGGAGTGAGGCTAACGACGTAACTGTGGCACCCCCACTTCATTTCTCAAAATTAGCATTTTGAGTAAATCTTGTAAATGGATTGTGGAACCTATGTCCCAAACCAAACTGAACAACTGTCATTCCTATCCTAGCTGTCGTTTAGAAAATACAGTGTATGTACTTTTTTGATGCAGTATTTGTTGCACGACACTTTATATATTTTACGTTTATAAAATATATTCTTTTTTAATTTAACGAACTGCCGTTTATACAAAGGGCACCTTCACAATATATCCAATAACCAGCTAGATAGTATCATTACTAGCAGAGAAAAAGCTCGACAAAAATGTTTATTTACTAGTTAAGTTATTCAAAAACTGAATAATTTTCCACTTCATTATATTCAGTAAGACTAATAAAACGTAAAACAAAACTGATTGGATCAAATGTTATTGAATAAAGTCTTCATAATGATGAAAAAAATAAATCCAAGCGGAAAATTACTCGCGTGATGTGTTACTAGCATCTGAATGTGCACAGTAGGTTTTCAATGGCATTTCTTTCTACTTCATCTTATCAGTCTTAGCACAAGAGCGCTCTCTATATTTAGGTTTAAATTCCAATAAATTTCTGTACGTTTAGCTACAACACGCAATTCGGAGTTTCCGAATTTATTTAGAATAGTAATATAATGGACGATCCAAAAAACAAATCCTCTTGTCTCGATTTCATACCCGCAATTAAAATAAGAAAAAAAGTCTGAATCTTACAGCCTAAGGTAACCCGGCCACAATTTTATAACATTGAAATTGAGGTCTTGAAATAGTATACTCTTTTTAGCCCTAATGAACATACAGTTGGAAGCAGAGATGCCGAACGAGTCGAGAAGAACGGCTCGTTCCTCGTTCCGTTCCCGTTCTGTTTACATGTCGTTCCGGAACGACGTTCAGAACGGCTCATGCCGGAACGAAAATGCGGAAGAACGACGTTCCCAAAGTCAATTGCCAATAAATAAAAAAATAGGCGTGAATTGTCTTTCCGAGGGGGGGGGGGGGATTCATGTCAGTTCAAGTTATTTGAGTAACAAAACTTCAGTAGATATATATCAGCAAATCTTTCCATATTTTTTAAATTATACTTTTCGTTCGCATTTTAAAGTTTATTAAATGACGGATGAGTGCAACGAACAGTCGGAAACTGCAGGTCCATGGCCTCAGTTTGCCAAATATTATAAGTTTATTCGTGAGGAGGAGGACGAAAAATTTTGTATGCAGAATCATATACAATGCAGTTCCAAATTTCTCCTAAAATAGGCTCTGCATCAGCAAATAATGTACTGAACTGAAATAAAAAATGAAAAGTATTGTAACGAAGTTTGATGGTAGAGAAGAAAGAAAGAGGCGACTTTGTTCTTTTCTTTTTCTTTTGGTTCACCAAGTTCGAAGTTCCTTTGACAGAGTTGCCATTTCCTGAGAAAGAATGAGTAAATCTAGTGAAAGATGCATTTTTATGTCCTTAAAACTGTAAATTTGTGAAAATATGCCAGAAAATGCCCTAAGAATTTTAAAAATAGTCGAAAATAATAAGCAACTACCCATAAAATATACAAAAAATGCTCTTCTAAATATATGGCTCATTTTACTTCAAAGCTTACAGTTCGTAAAGGTAAGTGTTCAGTGAAGCAATGGCAAAAAATATGCAAAAGCATAAAAATCTCAACCCTGGTTATCATGTTGCGTAGATAGAGAAATATTATTTCATAAAAATATGTTTTCACTATCAACAAGAATGGCAAGGAAACAGACTTGACACCAATCATCATTAATTTTCGCCGATAACAACCGATCTCAAATCGACAATTAAGGAACATGAGGAGTACCTGAATCTTGAAATTTGTAGGTAACAACAAAGGTGGATTCAGTTACTCGCAGGTACTTTATTCATAAAAATAAAAATAGTGCAACCTCTACCTGCAGCGAATTAAGGTGAAGGCATGAAAAATTCTATTTCCTTCATTAGAAATTAAAATTTTACAAATTGCGAACAAAAATAAACAATCAGGCTTACGGCGAAATGATAGGGGAATAATACTGATAAGGGAACGGCCGTTCCGTCGTTCCGTTCCTCGTTCCGGAACGAAAAAAGAACGGAACGGCGTCGTTCCCTAGCTGAAGGAACGAAGAACGAGTCGTTCGTTCCCGTTCGGCATCTCTGGTTGGAAGTACCAAAAAATATGTTCACGGACTGTTGAAAAAGGTATAAAAAATAAAATTAATATACAAAACCAGGTAAGTCAGGAAATGTTTTCTTTTACAAGATCAGAACGAGAACTTTTCAACAGAATCAAAGAGCAGAAGAAAATATAATCTGTATAGTCAATGTACTAGATTAAATTAAATTTATTTCCTCCTATATTATTATGCATTCAAGAATGCTTGGTTATGACAGAAAAATTTTCAAAAATTTAAGTTGGTCGGCTTCAGGGGTGAGAGGCTTCCTTCCTTTTTGAAGCTGTCTGCTTCGTCCTGAGATCCATGAATAATGGGCGTCCAGAACACCGATTTCAAAATTCCAATTACATTTAAAGATTCCAATCACAAAGGTATCAGTTTCAGGTCAAGCTGCTGAGCACCTTCTATTGTTATTACATTTTCTTTTAAAATGTTCGAAGAATTTACAGCCAGTTTAAAGTTGTACAGAATCTTTTTCTGGAGCCTTAAAGAGTCCTAAGGAATCGCAAATAGGAGTGAAAGAGTCTCTGAAGTCGTTATATGAGTATTCGAAAGTCGTAGCCAATTTCGAGCAAATCTAGAAGAATTTCACCGCCTTAAACAAGTTTTCGAAGTTCTCAAATGAATATTTGAACGTTTTAAAGAATCTACAGGTGTCTTCAAACTCCTGATCAAGCTCAGAAGAGTTGAAAGAACTTTTTGGTAGTGCGGAAGCGTCATAAGAAGTCTTAAATAAGTCCTAAAGTCTTAGCGGATATTAGAAGTCTGAACGAGCACCAATTTATTTTACACGAAGCGTATGGAAAAATGTTTACTAGTCTTTCCCAATTCCTAAAAAGTCATAAGAAGTCATAACTGAGTCTTAAACAGTCTGTGAGTCGTAAACGAAAGCTTTAAAGAGTGTTACATAGAGTTAAATGAGCACTGAGGAGTTTTAGTTGGTTTCAATGATTGTAATAATCTTATTTTGATTTATGGTACGTGGCATCCCTGGACTCTTTTAAAATTAGTTATCCCTTTGGTGGACCTCTTTTCATTTAGGGACATGAAGAGGGGGTTCCCATGTTACTTACGTCCATCTGGATGGCTCAGGTCTCCTGTACTACTTCGCTAGTGAAGTACGTGGAGGCCGTGGGTCACCGTGTACTCGTCCAGACCCTTGGGGGGCTTGGTGGCGGTCTGTGGTTAAACACCTAAATTATGGCGATACTAGGCTGAACGTTCCCTCGCGGGAGTTAGTAGCCCCCTTAGTCGGTAATCTAGTACCAGCATTTTCGCCAAAGGTGAGATCCGTGGAAACAGTTTATTCGGTTACTCGGGCTTAGTCTTTCATGGCTCTTATTCCGAAATTCGGGTGGGATATCTAGCTTTCGGAGAAATTATGCTACAAGCTACACAACAGAATCTGAAACTACAAAGCAGTGAACTTTCTATTTTTCCACTGATTATCTTGTTATTGATAAATGTATAAAAGTTCAGTCACCTATATGAAGTCAGAAGCGATGTTTTGGTGTCTTACACTGACTTATCGATACAGCCTAGATTAAGTCACGAGATCGTAGGCACAATAATGGAACCACGTATCTTTTATCAGCCTAGCGAAAAATATACGCAATTCGACTGGAGTAAGCACCACACCTCAGCCGCTTCAATAAGCTGATTTAAAATTCATTTATAGAAGAGATTTTATTCGAAGCCGGTTTAGAAAATCAGTATATCGGTGCTTACACATCGGCTTAACGTTGAAGACTTATACGTGTTCATAAATATCGTTTATCGATGTACGAGGGACATAGCAAAATTGAAATTTCAAAATATTATATATCGTTTCCCTCGATGCAGAGAATGAAGAAGGAAGAAGCGAGGATATATTTTAAACATTTTAATATTCTTCTACTTTTTTGCAACATCCCGAGCATCGTTTTTGAATTATGACGCAATTATTGTATGAGCCGAAACTCATTAATAGGAAAGTATATTTTATCGTTATCAAAAAAGGCATAACAGAATTCCGCACAAGCGGCAGCGAAATGTGGAAGAATGAAACGGAAGGATCCTTCTGGACTATAAATTATTTTCGGGTTGGGTTTAATGACGTACACTTAAAGTGAAAAGGAGGTTGCGTTTAACCTTTTATTATTCACAATCCGCTATCAGCTAAATCATTTATGGCTTTTCTAGTATAATTCGGATGCATTTAATGCTTATCGGAAATAAAGAGTGTACGCTTTTGTCTTCTTCACCAATGACGATCTGTAGCCTCAGTTTCTTTCAGATTAATCTTTGGTTCGATGCAGCAATGCGAGATAACTATGAAAACTACGAGGGATGAGAGCAAAACACGATAAATTTGAGACATGCATTAAGGAAACGATGTGGGAAGCGGGCAGTTTAAAGATCGAGACATGAACAGATGACAAACTGAGTATACAAACAAGAAATCTTATAGAAAGAAGAATGACACTCAAGAAAAAGAAAAACTCGACTAGAAAGTATTGAGCTGACAATGATCAACAAGCTACAGGGGTGTTCCGGAAGAAAGGTAGGGGATATCTACCCCACCCCCGAAGTGTTTTTGACAGTCGGCAAATTTACCCGAAAATATGTTAAAGTCGGCTAAATCGGTAATCAAGAGTATAAAAATACAGTCAGCACTTTCAAAATGAGTTCTATGCTAACTCACCGACACAATGACGAAGTCTACATATAAATTAATGACTATAAGTTTCCAAACACCATGAAGGATTATCCAGCCTTGCACTGATAAATCGCTGGTTTTATGGATTCCAATCACTATTTCATGGAACTAGATCGGCGTTTTCTGTTTTTCATGAGCTATATGCAAGATACTGTACGTCTGCGATACATAATTGATGAAAGTTAATTTTCTGTGTTTGAGGTATAACATCGAATCATGGGACAAAAAAGTTAGTCAATTAAAGATGCATTTCTGGCAATTGTATTCGAGTTACAGAATGAAAAATGGTACGAGTGGCGTTCCGAGTTACAACACTGAACCTTTAGTCAAAAAAGGTAGTTAATTCAAAATGCATTCCTGGCCTTTGCATTTTTAGACTATAGCTATGTACCAGCTGCGTTTCGACTGAACGACTCCAAACTTCGTTTGAAAATTCAATTTCAACGGAATGTGTCTCGCGGTACAACACACCTCCCTATAAAAATGCTGTTACTACTGAATGTATATTTTCAGCAATTTAATCGCCTTAATAGCGGCTGGAAATCACGCTGATTTTCTATTTCTCCAGAGATCCGTGTCAGTATTTACGTTATATCCGGTCTGGAGGACCAATTTTTCTCATTCCTACGGGTGCTAAAAATAACAGGACTAATTTTTTCGCCACGCGTGTAGTAATCCTTCAAATCTGTAACTTTGCCGAGTTGATAACCTAATAACCTTCCTCTATCAATCAATGTACATATTTGCGACCCCAGTATAAACGTTAGTTCTCCCAGTTGCGTCGTCTTGTTCAAGTTGGTGAATGTGATGCGTGTCACCGAAATGAGGCAACATACAATCGAGCAGCGGTATGCGATCAACTTTTGAATGAAATTTTGCGGATCCGGAAAGGAAATGCTCGATAATGTGATTAAGGTGTTTGGTGATAACGTTATGAGTCGTTAGTGGCTGTCCCGAAACTCAGCCCGAAAAAGGCGCGAAACAGCAAATCCAAAGTCAAAACGATAATAATTTGCTTCTGTGGTAGCTAAGGGGTGGTTCACAAGGAGTTTGTACCACCTGGGCAGACTGTAAATCAACAATGTTACATCAAATTGCTCGAATGGTTACGAAGAAGAGCCGTTAGAGTTCGCTCAGGGGTGGCAAACACGTGGATTCTTCATCCTGACAGTGCGCCATGTCATCATGACTCTTCAACATAACGCAATTCGAAAACATTAAAAAACATCCGGATATGTCACCGTATGACTTCTTTTTTTGTCCCTCCAGGCCGAAACAATCGTTGAAGAACACATATTTCGAATCAGTAACTGACATCCAGAGGCACATGACGAGGATACTTCAAAAACTGTCGGCTCAAGTATCCCAATATTGTCATGAAAACTGGAAAAGGCGGTGGAATCAGTGTATAGCTGTCCAAAGGGAGCTCGGGTTTTTCGAGAATTTGCACGAGAGAGAGGTGTAATCGAAATCGCAGCAAAGGCATTTGAAATAAAAAAAAACGAGACGGTATAGAGAAAGTGCGTGTATTGATGGACCGTCGGTTAAAGTAAATCTTGTGAGGGTTAGCATAAACGGTGAATGAACTGTAACTGGACTGCTCTAATGTCCTGTCAGGCCGACCAATGGAGGAGAAAGGGTAACAGTGAGGAGGAGGAGAAGAAGAAGAATGTGTTTTTTGAACAAATTACAAAGGACGTGCAGGTATGCAGAGACAAAAGATGTTTATTAAAGACTTGCATCGTGCTACGCAGAAACTGATCAAGTAAACAGTTGTACCCTGTTATCACAGTATGTAAACTAAGTGAAGGTTATAGCCGCACGGAATACAGGCCTACAAAGAAATTTTCGATTTGCAGTCATTGCATTAGTCGGCAAATTTTAGATTCACCCCCCCCCCCCTCCTCAATGAAGAAGTTTTGGAACGCCTCTGACAAGCTAGTCAAAAGAAAAATTAAAGAAGATATTAGTAAATACGAAATTGAAATGATAAGAAATGTATTGGAGGAAACATGGTCAATAAAAAAGGCGCAATTTCGAAGGATACTAACATCCAACCTAAAATCAAGGGTAATAATGGTTCTATATTCGAGAGGAAACAAATAGTAAAAAGAGAAACGGAATTTTATGAAAAGCTGGATAGGGTACCAGAGGAAGCAACAACTGGGCAATGCATGGAGAAATGGGAATTAAACTTGAGGAACCAGGATGAAGTAGAGCCAATCCTGAAGTATGAGGTTACTAATAAAGCTCTAAGGGAACTAAAGCTGAATAAAGCACCAGACCCAGATAAAACTGATGATAATATTTTGCAGTTATTTTCGGGAAAAATTTCCCGAACTTTGGCTGATATACTGAACAAAATTCTAAATACTGGAAAAATCCCTACATACATGGCTGATAGCTGAAATAATCTTATTTATTATTCGAAAAACGGAACAGATTCGAAATGAATAATTATCGCCCTATCAGCCTCTTTTCCAATATTTGTAAATTATGAAGATTTTGAAAGCTAGAATGTATAAAATTTTGGATTCAGAGCAAACAATAGAACAAGCAGGTTTCCGAAAAAATCTCAGCACCATTGATCACATCCATACACTAAGGCAAATAATGGAAAACTCAATCGAATACATCATAGACGTCCACTTTTTATTCATTGACTTCAATAAGGCATTCGAATCAGTACACCATGGTAAAACACGGAATGCATTGGCTATACAAGGGGTAAATCAAAAAAGAATGCACGTTTTGACCAATCTGTATAAAAATCTGGGAGCATACATAAAACTTGATTAGAAAGGGGGGGGGGGACTTTCAAATTCATAGAGGAGTCAAGCAAGGGGACCCCCTCTCACACAACATTTTCAATAGTATTCTAGAGCAAATAATTCACAAACTGGACTGGGAAGGAAGGGGAATCAAAATAAACGGAAAATGGTGCAACAATCTCAAATTTGCTGATGCTATTATAGTCCTGATAGGTAAAACTGATGAAGAACTGGTGGGGATAGCAACGGAATTGAGACCCGAATGTGAAAACTCAGAAGGGGAACTAAATTCCAAAAAATAAATAAAAATATTATCAAAGAATACAGAAACAAGTGGAATATATTTAGATGGAGAGCTAATTGAAAACGTAAAATACTTTAAATATTTAGGACAAATACTATCATTTGAAAATAAAATGGGGAAAAAATCGAAACAAGGATCACAAATGCATGGAGAGCTTTTTGGGCGCAGAAAGTAATATTCAAAGACAAGTTCAGTATTAAAACAAAATATTACAAAATTGGGTACTGCCAATTTTAACATGTTTGGCCCAAACATGGTCGTTGACAAGAAAACAAATACAAAAAATTTAGGGTAGTTCAAAATTCAGTGGTAAGAAGTATTATGGGTATCCGGTTGAGGGATAAAATTAATAGAACAAAAATAAGGGAAAGAATGGAGGATATAGATATAAAATGTAACATCAAAAAATTGAAATTCAAATTTGCAGAACATATGGCCAGGGAGGTAGAGGGAAAATGGAATAGAATAGCAAAGGATTGGGTACCATATGACAAAAAGAGACGTAAGGGTAGACCAGCTACAAGATGGCTGGACGAAATTATAAAATTTGTGGGTACAGGTAAGTACATACAGCGCGAAAGAGGGGAGGGGGCATGAAGACGGGTGACATACGCCTATGCCTAAAGATGGGCGAATTAGTAGGGACGTACCTACCCAATTCAAGGCTGTAGTAAAAAAAATGGAAATACAGAAAACTACCTTTCTTGCTCTGGTTGGTTTTCTTCTTCGCCAGATTGGAAACGTATGTCGGGTAAGTCGGTCTACACCAGAGTACTGCACGCTACGCAGCTGATCGTTACCTAGTATTAACAACACGGTACTGTGAATTATACCGGGTTCGTCAAACTACGTACTAGGTATTCCCACTTACCTAGTACCGGGTGGTAACGATTGAAACTAGGTACCTAGTTTTCGCCGTTACCTAGTACCGGGAGGTAAGACATGAAATTACTCACCTAGTTGAAGAACAATCCTTGTCAATATCGTAGCGTGTCGGGGGGCATATTTTGACCCCCTCCACCCAAAAAATTACTCCCACTACAGAGAGCCGGAGGACCGTTTCCAGAATGAAGGCACAATCAGCTTCCCTCATGCTAGATATGATGTGCAGTGGACAACCTGGAGCCGCAAACCCCCCACCTTGCACCTTGTCATAGAGCCACCACAGACCATTACACGGCTTCTCGGAGGAGACCATTACTAGGTCAACAGGTACTACTGCTCATACTTCAGCCTGGAACCGTGACCATCACCATCTGTAACGGTTGGTTTTGTTCTGGCCGTTGCACTACACTCACAGCCACCGTCACCATTCGATATCAGGGCGGCTCTGCCAGATGTGCAGAAAAGTCACAAATGCGTCTACTCACAAGTGCAAGCAAGTGTCCCCTTTTACCCATGATGCACAGTTTATATTCGAAGTCCTAACCGCCCGACTACTACCTAGATGCATGTTTTGGTAGCCATCTTTCCACCAATTTCCCATTTACATTTCGGTGCGCGTGCTGAAATTACCGCGCTACAATGAGCTAACCTTAGCCCTTCACTGCGTGGAGTGTCGTTTACGACACCTAAAAATGGAAAACGGCTTGTAGAGGATGGGCAAAAGGAGTAGGCTTGAAAACCAATCAGCATGCTTCTTTCAATCAAGTATCACCTCCCAAAAATGCTTCACACGGGTCAGGCTCGAAAATAATGTGTTAAAATAGATTTCTGTGACGTCAGATGGGAATCAGCTGAGAAGCCGGGAGAGCACAAGTTTGTGGCTCTGTAAAATGCTCGACTAATCACAAATCGATTTGGAAAAATATGAAAGATGGTCATTGGTGACTCTAAAATGCCCTAGTGACGTCACATATTCCAAATCAGTGGTCACACCTTGTGAACGTGAAGTTTTATTTAGGTGTCGCCTACGACACTGCGCGCATATTACTGCTCCTAGTGTTTATACACCATGACCACGTATGCACGCGCAGTGTCGTATACGACACCTAAATAAAACTTATTTTCGTTAAGATCTGCCTCTGTTGTCAACCGGTTTTCAGAAGATTCGATTTTTCGATGTTTTCATTTTTTAGAATATGTTTTTCTGGCAATTTGAATGAATTCCGAGAAGAAGTGGCTATTGTACTGTGTGAATCTGGTACTAGGACTCCTCGAGGACGGCCACAACAGTCACCAGTAGTCCAAGTTCCTAAGCGAGGTCGACTTGTATAGGTGCGTCCACATCAGGATGATCAGCCTATTCATCCTGGATGATCATCATCTTTTGATCAGACTGCCAATAAGTCGATCGGGGATAAAGGATGATCATCCAGGCTGATCAGTTGTTTAGCTTCATTTTGGCTAACCATCTGCACATTCACACTACATTCATCTTGGGCTGATCATCCAGGATGAATAGGCTGATCATCCTAATGTGGATGCACTTTATCTCTTCCACCTCCAGATTCGAGGATGAATCATGGTGATCATTTACCTGTAAAAGAAGATCCACCACTTCAGAATTGCCGCCTTCAGGGTTGTAAATTGAAAACGTGCTTTCCATGCAAAAAATGTAACATGTACCTGTGCGTGAAGTCCAAAGATAATTGTTTCCGCAGATTTCACTTCGACTTTATGTAATTTTGCATGTTTTCTTGACATTTCAGCCATTTTCTGGTCTTATGGATAATGTTGGTGCACTTTCTCAATAAAATTTAAATCTTACTGTTCATTACTTTAGTTCATGCTGTAGGCGCGCAGTGTCGTTGACGGCACCTAATTCAACTACTCGTACACGCACAGTGTCGTTTACAACACCTAATGTTTTTACGCTGTACTATCCTTATTTTCACAGTATGATTTTTTGAGTATTTTTCCCGCATTCTACGCCCTCAAATCTACCCAAAACGATTTTTTTCGTCAAAAAAGAAAAAGTGCGCAGTGAAGGGTTAGCATAATCATCGACAATGAACCCGGTATCATGACGCACGTTATTTTATGGTAATAATCGAATGTACACCATTTCTGTTTTTCAAAATCAAAACATTGAGGCTCCGCCAATCGTTTCCGGGTTGAACGAAATACGAACCAGATGTACCAATTTCGGGTGTTACACCATCTGAGAACGTCGAAGTGTCGCAGCAGTTTCACCGAACTGCGTTCCAACAGTCCACCGCTGACAAGACATCAACGTTCAAACATCAGGTAAGTTGTGCACCGATCTTGACAAATGATGTTAACGCTCAAATTTACATATTTTTCTTGCAGACGACTTCATTCGAACTTTTTCATTGGCTTTCAATCTTGTACGTGCTCAACAGTTACATAATTTGACGTAAAGCTAAGTAAACTATGATAGGGAAGGCCTAGTGAAAACTCACCAATATACTGCTGTATTTCAATAGAGTACAATTTCAAAATGCTTTCATTACTCAATTTGATGAATGTTCACCTCGCAAAGTTCTAGATAGAAGATGATTCCAGAACAAACGTTTTCTACATGACCAGAAATAGTGACTGGCAGTAATTCAAGCTCACATTTCGTCGGTAGCAAACTAGTGGCTATGGTTTTACACGGCGGTATCGAAATTACCCAAAATTAGGTCTCATCGAAAATTCATTCTCACGTCAGCATACATTCAGCGGAGCGGGTGGAACTTGCGCCATCATCAAAGTTCCTAATTATTGTGAAATTTACGCGACATAGTGCCAAATTACTGGTACGCTGTTGACATATTGACAAAGTTCTATAATTACTGCGGCTGGTTAAAAGAACCCCTTCAGATTAATGATACGTCTTACTCCAGCTAACCACTCGACCTCGCTGGACACTTTCCTACTACTGTTCAAGGCAAAATGGGAAAATAGTCACTTTACAATGGAAGGTCGTACATCAAATGATACACAATTTGGTTGGTTACGACTGATATTTAGGCAACTTAGCCACCACATACCACCGTATTTTTTAGTATATAAGGCAGCTTTTTCTGTCCAGCCACAGACACGGACGGCTCGCTCGGCCCTGTACCTTTTAATTTACATTACAGAAAACCGCTACACAGAAGCGACCAGCGATGCCGAACGCGGGGTCAACTTTTTGATCCTCTTCGAGTTCGCACGTCTGTGTCTTCTGGTGGCCGAGATGTGTAGTACGATTCGGGACTACACGTGGGTTTTACAGCCGATTTTCGAGTGTTTGTGAAACCCAGTCGTATGTATAGTTACTTTAGCGCAAAGTACCTACATGACGAGTTAATTCGTTTCCCAACTGCGGGTAAACATCGTTAATACGAGTACACGCGAGCAACGCACTGCATTTAGTATCTACATTATACACACACATATATAACCGCACAACATTAGTCCCACACACGTTGGCCATATCAATAAATAGGAGTAGTTTGTCGACGGCTCGTACTAGTTCGAAAATAACCCACGGCTTATAATTAATTAATCTTGGCCAGCGGTCAATCGAAGTTGTTATCGAGTCACTTAGTCCTCGAGCCATGTCTCCAGCAAGTGGCTCTTGATCATACAGTGCCTGTACTCAACTATTGACGATGCTGGATAACATCGAATTACATGAACTCGTTCTACTCCAGATGGATTTGTAATTACAAAAGCCTAAGCAGGGCCAAGTTCCAAGTGCGATGCAGTTTTCAAAACCAGCGCCTAAGAAAAGTTCCGCATTGATAGTTCTTTGGTTATTCTCAAGTTGGGGTCATAGACGAGTTGGAAAAAGTCAAGTCTGAAATAGCCTTCAAACGTCCTAGTAAAGTCTGAAACAGTCTTGAAGAAGTAGAGGAAAACCTTTAAAAAGTTTTCAACCACGTCTCAACTAGAACAAAATTAAGAGTGTCTTAGCGAATATGGAAACAGATTTGAGGAGTCTCAGACAAATTTGGGAGGTTTCCCAAAGTCGCATTCGGTCCTGGAATAATTTCCGACAAGTTCGGAAGAGTCTTGAAAAGTCTAAAACAAAGCTGCAAGAATCTTGAATTTTAAAATTTTCAAGCTAACTGAAGAGTCTGCGGGGTTTGCGAGACTTATGCCAGAGAGAGGGAGAAGTGTTTAGTCCTGACCGCAGCGAGAGTATTCGGAATTAGAGAACGAGAGTACGTCGAAAGAGCGCACGTATTGAACGATCGATAGAAAAAACAGATCTGACCGCGAGGGCTAAAACATGAACTGTAATTAAACTGAACGGATGAACTACCTGACTGATCGAGGGAGATCGGAGAGTGAGTCATGAGAATAATAAAAAAAAGAAAGCGGCTCTCAAAAGATCACGTACAGGTAAGCCAGGTATGCAGGAAGCAAAAGACGTTGGTGAGACGTTCGCATCGTGCTACGCAGAAGATAACCAGGTAGGACAGTTTATACAGAAATATTCATTGGAAAGGAGAGGGTCACCACAAGTCTTAAAAAGCATTTCCGTCTTTCCAAGCTCTCGGCTTATTGGACCAAACATGCAGCCACAGCTGGTACTTTTCGCGTCGTGACCGGCTCATACTCGTTCTTAACTTCAGACTCAACCGGGGAAGAGGGGGGGGGGGGGGTAATTCCCTTGCCGTACGAGCAATCACTTCAACACCGCCTACGAGTGCAATTGCTCAGGGACTCGTTGATAGATTGACGGGGGAGGGAGGTTGATACTGATGTGTATTTCGTCGACATAGGTAGGGGAAGTTAGGGCAAAAGAAATTGGCGGACAGAAGGAACGACTCGAAATAACTTTTATTCTATTTATCCCAGACGGTTGGTAACACTGTAATACAATAGCTAGTAACCATTCTCAATATTATAATCTGTGACACCGGCAACATGTGATGTTTGAAAGTTTTTGGTAAGGAATTTATGAAATGTGATTGAATTTTAAGTTTTTTTGTATTATTTCACAGTGGAATTGTTTTATGAATTTATGATCAATCAAGGTAAGTAATATCTCAAAAGAAAGGTAATTTTATCCATTTTCCAATGAACTTAAGTAAATTGCTTGAATTTGCTTCTAATTATTTATTTAAGTGTAAATGTAGAATCCATGTGTGTTGGGCAAGTGGAACTGGGCAAAAGGAACCACCAAATAGCAATATTTAGAATTATTTCCTGTGTCCATAAGATTATTTCTTACATAATGAAATGGCGAAATTGAATTTTTTCTTGTCTATATGGTGTTTAGTTACGTGAGGAAAAGTAATCGGGGGAATTGACGGACTGAAGAATCGATAAGAGCAGCCTTTGAAGCCGAGAAAACTGATAAAATTGGTATCAGAGAAGCTACTCGCGTAAATTTAATATCCCATATTCCACATTTAGAAAACATTTGATACAGGGCTCTACTAGTATGGTAAATACATATAATTCAAACATATTTCCTTACTCTCTGAACGAATTCAAAGTTTCTTATTTAATAAATGTACTTTTTCTTACATCTTTTTTTCACAGAATTATTTTTCGGAATTATTTTGCATTTTCACTAACTCACTACGAGTACATCTAACCATTTATTCTTATACTGGTAATTCACTCTAACTAACCACGTACTTTTACACTCTCTTTACCTATAGACCATACTTACCTTCATAAAATATGCTGTCCCACAGAATTTTCGGCGATTTATATCCGTTTTTCACCCAAGAGCAAGAAAATATGGTCAGAAGAGAGAGCAGAGAATAAAAAGAAAGAGGCTGAAGAGAAAGCAGAAAAGAAGAATAAAAAACTGTCAAGAGAAAGGCAGAAAAAACCCGGGTGTGCAGAAGACAAGAGGGAATAAAAAAGGAAAAAGTTGCTGAGAAAATATAAACAAAAAAAGCTGCGAAAGAAAGCTAATATTTCCGAAACCCCCCAAAAAGCCAAATGATATTCCGCGTCTAATTTGTTCGTCGATGGTTTCAAGCAGCCGCCAAATTTGGTTGCAAAGCAATATTTGTCAAAATTGGGGTCACCAAGCATGTACTGCTTATTCAGGAGTAGGTTTTTATGTCTGCGATTTTTGTGTGGCCTAAGTTCGTGTGCTAAGATCAGAGAAGGGCGTTCCTCTTGAAGAGCAAGTTGTTCACTTGCTCTTGTTCACTATTTGGTGAACTTAGTTCTGAACTAGTTCATCTCCCCCCCAAAAAAACAAGAACAAGAACTAGTTCACGATTTTTGGACCTGATCAACTTGTTCATTTTCTTTGTTCATCTATTTTTTTGTAAATTAAATTAATTTCGAATTAATAAAAGATAATATAAAATCTTAAATTTATTTTGTTTTTTAATTGTAAAAAAATTACTGTTAATAATTTTTAGGAAACTAATCCAATTAAATTAATTTAGAATTTAAAAAATAAAGCTTCTAACTTTTTTATACTAAAATTCTTTATTTAAAAAATTTAAATTAATCTTTGTTTTCAAAATAATATTTTTAAAACTTATTAAATTTAATAATTTTCTTCTTTTTTTTGGCTTTTCCTTGTATATTTCCACTTTCCAGACTTGTTTCGACTTTCATAATGGTTTCAGAATTACAATTACAAATTATAACATTATTGAATTTTTATTTGATGTTTAAATTTTAATCAACAATCTCATAGGATTTCAATAGGGATTAAAAAAAATTGTTTGGGAGTATCCTGGTTTCCAGTTGTAGGCTGTTACCCAGAAAAAATTTTTGCTCGCAATTTTTTTGTACAAAAACCCTATTTCTAAATGAGCAAGACCAAGAGCAAAGGTTCTTTTTAATGAAAAAACGATGAACTAGATCAGTCGGATGACCAAATGGACAAGAGCAAGAGCTAGTTAATTAAAAATGGAAAAGAACAAGAGCAAGAGCAAGTTCATTAATTAGTGAACAAAACGCCCATCTCTGGCTAAGATGTTTTTGCGTAGCATATTTACAATTTTTTATTTCTAAGTGAACTTACTGTCGTTTTATATCGAAAAATAAATTCGTTTCAGGGTCGTAGAGTATTTCTTATTCTTCAAGTTGAATGTTTTTTGACGTGACTCCTTTTGCTCAACTCCGATGGTTTCATTCGCCCAGGCAATTTTTTAAAAGTCAAAAAAAAAAAGCCACCTTCGGAAAAAACAAATTTTAGCCACAATAACGTTATGCACTATTTGGTAGCTGAAAGTACGCTCTATTCAACAGTGTATTCAGATTTAAAATTGATCCAAAAGAAAAAATGTAACAGTCATCTCCGCAAAAGTGGTTTCACTTGCCCTAACTTCCGCCACTAATGGAATATTGTGCTCAACTTTATCTGCGAGTATTCTCCTTGCGTACTTCGCCACAAAACCTGATATACATATATTAGCATTCTTGTAAGTTTATTTTTGCACCAGAATGCAACTGTCTGGAAAGGGGGAGTGAGAAACCATGATCAAAGTTACTTAATCACAACTTTGCTCTCTTTTAAGGATGATAAAATTTGAATGTTAGGTGACAATAAGTATTGAACTCAGAATCTAAAGGGACGTTCAAAATAGGGACCTCGTTTAAATGAGACCAAATACTTCTGTGGTCTCATCGTCTTAATTGGGTTTAGGTCTCGGTCTTGGTTTCAGCCTTGTAGGTGATGTATTGGCACTGAGACTCACTACGTCAAGAGTAATGACGCCGTCGAGCCGCCCTCTGGTCTAGTTCCAGGATGACTTCAGTTCATGTCCCGTTTTCAAAACATTTGTCTGCAGTCTGCTAGTGAAAATGCGTTCTAAGTATTCCCTCAAAATTGAGCAATTCTGGTAAGGAGGCTCTAGGCTCTAGAGTCAACAATCTAAAACAAGGCCAAAATTCATACGTGGCTGAGCACTGAGCAATCCCACTTAAATTGAATAGAGTCAAATCAGAGTCATAAGCCATCACCAAATGATTACTCGAGACATGGATTTGGAAATCTAGTATATAACATCAAAAAACGAAACGAAATTCGAGTGAATTTTTACGAATCAAAACAGAAAGAAACCACGATTCAGCGATACCATGACCAACTAAGACTCTACAAATAAGACCAAGACTATCTCATACCATGACTGAGACTTCTTCAAGCCGAGACCGAGAAGCAGCGAGATACACCGAGACTTTCACGTCTCAGTCGACATCCGCTTGAGAATTTTTTGAGCTCCGTACGAGAGAGATATAGAAAAGTGTTTAGTCCGCACCGGAGCGAGGACATTCGAAATCAAACAAGCCAGGTCGCTTTTCGACCTAGTAATAGGGTCGGCTTTTCA
This sequence comes from Acanthococcus lagerstroemiae, assembly GCA_031841125.1. NCBI lineage: Eukaryota > Metazoa > Arthropoda > Insecta > Hemiptera > Eriococcidae > Acanthococcus > Acanthococcus lagerstroemiae. The sequence continues at coordinate 21,116,786 of CM063107.1, forward strand.
GCTGAAGTCTGGGCCGCTACTCCACTAACCAACTTCGAATAAAAAGCTTCTTTCAAATATTTAAAGTGGTCGAAACTGATACATAACGAAGAGCAAACTCCGATGTATTTATTTCTCTGATACAACCGAATGTCATTGTACCTTCTACTCATTAAAGAAAATAAAAAATTATTATTATTTTGTAAAAGTCCACGAAAAATGTCTGTGATCTCACGAATTTTTTTTCGTGAAATCTCAAAAATTTTCATGACAGTGATCTGGCAACGCTGTAAATTACAAATCCAAAAGAAATTATTAAATCTCACTTTTTAACTTCTTATTTTATATTTTCGATGATTTTATTCAAAAATTTGTTAAATCACATTACACACAGATTGAAATAAAATCGATAGCTCCTGTAACATTCTGCAGTAGAACCCTTTCATATTGATGAATTTTGTTAGTAGTGTATTCAACCCCCTTTGTTTCTCGAGTTTCCTGTTGAACTGAGGCAATATTTTATCATTCACTGTATGGTATCTAGCAGATAATAAAATTCCCCATTCAAAGATACCAAAAAGTAATTTTGTGAAAACATTGCAGATAACACCTTTTCACACAAACCCAACGATTTGCGCAGAATATTTCCATCCATGCCGCCATTTCATAAAACAAATACTGAGTGAGACTCAACGACACCATAAGTAAAAAATCTCATCAACCGTTCGTCTTCGGAAAGAAATTGTTTCCATGCACTTTTCTATTTTATCTCCGATGGTTCATTTGATTTGCAAGAAAAATAAGCGAAATCTCAACTCTTTCTTAGCTGAGTAAAACTAACATGTCAAAATACAAAGTGTTTTCCTTCTCACGTTTCTAAATGGATCAGGTAAACATTAAAATGAAATGTTGTCTGATCTACAGAAACGAAGGAGCCTCAGTTAAAAATTATATATTTTACCAACTAATTCTCAAGTTTTACGAGGAAATGTATATCCAGATGTCGTTTTCTTACGTAAATAGCATTCTGAAATTAGAAGAAAATTAATTCGCCAGTAGGGAAGTTATACGCAGTTTTCGAAGTCCTGAATGTTGACGGAAAATACGTTCAACTGTTACGTTTCTTTCCTCCGATGTTCAGCTAATGGTAAATAAAATGCCGAGTTCAAAGACACCCGCCAGTATTAAATTCCGCTTTCATTTTCGCTCGAAAGTTTGATTAATTACCTTCCTTTTTTTAATCTCACATTTTACATACGATATCGCGGGATTTAGTTAATTAACGCGGTGTGGTCGGACGAAAGTTTCACATTTTATCGCACTGGTAGGCATTAAGCTTCACACAACTCCATTATTAAGAATCCGATTGATCTGCAGCCAAATAGAGATTATCGAATACAAAGGAAACTTGAAGTTATACGGTGAGAGACAAAACGAAAGGAGACAATAGTTTTTAATGAACCATTAACCAAAGAGTAGTTAGTAAATAATCAAAAAACAATTAACATCCTCCAAGATTACAAAATTAGCGAGGAACCCGAAAATGCCGCATCATTGTAGTGCATCTTGAAGTAAGAGGGGAATCGAATTTCAACCCTTTCGGCTCCGACAATAGAGAGGGAAAAAAGTTGCATATTGTAGAGGCAGGTTAAAGGACTTAACTAGGGGTTAACGTGGTTTTCTCGCCCCCTAGCAAATAGGAAATCAGTTGTTACTTCTCCTCATCTCAACTAACTACCAAAAATGTTGGACCTATCGTCAGTTTTTCGGCATAAATCTTTAACCTTAAGTCCAGACACATAAATCGTTTTTTTTTTAAATTTTTCGGGAATTGGAAAATTCGTTATCAGTAGTTGTAAATTCACAATCCTTATTGGGGCAACGCAGACCGGGGACGGAGACCCTGAAAGCGGAGAGAAAAGTATCAAGAAGAAAATGACTAGTTGAAATCCGGTAAGACTTCATACATCATTTATTCCAAATATTTTTTTGTGAAGTTGTAACATGCTACATTTCATATTCCTGTCTGAGCAGTCCTGTGGTAAACTTCATTCCCCCTTTTAGAGACATGCGTTAATATCGGAGAAAGCTGAAATTTCACGTACAAACTTTGGAAATACAAAGGAAAAAAAACAGGAGATCGGCAGCTCAACATTCAAAATTCTTCGAAGTGCGGACCATCTTAGTAAAGGGTTATGGTTGCAGTAGTACCTATGTTATCCTTTAACAGTTACCGTTCAATCAAGATTTTGCAAATTCGCATTTTGTACCACTGGTTTTTCCAATTTGCTGGGTTTGGATATTTTCATCATAAATAATTGAAGAGCTGTTTTCCAAAGTGGTCTAAGTTAATTTTGGACGGTTTTGAGATAGCAGTGCAATCTCTAGTCGTGGTTTAAACCTCTTATCTATCTTAGGTTTGGTGTTCTATGCATTTTACGTTGAAGTTCGTTTCCAAAGTGACCTATAAGAATGCTGTTGCAAATGCTGATAACAGTAATACAACTACCTAATAATTTTTACTGTGTTAATGCAGTATTTTATGCCAAAATGGTCTCAGTCAGGTAGGTCACCAATGTTGACATCCTCTCACATTTTGACAGATGGTAGAATGATGATCAGGGCTCGGATTTTTAGCCGAGCCTGTTGCAATCGGAATTTCTTCTCTTTTCCAGTGTGAGTTGAGTCACGGTCAGTTGTCTGAACCGGACCAGTTGATGAACCCATTATCATATCACTGTCAGAATAAGCTTCTAGTCTTCTCTATTTCAGAGTGTGAGTTAAGTCACAGTCAGTTCAGTAAAAGAGAGGGCGCTGAACTGGACCAGTTGATGAACCCATTATCATATCACCGTCTAACTTCATTACTGTGCGGTGTGCGAGCGTCATTTTCAATGTACAGAGCCAGAAGGAGATATGAAATAATGAGAAATAAAAATAAAGATAAGTGCTAAGTGCTAATTGATGATGATAAGCAGCAATTTTGATTTTATTTTCTTCACTTATCGCGTTGTTATTGTTGATTACTGAGTACTTACTATGCCGTTGAAAAAGATTTTGGAAACTGAAAGAAACCCTTCGAAGGATTTAGTAGAGGTAAGTATAAGCTGTTTGCTAATGAATAAAATGGGTTCGTAGTTTGATAAGTGTACAATTCCTTTGAATCGAGCAAAGCAGAATACGTTCAATAGCAAACGTGTCTTCTTACGATGAGTAGATTCTTAATGCAGTATCAATGTTGCGTAACCGAGTGTAAGATATTTATTTATTTATCAAACCTGGATTAACGGCCGACCGACGCCTAATTAACCCGCCCAGTTTTGGGCATTGGTCTCCACTACCCTCCTCCATCGTGATCTGTTTTGGGCTACCCCCATCCATCCTGGACGACTCTTGTAATCATCTCGTCGCATCACCGAATTGGGGGCGGCCTCTTTTCCTTCTGTTACCATAGAAGGTCCATACCAACAGCTTGTATCCCCATTTTTGGTGACCTGCATACTTGAACTTCGATTTCTTAATTTTGTACCCAATGTCCACCATCTTGGGTCGTTCTTATTCTTGAAATATTTCTCTTTGTCATAGCCCAGGTTTAAAATCCATATGTGAGGACTGGTGCTACAAGATACTTATGAGCACATTTTCCAAGGAGTAATGCCACGTGAATTATAAAAGTATTAATTTGGACAGCAAGCGCGAAAGAATCGTCCTCTGCAATTTTAGACACGTGAAAAAGAGGAACTACTGAAACCCTACAAATTTTAGAAAAATTTATCAGATTGAAATAAAAATGATCTCCATGGAAAGGAAGTTTTGTGTACTATTAATTTTGTTCTATTCATTTTTTTGATAAACGCTTTTGTTTTCATAATATTTTGTGATTTCCTCATATGCCTGTAAACGAAATATTCCCCTGTTACAAGGTAAATGACAACAGCGCTCCACTGCTTTGAGCAGCCCGAATGGTAATTTTGGGGTATTCTGTTTTAGGTTTCGAGCAGTGACGTTTCCGCTAGGCCAATATAATAGCATAAAATCTGTAATCTGTTGCCAATGATTACAAATCGGCTGATGATTGCGATTATTGACGATTATTCTTCTCAATATTCAATAGTCTTTTCTATTTCTAGTCAATTGCATGTTCATAAGGGACTGAGTTAAGTTGTACAGTGTATAAAAGCACGGATTGTATGTGTAAGTTGCGGAGATAATCTTTCGATTGTTCTATGTCAATCATTGATTCTCTGGAAATTGGACAATTCATGTAAATGGGCTGCAACTCTGTCATTTATTATCGGAATGCTGTGCGCAATGTCAAAATTGAGGAAATGAACTTTTCTGGTGGAGACAGTGGTGAAAGCACTCCCTAGTTTAGCAAAACATACTTAGAAAATTGAAAATACACCTGAAATGTCCATCAACATGGGTGTCAACCTGGTCAAGTGTACCAGTTTTTTTTTCCCGCTGGAAGGGTTTAATACATAATTTTCAGGTACTACTGTTTCCCATTGTTGAAGAGGTAAGTTGAGGCAAGACGGTGTAGGTCTTAAAATATTTTTCCAACCAAGGTAAGTTACCTATAAAGTTCCTCAAAGTTGTGTCTAGGAAGAGATATGTCCTCCAATGTGGATAATTTTCAGACCTCTCTGGAGGGTTCCGTAAGCATAAACTTTTCTCGAATGCTCATAGAATTTCCCCATAACTTCCTCTAGAAGGCGCTGTAAGAATGTCAGCGGAATAATGATAATTTGTATGCTAAAATAATCATTTATCGCTGAGATCCTGGTTTCTAAAAAAAAAAAAAAACGTGTCCATTGTGGACATCAACAGCCATACTGAATTTACACCTACGAAATTAATGTTGGCCACATTACATTCAGCTATATGTATCAATATTCTCCGCATATTCACTCAATAGGAAAAGGAAGATGGCGATTTTGTCCTTAAGCGTGAACATAAAGTAAGTATTATTCAACGTGTACACTCACATATTTCTCGTATCCACGTTGGAGGACGTGAATCTCTTGACACTTAGAAGCAGTTTGTAGGAAGAGCCTTTAAATATTCTTTGTGCAGAGACTACTTTTCTAGATGAATTTTAGATACTTTGTAAAACCTTTTGATCCGTGATGAGGTTGTAACCCACGATGCCACTATGTGATCATACAGTCTCATCCTATCATCGCACTGTGTAAACGTGAAAAATTTGTCTTTCAACGTGAACAACAATTTTCTTATGACTCTACAACCCCCCCCCCAGATACACACAGAAATCAAATTTAAGTCCGCCTGGAACCAGGATGTGGTTTCTCAATACCCCTAGTATCAATTTCAACAAAAAAATATTTGAAAAGTGAACCTTGTTTTTTTTTTGTTTTCTTGTCCACATTGAATTGTCCAATTTTCGGAGAATCACCCCAATGCTGAGTTACAAAGTTATGACGAACAGATGTACTTCACATTTTCTCAAAACTGCATGCTTGTTAACAAGTTTTGATAGTAGTAGTGATAATTTTGGTTGTGCTCAGTAGCGTAGCCAGGATTTGGTCAAGGGGGGGGGGCGGTGAAAACTTCAGAACGAGAAATAGGCATTTTTTAAATGTCAAATTTTGTGTGGTGTGGCATGCCGTGCTTGGTGGGGGGGGGGGTTAGATAAAGTTTTGGAACATAACTAGGTACTTTCCCCCTCCATCACACAGCAACACAGCACTTGTGTCAACGAATCAAGGAAATACGGGTTTGTCAGGTTCGACTATCTGAAGACGTCGAGTGAAGTTTCAGCTGCTTTCCGCAAGTACCAGTCAAACGGGATTTTCTATTATAGACTTGCTCATCAGGTTTTTGTGACTTCATAAAAAAAAAAAAAAAAAAAAAAAAGGCCATGGAGGGCAATTGCCCCCTTTTCCCCCCTGGCTACACCACTGGTTGTGCTTGTTCGAATTCTAAACTTTATTTGAATCAAAATAAACTTCTTTTTACAAATCGATATAAAATTCCTTATTTGTTATTGTCTTTTTAGCGCATAAAGAGTTACCATTTCCAAATCCTAAAGATATGGCACCTGAATTGGTTGACTTGAGTAATATAGAAGAACGTTTTCTAACTCCACAAATTTATTTCATTCAAATTTGAGAGTCATTATGTTTGCTCGTGATTGCAGTCTGCAGCTTCGCAGTTTGAAGCCTTCAACTAACCTGCCTGTAGTGTCATCCTAATTACGCATTTTATCCATCAGCTTTTATGTTTAGAAAAAAAAAAGACCTTAAACACGACTATCGATAGGTCTTTTTTCCCTGATATAATTTTCAATAATCTCAAAAATGAAAGCTAGCTCCAGTATCTCTATTTTCCAGTCAATCCTCTTCGAGTAGCCAAGCTGCTTGTTAGATACAAAGCTTTTTGTTTTCCCTAGCCTAGCTTATTTGTTCGATTGAGGTTTTCTGGACAAATCCGGAAATTTTGAAATCAATGAGTTAGATTCGGCTTTTTTTGACTGCTTTCCTTTAAATATGACATTTTTGCCTAAAACTGATGTTTCTAGAGACTTTTTGGGACTATTTCGGGTAGAAATCCGATTTTCCAGACTATTTTGTCAATTTTAAATTTTTTGAAATAAAGATTTTCAATTTTTAATTTCTTGAGAAAAAAATTTCTAAAAATCCATTTTATTTGAACAAAATTTTAATTTCTAAAAATCCATTTTATTTGAAAAAAAAAAAAAAAATTAAAAAAATGTAACAACCTTACTGTTGGTAGCATTGAGGTATTTTCGTTTAAAATAAATTGTTACGTTGTACATACACAGTTTGGGAAGAATATAAATGTAAGACTGTGTGGGTTTATTACACAGCAAGGTCATTGGTAGTGGCGCTGTCTTCCCTTTGGTCTCAAAACAGCATCAGCCGTGTTTCAGAGAATTTTATCTGTCATTATTTGTAGAAACAATTTAGGAAGCTTCTGCGTAAATTATATAGATGACATTTTGATTTCCTCAAAAACTTTTGAGGAACATTTATAACATATAGAACAGTTATTAATAGCAATAAGAAACGAGGGAATGCGTTTAAAGATTGTAAAATGCTCGTTTGCTTCTAACATGGTGAAATATTTAGGCTTCTAACACGGTGAAATATTTAGGGTACCTATGTTATAAGTGAAGATACAGTACAGCCTTTAAAATGATAATTTAAAATTGATAAGAGAATTTCCAGTTCCCAAAACAAGAAAAAATGAGGAGTTATCTGTCAAAAGGGCCCCCAATGAATGGGATTCCCATTTATCAGGGCCATTTTGACAGATAACTCCTCAAATATTAGGCAGTTCTTGGGTAAGGTGAATTTTTACCAAAAATACATAAAAAATTCATCTGAGATTTTAGAACTGTTCCACAATTTGTTGCATAAGGAGGTGCCTTTTGTTTGGACACAGAGGTGTCAAGACGCTTTCAATAAAATAAAAAATTATTTGACTTCACAACCGGTGTTAGCTATTTTTGATGAATTGAATAAGAAAAGAATAGATAAAAATCGAAAATTACACCTCTTTCATGTTGGTGATCGTGTCTACATCGAGAATGGTAACAAACTAAATAGGGCTAAGCTGGACGAAGTATACGCATTGGTCCATTCCCGATTGTTAGGCAGGTTTCTGAGCATATCTTCCTCGTGGATTGCGGTTTTGGTAGGAAGGGAAAACGATCGATTCATGCCAGTAAGATGCTTCCAGCGTCTACTCATGGTCTAGATGACTGAAGTCAGACTGGTCTTGGGTGATTGTTATGGGACAAGTCCTGGATTTTGCTGATATATTTTAGGGATTGATTATCTCTCATCGTTTTTCCTCTTGTTGTGGGGGGATGTAAGACTGTAGGTCTTCCTGCTATATTCTGTTACAATGGTTATCAATACAAAACTAATAAAATGTACCTACCTACCTTATCTCAGAGTCACAATATAACAAGTAGGTACAGCAACGCTCATCATTCGTGTTACGTACTATGACGAAATAGTTTAGTATAGTTTTCCCTTAAGAGAGGAACGTACGATGCTCCATGTTAGATATAGGTTTTAGTTTCGATTCAGGTTAGTATCGTTTGCTCGAGATTGTTAAATTTGTGTTTATTTTCAATACCTACTTATGTAATTTTTCATTAATTACAGTATTTACTGCATCGTTCGAATCATTATTTATGAGTGAAGTCAATACCCCCTTATATAAATATGAAAATCAGGTTTAGTTTTTCAATACCTTTAATTTGGCACCCATAAAGCCATATAGTTTTCTAGGTACTTTTTGGGACTATTTTAGTTTTTTTGAGACTATTCCACTTCCATCTGGGCTTTTTATGGACTATTTAAGCCTTGTTAGAGACTTTGATACTCCTTTTTTTATGGGGGGGGGGGGGTGTCCTTAGCGCCTAAACATCCGAATCATGGTGATAATTTTGTTCACTCGATTGGTACTGTCATTGCCTGTCGATTCATTTCTGCCTTCTTTACGGCGCGTACCGATTGTTTTTATCGATTTTCTCAGAACAGCAAAAATTGACTCACGTCACTTTGGAAAGAAGCTCTTCAATTATTTAGTACCTTCGGGTTTCAGTTTTTCAGAACGCGCCATCGGCAGTTTCAAGAAGTTCGAGGTAAAAATCAAAACCGTCTCGAATTTTCTGAACAACAATTATGTCTCTCGCGGAATTCGTTCCGGAAATTTAATCAAAACTCAACAATCGAGTTCGGTGCAAAAGAACGCTGCCTTCAATTTTCTCTTTTGATTTGCTCTGACAAAAAAATGTATACAGCCTATTTCTTCGGATCGAAACGTTCGAGAAATTTTCCTAACAACGAAATTTATTGGATTTGCAACGCCGAGGGAATGTGCACTGGGGCGGGTTAAACAAGCAGGAAACCGGCAGGGGGTGCATTTCTGTATAGCGGGTATGTATCTGGAAAACGAGAAATATATAAAATAAAAATCGAAAATTTATATCGTCGTGTTACCCTTGTCGATTGCCGAAAAAAAAAAAAAAAAAAAAAAAACTACAACATTCAGTCACTTGGTCGTTTGCAACAATCAAATTATCCGATGTGAGTAAACTTTGTAACGAATTCTCCGAACATTTCCAATTTTCCATCACCTCGCTTATTTGATTATTCCGTCTTTTTTATTTTTTTATTCGTATATTCGTGTGTCGCACAAGGGACGCCGTTTGCCCAGAATTTTTGCAATCTTGTTTAATTCCAGTTTTTTCAGAATGTCACGAAGCAGCCCAAGGTATGAGCTTTAATGAAAGCATTCGACGCAAGGTGGCTCCAGTCTACGTTCGTCTTCGGTTCATTCATCGTACACCCGGCTAAGCTTTGCTCGAAAATTATTCAAATACTCTAAAAGGAATGAAACCCGGACATATATTTGTAAAAGGTATCCAGATCGTAGCAGCTTGTCTGCGGTATATTATAGGGTTCAAAGCTGAAACCAACCGTGTGTTCTAAGCCCTTTGAGTGAAACAGGTTGAATCGAGCCGGTTAAAAATGTAAGGTTTGATCTCGGTGGCCACCGTATCCGCGCTCTTTGATTTCGCAGAAAAGAGAAATATCTCCGTTTTAAGATAGGGCTTTTTGCTCGTGTAAAAGGAAGTGTTATATTTCGATGTGTGTGCAGTATACACGAGCCCAGTGGCAAAATACCGCGTGCTCGCAGTTTCGGAAACGAATGCTAGAAAATTTACATGTTACCACGGGGCAGGCAATAAATTCGTACAGTTGCTGCATTGTGGGGCGATTTTCACGAAAGAGAAGTATAGAAAACGCTTCCCTGCTTCTTCATTAGAGTCCCAGCACCCGCACCAAAACCTATCAATTTTTATTTCAATTTTATCCCGCAACCTACCGCGTATGTATTTCCCCGTTATGTCGTGTTTGAAAAATGTTTTAACACGAAACGACCCGCTTTTTATTTTCGTCGATAGAAGCAGATTGGACCTCGTTTATTATTTTCGGTTTGTTTCATTTTTCTCCTCGCCCTATCACTCCGGTTTTGGCTTTCCTTTTTTAGGCGTGATCACCGACCTCCGGTTAATTTGCGTATCGGAAATATATTAACAGTCGTAAAACTGAATGTACGAAAATGGGGAAATTCGATTTAAAAGCCACATATACGTGAAATAGCAGAGGGTAGTATAGTATAGTCAATTATCATGTAACCGAACTCCTATGAAACATTTTGCGCAGGTGTAATATTCATTTCCAGGAATCGAATTATAGTAGAGTTTGCCCATTTCAAGAGTGAAATTTGGACTTTGGGAGCCGAATCTGAATGGGATGGTGAAGCAAATGAAATTTTTGAAACGAGTGACGCGAGAAATAGGTACTTAATTCGATTGTTTGCCCGACATATTCCGATTTAACATACGGAATTTGGTGGTACTAGTCTCCTACTGAGGGAGAAAAAGTGTATTGCTTCACTGAAATGAGACCAGATCATGCCCACTGAAGATCCTCGTTTGTCTCGTGTCGATCCTCCAGGCCAAAAAAATGTGGAATCGGCTTTACATTTTTACCTGTAGTACACTGAAGGATTGGTGGCAGGAGTCTCCCTGCTTCACTCCTCTATGTAGCCTAAAGGTGAGACCAGCCATATCTAATTTTACATTCGCATGTGTATCGCGGTACAATTCTTTCAATACCCTAATTATTTTTGCATTTACTCCTTGGTCATTTAAGGCGTCCCACAGGTACTCGTGGTCCACGGTATCAAATGCTTTACAGAGGTCTACAAATACCGAATTAAGTTCTACCTGATAAGCTTTTGCTTTTTCTATCAGTTCGTTGAGTGTATGTCTATGTGATCGATCGTGGCGTATTCAGTGGCGTGCGGTGATTTTTCCTAGGAGGTTAGCGATAAGCGTAGAGGTGAAGTAAAAATCAGAATAAAGGTATGAAATATGCTACTGCAAAACGGCATTGATGAAATTATTGAAATTGTCGTATCCCTGTAGAGGGTCATTCCATATGCATTTATTCTTTTCTGTGACGAATAACAAACACTAAGAGAGTTTTACCTGGGGGGGGGGGGTAATAATTGTAAAAGCCCCAACTGACTCAATTCAAAATTACCAAGTATCGACGCAAAAAAAAAAAACCTTTGACTTGCTGGATTTTTCTAACTGACTGAACTCAAGATTCCCTAACATCACAGTAAAAAAAAGACCTTTGACTTATTGGATGTTTCTAACTTTGCGACTCAATTCCCAAGTATCAAAGCAAAAAAAAAAATTGATTTGTTGGATTTTCCCAACTCTGCCTGATTGAAATTAAATTTTCCCAACTGCTAAGTGAAAAAATCTTACAGAGAGTTGCCGCCCTATCGATACACCCCTGAAGAGACATGGCGAAAAAGACTATTTTCCACCATCTTCACAACCGGTTGACCACGGCACTCTCTCATCGCCAAACATGTTCAGTATTTCGTTCGTAATTCCATCCGGTCCTGGGGCTATGTCATTTTTCAGTCTATTTAGTACGTGTTCCATTTCTCTCTCTATTATTTCCGGGATTCCTTCCTCGTTTCACCTTCCAGCTTTTGCTATTTTTGTAAGCTCGTTTCGCTCACGGTAAAAATCCTCGTAAAAACTTGTTGCTGCCTCTACAATTTCTTCTTGATTTTGAGTCACTTATCATGTCTGATCTTTTAGCTTCAGCATAACGTCTCTCCCGCCACCGAGTTCGAGCCTAAATTTTAGTGGACCAACTACTTTCTTCCAAAATATCTTGAATTTTTCCTAATCATACTTATATCTTCTCTAACATTTTTCTTAACCTATTTTTGTATTTTAGTTAGCTCAGTTTTGTCCAATGGTGTTTTATTTCAACTTTTCCAAAGGTTACTCTTCCTGACTCGAGAGTCTGTTTTGAAAGCGTATCCCTGGTTTTCTCTTTAGCCCTCGTTCCTCCAAACTCTTCAACCGTGTTTTTTAAAGCTTGGACCGTACTGTCGTAGAAATTTTCCCTGACTTTTCATTTCCTCTAGCACTGATTTTAGTTTCTGGCGTGCATCCTCTTTCTTTCTGACAGGGATGATCCGCCTTCCTCACCCCTTACACTTCCTGTGATTTTTATACTGGACTCTCTGCGGGATGCTCAATTTACAGCATGATATGCGATAGTCTGATGAGAAGCCAAATCTTGACAGTGTTGTTACATCTTTAACTAATGACAGGTCATTTATTAATAGGTGGTCAGTCTCATTTTTAGTTTTCCCGCCTGGCGATATCCATATCCATTTCTTTTTGACGTTTTTTTCTGGTAAAAAGTGTTCGCTGTACATAAGTTAAGTTTCCGGGCAATTTCTACTAATCTTTCCCCCCGTCGTTTCTCTCCCCCACGCCAGATGGGCCGCAGTGTTTTGTATTAGCCTCCCCTTTTACTTTGGCTTTAAAGTCTCCTATTATTACCTGATAGTATTCCTTCTCTTTTTGAATTGCTGTCTCCAGCTCGTCATAAAATTTATCTGCTTCTGCCTTCTCTGCTCCGGCTGTAGGAGCATGCACTTGCAAGATGAGCATTTTTGTCTTCTCATCTATTTTCAGTTTTATTAGGCATACTCTTTCAAATAATATTTTAATTTTCACAACATTATTTTTGATATTTTTGTTAATATAAAAATCCACCCCCTGTAACCTTCTGTGGAACCAAAGTAGTGTAGATAGCTGCCTCTCCTCCCTTCTGCCAGTCTTTCCGACGCGTTTTTTAAATAATTTTCATTCTTACATTATTACATTATCATTTTTTAAACAGTTATAAATACACTTCATTAAAAAGTCAATTTAATTTATATGTGTGTATTTGGGGGGGGGGGGGCAAAACTCTTACGGCGCCGTACCATTCCAAATGCTCGGTAATCATTTTAGCGCCCATCCGCCCCTCGTTTCGAGTCTAACCATCGCAGAAAGGCTAGAAGACTAGTGATATACGAATCCCCCCGCTAACAACCCAAGTTAAGAAACATAATTTTTTCACCTTCAAAATGCCCATCATAAATGTATATTGCGGGTTGCAAATTATGTTTCTCAACTGGACCAGACGGTAAAGTATCAATTGAGGTGGAAACATAGTGTGTCCTGTAACCCCCACCAGTTCACTCGAACAATGTATTTCAATCACAAGGCGTGTTACCACCAGATCAGAAAGATTGGTGCTGTGCACGTGTATGTTGTGCAATTTGAAATTTTTCATAGTACCGCGATACCGCTGTAATTTGAGTACCGCGATACCGCTCGCTTTGGAGGTGGTAGCGGTAATTTGAAATTTTTTGAAGTACCGCGATATCTATAAGACCGAGAATAAGTATAAAAAACTGCATTTCCTGCCAGGGACGAATACGAAAAATAATTTCAGAGGGGGGAGGGGGTCGAAGGACAAATGATGTAGATGAAATACAATAGCTCCAGGTCACTCAATAGATAGATTTAGATATTTCCGGGGAGTGAGTTCAGCCCCCCCCCCTTCCTGTATACGTTACTGTTTCCTGTCATAAAGCCTGATTTATTTTATGGAGAAATAAAGGGTCACTTATAATCTCCATTTTAAGGTGTTTTGGGGTCCGTTACAAACAAAACTGTAAGAGATCCTTTTAATGCTGCGTGAAGAACAATTTCTGCGTGAGATGTTCATCTAGAGTTGATATTAATTGTATTTTGGGAGATATTCGAGTAGGAACCCTCATGTTGTGTGTCATGCTTCGACGAATTTTATGAGCGAACAGTTAGGCCTAGGCTAGATTAAGGGTAGTCCATTCTATGGCACATTTTACGAGGCATCTTTTTTGGTTGAAACAATTTCCCCTATAACTCGCATTTACCAAGATATGCGCCATAATTTGAATTTTTTAAAATTTTTAAAAGTTGTCTAACTTTGAACGGTGATTGTAGGCTGAGGATTAGACCTAGTCCAACATGTGGTACATGCATTTCGTAGCAAATTTTGTGAGGAATCTTTTTTATCTTAAACATTTTTCTTCTATAGCTCCAATTTTCTGAGATATAAGCCAAAAACTGAAATTGGGGGGCTTAAACGCGTCACAAAAAATTTTTCACAGTATTTGGGGGGTGGGATTGTTAGGACGTTGTTTCTGGCACCTCGTACTACATTTTTCAATAAAGTCCCGCAATCAGAAAAAGTCACTCATTAATCTTAATTTGCTGCGCGACTGCAGTCTGCAGCTTCGCAGTTTAAAGTTTAGAAATTCGAATAGTAAAGGCACATGGGAGTGAAGGGTTGGCTTTTCCAGCCGACCTTCTTCGAGTAGCGAAGTTACTTGTTTCATTATGTTCTGTGAACTTTTATCTAGACTTTTTCGCTGTAGCGGTTCATGCGACCACGGGTTCGATTTGCGGTGAAACGTTAATTTGATGTTGCGAGCCTGGCACAAGCTCAGCTCGATCAAACTATGCAAGAGTCAACGTATTCAGCCGTTTATGTTTTCAACATCGCCGTACACACACGTGATAGATATACAGATAGCGAAGTCCCTTGATGGAATTCTAATAGCACAAGTATGACGTCGCCCCGAAGGCTTTCACAATTTCGGTATCGATTTGTCTCGCATTCCTTTTCTTTGCACGCGAGCTCTATACATGGACTGTCAAATCTCGAAGCAGCTCAAGCATGCTTGCCGGGAGCTCTTCAACTCTGCACGTGCTCACCTCGAGCTAGGTGTGTTTTTGTAGAAGCGCTAATCAGTATCTGGATTTACCTTCGACTGGGAAAGTTAATGCTGTCAAATGGCTTGCCAGAGTTAAACTAAACGCAGCGTATTCGTGTTTCGACGGTGTAACTCAAGTAACGACTTACCTGAGCTCTTGCTTGCTCGCCAACGAGTATGACGTCTCTGGTGGCGTCGTGTAACGGAATATCGGAGATGAAAAGTCCTCGGCTGGTTAAACTTTCTAATCCGTCCAGTGCGGGCGCGCCCAGGAACATTAAGCTATCCGATTCCGCGCAATACAGCATTTGACCTTTCAGCTGCAGCCCCTATAAATAAAAGCGAAAAAGATCGGTGAGGTGAAGTGAGAGAGGCAGAAAGAGGCACGGAGATGCCGAGTACGGGCGAGTGAGAAAGGCGGCGCGAGGTGATTTTTATTATCCGCCAGTTTAGCGCTTCTGTACAACAACATTAACTCGGTGTAACCTTTTTAAATAACGATTTTCTATACCTTCGATCGGTGACAGAAAATTAATGGAAAATGTGTCTTCGAGCGATCCCCTTTTCTAGCCTTTTAATTAAAACGACTGGGCAGAAATAAACGATCGTATATATTGTTTCGGTATTAAAACGTGGCCATCATTTTTAGCCATAACAAATACCGAAGTCGCGAAGCAACGAGGGACGAAGACAACAAAACGGGAAATATATATACGAAAATCCTATTATCTTTTACGATACGCACGCCCAACTCGGTGTACCATTTTATAAGTTGTTGCCATTTTCGTTTTATAAATGAGACGCCGACAGAACGAGCGAGAGAGCGAAAGTAAGCCAGCAGGAAATGATAAGGCATGCGTCGAAAGTTTGCCGCCTTAAACTAGGCGAATTAAAATTTAAGAATCAACCGGAATTAGAGGAGAAATCGGTACGTTCGCGCTCATCGGGCTGATGAAGACGCGCAGCGAGAAGGAAAAGGGGCGCGAGACATTTTATCAGCACCTTTTGCTCTGTTTACGTACTTTCTGCGAGTATAAACGTTTTCTCAACTTCTGGAAAGCCGCCACCGTCGCCGCGCTCTGCTGGAAACGCCGCCCTCGAAATCAGCGCCGGCGAGGCTCGAAACGTAAATAATTAAATAAAGCTGCAAAAATTGCATCATTTCGGTCGACGATAACGCGCTAGCGCCTGATTTTAATAACGGCTCGCGTAATTTTCAACTTTCCCCCCGGAATTATTAAGCACTGCGCCGGAAACATATTGCACAGCGTCTGGGAAACTAATGAGATCCTTAGCGCGAAAATCCCTTCGACATACAAAGCAGATTCTTAAAACTAACATCTTTCCGCCCGCCATACACACACTGCCGCCTTCTAGCCAGTACTCCCACCAAATGTCAACCGGCTCAGCTCACGAAACTGTACCAGTGACAGCGTACTCAACGTTCCCTATACAGGGTGCCGCAGTGTGAATGCACTTTCCTGCAAGTGAAAGAAGTGCGACGACGTATTGCCGTATAAGCATAATAGTTTGCCGACGGTGCTTGAAGGAAAAATGCGTGAAGTATCGGGGAGACACTCAACAGAAGCGAAGCTTCTTTGATGCTGTGTGCGAGTTGCTACATTAGTTGGTATGTACGTGTATTGAATGTTATCTCCCTCTGCGGAAAATTCACAATTTCTGTCAATCTGTCACTGACAAGTTGAGCCAAATCGAGTCAGACTCTGTGTCACAGCTGAAACTCTGCCCACCGGAGTAATCGTTGACATAAGGTGCCAGAATTTCATTGTAATGACAGAATTTTCTGTCACACGGTTGAACGCAGAGAAACGCGAAGGTTGTGTACAGGACCTGATTTAGGCACTTGCGGGCCCCCCAAAAGTTTTTTTTAGCAACATTGATCATCATTTTCATTATTATTATTATTATTAATATCGTCATCATCGTCATTATTATTAGGTATTTTATATTGCACGTGAGCGTACGTAGCGCGCGCGTCTGTACAAGCATGTAATGAAAAATTTGCGGGCCCCCGATTTGTGCGGGCCCGAGGCCCGGGGCCCCTGCCCCCCTAAATCTGGCCCTGGTTGTGTATTGTTTTTCGTGTACATATATTTTCATTTGCGCCAGCCGCGTAATGGTCAGTTAAAGAGGCGCCGTCGCGTCGGTGCCTCTACAAGTTGCTGGCACACTGCGTTCATCATGATCATATTCGATATCTTGCCTGGGGTCTAGAAGTGGTTTCAGTTTCATTTCGAATTTCATATTCGTTGGTGTTCAGTGCGGTCTAAAACTTATGAAGCGGATTCAAATGCAAGATAGAACTGAAAAGTACTCGTAATTGGGCTGTAATTTATCGGTAAGTTATGTCATATCTATGTCATTTAATGTAATATTTAGTTACTACTTATTTTAGAGGTGGATTGGTGAAGGAGGGTAGGGAAAAACTGCCCCTGGTCGGTCTACCGCCCGTTCAAAAGATTCTTGTTTGGCTCCTCAAACCATATGTACAGTAGACTCCAGGTTATCCGACCTAATTGGGGCTGAAGGTTGGTCAGCTGCCGAAAAAGGTCGGATAATCCGAAATGAATATTTTCAATGTAGAAATAACGTGCACAAAATTTAAAAAGAAATAATTTATTAAGAAAATTGAACTTTGGCTTTAAAAAGGAATAAAAAAGGGAAAAACGATTTGTAATAATAAATCACAAATTATAATTTTTTAAATCATCAGTGACCAAAGTTTTTTTTATCGCGATTCTTTTTTTGGCCTCGTGATTTCGCAATGCGCGCTGTCGCGCCGGTTGAACAACGTACGTAATGTATCTGCATACATTCCAAAATCAAAAATTAGATGTCTTCTGTAGAAATTCTGATTAACCGACCTTTGTAGGTCGGATAAGTCGGAGGGTAGGGTCGGATAAATTGGACTCGGATAAACCAAAAGTCGGATAATCCGGAGTCTACTGTATATGTTTTTACACCAGGCTCGTAGCAGGCCATCTGCAGTGGGGAGTGCTAACTGTTTACCGGGGGGGGGGGGCTTGAGGATACACATAGTATATACTGTGAAAATTTCTACGAGGCAGTGATGTAGCCAAAGGGGGAGGGGGCACGATGGGAGGAAATGTCCCCCCCCCCCTAAGGCACCTGAAATTGAATGTAAAGTATGCAGAAATCAGAAAATTTGGCTGTCGGAATTTTGTATGTCAGGGAGGAGCGCACTGAAATGAGGGGTCGGTTAACCAAAATGCGACAGAATCAGAGACATACCGAAAAGTCTTCTTAGAGAGAGGGGGGAAGGGGTAAAAATTGTGAAAGTCCCAACTGACTCAACTCAGAATTCCCAAGTATCAAAGCAAAAAAAAATCCTCACCTTTTGATCTGTTGGGTTTTTCCAACTTCTCAACTCAATTCCCAAGTATCAAAGCAAGAAAGAAAAAAAAAAAAAAAGGAAAGAAAAAAAGACCCCTTTTCACTAGTTGGATTTTCCCAACTCACCTGACTGAAATTGTGAATTTTCCCAACTGCTGAGTGAAAAATTCCTACGGGGGGATAAGTTGCCCCCTACCCCCGTATCGGTACGTCCCTGGACAGAATATTGTCAGAACGGATTAGAGTGCTGCTAAAATGCGACAGAATATTGCTAGGATCTAGGATGTGACAGGGTGCTGCTAAATTGTGACACAACACTAGCAGAACGTGACAGCATTCCCACCAAAATGTGACACAGTATTGTCAGAATCTGACAAGGCCTCTGACAGGTTGTTGATAGAATATGGCAAATACTGGCAGTCGTACCACTGGATTGACAGATGTTCCGTTGTATGTCTGTCACGTTGTGTCATGTAAAATCGAACGGGTTCTCATGCTGACATTCTACGACAGATACGCTGACAGAATTAGAATCATCTGGCATCCGTCAATTTTCCGCAGCAGGCTGATAGAAAACTGTTAATAGGGGCATGGAGGGGAAGTAGTTTGGTTTCACGTACACGTTCTTCCTCTCTTTTGGTCTCTATCTCACTAAATCAGTGCTAGAAGAACGCAAAAATCATCATTCCCGTTTCCGTTCGTTCTTCTCTATCTGCATGGTTCTCATTCATGTTCTTGGTTCCCCTTCCCTTAAAATTACCAACGTTCCCGTTTTTATTCCCCTTCTTGTTCTCATCATGTTTTCGTTCTGAGAACAAGAACGAGAACATGCCGTTTTTTCTCATTCTCGTTTGCTGTTCTAACACTGGTGCAGCACCGTAGTTTGATTTTTTAGGGTGTTTGCCCGCGCGCAGCGCTGCAAGCACCCTATTGCCATCGAATTTTCATAATTAAATCCGACAAAATTGTTTACAGATCACAGTTCAGTTTCATGTTCCTTCAACAGCTGTCGTCTATCGGTAAGTTGGTCTACTATTATGAATATTTCCTCTCCATAGTTACAATCTTACAAATGCAACTTGAAACGATGAAAATAAAATATTCTTATTCCGGTGTATATTAGTTTTATCGCATAGACGTTGGTACTTGGTCTGATATTAGCTTCAGAGCTTCAACATTTCTGATTCTTTTTTTTTTTAAATCAATACTAGTGTAGGAAAAGTTAGCGCAACAACACTAGGATGCGGAGAAGCCGGTAGCTGGAGGTCAGAAACCTAAAGTTTTTGCAGTTTTAGGATAACTTTGAGAAGCCAGAAGTTGGAAGCTGAATGAGTTGAAAGCTGAAGGCCAGAGGCGGAAGTTGAAAGCTCTTCAGCTTCCGATCGGCTCCTTACAATTGTTTCTTATGTTTTTATATCTAAGAAAGTAGAAGAAAAAGAGAGAAAAAATAGTTAGTGGAAGAGAAATGGTGTGGGAATAAGTAAAAGAAGCCGGGAGCTGGAAGCTAGAAGCCGGAAACCAAAAAAAGTGAGAAGCTAGATGAGAATTGGAGGCTAGAAGCCGGAAGCGGAAGTTGTATCATTCGGCTTTCGCATCCCTGAACAACACCTTTTAAAAATGAAGCTAGCAAAAAGCTCATTTTATTGACTTTAACTTATCTGCTAGTCAATGAATGCAGTAAAATTCGCATATTATCAGTAGAAAAAAACAGAGAGCATAACAAACACCCTCTTATTACTACCTCGCTATCTACGAGGTAGCTTGTTATCTATTAAAAATATATAATATTGGTTTTAGGCTCTTAGAATTTTATCTTGCACCAGATGCAAAGGTGTTGGACGAATGCAACAATCATTTCGTTCCCGTTCTCGTTCGTTATTTTCCAAATGTATGGTTTTCGTTCATGTTCCTTGTTCTCCTCACCTTATAATTATTATGATAATTATACCAATTCCCGTTCTTGTTCTCGTTCCCACACCTTGGTCCTGTTCCCATTCCCGTTTCCCATTCTCGTTCTCAATCCCATCATGTTCTCATTCTCATACTTGTTCTGAGAACAAGCACGAGAACATGCCGTTTTTCTTCTCGTTCTCTTTCGCTCTTCCAACCCTGGTGCAGTACTGCAGTTTGATTTGTTTCATTAAATAAATATATAATATTATTTTTTTGCTCTCAGAATTTTATTTTTGCACCAGATGCAAAAGTGTTGGAAGAACGCAAAAATTATCTCGTTCCCGTTCTCGTTCGTTCTTCTCTAACTGCATGATTTTCGTGCATGTTCCTCGTTCTCCTCACTTTATAATTACCAATTGGGTAATTCTCTGAAAAGTGCAACAGTTTAAACTTTTAATTTTTTCCAAAAAAAATTGAGCAATTTGAATTTTTTTTCATTGGAATCACCATTGTACTTGTCCTTGAATTAAAAGGTGGCATTGAGCTGTGGTCATACTGAAGGGGGGAGGAGGGGCAACGTTTTGAAGATTCATTGACCACGTTGATGGAATTTCCATCAACGTGGCTGATAATACTGACCACGTTGATGGAACTTCTTTATCCGTGGCCAACATTATTTGGCTACGTTGATGGAATTTCCTTATCCGTGGCCAACCTTTCGATGGAATTTCTTTCACTGCGGTCAATCATTATGAAAAGTTTCCTGCAGAAGAATAATGATGACTTCTTCAATGAGAATACATAAAAGTAAGTTCATGTATATAACGATTGTATTATTTGTATTTCTATTTAAACTATGAAATAATAAGGCACTTAACTTATAATAATGAGAAATTTTTCTTATAATCTACAGTAACTTTCATCACGAAATTTGGTACAGTTTATGTGACTTGACCATCCCCTCGGTACTGATGCGATGCCCGAAATGGTAGTTTCCGGTGCCGGGGGTGCGGTGTCTCAGGGGCCACTTTGGCATGCGTGCATCGCCATACGTCCCACAACACCAAGGCATTTTACTTATAATGTAAGGATAGTAACTTTAACAATTTGGCCCCGTTTTCATAAAAACTAGAAATAATAGAAGAAAAAAAAATCAGTAACTTCGATTACAAAATTTGGCACAATTTCTAAAAACTAAATAATATACGTCAATGTTTAATCTAAATTGAGGAACTTCAAATTACTTACACCTAAAAATTAAGAGTCCTGTCCTTCAGCGTATCAGCGACACAATCAATCACTATCAAAACCATGTCCGATGTTAGAAATTCAAAATAACTAAAAAATTCCGAATGACCACGGATGAGGAAAAGAAAGAGTTAGCCCCGTTGAAAGAATAATTCCTAAGAATTCTCATTTGAAACTCGCAAGTATAATTTTTATTTTTAAATCGCCTATATATTTCTTTTATACTTACATTTAACAGTTTTCTTTCGCATTTTCAGGTTGACAGCGAAAATTGCTGGAAAGAACTGATAAGCCACGGTGATAGATATGCAGAACTGTAAATGCGCTCATTTTCACAGATAATCAGTTGTGGACAAGTTAACTCAACTCCGACGTTGAATTCGATCATGGCTCGAAGTTCTCGACACAGATTTGAAGCTAAGCAGCCAGTTTCGAACATTAGATATGGAATCAGGGTGGCCATGCGTAAGAACGAAAAAATGACCACGGAGATGGAATTTACACCAGCCATAAACCTTCATGGCTTTTGAGGCGACCTTTAAATGTACTAAAGGCCGCTCAAATGCATGTCAACGTGTAGAGTGATGGGTTGAGGAGAACTTTGGCCTTTAATTTCAAAAAAATATTCGTTCTGCATAGGGTGAAAAAATGAATAATGATTTCAAGAAATGCTAGCCTCGTCCACGTTGATGGAAGTTATTGCCCTTTGAGCTCATTTTCCGCTAAAGGGGGGGAGGGGTATGGGGTTCTACACAATTGCGCCGAGCAGAAAAAATCATAAACATACCAATCTATTATTTTTAATTTTCTGAAAATAGTATAATGCTGAGAAAATAGCTGACACGCAAACTATCGCACTTTTCTGAGAATTACCCAATTACCAATTCCCGTTCTCGTTCTTGATCCTGTTCCCATTCCCGTTTCTCGTTCTCGTTCTCAATCCCATCATGTTCTCATTCTCATTCTTGTTCTGAGAACAAGAACATGTCGTTCTTCTTCTCGTTCTTGTTTGTTCTTCCAATACTGCACTAAAAAATGTGGGTGGAGTGTTACTATGTAACTTCCGTTGCATGTTCTCGTGCTCGTTTCTTTTTTATTCACTTTTTCTAGGTTAGTCATTCATCCTAAACCAGCATAAAAAAGCTTCGCTTCAAACATGATAATAAGTAGAATATTGCTCATGTCAGAGAGACTCATACTCTCCCTTCTCAACCTAAAATATTTTTATGGCTGGAAAATCGAAAAAATCAGTCTAATAAATTGGAAAGATGAGAAGCTTATTTCAGTAAAGGGGTCGGGACCACAAGCTATTCAGGTGGGGCCACTTCGAACTGTACTCGCAATAATTTTGACATCGTCATAAGAAATTATGTTACCTACATCGTGGAGTCCAAGGTAGCTAGTCTGTCCTCGTAGTATTCATGAGATAAGCAATCCTCCAGGCATTTTGTCTCTGTCATTATGTTTTAAGTCCTGCGAAAGACTATTTGTGACGTGGAATGAGAAATCCGACGGGGGGCATCAACTCATAATGCGTACAATAACAAGTTACACAACTTTCAGCAACAGGAAAGTTTATTTATGCTAACACCCTGTATGTATATAAACATATTTGCTGACTACGTAAGTACAGCATCGTGTATGGGGGCGCACAGCTTTTAACCCAGGACTAACTGAGGCTGAAACATCGAGCGGCTGCGTGTATATTTACACACCTATTCCAAACAAATCGTTTCAGTTTATTTGCCTTGGGAAACCAAACAGAATATTTTGAATCGTGTCACTTGTTTTAATTGTATACTCAATAGTCGAGCGTTTAGTCTTTCTTACGTGGGAGGGTCACGAACTGCGAATACTAGGTGTGAACGGGGTAAGGTGCATTGTTGACAGTACGAAATTATCAAGCATCCAGAGACGAGGAAGTTTTCATGGGCATTGAAAAAAAAATATTGAAAACCATATCAGAAACTGTTCATCAAGAATTTCGAATGACGTGAAGTTTTCTAGATTGTATACGATTTATAGGTTATCAAGGTCATTCAATTCGATTTAGAGAGTAATATTTACACATTAATTATCATTTATGTTTAACCTCATAAGATAAGTCAGATTTCAAAATTACTCGTTGATTCGTATTTAGTAACCTTGGAAATCTGAAAATGAACTAATATCTCGAAGAAATTACCAATATCATATCTCAAACTTTTCCATTTCCAAAATGAGAAGAATACGCATGCTTTCTATAAAAAAGAAAAAGTATCTTGTCCCATTGATCCAACTTAAAAAATCCAACAAGTATCGGAATAAAGGATTTCCTCTGGCATTGAGCTCGAAAATCCATTCAGGTTTTCGATTTGACGGCAACTGCCCGATTGACAATTTGGTGATCGCTCACGCAACATGTCACAAATCACTACCGTTTTGAGACTTTTGGCCTATCACATTTTTTCGTGAGTGTTCAGCATCTCATCATCTTAAGATAGTGTGTGTGAAGTGATCCCTCACCATTAGCGTGATTACTCAGTGATGTTCACAAATGCACTCACAGTTGGCATCATTGTCAATCGGGTGGTACCTCAAATTCTACTTTTTTTTTCACTTTAATGGAGCGAATCTGATTTGGTGGAAGTATCGAAACGTACAAACCCAATAAGATTTCGCGATCCTATCTCAATATGGCCCTCGAAATTGAAATTTAGAACCTTGAATAGACGAAAACGGCTTGACTCAAGAAAATTGAACAGTGCGTCAGAAAATTCCCCACCCAATTCTTTTTTTATTTTTTGGTGAAGTCGAGTTGGATGGCGGATCTCCAAGTACTGAGGTCCATTTACGGCGCGAATAAATTTCCTCTCCTTCAGGAAAGGGCTGGAATCCCCCCCCCCCTATTTGGAAATCGTAGACGGTATTCGAGCCCCCAAAATCAGAATTTTCGTTTCTGAAGTTAGCCAACATTTTGGTAAGGAAATCGTTCTTTTTCTCCCCTGAACGGAAAAATTTCTTCTCAGGCTGCAGTTTTTGGTTCCATTCAAAAAAGAAAAACGAGCAATTTTCCTTTGAAAAAGAGATAATTTTTTTTTCTTTATTGAAAGGTGCGGGTCACTTTTTCTTAAAAAAATAAAGAAAAAAAAATTTCTTATTGAAGAAAATGATGGGACAATTTTCCACACTTCCTCGAGAGAAGGAACCGGTTTCTCCTTCCTTTAAGAAAAGGAATGAAATTCATTTCACTCATAAAAGGAAAAAGGCGGATTTCTTCTCCTCTCGTAGGAAGAATAATGAAGATTTTCTCAAAAAGAAAGAACAACGGATTTTCATCGTTATTCACAAAATACGATTCTCGTCCTTTAAAAAATGGAACAATGAGTCAACTATCCTTCAATAAATAAACTATAGTCACTCTATATATTAAAAACCAGAACTCTTCCACTCCTCCAAAAAAAACGCACTGCGGGTTGCCTACCTAAAAATTAGAAAAATTGCAGGGGCAGATCAGCTACTTTCAAGGACATAATCTGTTCGAACATAAAAGATCTCCAAGTTTTAAGACATAACCGACATAATAATACATAAAAAGACATAAAATGGCATAAAATGGCATAATTACCCATAATCTTCAAGATCACAAATCGCTGCGGGTTGCTTACCCTGCCCCTTAATTGCTAAATTTTCCAGAAGTAGCCTACCCTCAGGAGGGGGTACATTGTTGTGGAGGGAGTTCCAAAAGGGTGAGGGCCCTTGGTGGGGCGGGGGTTAAGATGAGTAAGAGGACCTGGTAGAGGAGAAAGTCCTTGGTGAGAGAGGGGGCCAGGGAGAGGAATAGCCGTGGTGCGGGAGGGGCTGGTGGCGGGGTGGGGTCTTGAGGGTTCAGGGCTCTTGAGGGGAGGGGTGGTCATGGTTTTGAGAGCTCCTGGGTGGATGGCCAGGGATCTTCAAGGGGGTTGGAGGACCATAGTGAGGACAGGGGCCGTGAAGGGCGATAAAGCCCAGGGGGTAGTGGTGGGTGAGGGGTCCTCATGGCGCAGGAAATCCTTGGTAGGAGACGGTGGTTATTGAGAAAGGAGAAGGTAGTTGTGGATGAGGGTCCTGGAGGAGCAGTAAAACTTTGGTAGATCAAGGCCCGGTGGTATAAGAGATACTCATGTTGGAGGAGGGAGCTCCTGAAGGGGAGGAAAACCATAGTGGTGGCGGGGACTGTAGCGGAGATAAAGGCTCCGAGTGGAGGGGGGTAATGGTGAGTAAGAGGTCCTGGTGGAGGAGGAAGTCCTTGGTGAGAGAGGCGGCCGGGAAGGCTAATGAAGGCCATAGTGCAGAAGGTTCTGGTCCCGGGAAGGTGGTCTTGAAGGGAAGGGTTCTCGTGGGGGGAGGGGTGGTCATGGCGGTGGAAGCTCCTGGTTGGAGGAACGGGGTGTGATTGAGCGAGGAGACCATAAGGTGATGGAGCCGCGGAAAGAGAAGGCGGTAGAGAGGGACTAAGGCCACCATTCGGGAGGTCGTCGTGATGGGTGAAGAGGTCTTGGTGGGGGTGTGGTACGTGAACAGAAATGAAGGCCATAGTGGTGTGAAGCCTCTGGTAGGAGATTTTGGCCATTGTAGGGGAGGAGTTTGTGGTGAGGAGGGCAGCGATTGTTGTTGAGGTGTGACCGTGGAGGTGAAGAGCAACCATGGTCAACGAGGGGGTCGTGGTGGAGGAGGAGAAGGCTCGTGATGAAGAAAGGATGGACGGGGTTCATGGTGGAAGATTGAGGACTGCTGATAGAGGGGAAGCAAAAGAAGCACAAAGCAAACCTCAACTTAGGAACAGAAGTTTCAGACCAAACACTGAGGACTGTGACGGTGGGGGGTTGGGCCTTGAATAGGCCAGGGGACGGGGCCCCCTAGTATTCTCATTATGAAAATCAAATCATTGTCTTTTCTCTTTTCAAAATAAAAAAAGAAAAATATGTGGATGAAGTTTTTACACAGAGGAAAAAGGAGACTGTTTTCTTCATAAATTTTTCCATCCTCAAGAAAGAAGATGACGTTCTGCTCATTCAGAAAAGGGAAGAGATGGTTTTCTTTTTTCTCAAAGGAAAAATCAGAGTTCATTCCGTCTACGACAATATTCTTCATTTCGCTTAAAATTGTTCCCCTTTATTTCGTGATTTCGATCATTTATCGCACTGGAATCTGAGCGAACTTAAAATACAAGTAATAAGTTCGATATGAGCCAAATTGATTCAACCGAAGAATTTGAACAAACCATTGATATTACACAGTGCGTCCGGTAAGTTTTCAGACGGTGGCTACAGAAGGTACAAAAAAATTTCAAAAACGATTTTAACAATTCTTTTATTTAAAATAGTCCCCGTTACATTCTATACACTTGTTCGCACGACGGTCCTGGAGCCTTTGCATAGCACGAAAAAATCCTGTTTCGGAATGCTGTTGAGCTTCGCTGTCACAGTTTCTTGAATCTCCGTAATCGAAGCGAAATGGTCTCCCTTCAGCTCCATTTTCAACTTTGGAAAAAAGAAATGGTCGGGAGGACAAATCTGGGGAGTTTGGGGGGTGGCTGAGCACCGGAACCATTTTTCGGGCCAAAAATTGAATATTAAGGTGTGCGCTGGCGCATTATCGTGAAGCAGGAAATACGACCGATCCTTCCAAAGATTCGGCCTAATGCGTGCCATTCTTTTAGAGACGATCTAGCACAGTTTGATAGAACGCTGCTGCATTCACTGTAGTTCCCTCAGGAACAAACTCCTTGGGAACTATCCCCTTCGAGTCAAAAAAACAAACAAAAAACACCAACATCGTCTTCACTTAGGATTTTTGAAAGCGCAATTTCTCTCCTTGTCTTCTATCGCCTCTCTACCCGACGAAAATTGGTTATACCAACGAAACACACTCTAGCACGAGACATTACAGACTCCAGCGTCGGGTTTACGCATGTTCGACTTGTTCGGTTGAACAGGGCGGCAGAATTTGGAGGGCGGCATATTTCAGGGTGACAAAATTTTCAACGCAACAAAGAAAAAAAAACTTCGCTAAAGCAGTACCGACTTTTCGGTCTTTGGTCGGTGCGCCAGAAGGCCAGAGGCAAACTTTTACTCAACATTTGGAAGGGCAGCAAAAATGAATTCGAACAGGGCGGCAGCATGCCTGAATCCGGCTCTGACAGACTCCGAATAAGCCACCTTTAACATTTCGAACGTTTCGGTAGCGCTTTTACCCGCTTAAAAAAAAAAACAAAAAAAAAACGCATTACGTTGTTCCAGATTTTTTCCATATTAAAATTATGACCGCGACTCACAACAGTGCTACCTCAAAACTGCTACAACTGAACGGTAGCATGTAAGCGGATGGACTTGAAACTTGGCATGGGGTAAAGGAAGGTTGTAGAAACTGGTTCCCAAAATTTCGTGCAGACTGCGCAACTTGCACGGACTTTACAGCCACAGTCTTAAAACTTAGGACGCTCTGTGTAGGTTCTTTCTATTGTTTCATTGAATTGATTGCTGAGTGCGTTCGTATTGTTGATAAAAATTTTAATTTCATTTTTTTATCAGGCTAGATCAGATAGATAATTATTTATTAATTATCCCATGGATTTTTTTTTTAATATTTTTTTGTAAAAGTTCAATGTGCGTGCTTTCTTTCCGACCATTCTTGAGTTGCGAAGTTACTTATTTTTAGGGTCGACAATGAGCCTCTTCCCCCTATTTTGTAAGAGTTTTATGGGAACTGACGATTTATTTTGTCATTTACCTTGACTTATCAATAATTAAGTACTAAACGGCTTATATTTAGCTAATTAAGTAACTAACTAATTAACTAATTTATCAACAGATAATCAAGGAGGTCAAATGTAAGTATTATTATGAGATGAAAGAACTTGCACAGGATAGGGAGACATGGAGAGTTGCATCAAACCAGTCAGACTGATAACATTATCATCATT
The DNA here is from genome assembly GCA_031841125.1 of Acanthococcus lagerstroemiae. NCBI lineage: Eukaryota > Metazoa > Arthropoda > Insecta > Hemiptera > Eriococcidae > Acanthococcus > Acanthococcus lagerstroemiae. The sequence continues at coordinate 21,144,924 of CM063107.1, forward strand.
TAGGTCAAGTGGATGCTGTCACTTTTTTCTCCGTTTGTTCTCTTTGTTCCGTTTCTTTCAGCCATGGTTTTATTGGATTAACTGCAGAGTGCGTTCGCATTGTTAATAGAAATTTCCGTGGAAATTTTTATTTCGTCCAACCACATCCCAATATACGCGTTCATTCGTTCTTCGCAAGCGGAGGTATACAAGACCATCGACTAACAACTTTTGGTTCACGATTTTAGGGCATGCATTTATCACCACAGGAATGAAAAATTAAATTCACAGGAACAATAATCTCTTTCCACAGGAAAAATTTACATACAGCAAGAAAATAAACATTTCCTGGTAAAAAAAGAACATGAACAGGAAAAGTGACGAATGAACTGTAGAAAGACAAATAATCCTGAGAAAAAAAAAGAATCATGAACTATATTTAAAACGCCCGTGAATTGTCAGGAATTTAATGTTTATAACGAATGAAAAATTTAGCATTATGGACTAAATCCCTCGATTTGATATTTTAGGGCAGGCTGAGTGGGTTAGATCTGTTAGAAGTCTCGGATCATCGGCAGGTTTTTTTTCCTGAAGGTGCATTGGTAAAAGAGGAGGCGAAAATGCCGCCATTCCTTATCATTTTCGAATAGGAATCTGAAATGGAGAAGACACTAATCACCAGCCTCAGCCCTCTCCCCCACATCGGGCATCCTCCTTCATCACGAGACCTCTCCTTCCGAGCCTCCATCTCTAACCCGTACCTTCTCCCCCACACCGTGCCTCTTCTTCCGCACGGGTCCTCTCGTCCAACACAACCCTCACAACGAAGCTTTTCCTCACTATCCCCTTCTCCAATAAGACCCCCTCTCTAACCATAAATTCCCTTCCCAACCACAACCTCCTTCTCCACCAAGAATTCGCACATATTCCGGGCCTCCCTCACTATGACTCCCTTACCCCATCACATCCCCCATCTCAAGCCCCTCCTCAATCACCACCGTCACGAGATCCTCCCCTCCTGTGAAAAAAATCTCGTTCATACACCTATAAATGCTGTGTGTGACGGATCTCGTGATTTTCATTTTAAATGTGTGAAATTTCTAATCCTGTGCTATTATAATATTCCCCCTATTTTAGCCATTTTTTAACTGCGACTTTCGATCAGCTTTAAGCGATTAACGACGCATCTCTGCCCATATACTGCCCTTTATTTATTTATTTATGGCTTTGACACAGTGCATAATGTTTGGCACTTATATATATACGTACATGTATATATACACATGCAGTATTAGTAGGGGTGGACGGGTAATGGCCCCGCCAACCACTCAGCACTCAGTCAACCCTTTTGGGCATAAGCCCTAACCAGCTCACCCCATTTTTTCCTATTTTGGGCCGTGACCAGCCACTTCGGTCCAGCCACCTGACCCATCTCGTCAACCCAACGCGTTGCCGGCCTCCCTCTTCTGCGTTTCCGCATGGGAGTCCATTTTGTTGTTATCTTATTCCATCTGAAGTTCGATTCCCTAGCGAGATGGCCTGCATATTTAAGTTTGAGAGAACGGACAATACTTTCAACCCGTTTAGCATTGGTTTTTTCAAAAATTTCCGAAATACGAGTTTTGTCTTTCAATTTTATATTTAAAATTTTTCTTAACATTGTGTTTTGGGTTGATTGTATTTTTTGGATCTGTTTTTTAGTACATGCCCATGATTGAGCACCATAAGTTAACACTGGTATCACCGTGCTTTCGAAAACTTTAATTTTTGTTTTTAAACTCATTTTACTTTTTAGGATTATTTTTTGTGCCCAAAAAGCCCGCCAAGCTTTAGCCCTGCGAGTTTTCAGTTCCTTGCCAGATTTATCTTCAAATTATACAATTTGCCCTAAATATTTGTATTCTGAAACAATTTCCATGGGGTGGTTATCAATTATTATTTCCTCCGGGGGGAGGGGGGGGAGGTAATGTTAGTCAAAATTTTTGTTTTAGAGAAGTTGATGGATAATCCCACTTTACTACTCTCTCTTCTCAGGTCTTCGGCCATAGTCTTCAATTCCTCGAAGTTCTTGGCTATGATAACAATATCATCAGCGAACCTTAGATTATTTAAGTCTTTGGTTGTCTCAAATAATAATCCTCTGATTCTGATTCCCTTTCCCTTCCAGTTCATGTGTCGAAAAACATCTTCCAATACTGTGTTAAACAGATTGGGTGAAAGAGGGTCACCCTGCTTGACCCCTCTACCAATTTGAATTTTATCGGATATTTTGTCTAGTTTTAAATACGCTTCAGATTTTGAATATACGTTTGCCAGAAGTTCTATAATTTTTTGAGGCACTCCTTGTTTGGCTAATGCCGTCCAGATATTTTCGTGGTAGAGAGAGTCAAATGCTTTGTTATAATCGACAAACATTAAGGCCAAATTCATTTGATATTCTTTTGATTTTTCCAAAATTTGGTTGAGGGTATGTATATGGTCTATGGTGCTAAAGTTTTTTCGGAAACCTGCTTGTTCAGCAGGTTGTTGTGCGTCCAGAATATTGTAGATTTTATTCTCGATAATTTTCATAAACAGTTTGCAGATATTTGATGATAAACTGATCGGTCGATAGATGTTGATGTCCGATCTATCTCCTTGTTTATGGAGGAGAATGATATCCGACGTCAACTACTGGCTTGGCACCTGTCCTGAGGAGAGAACATAGTTAAAAAGGGAAGCCAGCGGACGCGCTAAGGTATTCTCGAATATTCTCAGAACTTCATTCTCAATAAGAGTTCTGATCATATCTATCACCTCTTTTACCTTAATGTTGGAAACGTTGTCTCGATTGGTCACGTGTCCCCTCCACTGGCCCTCAGTGCTCTGGTTTTGACTTGGTTTATATATGTATATTCCTATAGAATTCTGTGACTGTTTTGTTTATTCTAGTCTACTGGTAACTGACTGACCTGATTTATCTTTAATTCGAGGAAGTAGATGTTTCCCCGTGCTCAGAGCTTTTTTTATTTTCTTAGTGGACCAGGTATCCTCAATAATTTTCTCAGCAATTTCCTGTTCGAACCTATGAATGTCCTCTCTAATTTTCTTCTTAATTAATTTCTTAATTTCTGCCAGTTCAATCTAATCTTTATTAGAGAGAGTATTTCTCTGTCTGAGTAGCGTACGCCTATTAATCATATTCTTGGTGTCACTGCTAAGCTTATCATCTGTTTTAATTGAGCCTTTTTTAATACCGAATGTGTTGGTTATCAATTTTAATTTCTCTATTAACATATCGTATTTTGTTTGAAAGTTCGAAGGGTCTGTATCGTTCCAGTCTAAATTTTGGATTTCCAATTTCAGTGTTTCGTTTGCTACTCCTCTTTTGTGGATAGGTATCCACATTCCCAGAGAAATGCCTTTTATATTTTTTGGCCATTGTCTTTTCTTAATGATCGGAATTTTAAGTTTACACCTAACAGGCCGATGGTCTGACGAAAAATTGAATTTAGCTACAACTCCTATATCAGTGAAAATGTTCAGACTATCAGATAATGTTAGATCTATTTCATTTTTGGTGAAACCGTCTGGTGACCTCCAGGTCCATCTTCTGTTAAGTTTTTTCTGGAAAAATGTGTTTATAATTTTTAGATTATGTTCATTTGAAAATTTTATTACTTTGTTACCGTTTCTATTGGATTTGCCATTTGCCCATGGACCCACTCCAACATTGCCTTGACCTTCTTTTCCTATTTTTGCACTGAAGTCGCCTATTATTAGATTATACTCATTTTTATGTACGTTGAAGTATTCATCTAAAGTATCGTAGAATTCTTTGATATCTTCTTTATTGGCTGAAAGATTTGGAGCATATACCTGAAAGATGGAAATTGATATATTTTCACAAATTTTAATTTTCAGTATAGCTAATCTTTCAGAGACACCTATAATTTCAATTACGTCTTTCACATGTTTTTTATCCATATAGAAGCCCACCCCTCTATATCCGATAGTTGAACCAAAATAGTAAAAAAGATTGCCATTGTTTCTAATTGTTAGTTTTTCCCCGCTTCGTTTCACTTCTGATAGACCAATAATTCCTACATAATTAGGTGCAAGGGCATTCTCAAATTCTACTAGGCTTTCTTCACTTGCCAAACCTTGGCAATTAAAATGGAGTACGTCCATGTTACAAAAGTTGGCAGCCATTTGGGATATTTTAACAACTGTGGTTTTGTTGTTTTTATTGTTTATTTGTGTATTATTTGTCATATTTTCGCTATTATTGTTTCCCTGATTGAAAGTATATTTTTTGGTGTTTTCGTTGGCTATAGGGATGGGTATACTGCCCTTGTTAGAAATTAATTAAAAAAAAAAAAAGTCTTGGTCTTTCTGATAGGAAGGAAGGACAGTACCTCCATTCAGTTCCCTCTAATTTCACTCAGAATGGGACTGGTTGGGGATTTCCCGTAAATTGTACGAGAGAAGTGTTAAGTCCGCACTGGAGCGAGGGTATACGAGATCACAGAAACGAGAGTGTGTAGAAAGCGCGTGCATTGATTGACAGTAAAAGCAGATCTGACCGAAAGTGCTAAACATAAACTGTGACTGGTGACTAAACTGATGTCCTGCCTGATCGATCAAAGGAGAAAAAGAAAGCAGTTTAGAAGAGATCACACACAGGAAGTAAGGTATACACGAGACAAAAGACATTTGTGAGATGTTCGCATCACATTACACAGAAAGTAGCTAGGCAGGGCGACTTACACGAAAATATACGTCGGAGAGGTGAGGGTCACCGTGGTATTCATGGTCACTACCGAACTGAGATTCTGCTTTGTCGCACTTCGACCCGGCGTCGCGCTTAGAACTGGGGGGGCGCATTTCGTTAGACACCCTGTATAGTTTAGCGACACCTCGTTCTTTTCATTTCCTCCCCGCAACTAACTGACAGTAATCTCGATTTCCGTCTTCCGATAGAGCCGAGTTCGACTCAAACGGAAACGAAAATGCCCGTGTACAAATAGCAGAAATCAAAAAGAAACACGACGCCCACACGCGTAAACGAATTTTTCTAGTCCTTGAATTCGCAACTTTGCAGCTTGCACACTGACACAGTAAAAAGCTTGTAACGTGCCCACCAGCGAGCACATTCATACGGTTCGTTAAACCATATACGGAGCTTAAGTCGACGATCTGTATCGCACAACTGTTGCGCTTCCAAAGCACGGGTTATTAATTTCGAAATTTTTGCGCGAACTTACATTACTCTAAAAGGCTCGTCGAAATCCGAGATAAGCCCGATTCTCGAGCCGCTCGGTCGCGGGTGACGGGTTAATTAAGTTCTTAATTTTGTTTTTACAAAACACAGCGAAGACGAAACTCGTTAAGTAATAAAATAAACTCGAAAAGTTAAACAGCGGTGCCCGGGTGTAAAAAGGTCCTCGCTACTCCGTTCATCTCTTTCCCGCCATAATACGCGGCAAATTGCGATTTCCGACGAGAAAATTTCGTCGAACGCGCGTGCGAATGTCCTCCAGATTCGCATTTTCGACGGCTGAGCAACAGAATCTAACAGGCTAAGTGGCTCGTTAAAAGTGTTCACATCTTTTTTCACGCCGCCGGATCCGTTATTCGAAAACGACTTCTTCGGTTCTCGGGTACCACACGATTCGATTATATGGATATGGCGAATTAAAATGAAACTCCTCGCGGGCTCTCTCCGAACCGACTTGTCGAACTTATCCAAAGACAAGCAACTCGCGGATGCGAAGTTGCGGTAAGTAGCCCGCACGTGGTTCAGATACGTTATAATTTGCTCTATGTACAGATATAGCGTAGCCAGTCTTCTCCAAATGAACTTTTCTAAAAGTGCTCAAGTTGGAGCGAAAAGACGAACACGTAGCGGCATCGCCGATATACGCGTATGGTGTTCTTTTCTGGAACTCGTTACGTTTTATGTTCAATTTTATACGTTCACGTCGTATGTACAAATACATGAACGTACGTATACAGTCGAGCGTTCACACAAGCCAACTAGAAATCACATCCCTGTCTGCCGCGTTTATCGGATTCCATAAACATGTGGGTGGAATTTTTTCGCATCTTGTTCACTCGCGGATGTATTCGTGCCGCGAGAAGAAAAGAAAGAAGAAGAAAAAAAAAAGGAAAAAAACGTCGACGAAAAACGAATTCCATTCGAGGAAGACTGGCGCAAATTACTAGCGTAAATCTTCGCGAATTACGTTAAATTATTACCGAGGCGTGACAAACCGGATAAGAGGGTTTCCTGCCGGAGTAAATGCACTTAATGGTCCGTATATCGCGTATATACGAATACTGGAAGAATCATCGCGCCGCTTCGTTTCCATATCTGAATTCCAGCACCACCGGCGCAGCGGCTGGTACTCGATGTACGCTCCCTTCGCATGTTTTGTAAAACAGCTGATTGATGTAATATTCCGCTGAAATAGTGCACTTTCCTCTCGAGACCATGGAATTTGTTTTGTCACTTCGAGAAAGCAGAAGAGTTAGATTTCAAAACAGGAGTAATAACGCCGGGACTGATGGGGCAATCACCCAAACTCGTGAAGGTGTGAATGCAATAGTAAATTTAATCTCCATCTATTCTCATTTTCAACTTATGAAATTGGTCAGAAAATGTATTTAAAGCAGACCAAGTAAGACAACTCCGTTCTCTCCATTTAATGCCGATGACTAACCAGGAAACAGTTTTCTTGATACTAATCCAAAACATTAAACAGACATATCTAAACAGCGCAACACTGAAACCTGAATAAACGTGGCCAAACAACACTGATACTACTCCAAGACAGGAACAGACAAATCAAAACTAACCAGCACTGAACCTGTACATACATAGGTAGCCGAACTGTGGCGATATACTATATTCCAAGATGTGGACAGACTAATCCAAACAGCGCAGCACTGAAACCTGAACAAACATAGCCGAACAGGAACAGCATTGGTACTACTCCAAGATGTGAACAGATCAATTCAAATGCGGCAGCTCTGGAACTTGAACAAACATAGCCGAACAGCGTTGATACCACTTCAAGACGTGAACAGACAAATCAAAACTGACCAGCACTGAACCTGAACATACATAGCCGAACTGTGGTGATACTATTCCAAGATGTGGACAGACCAATCCAAACAGCGCAGCACTGAAACCTGAACAAACATATCCGAACAGACAGTGGTGTGCATTCCAGGTAAGCGAGGTAAGCGCTGCTTACCCTGAAAAATCCCGAGAAAATAAGTTTTCATGTAATATATCAACGTGTAACAAATAAAAGAAACATGAAACATTGGGTAAAGAAAGAAGCGATCGTATTGCCGCGTATTACATTCATAAAAAATTCGCATTAACCAAATGGCGCCGTCTATCAGTGGTTGAGGAGACAGAATCGGCTCGTACATATTCGTATCACGACAGCAATCCGAAAGTCACTACCTATTTTCCATATTACACATAAACTTATACATGACTTACACTACTCCGCCACTATGTTGATGACCAACACAGAAACACACTAGCATGTTCAACGCGACGAAAACTGTGTGTCTTGTAAGCGATTTTAATATCGCTTATAGCTAGTCGAATGTTGAAGTTGGCAGTGAAACGTGATTGGTGTTCTATATGTACTTAATCAACATGTTCATGTTTGAATGCTCCAGTTTTTTTGTCTACCAAATGCGTATTTGGGATCTTATTGAAAAACCTTTTTCTCCATTTACTTTTAATGAACAATTAGAATTTATTAATGGTGGTGAGTCGATACCAGAATTACCGTTTTTGAAATCTAAACAAAAGAAAGGTGGTTCGATTTTTACTAGACATTTCCACACATCGCAATATAAAAACATTTTGTGGTTAACCCGGTGTGAAGATGGAAAACTGTTTTGTTGGCCATGTCTATTCAGGGATGTACCGATTGGGGGGGGGCCTCCTGGTAGGAATTTTTCATTCAGAAGTTAGGAAAATTTACGATTCCAATCAGGTGGAGTTGGGAAAATCCAACAAGTCAAACTGGTTTTTCTGCTCTGATATTAGGGATTTTTGAGTCGAGTCAGTTGGGACTTTCACAATTTTTGCCCTCCCCACCCCCCTCCCCAGGAAAACTCGTTGCGGGCACGTCCCTGTGTCTAGGTATTCGTCACAGAAAAGAATAAATGCATATGGAATGACCCTACACAAGGATACGACAATTTGTATAATTTCATTAATGCCATTTTGTAGCAGCATATTTCATACTTTTATTCTAATTTTTACTTCACCTTTACGCTTATCATTTACCTCCTAGGAAAACTCACTGCACGCCACTGCGAACAGCATTGGTACTATTCCAAGATGTGAACGCAGATCAATTCAAACAGCGCGGCACTGAAACCTGAACAAACATATAGCCGAACAGCGTTGATACCACTCTAAGATGTGAACAGATCAATTCAAATAGCGCAGCTCTGGAACTTGAACAAACATATAGCCAAACAGCGGTGACGCAACTCCAAGAAATAAACATAAACAGACAAATCAAACAGCGCAGCACTGAAACCTGAACAAACATAACCAAACAGCGTTGATAGCACTCTAAGACGTGAACAAATTCAAATAGCGCAGCACTGAAACCTGAACAAGCATAGCCAAACAGTGGTGATACAGCTCCAAGACATAAACATAAACAGACCAATTCAAACAGCATAGCCCCGAAACCTAAATAAACATAGCCGAATAGCGTTGCCATACCACTTCAAGCAGTGCCGGATTCAGCCTAATTGCCGCTGTGGGCAGTTGCGCTACGCCGCCTATTTGATTGTGCGTTCAGTTTTTCTTCTGACTCTTTTCTATTATTTCCTCTAAATTTGCCGCCCTCAGCCACTCTCAAATTTTTGCCGCCCTGGCCAACTGCCCATTCTGGCCTTATGGTAAATCCAGCACTGACTTCAAGACATGAACAGACGAATAACTCAAATAGCGTAGTCCTGAAATTTGAATAAACATAGCCAAACAGTAGTGACACTACTTTAAGATGTGATGAACAGACAAATCCAAACAGCGCAGCAGTGAAACCTGAACAAACATGAACAAACATAACCGAACAGCGTTGATATCACTCTAAGACGTGAACAGACAAATTCAAATAGCTCAGCACTGAAACCCGAACAAGCATATTCACAGACAAATCCAAACAGCGCAGCAGTGAAACCTGAACAAACATGAACAAACATAACCAAATAGGGTTGATATCACTCCAAGACGTGAACAGACAAATTCAAATAGCTCAGCACTGAAACCTGAACAAGCATATATAGCCAAACAGTGGTGATACAACTCCCAGTAATAAACATAAACAGACAAATCCAAACAGCGCAGCATTGAAACCTGAACAAACATAGCCAAACAGTGGTGATACAACTTGTTACGCGTGGATAAGTTTTAACTTCATTTTTTTTAAGTGAAATTTCTAAGATTTATTAAGAATTATTTTTTGTTAGTTTTTGTTCTTTGAAAATTTTTCATTTCAAGTTTAAATTTTAAGTTTGGCGAGAAATGTTGAAATTTGTTTTGGCCTCAATTGCTCAATTTGTTTTGTTTTATTTTTGTTTTTTGTAATTCCCTTTCTATAAAACACTCTACTTTGAGGAGTATAAATTATAAAATTGAATGATAAAGGAGACGACCATTTTTGACTGTAGTTCCAGCTGTGTGCAAGTTTTAAAAATTTTAATTGAAAAATTGAACTTTAATTTTTTTTTTTTACTCACTTTGATTCATTTTACATTCATTTTACATGTAAAATGTAAATAAAAAGTTATTTTACATCGACTATTTCACATTTAAAATGTATTTTACTTACCAACCTTGAAGATAACTATATACATTTAATCGCATCGGTAACTTGCAATATCGTAACATAGCGTCGATACGATATATGTATATATATATATATATATATATATATATATATATATATATATTCATAACAGTGCCCGACATTATCAGCGAGTTTGGAAAACACACCACAACCAACTTCTTTTGTAGAAAATCTGGTCTAAAGTAAATTTTCTTTGAAACTTTTTCCTATAAAGACGATAGGAAGTTATAGTCATGACACAAAACACAGATTTTGAGCTTCTCCCCTTATGACACCAAAGCCCGGATAGGAGGATCGATAACTTATTTGCCTTCATCAGGGCGATGACCCCAGCATTTCTGTCCAGAATCAGCTTTGTATGATATTTTTTCTGAATTTATTTCCTTATTATAGCTTCCAATTTTAGTTTGAAAGTTTTCACATAGTCTGGACTCTGCCGTCAGCCCTCATTGTTCCCTCAACAAGAACTGAAGACCGTCCGACGGGGGGCATCCAATCTTAAACTGACGCCCGTGCTTTTCAGATATCGTGCACCAAATTCCAGGCTTTTATGATAAAGTGCACGACTTTCCATCGTTCAGGCGTGCTATAAACGTAAAAACGCCAAGCAGACTCTACGACACTGAGAACGTATCCGCGACTCCATGTCGTCTCGAAAGAGCGATTAGTTAGAGGGCGAAAACTGAAAATCGTTTACTTTGATTGAATGCTGAATTTCGTGTGCGGCTGGTTATGGAAAACCGCGAAGAAAGCGATAAAAGCAGCGCTTCGACTCACGTAGATCGATGATGTTTATTCGATAAGTTAAGGAGCGAGTTGCACACGTACAAAATATTTACATATTTCCTTTTATTCGACTGAAAATTGATCGAATTTCGCACGTTTTATTTTATTTAGTTTTCTTTTTCGTACGCGTACATATATTATATCTCTTCCCATTCTCTCAGATAGAACTGAACTGTATTGGAGGACGCGCTTCCATATTACCACCTTCGCCGAAGGAATAATATTATTGTTTTATTGCCTATGCCTTCCTTTTTGGGGTTTCTAGTTTTTTCCCCCCACCAATCTACGAAACATTGGCTAAAAACGTCTGAGCATGAGAGAAGACCTTTTATTTTTTCAAGGATTTTATTCTACTAGTCAGATTTTCGTCGTATTTGGATCCGGATTCGCGGATTACTGTTGTGCGATTCGTGTTCGGAAAAAGCAGAAAGGTGTGGCGGACTATGTCAACCGAATGGGGGCTGAACAGTTATACAACGATAATAGTTATGAAGTGACGTCTCGCAAAACAGAGAAAATACTACAGTTGCGACGGTTTCGAGAAATTGAACAAAATTAATCCGTTATGTCCGGGGAGCGATTTCCAATTGCAGTTGCATTACAAAAAGCAGTTTGGAAATAACTAGGAATAATGTTCAGAGGAGATTTTGTTTCTTGTACATTAGAATTTGCGAATTCAAAATAAGCTTAAGTATTTTAGTTACAAACTAGTAGTAAAAAACTCGATTTAAAGACCTCATACTATTCGAAAGCTCAAAAAAGAAAGCGCATGCAATATGTACAAAAGTTGACAGAAAAGTACTCGGACTAAAATTCACATGGCGTGATTATGCAACCAGTCGAGCAGATAAGTCATGGAAGTAGTGTAGTAACTCATTCTAAAGGTGGTATACAGAGTTTCAACTCGCTAACTGCCTTTGTTACCAATTTACAGCAATTTAATGCGAACATGTTATAGGTATACCCATGTTACGTTTTTTGAAGAGTGCGAAAAATTCGGAAAAACGTTTATTGATAGAATTTCTTTTGTCAATTATACCTGTTGGTCTTCTTCAAAATATCGTCCCTTTGAATCAATCCACATCAGCCAACGGGTACGCCATTTTTGAAACGTTTTTTCGAATTCAGCGGGCGGGAGTCGTCTGAAAAAGTTGTCGACGTTACGCAAGACTTCGTCGTTGGTTTCGAAGCGCTGACCGCGCAACTTTACTTTCAGACGGGAGAACAGCCAAAAGTCGCAGGGTGCCCTGGATGCAACATGATCTGGACACTCTGCGACTCCAGGCTGTTCCCTGGTCTGAAATCAAAATTGCGCGGCCAGGGCTTCGAAACAAATGACGAAGTCCTGCGTAACGTCGACAACTTTTTCAGACAACTCCCGCCCGCTGAATTCGAGAGAACGTTTCAAAAATGGCGTGCTCGATGGCAGATGTGTATTAATTCGAAGGGACAATATTTTGAAGAAGGACCAACAGGTGTAATTGACAAGAGTGAGGGGTCTAGGAGCAGGCAAGACATGTTCCAAATTTCTCGAAAATGAGTTAAGCCTGATACTGGATAGAATATGTTAAGCCGAATCGAATGGCGTGAAGATTTTTCCTAACTATGCTGTGGTGGGACGTGCGGCAATGCACGCATGCCAAAGTGGTCCCTGAGACACCGCACCCCCGGCCACAGGAACTACCCTTTCGAGTATCGCGTCAGTGACCGGAGGGACGCCTTGGGGCCGGGCCCGAGCCCCAATTTCTACGTGCCGGAACGGTGCGCGTGTCCTACCAGGGTCACCATGGGGTTCCCTACTGACCGAGCTCCGCACTCCCTGAGCGCTCGCCTGGAAATTTCAGGTCTCCCACGGCCGGACGCGCTGCCTCTCTTCACTCACCCCTCACCTCCTCGTCATGGTCCGTGTGTCGATGCAGGCAGGTGGTGAGACGACGGGTGAGCCCTGCCGGTGGGTCCGCAGTGCAGCTACAGCAGCTCTTCTCTAGGATGGTACAGAGTTCTCCTCCTGTTCGATGGTGTGGGCCGAGCTTGGTGAATCGCCGGCCCTCTGTCTCGACCACTCCGTCTGCATCTTCTTCTTCATGATGGCCAAGACAAAGGCCAACACCCGGTTCCAACTGCTTCCGTTCTTCATCATCTCCGGAACCAGGGTGTCCGGCGCGAGACGGCTGATCACGCCGACGTCGTCGTCGTCTTCTTCTTCTTCTTCTTCCTCGTCGCCGCCGGGATCGATCGCTGTTGTGGCCTTCCCGCGCCTCTCCTGCTCTCAGGCCTCACACTCGAACAGGGTGTGCCAAGGTGTGTTCTCCGCCCCTCGATCACAGTGCGCGCACATGGGGCTCGGCGCTATCGACATCCGATGTAGGTACGTGCCGAAGCACCCGTGGCCGCTCAATACTTGGGTAAGGTGGAAGTTAAGCGCTCCGTGCGTTCTTCCTATCCATCCGTCGAGGTCGCGTATCAGCGCTCGGGTCCACTCGCCCTTAGTCGAATGGGCGAGCGCGTCCTTCCACTTCCGAAGCGTGTCCTGCTGGATGACTTGCTGGACCTTTTCCTAACTATACACTTTGTTTAGTGTAAAGCGGGCCTTGAAAGTAAAGTGTTCGAGTCAAAAGTGACATATTCCAATAGATGATGTTAATTTTGGGGATTAGGCTTTGCGTTATCGAGTTTTGGGCAAGCTGGTTGACAAAACTGAAGTTGTATTGTGTGAAAGGTTCTCAGCTCACGTTGTTGGAATGATAAACGAATGTTTTGTTGCTGTTCTGATGATTTTTCTAACGTATTCTGAGGACGTATTTCTTTGGAATTTCTCATCAGTTTTAACAAAAATGAAAGGGTTATTTTAATGCAACTTCAACTTCAGTAAGCGTTAGTTAGTAAGTCTGTAATATTCGACGCTTCTACACAAATTATATGCCTTAAAATAGCTTTGGAGTCAAAACTGACATGTTCCAACACATATTGCGATCCTCCATTGGAGGGGGAGCCATCAATTTTCTTTGTAAACAACTTTTAAACCTCTGAATGATGTTATAAAGTACTTTGTACCGCTAATGAGAGATAAGGTTTTTGGGAATCAGTTTTTCACGTTTCCTAAAAAAAAAAAAAATTGGAACATGGCTTGTTTGCACCTACACCCCTCGACTGTATTAATAAATGTTTTTCCATTTTTTTTTTTGTATGCTTGAAAAAAAAAATGACAGGGGTATATACTTAACATGTTCCCATTAAATGACTATAAATTGGTAATGAAGACAGTCCGCGAGCTGAAACTTTGTATACTACCTTGGAATGAGTTGCTTTACCACCTCCATATTACTTATTTGCTCAATTGGTTGTATGCCCACGCTATGCGAATTTTAGTCTGAATCCTTTTCTGACACCCTTCGTATTTAAAGTAATACTAAGACTCAATAGGACCTTCCAAGAATGATTCAGACTGCACTGAGACATTTTAAGACTTACTCAAACTTTTTCAGACTCCTATGAAACAAGTAAACATATATTTCACTGAAGGCTTGTTTTGACCTATTGTATTTTAATACCTATTCTGACTTCCTAAAGGCCTTGCAAAGAATTACACTAGAAAGTTCTGTAAAGATTTGTTTAGGTTCACCAAGACTTATTCTACAGTCGCTGTGTGGCCAAGTGGTAACACACACTTCGCGGGTTCGAGTCCCACCAGCGCTGGAAAGCAAATGATATTCGAATACCCTCACTAACATCCCATCGAACACAGCGACTACAGTATCAGTAGCGCGTACAGTAACCACGCCAGTTCAAAGTAGGCGTGCTACCACCAGATCAGAAAGAATGGTACTGTGCGTGTACATGTCGTGGACAGCTAACTCCACGTCCTCGTGAAACATATGGTTAGTAAGCGAACTGTGGCTGCACACTCATCGGCACAGAGAAGGGAAACTTTAACGCAACAAAACCGTGGGAAAACAACGGTGAACTACCCCGACTAACCTGCCCAGGAGAGTGGTGCATCAGAAACCGCGACCGTCAATTTCCGGCATCGGATACGACGCCTAAAGAAGAAGAAGAAGAAGACATTCTATACTCATCAAACGTTTCGAAATTATTGTACCTAATCGTAGAAATGTTAAAAAGGCCCACTAATGAAGTGCCTTCCAGTAACAATAGAATACAAGATGAGAACACCTCGTAAGTAGTCATTGAAGAGGAGAAATTATGAACTACATACATTTTGTGAATGTATGGGTGGAAGTGTAGGGGAACAGGTCCAGAGGTATTTAGAATTTCTTCTATACGCAAAAACTCAGTAATAAGAAAGAAACACGAGAAGAGGAGGTTTCTAGTTTCGACTGGCAAACTCATCCTAACTAAAGGCGATTTTTCCAACTGACAAAAACTTTCGTAAGGAGGAGCCTCCCTTATCTAGTTACCGTTGGCCAACTCATCCTAACCAAAGGCGATTTTTCCAACTGACAAAAACTTTCGTAAGGAGGAGCCTCCCTCATCTAGCTACCGTTGGCCAACTCACCTTAACCAAAGGCCATTTTCCAACTGACAAAAACTTTCGTAAGGAGGAGCCTCCCTCATCTAGCTACCGTTGGCCAACTCACCCTAACCAAAGGCGTTTTTCCAACTGAGAAGAACTTTCGTAAGCAGGAGCCTCCCTCATCTAGTCACTTAAAATCTTGAAATCTTTATTGCGATTTTTTTTTTTTTTTTTTTTGGTTGCACTCGCTGAACGAGGCTGGTTTCGAGGCGGTATTATAATATTTTTTGGGGTTTTTGAGTACTTACGCAAACTAAAAAAATGTAAAATGAGAAAAAAACTACTAGAACAATTTGGAAAAGGAAAATCAGAAATATAAAAAAGAAGAAAAAAGAAGAAATGAAAAGTAGAAAAGGAAACTAAGCCATGAAAAACTACCGATCCCACCCCCATCCGCTATTTACAAATTAATGAATTGGGAACTAGGGAAACGAAAAGGAATTTTGTTATATTTAACTATCCTGAATCAGAAAATTTACTGTTTACTCGTATTTATTTATTTATTTATTTTGTGCGTGTTTATGTAGTAGGCTATTTATAAGTTTTTTTATTAGTATTTTTTGCTGGGGTACACATGATTTGTTCAAAATATAACTTTCACTGAACTAGCTAATATTTCAGGTTTTGAATTGTTATTCAAAATCCAAGAAATATAACTACTATTACGGCTGCTCGCAGTTTCCCAGGGACAGTAGAATCATGGTTCTTCTTCCTGTTACGCTATTTATTATTATTTTATCGTTCTGAGTAGAAAATAGAGACATACAGCACTTGCACAAAACTATGATTGCGTACTATGGAACAATAAGAAATAACGAAATTTTTAGAACTCGCTATTATTTGATGAAAATGTAGAGATCAAGGTTAGTGTTCCAATTTGATTTTTCATAATATTTGAAAATGGTAGGTATACTTTCTCAACATGAGACTAATTTACTATTATATGGAAAAATAGATCAACGATCGACCAAATTTTTATTTTGAAACAACTAATTGAAAAAGCAAATGAATACAATTTTGAGCTTTTTTTACTCTTCATCGATTTCACAAAAGCATTCGACACGGTTGACCACGAATTTTTATGGAAGGCTCTAAGAACACAGGGGGTTAATTTAAAAGTAATTAAAATTATTCGTCAGATGTACGAAAAGGCGTTGGCGTATGTTAAGCTTGATAAAACAGGAAGAGTCTTTGCTGTTAACAGGGGAGTCCGGTAAGGAGATCTGCTGTCTCCCAATTTATTCAACTGTGTGCTTGAGGAAGCGATGCGTACGTTGGAATGGGAGGGAAGAGGGGACAAAATTGAGGGCGACTTTTTGAATAACCTACGCTTTGCGGATGATGTTGTACTGCTTTCAAACAATTTGCCGGAACTATTAAGGAATGCGGAGGAGTTTCTAGAGGCGTGTGAGATAGCAGGATTATCCGTAAATGCACAAAAAACAAAACTACTTTCGAACGCCGAGGAAGTAGCGGTACAAATTAATAATGAAATAATAGAGTGGGTGAAGGAGGTTGACTACCTAGGCCAAAAAATTTCTTTCCATAGTGCTAGAGAAAAAGAAATATCAAATCGAATTCAAAGTGGATGGAGGAAATTTTGGCAAACGCGGCAGATTTTCAAAGACCGTTTGCCAATAACGACTAAAGCGGCGGTCTGGCGCAGCTGTGTACAGCCAGTATTAACTTACGGGGCTCAAACTTGGGCATTAACAAAAACAAATTATACGCGCTTTCAGGTTACTCAAAGAGCAATGGAAAGGAGCATGCTGGGAGTGAGGCTAAGAGATAAAGTGGAAACCAAAGAGATCAGGGCCAAAACACGCCTAGAAGATCTTGGTCTTGTTATCAAGAACAATAAATGGAGATACGGGGGCCACATTTCAAGATTGGGGTTAAGAAGGTGGGAAAAAGGGTGGAAGGGTGGACCCCGTATAACTACACAAGGAATATAGGTAGACCGCTGACCCGTTGGCGAGATGAATTCCGCAAGGAGCTGGGTCCCATGTGGAGAAGACATACCCTGGACAGAAGGAGCTGGAAGGATAAAGTGAGGGAACTGGGGGAGGCTCATACCCAATAATGGGTGGGTAGAGAAGGCTGAGGGCAGGGAGGGGCCCGCTTCCCCGTCTTACCCTTGGCACAGTAAGTGCAAAGAGAAGTGTGGAATAGAATGGAATACCCAACAAGAGCTGTAAATAAATAAGACACATGATTTCTTCTTTATGGGATGGACTGAGGTTATTGAAAAATGAGATGCCCTGATACCTATAGTTTTGTTGTCCCCTTGTTGTACTTTTTTGGGCACCCTAATGTTACAAAGGTTTTGTCTAGTTGTTATACTATGATTTTTCTGTATGCGTAATAAATTATTGGTTTTCAAAGTTAAAGTGTTTTTAATATGCAATTTTCGTATGTTTAATAGGTTGGTTATTTTATAGATCTGAGTCGTGGACGTCCTTGGGTGGAAATTAAATATGATTTTCATGATCTTATTTTGCACTATTTGTAAGGGCTTTATTGTTGTTGGATAAGCACTACCCCATGCTATTATGCCATAGCTTAATATGGATCGTACTAGCGCGTAGTAGATATCATATTTTATTTTAGTGTTTGTCATGTTTCTTATACGTATCATGAAATATGTGAGTTTTCTCAGTCTTGAAGCCAGACAATTTGTTTAGCTTTTCCATGTTAAATTTTTATCTATAATTATGCCTAGATATCGAACTTCATTTACCTTTTTTATTTGTGGGTAGCTACAAGTCTGCTGGTCATTTGCTTTACAAGATTGTATGTGTTGTACCAAATGTGAAGTTGGTTCATTCCGAGCTGTAGGGGTGAACGCTATTGGCCAACTCATCCTACAAAGGCGATTTTTCCAACTAACAAGAACTTTCGTAAGAGTTACCGTCGACTCCTCTGAGAATCAGTAATGAAGTTATCACATTTGCAAGAATACTAATACAGAATAAGAAATTAAGAAAAAAACTAGAAACATCGAAATCAACACACACCTTAGAATTTATGAGGAGGGCTTTCCCAAACGCAGTAAATTCTTTTTTTCGGATTCGGGGACGCGAGAATGTATCAATATCCCTTCGTCAAATTTCGAAAAATTCAATTCGTTTCTAGCGAAAAGCTCATTCGCAAAACGATTTAAGTATATTTATTTATTTACCTATTTCTAATTTCTTCTCATTCTTATTTTTGAAATCGGATAATGGAAACCCCAAAATACCAAACAAATTAATGCCCCTTGTTGGAATGACAAAACGATAATGCTTTTTGATGTTATCACAATGGCGATGGTCTCATGGACATTTGTACTAACCAACAGAAATGAAATTTTTCAGGAGAGCATCTTGAAAATTTCTACAACTTTTAACTTATCAGTTAGGTCAATCAGAAAGCTCTTTCTAGCGGTTCAATGAATAAGTCATCAGCTGTTTTGTGTATACCACCGGATAGCTTATACCTTCAGCTACAGATCTATATGTGATCTGGAATCATGAAATGTGCCTCTCGTGCGAAAATAAATTTTCGAGATACACGAGTGTAGAGATGGGATGGTGGTAGATGTGCGCACGGATGTACGTAGCACGTACATCTGCGGTAGAGCGTGTACGCATTGCTATGATAATTGCGTTTCGAACTCTTGTTCTCTGTTATTCCCGTAGGCCCGTTTCACACGACGTCATGTAAGAGGATGTTTTTAAAATTTTGATGTAATTTTTAAATGCGATTTGTGGAAAAACTAATAAAGATATGAAGCTGCGATTTATTTCATTCGAAAGAACGTGATTTTTTCAATAAGAATTGTCAAGAAAGTAAAATATGTGACCTGCTAGGAAGAAAGGGACCTGTACGCAAAAAAATCATTCTGTGATAACTGTTTTTGATTAAATTTTGGCCGCTCTTTCACGTGGTGTTGTCGAAAAAATTCTAAAAAATTCTCCCAAGCTGCAGTAAGTCTTCAAAGTTGAGTGTATCAATTTTGTTTATCCGCTCTCCTGTAAAGTTTACATTTTGCGCTCAGGTTCCTTTCTTCCTGGTAGGTCAGACATGATTCTTTGACACCAGAGGCACATTTTATGGTTCCAGGTCACATATTATACTTGACTCAAGTTTGACAAAAATGTTAGTTAGTACAAGTGCCCATGAGATCATCGATATTTGCTGATGAAAAATTTTGTATCCGAAATGCCAGTACGCTCCTTTGCGGTGTATTCTGATTCCAAAATCCGCAGTAAGTCCAGTTTTTGAGTTTTGATTCGCGAATGAAATTTCTAGGTCGTATCCGCCAAGACTGAGTCTAGCTGTGAGTGAGCTTATATTGAAAATCCTAAGTAAGTATTTCTACAAAACTAAACGTACATTAAATATGTCTGTGTAGCTGTGTTGAAAAGTAATAATTCTTAACGGGGATAACTTGAACTCCATTTTGAGCAGTTTTGATCCAGATACAAGAAAATTGCTAAGGATCTTCTTATGAGAAATTTCATGTACAATCTATTGCAAATAAATAAAAAAATAAATAAATAAAAAGTAGCTTAAGAGGGCAAGTTTCACGGGAAATCGAGAAAATGTGAAATTTTTCTGATATAATTTGTACTAAAATTGATTGTAACACCTCGTTGAACCGACTACGACCATTTTTTTTTTGTGGTTACCACAACTGCCTTCTACTACTACCTAGTTGTGCTATTTTTCTATTTCCAGTCGCGAGGAAAAAAAATCACAGATATAAAACTTTTCAAAATTTGACCATAACTCAGCCCCCCCCCCAAAAAAAAAGTGAGAGCATGCAAGCATATCTGCATATTGTCGGAGTAGGTTGCCTACTTACTATGTGGAGGGAAGTCATTGCAAGAGAGACACCCGGTACATAATATATCCAATGCATCATTTTGAGAGACAGAGTCCCCAGAGGCCCAACCGAGAAAGGTATGGCAAGCCTAAAGAGAAAAGAGCCTTAGTCCCTTTTCTTCCAATCGGATGAGATTTTTCCTGATTGTAAAATTTTGTTAAATAAATTTGTCAAAATTCCTATCAAGTTCCCCCTCCTATGTTTATGTATGTGTTCATTGGTAATACCATCGTGTCCAGGACTTTTTATTAGTTTTCAACTGACTAACTACTGAAACTGAACTGGTTTCAGTCTTAAGAAGGAGTAACTGTTTTTCTAACTTCAGAGGGTACAAAATTTACAATTTAAGAGTCGGCAAACAGGAAAAGCCTCTCAAAAATGGAGGTAAATGAAAAATCTTGTAACTCCAAGAATCTAGTAAATCGTGTCTCTGAAATCTCAAAGTACGTTTCCTGAATTTTCTCAATAGTTTCTGAACTAAATTTCTGTATCTGAACAAATATCCGAAGAATCCACAACCAAAATTGTGAACATTTTAATAAATCCTTTTTAAGGTGAAACTCGAAGGGTAGGTAGCTGGGTATTTTCTTGGTAAATCAGAAAACCAGTTGCCAAACTGTTTCTAGCAATTTTTCCGTTTTCAAGCCGTTTCGCCGGCATCTAATTTTAATCGGGATACAATATTCTTGGAGGAAAGTACAGTGAACTGAATTTCGAAGGGACGTTCCGAGCACGTTCCCCGGTATTTGTTTACCGGAGGCGGAACCGTCACAAAACTCTTTCGGGTTTGTGCTGAAAGCGAAATCCACGTGAAGATAACGATTTTTCGCCGCTGAAGGCAAAATGCTCTATTTTTCCATTATTCCATTATTATAAGCTCGCTGTTATTATATCACGAGTCTATTATTTCAATATATTACGTCGACAGAAAAGAGAAAATAATACGCAATGCTTTTATACATTTTTCTGCAGATCTGCTGATGGACCAGACCAGAAAATTTGCACGCTCGTACGGTTTTTGTTATTGTTATCATTATTGTTGTAGTTTAAGGGGTAGTCCATCTTTCTGAATCAGGGGTTAATTGTGCTAGCCTGGCATTGTTTGAGCAACGACTCAATTATTTCACGACTCGGCGATAAAACTCGGCAGAAAAAAGTTTATCTGCATATTAACTCCAGCGAAGAGAAAAAAAAGTATCTTGAACGTGCAATTCGATCCGCCGATTTTATATTTTTCGTCATTGTTCGGATTGCAAATTTACATTTGCAAAGCTGATGTAGGCTTGCGGCGAGTGCTTTTTTTGGGTCACGCTTAATATCACTGCATAATCATCATTCAACACGAATAAAAATCGAGTCAAAATTTAATTTTCGGTGTTTGAAAAGCAGAAGCCAATTTCTCGAACATCTAACGTGAATTCTTGATAGGTCGAATTAATTTAAATTACGAAGATTGAAGAAAAATGTAAATCGAGTTCTAAATGGGAGTTCGAAGAAAAGGCAGAAACGATAACGTCCTCGTGCTTTTAGCGTTCATCGATTTGAGTTTTTTATTTTTGCTCGAACGAAGTCGTTTTTCACTGGTCCACAATGACGAGTATTTTCCATAATTAAATCTACATTCTATCGAACTTAACATATTTTTGGAATATTTAACGTACGAGTGCGAGGTACTCTAGGGTGGTCCTCACTCTTGGTAAAGGTTTATTTGTGGCATTTCACGATGCGGCCCCGCATATTTGTTGCAATTAAAGCACTGCAGACCCGAGAGTGAGGAAACATGCCCTTTCATCCTGTTTCATTTGGAACCTAAGTCAATAAGCTGACGTGTATTTCGAATTCACTCTGCAGTTCGGACTAACACTTCTCTCTCACTCGTACAATTTCCGAAAAACCTGTACCTCCTTCGCAAGACTTAGCAGATCTGCATCGATTATCATCTCGCATAAGTCAACTACGTACTATTTCAAAATTAAAATATGTTGTTGCATTTAGGCGACAAACGAATTTCAGACTTCATCTACAACGCTATCATTAAATTTTACAACTTACTTGTACTAGAGAGTTATTTAGTGAAGATGGCAGTCTTAATGCGAGTACGAACGATGAATTTGTTCTTCTTAAAATCTCTTTGAAACAGATTTTAACGCCGGTAGGCTTACTAATCTCGAAGTACGTGCCCATAAAGTAACCTGCAACAGAGTTGGTTCAAAATTAAAGAGGCTGAAGCACACGGAGAGAAGAAAAAGTAAAATAAAACTCGAGTGTCCTGTACAGTTGAAGGCGAATTTACGAGTGATTTCAAGAACTTTCTTCTTGCTTCTGGCCTCTTGTATACTCGCAGTAAAACAAGTCGATTTTTTTAAACAGCTCGGCGGTTCCTTCTTTTGGTTCCTTTTTCGCTCTTTATTTTTCTTTTTTTCTGTATCCCATTCAACATTTTTATCGTTTTTTTATGAGCGGCAATACGTAAAAAATTTCGTATCGTATCGACCTTTACAAAAGAAATACCATTCGAAATTTCTCTCCTACTCATAGTTATTGCATTCTAATTTGACAAAATAGGGTATTTCGTTGAAGATAAAATAGTTCGTATCAACATTTTACAGAAAGTTGAACTATAAAATATCAATAACCTGATTGAAGATAACTGGAAGGTTCTAGTGAGATTTACTCCGATACAGACTATTTCAGTTTACTGTGATAATTTTCAAATTTGCTTTCCGCGAGCGAAAAACACGGTTCCTCCTTCCTTCATTTCAGGCTGACTCAAACGCTGGGTGAGTTGTTTGTCTGAGATTTCAGTTTGACTAAAGCCATCGTACTCCTTTTTCCGTATTACTGCAAGTGGCACAAATTTACAACTTTCAGGCTTACAGCGAAGTCTATATAAGGGGAGTGAGGGGAGTTACAACCAAAATAGTCTCAAAATGGTTTGTTTCAGAATGGATTAAGACTAAAAAAAATTAGTTTTTCATCATACCTGATATGATAGGAAAATTAATATGACCCCCCCCCCCCCAATGAAATTATTTCCACCGATTCTCTAGAATTTCTTATGTTTGTATTTTTTACAGCCGATTATGACATTATGATAAGAACATACTTATACTACTTTTAATGTGCCCATTTACAGGCATGGGCCTCCCCCACCATCTTCCAGCGGTTTTCGACTCGAGCATCCTCTTCATACAGCTCCGCGTGTTATTTTAATTCATCTTCCCATCTTGTTGTTGGTTTTTCTATCTTCCTTTTTGAGTTTCTGGGTATCCACTCCAAAATTTTCCTCTCCCATCTGCTACCCCCCTCTGGCCACTCGGCCTGCATAATCAAATTTTAGTTTTTTAATTGTGTATCTGCAGTCCTTAGTTCATTATTTTGCCCTCACCCATTTATTACTTAGCCTGTCTCTCGACCATTGCCCTCTCCATAGCTACTTATTTGGGTTCCGCCAAGTTTCAGGTTCTGTATTTCTTTGGAACCCATATAGCAAGGAATTATACACGATTTGAAAATCTTTCTCTTCATTTCCTGTTGCATTTTGCTTCTGTATATATTTTTCAGATCCCAAAATTTTTTTCCAAGCTTGTGCTTTTCTCTTTGATCTTTCTTTTTCCATATTGTCTTCAAATGATATAATTTTGCCCGAGTATTCTGTACTTTCTACTACTTTTATTAGCTCACTTCTAATCTTGATTCCTTTACATAATTTAGCGTTTGTTAATAGCACTGTTTTGTTGGCATTTATTTCTAATCTTCTTTCCGACATTGCTCAGTTAGCTCGTTTACCATTTTTTCCAGTTCCTTGCCGTTTTGAGAGATTAGCGCCATATCGTCAGCAAACCTTAGATTACTGAGCCATTCTCCATTTATTTTTATGCCCTCCCTTATCCATTTTAATTTTTGAAACACATCTTCTAGTAAGCAATTGAATATATTGGGTGAGAGAGGGTCGCCCTGTTTGACTCCTCTTTCTATTTTGAATTTTGGCCCCGATTTGTCCAGACGTACCATCACCTCCGAATTTTTATACAATGTATTTTATGGTTCTTATCAGTTTTTCTGGTATTCCCTGACACCTAGGGCTTCCTGAAGCGATGATAAATATATAGAATCAAAAGCTTTTCGAAAATCTATGAATAATAGGTACAATATGGTTGATTACATTCCCTTGTTTTTTCTATAATTTGTCCAATTATGAATAACTGGTCCATAGTAAAATTATTTCTACAAAATCCTGCCTGTTCAGCACCTTGGCATTGATCCAATTGTGGGTATATGTGGTTTTTGATTATTTTGGCAAAAATTCTTCCCAAATTTGAACTTAATTTTATTGGCCACTAATTATTTATATCATTTTTATCTCCTTTTTTAAATAGTGATATGATTTACAAAAATCGCCATTGTATTAGTATTACTTCATTTTCCAGTATCAGGTTTAAAAGTTTTGTCAAACTACTTGGTGTTAATTCCTCAGAAAAGATTTTTAATTCGTAATTTCCAGTTTTATCTGGCCCTGATGCTTTGATTGTTTTTAGCTCTCTCATGACTGAAAGGACTTCGCTATCTAAAATTTGAGGAACTTCCTCAATGTTGTTTAACCCCAAGTAGGACATTTCGTTCGGTTCTTGAGGATACCTTCCATAAAGTTTTTTGTAGAAGTCTGTGTTGCCACTTGAATAATTATTTCCCTGTCGAATACAAAGGTTCCTCCCTGTTTTTAATTTTTGGTGTTTTGATCATGAAAGAACAAATCAAAGCATTCATGCACCTTGGTCAACTACGAGCACCAGAAAACAGATCAGACGAGGAACGAACTTGGAAGGTGAGAGCAGCCAGGAAAACTATTGGTCGCTGAAATAAATTTACAAGGGGAAACGTAAAACAGAAACAAAAGTGAAAGTCCTCGAAACTCGTGCAATACCAGCCTCAACAACTCAAATTCAGGTTAACAGACTGAGAAGTACAGAAAGAAGAATGGAAAGAAACTTACTCTACTTAAAACTAGTGCTGTCAATTTTGGAAAAAAATCGATTAATCGATTTTTAAAAATTGAATCGATTTAAAAAAATCGAAAATCGGCAAATCTTATAATCGCGATTATATTAAATCGATTACAAAAGTTGAATCGATTAAGAAAATCGAGTCAATTAAAAACATCAAATTTTTTTAATCGTCGATTAAAAAAATGTACCTAATTTTATAGTTCCGGCACGTATTTATAAATGGATTTAATTTGATCGATCAATCAAGTTCGCGATTTTCTTTTCCTGTTTTAAAGCATTATTTAAGCAAAAACAGAAGAAAAAATCGCGAATTTGATTGATCTATCAAGTAAAATCCATTTCTGAATACGCCCCTTTCCTCCCATAAATGTGACGTGACGACTTTTCTTTTAATGTTACATCTTGCATGTTAACAATAGCAATGCCACGATGCCACTTCGACTTCCTTTGTTTATCTTGTGTTTTAAAGTTTTGATTGAATCAAATCGAGCCGATTTAAATGGGCCGAATCGATTCGTGTCTGATAACTAATAACTAATAAGTATTCTAACAATTCAAGTCGAATGCACTTGAATCGCGTCAAGTTGACTCGATGGAAATCGGTCGATTAATTGTGTCAAATTGAATCAATTAAAATCGGTCAATTAATCGCGTCGAGTTGAATTGATTAAAATTGATTGATTAATCAATTCAACAACGTTGCCGATTTAAAAAAAAATTGATTAATCGATTAATCGAGTTGATTTGACAGCACTACTTAAAACTGAGGCATGGAATTTCGACTCAACAGATAAGACTATTAACGAGAATGAAGGATGAGATTTACAATCAAGAAATTGAAGTGGAAGTACACGGGTCACTTAGCAAGGTTAAGTAAAAAAGATGGAATAAAATTGTAAAAAAGAAAAAGAGTAGCGGAAGACTATCTTTAAGATGGAGAGATGAAATATCAAGACTCACCGGAATCATGTGCGAAAGAACGGATGGGAAAAAAATTAAGTGCAGCGGCAGGCTTTTATAAATGAATAGAAGTAAAACAAAACTATTATCCAACATGGAAGAGGAATGTAAACTCACAATGAGGAACTGAAATAAAAGGAATTTCCAAATTTGACAATTTGGGACAAATACAATCGTTTGAAGACAGAACAGAGAGATAACGAAAAGAATAAATAAATTATGGACATGCTTTTGGACTTTAAAAAACGTTTATAAAGGTAAAATGAAGATTGAAAAAAACACGAAAATATTTTAAAGGTACACTCTACCAGTCCTCATAGAGTCCAAACGCGGGCCCTAACAAAGAAGCAAATGGAAAGGTTAACAATCACGGTCAGAAGGATGGAACGAAGAATCCTAGGGTACAGAATAAAAGACAGAGTGAAAAACAAAAAAATAAAAAGGAAACTGGTATGAAAGAGGTAAGTCAAGAGATCTAGAAATTAAAATGGGATTACATGCGACATATCGAACGTCAAGAAGGGACAAAAGATGGAAAAGAATAATCAGCGATCGGGAACCTTACGACAAGAAAAGAAGAAAAAGATGAAGACCAGGCACAATATGGCGTGATGATATAATAAAAGTTATCCTTCACTAAAGCCAGCTCACTCTAACCAGCTCACCTTAGCCAACTCACTTTATCCCACGGTCCAGATGAGCCGCGATGCGGGTCAGTTAGTGGAATATAATTTTTCTGACTTACAGCCGATTCTCTAAAATCCTCTACTTCAAATTCCTTTCCGCCACAAACAAAACAGAGTCGAGAGTCGAAACCTCCCCAACTATGGATATTTAGCAAATTTATCTCATCTATTTATTTGGTTGTTTATTAGCTTTCTACCAGTCAAAACTTTCTCTTATTCAGAAATATTATGATTAAAAGTGATCGAAGAAGACATCGAGAAATTAGCACCCCAAGCAGACCCGCATCGTTCAGGGGTCGGAAGGCGAACGTGGGCATTACACTCCCCACTTAAGCCGGCTGGCTGCTCTTTTTTTTAGTAGAGGGGCCGAGGTCCTGCTTTTTGCTATTTTTTACTTCTTCCTTTATTTTATCCATTTTTGGGTATGAAATATGCATTTTTTCTCCAAATTGCTCCGCTTCCCTCTATAAATACGATTACGTTACGAACCCGGCAGCAAGGTTTACTAAATGTTCCAGTAACTTCTCCTTACCTCTTTAAAATCAGAGACATGCTCCTTGACTCCTTCTCACATTCGGATTTTGTCTAATTTAATGCAAGAAATGCACGAGACTAAGAAGGTTATGAACAATACGCGCTGTGGTTAAAGAAGAGCCATTTCATGGGGCATTAACAGACTGTAACTCCTCCACCCTCATTCCAATAAATAACGGAGACAATAGACTCTAACTTCTCAATCCTCATTCCGATGAGTAAGGGTTAGAAGAGAATCGATACCCGCGACTCCAGAGTCAATATCACTCCAAGTTTCCGCTCGCTTCTTATTGTGAAAAATGAGTCAATAGCCGCATATGCACAATCCAACTTTCCTAGTAATGAGCGATATCTCTCTCACGCTTTCTGTATCAGGGGTTCCCAAAATTTCCGTTTCCCCCGTACCACTTAATACTTAACGTACATGGTTACGTACACGTACCATGTACATATACGTTAAATGGGGGGGGGGGGGTGAAATACGTTAGAATTTTATTTGTAACAGAGGTCAGTGGCACTTGGGGCGTAACCAAGAACTTATGAAAAATGCGGAGCAAACCAGAGAAAGCATACAAAACATAGGTCAGTTGCAAGTGAAGTAAACAAAAATCTTTTGAAATGAGTAACAAATTTTCAGATATTTTTTAATGTCAACAAGGGAGTAGCTTGAGTTCTCGTCCTCTCTTTGACAGCCCCTAGACCAAGATACAGTG
Organism: Acanthococcus lagerstroemiae; assembly: GCA_031841125.1. Classification (NCBI taxonomy): domain Eukaryota; kingdom Metazoa; phylum Arthropoda; class Insecta; order Hemiptera; family Eriococcidae; genus Acanthococcus; species Acanthococcus lagerstroemiae. The sequence continues at coordinate 21,172,873 of CM063107.1, forward strand.
AAGCGGTGGGCATGCACTGAGACAGATAATGTGAAAAGGAAAAGGGAGGAAGAATCATTAGATTAAGACAAAAAAGTCTAATTTCCACCCGCATATCATAACCGTGGTCACGCTCCAGAAACTGAGAATATTTTCTTACTAACTAATTCTGAACATCAACTTTCGATTCTTTGAATTGTTTCTGGTAGAGGGGATTATTTTGGGTTACACAATAACATCCGCACAAAATTCCACTAATCCAATTCATCAGATAATCACCATCTTTTGAATGAAAAAATTATAAGGAAGTGTCTATTGTTGTGGATTTTACCATCTTGTCTCAGCACCCGCAAAGCGTTTCCCCCAAGTTGTTTTCTACCAATAAAGCGGTATTATTACTCAAAAATATTGGAAGAATATGTGACCTGGAATCATGAAATGTGCCTCTGGTGTCAAAAAATCATTTTTTACTTTCTTGACAATTCTTATAGAAAAAAGCACGCTCTTTCGAATAAAACCGAGAAGCATATTTCATGATTTCAGGTCACATATGTTAAGAAGTTCAATTTACTATCAATGACTTCACATTTTCAAAAGTGATGACGTAAAGTTCCGTTATCGGTGTTTTCAGTCCATTATCGTGGTCAATATTTGACTGGTAGAGACGCACCAATGAGGGGGAAGGGCAACTGATCCCGCCCCCTGGAGAATTTTTCACTCAGCAGTTGGGAAAATCAAGGATGAGTTGAGAATTTTTAGTAGACGGATCAAAAAAGTTAGAAAAATCCAACAAGACAAAAGTTTTTTGTTTTTTTTCCTAATACAAAGAAATTGTTATTGATACTTAGGAATCCTGGGTAGAGTCAGTTGGGATTTCTTGCCCCCCCCCCCTTCCTCCAGAAAAAACTCTTCGGCACGTCCCAATTGACTGGTGCAGAGTTACGCGCTTTATACATTTTCCAGCACAACAAATGGCAATACTGGTACAGCTTTGATCCGTGAACACGATTCAGGGGCCAGATCGTAGTTATTAGCGCATCTGATATCACAATTTTCACAAATTCTTGAAGCTGTTTTGTCCGCAGATATCTGTCGTCGTGAACAAAATTTGTCCCACTCTCTAAATTTTGGGGCTTCTGCTCTGTATACTTGTTGAATATTCTTTACTACATACTTCTTTTTTTTATTATTTTATACGCCAAAGTGGCTTTTTCTAATTCGCTCTCAACCCGAGCGCGAGCCCTGGAATCCGCCCTTTCAAGCATTTACTAAGTATTATGGGGGGGGGGAATCTTACAAAAAAAAAGAAATGCCACCTTAATATCCACAGTACCTGGAGAATGACCCAACCATGAAAATAAAGTAGAAAAATTAATGATAATTTTTTCCTCTTACCTCACGTGCTACCTGAACAGCATTCGTGCTACGCATTCCATAATCTAAGAACCCATGCTCTCTATATCCTTATTAATCAGACATTAGAAAGGTCTAGTGCCGAACGAACGACCCACACGAATGAAGCGAGTGTCAATGAGAATGTTGAATTTTGAAGTAGACGAGGGTGGATGCAATCCCTGGTCATTCTTACAATTTCGAAACAGTTTGCTCATGGGAGTTCAAACACCTGACTTTTATAATTTCTACCTTTAGAGCTCATGTGAACAGACCTAAACGAGCTCTTCGAGGAAATATTTCGGATCTGCCTGCAGGAAGGGAAACGAAGTGGGCGCATACACAGATGGCGCAATAATTAAAGGAATTATCGGCGGGATACGTGGGGTTTATGAGGAAAGTTTTAGCTTTGCAGAATAACAACGTGAAACGTGTCGAATTAAGACGCAAGTTCGAAATTACGCCTACAGGTCATTAAATAGTTGCACACTCTCGTAGAAGATGTTATAGCTACCTTTAATTTCGAAGACATTCCGTCGGCGTTGTTGATAAATTATTCATCTGTTCAGATTCGAACTTTAAAAACCACTCGGTATAAAACAGCAGGACTTCCGAAAAGGAACTACTATCAATTTCTGTGTTTCAAGTGTGATCCCATCTGATACAAGATAATTCAATTCATAAAATTACGTAATTTGGTCACTGCTGCGAGAGAGACATATCTCATGAGAAGAACCTATATGGGCGATTTAGAATGATATAGATTGATTCTCATGCACTTAAGCGAAAGTGTACACACTCAGTTCTGTATTGTTCTGGGTAAGATACACATTCTTCTAACAACAATTTCTTCAATCACAATTCGTGCCAATTACGTACATGGAAGGTTATTCTGTGCCATACTACATTTGGTAGGGAGACACGGTACGAGTTTCAACCTTTGAACTAGTCGAATCCTTCCAGTTTTTGAATTACAGAATCAAAAAAACATGTGTCACTTTGTACAAATCACTGTTTCACGAGTTTAGTTTAATTTGACGGGGACCGACTTGGCGGGGACCGATTTGGCGGGGACCGATTTGGCGGAGACCGATTTGGCGGGGACCGATTTGGCGGGAGTGGTTCAATGTGGCAGAAGATCAATTCGGCGGAGTGTTGATTTGGCGGTAAGAAAATAGAAAATGAAAATAGTCTTGAATGTAATAATACCAATAATAATCCACTCGTAGTAAAATACTGAATACAAAAAGTCCATTATTTTGACAAATTATGCGCTATAGCGCGTAAATATTCGATTGCCGCGCGATTTTTCAAAATCTTTTGAGCCCCCCCCCCCAGCTTTGGCCCATCAAAATTTTATTCGACCGGACCGGGCTTAAAAGTTGTCTTTTGTGACCCTCTACCACACTGAAGGATGTATTCCACGATTTGCAAATTTTCGAATAAAATAGTTTTTTTGGACTTAACCTTTTTTGGTTCGAACCGATTCAAGTTAAGAGAGTTTTTTTTTCGTCAAGTGGACATATTTAGGGCAAATATAGATTTGGACGTAAGACTGAGACTTCTTTAAATGCATAGTTGAAGTAAAAATAGATGGGAGATATCTAAACAATCTGAAATTTGCGGACGACCTTAAACTTCTAACACAAACAAGGAAGGCCTAGAAAAAATTAGACAGGAATTGGCGTAGACGGTTTAACCATTAAAAAAAAAAAAACACAAAAAAACAGAGTACATGAGTAGCAAAGAACACCAGTCACAAGATACAATTACATTGGAGTGTATGGAAATGAAGACAGTAGAGGAAAATAAGTATCTAGGTCAAACGATAGAGCTTTCCAGGACAGAATACAGAAGAACTCAAAATTCGGGAAAAATAAAGGATGGGGAAAATTTTGGTCTCCAGAGAAGATATTTCAGAACAAGAAAATTTAAATCGAAAATAAAAATTATGGACAGCGGCGTAATGCCAGTGCTGAGTAATGGATGTCAAACATGGTCCCTCACAAAAGATCAAACAGTAAAACTACAAAGCAAACAGAGGGTCATGAAGGGGAGAATTTCAGGACCAGACAAGGTCAGTAATAGGAAAATAAAAGATAGAACGCAGAGCAAGGACACAGGAGCGACAATAAAGCAACGTATTAAAATTTAAATGCGCAGGGCACAAGCACAGGAATAAAGAAGACAGGTGCAGTTGGATAGTAACAAATTGGACCCAGTATGAAAACATAAGAGGAAAAGTTAGATCAAAAATCAGATGCAGGGATGAGATGAGAAACAGATTAGGACGTGCCTGGAACAGTAAGGCCTACGACGGAACCTAGTGGAGGAGGGTCGGAGAGGCTTATGCTCGGGAATAGGCTGATTATATGTAACACTGTACTAGGTGAAGAGCGTGTTGTTTTTTTGTTTTTTTAAAAAGATTTTTACTATCGAAAAGGATTATAATCTTAATACTAATTTATGTATTGCTAGAATTACAGTGTCTTAATAATATTAAAGGCGAGTGCTGAATTCTAGGGCTAGGGGTGTGTAGACGTGGTTGTCTGAGAGGAGGTATTCAAGTGTAGGTGGGAATCGTAAGGAGTTACGTAAAGCTTGGTTTGTGGGGCAGTCAATTAATATGTGTTTAATAGTCAGGTTGATGTGACAACTGTTGCATTGAGGAGGGTTGGATTTCAGGAGAAGGGAGGAATGAGTTAAGAATGAGTGGCCTATTCTGAGTCCAGATAGTGATGTTTCGATTAGTCTATTTTTTTGTGTTAGAACGTGCCAAGGGAAGATGTTTGATTCAATTTCACGAAGTTTATTGTTTTGTAGGTTAGTCCAGGTTTTATTCCATAAGGAGAGATATTTTGTGTTTAAATAAAGGCTGTATAACCAAATTATTGTATGGATGTGAGACTGGACAATATAGGAACATACGAAAGAAAAGGGATAGAAGATTTTGAAATTGGGTGTTATCGGAGAATAATGAAAATCAAATGAATAGAAAATATGAGGAATAGAGAAGTATTGAGGCGAATGGGAACGGAAACAAAAATTTGTAATATAATTGTAAAGAAAAATGTTGAAAATGATGGCTCATAATGTAAGACATCCAGGGATATTGCTATTACTGCTAGAGGGAGGGGTTGAGGAAAGGAACTGGAAAGGAAGTCAAAGAATGAGCTATATGAAAAGCAAGTAATGAAGGATACAAATGTTAATTCTTCTCACAAATGAAGAGAGCAAATTGGAGAGATGTAACCCACCGGTTGAGAGACTATACGGAATATATCATCATTATCAAAGTCCTACACACAAGTAAATCTCCCCATTCCAATGTCTCCAATCTGAAAATTAGTTCGTGATTTAGCCACCCGAATTCCGAACCATTAACCAGGATTCATTACAGTTACTTCGGCCGGATTTCATTTGAATATTCGGAAGAGGAGGAGCAATAAAAGATACGACCAATTGATTTTTTAAATGACGCTCCGACTTAATTAGGTACCTAAATGTAACGCACAAACTGAGCCATAAAGTTCTTTTGCTATTTAAACTTTAACTACACACCGAAGTCGCATTTAAATAAACCTACTTAACACGAGAAAACAGGAAGTTTGGTGATGCAAAAGAACATACGAAACTTCCCGAATCTGTGTTTCCACCTAGCTGATAATTTTGAAATGCTGAAGAGCAGTTACGAGCTTTTTAAATTGCACATGTTAGGGCAGTAAGCGTTCACGTTGCTTCGAGTTCGAGTGCGAAAGCTCGAAAGAATCTAGACGAAGGTAAATCGGGAGAAACTCACGAAATGTAGCAACGATTTGGTTTATGGGTATTTAAAAACCTCTTGAAAAGTTTCTGGTTCCGGATGCAAAAGTAGGTTAATTTCGGACAAGGAACACCGGGCACGAAATTGTGCGAACGTATTTTCCAAGGTCGCTCGATGATATCCAGATGTTCACTAGAGATCTTCACGAATAACTGCACACTTTACCCCAGAACTACTCATTAGAGAAGGGAAATGTGGTAATGGGTGTTATTTTTAATTTGACACACGGTGCTCACATTTCTGCAGATCAGGTAGGATTCTAGAATTCCCACCTAATCCATAAAAATGTGCACCAGAGCCGCAGAGAACGAGAGCACAGGGTTCGAGATGCCTCTGAAAACATGTTTAGGACTGTAATTGACAAATTCAGCAGTTTTGAACTCGCAATTTGACAAAAAACAACAACTATAGTCGAACTTCCACATAACGAAGTGCCAAGGGGACAATAAGGTTTTAGTTCGTTAAATAGAAATTTTTCACAATACATGATACATTTACAAAACAGTTGCGAGTCCATATTTTTCTGCAACATCTTCCTTTTTCGCATGCCACTGTCGCCATATTTTATTATAGCCACTTTCTCAGACACATCAACACATTTTCTCTTCGACATGTTTGGGAAAATTCGTAAGAGTGCGCGATAACACTAGAATTAATGAACTTTGAGCGGAAAATAGTTCGTTAATCAGAAATTCTTTTCGTTATATAGAACACATTTCCTTATGTAAATTTCAAGGGACCAGGGAAAAATTAGTTGTATAGAAACTTTCGTTGAATAGAAGTTTGACTGTAGTTGGAAAAATTGAATTAAATTTTCAAAAGTTAAAAACAAAGGAACATAATTATTGTGTTACAAATTTTCTATCAAACAGCTTATTGATTTCAATGTGGTAGTTGGCAATTTGAAAAATTCACGTTAGCAATCTAACAAATGAAAGTTGGTGATTTTACAAGTCTACGTGTGAGTCTTGAACTGGATACCTAAAATTCCATAAGAGAAAAATTTATTATACACAGATGATATATATTAGGTATGTGTAATTTTAGTACCGAAGTTTACGATTTTGTGTAACAATTTCATGAAAGAAGCAAATGTACCTAATCAAAAAGGATTTTAAAAAATCAGAAGCAGATAAACTTATTGTAAGTATTTGACACCGATTACGTGATTTTACAGCTGTGTATAGAAAACAGTTTGATAAATGTGAGTTGGCAGCTGGTAGTTTTAGGACACGCACATCAAAAAAATTGAATTGGGTTTCTCAAAATTATAAACGAGGAAATTTGTTTCAATTGAAGATGCAAAACCGAGAAATCAAATAAAAATTCTTCCCTCTTTTGTCAACCAGCAGGTCAGAGAATAAACCCAAATATCCCAAAGGCCAAAGCTGATTTATTGTGAAAACATAATTCTGCTTCCCCCTGAGAACGAATCCTGAAGATGTGTCAATGAGCAATGACATACACAAAGAGATATCTACTTCCTAGAGGGAGAGAAATCAAATTTGTAACTTCAGTTTTTAAAATTCTATACAAAATTTTCCTCGTTTTCTTCTGAATATTACCAGTATTTTACAAACTATGCACCTTCAATTAAAAGTCTGAGAAAGTCGCCTTAGAAAAATAGTAAGGAATTTAAGAGTTAGCAATTTGATAAAATTGAGTGGGCATGTCACGCCTATGTCCTCCCCCACTCAGGAATCAGAAGTCAGCGGGAAGCCGAAGTCGGAATGAGCAAAATTTTAAGAAGCCGGAAGCCGGAAGCCGAGAAGCCGAAATAGTCGGAAGTTGGTAGCCGGTAGAGAAGCCAATTGTTTTTCGGTTTCTCACAGCTTCTTGTGATTTGTGACTTCTGCTTTCTGTCGTTTCGGATAAGATTTATGATCTCTCTACTAGTACATGCATTATTTTGAGTCTACAATAGTACTTTATAGGGTCTAAATGTAGGGCACTTTTCTTTAGAACGTTCTCCTGTAAAATTACGATTTTTATGTACCCAATGTTCCTTTATGGAAGCGGAAGGTCACATTTAGATAATTTCTAAATTCTCAAAAGTCAAAGAATGTTTATCGTTTAGTTGCTCTAGAATGTTGTGCCGACCCGAAAAAGTAGTAAGTGATAGTTGATACTTGAAAGCTAGCAGCCAGGAGCCGGGAGCCGAAAAAATGATACCCGGAAGTTCTATAAATCTGGGGTAGCCGGAAAGCGGAAGAGCAGTTTCTTCAATCAGCTTCTCGTCCCTACTCGGACTTCAGTGATAAAGGACTCAAGAGTTGGCAATTTGATAAAATTCAGTTAGCATGTTCGAGGGTGTCCCTTATTTTACAAGTTTTCGCCAATTGATTAGGGTCGCACTGAAATTTGTTCCAATAGACTTAGAAACTTGCCATACAAAATTTGAGCTTAATTTGAGGTCATTAACCCGTGCTGCTTTGACCTTGCAGTTATATGTAATACTGAGATTTTACAAAAAAACCGCGAATATCTCGGAACATATCAACTTCAGGACCAAAATGTGTACGACATAAAAGTTCCATGTTAAATTTTCTATAAGAAAGATCTGATACAACTTTTCTCTAGAATACATATTTACCGAAATAATCGCCAAAATGTGTGAAAGTTTCGAGGAACATGTCTTTTGTTATTTTTTTTCTTTCATAACCGATCTTTACTAGCTAAATTTAATTATCTAAGAAAATATTCACTTTAGGACCCAAATGCAAATAACATAAAATGTTTCTTGTTAAATTTTCTACAAGAACGTCCCATACAACTTTTCTTTCGAAAACATATTTATCGAGATAATCACAAATTTCTGCGATTATCTCGGTGAATACGCGTTTTGGAGAAAAATTGTATGGTATCTTTTTCATAGAAAATGTAATAAGAAATATTTTATGTTATGTACATTTCGGTCCTAAAATTGGTATGTTCCGAGATATTCGTGGTTTTTTGTAAGATCTCAGAATTACACGTAACTTCAAGGTCAAAGCGGCACGGGTTAACGACCTCAAATGGAGTTTAAATATTTTATGGCGAGTTTCTAGGTCTAGTGGAATAAATTTCAGTGCGATCCTAATTAATTGGCGAAAAGTTGTAAAATAGGGGACACGCTAATGTTCATGCCTTTGCCTCTCTCCCCAAAAACATGCCTTAGCTACCACCCTCATGAGGGCAGGAATATTTCAAAGTACAACTTCGACTTCGGCTCCAAAAATTAATCTGCTAGCAGGTTCCAAAAATTGCGAAAACAACGTATCTGAAGACAGAAAGAAATATGAGCACGACATCTTAGTCATCTAGCAAGCAACTGAAAAAATCTTCACTGAAACAAACAAATAATATAAAATCCAGCCAAAAAAGAAAAGAGCACCTGTATTCAAGTCTACGACGTAAAGTGTGATGTGTGCAATGTGATTTACGAACGAGAAGTAGGCAGAGAGATTTTTTTCTTATTCGGAGAAGACGACTCCTGAACATCAGCCAAGCACCCTCCAGCTATAATACACAGTAAGTGTTGATTTTCCATAGTTATAATATTTTTTCGGTATTAAAATCAAAAAGCTGAAATTTCATAGTTTCGTAAAATTATGGTTGTTGATTGAAATGACGACACGTCGCTTATCAGAATAATAACTGTAAGATACCTGCGTAAATAAAAACACTTTTGAATAAATTAACTCGCCTTGTTATTGCGTTTAAATTTGCACACGTTTATTGATCAGTTCGACCAAATTCCACGAAAAATTTCCGTACCTTAACACCGAACTTACTGCGTCCAAACAAGCCTAATCTTGACGTACACGCTGAGTGGAAAACGTATGCATTAAGGTCAAGGTTATTACACGTTCGGATGCACAGATATTCTGATATAAGGAGTATCTTTATAAAGCGATGGGTTTCAATTTCATAAGCATCTCATTAATCGTGTTACAGTAGCTAACAGCCGCAGTGAACTTATACTAAGTCTGAAACCTTTATTATTTATAGTTTGTGAATCGAAGACTGTTCTTTTTAAACCATGGCAAAAACATTACTGGTAAGTAAATATCGTTGATCTCACCTTAATAACGTGAATGTTAAATCGTATACTCCGTGAAATTCGCAGTTGAAAGCTAGACATAATTCCGTTAAAAAATATTTTTGGTTTGACCCGATAGTCAAAAATATTCATTCATGATGTCATGAAATACCCTTACCTTCTTTGTAGACTGCGAGGTAGGTGGAAATCTCTAAGTGATGTCTAATTTTGTTTCTAGTGAAAATTTTTGCTTTTAGTAAGGGAAAGGGACGGGAACATATAACACTAATAATTGTGGAATTTTAAATGGCAAGATTTCAAATTAGCAACTAAATTAGATTTTTCTTTCAGTTAATTTTGAATATGGAAGGAAGGTTACTAGTTACGACCTGATGTCTCCTGTTGACTATACATAGTTTTAGATCGAAATCTGCTAGTTAATTAGTTAACACAATGCACAAGGACTCCAGAGAACCTTCTGATAAACTGGAGCATAGAATTCTCCTCAAGAAACTGTGCAACGAAATTCTTTCGGATTCTAACTCACCTATTCGACTTTTTTGGTAGATACGTTTGAGCTCCCACCCCTCGACATTAAAATAGTAATTTTCTTACTGGAAAAGAATCCGCGTCTTTCCACTCGAAGCTCCTCAGCTTTTTCGCATCCATTAAGCTTCGTAGATATCAGGACACCCTGTATTCATTCAAGCAATGTGCAACAAAAATACTTTCTGTCCCGCGAAAATTTCCAATAAATTCAGGAAGTTCAAAAAAAGTAAAAAACATTTTCGACTTTTTACTCGCAGATTTGGGATGTTAGTTGATGAAATTCTTGAATATAACTTCAGTTATTCGAAAACCAACCACCTAATTTTGTGCAAAATTGCATTTCAAATTTCTTGAAGGAAATTCAATACTTTCCTGTTTTATACTTTAAAAAATTCTTCAACAATCCACACGATGCGACATAATTATCAAAAATCAAAGTTAATCAAATTTCTGAGTATTCGTTTTCTCGTTCGTAGTGAACATCTCACTTCCTATGAGTTACATGAGAAAAATCCTGAAGTTTAAATTCATTTTTCTGATGGAACTGATGGATCTGCTAATAACGAGAGTCAGATAGTAATCAGATGATTTTAAAATCAATTTTGAATATCCTCATGTGAAGGTGAAAAACGACGAAGACCTTACAGATATTTATTATTTTCGTCTTTAAGAATCTTTCACAAATGAGACTGCAAAAAGTGTATGATAAGAAAAAATTAATTCTGGTAAAACCCTAACAATAATTATCCTGTACATTGAAAATTTTTTTCAAAATAAATGACTCAAGACCATGAAAATTGGGATGCACTAAGAAGAGAGAAGAGCTACTTTCAAAATTTTAGTAAGTTAAAAAATAATAATGATAAATAAAGAACAATTTTAGTGGGACATACTGAAGTAGAAGCGAGAAGAGAAATCTCCAAAATTTTGGTAAGCTAAAAAAATTTTTAAAATGAAGAACAATTTTTTTGTTTCCTGATTTCCCTTTGGTCAGTAATGCGATATTCGAAATGGTAGTTTCCGTGGCCGGGGGTACGGTGTCTCAGGGGCCATTTTGGCATGCGTGCATTGCCATACATACCACCACACCATTCGCTTCTTGATTCCTAAAATTCCTCAAGTAAATAAAAGAAAAAAATTGTGATTTCATATAGCGACAGTAACAGGTATGCATGTATGTACATTGCACATTGATTTCAGCGTGGAGGGCGGGGGGAGCGTTTAGAAGTTTTTTTTCACGTTCTCAAAGCATTTATTTACATGGTCCTAGTGTGTCTTTTCAGAATCAGTAAGAACTGATGGGACGGGAAGGGGGTTGCTCTCTTTCACTCGAAATGTTGAAGAAGAATCATTTAGTTTTGGAAATGGTGGAATTTTGAAAAGGTCCGAGATGCTGCTACCCAAGATGGTTGAAACTAAATCATGAAAAATCGACTTCGACTCTCAAGTTTATCAAATGGCCCCTCAAAGGACCGGATCCAAAATTACTCTCAAAATTAATTTAGGAGCCTTCAAAACCTGTAAATTAAGTATCGTCTCGAAATAATGACCATTACTAGATCTCAATCCCCTTTGGTGGTTCCTCGACAGGTTGTAGGAATTCTCTCAAAACTGAACTAAAAAACTATGAAAACCTGTAAATTGACTTCAATCTCAAATTTATTTTTTCACACTCTCCCATTTTCTAACCCTCTTTCGAAGGCACCGACCCGGAACATGGATTAATATTATTTTATACTCAGTCATTATCAAATTATTTCTCAGAATTAATGAGAGAAAAGCTTGAACTCTATTAGAGGTCAAGAGAATGATTTATGTGACGCCACCTGTTAATATTATTCGATCGAATTAAAATTTTCAATATTTTTCAGTTTCATCACAAAAAATTAGAACCCGCTCTGCACGGTGCAGAATTTAGAAGTTCGCAGAATAACTAGCGCCCTAGTGTGCTGTCTTTGTTTCTTCTCTTTTTGGAAATAAAAACACCCCTCGTAATGAATTTTGGAATTAAATTGTGGCAGTGCAGGGAATAAGGTCCCAATTGGTCGATACGAAGTTAAGAGTAGCGGTATATACCGGATGAAATTTCTACAGAGTGTCTACAGAAACTGAAAAGTAAAAATGAAGTACATTTCCAGGACTCTTTGCAGGACTGTAGCCGAAATATTTACCATCTTTTTCCCGAGTGTGCAAATCTTTTTTTTTTCAATTGTTTTATTCCCTTTACGCCTCCCTCCTTTTGCTCCCCCACTTCTCCCTTGTGAATATAGATCCTACGCTACACTTTTAGGAATCGCAAAAAATTATTTTTGAGGATTTCTAACAAAAATGAAGGACTCTTCAATCTTTTTTTTTTTAATTTTAGCACTTTTCAGGACTTTCAGCTCATGTAGACATTCTGTTCTAACAAAATAAGATCTCGAGGTACTTTAGCACTAAAATTCACCGGGATATGGCTGCTTAAAATAGAGATTTCAAAACCTGATTTTCAGGAAAATGCAATTTTAAAAAAGGCCCAAAAACAAAAAATTTCAAAGTGGCATATCTCCGAGACAAATAAAGCTCGAAAACCCTGCGAGGTCTCATTTTGTCAGAAATTTTATAGAGAAGTTCGTCGATAAAGTGAGGCATTTTCAGAAAACGAATACGAAATTAAGAGTTTAATTTCCAGCAATAACAAAACTGAGTTAGGAGGAGGGGGCGAAACAGTGAGAAAAGGTGAGTTCACGTCCCGTCTGTAATTGACGAATGAAGTCAGACAGAGAAAAACGGATCGGAGGGTTCATCCTCCAAAATTGTCACGAATCCCGATTTCGACAGTTTCGACCATGATTCACAAAAATCGCCGTATCTCGAAAACTTGGGTCGACAAAGTGGGACCTTATTCCCTGCACTGCAATAACTACATTTTATTCGAGCGAGTAGCTTAAAATTTTTTGCAAATTCGAAATTCTCAATTCTGTGTTTAGTGGTGCAAAAAAGTGCATTCGAGAATAATAACTTTAATCAGTTTTGAAACTGGTTGCATCATATGTACTAGAATCTTGGGCTTTTCTCTACTCCCCTTCCTTGTGAGAAAATACCTTTACCTTGGTTCTGCAAAACTGCAGAAGAAGATCAGTCAATTCACGGTACACTGAGATTGATAAAGGTAAAGCAGCCCCCACCTCTTTCACGAACTTACAGAATAAGAAAAAAAACTGTCAAGAAATTTGAACGAACTGAAATCTTACTTTGTCAGTTTCCCAACCCGAGGGAAGAAAATTCAGAATAGGTTTTTTTGCGAACCAATCTCAGAGACAAATTTTAAAGGCGATCCAATTTAAGCAAGCGGTTGTGAGAGTACTGTGTCGGAAAACGGTGTTTTTTTTTAAACAATTAAGCCGAGATTATTCATTCAAAATTCTGAAATAAAAAACATGTTCCATAGCTTACGATCGAACCTACAGCTCAAGTCAGTTATCTTTTTCTTTCAGAAAATATACGCCCCCCCCCCCCCCAGTAAATTACCAACGAGGCCTGAGTACGCAAACTAAACATTTAATATAGTATCCGATTCAATGAAATTCATTTTCAATTTGTTGATTGACGCGTAAGTGGAGTCACAAGAGATGATTATTAAATTTTTTAGCTTTTCATGTTGATGAAAATGGGGAGGGGTCTGAAATGTTCTCTAATTGAAGGTATATAAAGTTTCGTTTAAGAAAGTTATACAATAAAATACATTATTTAGAATTTACAGAACTGATGAGAAAAAGAATGCTGCAATATATGTGACAGTTTCTATAAAAAGGGGTAACTTTGTCGATCGATCAAAGTTTCAGGAAATGCGAAAAAAGAAAAAGAAAATTTTTTGGTCGAAAAAATCAATTTTGAGATTTTGGTTGATTTCTATACAAAAAACATTGCAATAACGAAGAGACAAAATTTACGCGAATGAGAGAGAAGAGGGAGAGAGAGAGAGAGAGAGAGAGAGAGAGAGAATTATGAAAGAGAATGAGAAAAGAATGCGAGAGTCTGCGTTTGCTTCTTCGTGGTTTTTCGGAGCTTACAAATAAATCCGATGTTCTGAATTGTTACCACGCAGAAGAGCGAAAAATTACCTTTCCGACACGCCCTCATCGAAGCTGGTAACGTGATTCCGCGGCGAATTAGGGCCGCTTGACGGAGTGGGAGGGGAGGAAAAGGTATGTCTAACTTTAAACGCGTTTTTCCTAAAAACGTATTTTAGTGCGTTTTTGTTACACTCATCTTTGACCGCTTGTATCTCCGGAACAAAACACGCTACAAATCTCGCCGATAGCACGTTGGAATGGGTATTCGTTCCTCTATTACATATTGGCCGTAATTCAAAATTCGTCGGATCGACAAAGCTACCCCTTTTTATAGAAACTGCCACATAATATATGAATGTTCAGGTCTGAAATGTTCTCTAATTGCAAGTATATGAAGTCTCGTTTAAGAAAATTATACAAAAAAATACATTATTTAGAATTTACAGATCTGATGAGAAAAAGAATGCTGCAATATACATGGATGTTCAGGGAATATAATTTCAGAGGGTTGGAGGATATTCTAAATTTACTGGGTTCAAGAATCGAACTGACAGGGCATATACCGCATTCAAAGGACGTTTGATAAATTACACATTGTAACGATGATGAAAATAATAATAATCATCTTTGTTGCAGATTATTTCCTTGTGCTTCGCCACGTTAATACTGCAGACATTCTCCCTGCCTGAACCCGACACCGATACTAAAGAGAGAATTAATCAAGGTGGAGGAGTCGGTGGTCACCAAGGAGGTGGAGGAATCGGTGGTCACCAAGGAGGTGGAGGAATCGGTGGTCACCAAGGAGGTGGAGGAATCGGTGGTCACCAAGGCGGTTCGCTTGGAGGAGGAGGTGGACGCGGTCAACAAACTGGACAAGGTGGACGCGGCGGCAGCGGTGGTATCGGTGGAGGACGCGTAGTAGGTTATTAAATTTAAAAAATGATGAAGCACGTACCCATTCCCCCCTACTTGTATCTAAATCACGAAAATTTCTTTTCGATATTTTCAGGCCTGTAAAAACTGTGTATAAAATAATTAAATTTCGTATCTAATATTATGTAATCGTATTTATTTACTGTTTTCTGAAACTGGTTGGAACACCCGTGAAAGTGCTAGGTATTTTCCAATCACGGTAGACGATTAGTTCAAAGTAATTTTTTACATGAAGTGCGTAGTAGGGTGCCACTAATTCGTACCGAAAATAAAAAATATTAAAATTTTCTTGAGTAACCCCCCAACAATAATTCCCTAAAAATTTCGTGCTTTGAGCTTCAAGTTCTAAAAATACATGTCCGAGTGACTGGACAAGGTGGACAAATTGGACAAGGTGGACGCGGCGGCGGCGGTGGTATCGGCGGAGGACGCGGTGTAGGTTATTAAATTAAAAAACTGATGGAGCACGTTCCCTTTCCCCCCTACTTGTATCCAAATCACGAAAATTTCTTTTCGATATTTTCAGGCGTGTACAAACTGTGTATAAAATAATTAAATTACGTATCTAATATTATGTAATCGTATTTATTTTACTGTTTTCTGAAACTGGTTGGAACACCCGTGAAAGTGCTACGTATTTTCCAATCACGGTGGAAGATTAGTTCAAAATAATTTTTTACATGAAGTACGTAGTAGGGTGCCACTAATTCGTACCGAAAATAAAAAATATTAAAATTTTCTTGAGTAACCCCAACAATAATTCCCTAAAAATTTCGTGCCTTGAGCTTCAAGTTCTAAAAACACATGTCCGAGTGCGTCCGAAAGCAAGGCGGTCAGTAGAGCATCACTCCACGTAACTGATGGATGAACAACGGGCCCACGAAACCAACCAGAAAAATTATCACAATTTCGTTCCATCGAATCGATTCATTGGACACAAAATCAACGGACTTCTAGAATTCATCATTTTATTCACTCACAATAATTTAATTAGTATTTGTTTAACACTTGTTCCCAAATTACACCCTTGAATTGAGTTGCAAGGCGGCATAATTTTCACTTTTAATATTCTTGACAGCGATGCAAGTCATTTGACAACTGTAGTGGTTATTTCAAAATACAACTTTCGCTGAACTAGCTAATATTTCAGGTTTTGAATTGTTATTCAAAATCTAAGAAATAAAACTACCATTACGGCTGCTCACAGTTTCCCAGGGACTGTATAGAATCATGGTTCTTCTCCCTCCTTGTTACGCTATTTATTATTATTTTATCGTTCTGAGTCGAAAATAGAGACATACAGCACTTGCACAAAACTATGATTGCGTACTACCAAACATGGAACAATAGGAAATAACGAAATCTTTGGAACTCGCTATTATTTGATCAAAATGTAGGGGATCAAGGTTAGTGTTCCAATTTGATTTTTCATAATATTTGAAAATGGTAGGTATACTTTCTCAACATGAGACTAATTTACTATTATATTTTTGCATGAGCTTCAGTACTAGAGTGTTTCGACTATCATAAAGTTACAGAATACTTAAAAAATAGGGCCCTCGTGAGAGGGTGTGAGGATGTGACCCCGTCATTTGGTAAATCTCTTCATTAATAAAGTTTATAACAGATTTTCGAAGTTTTTAATCGGCCTACTAAATTTGGTTCCTGGATTCACTCAGGACACAAATTTAAAATATTTTAGTTTTCTACTCAGTTTATTGAGTCTACGAGAGCTTATAGTTACAAAAATTTGACGAATGTACTAAAATTCAACGAATTCGCGTGGCTGATGCAGTCACAATATTCGTTAAATTTTTAAAATTTGACGAAATTGCAAATAGTTACTAATTTTAATCAACTGACGATGTTCGAAAATGCTTTCAATCATACAAATTCGCTATATTTGTTAAATTTTCTTTACATTTTGGTATAATTCACTACACATTTAACAAACACGACAACTGTTAGGAAAGGGCGAGAGAGAAAATGCCCCAGATTTTCACAATATGCATTATTTTACCAGATGAAGGTATGTATTTCTTCCTCAAAAAAGCAGGACATAGCCAGGATTGTTCAGAAGAGAGGGCTCACTGGAAGCTCACCTAGGACACCCAACTTATGAATTTTTTCTAACGAAGAGAAAGAGGGGTAATGAAATTCGTTTGAAAGAAATTTTTTCGGAGGTTTTAGATACCTAAAATTTTTACTGAAGCTTTATACTCTGAAATTCATATTTTTTTGAAAGTTTGCCACTAACTTAAGTATTACGATCGTATGCTGCCTCTGTAAAAATTAGCTTAAGATCAACAAACAAACAATTACAATACGAGATGAGGTACCTACTTTTTTCAATTTTTTATTTTCCCGCAATTTTTTCTTCATGTTTTTCAACATTTTCTTTTGACATGCAAAAAAAATTGAAAAAAGCTCGGATTGGCCAGCGAAGGCTCTGCCTCCTTTAGCCCTCCTAATTATGGGCCTGTGAAAAAGGTTTTATACGATTAAAAACGAAATCGGCCTCCTACTCGTGAGTGATACGTCCATAATTAGAGATTGCTCAGTGTTATCTAGATTTTAGTTTTCCTTTCGATCATAGAGCAGATAGATGTCTGATCTCCATTCCTGAAAGAGTAAAAATTGCAGCATTCCATCAGGTCAAGACCCGCAAAAAACTAATTATCCCAATTCACAAACAGTAGACAGCCAGACAACATATGTGCTGTGTTGCCAGGTGAAAATCTCAAAAATCCACTGCCAGCTTGTTTAAAATAAAAAATCCACCATTGAAAAAATTATACTATTTTCATCTTATCAAAATACAAAGCATTCAGCACCTTTAATTAATGTTGCAACTGAATCCGCATTGATAATTTAGTATATTTGTTCATTTTTTCATACATTTTTATTTCAATACTGTGAGTAATCTAATAAAGAGCAGAAATGGACGCTATTCAGCATAAGGGAACCAACAAACATTTGTAAACAAAATGAGTTAATAGTATCGTTGGAAAGAGCGTAAAAAGTAGAACTTTTCAAAATTGGCCCCCCCGATTCAATAAATGTGTACTCACGTTGAGGCAAACCACACAGTTTTCCGTTTTCAATGTAAACAAATCTGCTGTGATACGGGATTTTGACCTATGTATACTTGAGAATCTCCTGGGAAAAGATCCTAATATACGTGAGCTTTAGGTCCTTTTTCCAGGACATTTTTGGATGGAAATAAGTCAAAATCCCATATCACGGCAGAAATGCTTTAGTGATGTTAATTCTATAGGTGCGGTGGTATAAGTTGAGTTAAAATCCGCCGGGAGGGTCAAAAATCCACCCCAGGGTGGATTTTTCCACCCATTTGGCAACACTGCATACGTGACCTGGGTTAACAAAATATGCCTCTAGTGCGGAAACAGGTTTTCGAGATGAACGAGTGTATAGATGGGTAGGTGGTAGAGGTGCGCACCTGCGCACAGATGTACACACTGTACACAGAGTGTGTACATCTGTGGTGGTGCGTTTACGCGTTGCTATGACAACTGCGTTTCGAATTCTCGTTCTCTGTCATTCCTGTAGGCCAGTTTCACACGACGCCATGCAAACGGATGTTTTTAAACTTTTGACGTAATATTTAAATGCAATTTGTAGAAAAACTAATGAAGATAGGAAGCTGCGATTTATTTCATTCGAAAGAGCGCGATTTGTTCTATAAGAATTGCTAAGAAAATGAAAAATGATTTTTTGATACCAGAGGCACATTTCATGATTCCTGGTTACACATGGAAAATAAACTAAATAGTTATCTAGAGACAAGCTAACAATAAAAGGTTCAAAAATTCTATAACAAAATTGAGATTTTTTTGGAAAACTTTAAGCACATCTAGCCTTAAAAAAAACTAAGGAAGGCACCAACGATAGGTAAATTAATTGTGAAAACTAAAAAACTAATAGACAAAAGAGAGACTTTGATAAAATTACCGGTCTTGACTCTTCAACAAAGAGTCAAACTGGCGGAACTTCACAAACTAGTACGACGACAAATAAGGAAAGATTGTACGAATTTTGAGGAGCAAAAGACAACTGAAATTATAGAGCAAGCATGGTCAACCCGCAAACTAAGAAAAGCTCTTCGGCAAGACACGAACCTAATTCCGGCATTGAGCGACAAGAAAGGCAAAACAGTAACAAAAATAGAAAAAAAAATTAATAAGGGAGGCCACAAGAGTCACACAGAGTTGTATATGGATCCAGATAAACATAGGGAACCTGGTGAAGCTCTTGATGGGGGGACTGTCGAAGGAGAGAACGTAGAAATGGAAAACGTCCCACTCTTCATGGAGCAAGAAATTACAAAAGTAATAAGGAATCTAAAAACAGAAAAAAACTCAGGGTCCGGATAAAATTAACAATAAATACAAAAATATTTGGAGAGACACTAGCAAAACCCTTGACCCTTTTATTCGATACAATTCTAGACGAAGAAGCCATTCCACTCCAGTGGGGAATGGCGGACATAGTCCTCCTGCACAAAAAAGGAGATAAAAGCAAGTTAAGTAATTACAGGCCTATAAGCCTCTCGTCTAATCTGGGTAAAACCTTCACGTCAACATTGAAAAATAGAGTATACACAGTCTGGATTTGAATCAGCCTGCAAACCAGGCCGGGTTTAGAAACGAATACTCTTCTGTGGACCATATCCACACGGTGAACCAACTCATTGAAAAAACCACGGAATATCAGATAGAGCTCCACCTGGTTTCCATAGATTTTTGCAAAGCCTCCAGCATGTTAAAATACAAATTCATGTGGGAAACCTTGAAAGAACAAGGGGTACATAATAAAATAGTACGAATATTAATCAAAAGCATACATCAAAACAGACCAGAAAGGAGTACCGTTCACAATTTGGAGAGGGGTCACACAAAGCGATCCCTTGTCACCAAATCCATTTAACTCGGTGTAGGAAGGGGTTTTCAGGGAACTGGAATGAGAGGCATATGACATTAAAATTCACCGTAATCGATTGAGTAACCTCAGATTTGCAGACGATATAATCCTGCTGAGCAACAGCCACGAAGAATTACAGAGAATGGTAAACGGTCGGACAGAGGCCAGTAAGAAAGCGAGTTTGATAATTCATGAAGGTACGACCAAATATATGAGCAGTCAGGTGAAAAAATATTCGTGGATAAAACAAAAATTGAAAAAGTCGAAGAACGCACTTACTTGGGACAGATTAAAGCATTCCACAAATAATGGATAAAGAGATTGTATACGAAAGGAAACAAAATGCGTGGAAAGCTCATAGTGGTCCTTGAGAAAGATTTTTAAAAGCAAAACGAGTCCCCCGTCCAAAATCAGAATATTGGAATCATGTGTAGTTCCAATATTTTAACGTATGGCCCTCAGACGTGGTATTTGACAAAATTACTTTATGAAAAACTACAAATTACTCAGATGCAAATGGAGAGAAGCATCTTAAATATAAAAAGAAAGGATAGAATTAGAAACTCAGAGATCAGAGCGAACACCCAGATCAAAGACATTAATTCATTCATTTGTGTGTGAGGTGGCGCTGCATGCACCGAGTGTTCAGATTTGTAGTCCACTGCACTATTCCTCAAGTTGCTGTTTTAAGGATCAGCTCAGTAGCCTCACTTTTATAGCCAAGATGAGAATTTTTCTGAGCTCTATCTCTTTGACTTTACTGGGTGCTGGATGTTCTAGCCCCAATGCTTCGCGTCTTGTCCCGGCTATTGCTGGGCACCGACACATGATATGGATCGAGGTTTCTTCCTATTCTCCACAGTACCTACAGACGCCGCTTCTTACCGCTCCTATTTTATACCACATGTGTTTTGTGGCCCCATGATCAGTTAGTAGTCCGAACATGAGCCTTGTATCCCTAATAGGAACTTGGCATACTTGCCGGAGGCGTCCCCTATCAGTGTTTTGCTGACTTTTATGCCACTGGCCAGCTGCCAGTGCATTTCCGTCTGCTTACTTATCCACGCCTTTACTTCGGATTTTATGACGCTGTAAGCCACAAAAAGACACGGCCAGGGTGTTGCCATTACTTTTTTATGCCCTCCTTCACTAGCTTAGTTCCATTTTATGCCGCAGAGTCTCGGTGTTCATAGTATGGTGACACGGTTCTCCAGAGCAAGGGTGTATACTGTACAATTTGTTAACACACTCCGCTACCACCAGGAATGTAGTTTGGTGCGTGGATAGTGCCCGATTGACTGTCTGTACATATATAGATCTGCTTATTAACAAGGCCCTTCTGCTGGCTTCTATCAATGGCCCCCGTGATCGCCATTACCTCTGCTTGGAGGATACAGACGCCTTCGCCCAGTGCCACTGAATAGTTATCAGCGCCTTTTGCATTCGTGATTCCGATTCCTACACCTTCGTCATTCTTAGAGGCATCTGCAAACCACACTGCCAGCCCTCCATTGGTGAAATTTTGTAGTGAAACCACATGCATTCGTTTGTGCACGTTCGTGCTTCAAATCCCGTCGTTTGTGCTTCATTCCTTGCGGCGATAAATCGGAAAAACTGAAAGTAGGTCACTGGGGGGCTGGGCCGATTGGCCCGAAAATGGGTGCAATCGTTTGTGCACGTTTGTGCTTTCAATATTTTTGTTTGTGCTCAACCCCCTCCCCTGCTATCAACAGAAATAATGGCGCCCGGCCAGATGACAGCGAGATGTTCCGCCAATGAATGCTAAAATTTGTGCTTCGTTTGTGCACCTTCGTACTTCCTATAGACTCATTTGTGATCAACTCCCACTTCGCTAGCATACAAGGAGGTACGCGAAGCAACGCCTCCGCTCCCAGTACTCGAATTCTGAGCTGACAATACATGCATTATTCGTTTATGCTTCACTTGTGCTTCGTTAGGGCGCATGTATGCTTCCAATCACCGATGGCAGAATAGACGGTGCCACGGTTGCGGTTGCTCCCCGCTCCTCTTCAGCAGGACTGAGAGAATGCGCCCCCTCCCAAACCGAAAAAGTGAAAAGAAAAGAAAGGATAGAAAGAAAAAAATAAACAGGAAAAATAAATTTTGTGTCGAAACAATATTACGCATTTGTTTGTACTTGGTTTGTGCATATTTGTGCTTTACATCCCGTCGTTTGTGCTTTATGCACTCCTTGGAGGCTGGGGACACGTAGCCCCCCCTGTTGGCCGATTGACTCGAAAGAGGGTGCAATCGTTTGTGATTCGTTTGGGCATGCTTGTGCATTAAGTCCCGTCGTTTGTGCTTTATTCCTTGCGGAGATAAATCAGAAAAACTGAAAGTAGGTCACTGGAGGGGGAGCGTGGATACGTACCCCCATGTTGGCCAATTGACTTGAAAGTGGGTGCAATCATTTGTGCTTCATTTGTGCATTAAATCCCGTAATTTGTGGGTCATTTCCTTGCGGAAATAAATCAAAAGAACCAAAGGTGGGTCAATGGGTGCTGGGGACACGCAGCCCCCCATGTTGGTCGATTTACTCGAAAATGAGTGCAATCATTTGTGCTTCGTTTGTGCATGTTTGTGCTTCGAGTTCCGTCGTTTGTGCTTTACTCCTTGCGGAGATAAATCAGAAAAACTGAATGTAGGTCAGTGGGAGGTGGGGATACGTAGCCACCACGTCGGCCGATTGACTCTAAAGTGGGTGCAATCGTTTGTTCTTCGTTTGTGCTTTAAATCCCGCCGTTTGTGCTTCATTCTTTGCGGAAATAAATCAGAAAAGCTGAAAATAGGTCAATAGGGGGGGGGGGCTGGAGACACGTAGCCCCCATGTTGGCCGATTGACCCGAAAATGGGTGCAATCGTTTGTGCTTCGTTTGTGCACGTTTGCGCTTTCAATATTTTTGTTTGTGCTCAACCCCCTTTCTTGCTATCCAACAGAACTATTGGCGCCCAGCGAGATGAAAGTGAGTGCTTGGTTTGTGCATCTTCGTACTTCCTATTGTTTCATTGGTGATTATCCGCCTCCTTCGCTAGCACACAAGGAGGTACCCGAAGAAATTCCCTCGCCCCCAGTGCTCGGATTTTTAGCTGAAAACACATGTATTCAAAATTCCCTGACTTTTCCAGATAGACAAAATTCCCTGAATTTTCCAGGTTTTCCAGGTTTTCCAGAGAATTGGACACCCTGTCTTAGGTGCCTATCTATCAGCCTTTCCAAGGTTTTTGGCATAAATGAGGAGAGACTTATCGGCCTGTAGGATTTGGCCGTACAGGGGTCTCCGCCTGGTTCAGGCAAAAACACCACTCTCACGCCCCTCCACGATTTTGGCATGCGCCCTAGGGCTAATGATATTCCGAAGACCCTCTTGAACGGCCCCATTATGGTCTCTAGTCCTGTCTGTAGGCAGACTGGATAGATTACATCTGGGCCCGGTGCTTTGTACGGTGAAAATGTGTTTACCGCCAGATCGAAGACATAATAACAAGTAATCAGGAACCGGAAACCTGTTCCGAATGGGGAACAATAGGAGGTGTAAACTGGTGTCAGAATGGGTGCCATAGGTCACACACACTCGAGAGAAAGGCCAACCACTAGATGGCGACAGGGGGTGGAAAATGAAAAAAGAGTGTTGTGGACGAGGGCCACAAATAGCATCCAGACATGGAAAATCATAGAGGAGGCCTGTGCCCGAAATACGGGAGATCAGTAAAGGAACTATATGGCTCGGCGGCATTCGAAAAATAGTATTAACACAATAAACCTAATGTATAACTACATATGTCTACAGTCAAGTCATGTTACTTCACTAATAAAAGGATGTTTAATTAATTAATTCATTCGTTCTAAAAAAGGTTTAGTTTCCTTCCCTGGCATCGTCTTGTTCTCCTACACGAAAGTCATATAGCGCTGAAGTTATCAAACCCGTTAAATCTGAGTCTGTTTGATACTTACACAAAGTAATAACTGATCTTTATTTTAGTGGCATCATGAGGAGGGGGGGGGCGAGATATAGGTTCCCAAGAGCCACGAAGAAAAAATAAAATTTTGGAGCTTGTCAACTAGTAGTTTGAACCAGCGTATTTTTTCTAGTTTCCTACGATTTCTTTTCGCTTTGTTTTTTGCTTACCAAGTTGAAATGAAGAAGAGTAGTTTTGAAACAAGATCTGCAGCGGTTCAGAGGCACATAAATCCGTAAAAACACCCACGGCATACCTCACTGTAAAAGCTGTACAGAATTTCGTACATCAGAGGAGCGATGGGGAAGTTTTGAAGTAAATACGGGTGCGTTAAGATTTACCCGATTGCGATTCGTATCTTTGCTCAGCGCCTGCATCGCGATCCAGAGTATACGTTCGAAAACGAAAGAAGATAAAATGCGAATACAAACGTAAATAGAACCTTGAAACAGTTTAAACAAATACGCCGCTACATCGGATAAATAGCGGAATCGTTTTCCTAGTTCCAGCTCAAACGATGATCCCAGGCACAGCCCGTTCAAATTTATCAAATTTCGTATATATGAGAACAAAAAGCTTCCCTCTAAAACGGAACCGAAGAAACGGATTCGCCTCTTCTCGCGCCCAAAAGTTTGCAACTTTTCGCTTTCTTTTTCCGAATTTACTTTTTGAAAAACGCCGGCAACTACAATCCGAACAGATTATTTACACGAATCGACTTGTTGCGAGCTCTCGTTTATTCGAAAATATTTTCAGTTTGTTGATTTCCAGCAGGCTATCTCCGATTATATCAATTCGCGAGAAGAACCTCTTTTCGTTCTCTCTTCTAGGTTTTCTAACTCGAGGGATTGTTTCCTCTCTTTTTCAAATCCGTATCGATCAAACGTTTAATTTAACCCTCTCTGGCATCTAGGTGATTCGAAAAGCCGAATCGGCACTTTCGGTTGGACTTTTTTATGATACCTATCAATTATACCTTCCGACAGTGTGGTGCTTTGCGGATACCTCTAACTCACGTACATAAGAAAACGAAAAAAAAAAAAAAAAAAAAAAAATGCAGTCCTATGAAAAACTGCGTTGCCCTATGGTCCGTTTTTGTAAATACTACACCCGCTGGCACGCAAATTAAAGGTGAAATTGACGTCATTTAGTATTCGCATCGTCTGAATTAATAATCCGGTTCGTCCGGGATAGTTTTCGCCGGCGAGTTAATTATACGAAAATGCAATTAAATTACCTTTACATTATTGACGCGTTCATTTCCGAAATACTGTATGCAAATTGGAATTCCCACTGTTCGTCAAAGAAGCTATACCGCGACTGTATTTTCTTTGACACCCACATACCCCTCGCCACTGTTGTATAATAAACGGGAAACGTCATCCTAGCTTCTCTCGTTGCTTTAATTTATCAATATTTATGCGAGTTGCCTCGAGAGCGTTTCTAAATAATAAATTGCGAAAATATTCTTCAGCGTGCGAGCACACACTACTGGTGTCTGTAAAACCAACTCAGTACAGCTTTATCGAAAACACCTACTTAGCAAAACAAACTGGCATATTCCATGCTGTAGCTAACACAACATTTATACTTTAATTATTCTCAGCCAGTGACTGGAGGCTCTTCGACAATCTATTGTAACATACACGAGGTGTTTCTTCCAATTCCCACATTTTTTTTTTCTTTTTTTTTTCATCGTTGGTTCTATCGACACACGGTAAACACAAGAGATCTTCGTTTTCTCCACCAACTTTGGAATCTTATAATATGGAAACCTATCGAGTAAAATAACAAAGTAGGGATTATTTGGGTCGCTCATTTCAACTATCGCATTAGATGTTTGATCTGGCCCCGTCCGAGCACCCAAATTTGAAGAAGAAAAAAAAGAGCAAAATTAACTTGGAATAATGTAAAGTGGGGCTACATTGAATGATGGGGCTACTTTGAATTTTCACTTCAGCCGTGCAAAGAAATATTCTCCACCAACTTTGGAATCTTAAGAGGAAATCTATTGAGAAAAATACAGAAAAAGAGTGATTCCGAATACCGCAGTAGCTGTTTGATCTAGCCCCCTCAAGACCGCCAAATTTGAAAAAAAAAAATTAGCAAAATTAGCTTGGAATACTGTAAAGTGGGGCTACTTTGCATTTCGGAGCTACACTTCGCTTTAATGGGGCAAATAAATTTTCACCACTAACTTTGGAATTCTAAATGGAAACATATGGAGTAAAAAGCCGAAGTTGGGATTATTTCGGTTATGCTTATTAATTTCGAAAATCGGATTAGATGTTCGATCTGGCCCCATCCGGACCCCCAAATATGGATAGGAGAGTCGGATTACTGATTTCGGAAATCACATTAGATGTTTGATCTGGCCTCATCCGAGCATTGTCGTAGCCGGAGGAGGGAAGGGAGATCAGGGGGTCAGGTAGATGACCCCGCCCCCCTTGAGATGAGAATTTTTTATCTGCTGGCAGTATCACAGTAAATGCGCGAAATGAAATTCAAATTCAAATGCATAATTGAAGTTGAAAAGCACAACATACTGGTACGTCAATGCGAAAATATACCGTTCATATTATGTATACCGTATACCCCCTCCCCCGCCCGATCAGTTGACGAATTCTCTTTAAAGCTAGAGTACATAATATGAAGGGACGGACTGAACGACTAAGCACTGTCTAGGCGGCTAACTGCAGTCAAATCAGATCTGACATCAAAACATATTGATCTCCTCCCCCCTCCCTTGGAAAAATTCTGGCTACGTCACTGCGTCCAAGCACCCAAATTTGAAAAAAAAGAGCTATACTAACTTAAGATAATGTAAAGTGGGGCTACTTTGAATGCTGGGGATACTTTGAATTTTCACATTAGTGGGGCAAAGAAATTTTCTTCACAAAATTTGGGATGTTAAGAAGGCTACTTTGCATTTTGGAGCTACGTTAAACAGCGGTACTTTTTCACTTAGATGGGGAAAAGAAATTTTCACCACTTACTTCGGACTTCTAAATGGAAACATATGAAGTAAAATGCCGAAGTTGGGATTATTTGGGTTATTAATTTCGAAAATCGCATTAGATGTCCTACTTAGCCCCATCCAAACCCCCAAATTTGGATAAAAAAGTCGGGTTACTGATTTCAAGAATCCCATTGGATGTTGGATCTGCCTTTGTCTGAGCACCCAAATTTGAAAATAAAAGAGCAAAACTAACTTAGAATAATGTAAATAGGGGATACTTTGAATGCTGGGGCTACTTTGAACAGCAATACTTTTCACTTTGGTGGGACAAATAAATTTTCTCCACCAACTTCGGAATCTTAAGCGGAAATATATCGAGTAAAATACAGAAATAGAGATAATTCGCGTCACTGATACCGAATATCGCATTAGATGTTCGATCTGGCCCCATCCAAACTCCTAAATTTGGATAAAAAAGCAAAGCCAACTTGAAATAATGTAAAATGGGGCTACTTTGAATGTTGGGGAATACTCTGAACAGCGGCACTTTTCACTTTAGTGGGGCAAAATAATTTTCTCCACCAACTTTGGAATCCTAAGTGGAAATCTATTGAGTAAAATTAATACAGAAATAGGGATTATTCGGATCATCGATTTCAAATATCGCATTAGCTGTTTGATCTGGCCCCATCGGGACCTCCAAATTTGAAAAAAAAAGAGAGAAAAACTAACTTTTGGAATATGGTAAAGTGGGGCTACTGTGCGGATTCGGGCTACTTTGAACAGCAGTACTTTTCCACTTTAGTGAGGCAAAGAAATTTTTCCACTAACTTTGGAATTCTAAAAACGGAAACCTATCGAGTGAAATACCAGAGTTGGGATTACTTGGGGTTGATGATTTCGAAAATTAGATCTTCGATCTGACACCGTCCAGATGCCAAAATTTGGATAAAAGAGCAATACTTAGGTACTTAGAAAACTGTAAAATGGGGCTACTTTGAATCTTGGGAACTACTTTGAACAGTAGCATTTTTTCATTTTAGTAGGGCAAAGAAATTTTCTCCACCAACTTTGGAATCTTAAGTGGAAATCTATCGAGTAAAATACAGAAACAGAGATTATTCGGGTCACTGATTTCGAATATCGTATTAGAGATTTGACCTGGCCTTGTCCTGACCTCCAAATTTGAAAAAAAAACCAGCAAAACTAACTTGGAGTACTGTAAAATTTGGCTACTTTGCAGGTTGGGGCCTCTTTGAACAGCAGTATTTTTTCACTTCAGGGGAGCAAGGAAATTTCTCTACAAGCTTTGGAATCGTAAATGGAAATCTATCGAATAAAATAACAAAAGAGAGATTATTTGGGTTACTGATTCCGAAAATCGCATTAGATGTTCAATCGGGCCCAGTCCACACCCCTACATTTGAAAAAAAAAAAGGAACAAAACTAACATGGAATAGTGTAAAGTGCGGGGCTACTTTGAACATCAGTACTTTTTCACTTTAATGGCGCAAAGAAATTTTCTCTGACAACTTTGGAATTTTAAGTGGAAACCTATCGAGTACAATACCGACAATACCGAAATTGGTATTATTCGGGTTACTGATTTCGAAAAGCGCACTATAATGTTCGATCTGACTCCCCCCCCCCAACATTTGAAGAAAAGGCAAAAATAATTTGGAATTCC
Source organism: Acanthococcus lagerstroemiae (assembly GCA_031841125.1). Lineage (NCBI taxonomy): Eukaryota > Metazoa > Arthropoda > Insecta > Hemiptera > Eriococcidae > Acanthococcus > Acanthococcus lagerstroemiae. Next base: position 21,201,190 of record CM063107.1, read on the forward strand.
GTTCAACAAGATCGTTTTTACCATTGGGCGTCTCTATTTGGAAATATAGGTATCCAAATATGGGCTTTAAATATTCGGTGGTGAGTTTTTGGTCTATTTTACATTATTATAGACATTTAATGGCGTTTAAGAGAAGTCTGATTTAAGTCTATAATCTGAAGACCTGCAAATAGGCTGGCAATGTATGAGTGTTAAGGCTCACGAATGATCCTATGGTGGACCAGCAATTACAGCCTAATGAAGGTCAGTTTAGTGGCGGAGTGTTAAAATCTATTAATAGTTCAAAGGTAGACCAACAATTACAGACTTACAAGAGATCGGTTTAGTGGCAAAATATTGAAAGTCGGTTTGATGTTCCAGGGACAGACTAATTAAGGTAGGTTGGGTGGCTGAGTATTATAGTTCGAAAATAGACTTTCAATGACAGATTAATATGAGTTGGTTTATTGATTAAAAATGAAAGCTCATGAGTAGTCCAATAACAGACTTTTCAGGACACACTAACTAAGGTCAGTTTAGTGGCGAACGGTTGAAGCTTTTTAATCGTCCAGTGATAGATGTGCAATTGTAGATAGATAGAAGTCGGTCTAGAGGCAGATTATTGTGATTTATTAGTATTCTCGTGATAGACTTCCAATGACAGACTAATGAAAGTCGGTTTATAATGTAAAGCAGGCCTACTTTGAATGTTGGGCTATCTTGAATGCTGTGGCAACTTTCAACAGCGGCAGTTCTACACTTCAGTAGGGTAAAGAAAATTTCTCCTCCAACTTTGGAATCTTAAATGGAAATCCATCGAGTAAAATACAAAAATTGGGATTATTTGGGTAGCTGATTTCGAATATCGCATTAGATGTTTGATCTAGCCCCATCCAGACTTTCAAATTTGAAAAAGATAAAAGAAGAGCAAAACAACTTTAGAATACTGTAAAATGGGGCTACTTTGTATGTTGGGGCTACTTTGAACAGAAGTAATTCTTCACTTTAGTGGAACAAAGAAATTTTCTCCACCAACTTTGGAATTTTAAGTGGAAACCTATCAAATAAAATACCAAAACAGGGATTATTTGGGTTACTGATTTCAAATATCGCATCAGATTTGTTATCCGACCCTGACTTGAGCCCGAGAATCCAAATTTGATCCTATCAAAGAGGCCACTTCGACTCTACTGAAAACATTGATATCGAAGTACGAATTTTTTATATCACAGATTTCTAAAATTTAATCATAGATGACTTTTCAATTCTAAATATTGGGATTACTTTTTATCACTTCAAATAACTGTGGACAATTAACTCATGCTCATCCGCTTTCCTTAGTAGTCACAGTTTTATCACTTGTGCCTCTTTTTCTAATTTGCTCTCAACCCGAGCCCTGGAATCCGCCTTTTCAAGCATTCCTTCAGAGACGTCGGGGAGGCTATTTAGGTTGTCTTAACCCTCTTCCCTTGCGTGGCCAAAAAAACGGCCAGGGTTGAAATCTGGCCAGTTGCTACGTGGGCTCGAACTCGGGACTTCCCGATTCCGAGACCAACGCGCTATCCACTCGGCCAATCAGACCCCTGCGCACTGTTACCTAGAATTAAGGGTAAAATTTTCGTGCTAGAGTTTGTTTTTGTTCGGATATTGTTCGGTGTTTGTACCCCGAACTGAGCTGGGGTGATATGAGGGGCTAAAGTTCACGCCATGGGGCCGCCCAAGTGGTCACCATCCCGTCACCAGCCGAACCAAAGCATCAGATGATAGTCTACATACCGGTTCATATCGTATGATATCCCCTGATTGCACCCTGTGATTATGGATGACCGCAACCAAAGTAATAGAGTCAGAGCCAGCCAACGTAGTCTGTTTGCGCCAATATTGGTTTTGTGTTGTTTTTGTGTTTGTTTGTTAGTTTTTTTTTGTTTTTTTTGTTTGTTTGTTTCTATTTTGTTTTTTTTCTTTCTATTTTTCATATATTTATATTATGTTGTACTATGGGTTGTTTTTGGTGAAGCGGGTTGCATAGAATTGGACAGGGAGACGGGGGTTTGTTTTGGAGCCATTTTGTTATTTTTGATTTTTTCCAGTTGTGTAAGGTGCTCGAAGTGGAGGCCTCCTCTTTGTCGCCGTTGGACCCCTCAGGTACGTGATTAGTTATTTACTATTTGTGTCTTGTATTCGTGTTTTGTATTTCTGTTGCTGGGTGATTGAGAAGGGTCACGTAATCTGGGGGGGGGGGCAGTTTTTGATTTCGGGTTACCAAGTTTCTATAGTGTTGTATAACATACATCCGCAATATTACTTCATACTCTAGTCACTAGATTGGCTATAGTTTATCTTAGTGGTGCTGATTTGAGTCCAGCAGACGTGGGAAGGGGAGTTTCCCGATCCCTCGTTACAAACTCTTAGAGATTCTTCCGAGAAGAGGTTGAGAGGGCGGCTGATAGGTTTTTATTATAAATAGAGAAATTTATACTCATTATTTATTGACACTGATTCTTTATAGAATTCTGTGTGACCCCGAACTCGAAGCACGTTTAAACTCTGTTACGACACATATTTTAATATTTTGTTCAGTCTGTCCGCCTTTTTCCGACTTGTCAAGTGTCTTTCTACATCTCCGTCTAAGATGTCAGATCCCCGCCCCCCTTAGGTGTACTAGTCCACACAACTGTAGAATACAAAATCATTAGCTTTAACTTTTTGCAGACTGTTCAGCCTAGCTTCTTACTCTGAATATATAATCAGGTTAGAAACGATCTAAAACTGAAAGCATGCAATTAAAAGGAAATAAATGTTCAAAGGAAAGTTTTAAAAAAATCGGATCGAGCCAAACTTTCTTCGTGCGACAGAATTATCATACCAACTTTAAGTCTTCTTGAGCTGTGAGAGGAATTTTAAATGCTACTAGTACTGCACGCTAATATTGGGTAATTTATTTAAAGTTGAACTGATTTCCACATGATAGAATGGCACACAGATATACAAATTTTAGATCGTAAAAAATTGTACGCAGGGGGCTTTCAAGGTCTTAAAGTTTTGAGAAGGGGAAGAAGAGAGACTCGGAATGCGTATATTTCGACATTAATGGCTCCGTTAGGTGGAAATTTAATCCCGAACTACTGCACGAGCAAATCAAGGCGCAGAGCTAAAGTTGTCAAACGCTGTACAAGGCAACAGCGGAGTAAATTGTATAAAATAGATTTGGGATATTGCGGGGCTTATACTCGTAACATTTGTTAAATTTAGTCCAACTGAAGCGAGTATTCGTATGGGTGTACCTATCTACATTTTTTGATTTATTTTCTCGGTGTCGGCTTTATTGAGGCTGTTTTATATCGTAGGCACAGGAAATCGCTGAAAACTTTCACAGAGGCTGGAGCAGTCATTCCGGTCGAACATTGGATTTATTCCGGACAATTTTCAAGTCTTATATTTCTCCAGCCTTTTAAATAATCATACTTCACGGTTCACGATTCTGGAAGCGTGATACGTGAAAACCATTTTACGCGAAGAAACGTGAATACATCTACTTCTATCCACTAATTTTCCAGTAGGTATTTTTGGAATAAAGGTTCTCATATTGGACTCTCGTTGACTCAAAATGAAACGACACAGATTCACTCTTTGTATTCGTCAAAATTGAAAAGGAGATGAGAGAATGGCCATAGGGCTCTCTCCTTCTCTCTTCTGATCTTAGAATAAAGACTCTGTAATCTGTTTTACAATTCAAAATATATGTAAGAATCATATTGACGTACGCTGTCAAAAAATCAACTTCTTATATTGATACTCCGGTTTTAGTTGAAGTTCTTCATGTGTCCAGTTTTCTTTTCTCAGACTTGATACCAGCCGGTTCGGAGCTGAGTACTCTATTCAGACAGAACCTTTTTCTGCATTCAATTCTCAGACATTTCTTGCTCTGCGAGGTGCATACTCACAGCTCCCCATACACCAGGCCTGGGTACACAAGGAGAGCCCTAGAGCCAATAGCCCTTCTCAGAGAAAGATTTCAACTGAAGATACTTCGATAGTAAGGAAAACAAGAGGAATGGCACGTATTTAATTTCTTCGAGATGAAATTCAAATGCCTCCAAACAACAGCACTGTGTTTTTTTCTTGTTTGTTGAACAATAAGAAATAATAACCAAGCAAGAGAGATGCATTTTTTCGTACGAAAAATCCAATTTTGGGGGCTAAATTGTGGCCGAATTAAAATTTGATGACATATTCAAAATTAATGATCCAAACCCAAAGCTATTTCAACGGTTTTTTCAATACCTTTTCCATTCAAAATTCTCAGGTCACCCTTGCTCTTCCTCTGAGAGGATGGGAGAGGAATTTTGCTCTGAAAAATAGTTTAGACCTTGCCATTTGAAAATTCTCGTTTGGCTCATCCCAACCGAACTTTACTCTTGTAATATCTGAGGAGGTATCCCTCTTCAAAAATTAAACCGACTTGCATGTGCCCGTTTTCGTTTTTGAGCGAATCGAAATTTCAAGAAAAATATTTACTTAATAAATCTAAATCATCTGAAATATTAAAGTCTCAACTTTTGGATTATCTTTAGGACAAGTTTTCTTATGCATTTGTATATTTTTCCGATCGATAATTTCTGTGCATATCCAGATGAACTTAACGATTCATGAAATTTCAAAGAAAAAGAGCCCAACTTGGTTGCGCATATTTCTGCATTCCGGAAATATGCATATTTTCCTATAAAAATGCACATTTCAGCGCATATAGACGCATATTTTGCCATTTTTCTTATTTTTTACCTTTTATTGACCGAAATACATGTTGCAAGCCTGAAGCAGGTTTGATCCAACTAGCAAAGTTCCAAATTGTATTTTTTTTTCCTGTCTTATTTTAGTTATTAATTTTTTGAATCAGGCCTGTGTTTCATTCGATTTAACTGAAAAAATCTTACGGTTCGACACCTATGTTGTCTTGTTTACAAAGAAATATTTTTACGTATTCCGGAAATCTTAGAAATATTTTGCATGTTTTCGCGGTTTTGAATTCATATCTCGCAACTTTGACCACGTAGAAAAACTAGCACTAATTTATCATAATGATTGTGATCAGCAAGTACAACTAATTTTCTCGTGGAAATAAGAAATGTACCAACGACAGAATGTACACAAGAAGCCCAGGACACTTTTTTTTTGGAGGAGAAAAGGGAATTTGTAGAATCCAAAAACTTGAAAAAATTTAATGAGTGAATTCTGGCATTCAATTCTGAAGAATTACGTTTAGTCAATGCCGCAACAATAAAATGAAAAACTCAATATTTTTTTTATTAGGGGAGGGAGTTGACATAGGCGCTTGTGCATCTTCCACCTATGCAATAAAATTGAAAAATCAGTACATAAATTTATTGTTTCAAGTGAGAAAATGTGTACCACTTAACTTATATCCCATGGGTTGTTTTAGCAGGGACGAGTATTGGGACTACTTTTGAAGAGGAAGAGGTGATTTCAAACAGTCTCTTTTCACGATTAGTTAAAGCCCACGGGAGGTTTTCGTAATCGACGGTTCAGGTATCTTAGTTCGGAATCTAACTTCACCTAGAGTGGCAAAGGCGTTTCCAAAATTGACTGCATTTACCTTCGTTGACAGGTGGAAGAATCTCACACAGTTTTACACAAGCCGAAATGAGTTGTAAAGGGTTTCAAGGTATCTTAAACAAAAACTGAAGCGTCTTCAACTAATCTTGATAAGTCTTAATGAGACTTGAAGGATTCTGAAAAGTAATTTACAAGACTTGAAAAACCCTAGATGAATCTGGAAGGGTATGAAAGTCATAAAGAAATTCAGGAGCGTTATAAATAGTCTCAAATGAACCTTAAGCGATATTAACGAGTTGCAACAATTTTATAGAAGCCTAACAATACCCTTAAACAAATTTTGGAGAGCTCTAGAGAGTCATAAATGAGCATAGACAGGGCGAAGTGACCCACCAGGATACCGAGAAATTTTGCAGTGGTTTGGCGTAATTGTGGCTTGGTTGTTCAAAAAAAAAAAAAAAAAAAAGTTCCTACGATGAATTTCTTATAGGAATAGTCACAGCGTATTTAAATGAAGAAAACTCGCATTTGCCATTGTACTTCAAGGGCGCAAATAGGCAAAATACTGTACACGGGTGCAGGAATATCTTTGCTGCGCCTGTGAATGTGCGATATGTATAACATACTTCACATTCACAGGCGCAGCAAAGATATGTCTGCACCCGTGTACAGTATTTTGCCTATTTGCGTCCTTGAAATAAAATGACAAATGTGAGTTTTGATTTTTTACCCTTCAAATATAAATTTGGAGAATGTGCAATCTTAATACCAACCTATTCGAAATACACGTGCTGGATACTTATTTACTTAGTTCAAAAAGTAAGATAGATGGACACATCACACTGATTTGGAACCAAGGATTTGTTTTTTTCTAACGAATTCTAAAGTGGGTCTAAAGGGGTTTTGGAAAACACCAATGAACATTTATGGCCGCTGTAAAGATCATTAGCCATTATGAGGCCACATGCGAGCTCAGCACGAAAAAAAAAGCCCAAAAATGATGTCTGATCAAACGGCATTCGAAAAGACCAAAATTTGAAGCATTATTTTCCCAGTGCCCCCTCCCCGTATACTCAATCATGGGTTGGGTTATTCGCTTCCGTACGCCCAAAATGTGTCGCCGTCTTTTTTTCTTTTTTTCTTCAATTGAAAGTGGAAAAATTGTATTACACTGTACTTTGTACCATCCTAATCTGGTCAGTTGTGGCCGTAGGAGGAGACATTAATATTAAATAAATAAGTAAATAAATAACTCAGAAATCAGTGTTCTGGACACAGGCTTTAAAAAGGAACTAATTGTTTATGATTTCATTAAATCATGATAGCTTTACTCCAACTAGTTCAAAAAGGAGCTAAATGGATCTACAAATTAGAAATGTGCAATATTCGGATCCAGTTCAGTTCGCAGACCCAACTTGTCTCATAAAAATATATGCAAATGTATACTTTTTAGGTCATCTCTGATACCAAAAGTGATGAAAAACATTTACGTTTCAGAAAAATCCCTGTATTTTAAGCCCCATTTCATTTTGCATATTTTACATATTTGGGGTAAAAATGCATATTTTCTACATATGTCCTCTTTTTTTATCTTTTTTTTTTCCTTTTTTTTTTTTGCATATTTTGCCAAATTTACAAAAATTATCCAAAATACGGCTATTTTGTGTTTCATCTTCGTAAGAAAAAAATCAACTCATCCCAGAAGGAAAGAAAATTGAAAAATAATTTTTTGGTTAAAAAAAAAAACAGGTACCCTCTCTACTCGAGGAGGCTTCACACGGCGAAGTTGCAAACTGCAGTCGCGCAGCTCTATGCTTTATTATTGAAAATTTTTTACTCGGTTTTGAAACTGATATTATCAATATTGAATTTTCTTGATATTTGTGTTCACTACCAGTAACAGTAGAATAGAAGATGGAACAAGTCGGGACGTGCTCGGGATTTTTTTCAACTTTTCATGTAGTGCAGATACGAGGGCGACGTAAGTCCTAGAGTTATACGTAGTTTCTGCATTACTCGTAAATTACTCAGTGCAACCACGTTCTTTATTCATCAGAGCAAATTCTAATTTTTCACAAAGAAACTTTATTGTAAGTGTTTCAGTAATTCATGCTGCTTTCCTCCAATAGTTACAAAAAGATAAGATGGATTGCCATAAATTAGAAATCTGAAATGAGTTACATTCAGTTCTCAGAAACTTGTCTAAAAAAATTTATGCGCAAAAAGTATTTTTTTTTAGGCAATTAGAAAAAGTGAGAAAAACATTTAATTCGAAAAACCTGTATTTTAAGCCCCATTCATTTCAATTTAATAAATTGGATAAAAACTGCAGTTTCGGACATACTTTATCCATTTTTATCGTGTCTTGTCTAGATAATTATAAAACAATATCCAAAATTAGGCCCTATTGTGTGGTGTTCATACCTATCATTAATGACGGGCACGATGTGCTCCAGAATGGCGTATGCGAGTACTCATGTTTATAGGTGGCTTTATCCCAGAGAACTTCTTTCTGAATCCATCACTGCCTGACACGATGTACGGCATGCAAGGTAAAGGCACACCCGGCCCTTTATGTTCGTATCCAGAATAGAAAGGAATTGCATTGGCATTGATTCCGGAACGATGCAGTTGAATATGAAATATAAATTTTATGCTGCACGGTTACATAATACAACAGTTAATAAATTCGAGCTTACCCGATAATTTCAGCTGTCGACCGAACAGTTTCATGAATCCAGTGCCAAGCTGCACGATCTGTAGATTTCTATCGGTAAGAAAATGCCACGGAAACGCTTTGCAGAAACTTGGAACGGATATCTTCAAGTCGGACACCCGATTCGATAATTGACGACTACCTTTTGTCTTCATGCGGTCGATTCGCGATATAATGCTGGACAGATTGTCGTTACCGCCGTCTAAAGTTTCATTTTGTTGCTTTTCAACATCGTCTTCTTGGCATTCGTCTTCTTCTGTCGAAACACAAGTCCACTTCGACGTTATCAAGTACCTATAGAACAAAATGACATTATATACACTGAAAAGAATCTAGGATAGTTTTCTATAATTGAGTCGAGATGCGTGAAAGAGACTCGGGTCTCTTATGATTTAGAATGGAAAGGGGAGGCTGTGGTCTGAGAACTTTCCATGAAAGTTGATTCGAATCTTTTCCCCAATTTCCGTGATTAAATTATCATTGTGTAATATTCTGTGTATGCGCCGACTGTCGATGAAGTAAACAATTTTAGCGATTGTACAATCATGACGAATGTATCGCGAAGGCCAAACGATATTATCGACATTCGATGAAGTGATAGGAAAACTATGAAGTACGCAATCATCGATTGATGAGAACACTCGTTCAGTTTTCAAGCAGCTCATCGCAGTCACACCGAATGGTTTTACAACTGACACAAAGCTTTTGCCCGATGAGTTATCGATTCGGTCACTAAGAATTTCGCCCGTCTACGTCGCCTCGAAGAATTTTATTTAGTTGTAAAAGGATAATCACACGAAAAAGAAAAGAAAAAGAGAAGGCCCGAAAAAAAGTGTAAAAAGAACCGGGAAATACTATTTTGATTAGAGCTCTCCTTAACGGATCAAAAAATTCAGTTGTGAATATTTTTCCGACGGCACGAGAAGCCCTTTTTCCTGAAACCTTTTCTATCTCTCCCTTAAGCCATTTTCAGTAGCTTTTTTCTTCATTCGGTCTGTAGTTTGTATTTCTTACAAAAATGTTTATTTACTAACCGCTTTTCCGTTACACAGTACGTTAATTTCATTCCCAGGCTGGCGTCTTCAAGTTTTTGTTGTGTAGGATTTTTGTTTCACTTTTTTTCCCCTTGACGCTCCACAGAGCAGCCATTCCCGTTTGTTTTCCCGCAAATAAATTTATTTGCTCGAGGAGTAGTCGTAATTAAAGTAGCGCAGGCACCGAGAAATTCAGCCGTGCATACCAGAAGGTGTCTTAATGAGGATTCCTCTTGACCTTTTATTATGCCAAATCACTCCGTCTAATTTTTAATGAAAATTTCGAGTAGAACACAGCAGGATTTGCTTAGCTCGTTTTAATATATGAACGCGAAGGAGAATTTTTTCTTCGGAATCTTTCAATAATTCACATTATTTAAAATGTCTGCTTTTTCCTATGTCAGGGGGTGTTTTCAAGTATAAATGCGTAAAGGAGTTACCCGTGAAACACTGTCGGCAGTCGGCATTCACAGAAGTATCAACATTTGTATCGACATCTTTTTTTTTTTTTTAGTTTAGTTTTTATTCCCAAATACTTACTTTGGAAGTTGGAACACATTGTATTAAGCACAACCAAGTAAGACTAAGAATTATGAAAATGTCTTCATTTCAAAAATTATTCAACCTGAACCATTTATCGAGTAGATATGTTAATACAAATGTCAACTATTTGTATACAATTGAGTCTACTTTTGTATGTACACTGATGCTACAACGTTGATAGTAATGTTGATAGTTGCCGACTATATTGTCAACTGGAATGTCAACTATATGAAAATCTGTCAACGTCTACTGAATTCTAGTCAATTCGCTACATACTACAATGTTTATAGTAATGTCGATACACGTAGATTCTTGTTGACTAAAATGTCAACTGCGTTTTACATCCACTAAACACTTCTCTTTTTCTAAATTGCTCTCAACCCGAGCCCTGGAATCCGCTCTTTCGAGCATTACTTCAGAGACGGTCGCGGAGGCTGTTAGGGCTGTCTCAGCCCACTTCCCTTTCGACTGAAAAACCGGCTAAGATAGGTCGAAATCTGGCGAGTTACTACGCAGGTTCGAACCCGAGACCTCCGGATTCCAAAACCAATGCGCTATCCACTTGGCCAACCAGACCGCATCCACTAAACACTTGTCAATCATTTCGTCTACGGAAATGTATACTGCACAGTCGACAGTAAACGTAGCATCGACATTTCTACACGCATTGCATATGAAAACGTGAACTAAAAATGTCCTGGATTTCAGTACTGACATTTTAGTCGACATTCCCACATGCGCGTGTTTTACTGGATAATGTGAAGGTAAACTCGAATTTACATGAAAGGTAAGGAGTTGTAAATTCTCAGGATCATGGATGCTACTACAAGGGGAGATGGAGAACTGAAATACCTACTTATATTTTAAAGTTTCAAAAATGCATTTTTTCCACGAAAAATTTCCATATTTTCTTCTAGAAAAGCTCCTTGCCTTTTTGGAAAACAGCCTGCTGGCACTCATTTTTTGGATGTATGAGATACATATGCAACCAACTGTGACGTCACTACTGACGTCTTATCGACTATGCTTTTAGTTCATGTTAACAACAGACGGCCGCCACCGTCTCGCTGCAAACCTATATGAGTGCGATGGGAAGAAAAATAAGTTAGTGTACGCCCTCCTCTTAATTCAAATACTCCAGCTGGAGAAGGAAAATGAGGACGCTAAGAAAGCACTTCTTAACCAAGAGAAGAGCCATGGGGCGGCTCTTAACAGGTTCGCTGCTTGAGTGGCCGTTCTGGGGAAGTTGGTGTAGGAGGCCGCCGACTCCATTCTGCATTAACAAGTAGTAGATCTGGAGCTATGGGAAGACGCCGCAAAAGCCCGGTTGACGATGCTTGATGAGAATGTAGAGGCCATTTCCCTCCTCCAAGAGATCTATCCGGATCTGGAGGACTCCAACTCGCCAGCGCCAGCTGAAGAGAAAGATATTACTATAGGTTATGGGCCCAGCCCCCTGACTGATTTGCGAATTATTTTATCGAACTTCTAATTTTTTACAGCGATATGAATTCGGATTTTTTTGATAACATATACAAGTTAATACGAATTAACTAACATTCTTATTCTGCTGAAATTCTCCGCGGAGTTTGTATGAATTGATTTTACTATTGCGAAAAATCATAAACTAATTTTTTACGGCAAAAATTTTGTAAAGCAAATTTTTCACGGAAATTTGTAGAACTGATTTTTCAACATCGCAAAAATTTGTATAACTAATTTTTCTACCGTGAATTTATTAACATCCGCATTCCATCGTGAATTTGTATCATGGCATCATTGTCGCAATCTATGGCATTATTGAAAGAAAAGGAAACCAACATTGTTCCATTTGCTGGAAAAAAATTTCAGTATTTGGAAATTTCGGATGCTCATATTATTCAAAGAATTAGGTTTCGGGTCAATTATTTTGGATGAAATACTGATGAATCTGAGTGCAGGCTAGAACAAACGAAATCAACAATGTATTTTTCTCTTGGTAAAATACATTGCAGATGAATGCATTCAGTACGTCAAAGATCGACAATTTGCGAAAGAAATGCGGGACAATCTTGTTTATACCTTCAAACATACTAGCACAACAAACCAATATCTATTACATCTCCAACTATCAAATTTAAAATTTGTTGAAGCATTTTAATGAATTTGAAGACTTGGTATGTCAACTAAAAATTTGTGGAACTCAACTTTCCGATTAAGACTCATTATTGAACTTCTTCACTCGTTTTTGCCACAGTACAAACCTGTAATAAATATTCATACGACCATGAACAATGTTCTCACAAGGCACGTTTTCTAGACTTCGAGACAACAGAGCAAATGGAGCAGGAGCGTTCACAAAGTCAGTTAACTCAAAATCCTCAGTCTTTTTACTCTAATTCAAAATCAAATCAACGTAAAAATCATCAGTCATCGTTTTCTGGCAGTCGTCATTATCGCGAGACTCATCGCTGTAAATATTGCAAGAAAATCGCTCGTACAATTGACAATTGTAACAAACTCCAATCTCGTTCAGGTGAGAGTGATGGTATTCAAAATCGCAGCTCATCCAAAATCTGGGCCCATAACCTATAGTAAAACCTTCATCTAAATAACTCGAAAATAAAGACGGAAATGAATATTGCTTTTATTTAGCAACGAGAAAATTATACTGAACGGAGCTTTCATAAATTTACATTCAACATCAACATTATTTCCGAGACTGACTAAACGGATCGATAAATCAATCATAATTCAGTAGCCAATAATTACCGAATAATATGTGGGTTTTGAGATTGTATTTCTACAAAGAGTTCGCGGCTGGGTGTGGTCCAGGTGTTGATGTGGGTTCTCTCATCAACCTTGACCAAACAAAAGTCGCGAAAACGGCCCCGGTCGCCTCGGTGGAGAAGACTGTATCTGGCTCCGAAATACTGCAAGGAGATGAAGCCGCATCAGCTAATATCCGGGTACTCTCTATCGACGAGGAAGAGCGAGCAAGCTTGCAGCGGGAGGTCGCTACCTCAAGCGAAAGAACATTTTGCTCTGCGGTCGCTACACCGGCCGTCATACCTGTACTTTCAGCCCAGAAGTATTCAAAGTCAACGACCAGTGCTGTGCGCGACTATCGCAAAATAGTAGTTCGCACAATGTCCGGCATTGAGAAGCATATCGACGCCAGACTTCCTTCCATATTCTAGAGAAGACGGTACCCGCACCCTGGTCGCGCTCGACAGCTATATGCAGTTCAGCTACGCAGCCCGAGAACACCCTGGGAACATTGAAAACCGCCATGAACATAGATAAAGTATAGTGGGGGCCTCCTTTTCCTTCCAAAAGGTGGCCGTCATGGAGACAGCACCCTTCTGCTTCCCGCTGTTTCAGGAAAGCCCCGTAGGGATCGCTTTGTTTTGTGAAAGTCATCAGTGGTCGCACTTGGGCGAGACTTTGGAAGTCACTACGTGAAAGCGTTGAACCGAGAGGCCGGGACTATTCTGCTCCAAGATCAAGGATGTGGAAAGACGTCTTAAGAAACGGAGATTATTCGGGGCTCTTGTGGGTCCAATTGTATTGCGGATCTACACGGCAATCGTTCAGGAGCTATGCTCAAGAAACACTGCCTAATAACTACATAATTATTAGTGTCCATTTTGGAGTGTGAGTGAACTTGGTAATATTCCTTTTGTAGGGTGTGCCAATTCACTTTTCCTTTTTCTGTATTCCAGAGCGCTTTCGGCTGTTATGCCATCATCAGTGGAGTACCCTAAATGAGATTTGTCTCTTGTGGTCCTGTAGTTCTAGTCGAGGCTAGTACCGTATGGTGAGCCTGTTTAGTCTTGCGTTCCTATTGGTTGTCTGTGAATATGCAGTCTGTCCAATCAGTGGTTATTGTTATTGGTTGTGTGCTCTGATTGTTTGTCTGTGGTTGTGCAGTCTGTCCAATCCGTGGGTGTTATGTTATTAGTTGGAATAAGTTCTCACTTTGGAAGTTAGTTGTATTTATTAGATTGTTTTGTTTTTGCCTTTATTATTTCTAGTTGTTCTTTTAATTTTCTTTTTCTTGTGTTGTTTTCTGTGTGTAGGATTTTGTACTTTTCTGTCAATTTGTCATTGTTGTGTCCCTGGTAATTGCAGTGTTTTCCAAACAGTGATTTGTCATCATTTAGCTTCTGTGATTTTTCGTGTTCTTTGATTCTGGTTGTGAATTTTCTGCCTGTTTCTCCAATGTAGGTCATGTCACAGTGTTCACAGTCCAGTCTGTATACTCCGCTGCTCTTGTTTCTGTCCTTTGCTTCTGTTTTGTCATTACTTATTTGTTTGATCAGAGGTGGTCTGTTTTTGATTCCGAGTTTTATGTTGTATTGGTTGAAGATTTTTTGTATTTTGTATGTGTGTGTTCCTGTGAATGGTATTGCTCCTGCGTATTTGTCTGTTTTTGTGGTTATTGGTTCGGTGTCTGTGTTTTTTGGTTGTGTTAGTTTGTTAATTATTCTGTCTACTGTTTGTGGTTGTTATTTGTTGTTAATTGTTATTTGTTTAATTTTGTTAATTTCTGTTGTTCTGAGGTTGTTGTTTTTTAGTATGTTGACTGCTCTGTGGCAGTAGTTGTGTAGTGCTGCCATTTTGTGTTTTTGATGGTGAAATGAGTCTATAGGTATTATTGCGTCAGTGTGGGTGGGTATTCTGTAGATGCTGTACTATATCTTGTTGTTTTTTATTTGTATTGTAAGGTCGAGGTAGTTAATGGTCTTATTGCCTTTTTCCATTGTGAACTTTATGTTGTTATTTATACTACTTGTCTCTCTGAAGAATTGGTCTAGAGAATCAAAGAACACGAAAAATCACAGAAGCTAAATTATGACAAATCACTGTTTGGAAAACACTGCAATGACCAGAGACACGACAATGACAAATTGACAGAAAAGTACAAAATCCTACACACAGAAAACAACACAAGAAAAAGAAAATTAAAAGAACAACTAGAAATAATAAAGGCAAAAACAAAACAAAACAATCTAATAAATACAACTAACTTCCAAAGTGAGAACTTATTCCAACTAATAACATAACACCCACGGATTGGACAGACTGCACAACCACAGACAACCAATCAGAGCACACAACCAATAACAATAACTACTGATTGGACAGACTGCATATTCACAGACAACCAATAGGAACGCAAGACTAAACAGGCTCACCATACGGTACTAGCCTCGACTAGAACTACAGGACCACAAGAGACAAATATCATTTAGGGTACTCCGCTGATGTTGGCATAACAGCCGAAAGCGCTCTGGAATACAGAAAAAGGAAAAGTGAATTGGCACACCCTACAAAAGGAATACATAATTATTGTTTGAAATTATGGTCATGTGTCCGTGTTATTGCGCATCATTTGTCAAACGTGTCCTTCAACAACAATTTTATAATTTTCGCTTCAAGCTTCAGCTCACACAGTCTGTCGAGAAGGAAATGACGCCAAGGTCGAGTCAAACTGAGTAACTCAGTCAGTTCTGCGAAAATAGAACACTTACAATACATCTTACATCGGCGACGGAAATTTCTACGCGGTACTTCATTAATCAACGTTAACAGAGCCGAAAAATTTCTGTCTGCATCTTATCCCCCTCTTGAAAAAATTCCAACGTCGCCATTGATATCAAAACTATACAGCTTATACCGTATGTCTCGGCCCTACAGCAATGAAAAAGAGCGAGACGAGCGGTGAAACAAAGAAAAACGGGATTTACTTTCGTGCACGAGAGTTAAAAACTCTCAAAATCGCGAGTGAAAGGGGAAAAAAAGCAAATTTTGAAAAGATTAACGATAAATTCTAGCATCTGATTGATGAACGTATTCGTGAAGGGTGTCGTTATCTGCTGCAGATAGGGCCATCAGAGAGCGAGAAAAAAAGTCCGGGAAAAGGTTTTTCTAAATGAAAGAAATTAAGAAAAATGATTCGGGTTATTATCGTTCGAATGAAAAATTAAATATAAGTTAGCATTATCGTCGACTTCGGCGGTGACATTTCTTTTTCTGACTTGAGAAAAGGAAACGTAAACGATCTAATAAAGCTTAATTAAGCTGAATGATATATACAACTTGAACGACTCTACGTACCTTTTTTCGTAATGGCGAAGGTAGCAGAAAAAAGGCGTCGGTGCCGCAATACGACACGCATGGCCGCATTTTAACGGCATAAGTGTAACAAAAGCCACGTGATGCTAAAAATGCGAACTCTAATATATTTCAACTTACGCTTACATTCGCTCAAGTTTGTTTCTAATCTAATTTTCAGCCTGAAGTACCAATTTAATCAAATCTTCTTCACATCGTCGATTTCCCTCCTTCTTTCTGACGATAGCTTATACGTGTCTACATGTATACTGTACACCCCCTCCTTATGTCTCACTCCTTATCTTAAGCGACTGCTCGCATTTTTACTCAACAGATTTGAAAGCATATCTCACAATTCGCGTGATTTCTGTATTCCACGCACGCCCCATTGAATAATTTCTCTATAAACCCTTAGTAACAAACCGTTGTCGTTGGCTATACAAAACTAATGTAGCATATTTCCTGGGCTCGCTGACCAGTATTATAAAACGGTATGGTTGAATCTCGCGGCCGGTACCATTTGAATATTTATACCTAAATATCTTAAACGTGTTTCGTTTTCAGAATGCTTCCAACCTTCTCATCAAAACTTGGACCGTCTCACCGACTTTTCACTCTGCATGAAATTTTTTGTGGTCGAAAATTATTCTTATCTTGTCGGTCACTCTCGATCAGAATATTTCATATTTTCAACTATATTTAGACTGTATTGCATCCAACCTAGTTTTACAGTATCCCCCCCCCCCCTCCATATACGAGTGACTTGATGAACTATGACTGAAACTTAAATCTCTTCTGAGAGTACCCGATGAGCTAATTTAAAAATCATGTTCAGAACTGAGTTCAGTGACTTCCAAGCTCCATAAAAGAAGTACTACCGTAGCACGGGGTGAGTTTGCTCATTTTCCCTGGCACTTTCAAGTTTGATGCGCTCTATAGACCACAGAAACTGGATTAGAGAACCGGAATTTTTTTTTGTTTTGTAATCTCGATGAGACGGAATACATTCCTCAAAAGATGGTGACACCTTCTGCCCTACAAATTTTTCCATTGAATTATGAAAAAAGTTTGCCAAGTGAAACTGCGATGGGGTGACATTGTACATGTTCATGAATAAACGAAGAAAAAGTTGTAAATGCAGTATTTTCTATCAAAAATATCAAGTAACCCCAAATCGATATACAATTTATACTGATGAATGCAATAGCGGCATGCTATCAACTAACGCACGGATCTCCTCCTGTGGTATCGCTTCTCATTCTTCTCGCAGGGCAGTTTTTGATGCATATGAGGAGTCAGGGAGTGACCACAAGTATATCACCTTCAAGCTGGATAGAGGAACCGAAGTGGTAACTGTTCCAAAGAAGCTGGGAAGATGGGCGATCAGGAAGCTCGATGCGGATCGACTGGATGCGAGCTTCCTGGCTTTCACCCAGGGAACGGGAGAGTGTCGGGCAGAAGAAGAAGAGGAGAGCGCGGAGGCTGTGGCCGCGAACGCCATACGGACAGTGGCTGCGGCCTACGATAACGCTATGCCCCGAGCCGGCCCACCGCGCAAGAGACAGCCCGTCTATTGGTGGACCTAGGACATCGCCAAGCTGAGGAAGGAGTGCAACCGACGTCGCCGTCGGTATCAACTCACGAGAAGAGACGACAAAGTGGTTACAGCAGTTTCACAGCAGTACCAGCAGGCTCGTCGTACTCTCAAGCTAGCCATACGGAGAAGCAAGAGAGCAACTTGGGAGGAGCTATGTCAAGAAGCGGACGACGACCCCTTCGGCAAGACATACAAGCTGGTTATACGAAAAGCCGGAGGGCCGTCGGTGACGACCTGAATGGAGCCGGGGGTGCTGCAACAGGTAGTTCAAGAACTGTTCCCCATCGAGGTGCGAAATTTTCCTCTGCTTAGTGTTGGAGAGGTGGAATGCGCGATTGGCCGGATCAGGACGAAGAAGAGGAAGGCGCCTGGTCCGGACATGATTCCCAACGTCGTCTGGGAAGTAGTCTACCGAGCAAACCCGTCTCTTCTGACCAACGTTTTCAATCGCGCGTTGCAGGAGGGGATGTTTCCGAGCAGATGGAAGACGGCGCGGCTGGCACTGATTAAGGAACCAAGAAACCCAGATAGCCAGTAGTCCTCGTATTGGCCCATTTGCCTGCTCGACACTGTCGGCAAGGTGTTTGAGCGAACCATCGTGGATAGGCCGGAGGAGCACTTTCAGAGGCGGAAGACGATTTCGAGCAGTCAGTACGGATTCAGAACTGGCCACCCGACTGCGGACGCCGCGCCGAAGTTGAAGAGTCTGGCGCAGAAGGCGATCCACAAACGGGAGTTCTGCGCGGCGATCAGCCTCGACGACATTAAGAACGAGTTCAACTCGATTTCGTATACGCGTATCATGGAGGCGTTGGAGTTGGTGCGGGTACCTGGTTACCTCATGCACATCATGCAGAGTTACTTCGACGGCCGCCGAATAGAGATGGAGTCGGCGGCCGGGCTCGTCACCAGGGAGATGACCTGCGGCGTTCCCCAGGGATCAGTACTCGGACCTACCCTGTGGAACGTCGCCTTCAATGGAATGCTGAGGCTGGCACTACCACCAGGCGTCAAGCTGATCTGCTACGCCGACGACACGCTGGTGGTATGCAGAAGCGCATCCGACCGTAGGGGACCTGAATTCCAGGCAAGTGCTCAGGGAGCGCGGACCTTGGTCAGTAGGGAACCCCATGTTGGCCCTTGCAGAACGGGCGCACCGGTTGCGGTACGGTGAAATGGAAGCTCGAGCCAGGCCTCAAAGTATGCATTTTCTAGGAATTTTATTATCTTTATTGGGATTCTTTATAGAGCCTATGCTTCTCATACCGTCTTATGATTTATTGTATCGAATGCTTTACTAAAATCTATGAAAAGGAGACAAACATCAATGTTGTATTCAACTGCTTTTTTAATAACTTGATTTATTGTTTGGATATGGTCTACTGTTGAGTAGCCTTTCCTGAATCCGGCTTGCTCAGTCGGTTGATTTAAATCTAAAATGTTGTAAATCCTCTCTGTTATCATTTTTGAAAATATGTACTTAGTTCATTGTTTGTCATAAACTGATGGGTCGGTCGTTATTTATGTCTTCCCGTTTCCCTTTTTCAGACAGAAAAATTATTTCAGATTTATACCGCTGCTTTGGATTCCCCCCTCCCCAATTCCATGATACTGATAAAGGTTTGGCTAGGACTTTCGCGAAGAGTTTTAATATACCATTTCCTATTTCACCAAGGCCTGGGGCTTTTCCTACTTTGAAGTTTTTCAGTGTCTTTTCGACTTCATCTTTGAGTATCAAAGGGGGGCACTTCTCTGTTTATTCCTACTAACTTTTTCCATTCCCTCTCCCCTCTCTTCAGTTTTGTAATTAATGTTTTGTTTGCATGTTTGTGTTTATTGAAATTATATTTTAATCTTATTCTTTTGTTTACTTTTATACCACAAACACCTATAATCTATGATGTGGCTAAACGAGTGTTTCAGTAGAGGAAGACGGGCCAAAAGTCCGAATTTCTTTTCTTCGTATCTTATCTTTCTTGTTTTTCTTATCTTTATTATCTTTCTTGTCTTTCTTATCTTATCTCACATTTATTTTCTTCTTATCTTATCTTTCTTTCTTATATATTATAAATGGGTCGATGAAATGCCATCACGCTCGATAGGCTGAACAGATTATTTTGAAAAATGCCTCAAATTAAAGCTTGGGTTCCCTAAGAGGTTTTTTTAAAAAAAAAAAAAAAAACATTGCAGAGAAGTGCATTCAGTAAGCTGTAATTAAGTTTTTAAGTCGTTTTGCATCTGTGTCTATGTGTGAGTGTTCCGCGCGCTTACCCCGTCATTGTAAACGCGTATTAGAGTGATCAGTGTGACCAGTAGGAAGTATTTTATATAACACATCGTGAATATAGAACGATCAGGGTTTCTTTCATCTAAAAGCGTCTCAGTGTACATACTGCGGTTGATAAGGCCATGTTGCGTTTTTTTTTTATTATTGAACTTTTACTTCACAAATCCTTTTGTAGGGCTTCATGTGTTCAAAACTTGGGCCATATGTGTCGTTTTTTTACTATCGAATTTTCATTTTACAAATACTTTTTTGCTTCATTTTTCATTTATTAAAGAGATTAATGTAATACATAAAGACAAGTCTCGATTTTTCCTCACCAGTGTTCTCAGGTATTACTGAAGGAAATCTTTTTAAAAATGTCTCATCTAGAAGTAAGTATTCCCTAGCAGGCTTATGGCGTGAAAGTTTTTTGATAACTGTGACGTAAAACGTGCTGACTTTCCGATGCGCAGAATCCCGCCAGTTACCCAAGTAACTGAAAGGGAACCAAGGGTAACTGACAGGTTTCTGGGTAATCTGAGGGTAACTGGACGCTGTTAAGCATAAGGGAACCAACCAGTAAAATCTGTTTTTTGAGAACATGTGATTCAAAGTTCACGAGCCATGTAGAAACTATGTGACATAGCGTTTACAGATAAGATTTTTTCAACGTCAGTGCACATTTTTGAATCGGGGGGCCAATTTTGAAAAATTATGCTTTTTATGCACTTACCAATAACGATACTGAATGTCAGCTGGTTCCCTTGCGCTTAACAGCGTCCAACTGACGGTTGCAAATGGGTGATTTTTCCGCGGGTAACTAGGGTAACTGATTGCGCATCCGGCTGGGAGACAGATATACCAAGTTCAAAACTCAGTTCATGTTGCGTTTTTTTACTATAGATCTTTCATTTTACAAACATTTTTTTGCTTCATTTTTCAATTATTGAGAAGATTAAAGAGATGTAAGTGGATGTTTCATGTTGCGTTTTTTTACTATCAAACTTTTATATTTTACAAATAATACTTTTTTTAAATTTCATCTGACTGGGACTGGGCAAATTGTAGAAGCGCTAGCGTCGTATCTTTTAGTGCGTTTGTTATTATACAATGATAAGGAGAACATGCATATTATAGCGGTATACCTGTGACATAAACGTACAAACTGTTATCAAAGCCGATATCTTTAATGTTTTTGAGAGCCTCTGACTAAGACTGTGCAAACTGTAGAAGCACTATAGCGTCGAATCTTTTAGTGCGTTTTTTTTACCATCAAAATTTCATTTTACAAATACTTTTTTGCTTCATTTTTCATTTATTGAAGAGATTAAAGAGATTTAGATGATAAGTATACCGGCTAGGCATTTTCAAAGCGCGAAATTACAATTGTACTGCATACAATGATAAGAAGAACATATAGCGCGACCTGTGACACAAACATACAAACTGTTATCAAAGTTGTTATCTATAATTAATGTTTTTGAATGCCTCTGACTGGGACTGTGCAAATTATAGAAGCCCCAGCGTCAAATAGGTTATAATACTGTAAAACATCACCACTGGAACTTTTACCCTCTGAAGTCTATTCTGAAATATTTTATTAAAAATAGTAATATTTGTAGTAATAAGCTACCTATTCTGAGTCTAGCATCAATTGTGAGTCCTTTTTTTGAAAACGCGTTTTCTCGCTAGATCGAGGCATTGGACAACCGTGAAACCTCTTCCATTCGAAGGACCAACATGTTTTACACTATCCATGTTGGTTTCAAGTTCATAACTCAATGTGTTTGTTGTGATGGAATTTTTTTTCAAAGTTGTTATCAAAACATGCCTTATTTTTCATGTGTGTGAAATATCAATTCTGTGAAAAACGATCGATAAGTACTTTAAATTAATATTTTCTCAACGCATTATATAGGGCTGTGTAGAGGAGAGTCTAGGGAACATTTTTTCGCTTGAGTTTTCGATTTCGGTCCACATATATGTGTGTGCGAAAAGAATAAAGGAATTCAAAAAATGGGGGAAAAGTTTGCAAAAAATCAAAGTGAATGATCGGGTAATCGAATGAAAAGTGTAGTACAAGTGATACTTTAACTTATAAGACCAAATTTCACGCGTTTTCAGTTACTTTTTCTAATCAAACTTTAGCCTGACCCACAATTGCTACTACCTTTTTTCAGACCGATTATTGGTACTGTGAATTTACTCGACTTTAATGTGTTTTTAAAATACTTAAAAGTCAAATAAGACGAGTCAACGTGTTTTTAAAATAAATTTGAAATGCTTACTTAAGTAAAGTACATCATTTTTCATTTAATTTATTATACTTACCAATTGTGGGTATATCAAAAAATTTCGTATCAAGTGTGGGTCGTTGCCAATTAATATGGGTCAACCCATAATTGGTATTTTCAAAAGTTGTTCGGATCGAGAAAATTCCACCTGGAATTTTGAACAACTTAGAAGGCCTCAGTGTCATTTGCGAGGATATTTTATAGTGAATTGCTGGAGAATCAGAAAATACCCATAATTGGGAGCAGCACTCAATCTTGGGTTTTGAGAATTTTTGGGAAAAAATTCACCAAAAATCCAAAAATGCTTAAAACTCAAAAGTAACTGTCACAAGTAGTAATAAGTTATTTATGATAGATAATATTTATTACTGTTGAAGCAGGGCGTGACAATGAACAAAAACACCCTTAGTACTCCTATTGAGGTCGTGAAATGTACCGGATAATTTGATCACTTCTTATTTTTTAGATAGAGAAGAACGGGTAATCCGATTTAATTTTCAAAGATTACAAAGCTTACACATTTATGAAAAAACAATTTCATGCTTCATTTTCTTTCATTAAAGAAAATTATCAAAACGTATAAGTATCAGCCTGTTTATTTCTATATGGGAATTTACATGTAATTTCGTTTCATACTATTGCATATGTTTGGGCAAAAGTACCGCTCAGTACTTCTATTAAGAACGTGAAATGTACAGGATAATTCGATCATATCTCATTTTGGAGATAGAGAAGAATGGGCAATTCTATTTAATTTCCAAAGATTACAAAGCTTATCCATTTTAGGAAAAAACAATGTCATGTTTCATTTTCTTTATTTTTTTCCGAACGCCTGTTTTTTTCTGTATGGGAATTTACATGTTATTTCGTTTCATATGTACTAATGCATATGTTTGAGCCCGTCCGAAGGACGGATAATTCAGCTAGTCTTTTACAAAATGGCCTAAATTAACTTTTTTTTTGTTGTTTTTTTCTTGAAAAATCGAACAAATTATTAGCAAGAGGGTTTCTGTGGTTAATGCCGGCGAACCCTCCTTGAAATACACAGGTTAAAGAAAAAATTAGAAAGTAAATTTTGCCCATTTTATGAGTGAATTTTGTATTTAGGGACGCCAATTGTAGTCTAACATAGGTACTTGAATACTCACTCCGCTATTGTAATACATTTCATGATTCATCAAGCCTGAGGCATCATACGTATACCATTATTCATCAAACTTGCACTGTGCCTACAAATAATGTTTTATCTATTGATACTGTGCCTAGAGATACTGTTTCAGCCATCATCAATACTGTACCTACAGATGACATTTTAGCTGTTCGTACTGTGCATATCAATATCGCCAACCTAATTTTAATAATAAAGACGTTTTTGATACCAGTATTGTTATTTAATAGCCGAACCTTGTATACATCGCACATATATGGGTACTGTATAAACGGAAACCACGAATGTCAGATATTTTTGACAAGTAATTTGGAGTGGAAGTGTACTCAGGGCCCGATTTAGGGGAGAGCCCACGGGACACAGGGCCCCAGGCCTCCACAAACACAATTAGTCATGAAAGTGTTGTTATTACAAATGCATATAATATGTTGTTCATACTTTATGTATACTTTGTTTTATTTTCACTCGTAATTTTGAGCTTCTTTAGTTGTTGTTTTTTTTTTTGGGGGGGGGGGGATTGCTTGATACTTTGGGGCCTCCACATCTTCCTGGGCCCCAGGGCCACGAAATCTTAAATCCAGCCTTGGGTGTACTGATCGATGATAGGGAGCATCTATAAGAAGTGAGTGCCTGTTTCAATAATTTCTTAAGTTTTTGGTTTTGTAACTTTCAAACAATTAGATTGTTATTCTATCCCACTGTGCACGGATCATTTGCTTCAGACTTGAACCATAGTACGGTATTGCGTTCCAAAAACAGACCACGTGCACAGGCGAAGAGAAAATCGAGCCACCTTTGATCAAGGCAATCATGCAACGCGTGGTAAGAGAAGCAAACGGGATGAAGCCTCGCATACAACTGATCAAAAAATGTATGATACGCACGCAACACAAGCGAGAACAGATAGGCGGCTTTCACATGACGTAACGTTGATCGCACGTCAGTGCCAGTATTTTCCTGACAACTTCCTCGCGGCAAAGTCTTCGCAGCATTATATATACCTACAAGAATAATTTCAAACCATTGCTTCCAAAATGTTAAGGGTTGAATATTTACCTTCTGTAAAATTTGACATTGCGGGAAATTAAATCTAATATGTCTCACTCACATACCCAGACTGCAAAACGCATATAATTTCATTATGCTGCTAAAGAACCTAAATATCTGTCTCGAGACATCATCGGTTCCACTTTCAACAAAGAAGGGACAACACATTCAGAGCGGTATACTTTCATCGCAACTGGCGTACAAGCAGCACATTGGTTAAATGGGAGATACGGCGTAATGTGTCTTCATCAATGTGCAGTAATGACCTTTTTTTTTTTTACACGACATTCTCGCCATTTATTCTCTTCTATTTACTTTGCCGAAGTACGCGAGTTGAACCTCAGTGTACTCGGCACATTACGAATGCTGCGTTCGTTCGACCTACTACACCAAAACTCGATAATTTCAATATTTTTCGTATTTACTCGGCCGAGAGCTGATCTCTTGCGTTCGCGGCTGAGGTCGGGCCGGGCCAGGCTCTCCAAACCCGCGAATCTTTCGCGCCGCTCTTAAAAAGATGTCATTCGAAATAATTTCACGCGAATTAGCGTATCAGTGGAATATAAATACGCGGCAAACGCCAAACCAAAATGCTACAGCTTCTTTGTTTTCTCTCAGACAAAATCGCACGCCGCACAGGGAAGGCGAAATACGGGCCAGCATGGTTAGTATTCCGAAAACGAATTTTATTATGGGATTTGCGATTTTCTGTACAGAGCGTTACGTTTTTGTCAGATTTCGAGCAAATAAAAATGCCGAATACGAGGAACCGGGGTGGCCTCGTGGGAAAGCGAGGAGCGGGGACAGCAGGGGGAACTAAAGCTGGGCCGGTGACGAACGCCGATGCTCGACGTGTAACTGCGCGCGGAGTGTGTGTGTGGGTACCGGGTATAGGTAGGTGATGGGATAGCACACACAGCGCGGTAAACGAAATTACAGCTATTAAAAAGCTGCGGAATTCTCGTTACCACGTATACCGAGTTACAGACGGAAATCAAAAAAGAGAACGCCATTTTTCATTCTCAACTCGAAAACAGTAATCCGCCGCAGTTTTAATCCATCAGGCTACAAATTTTATACAACGAGCGCGGATACAATACAGGCCCAGCCCTTGAATGGGGGATATACA
Source organism: Acanthococcus lagerstroemiae (assembly GCA_031841125.1). Taxonomy (NCBI): domain Eukaryota; kingdom Metazoa; phylum Arthropoda; class Insecta; order Hemiptera; family Eriococcidae; genus Acanthococcus; species Acanthococcus lagerstroemiae. The sequence continues at coordinate 21,226,636 of CM063107.1, forward strand.
TGTACACAGGGATGTGTGAAATCTAATTTCGGAATTATCGTCACCGTGGCTCGGCGCGGTTATAATCTTGTCTCTTGATTAGTCTGGCCGTAGAAAATATAACTGATCGTCGATATTATTAACCCTTTAATTCCCACTCCTATATGGCATCGGGGGAATAATCTCTTCACACGATTTTCTGTTGGTTTTTAGCTATACTTGAAAACGAAAAATTCTGAAAATCTGACGATTTTATCATTTCAAAGCCAAAAGCCAAAATTTCAACGGGGGAGTTTTAAAAATTTACTATTTCAAGGTTTATGATTGCACGAGGTCTGACTGAACAGTAACCCAAACTGATTGTAAAAAAGAAAAATATATGTATGTTTAAAAATTGAGACACATCGATGTGATTCCCTTCAAAATACTTCCCTCGGACAGCTACACACTGATTCCACCGCCTTTTCCTGTGTTCATTAAAATTCTGGAATACTTCAAAATTGGTAACTTCTGGAGTACCCTCGTTATGGACCTTTGGATTAGTAATGCCCAATTAATCAATTAAAATCGATTAAAAAATCGATTTTGAGACAACCCGCAAAATAATCGGTTAGTCGATTTTTTGGTGTAAAATCGATATTTTTATCATTGCGTGTTTGAGTGTTCTCTCATTGTTGGTTGGTTGGGGAGGGGGGGGGGTGAGAATACAGAATTTCAGTTTTCAGACAGTGCTCAAACCTAGAGTAACTGTACTAAGCATGGGTCCAGTATCTGTAGGAGTACCAGAACGTGGTGCGCTACTAGCGCTAAGGTGACTTGAGTAAGAACTAAAAACAGGTTTCGTGAAAAATCGTTCAAGTTCGCTATCTATTTCAGTACATGTTTAAGTAGTAAAGTACCTATAAGTTAACTAATTTGGTCTTTTATTACATAGGTTCAATTTTTTCATTGCAGCAACATACAAAAATAATCGATTTTTCATGCAAAAAATTGACTTGATTTTTTGTAATGATGGAAAAAACAGATAATCGATTTTCAATGATAATCGATTTTTGGGCATCATTACTTTGGATGTCAGTTTCTGATTCGAAATCTGTTCCTTTAACTACTTGTTTGACCCGGGGGAATGAAAAAAAGTTAGATGGGGATGCGAGTTTTTCGGAGAGGAGGGAGAGAGAGAGAGAGAACAGCGTTATAGCGAGGACTACAACATCTACATTGTAGCTGAACTGTAACTGAACTAAACCTGATATTCGACCTCTAAGAAAATGTTGGTCTGTAGAATTTAATTTAGTGTCTTATGAGTGAAGCGGTGCGCTCGCCAGTAGAATCCATTTGCCTGGAATAGTTTACAAAATAGAAGAATAGTCGAAGGTCAGTTACAGAACTGCATTACATCACCCCTGTACTGGGTATGGGAAATGTGACCGGAAACGTGATCTCAGAATTAGTCACAATGCGATCGTTTTACAAAAAAACACAGCATTAGCTAAAAATTACTGATAATTTTTATAAGGAGAAATTTTTAGAAATAGTCTGGAGGAAGATTCTTTAGAAATATCGATATAATTTTTTTTTTTTTTTGAAACCTAAATAATGACACTAATGAATACTAAGTCACGTCAGGATGAGTAGGCCAAAGTACTGGTTCAGCTGGCAGGATCCAGAATAGTTCATTCAACCGGGTACACTGTAAAAACCAATAGGTGAGCACTCTTCTCCACCTATCTTAACCACTAAGATATCATATCTAAGATCATACACCTGATCTCACATTTTCGCACAGTCAGCCATGATGCATCTCAAAACACATGCTACCAGTTCTTGGACAATCACACCAGGTACAAATCTGGCCCATCTGGCCAATTCTGCTCTGCCCCTCTGGCAAACCTAACTTAAGGCGCAACGCGATGTCTCTGACAGTGGCGCGGAAAACTCTGCCATCTTGCAAGGCGTAGTTCTTATGAACCTGATTCTCATATTGGGTAACTGGCGACTTAGAGAGCACTGTATGGATTTCCTTAACCTTGTCATTGGTAAGCTGCCCAGACAACACCCAATCTGCCATCTTGATACGCAGGATATAGTCGTCATCAGATGGTGGGTTGGTCACAACAGGGTTGCGGCTCAACGCATCTGCATGCTTCATCCAGTCCCCTGGTCGGTAGCGCACTTCAAACGTAAACTCTTGGAGCTGGAGCTACCACCGAGCAATCCTTGGGATAAGCTGCTTCTTTGAATTACTTACCTTGAGAGAATTGCAGTCAGTAACTACCACAAAGTTCGTACCCAGCAAATAGGCACGAAACTTCCTGAGAATTTCTACAACTGCAATTGTCTCAAGCTTATAGAAATGGTATCGCTTCTCCGCATCATTGGTTTGCCTGCTGTAATAGGCAACAGGATGTAGTCGCTCGTCTACTTGCACCTGCATCAGTTTTCCGCAACTCCTAGGGAACTAGCATCAGTGTGGACCTCTGTTCGGGCTCCTTCCTTGAAAAAGGCTAGAATTGGCCGGCTTATAAATGCTGACTGCAACTGACAAAACGACATTTCCTCCACTTCAGTCTATTTCCACGGTGCATCCTTCTTTAAAAGAGCCATTAACAGACAAGTAACCTCTGCATAACCCTTCACAAAGTGCCGGAAATATCCTGTAAGGCCCATCCACTGCCGAACCTAATGAACTGAAGAGAGAACTGCAAACTGTTCTACCGCTTGAGTCTTCTCAGCACCAGGTCAGATGGTACCATTCTGGACTTCAAACCCCAGAAATGTGACTTGCTTAATAAGAAACGAGCACTTCTACAAGTTCAAAGTTAACCCTTCCTTACAAATAACTTCCAACACCTTTTCTAGACCACTAAGACTGTCAGCTACGGATCGCGCATGCAGGAGTTCATCGTCCAAATATAAAGCTGCAATGTCGCCAACAGGAGCCAATAGACAGTTCATGAACCTTTGGAACACCCGCGGTGCATTGGTCAAACCAAACGGGACTCGATTGAATTCACATTGGCCAGAAGAGGTGACAAACGCCGTATATTTCTTCGCCCCCTCTGCCAATGGCAACTGGTAGTAGCCCAATCTCAAATCCAGACTACAAAAGCATACCCCACTAGCCAGCCGATCCAACTGATCATCAATTTGAGGTAAGGGATGACTATCCTTGACTGTCTGTGCATTTAATCACCGATAATCAATGCACAGCCTCTGTTCCCCATTCTTCTTCTTTACCAGCAACACTGGCAATGCATACTCTGACTGGGACTCGCGGACAATACCAGTCTTAAGCAGCTCGGCAACAATCTCTCGCACAGCCTCCTGCTCAGATCTTGCCATATGATAGGGTCAATAGCTAAATGGAGTATCACTGCTGAGCTGAAGGTTCATCTTGACTGACTTTGCACATCCCAGCTCACTCACTGACACAGCAAAGCAGTCCCGGCATTGCTGCAGCAAGGCATACAGTGCTGCCTTCGCGGCCTCTGATACTGGACCAACCACTACCTTCTCTAGTGGTAAGTCAGCTAAGCTTTCAACGCCAACACGTTGAGCTTCTGGGTAAGCACTTACTGACTCACCACATGGCCACGCCCTGGCCACTACTTCCAATCACTTCACCCGCAGTTCCAAATTAGATGAATTCAGGATAGGTACCACTGCTGGAGGCTTGTTGTTACTCAGTCTCACTACTGACTGTAACACACAACTCTCTTGAGCCAGTTTATGACGCTGTGATGCTTCAACATATACATCTTCTACAAACCCATCAGTTGATACCTTCACATGGCCTAGATAGAAAGGCGGTATCACTACATCACACTCCGCATGGAGGGCAATGAGCATTAGGTCCGGGTCTAGTTCCATATAAATTGGGAAAATCCCAAGGTCAACCCCACGCTTAGTGAACACTAGATGATTAGAGCCCTTCACCACAACAACTTCTGGCAATTCAGTGAATGTTCGGCCCACAAGGAGTGGTTCTTTCTGAGCAGAATTTGGAACAACTACTACACTGATCTCCACCGCTACCTCATCCACCTGCAGCTTGAAAGTGGTCGCACCCAAAGTTGTAGTCAATCCATCTCCATACCCGCGCAATACTGAACGGTTGGACTGATTGCAAATGAGGTTCAGACAGTCAAGCTCATCCACCTTGATAGCAGTGCATGAACTGCCGAAATCGATGTAAGCTTTGGATGGAAGGCCATTCACCCGAACAGCCTTAAAGTATTCTGATTAAGCGTAGTGGTTGGATCCTCGAGTCATGCTAATGGCTTCGCAGCCGCCTTCTTCATTCGGCAATGGAAAACAAAGTGACCAGTGCCCTGACAAGTGTAACATTTCTTATCATTCTTTGCCCCACTTTTCTCACCCTTAGCGGACATGTCTTTCTTAGCGGACTTGCATTCTTTCGAATAGTGACCCATTTGGTTACAGTTGTAACATTTTACCTCTTTCAGAGACTAGTGGAACTTTTTCTTGCCAGCCTTGTCAGACTTCTTTACTGACCCCAGACTAGGTTTTGATGGGGCCTTGAGGTTAAGAGAGCTGAGGTAGGCGTATAAAGATTCCGGGGTAGAGTGGTTCCCCGCTTTTGCTCCAGTCTTTACTACATAGTATCCTCCATGCCACCAATAATACAGGACACTGCGTCAGCACCAGTAATGCGACAAGCAGTCAACAGTGCAACCTTCACATAGAGGTACTTGGTATAAGACTCCTCTGGCTGCTTCTTACATCTAGTCATCTCCATCAAGGACTCATAATAATCACAAGTAGCTGGAAAAGCGGCCTGAATCTTCTCTTTCCACTCGTTCTAGCTATACTTTACACTAGTAAGCCCTTTATACCTCACATCAGCCATTCCTCTCAACCGGCGTAGAGCAAAGTAAATTGTGGTCTCTTCAATCCACTTATACACGCTCTGAATTTCATCAACTTTCTGGCACCATTTCTTCGAGTCCTGGTTCCGGTCTTCTGGGTCAAAAAGGGGTATAGCATCCGCGTTGGGAACAAACTTTGGAACAGTAGGTCTTGACATAGTACTTTCAATAAAATTGGCCATGACTTCAGTAAGGTGATCAATAGAGTCTTGACTTCGAGTGGAGCCTACCTCACTGCTCCCACTCGCACCCACAGGGTCAATAATGGTAGAAGGCTCTAGGACACTACGTGGTGCTACAGCACGGCGCTTAGGTGCTGGCTCAGTAGCACTTAGTTGAGGCTCTCGACGAGTAGCTCGGGTAGCGCGACGCATAATGACTCAACTAGGGAAGTAAACAAGAGAAGAACATAAGTTCTACCATACCAGTACCAATCCTGGCTAAACAACTTCTGAATCCACCCCTAGTAGCCACTAATGAATATCACCTAACTGCCAAGAACCTATGCAGAGACCTGAGAGACTGTGAGCTACATCCCACTTCTGATAATTTTTAGCTAATGCTGTGTTTTTTGGTAAAACGATCGCATTCTGCCTAATTCTAAGACCGTTGTTCAAGTCACGTTTCCCGTCACATTTCCCGTCACATTTCCCATACCCAGTACAGGGGTGATATAATGCAGTTCCGTAACTGACCTTCGACTATTCTTTTATTTTGTAAACTATTCCAGGCAAATGGATTCTCCCGGTGAGCGCACCCGCTACACTCATAAAACACTAAATTAAATTCAACAGACCAGCCTTTTCTTACAAACCTAGCTAATTGAGAAATAAAAAAGGGGAGTGAATCATGAGAATAAGAATAAGAAGATGAAGAAGAACATAATTCAGAAAAGACAAGAAGTACAGGTAGGCAAGACAAAAGACATTTGTTAGATGCTCGAATTGTGCTGCGCAGAAAGTCAGAAAGGACCATTTGTATAAAAATTACATTTGTAAGTGGAGAGTCGCCGCATGAACACATCTGGATACGGAGGGGGGCAACACTGAAATGTCTTTGATGTCAAAAATTATTGTATTACATTAAACATTAAAGGCAGGATGACGTAACGCATTGTCATAGTGACAAAGAATTCATGTAGTTGCGATCACTAGGCGGACTCTAACGACTCTTCTTTATAACCATTCGAGCACTTTGATTTAAAATCCCTGGTGGCACAAGCCCCTTATGAAACACCCTTTCGCCATTAAAGCTCCTTCGTTCTTTGTACAAATGGACACTTGGAAGTTTGGATTAGTTTTTCGATTCTGGAAGAACTTATAATCGAACATTTGTTGCATTCAGCACTATACAGAAACGGTACATCATTTTTCAAATTTCAAATATCATCCGTACTAAAGGAGTTATTGCATTTTCCTACACAATTTCATTTCCAGAAGAATTTAAAAAAAAAATTAGGTCAGCCCTCTCTTTCCTTGTACTCTTCATTTTTAACCTCGTGTTTTCTCTGCAGTTCCTTATGCTCTTGGACCAACGTATCAGTGAATTAGTATAACCATTATGACTTTCTCCGGAACCGTAATTTGGAACAAATGTTCCGACACCGAACACTGCGGCTCCGCATTCGTTCGCCTTTTTCTACTTTCTTCCGCCGGTGTCAAAAATTGCACGCTCCTAATTAAATTCATAACTTAGAAACTTTTCCCCCGTCAACCGCTGTTTTTTTCTTCTCTTTTCCACCCCGTTTATGATTCACATCCCCTCTTCGCTCTGCGGAGCATTTCCATTTATTACAGCTATTTGAGCTAGTACAGACATTACTCGCACGACGCAGTTCCAAAATTTAATTTTTCTTTTTGAAATTTCGCCTTGCGTGGTCGGTTTGCCAGCTCGTGAGTCAGTGGCGAGAAAATGACTTCATTTGAACCTCCGGTGTGTATTAACTAAAAAGTACACGCCGCTAGCAAAGATGCAGAGCTTGCTTGTATCTTCGGAGGTTCCAGCTTGACGTAGAAATTTCATTAAAAAAGAAGAAAATATTACGCCAACGGGAGGTTCGTTCGCTTGAAAATGTCGCGATATGAAAGCACTTTCAATGCATACCCCGTATTTATACTTTATGTTTCGCAAATGTTTTCGTTTTATCTTTTTAACGAACACACGAAAAAAGAAATATATCGTATGTACTGAACGCACACGTGTCATTAAATATTCGGGCCAATATTTACGTACATTTAACCACCAGTAACGACACGAGCGATATTTCTGTAAAAGAAAACAGTTCGAAAAAAGTCTTATCGAATTTAAGGAGCCCGGTGAACGTGACGTCGAAGGGAAACTGATATCGGAATTCGAACCATATTTGCATTTCACATTCGGCACAAATTGCGGAATAATTGCAACGAATGACAGCAAGGGGCAGGCATCGTGCAGCGGGGCGAGTAAAAGACCCGAAACAGCAAGTTCGGTGATTTCGTGTTAGCATGTTACTATATTTTCCGTGTTTCGAAAAATCTGTTACGAATATTTTCTTTCTCTCCTCGGTTTTCGGAAATGATCGTGTATAAATGCGAAGGAAAAAGGGGAATCATTTTTAACTTTACGAGAAAGATAAATGTACCTATTCGAGTATGATACTCGTTCGAAAGTGATTTTGAATTGTGGGCCGCAACACCGGCGCTACAGGGTCATCTGCTTCGCGTCTACGTTCAGGGTATGAAATATTAGATTTTCTTTCGAAATAAGAAATGCTGTGCAAATTTCAATAGCAAGTAACTAGTCCAGGAAATTAAGCTCTTTTCTAATTTTACTCTCAACCCGAGCCCTGGAATCCGCCCTTTCGAGCATTACCTCAGAGCCGTCGGGGAGTCTGTTGGGGCTCCTCTTCTCATCTTGCCGGGAAACCGGCCTAGGTCGAACTGTATAGTGAGTTGCTACGTGGGCTCGAACCCGGGACCTCTCCGGATTCCGAGACCAGCGCGCTATCCGCTCGGCCAACCAGACCTCTACCAGGAAATGAAACTGTGAAAAAGGGAAAAAATGCGGCAAAGGTTTCTCTTCGGAAATATGTTCTATGAGGTCTCAGGAAGTGTATCCTGGAAAGTTCACCCCCCACGCCCGGCCGCTAACCTCGTGGGGAGTTCAAACGTTTTCCAAATTGAGGTTTTTTTTCGATTTTCTCGAAAAATAAGCCTTTCCGGGGAAAATGTCAAATAAAAAAGTTGTTCCCATTGAAGTTCTCTATCGAATGGTATCCAACATAGCCATGTTCGAAAGAACTGGGCCCACATAAATCGCCTTCAATGCTACCAGAAAACCTAAGAATCCTGGAAATTTATGTGTTTTCCGATTTTCATTCCAACATATGGACTGTTAGGAGAATGTATGTATGAGAGCAACATATTTGTTGACATCAAATTTACCATATCATGACCGTGCGATGACCGGGAGGAAGGTAGTAGCTAGGTATCAAGAAAACATGGTTCAATAAAAAGAACATTTTTGGGCCGGCGCAATGACATTTTCCAGGAGCCTTTTGGATCCAATCCCCCTGCTCTTATTTAACATTAATAAAAGTTTATTTTATCAGTGAAGCTCCCCAGTTTAGCTCCTGAAATGAAATTTCTAGAAAAATGTTGATCGATTGGATAAGAGGAACACGCGTCGCGTGCTATTCTTCTATTTATTGGACAATTTAAAGTAATAAAGATGTTGCCTTTATCCCGAAAATCATTTTGATCGGTCTTTTCGTTGCTTCTTTTTTGGTTGCTAATTAGAAAGTTCTGAGTTCATCAGCTCCTTAACGATGGCTTCACTACAGGGAAGTGAGAGTTAAGAAACAAGAAGGTGATTCACATGTTTTCGAAGTCACTAAATTAAATTTTGGAATATTTTCCCATCTGACCCAATTGAGGGGGGGGGGGGGGGAAATTCGAGAAAGTTATCAAAACTTAGTAACTATTTTTTTTTTCTTTTCTTAAATTGATTAAATGATATGGAACTCCAGCAGCTTATTAATCTGCTTCACTAATAATTTTCTTTTTTGTAGTCACAGTATTTGTTGATGAAGAATAGCTAATTTCCAAAACGTGATAAGTCAATTTGTTATAAACTCCATTTTCGAAACGCGGTGATTTTTTGGCTCTTAAAGAACATAGACCTTGGCGATTTCAGATTCAAAAGTGAGTGATGTATCTTTAAGAAGACACTTTTTAAGCAGATTGCCGTTTTTTGTGATGTATCTTGTGTGGCGAATAATCCCGAACATTCGAGATAAGCGAAGAAAGATCGACACGTTTCGAGCAGCAGAATAGAAGTTCAATAACGAAAGCGGTAAGGAGTTTCGCCGAGAACGCCGAGATATACATATAAAGGCCGCTGGCCGTCGCCGTACAGTCCAGTTTTATATGCGATAAACTGTGCGTTTTCAAAGCGATCTAGCTACTGTTTTCGTGCGTTTGTATTAGTGTGACATTAAAAGTTCTTAGTACGTGTTTTCGTGCGTTTTACGGTGCGAATTACGTTACGTTGTTATTCAAATACTCAGTAAGTCCCTTCATTATGTATTATAATTTCAAAACGCAGTGAGTCCGGTTTCTGGCGTTTACTTTAGCTTATATTTCCACAAATATATAAGTTTCGGAAAAGAATATCAGGATTGAGACTAGTTTCTTCTCGGAAATTGAGGACTATAAATAGTTTTTTGTGCTTTCTCATGAATTTAGAAATATTTATTTTTACACTTCCGCCTCCCACCTATTAAAGCCACTCTTGAAGAGGGCATTAGGTCAGGTCACGGAGTCATCATTTGTCATCGAATCGTCAATCAAAAGACCTATGAAAATTGTCAAACGTGAATTTTTGAAGCCATGCCGAGCTGAGAAAAAATTTAGTCTGATAAAATTGTCAAATATGGAGGGGGAGGGAGGGATATATGGAACATATAGCGTTATCCGATCGACCAATCGATGTAAAATTTCGTTGGAGTTGTGTTGTAATTTTTTGAGAACTGATCTGGGAGGCTTCTTGAGGGGTTAAATAAGAACCACCGTAATCAATCAAATTGATGAGTTCCAACTTCAATTAATGTAAGATCAGGAAAATTTTATCGTTTTCCAATGAAATTTTAAACACGTACACATTGGTTGGCCGAGTGGATAGCGCGTTGGTCTCAGAATCCGGAGGTCCCGGGTTCGAGTCCACATAGCAACTCGCCAGAATTTTCGACCTTGGTCGGTTTTTCGGCCAGAAGGGAAGAGGGCTAGGACAGCCCTAACAGCCTCCCCGACGTCTCTGAAGTAATGCTCGAAAGAATGGATTCCAGGACTCCGATGGAGAGCAAATTAGAAAAAAGATTATAAGTATTTAGTGGCGTAGAAAAACAAGAAAATACTTCTTCAACAAAAATTAATTTTGTAGTCCACCCAATGTACCTGGGTCATTCTTCAAAAATATTGATATTCCAGGTATGTTTTTCCATGGAGGAAAGTAGGGGATATTTGAACTTTTTTTCGATGGGAGAGTCGTTAAGAGGTGTTCCGTATAACATATTGGTAAGATTGGGCCGACAGGGAGGGGATTCTGTATTTTGGCATAGCAATCAAAATGATGAATACCATACCGAAAAACACTAACGAACAAAAAGTGTTCTGTCGTCGATTAGTAGATTCCAAAACAAAAAATTATATGGAAAGTTGATAAAGGCATACTATAACCCATTAATTAGACGTAGGTAATTATTTTTCGATGATGACCGTCTATCGTTGCATAAAGATGACCATGCCGTAGGACACTTTTTTTTGTAACTCTTAATTTTAGGTAATAATATGCGAATGCACGAGTCTTGTCTCCCCCCCCCCAAAAAAAAAACCACAAAAAACCAACAACAACAACAACAACAACAAACAACGGGATTTGATATGTGGACCGTACTGCTCTGATAAGAATATACAATTTGACCATTAACTGCGCCAAAAAAATATTGAAACACCTGTTCTGTGTTTGTCTGAAAAAGAGCCATGCCGATGAACAAAATATCGAGGGATAATTTTCAAAGCTGGCCATACTGACTCCCATCTGTGAAGATGCGATTTCGATGTTACCTTGGGATTCCTTCATTCATTTAAAGTAGCACTACGTTGTCAGTTTGTTCTAATATACAGAGCGTAAAAATTTAGAAAATAATAATAATAATGAAAATCGTTCGAGGGACAGCCATGCCGACGAACATTTGAGCATATTTATTCTTATTTTGAATGGCTCGGTAGCCGAGTGGATTCGAACGCTGCCTCCTAAACCACGGAACGCGGGTTCGAATCCCAGTACGGAAGGCGAATTTCAAGATTAAATATGATAAGAAAATAACAAAAAAAAAAAAATGCAAGAATATATGAAAAAACTTTAACATCCGACCAAGCCACACCAATTGTAGCAAGAGGTGGATTTCAATTTCATCGTTCTGCCAGAATTCAAGAAGACTACAATTGGGTTAACCACACCTATAGAGTAGACTACTAACACCTGACTAGTCTGGTGTACCATGCAGGTTGCATGCCTCTTATAGAGAAGAAAAACTCTTTCATAACCGTTCCCCAGTAGTGGCTTGTCACTAAGAGGAATTAGACTATAACCCTGTATCAAAATAATTGATCAAGGAGGCCTATGTCCCAGCGGGTGGACCGAAACACCTGTTTCTAGGCTGTATTTATTTATTCAGTCTTATTTTGACCCATTAAAAGTGGATCAAATTTTTTTCTGAAAGCTTGAAAAAGTAGAACTAAGTCGTATATATCCACGAAAAGAAAAAAAAAAGTGGCCGTATCATTAATATCTTGTGAGATAACTGATGGGGACTGAAATATCAACATTTTCAAAGAATCACCCACCTATGTATAACCATCAGTCTATTAATTAACAGCCAGACTTCGAGAATTTTAACCTTACCTCTGATTCAAAATACTCTATAACTCTGACCAGAATCCAGTTCGACAATCCCGACCGCGAGAATCAATAGGAGGGTATTTTTTCGGATCGCCGTTTACAGAAGTGCCTTCAATTTCAGCAACTGTGTCAGCATTTCAAACGGCACAATAGCGCTCAACGATTGTGTTTTGAACGGGGAAGGTGAATAAATTATTTTTATTTACGTCGTGACATCGATATCAGGACTTTCATCGCAAAGTGTTATTTTCATTTTTTTTATTTATTTTTTTTTAACGCGTGATCTTTTTTATACGATGATGGACGACAGCGCTGCTATATTTATAACCAAAATATTCGTGTTCACTCTGGGTACGACATTCACAAATGAAATGGTCTACTTAAAGCGAATACCTGTTGAACTTGAACTGAATTATTGTGGTCGCAAAGGCGTGCTGCTCTTGTGTAAAACAGCGTACTTCTGAATGGGGCACGCCCAATTGAAACTCAGGAAACACCGAGCTGCACACGCGATGTTTCAGATATAGCGCGATGGTTTCATTTAAATAAACGAATTTACTAATTTCGTTGGAGTCGAGAAGCGGTCGAAAAATAGGAGTACTGGAAAGCGAATTCCAGGGAAATGGTCTACACTTATTTCCAATATTTAAGATACAGTGCTGAAACTTTTGTATTTGTTTGCATATGATTTGTATACGTTCCCGAAGTTTCGTTTGTATACATCCCCTCGTCCCGCTATATTAACAAAACGTTGGAGGGGGGGTACAGGTAAAGTGTGTCACCCATTTGAGGTAGGTAACTGAAACTTTGTGTATTCGTTTGTAGATCGTTTATTTACGTTTGTATATCCCACATTTTTGTTTGTATACATCTCTATCCCCCGCTAAATCGAAAAAACGTTAGGGGGCAGAAAGTGCACCCCCGCCCCATTTGAGGCCCAACTCCAAAAATATAACATTCGATTCTTCAAACTTCTAAATTATTTTGTGAATCCGAGGAATGGAATCCCACCTCTAACCCCGAAAATCGAATCCTCATTTTTTTGGCCTGTAGAAATCTTTTTAGTGACCTTTTGCGTTTTTCAGTTGTAATCATTTGTGGGGTCTAATGGTTGAGTCCCGATGAGCTGACCCCGCCCTCAACTCTGCAAATCAAACTCTCGATATTTCTGACGTGAAAAATGATTTTCGATTGTTTAAGTCTGTTGTGGTACCGAGGGGTGGACCATCACCTCAACTCCGGAAGTCTAATTATCGATTTTTCAGGCTTGAACAATAATTTTCCGCGAACCCCTTATTTTGTTGATCGAAGTATTTTGTGGATTCGACATGTGGACCCTCAACCCCAACTCCGAAAATCAAATTCTCGAATCTTCGGACTTCAATATTCATTTTTCGTGAACCTTTAATTTTTTTGAATAAAATCTATTGTGGACTTGAGGGGTGAAGCCCGTCCTGAACTCTGAAAATCTAATTCTCGATTCTTCAAATTTCTGAATTATTTTACGTAAGCCTTCCCTTTTTTCAACTGATACATTTTCTACACGGGAAAAGTAGAGTCGCGCCCCCAACACCAAAAGAGTATATTTTCGAGTTTTCGTTGGTGAACTTTTTATTATATTTATTTATTGAAATAATTCGTGGATCCGTGCGGTAGACCACACCCCACCTCCGGAAATCAAATTCTCGATTATAGATGTTGAAAAACAATTTTCCATAAACCCCTTATTTTTAATCGAGATCTTTTGTGGATCAAGGAATAACTCTCCTACCCACGACGAAAATCAAAAAAACTCGATTTTTCAGCTTCTCAAAGTTATTCTTGGAGAACGACTTATTTTTTCAATTCAAATAATACGTTAATCCTCTTTTAATAATTTACATTTGTTTTAATAATAGTTTGATTATAGCAGCAAGGCAATAACACTCTCAGTAAATAAAAATAATAATATAGTATTGTGGACCCGATGGACTGTCTCCGCCCCAACTCCGGAAATTGAATTTTTTGGCTTAAGAAATAATTTTCCATGCTTATTTCTTTGTTCGCAGTATTTTGTGGACCCGAGGACGAGTGATCCGCCGCCCACAACTTCGAAAATCTAATTCTTGATTTTTCGATCGTCAGAAATATTTTTGGTGACCATTTTTGTATTTCAATTGAAATCTTTTATGGGGCCGGGGGTCGACCACACCCCCAACTTGGAAGTCCAATTCTCGAATATTCAGGCTTTATAAATAATTTTCCGCGAACCTCTCATTTTGTTGATCGAAGCTTTTTGTGGATCAGACGGGTGCCCCCTCCCCATCCCCAACCCCCAATCACAAAAATATTATTTTCGATATTTTGGCCTTTAAAAGTAGGTATTGTTGCTATAATTTATTTTTCGGTTGAAATCTAATGTGGATTTGAGAGGTAAAACGCATCCCGAATTCCTGAAAATCTATCTCTCGATGCTTCAAACTTTGCAATTGTATTTAACTTCTTTTTGCGATTGATACATTCTGTAGACTTAAAAAGTAGACCCGTCCAAACCCTGAAAGTGTAATTATTGATTTTTCGGCCTTTAAAAAATTACTTTCGATGAACTGTTCATGTTTTCTATAGGACCAAAGGATTGACACTGCTCCCAACTCCGGAAGTCTAATTCTTGATTCTTCAGTCTTCAACAATAGTTTTCTTTGGACCCTTTACTTTGTTAATCGATGTATTATGTGGATCAGAGGGCAGGATTCCTCGCCCCCAACTCCGGTCATGAAATTCTTGTTTGGTAGGTATTGAAAGCTGATTTTCCATAACTCTTCTATTGTTCGATCGAAATCATATGTAGACCCAAGGGATAGACCCCCCCCCCCCGTTGCCTGCTAAAATATAAATCTCGATTTTCCGGGCTTTCAGATTTATTCTTGATGAAATGTTTATTTTTTCGATTCAAATCTATTGTGGTCCCGATGTGTTAACCCCACCTCCAACTCTGGAAATCAAATTCTCGATTTTTCTGACGTGAAAAATAATTTTCGATGAACCCCCTTATTTTTCTGATCGAAGTCTTTGGTGGAGCCGCGGGGTGGTACCCCACCCGAACTCCGAAAATCTAATTCTCGATTTTTTGGCCTTTAGAAATATTTTTAGTGACCTTCTCCATTTTTCAGTTGTTATCATTTGCGGGTCAAATGGTTCAGTTCCGATGGGTTGACCCGGCCCCAACCCTGGAAATCTAATACTCGATTTTTCTGACGTGAAAGATAATTTTCGGCGATCCCCTTATTTTTCTGATCGAAGTCTTTGTTGGACCCGAGGAGTGGAATCCCACCCCAATTCCGAAAATCTAATTTTCGATTTTTTGCCCTTTAAAAATATTTTTCGCCTCTGGGAGTCTACTTCTCGATTTTTCAGTCTTGAACAATAATGTTCCGTGAACCTCTGTTTCGTTGGTCGAAGTATTTTGTGGATCTGATAGGTAAACCTCACCCGCAACTCCAAAGTCTAATTTTCGATTTTGAATTATTAAATTTTTTTTTTTTTTTATAAAATCTATTGCGGACTTGAGGGGTGGAGCCCATCCTGAACTCCGGAAATCTAATTCTCGATTTTTCAACGTCTGAATTATCTTTCATAAACCTCCTCTCATTTCGATTGCCACATTTTTTAGACTCGAAAGGTGGATTCTTGCCCTCAACAATTCTTGATTTTCGGCCTTTAAAATTATTTTTGATGAACGCTTCATTTCTCCGAGGGGTTGACCACACTCCCAACTTCGGACATTTGTCTCGATTTTTCAGGCTTGAACGACGATTGTCTGTGAACCTCTTATTTTGTTAATCGAAGTGTTTTGTGGATCTGAGGGGTAAACCCTCACCCTAACCCCAGAAATCTAATTCTCGATTTTCAGCCTCTCAAATTTATTCCTGGTGATTGTTTATTTTTTCAATTGAAATCTTATGTGAGACCGAAGAGTTGACCCCACCCCAGACTTGGAAATTAAAATCTCGATTTTTCAGGCTTAAAAATCATTTTTTGCTAAACTTATATTTATGTTGGATCAGAGTCTTTTATGGATCCAAGGGGTGGACCCCCACTTACACGCCGAAAATCTACAGGCTTGAAAAATTGTTTTCCGTAAAACCATAGTTGTTGTATTAAGCCTCCTGTGGACTCGAAGGTGGTGCCCCCACCCACAAGTCCGAACATTCTAATTCACGAATTTTCGGCCTATAAAAATATTTTTGGTAACCTTTTTATTTTTTCAATTCGTAGATTTTTGGGGGCTGAGGAGTGCACCCCGCTCCCAATTCTGTGAATCTAATTCATGATTTTCCGTCTTGAACAGTACTTTTCCGCGAACCCCTTATTTTGTCGATCTAACTAATTTGTGCATCTAAGGGGTGGACCCCACTCCCAACTCCGAAAATCAAATTCTCGATTTTTCAGACTTAAGAAATAATTCTCCTTGAAACTCTTTTGTTCTGATCGGAAGTGTTTTGTGGACCCGAGGAGTAGAATTCTCAATTTTTCGGTCTTTAAAAATATTTTTGGAGACCTTTTTATTTTTTCAATTGGGATCTTTCGTGCAGCCGTTTATCTACTTTAAACACTATTTTTCGATAAATGTGACCGTCCAAATTAAAAGGGCACGTCGGTCCAAAACATTAATTTTACAGGAGACACTTAAAGATTCAAACGGGAATCTCGAGAACGCGATAGCCTATAGACGTCCACTCTTGCGCTCTATCACTTTTGCTTTTTCGAGTTCAGAGACTCACAGTGTTAAACAGTACTCTTTGACCTACCAAAATCGAACATAATCTCAAAGTCGATTTTTTTTTGGACCGAAGTGCCCTTTCAGTATGGACAGTCACAAATTTTTTTTTCCATCTAATTGTTTTGGTGATCCGATGGTGGACACCCGCCTCAGGCGTTGAAAATTTAATTCTCGATTCTTCAGAATTTAATGCTTATTCTTCGAGTAGTTTTTATTTTCACGATCTGAATCTTTTGTGGACTCGAGAGGTGACCCCTTTTTTCCCGGTTGTTCGAATTTTGAAACTTATGTTTCATAAACTTGATTATTTGTTTCGATCAGTAGTTTTGTGAAGCCAAGAGATAGATTGTCGCCCCAGCTTTGAAAATTTAACTATAGATTTTTCGGATCTGGTTGAACTTTTTATTTTTCCTATTTCATCTTTCATGAGTTGGATGGGTGTCCCCCACCTCCAACTTCGAAAATCTGTTTCTCAATTTTCGAGACTTTATTGGCGACCCTCTGTGAATTGAAATCTCATGTGGATAAGTAATTGAGCATCCCGGCGCAGTGAGTCCAGTATGAAAATCACAGGAAGGGTAAAGGGAGAAGAAGGCGGATTATCCCAGTCAGAAAGGAAGAGGACGCACGCCAGAAACTAAAATCAGTGCAAGAGGAAATGAAAGTCGAGGAAAATTTTTACGACAGTATGGATCAAGCTTTAAAAAACACGGTTGAAGAGTTTGGAGTGACGAGGGTTAAAGAGAAAACCAGGGATAAACTTTCAAAATAGACTCTCGAATCAGGAAGAATAACCTTTGGAAAAATAGAAATAAAACACCATTGGACAAACCTGAGCGAACTAAAATACAAAAATTGGTGAAGAAAAATGTTAGAGAACATATTAAGAAATATGATTAGGAAAAAATTCAAGATATTTTGGAAGAAAGTTGGTCCACCAAAAAAGTTAGGCTCGAACTCGATGGCGGGAGAGACGTTATGCTGAAGCTAAAAGATCAGACAGGAAAAGTGACTCAGAATCAAGAACAAATTCTAGAGGCAGCAACAATTTTTTACGAGGACTTATACCGCGAGCAAAACGAGCTCATGAAAATAGCAAAAACTGGAGGGTGAAAGGAGGAAGAAATCCCGGAAATAATGGAGAGAGAAGTGGAATACGTACTAAATATGTAGACTGAAAAATGACATAGCCCCAGGACCGGATGGAATTACGAACGAAATGCTGAAAAGGTTTGGCGATCAGAGAGTGCCACACCAGATTAAAATATTTAACAAAATCAGAATTATGAAAACATGTCCAAAACAGTGGAACTTGGCGAACATCTTTAAAGCATGTATGGCAGTCTTAAAAAGACGTATGTATAACCATCTGGATTCAAATCATCAGGGGAGTGAACAGGCGAGATTCAGAAAAGGCTTCTCAACTGTAAAGAATATTTTCGTTGTGAGCCAAATTATTGAAAAAACACACGAATATGATGTAGAAATTGAAATATTTTGCATAGGCTTTCATGAGGCAGTTGATTCAGTGGATCATAAGTATATGTTAAAAGCACTGGAAAATAAGGGAATTGAAAGTGGGTTTATTAAAGTCATATACAGAATTACTATGCAAATTCGAGTGCAAGAGCTAGCCTTAAAAGCAAAGGGAGGGAATTCAAAATTAGGAGCGGAGTTCAACAAGGGGATACCTTGTAGCCAAACCTCTTCAACTGCATTTTGGAAGATGTATTTCGCAATCTGAAGTGGAAAAGAAGGGGACTAAAAATAAATGGAGAATTTCTAAGTAATTTAAGGTACGCAAACTATATTATCTTATTTACAGAAAATAGTAAGGAGTTGAAGAAAATGGCAGAAAAGCTATTGAGGGAATGCAAAAAAGCTGGCCTCAAACTGAATGGTAGCAAATCAAAAATAATCGGAAGAGTGGAAAGAAAAAATTTAATAATCGATGGGCAAGAGATAGAAGAGGTAACAGAATCGAATATCTGTGGGACAGATTATTAGTTTCGATGAAAGAGATAAAGGAATTATGAGGCGTATTAAAAAGGGGTGGAACAACCTCTGGGCATTAAAATGTATTTTTTGCCGGAATTCTAACACCTTCCTCAAAATGGAAACACTAAATAGCTGAACGGTACCAGCCCTCAAGTATGGAGTATAAACCTGGTCCCTTACAGGAGACAAATCGTGAAGCTACAAATTACGTTCAGATCTATGTTGAGGAAACTTCTAGGACTGCGATGGGTAGACAAAATCTCAAATGGAAAACTGTACGAAATGGCTGGAGGCGAGGATATAGGATATAATGTCGAACAATTTAAGTGGAAATATGTGGGGCATCTGGCGAGGGCAGATAGCAACAAATAGGGAGTAAAAGTACTCAACTATGGATACGCTGCAAAGAAAAAGAACGATAGGTAGGCCAGTAACTTGAAAACCTGCTGAAATCAACTACTCCTTTGCAATGCATTATGGTTTCAAACACAAATATTTATTTTCTGAATGAGGCCTCGGTTTCATTACACGGGGCATCCAGAAGATGCTACTTACATCTGAAGGTTCTTTGGTACACTGTGGGCCTCCTAATTTCGTCACAGTGCATCAGTGCATAAATCTTTATGTTTGTACTGTATTACAAAGCACATACATGTATTTTTTACAGTCTACTCAATGAAAGTGGACCTATCACCTTGAGCCTCTTCCAGGGGCGGATAAGTCATAGGGCGATTCGGGCAAATGCCCGGTGCGCCGCCGCCTGCATTTATAAAATACTTACAAAAATGAAAGAAGCGTATGTTGCGACGACAATCGAAAAGCGTGCGGCGGCGATGATCAATTTAGAGAGAAATAATGAGATTGAAAAATTTTAATGGGCAGACACATTTTGCGCCGTTTGTCGACCAAACGTGTGTGTGTGTGAGTACCTCCGCCCATTTTTGGGCATACGCCTGCACGTAGCTTTTCCATTTTTTTTTAATCCTGCGCTTATCTTTGCCACCCAGGGCCCCAGTTCTCGGACGAGAACGTGGAACTGAAAGACGGAAGCTATTGTGGATTTGAGGGGTGAAGCCCGCCCTGAACTCTGGAAATCTAATTCTCGATTCTTCAAATTTCTGAATTCTTTTACGTAAACCTCCCCTTTTTTCAACTGCTACATTTTGTACACTGGAAACGTGGACTCGCGCCCCCAACACCAAAAGAGTATACTTTCGAGTTTTTGTAGGTGAACTTTTTTTTTCTTGATTGAAATAATTTGTGATTCCGAGGGGTTGACCGCACCCCAACTCCGATAGTCAGATTCTTGATTGTAGATGTTGAAAAACAATTTTCCATAAGCCCCTTATTTTTAATCGAGATCTTTTGTGGATCAAGGAATAACTCTCCCACCTACGACGAAAATCTAAAACTCGATTTTCCGGCTTCTCAATGTTATTCTTGGTGAACGTCTTACTTTTTCAATTCAAATAATACATTAACCCTCTTCTAATAATTTACGTTTGTTTTAATAATAGTTAGATTATAGCAGCAAAAGGCAATAACACTCTCAGTAAATAAAAATAATAATATAATATTGTGGACCCGATGGATTGTCTCCACCCCAATTCCGCAAATCTAATTCTCGATCTTTCAGCCTCTCAAGATTATTCATGGTTAACTTATTTCGATTCAGATCTATTGTGGATCCGTTGGGTTGACCCCGACCCCAACTTCGGAAATTGAATTCTTCATTTAGGCTATATTGTTTTTCAAATGTAAAGTAGATAAACTCACTTCTGAATAATATTAATACATTTGTTATGACATAAACTGTCATATTTAAAATCCATAATTAGAACTGTGCAGGTAGAAAAATGAAGTTTTACTTGATTTCTTTAGCCTTTGTTTAACATTTCCAATGTGTCTCCCTTGAAACAGTAAACTTGATGTGAAGTCGAAAAAATACATGTTTTGATTAAAACTGCTTTTTTCTCTCGGACAGTATGAGAACATCTATCTCTATGTATCAACGACTTTACCTGCAGTGGACACTTCTAAATTTGAAATAGTTACAGTATATGCATATACTGTAGTTTGATATTTACATAAGGTGTATCTCTGTGTAATGATAATAGGTGCATCCTCATAGAGGTTAACTTTTTTTCCTATATACATAAAATAAATTCTGTGTTTCTATAGTGCAAATTAACCTATATTTCATTAACTCCGGGGGTGGGCCCGCGAAGCGGGCAGGGGGCGGAGCCCCCTAGTAATAAATATAAAAAAATTTTGTTTCCTATCTTTTGCCAGGGGAGGCAAATGCTCCTGTATATCCGGGACGTCAAAATCTCTAGCGTCAGGGCTGCCTACAGAGCGATTCCGATTCCTCATCTCTTTGGATCAGGCCCTCTCCTTGCGAATCGCTTCACAGTACATCGTGGGCACGTATGGTTGGATAGGTGTAGATGAGGGAACAATAAGAACCAAGAACAATTCGGGACGAATCGCAATTATGTCGAAAGTTCGCACATAAGGACCACTTACACCCAACACATAAGTCCACATTTTCGGCCAATGCTTTTTCAAATACCCATTGATGATAGATTGTGGTGTGCATATTCGAGAACAGATGAGAACAAATGAGAACAAAAAGAGAACAAACAGTAGTGGGCAAAAAATCATATTTACCCGAAAACATAGGACTTGAAGGGCACTTAAGCCCCCCCCCCGGATTTCTACTGACTTCAAATGCACAGTGATGACGGATTGTGGTGCGTAGATTCGAGAAAAAATTAGAACAAATAGAGAACAAATTTTAGTGTCTGAAAAACGGCCAATATGTGGGAAATTCGCGCATTAGGGCCACCTACCACCACCACATAAGTTCATATTGTTGGCCAATGCTTTGCGGCGGCAAATTATAGGGTGTAGATGAGAGTACAAATTAGAACAAATAGAGAACAAATTATAGTTGGCAAAAAATCACATGTACATGGGAACATAGGACTTAAGAGCCGCTTAATATCACTCCCTGAATTACGATTGACTTGATATACACATTGATGATGGATTGTGGTGTGTAGATTCGAAAATAAATTGGAACAAATAAAGAACCAATTGTAGTGCGCAAAAAATCACATTTACATGGAAACTTAAGATTTAAGGGCCACTTAAGCCCACCCCTGAATTTTTTATTGACTTCAAATGCACATTGATGATGGTTCGAGAACAAATCAGAACAAACAGAGAAGAAATTCGTAGTGCCTGAAAAATGACCAGTATGTGGGAAACTCGTGCATTAGGCCCACCTACCCCCACCACATATGTTCATATTGTCGGCCAATGCTTTTTGGCGACGACGGATTTTAGTGTGTAGATGAGAGTACATATTAGAACAAATAGAGAACAAATTGTAGTGGGCAGAATATCACATTTACCTGGAAACTTAGGACTTAAGGGCCACCTAAGCCCACCTCCTGAATTTCAATTGACTTCAAATACACATTGATGATGGATTGTGGTGTGTAGATTCGAGAAGAAATCAGAACAAATAGAAACAAATTTTAGTGCCCGAGAAATCGTCATTATTTGGGAAATTCGCGCATAAGGGCCAGTTACCCCCACCACATAAGTTCATATTGTCGCAATGTAGCGACGGATTTTTGTTTGTACATGCATGGGCGTCGCTGAGGGGGTATACGGGTAATTTCTACCTCCCCCCCCCAGAAAATTTAGGGGGTAGAAATGATCAAAATTACCCCCTCCCCCGTCAAATTCAAAGGCCAATAATTATATTTATAGGTACCTGCAGGTATCAAAAATTTGTAAACAAATTAGTGTCGTGTGATACCGCAATTAATAGTACCGTGATAGAGCTAAATATACTTCTTCGTCTATAATACTACATTTTCAGGGGGGGGGCCGAATTTTATTGCATAAGATACATGAGCCCGATAAGGCCTGGATCCACAATATAAGGCCCAATGTACCGATTTTGACTGCTGTGTTTTAGACTGCATTAAAACGTACAGCAAAGTTGTTCCTTCATGATATAGCAACACTGTCCAATCGTTTTTATCAAGATATTAATCCACTGGTGGTGCGAGATATGCCAGTTGATGATTTTCCAATAATGTAAAAAGTGCTCCGATATGTTTTTTGTGTAACTTGGAGGATTTACGAGTATTATGTTAAGTCAAATGGAATCTATCCAGAAATCAAACATTGGATAGTTGTTGTAGTGGTAGTTGGTTAACGATCGACGCCAGAAAAGTGAAATTTGAGCAATTTAGAACTGAGGTACGCGATACTCACGAAAAATAATGTTATGTAACCTAATAAGGCCCAGCCTGGGAAGATCAATTGATTATCATTTCAGGTATAACTTACTCATAAATTTCTAGTTGAACCACGCTTAACTTTTTATTTATCGAATTTCAGGTCAGGCTTATTAGGTATTAGGTTGGGTCGTATTAGGTTATAGGCCCAGCCTTCGTTGGTGCGCTGGACTTATCAAGTTTTGAAAAAGGGGTATTTTTATTAGAAGATCTGAGGAACGTGGAGCAGTCTAGAAAAATTTCAAGCTAGCCAATTTTTAAATATTGCAATCGACGACTATAACACAAAAAAGGAAAAACATGAAATCACTTACATGAAAGTCTGGAGAGCCAAGACCTTAAATTAGGGCCTTATTGAGCTCACCTACCTTAATACGCGCATGATGTTCACGTCTCACACGACTCACATGAGCATGTCATAGATGCGAAGACTCTTGTAAGCTGATATTTCGATTTATCGTAATTATCAGGGCTGCAGTTTTTACGCACAAAATATAACGAAATATGCGCATATTTTATGCATTGAATTCAGTCTAAATAATATACCGAAAATATGCGCCAAAATTGTAAAATATGTGTAAATATGTAAATACAATATGGGTATTGGGTAACAAACTATATCGTTTCAAAAGAAAAATTGAGTTGGCTACACTGCGGCAATTTTTATCATATTTTAAAATGATCCAGCAAAGTATCTCCTTAAGAGTCCAATCTTCTTTTAATCGGAGATGCACCCAGGAGATAATGCACCTATTCGTAATTTCTTTATGATTGTTGAATGTGATGCGGGCAAGAGAAAGGTTATCTCACTTGCAAAAGAACATATTTTTCTAAAAGCTTTTCTACTGATTCATTGACCATTAAGTCTTCACAATTTTTTTTGGAGTCGGACATCATTCTCAACACTTTTTTTTTGGAGGGGGGGGGGGGAGGAATTCAAAAATAAGCAGAATTGGTGCAAAATATACGGCAAATGCCAAAATATGTGAAATATGCAGGATTAAGTGCTGCTCATTTGACTTAGTTTTTTGAAACTTATACCTATACGCCATAGATAAAAATATGCATTCGCATAAAAATTGCAGCCCTGGTCATTATAATAGAATTTTCCTATTCTAAATTCTTTGTTTCTCTTTCATGATATAATTTGCTGATTCTTAAATTTTTAAATGACCATAACTGAAAATAAATTACAAATGACTGTTAGACACTTTGATCCCCCCCCCCACCGAAAAATCTACGAACGTCGATGAATGTAGGTGAACACTACTGAAAAAATTACCCCCTTATAAATTTTTCCAGGGACGCCCATGTGTAGATGAAAGTACAAATTAGAACAAATAGAGAACAAATTTTAGTGCCCGAAAAATCGCCATCATATGGAAAATTCGCGCATTAGGGCCACCTACCCCCACCACATAAATTCATATTGTGGGCCGATGCTTTGAGGCGACGGATTTTAGTGTGTAGATGAGCGAACAAATTAAAATGAGTAGAGAACCAATTGCAGTCGGTAGCAAATCGTATTTGTGTGGAAAATTCATATATAAGTGTCACGTACCCCCATCCCCTAGTTCAAATAGTCGGCAAATGTATGATTTTGAGAGTCCGAGGTGCGGGGTAGAGAGCAAACTAGAACGTATGTAGAACAAATTGCAGAGTGCAACAAATCGTATTCATATGGAATCTTAAGAGTTAAGGATCACCAAGTCACCTACCTCCGCCCCTGAGCTCGAATAGTCGGCAAATGCAGAGTGGTGATGGACGCAGGTGTGTAGATGAGAGAAGGAATTAGAACGAATGTAGAACAAATTTTAGTGTGCCGCAAATAGTATTCATGTGGGCTTATAGCTATTACTTGTTCCTGTCACTCTTT
This sequence comes from Acanthococcus lagerstroemiae, assembly GCA_031841125.1. Classification (NCBI taxonomy): domain Eukaryota; kingdom Metazoa; phylum Arthropoda; class Insecta; order Hemiptera; family Eriococcidae; genus Acanthococcus; species Acanthococcus lagerstroemiae. The sequence continues at coordinate 21,251,395 of CM063107.1, forward strand.
TTGGTGGCTGTAAATAGGGTGGGTGGCAGAACAAATTCTGAAAACTGGGGAACAAATTAGAACAAATTAAGAACCAATGTCGAGACTTGTTACAATCCCGAATTCGAATGTCAGGGGCTAGCATGTTGCCAGCCCCTCAAACTAAGTTGCTAATTTTTGGGGGTGGGGGTAAGAACACATTCTAAACATGGCTGAACCAATTAGAACGAATGAAGAACAAATTATTGACAATATTTTTTCCCTCATATCCACAATGAGGGGGCTGGCAACATGCACCTACTTTATTGCAAAACCAGTAGGTATATACGAACAATATTGTTGACGGGGGAAGAAAAAAGAAAAGAAAAAAGAGTATATTTAAACGACACATAAATGAAACCATAAACTCCTCAACCACGGACACGAACAAACAGGAAGAACACTATTCTCCTGCAGCGCACCCAAAATTTAGAGTTTAGAGTATTTAGGCATACACGAACGAAAATTTGGCTTATACAAACGTATACAAACGATCTACAAACGAATACCTACACAAAGTTTCAGCCCCGTACCTCAAATGGGCGGGGTGCACTTTCTGCCCTCTAACGGTTTTTCGATTTAGCGGGGATAGAGATGTATACAAACAAAAATGTGGGATATACAAACGTAAATAAACGATCTACAAACGAATACACAAAGTTTCAGTTACCTACCTCAAATGGGGGATACACTTTCCCTGTACCCCCCCCCTCCAACGTTTTGTTAATATAGCGGGACGAGGGGATGTATACAAACGAAACTTCGGGAACGTATACAAATCATATGCAAACAAATACAAAAGTTTCAGCACTGTATCTTAAATATTGGAAATAAGTGTAGACCATTTCCCTGTACCCCAACGTTTTTTCAATATAGCGGGGGAGGGGGATGTATACAAACGAAAATTTGGGCTATACAAACGTATACAAACGATATACAAACGAATACAAAAGTTTCAGCCCCGTACCTCAAATGGGGGGGTACAGCGAAATGCAACGAATACGGTATTCTCAATTTCGTTCTCTCATTGCTTATCATTGTTAAATCAACTGTAGGTACCTGGAGGTTTTTCGAATTTTGTAGGGGAGAAATGTTTAGTTCGGAGCTCCGGACCGCCGCGAGAGCATTCGAAATTAGAAAACGAGAGTTTGTAGGAAAAAGCACGTGTGTATTGAACGATAGATAGTAAAAGCAGATCTTTGTGAGCGCTGAACATAAGATACAAACCGTAACAAAACTAACTTAAACGGATGTCCTATCTGGCCGACCGAGGGAGACAAAAGATAGTAAGTCCATGAGAAGAAGAAGAAAAACAAAAGATCACGACATAAAGTACAGGTAAGGTAAGACGTCCCACACTGGGCGAAATGCTGGGTTTAGGCGGCCAAAACCCCATAAAATGAAGCGAGTCAAATTTACATAAATTGTTGAAATAATTATTATTCAAAATTAGATTACCTAAAAACAGCACAACCCATCTCCCCAAAAATATTACTTGAATGCAGAACTGGATATCAGTTTGAACATTTCAAAATTCATGTACACTGTTTTAAAGAATTATGAAATGAAGGGTAGTTTCAAAGATACTGAAGCCAGAACTTGACATAGAATTTTTTTATGTTTTTATTTTTATTCCTTGATAAATATAGTTTAATTTGAATGAGTTCTTTGTAAAAGAAATTTCACGTTTCTAACCTCAAAATAAATATTAAGTTCACCATTACTGTCCATTGTGCCCTACCACATACCTTATCTTTATGGACAGGAAAAACCCTGATGCAACTCGATAAGTGGCGTAGCGTCGGGGAGGGGGGCACAGGGGGCACCTCAATATTTTTACATAGTCCTCTAATATCGGCGATTTAAAAAAAAAATACCGCAATTTACGACTTTTTCCCCCTTGAAAACCTTATTGTGCCCCACTTTGAGGAACCCCTAGCTACACCACTGAACTCGATCCGAAAATATACTAAATGAGTTTTATTTTTTGAACATTCATCCAATGATCCTACCATCATTTAGTTGCGACCGTTTGCGCCCTTCAGAGAAAACGAGGAAATAATGATGAACGATGTGGAACGCAGCAAGACCCTCTATATTAAAACCCACCTAGTGTGTCAAAAAACCAATTTTCACTTTTTGGGTGTTTCAGAATGCAGGAGACGTGTTCTTTCACGAGGAACCTGTCCCATTTTATGAGAAGTTATAAAACGCTCCAAAAACATATCTATGTTAAAATCCTCCTGGTGTGTCAAAAACCACTTACGTGCAGCGAACTGTGGTTTTTGTATTCAAACCGAGCTGCATAGTTAGTGTGAACATAGCTCAATTATTTGCCGCAAGTTCCGAGTGGATTGGGTAAAGAGCACGAGAAAACTCAGGGAACCGTTGGAAGGGTGGGAGGGTGGGGTACATTAATTGCAATTCTAGAGAAAACCGGTATTGACTCACCTAGGTGGGTTTTAATATGGAGGGTCACGCATGAAATGTGCGCCGTGGTGTTATGTGCATATCCAGTGTATAGTGCAGGGACGTACAGATAGGGGTGGGACTAACCCCCCCCCCAGAAATTTTTCCCTCGGCAGTCGGGAAAATTCACTGTTTCAGTCAGGCGGACTTGGAAAATTTCTAAGAGTGAAAAGATTTTTTTTTTTATACTTGGGAATTGAGTTGAGAAGTTGGAAAAATACAGCAAGTCATAAAGTTTATTTTTTTGTGCTTCGTTACTTGGGAATTTTCAGTTGAGTCAACAACTTTAACCCCCCCCCCCAGGAAAAACTCTACGGTACGTCCCTGGTATTGTGGTATCACGGGTATCACTACTTGGGTTCCCTCTTATCAACTTGGCAAAATTGGGGTCTAGGTTCTCAGTTCTTGTTATTTGTTTATTTTACCATTCGTGTTTGATTCTATTTATCTTGGATTAGAAGATTTGTGCGTTCTTAAAGAAGAAAATTAGTTCCTCAGAACTTAGTTTTTAGTTCCAGTTTCGTTTTGATTTTTATTAGAAGTTGACTGAACCCTAACAGTTTTCCAGTTCCGCCCTTTGTTTTGCAAATAGAACGAGACTAATATATTTTTTAAGGGTATTGGGTAGCCTACTCAAAGTAGTCAAGGTGAAAAAATACCTAATCTGTAATTATTAAATTTTTTTTCTTAGTGATTATCTACTCAGTTTTTGCTTCAGTTTTAATTTTGAAACGATCTTTCAAATTTGTATAATTATATTGAGATGTTGATCTGAAAATTATGTTGTAAATTATAGTCGATCCTGTTTGTATTTTATGATCAAATTCTTGCTTGTTTTTACTGATTCATCCAACGCTATATTCCTGCTCAGGTGTTAAAGTATGCATGTTGTTATTTAGTCTAAAATGACCGCATCAAATATATTTTTCCTTGTAGCTAAAATTTTGGCAATCTTTTGATAAATCAAGTAATACTGATCACAAGGAAGTGAAGTTGTACAACAAAATTATCCATTTAAACGAGTCCCATATAAATTTGTTGAATTTTTGATTCAAGTTGTGACATTCTGTATATTACTTGTGAAGAGGACCATGAAGACACCCTGTATACAGGGGCTGACCACTGGAAGGAAAGGAAGTGTTTCTACATACAAGTTAATGTAAAATTTTGACTTGGAACCAAGCAAGCATTGAAAAAGCTGTGTAGTTAGATGTTGGCCACCTAAAATCACGATTTCGCCAGGTGTGCGTCCTCTCGCACGCTCGATCAGTTTCTTGTGACTAGTAACACACGTATCGCAGATGTGATGGCATCATAATCTGTAGACCAGAAGTACTCGGCTGCACAGGAAAAGGCGCGAAATGACACAGTCTTCATCGGAATAGAGAGCGACTTAATAATTTTAGAGGTGTTCTGCTTTTTATTTTTCGAAAATGAAAAGCGGCGCAAATATACACTGCCGGACAGAAGTCTTTATTCGCCTCCAAAGAAATCATGATTTTCCTATCAGCCAAAGAGAACCAACAAATGACTGGAAATTCAGTACAATATTTCTAGAACATTTTCTTTTTTCATGCATGCGCTGTGGAGGCATTCAGACGTACTCGATACCGACGAAAAAAAAAAAGTCCTAATTGTAGCAAAAAATCGCATATTTCGTATCTGTAAGAAACAGATTATGTGGACTTGCTCCTTGAGCGTACCCAGATTGAGTCCCAGCCGCGCCCCTATTTGTTATCAGTACCCTTATTGAGTCCCGGGTTAGCGCGCCTGCCTGAAATTAATGTCCGGATTGAGTCCCTTGCTACCGAACCGATCTCTTTTGTTGGCATTCAGGAAAGAAAAACGAGACCATCGAAATTTCATAATATACATCATTTTCAAAATGAGTAAACTAGATTTGATTTACAAAGTCAGTTCACTGCTGGCGTACTAATACATCGTAAGTAAAAAACGTCAAATTATATTGCAGGAAAAAAACGTATTGAAAAATTAATTATCAGTAATCTTAACAAGTTTTGAAGTTGTCCTGTAGGAGACTAGTTGATTTTTCTGATTTACGAGGTTTTTACCATTCGATTTTTCGTTTTTTTCCTATATAAGAAACCCCAAAAAAGTAATGTTTTTTAAATTGTAATTACGAAGTACGTTAGTAGGTCAGCGACGAAATAGATTTTCTGTGGTTTTAGAATTGGAACACTAAACGAATTGACTCCTTGAGTTCTGTGAAAGTGGTCTGGTTACTGACCAAGAAAAAACGGTCTTTTACTGACACTGAATCGTTGAAGGCTTGCATGATCGCTGTACTAAACGAGAAAACGAAATGTACTATTATATCTTCTGTACATCAAGTGCCGTTGTCTGACACAACTGCTACTCGTAGAGTTGACCTCTTAGGCTCGGCTGCTTTCGATATAATTTGCCAGGAATTGAAACGTGTTGAAGTGATGTCAGTAGCGATAGATGAATCGACTGATATGCTACTGATCAAGCTCAGCTGAATCTTATTGTGCGTTGACTTGTTAGCTTTACTACCAATGGCAGGGCATACTACGCGGGTTGTGACATTTTCCAAACTATCGAGAAATTATTTCATGACAACGGACTTGATCACCAGAAGATCTGCCAGCAGGTAACTGATGGCGCCCCCTCTGTGGTGGGAAAGACAAGTGGTTTCGTGCAGAGATTGAAAGAAGTAGAGCTCCTACTGTGCAATCATTGCACTGTTCATTCATCAGAGTGTCTTATATGCTAAACTTTCTGGGCATTTTAAAGACATAATGGAGAGTTCATGAAAATTATGAATTGGATCAGATCAAAGTCTGCAATGTCTTACAAGACATGTCTGTGCAGCATACGGACATTCTCATGTATAATGAGACCATTGGCTCAGCAAAGGTCAAGTTTTAGAACGGTTTATCGATCTAAAGGAAGAAATTGGCGCGTTTCTAGGCTCAACGACGATGTAAAGAGCTGAAGATTTCGAAAAACTACTTAAAAATCAAGATTTCATGCTCGATGTAGCATTTCTCGCCGATATTTTTTACCACGTGAATAGTTTGAACACTGGAACACTCAACTGCAGGGAACAGGTCAATGTATCATCGATCTATGTGATTGAGAAGGTGAGCGCATTAAAAAAAATATTCAGGTTTTATCTGCTGACTTGCAAAGGAAAAATTTATACATTTCCCAAGAATGCGCGCCATCATTGATGCTTCGGAGGATATAACGTCAATATCACCCCTGTTATGACTAACTTCTTATGTGCACTACAAGGCAATTTTGGAAATCGCTTCTCGGACTTCTACGTCGACAAGAATTTTATTGAATTTGTGAAGAACCCATTCTTATGAGGAGTACCCGATGGAATGAGTAAATTTTTACGATTTACCGGCCTCCACATTGATGAAGGGAGCTTCCACGTGGAATTAATCGACCTCAAAGAATCTTCCGAACAGAACGATCGCTGTGTTCCCAACGAGTATCAGCAATGTTGGGCTGATATTGATTCGACTACGTACCCTAAATGTCTTTTTGTTTTTCTGAAAAAAATTCTTCAACGTCAAAGCGGCCCGACATCTGAAATATTTGAATAGGCCTGCTGTAGAGCGACAGAACGACCACTTCTACCCTCGTTAACGAGGGCAACTATTTGCGCAGAAATTCCCGGCGAAATAGACATATTTTAAAATTTGAAATTCCTTCAATCGAATGCAAACTGATGCATGAATGTTTACAATGCTACCTAATCAACGTGTACAAACCACTGAATTTAACTGTAAACGAATCCTTGTCTTTGTTGTCTAAGTAGAACAGCATAACCGCGGATATCTATGTGTACGTTGATTTTTCTGTATTTTTGGAAACTTAATTATTCTACTACTGTATATGAAAACGACAGGAGGGATCCGCTTACCGGGAAATTCAGCAATCAAAACCAGAAAAAATGCATACAATATAAGAGTTCCAAAAAAAAATATAGTAGCGGGACAACACAACTATATATATCAAGGCACAAAATACTTCAACAGTCTTCCCGAAAATGTAAAAATCGAAATAATCCAGGCAACAAATCGAAACACACACATTATAAAAAGAAAACTAAACCTCCTACTACGGGACCAGAAAATTATATAGACACTAGGTGGGTATACTTTTAAGGTAAGGAGTAAGAAAGGGTATGGCTTACGGTAGGGGGTGGGGGGTTTCAAAGTCTCGGGATACAAACTTTATTTAGATTCTAAGTAGCAGTTTGTACTTGAGTTTCCTTTTTTCTAATCTCATTTTCTTTAGTTATATATTTCTTTTCTCTTTTTTCTTTTCATGTACATATATTAAGTAACCAGCTATATTGTAACAAAATATTATGCCGAACCCGAAACGAGCTTAGGCTCAGTGGGCGAGGACCTAATAAATCAAATCAATCAATCAATCAATCAATCAGTCCCTAATATTCTGTAAGTAAGTAATTAGAGGCAGTTGTATGACTTTTGTATGACTTGTATAACCACTTACTCAATTGTACGACTTTTGTATGACGCATATGACCGGTAGAAACCCTGTACATGCATCTTCCAGCACTTTAATAAATTTTTAATACTACTTGATGAGAAAGACAATGTTTACGTTGGTGTTTTACGCACGACAAAAAGCGCTTATCATTCATGCGTCGAGTGCTAACAAAACCTGCATGTAAAGTAAGCATCCCGCAATGTAAAGCATTTATACATGAAAAAATTGCAGGCCAGTAATTTCGTATCGGGGAATCGAACCCGCGTCCATTGAATCATTTGACCGAAATGCAGCGATCGTCTCTAACCACTCGGCCACGGAGTGAATTACAAAATAGCGACTTAAGAACGCATTTAAATATTCACGACATAGTACAGCTGTTGCCGTTTGTTGTTAACCTTCGTTCCGTTTTGGCTGGCCACTACCTGTGTATGTTGTTTGTGCACGTGAAAAAACTGAAGACAAGACTGTGATACTGTACTTTGTAGTAATTAACTAAGCGAATTAAATTTTTGAATTAATTACACACACAAATATCACTTGTCTATAATTTAAATAAATAAATAGATTTAAAAAAAAAATAGACCATATGTCAGCGAAAAACATTGCCGCTTCTGATCAAGTAGTATAGAAAATATCTTCCACAACAAGAGCCGAAAGTGAGTTTACATGACTCGGGAATTGCTCACTCGCCATGTAAACACTCACTTTTGACTCTTGGTGTCTAATATACTATTTTTCAGGGATACCCTGCATTGCCAATGTTTTCCATGAGCTCTCGTGATCTACAGTGTCAAATAAGGCTTTCTAAAAATCTACAAACATGAAACGGGCATTGAACTTTCCCGATTCAAATTTAGCTCAGTTCGTTACACGGAAGAAGTATCCACGATGTTTTTACTCTCCCTTCTTTCCCAAATTCAGAAGATACGAATCGGAGAACTAACGAAAAGTAAAATGATTATAAATATAAAAAAATACGACTTACGATACTTCGAACATCTTTTGCAACTGGTCAAAAAAGACTCACCTGTAACAAAAAACAAAAGAAATAGTAATTAAAATCTGGTTCTACATTCGGAAACTTGATTTTTATTCACTAACTTTCTGTATGGCTGCGTGTTCTATGGAACAAACGTAAATAGAAAAAAGAGTATGAGAATATTATATCCTCAATTCGAGTCATCCGTGTGAGTTTATTTGGCATAAGAACACAAATAACGTATTTTTGGCGGGTGGATAAGACTTTTGTCCGGCAGTGTATATGTAGGGGCAGAACGTGTACTGTGACACATGTTGTAAAGTGACACAGCAACATATCTTGAGAACTATTAGCGTTACCTGACGGAAATTTGCACAAAACTCATATCATTGTGTGCCTTGTTTAGCTATGCAAGTAAGAACGATGACAGGTTTTTAATTTTTTTTTTTAAACCAGTATCTAGGAAAGTGTAATTTTGGTCATCCAGCCCCCCCCCCCTCAAAGTGAGAAATTTCAGGTTGGTGGCTTGGTTTTCACTCGGAAGTAGGTGATATCACATATAGTTGGAAAAACATACGTAAAAGAAACGTTTACCATGAAATGTGCGCGGTAGAGTGTAGCTTAGTGATACGGTACGATGTGCCACACACAAGAGAATAAACGTAATTGAGTATCTACCCTAGAACCAAACCCGTCAAGCCATGTCGGCGGTCAATTTTGAGTCGACCTAGAGTCGTTAGGTCGTGTCGACCTGAAGTTGACTGAAATGCGACGTCGAATTCAAGTTTTCACAAAAGTTCATCAAAATGGAGTCGACTGCTAACTGACGTCGACTTTCAGTCGTAATGCAGACGAATTTCAAACTATTGCAGGCTACCCAATTTCAACTCCATGTCGCCAGGTTATATGAGCTGGAGAAAGCCTTAGAAAAAATCAAATGGGATATACCTAGTAGGAATTTCCGAAATAAGATGAGAAGAGGAAAAATTATGTTAAAAGACAAAACGGGAATCTTTTTTACTATTTTGGACAAACAAAAGGGTACAGAGGCGTAGATTTTTATACCAACAAAAAATGGGAAAATTAGGTAATAGGGCTCAAAGAGATATCAGAAAGAATAGGGGTCTTAAAACTAGCGATTGACAAGGGTGAAATATTATCAGTAATCCAAGTTTATGCAGCCACCAATGTAGCAGCTGAAGAAGAGGCGGAAGAATTTTATAACAGGATAGAAGAGACGATAGAAAGGGAAAGAGGTATCACACAACTATCATGGGGGACTGGAACGCAAGAATAGGAGAGGATGCGCCCCAGTCTCAAAGCCTGGGTAAATATAAGTGGGGAGAAACTAACGAAAATGGGAAACGACTAATGAATCTGGCCTTGGGACAAAATCTAAAAATGGCAAACACGTTCATGGACTTACCACAAAAAAGAAGATGGACGTGACGCTCTCCAGATAATAAAACAGTGGGGGAAATTGACCATCTCCTTATAAACGATGTAAGGGTTGTCAAGAAATATGAGGTATTAAGTAAATTTAGTTTCTCTTCGGATCATAGAATTGCAAGAGCTACAGTCGATACTGCTCTCAACTCCAGGAATAGAAAAGATGGGGAAAGAGGCACATGGGGGAAGGTTATCACACCAGTGTACAGGCAGGCAGAGACGAACAAAATTCTGAGGAAGAACTTAGGGAAAATCAGGGCAGAAAATTGCCCCAGTTTGCAATAGGAATATGCTTGGATGGAGAAGTGCATCAAGGAGATGGCAGCATAAATTGGGGAAAGAAAAGCCACGCCTTCGATAAATGACAAAATCAGTGAGGAAACCAAAAAGCTCATAAATAAGCGAACGGAGATCAGAAGCAAGGATAGGTTAGGCCAGTGGGACCAGTTAGAACTATGCGAATGGAAGAAACTGATTAGGAAGGGGATAAGGAAAAATGTAGGAACGTACGATCAGGAGACAAGAAATAATCGAGGAGACTGGCTCTGTTAGGAACAGTGGTGTCCCCGAAGGGTATACGGCGTATAGACTCAAGAATTTCCAAGAAAATCAGGATACCCGGCGTATACTCTCAAGGAATGAACGAAAAAGTGAAGAAAAAGGATCAGCTTATCTGTAGTTTTGCGAGGCTCATACTCATACAGGATAGCGTACAAGATTTTTAGAAAAATAAGGCATAGTATGCTGTGAAGAAAATTTTCGGGGACACCGCTGGTTAGGAAAGTACGTAAAAGCACTTGCTCAAGGGCAAAACCTATTCCCAGCCATAAAAATGAAGAAATCTAAAGGAAAAATTTGTGAAAGGGAAGAAATAGTGAGAGAGGCAACGGAATTTTATAAGGAACTATATATGAAAAAAGGGAAGGCGAAGAGGACTAGGCTAGGAAGGGGTAAGGATGAGAATGGGACAGAAGAAATAACAGAAGAGAGGGAGGAAAAAAAGGTAGAAATTACGCCAGAAATTACAAACGAAGAAGTTCGCGGAGGATATTAGTAACGTTGAAAAAAAGGAAGGCCGCTGGACCAGACGGGATGGAGAACGAACTGATAAAAATTCTAACAGCTGCACTTACACTTTACATGACTAAATTATTTACTCAAACAATGGCAACAATCGGAAATAATCTTGCTGTATAAAAAAGGAGGCAGGAGCGACCTGAATAATTATAGACCTGTTAGCTTATCCTCAAATATATAAAAGTACAATTTTTGGAAAATTACTAAAAAACAGAATATACAAAACTTTAGATTGGAACCAACCAGTGGAACAAGCCGGGTTCAGAGCAGGTTACTCAACCGTCGACCATATCTTTACACTAAACGAAGTTTTGGAAAAAACAAGGGAGTACAATATGCCACTATGTCTCTTGTTTATTGATTTCAACAAAGTATTCGACTCGGTGGAACATTGGGCAATATGGAATTTTATAGAAAAATAGGGGGTGGAAAGAGACATAGTGAGGGTACTGAGAGAAATGTACGGAAAAACAACAGCATACGTAAGATTGGACAGAGTGGGAGAAGAACTTGAAATACAGAAAGGAGTGAAGCAGGGGGGCCCGCTGTCTCCCAACTTATTCATTGCTGTACTAGAAGAAGTATTTCGGAGAGTAAACTGGGAGGAAAAATGCATAAGGATAATTGGTTGATGGCTGAATAACCTTCAATACGCAGATGATATTGTATTGCTAAGTAATAAAATTGAGGAGTTACAAGAGATGGCAGAAGAACTCAATACCGAAAGTAAAAGGGTAAGACTGTCAATGAACATGACAAAAACCAAGCTGATGTCAAATACTCAGAAGGAAAAATTAAAGGTGGGGGTACCGAATTCGAAAAAGTGGAGGCATATAATTATTTAGGACAGACGGTAGCTTTTGAAAATAAGAGGAAAAGTGGAGCTGAGGGAAAGAACAGCGAAAACCTGAAAAGTTTCTGGGCCCATAGAGCGATGCTAGAGGGTAACTTACCGCTAAGATAAAAAATAAAAATACTGGACCAATGTGTGATACCCACCCTCACTTACGGAGCACAAATCTGGTCTTTGACTAAGGCACAATACGAGAGCTTGAGGGTAACAGACCTTAGGGTGCTCCGTAGCACTATGGGAGTACGCATCAAAGATAGAATAAGTCTGAAAAAAATACTTGAAAGAACGAGCTCGAAAGATATTGGAGAAAGAATAAAAAAGGCAAAATTAGGATTTGCAGGGCATATGGTGAGGTGCATAGACAAATGGGAAAAGGTAACAGAAGAATGGCCACTTGGGGAATGGAAAAGAAAAAAAACGGGTAGACCACCTACAAGATGGAGGGACGAGATTGCGAAGGGATTTGGGATATTGTGGGGAAGAGTGGCAAGGGACAAGTTATGGTGGGAAAAGGCGATGGATGCTAGTGCCCAGAAATGGGTGCATTCGACGTCACAACGGCCCCTCACACTCCGGGGCTTAATGTATGTACGACGAATGAACGGCTGTAAAATAAAATAAAAAATAAAATAAAATAAGCCACAATCAAAATTTGGTTTAGTTCACTACTTGTCCGCCCACAGATTATGATTCAGTTTGTGCCTTTCATTGTATGTAAATGCATTACAGAGAACACAAATTACCAGCAGGAAGGCTTCTGTAAGAGTTTCTAGCTCACCCCTCTCATTTCAAAATTAAAATGCACGAGTTGCAGAATTGGTGTGTACCGAAATTGTTTCGCGAGAATTTAATAAGTTTTTCCATTGATAAATTCACATTGAAATCATCGTTTCACTAGAACGATCTCGTAGCAGCCTTTACCGGGTCATCTTTCCCAGAAATCAGATAAATTCGATTCGTTATTTTTAAGTCGCGTTATCCTGACAATAAAACGAGAATATGCAATTTCTCGGAGTTCTCCGATGATGAGTTTCTTTTTACAAGGACTCTGAATGCAACGATGCTGCGAGTAATGAAAAAAATTTATGGTGTACAACGCCGTAATACTGTAAATTATCATCGATCGAGACAATTTGAAACTGTGCCACTTTCGTCGCACGACAATACGACTACGAGCATCCGACTGTATATAGCTGAAGACGAAACAATTGCTGGAAATATATTCTGGCCACGTGCTCTGAAGACTTCGAACGTGCTCTAGTTGCTGTTTCTGGATTTTTTTTTATAACTATCGTACTTACGAAAAATTCGACCTGCTGTTGGAAAATTATTATTTTTTAGTTTATACGACAAAATCGGGGAGTCATTTCGTAGGAGATGGCGATACTACAGGTAAGTGGATACGAAAATGTTTACAACTTGTTCCCACGCGGTCATTTGGTTTGTCTGCGACTCCACTAGAAAATTACGTACATTTCGGTCTTGAATGAGGCGTGTAAAACTTTATTGGTACAAATATTAATACTGTATTAAGGTCTCGACTAATAAGAAGACTGAGGACTTCAAACTTTTCCAAACCAGTTCAGAACTCCTCAGGACCTCTTTCATGTTTGCTGAACGCTGAAAAATTTTCAGACTGTGGTATCCTGAGACTGAGCAGCACGGCTGCATGGATAGGACAGAATCCCTGTGAATAGAAAGAAAGACGAAGTTGATTCAACCCTAATAGCTTGAGGAAAACTTGGACCCTAGAATGAGAACGTGTAAGCCTGATTAGTACTGCAGTTTCATTCAAAAGTTTAGTATTGGATCAAAATTATCTGAAATTATATTAGGTATAATCAAATTATTACAGTAAGTTTAATTAAGTCGCTGTCTGGACAAGTGGTGATGTGCCAGCTTCGCCATTATTGTGCCTTAGGTTCGAGTGCCACCAAAGCCGGAAAGTTAGTGATATTCGAATACCGCCACTAACATCCTAGCGGACACAGCGACTACAGTATCAATTGAAATGGAAACATAGCGCGTCCTGTAACTCCCGCAAGTTCATATGAACAGGGCATTACAGTCACAAGGCGTGTTACCACCCAATCGGAAAGATTGGCACTATGCTTGGTGCTCGTCGTGAAAGACGTTGCTATAGTGGAGACTCTAACGCAAAAAAACGAGGTGAATGCAACGGCAAACTACCCCGACTAACCTGCCCAGGAAAGTCGCGTGTCAGAAACCGCGACCGCCAACGTTTAGTATCGAATACGGTGCCTGAAGAAGGATTTTCATCAGAATTCAAAAAAATTACTATATCTTATGGGCAGAGAATGGCGCTGCTGCAGCTTCAGCTGGCTTTGCTACCTTGGCTGGGTCCGCTGTTTCAGCTGGTTCTGCTACTGCTGGCACACCTCGCTGGCCTATACTAATATATGTATGCATGTACGAGGATTGCCGAATGCCGAACAGTATACATCTCCCATGAATTTATTATATAGTTAAGCGTAAGTGTCATAAGCCTCAATACAGTCGCTGTTTTACCCAGTGTTTCATTACCTTTTATTTATTACAAGTTGAAGTTGATATTGTAAATGAAAACTTATTTTCTCGGGAATTTTCAGGGTAAGTGGCGCTTATTTTGCTTGCCTGGAATGCACGCCACTGTAATGCATAGAATCAAGAAATGGCAGGCAGAGTATCATTGTCACATCTTTCGCGGTTCAAAGTATACAAGATACTACGCAAAATTATCCGAGACAATACTCAGGGAAAACGGTCAACCGGTCGTCGACAGAACCCGCTGCGGAAAAATCACAATTTCTGTCAATCTGTCACTGACATATTGAGCCAAATCGAGTCAGACCCTGTGTCACAGCTGGAACTCCGCCCACCGGAGTAATCGTTGACATAAGGTGCCAGAATTTCATTGTAATGACAGAATTTTTTGTCACACGGTTAAACGCAGAGAAACGCGAAGGTGTGTATTGTACTTCGTGTGCGTATCTTTTCCTTTGCGCCAGCCGCGTAATGGTAAGTTAAAAAGGCGCCGTCGCGTCGGTGCCTCTACAAGTTGTTGCTGGCACACTGCATTCATCATGATCATATTCGATATCTTGCCTGGGGTTTCAGTTTCATTTCAATTTTTCATACTAGTTTGTGTTCAGTGCAGTCTAAAACTTATGAAGCGGATTCAAATGCATGATAGAACTGAAAAGTACTCGTAATTGGGCTGTAATTTATCGGTCAGTTATGTCATATCTATATTATTTAATGTAATATTTAGTTACTACTTATTTTAGAAGTGGATTGGTGAAGGAGGGTAGGGAAAAACTGTACCTGACCGGTCCACCGGCCGTTCAAAAGATTCTTGTTTAGCTCTTCAAACCATATGTACAGTAGACTCCGGGTTATCCAACCTAATTGGGGCTGAAGGTTGGTCAGATGCCGAAAAAGGTCGGATAATCCGAAATGAATATTTTCAATGTAGAAATAACGTGTACAAAATTTAAAAAGAAATTGTTTATTCAGAAAATTGAACTTTGGCTCTAAAAAGGAATAAATAAGTGAAAAAACAATACTTATGTAATAATAGATCACAAATTATAATTTTTTAAAATCATCGGTAACCAAAGTTTTTTTTATCGCGATTCTTTTTTTGGCCGCGTGATTTCGCAACGCCGCGCTGTCGCGCCGGTTGAACAACGTACGTAATGTATCTGCATACATTCCAAAATCAAAAATTAGATGTCTCATGTAGAAATTCGGGTTAACCGACCTTAGTAGGTTGGATAAGTCGGAGGGTAGCGTCGGATAAATTGGAGTCGGATATGTAACCCGAATGTCGGATAATCCAGAGTCTACATACAGTACATGTTTTTTCTCCAGGCCCGTAGCTGGCCATCTGCGGTAGGGGTGCTGACTGTTTACTAGGAGGGGGGGGGGCTTGAGGATACACATAGTATATAATGTGAAAATTTCTACGAGGCAGTGATGTAGCCAAAGGGGGCTGGGGGCAAATGTCCTCCCCCCGAGGCACCTAAAATTGAATGTAAAGTATGCAAAAATGAGCAATTTTCCGCCTTTAAAACACGTTTTTTTTTTTCGAAAAATTTTCGCCCAAGCAGTAATTGTAAGAAGATGTGTGATATCGAAGTTTTATTTTATTATTATTTTTTTTTGATATGCTTATATCGTATAGGTACATTCGTTTCTATTGTTCTGCATAAAATTCAGTAATTTTCTTTTCTGTTTGAGAAATTTGGCTCTGTTCTTTCTTAAATTAGGAGCAACAGGACTATTTTTGCATAAAATAGTAGAAAACTTAATTGATTTTTTTTTTTTTTAAAGGGCCGAGTGTTTAATTTTGTTTCATCAAGAATTTCGTGATTTCGAGGTTTGTTATCGCGTTATAGCGAGTTTTGTCTGTATAAGCAGTGGAGTAGCCAGGGATATGTCGAGGGGGTCTGGACCCCCTCGCGATTTTGTCAAATAGTGTTTTTTTTATTTTAGCATCCCCTCCACCCCCTCTAGCACATGAAACACCAAGAGGCTCCCTACAAATTGTGGTGAAGGGGGTCAATTGCCTCAATCTCTGTGTTTCTGAGACTACCACATATTATTCATATATTATAGGGGCTAAATCATAAATCTCAGAGATTTATAGCAGGCAAAATTATTTTATGTTTCATGTTGTGGACAGTGAAAATGTTGATAAAAATCATTCTTTATATCTTCGAGTTTTCCCCCGATATAGGATCTCTGTTATTACGTGGGAAAATGAAAGATAGATACTGTTGGGAAAATTTTCAAAAAATGAAGACACCAAAATTCCGAAAATTCTAGCTTTATATGATCGGAGAGGCTAGAAACTAGCATTATTCGAGTGTGAAGAACATTTCACCTGTTAGCGCTTTGTGCACCGTTTCCTAGCTGCTGGTTGTGCATCTAGGATGTGAATCTATCTAAAATATTTTTGTATTAACTAAAATTGTTACCTTATGAATTTTCTTTTTCTCTTTTCAACAGATAACCAGGATGACCAAGCATCAACAATTGTACTGGGATTAACTGATTATTAATAAGCTTTTGTACATAGATAAAATTGTAAAAATATAAAATACTAGAATAACATTGACCATTATTCATGAATTTTGGCTGTCGGAATTTTGTGTGTCGGGGAGGAGCGCACTGAAAGGAGGGGTAGGTTAAACAAAATGCGACAGAATCAGGAACGTACCGAAGAGTTTTTTCACAGCATGCGCAGTGAGGGCCGATGCAACGAGCCCTCATGTCGATGACTCGGCGTGGGTAACATATGAAGCCGAGTCAGATTTGGTTCAATAATTTTATTCATGTTTTTACAACTTTGATTATTACGTTAACAGTTACAAATTATAGCAATAGGCTATAGGAGCACACAACACGACATGTGGTAAAAGTTACGTTAATTTTTCGGAGTCCCAGATCTGATGAGAGACAAGAGTGAAGTCTCCACCTAACTTTTAGGAGAGAGCAAGACCACAAGACCATCGATTCGGCCCTTGCAGCGAGTTTATAAAGGCAAAAGTGTTCTCCCAGATGGATGAATTTTGAAGACGTCAGAGCCGCACACGGAGGTTTGCAGATCTCGACGATGGGTCGCTTCGGGTAGGCGAGGAGTGATTGTGTCGAGAGACGGACTCGACACGTGCTGGATAATTTGGTAATTGGTTATCGATTGATTTTACGGTATACGAATGTGAATCTGATTGGATGCTATGATTGTTGGAGGGAAACGGTGTAGGTACTAATACATTACTTCCGGGTTATGATCGTACGATCGGTGGTTTTCTGAGAATTTGGAAACGTCGCTGCTGGATGAGCGCGTGTGTGAGTCATCGATATTCGAAAGTAAGGTCGGCGATTGGCCGGAGCCTATTGTTTTTATTCTGGTAATTCTCGGAATGGTCGAAAATGGATTGACGGGTGAGGTACCGTGCGGTTCTCCTGTATAGGTGCGGTATTGTTTTATTCGAGTAATTCTCGGAATGATTAAAAATAGATTGATGGTTGACTAAATGATGCCAATTAGGATGGCGTAAAAGAAAGAAACCTTCGGAATGTGTAGAAGGTGATTTTCGCCTTACGACAGTATCAAAGCAAAAAAAAAAAATTTTTAAAAATAGATTACTTTTAACTAGTTGGATTTTTCCAACTCACCTGACTGAAATTGTGAATTTTCGCAACTGCTGAGTGAAAACTTCCTACATCTACAGGGGGTAAGTTGCCCCCGCCCCCTATCGGTACGTTCCTGGATAGAATATTGTCAGAAGGGATTAGAGTGCTGCTAAAATGCGACAGGATATTGCTGGAAGTGTCAGGGCGCTGCTAAATTGTGACACAGCACTACCAGAACGTGACAGCACTGCCAAAATGTGACACAGTATCGTCCGAATCTGACGAAGCCTCTGACAAGTTGTTGATAGAATATGGCAAATACTGGCAGTCGTACAACTGCATTGACAGATGCTCCGTCGTATGTCTGTCGCGTTGTGTCACGTAAAATCGGACGGCTGTGCTCGATTCTGATTGGTTCTCGTGCTGACATGCTGCGACAGATCCGCTGACAGGATTAGCATCATCTAGCATCTGTCAATTTTCCGCTGCGGGAACTCATGGCTTAAGAATTCATGCAGGTGGTTTGGCCGCTCATCAGTAGAAATTTTTCAAGGGACTGCATCTAAGGTTACCATTGTCAACTGGACCGTCAATCTTCGCGTGGAGCCGGCAGAGGAAGAAGAAAACTGAGTCAAGATGGTAACATCTACGACGATGGACATCTCTCTGTGCTTTCTCCTCTCAAAATATGGTAATTGTCCGGTCTGATTAATTGAATTGGTGGAATTTATTGAGGATGTTATAGTGTAACACAAAATACCCCCTCCCCCTCCAAAAAAATCGAAAGTTAGAGTTCAAAATGTGCTGGTGACAAAATATTCTCATTTTCTGAAGAATGACCCATATTTCGCGCAAATACACGCGTCAGAATTGAAATTCGTCATCGTTCCGCGCATGCAGAACTTTTTATTCGCACCGATATAAGAGGCAGAAAAGTTAGTCCGAAGAAGATAAATTTTATATCGCCCGGCCAACGCCGTCTATGGTATATGCTAAAACCACTTTGACCAAGTTATATTCGCTTTATATTTCAGCGCAATCCACATCCACATATTTCACGAGGGACATCGAATTAATTGAATTCTTTCGGAAATATTTCGCCCGGATATTACTCCGGCGGATGAGCTTCGCAGACTCCGCGCGCAGTATTCGTGGCGACGTGATTTTTACGATCCGGAGACATTCAGCCGTGCGCGGCAGTTACTTATCTGCGAGTGTTTTTAATTTCAACAATCTGCAACATGGCCTATACATATCGGAACATAATAATTCGTCGCCTAAATCCGACCCACGCGAATATAAATAAGATTTAAGCTCGCCCTTATTTCGGTCCAGATTAATTATTTGACTTTCGAGATGACGGAGTCAAGCGGAGATGATTTAACCGGACCATAAAACTGCCTTCTTTGATAACAATTTAAATCGGCCATGTCGAATACTACAGGCCTACTGGCGGAACGAAAAATCCGTTCACCCGTTTCCTCGAATCGAGAACGTAAACAGATTTTCAACCATTCTACTCGCAGCGCAGGCCGTCAGTGAATTTAAATGCCCACATTATAGGATCGTAAAACAAAACCGGCGTTTCGTACAAGGCATTCGATCTTGTTTTGGAGAGAATTTTGGAGAAGAATTAAATTACACGTGTACTCGGGTCAGAAGTGCCGAAACTGGGGTGACCTTATAGGAACACAGTCGATTCGAAAATCGAAGAAATGGCGATACGCGGAATCCAAAACCAAAGGGTCATTCTACAGAAACTGAGAATATTTTTATAGCGTTCAAATGGTAATACTGGTACAGTTTTCAAGGGGTCAACCCAGTAGAGTGTGACTCGATTATATGACCTCAGTGATCACATAGCCCCTCCACTCCTACCCCGCACTCACCTCCACGTGGTGCCCCTATTAAGCCGAGCAACCTAATGGACGGCTGCGGTAACCAATCCTAGCGGGAAATTAGGTTGGCTGACAGAAGAGTGAAAGGGGGGTTCAGCTGGGGCATTAGCGAAAAGGCCTGGCTAAACCGGATAGGGACAGGGACAGGTTACCTATCCAAGGAACGGCAGCACAGCGACTCACGCAGCCGAGAGGCGGCATCTCCAGCTCGAGTTAGTGGAGCTACTGCCTATGCTACAGAAGGGTATCTGAGGACCATGGTCGTCGCAGCCATCTGTGCCATCAGACAAGTTCTCTATACTCGTAGCAACGAACGGGGAAACTGCACAAACCCCTTCGTATCACTCACGTGCAGTCACATCACCATCACCAACCACCACGCGTCACTATCACCCAATAACACCAATTAACATGGACTTGGCCTGCGTAAAATCAACTTCCGAAGGTAAAATACCCCCAATCGGATCTGCGGGGCGGGGGTACCACGCTAAGGCCTCAGAACAACGAAGGAAGCGATTGCAACTAAAAGTAGCCACGTGGAATGTTAGAACACTACTAGATGGCAAAGCCGACCGACCGGAGAGAAGGGCAGCGATCATTGACAGGGAACTGTCACGAATATCCGGCGAGGGCTCTTGAAAAGAAAAAAAAACTATACCTTGTACTGGAGAGGTTGTGAACCCGGACGCCCTAGACAATATGGAGTAGGTTTTACTGTAAGGAACTCCGTAAACCAGAACTGTAACCCTGCAGTCATTGGGATCAACGAGCGGATTGCACAACTGAAGATGGATTACTGCGGAAGACCAATCAATCTCATCAGCGCCTACGCTCCTACCCTGCCAGCTAAAGACACAGCAAAAGAGATATTCTATAATGAGCTCGATAAGGCTTTAAGAGACATCCCAGAACGTGAAAACCTTGCTGTACTGGGCGACTTCAACGCTAGAGTGGGGAGAGACCACACTGCCTGGAGCGGAATTATTGGTAAATATGGGAACTTGGAACATGAATGACAACAGGGAGCGACTTCTGACCTTCTGTGCTGCACACGACTTGATTATTGCCGATACCATATTTTCAGTCAAGGACATACATAAGGGAACATGGAGGTACCCAAGATCCGGACACTGGCACGCCCTGGACCACCTACTTGTCAAGAAAAGAGACGTGACTTACACTGGCCAAACTCGAGTGTACAGAGGTGCAGAGGCTGACGCAGACCATCGCCTACTGGTCTCCAAGATGTATTGCCAACCCACGCGATCCGCAAGACCACCAAAGAAAGAGCCAAAAGAAAGACTCAACGTACCAGCTCTCAAAGAGGAGGCAAAGATACTAGAGCTAAAGCAAGCAATCGCTAAATGCGACTTATCAAGAGGAAACACTCTGGAGGAGAAATAGCACAGCATTAGAGACCAGGTGCTAGCGGCTGTAGAATCCACACTTGCCCCCCCCCCCAACAAAAAAAATAAAACCCCCAATTGGTTCGATGAGAGCTCAGAAATCCTCGAAAGGGCATTAAATGCAGGCCACCCCACACACTTGCTTACTAGGCCAGCCAACAAACAACGTGTCAGTAAAGCAGCTAAACGGATCCCCAAAAACACGACCAGGAAAGCGAAGAATGACTGGTATATGAAAAAATCCATGGAAATTCAACAGCTTGCCGACCGAAACGACACCTCGGCACTTTACAAAGTAATGAAAGCAGTCTGCGGCCCAGTGCACAACACTAACCGGCCAGTCAGAGGCGCTGATGGAACCTCGCTCCGGCATGAGGATGAAATCTCAAACCAATGGAGAGAATACTGCAACAGCCTATTGAACACATCACCAACTGTAACCGACGAAACCCCTGAACTACTCCCACAATACCCAATCAGGGAGGACCTTGCCAGACCACCAAACTCCAGCAAAGTAGCTGCGGCCGTGAAGAGACTGAAGAACCATAAAGCCCCCGATGAAGACAACCTCCCAGCAGAGATCTACAAACACGGAGGTACCCATCTCGTGAAGACACTACTACACCTTCTCTAAGAAATCTGGAAACAAGAGGAGGTGCCTACTGACTTTAATGGTGCCATGATAGTGAATATATATAAGCGGAAAGGAGACCCATCAGACTGCTCTAACTACAGAGGGATCTCCCTACTTGGCGTGACGGGGAAAAATCCTGGAGCGCATTATAGTGGGCCGGCTACAACCGGCGCTTGAACCAATTATCCCAAAGTCCCAAGCAGGCTTTAGACCCGCCAGGGGTACGGTGGACATGATTTTCACAATGCGCCAGATACAAGAAAAGGTGAAGGAACAACACTCATCGCTGCATGCGTTATTCATTGACTTCCAGAAGGCCTTCGACATGGTCAGCAGGAACGTACTCTGGAGAGTTCTGGGCAAATTCGACTGCCCAGAAAAGTTAATCGAAATCATCGCTAGCTTCCACACTGAGAGTAAGGCCCTAGTCATTGTTGGTAAAAGATACACTGAGGACTTTGAAATCTCAAATGAAGTCCGACAGGGATGTGTTTTGGCTCCCCTTCTATTTGATGTCTACACGACCGCGTTCCTGGTGATCCTTGACCGCAAGCTACCACAAAGAGGAGTAGGCATTCGGTACCGTATCGATGGTGGCCTCCACAATCTACCCAGACTGAGGAGGAAAACAAAGACGCACACCCGCCAAATAACAGAGCTACAATATGCGGATGACTTGGTCGTCCTTAGCCATACTGCTGAAGAAGTGCAACAAATGATAGAAGCCTTTACTGCCTACAAACTGCTGGGCATGGACATCAACACAGCCAAAACCAAACTGCTCATAGTGAGATACGATGCCCCAGCGCACCTAACAAACCCAACTATCAGTATTGCCGGAGACTCAATTGAAAAAACGGATGAGTTCAGTTACCTTGGAAGCATCTTAAGTAGCTCTGGTGACCTCAACGCCGAAATCAGCCAACGAATTCGGAATGCTGCAGCAGCGATCTTCAAACTAAACATGAAGGTATTCCTGAACAGGGAGATCTGTGTGGCGACAAAGGTTGCCGTGTATAAATCGGTTGTCAGAACTACTCTGCTATATGAAAGCGAAACATGGACCGTCTACAAGAGACATGTCAAAGCTCTTGAAAAGTTTCAACAGAGAACACTAAAACAGATCCTATCCATCAAATGGCAGGACTATGTCTCCAATACGGAGGTGCGTGAGCGTGCGCGATGTGAATCAAACGAGCTATTAACCAGACAAGCCCTACGTTGGCTCGGACATGTCCAACGAATGACGGACCGGCATTTACCGAAACAGGTCCTATATGGTGAGCTGACCGTGGGAAAGAGGTCCATGGGAGAGCAGGCCAAACGCTATAAGGACACCGTCCACGCTGCACTCAAAGGCTGCAACCTTGATGGAAATTGGGAGGAGATCTGCCAGGACAGGAATGCTTGGAGAACAGCTTGCTACAATAACACCGGCATCTTCACGCCCACTGGGAGCAGGCAGCCCCACAGCACCGAGCCGCTTGTCCGCGAGGTCTATGGCAGGAGCATTACCTCCCGGATCGGCATGCATAGTCACATGCGAGCACACCAGCGGAGGAACGAAACTGGCTGATGACGGTGATAACGTGATCCCCGAGTCGGGGCCCGACTATGACGACGACTGGTACAGTTTTGTTCCCCGAACACGATCCAGGTGCTAGATCGTAGTCATTAACGCATGTGATAACACAGTTTTCAAAAGTTTCCTCGAAAATGAATTCTTGAAGCTGTTTTGTCCGTAGTCGTGGATATCAGTGCTTTTTGGCTACATGTACAAGATGTCTATCATCAGAGTAAAGTCGTATTCCTCCTTAAATTTTGATTCTCCTGGTTTGTAAACTTGCAGTGACCCTCTCTTCTCAAATGTGCATTTCCGTATGAATTGTCCAGCTTGGCTTCTTTCTGCGCAAAACGACGCGAGTTTCTAACAAACATCTTTTGTCTCCTGCCTTCCTGTACTTCAAATCATCTTTTCAAAATCACGTTCTTCTTCTAATGTTTTCATGACTTACTCTCCTTTTTCTCCCTCGATCGGCCAGGTAGGACATCCGTTTAGTTCAGTTACAGTCACAGTAAATACTTAGCCCTCATTAAGATTAACTGTCTTTTGCTATGGATCGTTCAATACACGTGCTTTTTCTACTCGCTCTCCTTTTTTGAATTCGAATGCCCTTTTCTCGTACAAATTCCGCAAAGTTGTTGAATATTTTCTACTACATATAAACTAAGTATTGTAGGTGTAGGGGAGTCTATGAAAAAGGGATGCCACCTTAATATTCTCGGTTTTTGGAGAATGATCCGAAACGAGTCGGCAATAACTTCGAAAAACCCGCAGATTCTCGGAAACTACAATTTGAAAGATTTTGCCACAAAATTGGAACTGGAAACTATTCCTTTACTTTTGCTTGTTTGTTGGCAAAACACAGACACACACGCGCGGAAATATGGTCATGATACGGGATCATTCTCTTTCAAATTACACAGCGACTGGACATTTTTATTTCGATATGTTCATGTAGACCTTCGGAACAGTTATAAAGCGCTAGACAGCTAGACTGAGATAATGTAAAAGACTCAAGACATCTCAAATTTCAGCTCTATTTTTTCATTACATAGAGTGATGGGAGGGATATTAGTGGAGAAAGAGTGGCAGTCAAGTTTTCAGTCAAATTTAAAGCTCAGAAAGCTATTCAAGAAACCTAACGAGATTAAAGTATCTCTACTAGTAGAATCAATCTAAAAAAAAAAAAAGAAAAAGAAAAAAGAAACTATAGTAAGACCGTTGTAAACAGTACAGTCAAATTATCGAAGACAAAATTAAAAATAATAATAAATAAAAAGAAACGCATTCTTTTTCCTTTGTTTTGGGGATGTCTCGGTAATATTCGCAAACGCTTATCGGACGTCTGCTTCCATTTTTAATCCTATTTTCATTTTTCAAAAAGTTTTAATGTACTTTTTCTTATTTCTTCGTTGGCTTTTATTCATTTTTCTTTATGCAAAAACTTTTCTTATTTATATTTCACGAATAATGAGAGCAGCTTCCGAATGTTTTACAAGTGAATTACAATGTTTAATGACTGTTTCGAGTTTTATTCATTTCGCGACGTTTCTTAAGCCGTTGATAAGGGTTCAGTGTCATACAGAAGCGGCCATTACGAGATATACGTGTCTGCGTTATTTTTCGGCCCTTACTAAGCATACGGTCTCATGGAAGACCTATTCAGCTTAAACAAACAAACAAATTTTGGTTGATTTTGTAGCTAAAACGTCGCTCAAATACTCGGATTAGGAAAATGAACGGCGGAAATATGGGAGGAAACACAAATAAAAATGAATTGGCCTCCCACAGATTTAGCAAGCTCGGGGTCAGTAGAAGAACGAGCTCGGTTATTCATCACCGCGTTTGACAATTCTAACTAAAATATATTTTCTTTCAAGGAAAAGGGTTCGCCACCGTGAATCATGGTCGTTGTTTTAGCTTGTATTACTTCATTACGAACCGGGGAAAAGAACTTCGAAGTGCAGTCTTCGGAAAGCACGAGCCACCCGTGACGACTTTTGTTTGTCCAGATTGTAAACAGTTAATTTGGAACGCATGAAGTAACGCGTGTGCTCATGAATGAGCTAATTTAGAAGATGTACACATGGGGCTATTATCCCGCTGGGCTAACGATTTCCCCCTCAGACGACTTATTTTCCTGACTGGGTGACAAACATCGAACTGAAGACGTTACTGTGATTTTGAAATTGAAACGGTTCTCTGTTGTGCCCACTCTCCGAGAAGTGTTTCATCCTCCCTTTGAGCAAACAGTTTGCCCCTCAGAAGACTTTATTTTCCAGATTCGGAGACAAACAGCGAACTGAAGACGTTACTGTGATTTTGAGATTGAAACAATTCTCTTGTAAGTTGTGCTCCCTCTCCGAGAAGTGACCGCAACCTATAGCAAGAGATGATACAGAGGCACTGAGGATGACTGCTCCTCCCAGAAAGGGGAAATTTAAATGGAAAGCATTTCGAAAATGACCAAGCGTAATGACGTTTTAAAGAAACTCAAATCGGAAACAATCTCACCCAAACAATATTGTGAAGCAAGAGTTCCGAAAAGTCTTAGGGAGTTTAGAAGAGTCCTAACTAGTTCAAAGTTGTCTTACAAACTCGCGATCAAGCCTGAAAGAGTTCAAATGAGTATTTAGCACATTTGGATGAGTCATAGAGCGTCTTAAGCGAGTCCTGAACAGCCTCACTGAACAAGCTACTTATCTTAGATGTGTATATGAAATAATATTTATGAATTTTGGCTAGGTCTTGAAGAGTCTTACATCTTAAAAACGTGGTTTGAACAGCCAGTGTGTCTTCAACAATAGCCCAACACGGTCATCAAAATGACTGTGAGAATTTTGAATGAGTATTAATGAGTCTTAGTTTTAAGTATGTGTCTTGTACAAGTCTCAAAAAGCTTTGGAGGTTCTGAAAAGTTGTGATCGTATCATGAAGGGCGATAATCAAGTCTGAAAGAGTCATAAGAATTTGTGAACGAACTTTGAACAGTTTTAACAAGTAATTCTCTACTCCGAAGAAAATCCGGGAAAGTCGAGTTGGTTCCCAAATAATCTAATTGGTACGCCAGCACCGCACCCCTCCTGGTCGAATTGGTTCCCGTGACCCAAATAGGTCGTGGTCGAATTGGTTCCCGCACTACACCGCATTTTCCTCCCATTTTACACCGACTTGGACGGTCCGTAGGTATGGTTAAACATGCGATGTAGATACATGATATAAGAAGTAAAGTACTACGCCATCGCGGGTAGAAATTTAAAACAAACGCGTGTTATAAATTGTAAACTAGTGTAATTCTTCCAATATGGAAATCGTCGATTTGTTGCTGTAAACATTTTTCTTTTTCGTTTACCCTAGGGGCCGAATTACTTCCTAATTTAATGTAGGTTTCACTTTGGACTGTCTTCAGTGTGTCGGCTAAATGAAATATGTTGGGGTGAGGTGCATTAAACATTTTATTTAATCTGCTTTGTAATCCCTCACAAACGTTAGTAGTGCGTTGTCGACTTGGCGTGAACTCAGCTCATATCGAAGGAGGGAAATCACTATCAAGTGCGACATACGTTTCCAAAATGTAATAAAAAAATTTATCATATTTTTCGTCATCTGGTTTCATGTAGACGTAAGTACATGCTGCTGAAACGTACTCACGATTCATCGTCCAGTACCTTACAGCACAGTTCTGTGCAATGCATGCAGCACCTGGGAACCAATTCGTTTGGGAACCAACTCGACTGCAACCCCCGCGGTGACGGATTTTGCCTAGGAACCAATCCGACTGGCTAAAAGGGTACTTGAGAACCAATTCGACGTCCACCAGAAAATCTTGTACGCCCCTCAAATTCATCGATCTGTCAGCGAATCTTGGTTTTTGTGAAAAATTACACTACTTCAAAGATCTCTATAGGCTAACGACCTGATTTGAACTATATTTCAAAGTATTTATCTTATAAGAAATATCACGAGGAACATTTTTTGCATGAAATATTTTTTCCTAGAACTTCAAAATTTCGAGATATATGGTCGAAAAATTGATTTTGGAGGGCTAAAATGTGAGAAAAGTTAGTACAATACTTGGGAGGAGGGAGGGGGGACTTTTAGTAACATGTTTCTCGGACCCTCTAACTGATACTTTTAAGCAATATCTCGCTTTATACCTGAAAATGTTTTGCAAAATTACAATTTGCCTGGACTAGTGGGCTTTTCTTTCAATGTAAAGCAGTACAAATCATTCAGAACTCCAAGTATTTTTCTCTTCTCTACTTCACGGTTACCATCGTGAGTACAAAATAAATGAACCCAGTCCTCGGTTGGAAGAGAAGTTTGCACACATTTTGAATCCCCCCCCCCCGAATTACTCTCTGGATCCGTTCTGTCAACGCCTTCAATTTGCACTATTGGGAGGGGAGCGCCGGTTACAATTCTTTTATTAATATTAAAATTTTCGACGGATTTTCCAATTCGCTTCGTGTCCGACACGGCTGCTTCTGATTAGCTCTAGATATTAAATTTTCAACTCCTTAGGTCCAATTTCTCATTAATTTAATCAAGCGTCAAATTTTTCATTTCTTCGTGACAGTTTGCCCGACGATTTCCCGATGATAATTACGTTATACAGAATAGAAATCCGGACTGTTGGTAACCATTCATCATCTACTGTACAGAAGGCTGAACACGTAATGACGTAATTCATTTTTGAGTTTTTGGTAAGTCTGTCTAAATACTGTGAAGTCTACTCGAGAATTTCACTCGTTAAAAGGTTCTCGCAAATCCCTAATGGGCTTGCGGTCCGATGTTGTTCACTTTCGAGTCACGTTTTCAATAATTATTCTAGTTGCGGAAGTGTATGCGTCAGCTCATACGTACGGTTGTTTACATTTTTCTGCGCGGAAAATGTTTATGCTTCATTTTGACATCTGTCAGAAGCTCGGGCTCCTTGTTGGTTAATGTCGAGATCATTAAATGTAATTTTTCTTCGCGAAGTAGAAGTCAAAAGAGGAAAAATCCGAGCTCGATTCGAATATCGAGGCGGCAGCTTTCAGTAGGCTATTTCCAAAAATCACGATGCTTGGTTCAGCTTACGTTACAGACCGATCAAGGACTGGAGAGCGGTGTAGCGAACCGTCGACTGCAAACTGTAAAAGGCGAACCCAGCCGTGTCGAAAAAAGGCAAAATGGCTTTCGGTGAAGAGTGGAACGTGTAGGCCTATAGGCTCGACAACCAAATCCTGACGGCGAACTGAAGGACGTAGGTGTGTAATAAATTATCGCCGCTCTGAGAATGACTGATTGTAAGTTATGGAAAGTTGAAAGTTCAAGTGACCAATTTATTGACCAAAAAGAGGCTTTAGCGACTCGGCCCTTCAGAAAAAGTAGAGCCGCGATGAATAACACGGGTAATGGACGAGCCGAAGTCGCAAAATTGTGCTTCTGAAGAAATATTCGAAACTACACTCCTGTTCTTTTCTGGTCTAAACTTACTTACGATTTAGTAGTACATTGTATCGCAAGTCGATCGTACGGGAGCGGAGTGGCCCGCCTGGCATCCGAGAAAATTCCCGGTGACCTACCACAAATATAGCCTGATCAGAACTGATTTAACATCTTCCAACCTCTTCAATGCTGGTATATGCTTTTTCAATACTTCTTAAAGGCTCTCGCTATATTTTACATTTTCTTCGAGACTTATTGAAAACTCTTTACAGGTTTTGGGGAATCCGTCAACACTATCGTCAGCCCCGAGTCTTTTGAAGATTTTTCAGATTCCTGGATATTTATGCGTCTTACAGACTCAGTGAGTTATTTTTTCAAAACTATGTTACCTGTTTTAGATTCCTTTAAATTCAGTTCAGCCTTTTTGATATCCATCCGGATGGGTTTAGGACTCTTTGAGGCTTTTTTAGGCTTCTTAAAGCTTATTTACAACTCTTCAAGACATCGGAACATGTTTTTATGATTTCTCAGGATCTTCGAAATTCGTTTCAGGAATATTCCCAGCTTGATTGAGATTTTGACAGACTTCTCTCCTTTCAAATTTTACACTCAACCAGAGCCCTGGAATCTGCCATTTCGAGCATTATTTCAGAAACGTCTAGGAGGCTGTTAGGGCTATCTTAGCCCCCTTCTCGTCTTGCCAAAAAAAACGGCCTAGGTCGAAATGTAGCAAGTTGCTACGTGAGCTCGAACCCGACACCTCCGGATTCCGAGACCAGCGCGCTGTCCACTCTGCCAACCAGACCACTAGATTTTGAAAGACTATTCTCGATATTATTAGGACTAATGGAGACTTTTTCATACTTATTAAAGATCTTTTGAAAATAATCCAGACGGGTTTCATATTTTTCCAGATTCATGAAGATTTTTTTAATCCTGCTTTAGATTTTTAGAAACATAATTGAAACTTTTTGAGATTATTCTACGTTTCATTGAGAGTTTTGAAATTCTTCTAGCCTCGTTGAATGTTTACAGAAACGGGTTCAATATTTTTTTTTCCCGATATTCTTGAAGATTTTTCTAAACTTGTTCGATTTAGTACTTAGTCGAGTATTAAGAAGTCTTGAGTAAGTCTACAAGAGTCTGAAAAAAATCTCTGTAAGATGTAAAATAGTAATCTAAAACAGGTCCGAAGAAGCTGTAGAAATAATCTGGGATAATACTGGAAGAGTCCTGAAAAATAATGCACGCCCGATAGAATTTTGAAAATGTATTAGGATATATCGCCCGCCGCGGGAAAGAAGTTGAAAATATCCACTTTCCAACTCATATAAGCGAGTCTTCAGAAATTTTGTAAAAGTCTTGAAGACTCTGAAAAAGTCCGAGCGTATAGTCATAATTTTAAATCAGAAAAAATTGTAGAGTGGCTTAGAACATTTTTGGAGGGGTCATGAAGATTAAAATAGTCTGAAAGAATTTTAAGGAAGTGTGGGGGATATATTTCCTTCTTCCGCCCTCTCCTTTGCAACAAAGTTAAAAATACCCATTTTATTGTTTCCTCAGCTAGTCTTAACGCGTCTTAAACAGTCTATTTTAGTTTCGGAAAAGTCTGAAAGATCTGAAAAATTCTCGCGGAGCTTTAAGAAATAATAATTTCCAACAAATCTGAAAAAGCTGTAGAAATAATTTGTGACAGCGCTCGACTGGTCTTGAAATATAATACAAGTCTGACAACCCCCCTCCCCCCGAACCGGGGAGAAGTTGAAAATATCCATTTTACTCCTCATCTCAGCGAGTCTTACGGGTTTCGTAAGAGTTTGGAAGAGCTTGAAGAAGGGAACGTAAAATAAGAATTTTAAATCTGAAAAAAGTTTAGAGACAGTGCTGAATAATTCTGGAATGGTCTTGAAGAAAAATAGTCTGAAAGAACTTCAAAGAATTGTAGGGGTATATTACCTCGTTCCTCCCACTCCCCTGGAATAAATTTTAAATATTCATTTTACTGATTTTCTTAACGAGTCTTAAAGGGTCCATACAAGTCTTGAAGGAGTCTGAAAAAAAGTCTAAAAAACTCTCTGTAGAGCTTAAAATAATAATCTAAAACAAGTCCCAAAAAGATGTAAAAATAATTTGTGACAGTTCTGGGCTGGTCTTGAGAAATAAAGTACGTGTCAATGCAGCCCCCCCCAGCTGGAAAAAACACCGAAAAAATCCATTTTACTACTCATCTCAGCGAGTATTGAGGAATTTTCTAAAATCTCGAAGAATCTGAAGAATACTGTTTAGAAGGTATAATAATAATATTGAGTCCAGAAAAGTTTTAGAGATAGTCTTTAACAATTCTGAAAGGGTCTTGAAGAGTAAAATAGTCCAAAGGAATTTCAAGGAAGCTTGGGATATATTTATCCTTCCGCCTTCTCTCCTGAAAATAAGCTGAAAATACAAATTTTACTACGTACCTTTGCACGTCTAAGAGTATCTTATAGAAGTCTGGGAGAGTCTAAAAAAATTCTTTGTAGAGTCTGAAATAATAATCTTAAATAAAAATGAAAAAGTTTTAGAGATGGCTTAAAGAATGCTGAACGAATCTTGAACTGTGAGGATAGATCTCCCGTACAACCCCTCAGAGCAAAGGAAAAAATTGCAAAATTATTAAATACCCATTTTGTTACTTATCTTAACGCGTTTGAAAGGGTCTAGTAAAAGTCTGGAAGAGTCTTGAAAAAGTCTTAGTAAAGTCGGGAATATTAACCAAATCCGCAAAAGTTCCTTTTGGAGAACTCTTGCCAAGTAAAATATATTTAAATGATTTTTAGAGAAGTATGGAGATGAATCCCACATTTCTCCGAGTTGGGGCGAAGAAAAGTTGAAAATTACCAAGTTTTCAAGTTCAAATCGATGAAAAAAAATTTCAGTCGCTCCGCTCGCCACTGTAGTTGTGAGTTTTTTTTTCGTTTTTTTTTTTTTTTCTTCCAAACCTTATTATAAGCTATCTCCTATCCCCTCCCCCGTTTCCTTCAATGCGACTGCCTAGAGCTACCTACTTACTTTTTGAGTTTTTGAAGTCGAAGTACCTATTAGCCGTTCTAAACAGATTATTCCTCCACTTAGTGAGCAGGTGGTATCCTGAAAATCTGAGCTCCATTTGATGAAGTAAACAGATTTTCATTTTATGAGAACCTACTGTGACTTTTGATTCTTCATCATCCAAAAGCGATACATAGATGGAATTACAAGAAAATTTATTCCTACACATCTAAACTCTCATATGAAAAATGCCAAAACTATTTTCTTAAAAACATCCAACTTTTATGCCGCGAAAATAGAATTTCACCGACTGTCATAACCTCCCAGGAAAAAATTTTAAATTGTAAAAAATGTTTACAAAAATTATAAATGTTGTTCTAGAAACTTTTTCAGGGGTGGAGGGGGGCAGCTAGAAACTAGAAATGGGTTTAAAAAAAGGGAAAATGAGAAAAATGACAGTCATGAATAATGTTGTTTTCTCAAATTTCTCGCGGGGAGAAAAAGTGAGAGGGGGTATTGGTCTGCGATGTTTACGGTGATGGTCTGTAAAACTGATTTTCCCGTGGCCTGTCTGGTCCACTCCACTCCTATCCGTCTCTGTTATTACTATCGAGGAATCGAGTAACTCGGGGGGGGGGGGCACTGTCCTCGACAGTTAACTGAATCTAGATATACAATTGTACCAGTCTGACGAATCTTAACAAAGTCGGAAAGTTTTTGAATAATTTTATTCCGAGTCTTGAAATTGGATTAATTTGGACAGTGGTACACTCTGCACGGGTCCAGCTGCTAGGTCATAGATACGTTAAGAGCCGGAAATGATAGGAAGAATTCTGTTATGTTAGATTCCCCCCCCCCCCAAAAAAAAAGTGCGAAATCCAAATCTTGTACCTGCCATTACAGCTAGTTGGACGCTGTCGTTCATATCCTTCGAATTCATACTCGATACTACTGCACTTCTTGGGGATATCATCATCCTCTGGACCACGTAAAAATAATCAAAATGTCCCGCAAAAATGAAAACATTAATATCACATACTCATTCTGTACATGTAAGGTATATTGCCTTGTTTTTCAAAGGGTTTTGTAACAGGGTAATTATCATAAAATCGGAATTATTTTGGTAACTGGCTTGTATCCCAACAACTAAACAGGTTATACAGTTTCTTTTTTGAGGATGCCACATAGTAAAGCCTTGTCTCCTGTACGTTTTCCATTTATAAGATAAAAGTTACCCCTCTCCCAAGGGCGGATACTACGCGGTCAAATACCTAACTTTCCACGTCGTGGCTTGTAACCCATCACGTTTTCAATTATTGTTCCTCCCTAATAACATGAATTTAGGGAATTACTCGGGGAAGAATCATGGAAACATCAAGAAAATACTTCAAGGCAGAAGTTATTGCCAATAACGAAGACTCAAGTAGCACGAAGGTAACCTCTATTCTAGCTTGAAAATTGTAACCCAGTTTTACTTCCACGCCGTGGCCATTTTTTTGCTCGACCAGCCTAGCTCACTGATGTGATATTTCATGCTACGAAGTGGCTGAACTGCGTAACAAGAGAAACCTCATTAAAAACGTGAATATTTGTGAAGTTGTCCGTTCTATAAATGATAGTCTGTAAAAATTGTTATCCCGACACCTTTCAATCTCCTCGCCGTGCCGTTCTTTTTTTTTCTTCTTCTTCTTTTTGATGACAATATGTCCGTGGAACAAAGAAAAAGTATTGAATCGGTACGTATTTCCGCATTGAAATATTACGAATCACTTTAAAATATCTTTTAAAGCTCTACAATGAAAAATTTGACGGGTTTTCTTCTATAACCATAGCTTAAGTTTTACTTCCTGGTCGTGGCGTAAGGAAACTATCTTCGTCCACGTCGAGGGAAAGAAGAAGCCGGCTATTTGCTGTTCCTCATGGGCCATGACGAGGAGAACCATAGTCGTGGCCCAAAAAATTTTCAAAACGCTGTCCTCCTTCTAATGGTGGCAACAACTTGGGCCAAACGTCAAAAGCAGTATCAGATACCCATATTTCAATCCAGCCAAAATCACAAAAAATACTAGCTTAAAAAAGAAATTGCAAACTGGAACTACGCCGACTTTCTGAGAACTACCGTAATTGTTTTATACCACGCCCACAGAAGTTTTTCTCCAAGAAAATTTTGCAACCTGAAGATACCCGGAATTCCTGAAGGCCAACGTAAAGGTTGTTCATTTCGAGTTCTGCTCCAGAAACAATGAACCAACTGTGCCCATCTTAGAACTCTGTTCGTGTTCTGAGGTTCTACAAATTCGGAGATGAAAATTTCAACTCGCTAATTCAGTAATTGCTGACTGAAGTGCCCCATTATTCTTCACGATGCTGAGACGTTACATTGAAAAACA
This sequence comes from Acanthococcus lagerstroemiae, assembly GCA_031841125.1. Classification (NCBI taxonomy): domain Eukaryota; kingdom Metazoa; phylum Arthropoda; class Insecta; order Hemiptera; family Eriococcidae; genus Acanthococcus; species Acanthococcus lagerstroemiae. The sequence continues at coordinate 21,285,254 of CM063107.1, forward strand.
TAATCATTCCGCCGCCTCATGAGCTTAAAGTTCTACTTCGAAAACGGTAATAGTTTACTCTGCCGGCAAATTTACTTTCTATATTATCGGGAGGATGGCTAAATCCTATACAGAAATTTGTCACACTGATGACACGCATTAATACTTCCAAGAATCGAGATGGGAGAAAAGTACGAACATTATTCAGCGACGGGAGGTCGAGAGTTATTTCCAGAATAAAGTCTTTTGACGGTGCTTCGCACTTTCTCAATCTGCCACGCCGACTCAGCTCTCATTCGAGCTCTATCATTTGTTTCGACCGTTCAGATTTTTTTTTCCCAATTAGATTTTACATTCTTACATGATTTCAATTAACTGATAATGGCTTTTTGCATACCGCATGAGACACCACTTCTTTCAGAGTGCACGAATTCGGTAAATTCGAGCCTCAGATGGAAAAATCGAGTATCTAGCTGGCAAAATTTCAAGAGTGTTGATTCGTTCTTTTTTTCTTTAAATCTTTCTCGTTTATTTCAAAAATGTTCGCCAGTTAGGTAATCGGATTTTCAGTTGAAAAAGTTTACACTTATAGTTCGTTGAATTAAGTTTTCCCTGTCCTCCTCTTACCCCAGGAAAATCGTCTCTTCGGTTCTCCCTGAAGAGCATGGTCAATCTTCTCGTCGGTCAGTAGTTTTCTACAGATGTATGTGCCGCACAAGTCAATTCTTATTTAGATCTATAACGTTCATCTCTCATGCTTGAAATCTACAGTTTATCAGATGCAGTCGTGTATATTAATCTAACGCGTTCAGACAAATTCCATCATAAAATAAACTGATGTGAAGGAAATCGTTTGTTGCATTCAGATTGTAATACGTGACACAACCGAGTGTAAGCAGCCCGGCAAGGTATAAAGGAAATATTTACGGCGAATGAGTATGCAAATTTATTAACATAGTCTTTTTACGGCGAGTAGAGTATGCAAATTCATCAACATCTTTTTTACGGCAAATAAATCTGCAACTTTTTCAACACCAGCACAGTGAGATTGTGGTACTACGCTGATTGTTAGATCACGAATATTTACAGAAAGAAGAGAACAGAAGAACCTGTAATAATGTCATGGTTAGAGACTTAAATCAGATTACAATTTTAGACTGATACCCTGCTGACAAAACTCCGCCTTCGAAGAGCGCGTTTTTGAAAAAAACGGGCGTTTTAACTAGAAAATCACTTAGAACCTTGAAAATTTTACTGGCAGTTTTAACAACTTTTTATTTACGCGCGCATTAGCCGTTGCTTTTTGAAAACATTCAACGTGCGAATTTCTTCATGTTACAAAAATGGGCGTTTTAGAGAAGTAAAGATGGGAAAATTTGCCGGGCGTTTCATCAGTTCTTAATTTACGCGCAGATTCATAAGAAATGTTCAGCGCGCGTATTCTCTCATATCACTAAAATGCCCCTTTTTTAAGAAAGAGAGCGTTTTCTGTAATTGTTATACATAGGAAATCGTACGTTTTGCGCTCATGGTATTATATGCGCGAATAGGAATAGGTTTGAAAACGCCCGAATTATTATAATTTCGTGGCGTTTTCCACATACATCTGCGCGCGCAGATTAAATTATTGATAACGTGAAACCGTTACTGGTTATCGGTGAGGCTGTGACTTGTAGCCTGAAATGCTGAAATTGTGAAACGAAAAACGACAGTTGTGGTTTATTTAAGTTTCCATGTATTATTCTGTGATGCATATCATTTGAATAACCATATGGAGGATGATTCTCAGAACGAACACGGTAAGAACTATGTATAATACGTACAATATCTTTAAAATGTGTAAGTAAGTGCGATATTGGATTGCAATGTCGATTCATTATAGTGAGTACGAATTAGAGAGAAAATTGATTTCTAAGAGCACGTACATAATATCGCCCTGTATAAGTTGACACTCGTATTTTGTCCTGCAACGCTGAAGAACTTGTGTGTTTCAGGGATCTTCAGTTTGCATATTTTGAATAACAACACCTCCCACATTCAGATTCGTCCTGTTAATTCGTTACATAGAAGTGGTATAGAAATAGTGGGAGTCTAGGAAACTGCCGTTTGTAAAAAGAGTTCCAAATTACATACTTCGGCATAGAAATGAGATAAAAACATGAAACAAAATCTGGTTTATATACCGCCTAGAATGAATGGTTCCAACCCTGATCGTCATTGCGTGTATAGGAATGGCAATTCCTTGCTCATTTGCTGAACCAACTCCAACTACTCTTGCTCTTTTAGCGAACTAGGGTTTTTAATCTGCTCACTGCTCCAATATGTTGCTCCGGATTGTTCTTTATCAGTAAAGAGAGAAGTGTCGCAGCGATCAGGTTCGAGATCAACTATTCCTTGCTCGGTTCACGAATAACGAATAGAACATAGAACAACTGATTTGTACCAAGAGCGAAAGAATATATTGTGTTTGTAGGGGTATCCTGACTAAGACTTCTTATAAAAGTTTGTACTTTGTAGTTTGGTGCATTTTTCGCTGAGTGTTATGATAGAAGAAATCTGAGATTGAACATATGGAACAAATTTAACCAATATGGTCGGGTTTCATAGCGTTTTTAACACTAAAAATTTTGCTATAAGGTTTTTGACTTTTTGTAATTGAGAATAATTATCACTGACCATGAGATTTCGGATTATGTAGCTGATCTAGGTACACCAACGAAAACCTTTTGTTTTTGAACGGTATATCAAAAAAATAAAAAGTGTGTAACGTTGATTCATAATATATGTATTGTGGGAGAAGAAAAAACTGAGTGACCTAAAAAGAAATCTGTGAATATAACGTTGCCAGATATCTGTGAAGACGAAATACTGCGATATCGCTTGTTGAAATACAGAACCTGAGTGTTACTCATATCTACGCTGTTCTCTTCCTCTCAACAATCATAAATCTGATCCTTCCATTTGATGATGTACATGCAGAATTCTGTGCGTTGAAATACACGCGGTTCTAGCTGTCTTAGGACAGATACAGCAGGAAACTCCTCTTTCTCAATTGTATGAACCATGCATTACTCTATTATACCCTGCGATTCATTCAAATTCAGCTGAATCCTTTTACAAATGAGGGCCTTTCTGGCAGAAGCGTGTGTATTACACAGTTAAACTTGAACCAGAATTACAGAGCAGTGAGCAGATAGTTTTTGCTCGGAATAATTTCGCGAACTGCTTTTTTCGTGAACCAACTCATTTAATTTGCTCCTGCTCGGAGTCGACCAACGCTATTGCTTGCGTACAGGTGAGTTAAATTAACCCTTCCGCATATAATTATAACCAGGGTGACGTGCCTACCGCCTGGTAAAACAGGAGTGTTTTAGTTTGAGTAAACCTGACAACTTGATACGAAACTACGAGCGTCAACTTATACTGAGCGGACTATATTTTCGGACAAAGCGACACAATCGTCTTCTTACAGTAAGAGTACAACTTTCATTCTGGCTTGGAGCAAGAGGTAGCCAACTGGCTGAAGTACTGGCAGAATGCGATAACCAGGGCGAAAAAGCTAGAAGAGAGAAAGGAAGCAGGAAGTGCAACACAATTTTTAAATTGTTCATTCATTCATTCTTTTCTTTCCAGCCGCCAAAAAGAACCTTGAAAACAGTGATGAACAACATGAAGTGGTGTCAAATCAATCGTCATTGTAGCAGCGTACTGGTAATATTAAGACGCTGTATTGCTGTATTTTTTTCTATTCTAATTTTAAAAGATTCATTTATACTTTCTAATTTCAATTCAGAACACTGATACACGCAATTTATAGTACATATATTAAATACACCTGACATTTCTTTTTATCATTACCACTCTTCATTTAATATTTATTGCAGTTTTCTTATGTTTAAAATTAGAAGAAGAAAAAAATGAATGCGTCACTGTATAAGTATTAAAATTTATAGTGCACAATGTTTATTTCTTCGTCGTTTTCAATTCTTAAAATGTTTTATCATTGTTGTAATGGACATTTTAGTTGTTTTATGGTTGACTAGTTTATGAAAAATGTTTACCTACATTTTTGAAACGATGTGTGTTCCTATGCTTATTTTCATTTATTATTTTTTTTTACCAATTTGTTTTCCTATTAATATTAAATATAATTTTTGCATATTTAATTTCTATTCAATTATTTTTTCTTAAAAAGTACTGAAAAGAAGCGCTTTTGAAAATTATTTGTGAGGGCGTTTTTTTAAGAAACAATCAGAAGGAGCGTTTTTAAATTTATTAGAAAAGAGGCGTTTTACAAACGTCACATAAACGCTCTCATATAAAGAACGCTTGGTTACTTGGCGTTTTTTAATAAGTTGAAAATCGCGTGTTTTCTAGGAAGTTGAAAATCGCGCGTTTTCTGGTAAGTTGAAAAATCGCGCGGTTTCATCGGTCTCACATTATCTCCCGCGTTCCGCCCGGCGGTATTCTGCCCGTAGGGTGTTGTGGCCCGGGTTACTTACAGTTTTGATTGGATTCAGAATTCTTGACATATTATTACGTTCCTAGCCGGAAATTTTTCAGTGAGACCCAATTTCCGTGTTCAAATCAATTTTTCTCGCCCAATTCGATTTTTAAAATTTTTATAAACAAAATAACATACAAACTGCCTTCGTAGAGACCTCGAGTTAATGAATGAATGAATGAATTTAGCTTTAATCGGAAGAAATAATCTTAACACTACATAAGCTTACATTACTGTAATACTACGTTAACAGTTCTCCTTCGCCCACCTTTGGGCATAAGTCTCTACCACCCTAGCTCCCCTGCTGCGAACCCTAGCGTCCCTCCCCCCACGCTACTCCCCCACACTGTATCACCTCGTCCTCCCATCTCTTTCTGGGTCTCTCCCTATTTCTTTCCCCCCATATGACGTCCATTCTAACACTCTTCTTTCTCACCTATCCTCTTCGTTTCTTTTTGACATGACCGGCGTACATCATTTTGAGTTTTTTTTTGTCGAGTATTTTCCTGTTAGTTTTCTTGTTGTTGTGTTTTTTATTCTGTCTCCGAGTTTCGTTCCTGTTATACTACGTGCCATGACCAGTTGTGTTTTGTAGATTTTGTTTAACTGCGTTGTTGTTGTGGCCCACGTTTGCGCCCCGTAAGTTAGAACTGCGAAGGTGCAGGTTTCCAGGACAGTTGCTTTTAGGTTTATTGGGAGGCGTGATTTGTAGACAGCTTTCATTGCCCAAAAGCTGTTCTAGGCTTTTAAAATTCTGCTGGCGATCTCCCTGTCCAACCTATCTTGAAAAGATATAATCTGTCCTAGGTATGTGGTTTCCTCTACTCTGGTTATTCTTTCCCCTCTCAGAATGACACTAGCCTCGTCATTTTGTCCGGAGAGTAGAACTGTCTTTTTGGTATTTATTTTGTCACCCTGCCTTTTCTGCGGTTGTTTCGAATTCTGAAGCCATTTGTTGAAGTGCGTTTAGATCCTGTGCGAATAGTGCAACATCGTCTGCAAAACCTAAATTTCTGAGGTATTTTCCGTCTATTTTGATGCCTCTATTCTTCCATCCAATTTTCCGAAATACTTCTTCTATGATACTATTGAATAGATTAGGCGACAGCGGGTCTCCTTGCTTGACCCCCCCCCCTTTTAATTTCGAATTTTGGCCCAACTCTATACGGGCCTCGCTCGGCCACTGAGGGGTCAGTTTGTTGATTATAATGTTTTTGCAATAGCTGAAGAATAATATGTACTTGATAAATTATACAAATTTAATATGCGCGTTTGCCCCGGCGTACATTACTTTTAGAATGTTTATATTTCTGTGGGATGCCTTGTCCTGCTAGAGCTCTCCATAAGAAGGTCAAACTGACTGTGCAAAAGCCTTTTCAAAATCCACCTCTAGTATGTACCGATTTGAGTTATATTCGGTTGTTTTTTCTATTAGTTGGTTGATTACGGAAATGTTGTCCGCCATCGAGCGATTTCTTCTGAATCCCGCCTGCTCTACGCTTTGTGCTCTGTCCAGATAGTTGTACATTCTATTTTTTAGGATTTTGGGAAAAAACTTTGCAGACGTTTGAGGTTAGACTTATCGGTCTGTAGTTGCTTACATTATCCCGGCTCCCTTTTTTATATAGTAGGATAATTTCTGCTTCTTTCCACTGTGTCTGTAGTTTTTATAGTTCTATTACTCTGTAAAATATTTCAGTTAGTTTTGGCATTATCTCATCTGCAAAAGTTTTCAGTATATAATTTGTTATTCCGCCTGGTCCTGTCGCCTTCCCATTCTTCAGTTGTCTTAATGTTATGTTAGTTTCGCGTTCGAGGATAGGTGGGATTAGTTCCTCGTTACTGGGCTGCCTGTTCAAATCCACCAAGCCTGTCTCCTCTTCATACACCTCTACGGAGTATAAGTTACTGTAAAAATTTTTTACTACCTTTACAATGCCCTCTCTACAATGGACTGTCTGACCCGACTCATTTTTTATTCTTGCGATTAGACCTCTGTGAGGATATAGTTCCCTTTTGACCTTCAACGATCTTGATTCTTTCATAATTTCCAAGATGTTTGTTGTTTCATAGTTTCTGATATTCTCCCTTATTTTTCTCTTAATCATTTTCCCAAGTTCTACCAGTTCGATCTTATCTAGTTTATTTATTTTTTTTTTCGCTTTCAATGCCGCCCTTTTCTCAATCAGCTTTTTAGTTCCTAATGTGAGCTTATCGTCTGTATTGCCTTCTCTTTTAATTTTGATTCCCTCCTTGCTACTGCTTTTAATGGCACATTCGATATCATCGTAACTTTATCGATGCCTTGCAAGGAGCTTTTTAGCTTGCCTTTCCAAAATTCAATTTTGTGAGGTTGGATTTCGTAGTGATCCGTTTTGATCCGGGTTTTCAACCAGTTTTTGATTTTACTTCGTTGTGAAATTTCGAGTTTCATCTGTAGCGGCCTGTGGTCCGAAGGAAAAGTCATGCCTTTCCAAATTCCCACGTTCTTGACAATACTAAGATCGTTTACTAGAAAGAAGTCTATCTCATTTGTGGTCATTTTGTCAGGTGATTACCAGGTTCATTTTTTTAGGGTTTCTTTTTATAAAATGTATTCGCTACCTTAAGTCTCTTTTCTTTCGCAAATTCAACCAATTTCTCCCCGTTTTCGTTTGTCTTTTCCCCTGAGCTGTATTTTCCTATTGCCTCAGAATTACCCCAGTCTATCCCTATTTTCGAGTTGAAATCCCCCATTACTATTTGATAATACCCCCTTCACTCGCCACCGTGTCCGACAGTAGTTTATAAAATTCTTCCTTCTCTTTTATGTCGGCAATGTTTGTGGAGGCATAGACTTGGATGACACTCAAAATCAAGTCTTTTTCTAGCCTTAATTTCAATACGCTTATTCTATCCGAAATGTATTTAATTACCGTGATTTTTCCAGTCCATCTTTGGTGACTATAAAAGCCGGTCCCTCTATACCCTTTTTTTGTTTTCCCAAAAAATAAATAATTACCATTTTTACGTTTTACCAGTTTTTCACCAAATTTCCTCATTTCCGCTAAACCTATTATATCGAAACCTATTTTTCCACAAATATTTTCTAGTTGGTATAGACGAGCATCATCCGCTATGCCTTAGCAATTGAATGTTACGATGTTTAATTTTCTTCCATGTCTTTTTTTACTTTCTGCTTTCCCTTCCTTCCCTTTTACCTGGTTGCAGTGTTGTTCGCGGTCTTTGGGCTTGGGTGGTAGGATGCAGCGTTTTGGCCCCACGGCTGCTGCTTTCCGGAATACAGCCGGATCTCGAGTTAAAGTACAAAATAATTTAGCAAGCTGAAAATTCAGTATTTTCGGTGTTATTACTACAGAGTTTTGTATTAAAAACAACCTGAAAGTAGAAAATACCTTTTTCCAGGAAAAACAAAAAGTTAAAATGGTACTGACAATTTCCGGGACGGAATTACAAAAATGAGATTGACCGCACCTTTTTGGTGAACGATATGTCAATCACGAAGAATGTGGTGGCCCTTCCGGGCTTTCACTTTAGCTCGGATCTTACAGTGTTGCCATATTGGGCGACATGTCGCCTTTTGGGCGATTTGAGGAACTCATTTTACGACTAAAAATCACTGTGGGTGACTGTGAACGATTTGGGTGACTTGAGTTTTTTTTTAGCATTTTACTAATTTTTGGTATAATTTTATCAGAATTTCAAAATTGAAATCGTTGGTGGTCAGCTAAATACCTCCTATGTGGCAAAATTATGAAAATGACGTTTTTGGGCTCGTTAGATTCGTCTCTCGAAGGCGCATCCGACAGGAAAAAATCCACAACTCTAGTTCGTTTTTTCGCCGCAAGAGAGCGCTTTTGATACCTCCTATGTGCATAAGCTCGAAATTGTGGTTACAAATATTATTTCCTATGTGCGTATCGTGTCTTTATGATAAGAAGTTAAGAACAACTTACCATATTTTCTCATTAATTGTCTCGTTCGGTCATACAATTTAAATTAAAAATGACCAAAATCTTCATAATTTTTAATGAATGAACCGGGAGCTGATGCAACACTTCATAGTAAAAGCATTCAGCCTTTGAAATAAAATAGGATTGCAATTAATTTCACAGCTCCTAAATTCAAAGCACTAGACTCAATAAAAATTCTTTGAAACGGTTATTAAATAAAAAATAATGCAATCAAATAATCTTAGACCTAACATGAATGAGCAAGGATTGCTGGTGAGCTCGGACCTACAAGGTATGGAAATTTCTGACGAGGAACTGCTTACTGTTTGCTCCAAATTACCAGAGTGTGCTGCTTCCACGCAGATGGAGATTAATTTCTGCATACTTTCTAATAATGATTATCCTGGTAAGCTGATTTACATGAAGGGTGGAGTTCAAGAGTAATCTGAATCTGTGGTTTAGGACCAAATTGATCCAACTCCAAATTTAGTGATAAGGATTGTAGGGACGTACCGAAGAGTTTTTTGGGGGGGAGGGAGGGGGGTAAAATTATGAAATTTCGAAGTGACTCAACTCAGAATTCCCAGGCATCAAAGCAAAGCAAGAAACGAGACCTTTGGACTTATTGGATAACTTAAAATTCTCAAGTATCAAAGCAAAAGAAGAAGAACCGTTTGATTTACTGGGTTTCCCCGACGTCTCAACTCAATTCCCAAGTATCAAAGCAAAATGAAAAAATTCCTTTTAACTTGTTGGATTTTCTCAACTCGTCTGACTGAGATGGTATAATTTCTCAGACATTTTCAAATTGAAACAAATTATTGAAAAGACAAACGAATACAACTTCGACGCTTACTTTCTGTTTACAGATTTTGAAAAAGCGTTCGATTCGGTGGACCACAGATTTTTGCGGAGAGCTCTAAAGTCACAGGGAGTAGACCAAAAGGGTGGCCAGAAAATTGTTCGCACGAAAACAGATCACAGAAAATTTATGGCATGGGAAAATTGTTCGCATGAAAACTGTTCGCACGAAAATTGTATCGCACGAAAATCATTCGCACGAGGGATGGCCGTGTGAGTGACTTGTGGAGGGTGAATTGTGGTGTGTTAGCTAAGATCAAGATCAAGAAGCAGATGGCTGGACGAATGTCGGGTGGAGCGTCGAGCATGTCGGGGAGAGGGAGAGTTACAGTTTTCGTTCAAATATACCCACGGCCGTAAGATGTCCAACTTTTAAGCATTGCAAATTAATCGGTCGCAAACTGCAGCCGCGCAGCAAAGATCAACATCAATGAGTACATGGCTAGAAGAAAAAATAATTTCCATGGAAATGTGGACCACTGAACTGAAACCATGAAGAGCTAAACTATACTGATGGGCTCCATTCACTACTGACAACTGAACTGAGCTGTGAATTGAACTGGAATTGATAACGAGACATTTGAACTTATTGGATAACTTAAAATTCTCAAGTATCAAAGCAAAAGAAGAAGAACCGTTTGACTTACTGGGTTTTCCCAACGTCTCAACTCAATTCCCAAGTATCAAAGCAAAATGAAAAAAATCCTTTTAACTTGTTGGATTTTCTCAACTCGTCTGACTGAGATGGTATAATTTCTCAGACATTTTCAAATTGAAACAAATTATTGAAAAGGCAAACGAATACAACTTCGACGCTTACTTTCTGTTTACAGATTTTGAAAAAGCGTTCGATTCGGTGGACCACAGATGTTTGCGGAGAGCTCTAAAGTCACAGGGAGTGGACCAAAAGGGTGGCCAGAAAATTGTTCGCACGAAAACAGATCACAGAAAATTGATGGCATGGAAAAATTGTTCGCATGAAAACTGTTCGCACGAAAATTGGATCGTACGAAAATCATTCGCACGAGGGATGGCCGTGTGAGTGACTTGTGGAGAGTGAATTGTGGTGTGTTAGCTAGGATCAATGAGCAGATGGCTGGACGCATGTCGGGTGGAGCGTCGAGCATGTCGGGGGGAGGGAGAGTTACAATTTTCGTTCAAATATACCCATGGCCGTAAGATGTCCAACTTTTAAGCATTGCAAATTAATCGGTCGCAAACTGCAGCCGCGCAGTAAAGATCAACATCAATGAATACATGGCTAGAAGAAAAAATAATTTCCATGGAAATGTGGACCACTGAACTGAAACCATGAAGAGCTAAACTATACTGATGGGCTTCATTCAATACTGATAACTGAACTGAGCTGTGAATTGAACTGGAATTGATGTCGATCAGAAATAGGATGGGAGGACCAGCCAATAGACACAGCCATGTCAAAAATAAATACGGCCTCTGGATAGCCAGCTTTAATGTAAGAACTTTAAGAGCTGATGAAAAGCTATAGGAGTTGGGAAAGCGCTGGAAAATTCGAATATTGATATTATTGGTCAGTCGGAGGTGAGAAGAAATGGGGCTAAAGGACGATATCAACGCAAAAGGGTAACGTTTCCGTTGGAAATGTGGAATTGTTATTTGTTACCACGCTGTTTTAAAGTCCATGCCTAAAGCCAGTAACTCAGTGGAAGGGTGGCATACCGGTTTCGAGGCCACGCTAGATGCCGTGCTCCCTAACATCTTCAAATTTACAGAAGGCATCCACCGGCAGCAATTTTTGGAGGAGGCTAACGTACAGCATATAGTAGCGGGTAACCCTCTCCGTAAGAAAAAGAAGTATAAGGACAGTGTAGTAAGACTGCAACGGCTCGTGGAACGCTGTTCTGTTCAACCACTACTGCGGAAGGAGTGTGATGACAGCCACGGAGATGGTGACGAAAGGGAGAGAAACAGTATCTCAAAGTATTTGAGAGGGGTTGCTCATAATTTTAGTCTACAATAGTAAATCAACAACCTTTTTGTGAATATTTAAAATAAATTTTTCTAATGCGATCGATTTTCCTCAGCATTTAATTTTCGGGCGAACAATTTTCAGGGAACCGACCAAAAGCAATAAACATAATCGAAAATGCTTACGACGGTGGCTCGGCTTCTTTCAGAGTGGATAAAAAAGGAGAAAGGTTCAAAATAGAAAGGAGGGGGGGGGGGGTAGAAAAGGCGACCCGCTGTCATCATACCGCTTTAATTGCTCTCCAGAGGAAGCAATGCGTCAAGTAAGTTGGGAAGGTAGAGGAATAAAAATATATGGCGAATATTTGAACAACCTGAGATTTGCTGACGATGTAGTCCTGCTGTCAAATAGTTTAAACAAGCTGAATGCCATCATCGAAGCGTGCGGAACGGCGGGGTTTAAAGGGAATACCAGCAAGACGAAAATATTATCAAATGCGGAAATAACAGAAGTATTGTTCGGGGGGGGGGGATAGAATGGACAAACGAAATAAGATATTTGGGTCAAGTAATGTCCCTTGATAAAGCGAGAGAAAAAAGAACTTTCAAACAGAATCAAATGTGCTTGGAGCAACTATTGGAGACTAAAACATGTGTTAAAATGCTCATTTCTAATAGCATCGAAGACGGAGGTCTGGAGGAGCTTCATATAACCTACAATTGCATATAGAGCACAAACGTGGGCGCTAACCAAAGCAAATGTGGAAAGACTCAGAACTGCACAGAGAACTATATGATCAATGTGAGAAGAAAATATAAAATTCAATTACCAGGAGGAAGACCTAACTACAGGACATCGGAGAGAAGGTCAAAAAATGTAAATGGAAGTGTACGGGGCACATTATGAGACAGGAGGGAGGAAGCTGGGAAAGAAAGGTTTAAGGATGGACCCCCCCCCCCAATGATGCTCTGGATCCGCCCCTGGAAAATACTGAAATCTTATCATTATTTGGGTTTTCTGACTCGGGATTTTATGCATCTCGTTGCGGCACTAATCATGAAAATCCCTTAATCACAAACTTTGGAGATCTGCGCCTCGAAATCGGGAGCTCAATCTACGGTGTATTCTCATTCTTTTATTTCCACGCTGTCGAGTTCCATATTCTACACAATATTCCACGTTCAATTCCAAACAAAAAATTACTCGTACGTTACTTTTCGACTTTTTATAGCTCTGAAGTTTATATTGTATACTTATTCTAAGCTGAAATGTGATTTAAACTCGCCATATGCTACCTATATAAAAAGCGTACGCGAGAAATATAAATTTCACTGCCACGCGTTATTCAATGAAAAAAAAATTAAATTATACGTCACAGTAGTACGAAATTGCCGAGTCATCATTCTTTTATCAACAAAAAAAAGAGAGAAAAAAAGGAGAGTTATAATTCGTTTTTAACACGTTCGCCTTCTTATCGCCTTGACAACGAGTATTTCGCGTATTCATCGTTGTTCCTTTCTGTTCTTTTTTGAAGGGTATTTTTTCCAAAAAAAAAAAAAAAAAAAAAAGTATCGTCGATCGACAAAATTTTCTTAGCAGCTTATATTTTCCCAATTTTCGGGCTGTTGTATTATACTGTATACAGTTTGTCCTGGTGTACACAGGCACGACTAAAATACGTTTGTTCATCCTACTGCTATTGTCATCTGTTTATTCCTTCTCATTTTTATCATAATATGAGTTCGGATGTTTACTCGAACGTATCGGCGCGGAAAAAAACTCACGAATCCATCCGCATCAGTCTAGCTGGATTATTCCCGAGCAAATTATTTGTTCGTTTCCCTCTAAAACTGAGAGTGAATTCGAACCTACATGTCAACGTTCCGCCTGGCACGATACCTACTATTAGGAAAATTTCAGGCTGACCAAGTACCCCATTACCTCATCTGTACCCAGAAGGCATCTGATTGCCAGTGAAGAACACTAATACTAGGTTATAATGTACCAGGAACTGAGAATTCTCAACTACGTTCTGAATGCATGCAGCGTCTAATGCACCATATCAGTAATAGTGCAGCTAATACTTCCTATCCAACTCGACTAGGCAATGCCGTTTTACCATCATCGTTTGGTGGCAGCCCTTAAGCTATTCAACAATTCTATCACAATGCCATGGCTATTTCTCGTTATGTTGGCCGGCCAGACGTCTTCACAACAATGACTTGTAACTCTAACTGGCCTGAAATTAAAAGATTTTTTCTTAACATGCCTCCTGATACCTCGGCCCAAGACATTCCTTACTTCGTTTGTCGTTTGTTCTACCTCAAATGTACTATGCTCATATCTGAGTTGGAAGCTGTATTTGGAAAAATACGAGCTTATATTTATACAGTTGGGTTTTGTGATAGCGTTGAAGCAAACCGTACATGCGTTCCTGTGTTCGCAAGCGTTGTGTATGTACAAAACTTTTCAACCAGCATAGCCCCAGGACCGGATGAAATTACGAACAAAATACTGAAAAGGTTTGGCGATCAGAAAGTGCCACACCTGGCTAAAATACTTAACAAAAGTCGAATTATGAAAATATGTCCAAAACAGTGGAACCTGGCCGAAATAATATTATTATACAAAAAAGAGCGGGAAGGAACTCATTGAAAATTACAGGCCAATATTCTGAACATCGAACTTCTGTAAAGTATTTATGGCAGTCTTAAAAAGACGTTTGTATAACTATTTGGATTCAAATCATCAGGGGAATGAACAGGCGGGATTCAGAAAAGGCTTCTCAACTGTAGAGAATGTTTTTGTTGTGAACCAAATTATTGAAAAAACACATGAATATGATGTGGAAATTGAAATGCTTTGCATAGGCTTCCATAAGACATTTGATTCAGTGGATCATAAATATATGTTAAAGCCCTGGAAAATAAGGGAATTGAAAGTGAATTTATTAAAGTCATACAGAATTGCTATGCAAATTTGAGTGTAAGAGCCAGCCTTAAAAGCAAAGGGAGGGAATTCAAAATTGGGAGGGGGGTTCGACAAGAAGATACCTTGTCGCCAAACCTCTTCAACTGCATTCTGGAAGAAGTATTTTGTAATCTGAAGTGGAAAAGAAGGGGACTAAAAATAAATTGAGAATTTCTAAGTAATTTAGGGTACGCAAACGATATTATCTTATTTGCAGAAAATAGTGAGGATTTAAAGAAAATGACAGAAGAGCTACTGAGGAAATGCAAAAAAGCTGGCCTCAAGCTGAATGGTAGCAAATCAAAAATGATCAGAAGAGGGGAAAGGGAAAATCTGATAATTGATGGGCAAGAGATAGAAAAGGTAAAAGAAATTGAATGTAAGAATAAATTTCTGTCTAAATAAATACACCCTGTGAATTTACTTATTTGCTCTCAAATTCGAAACGACTCAATTCTTCTTCCAAATACCATTATTCGCATCAGTACTGATTTGACTGCTGTGCTACCTATGCATAACCTGTCTGATGTGGGAATTAAGTTCAAGCAAGGCCAAGTAATTGCTAGGGGTATGCCTTGTTTTGAAAATACTCAGCCAGTTGAGGTCATGCGAGTGAATGCTAGCATCCGCATGCAAGATGTTAATGTTGGGGACATCCCTGAGGAGACTAAGATTGAGCTCCTGAATCTTGTTAACGAATATCGTGACTGTTTTGCCTTATCAACTGCCGAGTTAGGGTGCGCTAAACTGGGTTGATAACCATCCGCCTGAAGGATGACACACCGTTTACATACCAACTGTATCGAATGGCACAAAACGAACAGAAAATGGTTGGAGAATTAGCTAATAAATAATTAAAAGCAAATATTGTCCGACCTTCCAATTCCGAGTTTGCTTCCCCTGCTCTTCTTGTGGAGAAGAAGAACCACGAGCAACGGCTCTGCGCATTGATCATGGTCAACTCAACTCTCAGATGGCAAAAGAGTATTCGCCAAAGGGATTTATTTCTGTAGCTTGGACCTGAAGTCAGGCTATTACCAGCTCTGTTAATGAGGAGTCGAGGAAATATACCGCATTTGTGACCCATGCAGGCCAGTACGAATTTAATAGGGTCCCGTTCGGGTTGTTCAATGCCCCCCGTGTATTTCAGCGGTTCATGAATTGTATATTAGGACCAATCCGCGGGGTTGCGTCCATTTATCTGGACGATATCCTGCTTCATGCGCAAACACTGAAAGAAGCCCTGGAAGGGCTGCGGTTGTTTTTTTCTTTGGTCCACGAGGAAAATCTAACCCTTAATCTCTGCAAATGCTTGGCTATGTTATTGGTTTTGGGCTATGATGCAGTAGTGTTTTGTGCCCGTACTCAAATGTGATTTTTAACTCTATTATAGGTACCTTGCCAGAGCAGTTCCCATCTGGCTATCCATTCATCCGACCATTCTCTGTAGATAATGTAGATATGGTGAAATTTTAGCGCATAAGCCACTTGTGTTGTGTCAGTCAATATAAACATTCGAACTATCCTGACTTAATATTTTTGTACAGGGAAATCCTACGGCCTATATTTTTCGAATTTCTAATTTCTTTCTTTTCTCTTTCTTTTTCTCTTCTCTTTTTCACCTTTTTACACAGATAATTAGTTTTGAAGGGAGAGATAACAGAGAAATTATGGGTTGGTAAAGTCGGAAACAGAAATGTTTGAAGTCAAGTAGGAAGCAAGTAATTCATTGATGTCTCATTATTAACTTCCGTCACTTTTTTGTTTATAAGTTAATTAGCGGCATTGATGTACCAGGATTTGAAATGTGGGAAAAATTCAGCAGAGTGTTATGCGAAGACACCACCACCACCACAGATCAAGGTTTAATGCATACTAAAACAATAGCCAAAAATTCAGGTATTTTTTACAACTCGCCGATATTAGAGAACAATGTAAAAATATTGGGAGAGCATGTGCCCCCCCCCCACACTACGCCACTGGCTACCCTTTTCTTGCAGGCTCATGGCAGTTACCTCCTCATGGTGAGCCTGGGAACTGGCTGAATTTTTTTTTTTTTTAAATAGTAGTTATACTTTTCCAGCTTGCGAAATATTGCAGGCCGACACGGAAGAAGCGAGTGACGGCGGGGTTCGTTACAATCCATCCAACTCGTGATCCCCTACGTTCTCCCATGAAACTCTATTCTTTGCCACTTTTCCCCACATTGTCGCAACTCTCCTGCCCATTTCGTCTCGCCACCTGGTTGCTGGTCTTCCCTCTTTCCTCGTGCTTCCCTACAGAGTCCAGTCAGTCAGTCTTTTATGCCATCTGTCGTGTTTTTCTTTAGCTAAGTGTCCTGCGTATCTGAATTTCAGTTTCTTGACTTTATGTCTGATCGTTTCCGCTTTGGTCATTGCGTATAACTTTGTGTTTTCGACTTTGTTTCTAGATCTGATGTTGAGGATGCTTCTTACCATTTTTGAGTCATTTTTAATCTGTTTAGTTGGGATTTAGTCAGGGCCTAGTCTGGGCTCCGTATGTTAGCAGAGAGTCACACAGCTATCAAAGATTTTGATCTTTGTTTGTAGTCCCATTTTACGTTTGAAAATGTATTTGAGAGCACAAAAGCTTTTCCACCCGTTTCTCACGCGCTTACTTATCTCAGCATCACATTCATTGTTGACTGTCAACGTTTGATCCAAATCATTGAATTGGTCCACTTTTTCGATTTCGATGTCGTCTAAACTTAGTTTTGCATTTTCATTTGTTGATAGGAAATTTGTCTTGCTGAGGTTAACTGTCAGTCCTACTTTTCTGCATTCCTGCTTTAGCTCTGATGCCATCTCCCCCAACTCCTCCGCGCTTTTGCTTATTAGAATTATGTCGTCCGCGAACCTCTGATTGTTTAGATATTTTCAATCAGTTTTAATTCCTTTGTTGTCCCAATCTAGGTGGCGAAAGGCATGCTCTAATGCCGTGTTAGACAGATTTGGTGAGAGCTTGCGTAATATGACCCAAAATGTAAAAATACGTAAAAAAATTGAATGAAAGGCCCTATGAACGTGCTCCTATAATCTTTCCGCAGAATCGAAATATCTGAATGGGGTATTTGAAGTAACACTTCATCTCACGGTTTACCATCGAGACAAATACTATAAATTTGCTCGCTTACCTGAACTGATATTCCTCTTCCCCCGTTGTTATTGAAATTGAAACTTCGGAGCGATAGAATCTCATTGCGATTGCTTTTAAGGTACCGACCAATAAATGAGCTAAGCATGGGCGACTAGTGGTGAAAAACAGCTCTAAATTACACGTCTGGGTTTCATCTTGAGCGATTGACTCGTGATTTTTCTGAGTCGGAGAACAGAGAACATTTGAGCGATTGTTTTCGACGGCGCAGATGAAAGCCGATGTGACCTGAAACAGAGAACAAAAACAATTCTGTAACACGATGAAAACATCGAAATGTGTGTGGAAATTTGGGAATGGGAAACAAAGACGTTAGAAATCTAGAATTCGTGTTATTTATCTTTCTTTTCCTTGGGATGATTTTGGGCATAAAACCGCGTATTCGTTTAAAATTCCGTTATGAGAATATGGATTTTGGTGAGAATGTTTTGAAAATCATGTGAATCAGTTTCAAAATGGATGGTGTTCCAGCAGATCCATGCGGGAAAGCAACTGTGAGGATACTGAGTCAAAATCGCAGTTTAAGCTATACAACAATGAAGGTGAGTTTCTAATACTTCTTGCATATCAGGAACCTGTGCCCTGTCCCATCCCAGTGAAACTGAGAACTTCGGGATTTGATAAACAGAGAGTGAAACAGGCAAACAGCCTTTAAAACAGGCACACAAGAACCGTAAATGATCGAAATATTTATATTGAAAGATGAAGGTCAATAGATAGACCTTCGGCCTGTCAGCAACTGGTACGTCGTCAATAGGGGCTTCTTCAGTCAGTCAATCACGCCAAATGAACCCAATAGCAAGGGATAACAGCTCAATGAAAATCAAACCCGCCAATGTTCGATGAGCAGCATTCCTGGAAGACCTATCTTGTTCAATTTGAGGCAGCGGCTACCGGTGCCAACTCGATGGCCAATGTTTCAAGTCCTTTATTTCTTATCCCGTTTGGACCTGCGGATTTTCCCATATTTAGTTTACTCAGGACCGAGAAAGCCTCCTCTGCTAATATTTGGGGAATTTCTTTCTTATTTTCTTTTTCCTCCAATTTACAGATTTCACCGTCAGTCGCCTCCTCTCGTATAACTTCTAGTAGAAATTCGTCGCCACCCGGACGATCCTATTTCTGTTGTATTCCAGTATTCCAAATTTATTTTCGATTTTGGGAGTCAGATCAAGATACTTGAAGATTTCTTCTTTAGTTTTTTTTTTTCTTTCACAGCCCTTGAATCTTTTATTAAGATTGTACATCCTCTATGTATCTAATTCCCATATGTTCTCTTTAACTTTATTTTTCACTGTTTTCCCGAGTTCCACTAACTACTACTCTATTTTTTCCATCCGAGTCTTATTTTTAGCTTTTGTCAAAAAATTTCTTTTTTTGCAGAGTTTTTTAGTTGTTGCGAAATTTTATTTTTTATGCCTCAGTTTGACTCCTGTCAACCGCAAAATTGTATTTTTTAGTTGGATTCCATTTTCAATATAACGAAAAACTACGAAGTACGAACCGATTTCTACGAACGAGTTCATCATTACGGCTCGTATGCGACTATGCAAACTCGCAGTCGGTGATAGGAAAAGTCAACCATCTTTTCCCGGGAGAAAATAATTTTTCGTTTTTATTTTCGCGTCTCCATTTCGCGGAGCATTCCATTTAATTTTCCAGTAAAATTACGGGTAACCGCTTTTCTTTTTTCTTTGTTCTCGCGCAATACGCACGAGATTACGAAACGACGACTGTGTTCTTTTTGCTGTAAAGTACTCACGTCGCCGTCGCATAATTGCATATTTTCTGATATTCGTCGTCCTTACTACACTTTTTTTTACAGCGGATGATGAAATTCTTAGCGACGAGGATAGAATACAGAAAGAAAAAAAAGAAGCGAAAAGCCACATTTTTTTCTCCATCGTTTAAGATGTTCATTTGCGAAGATTATTGACAGCCCATCGTACTCAGTCGGCGTACGAGTATACTCGACTCGAATCGGGAATCTGCTTCGTCAGCTCCCAATTTTCATTTTCGAACAATACATTTCGTGTTCGGCTACCCCAACCTACTTCAGAAGTTCTTTGTCGGTGAATTTCCGTTCCCCGGAACAATAAACTGATTATACACGGATTCGCGTAATCTTTAACATGATAATGTGAAACTGATTTGCCCAACTCGTATCAACATTTTACGCTAAGGGTAGACTGCGCAGCGTAACACAAAAGCAAAGCTAAAAACTTTCGCATGCCGAAGAAACGGAGATATCGTCGAGCTACCGAAGTATATGGAGTTTGTTCGGTTCCGGGTCCCGGTGCCTCGTCGGTTTTCTCTACTGGCAGCGCAAACTTCGACGAAGAAAACTGAAAATTGAACCTCCGATCGTAACGCACAGTGACATTTTTCGGGGCGAAAAAAAAGCAGCTTGTTAAATTCCGATGATATAATGCAAACGTGAGCCATATAGTGATATTGCCTTTCGAGAGAAAAAACTCCTACGCGGCTTCGTTTTTGTCATTAAAAGGCGTTTGGAACACGAGGTGCCAAGGATAACCGTGTGTAGATCGGGGTTCTCGATGCCTTTGGAGTCAGCTCTATACGTTGACAGAACAAAAGATGTTAGCTATACGAGAATAATTGACATTTTCAAGCTAGTTTCCTTATCACGGTGGTATTGGAAACATGAAACCCCGACGGTGTTTTTATCGTTTCAAAGAAACTAATAGAGGATATACAGCTGGCCGTCTTGAAATTTGTCAGTATTCTGTAGAGACTATCATAAAGAATAGAGTGGTCATAGTATAATATCACCCTATCAGCATGGTTTCATGGAAGGGCGAACGGTTCAAACAAATCTGATACAACTAGTAGAGCACATCCACGAATCATTCAATAAACGGGAACAACTTGACGTAATATATGTAAAATTCACGGAGTAAATTTCACGAATAATCGAGTGAAGCTCGATTATTCACAAATAGGTTCAAACCTGTCGGTATGCCGCTTCCTTATCAGATGGTCAGTCTTCTATCGCGACCGGCATGCGAAAATTCGTATTATAAAGGTAACGATAGCATTATTAGTTAAGACTGTAATCCGTGCGGTTATACTTTCAAAAAGTGCATTTTATAACGCGTGTAATCGTCATATTATTCGATATTCCAGCAAGAGTATCTAATTATACGTGATTATTTTGAACTTCGTGATTAATTTACATATCGAATAATTACGTATTTCGCGCGTGCGAAGTGCCAAAAGAAAATGTCTCTCAAAGTTCAATTCGTTATCTCATGTGAAGCGTCACCAACTGATCCGAAAACCAACGTTAAGTACTTGAAAACCATACAGGTAATCGGTGAACCGACAATTTATTCTTTTCCGTTGGAATCGCAACCGCATGCGTTTCACCCTGAATTATGCAAGAACGCTACGATAAATCAGGCCCTGAGGCAACTCGACAAACGCGGAAAATCGCGTAAGGTAAAAGTGACCCTTGACCAGGACACCAGGCCAATTTATGTGGACAATGACGGAAATGTCATTTTCCGGGAGATGCTTCTGGACGAAATTCCTCCACCGCTTACCCAAGTTAACATCAGTGCTGACCAATCCTCGCCTAAAACTACAAGTTTCACCTCGCTAACAAAAGAAATGGTTTGCATCAAGTTTACCGACAAGAAACAGAACGCTACTCAGTGGATCAATATGTTCGAGAAGGAAGCCACACGCATGACATTGCCCGAAAACCGTTTTGCAGAAGCGTTACGTCTTTTTCTAGATGGTCCGGCAAATGACTGGTATCAAATAAGTCTTCGCATAATTGGTCTAGAAAGAGCATGGGATGCGTGGAAACAGAATTTTATCGAAACTTTTGATACAAAAGGATGGTCTGAATTGGTGTATGCGTATAACTATAAGTATGAAGTAGGTCCCCTGACCGATTATGCGTTGCGAAAAATCAGTCTATTACTCGATGCCGAACCATCTTTGCCTAGTCTTGCTCGCGTAAATTTAACTGTAATAGGACTACCACCAAATATAAGGGAGCGGTTGAATCGATCAGAGATCGAAACGCAAGGGGACTTAATGGCGGCTTTAGGATCTCTCGAAAATTTAACAAATAAATTCAACAATAGGGGAAAGTTGCAAAATCTGGGAGATAGAAAGCCGTTCTTCAAAAAGCATAAGCCTTGCTCATTTTGTGAAAAATTAGGAAAATCAAATATGATGCATCCCGAAGCAAAATGCTGGAACAACCCCGATAACCCCGATAACAAACTAGGTCACAAATCAGCGTCAATCTCAAAAACGACAGGAAATAAAAACATCCGTGTTGCAAATAACATTGAATTGCAAGATGTGATAAACGAAACAGTTCCAGACCAAAAAAACTAAAACTAACTCCTCTCATCGAAATACAAGTATGGGTAGAGGAACGTTCCGCTAGGGCTCTGTATGACCCCGGAGCAAATATATCCATGATAAACTATAATTTTGTAAAATGTATGAAAAGTAATATAGTACCTCTGAAACCACATACTTGTAGAACGATGGGTGGAGTACGGCTCCTTACAGGAGTAATTAAGCTGAAACAAAAAATTATAAATATTGAAACCAGCGTATGGTTTTTCGTTATAAAAGATAGTACTTTCGAATACGATGTTCTTCTCGGTTTAGACTGTATTAAGATTTTCCGATTAAACTTGGATTACAAGTTAAATATCACACAAACAAAAAAAATTAATAATGATGACTCTAAAAAAAAAGAAGTGGTGCAACTAAAAGCTCCAGATACATGTACTAATGAAATCACTACCAAATTTGATAAGAATAAAGAAAATAACATAATACGAGTAAACTGGAATGAGGCAATGCCTATCGAAAAATTTCAAAGTGAAACAGGAAATTTATCTAAGGAACAAAAAAACAGTATCGAAAAGCTAATAAATAACTGAAAATGAAACATTATTTGCTAAAAACAGATACGATGTAGGGACATTCACTGAACAGGAGGCGCACATTAAACTACTTGAAAATAAATTTGTTGCCCAAAAACCATACAAATGTTCAGCTGATGACCAGATCGAAATTCAAAATCAAGTTTCTGAGTTACTGAAGGTAGGACTAATCGAGGAGTCGTGTTCGCCCTTCGCTGCCCCTGTAACTATGGCCTTCAGAAAATCGGACGGCGAAAAAAATCGAATGTGCTGTGATTTCAGAGCATTAAATAAACTTATCGTCCCCGAAACTTTCCCTTTCCCCACTATCGAAGATATAATTGTTAAAACAAAGAACTGTGAGTGGTATACCGCACTCGACATCAACTCGGCATTTTGGTCGATACCGGTGAGGCAAAAGGACAGATATAAGACCGGATTTATTACTCAAGAAGGACACTGGCAATGGAAGTGTATGCCTTTCGGTATCAAGATCGCTTCCCCAGTGTACCAGAGGATCCTTTCTGGCATTATCAAAAAGAACAAACTCACAGATTTTTGTGTCAATTATATCGACGATATACTAATATTCTCAAAATCATTTGATGAACACATTATTCATGTAAGCAAAGTCTTCCATGCAATAAAAAATGAGGGATTTAAAATAAAATTTTTGAAGTGTTCTTTTGCTAAAAATAAAGTAAAATATTTAGGACACGAACTCGAAAAAAATAAAATAAAACCTATGTATGATAATATAATCTCAATACGAGACTTCCCCACACCAAAAACAAAAAAAAATATACGACAATTACTAGGTAAGATAAATTTTTATCATAAATATATTAAGGACGCTGTAAAAATCCTTGAACCGTTCCATCATTTGCTTCGCAAAAACGTAGAATTCGTATGGTCAGATGAATGCCAAAAATCGTTTGAAACCATAAAAGAATACTTAAGCTCCGAACCCGTGTTAGCCATCTTTGATAGAGAAAAACCAATACAAATATATACTGACGCTAGCATCGAAGGCATTGGTGCAGTATTAAAACAACCGCAGGACGACGGATTAATAAAGCCAGTGGCATATTTTTCAAAAAAACTGACTGAGGGCCAGAGAAAGAAAAAAGCAGTCTTCCTCGAATGCCTCGCAGTTAAAGAAGCCATAAAGTTTTGGCAATTTTGGCTTATAGGAAAGCACTTCGTAGTATACTCTGACCATAAACCACTCGAAAATTTAGGGGTTAGCGTACGCACAGATGAAGAACTTGGGGACATGATGAACTTCTTAGCTCAATTCGATTTCAATATAATATACAGACCAGGAAAAAATAACCAGGAGGCAGATTGCTTATCAAGGAACCCTGTCCTTAATGCAGAGTCAAATATGCAAAACGAAGTAATCAGCACGGTAAATTTTCTAAAAGTAGCAGAAATAATAAACGATCAAAGAGACATCCAACAGGATGAAGATATGATAAACGAAAGCGGAATCATTTATAAACATAGAAATAATAAAAAGCAAATAGTATTAAGTGAACAGGGAATTAGAACATTAGTGGAAAGAGCCCATAAGGAACTTGGCCACATAGGCACAGACGCCCTAATTCGAACAATTACACCGCATTATTCTGCCAAAAATATGTACAAAATCATTAAAAAAATAACATCTGAATGCGAAACGTGTATAAAAAACAAAACACGTAAAGGAAAGAAATTCGGTCTGTTAGGACACTTGGGACCGCCTACAGAACCCTTTCAAATGATGTCTCTGGACTCAATAGGAGGTTTCGGCGGTCGGCGTTCCACAAAACGTTACCTACATTTATTAGTTGACCATTTCACCCGTTACGCGTTCATTTCGACTTCAAAATCTCAAAATACGGAGGACTTTATAAAATTAATACAATCAGTACACGATAAAAATAAAATAAAAACCCTCCTCACAGATCAATTTGGGGGCCTCACGTCCGATGATCTGCAGAATTATCTATCAAACAATAATATCGTACATATTTTTACTGCAGTAGATTCAGCATTCTCAAACGGCCTTAATGAACGTCTCAACCAGACACTTGTAAATAGGATCCGCTGTCGAATGAACGAGGATGACAATAACAAAGCCTGGACAACTATAGCAAGACAGTGCACCGATGAATATAACAAAACGATACACTCAGTAACTAACTACGCCCCCGAATACCTCTTAAACGGAAAGTGTATAGACATAATACCTTCCGAACTAAGAAAAACAGAAGATTTAAACTTGGATAGATTAAAAGCATATAATAATACATTAAAAAATCACCAAGTAAATAAAACAAAATATGATCAAAATAAAATAAATAAACAGCTTAAAATCGGAGATCTAGTATATGTAGAAAATGGAAACATGCTAAATAGACATAAACTTGATCAAATTCGAATCGGCCCGTTCCCAATCATCGAAAAAGTATCAAAAACAGTATATAGGGTAGCATGTAGAACGACTGATCGCCAAAACCGGCTTTATCACATATCCAAGTTCATCTGTGCGAAAAGTGCGAAAGACCCTAAAACTCAATGAGAGCGCAAAAACTCAGACTAACAAACGGACATGGACGTCCAAGTAGTTCATTGTTTAATCTTGTAAATCCGAGTCGCAGGTGTCTGAGCAGTATGCCATACATTGGAGTGAGTGACACCATTCACCAAAGGCGAAAGCGATTAGCATACGTACGTGTGGGGGTTGTTCTCTGCGTATGTTGATCACGCCACAATAGTCTTGTGGAAGTGGTAGGTCCCACTTCCTGATGCACCGAATCGAGCACGTTGTCTGGTAACAGACGGGACTGTGGCATCGATGTATAGTTTTGCAGCTCTCACTGACGATTTAGGTGTACACCCCCGGCTCTCCTCTCCAGTGGGGGGGATGTAAAATTCACGGAGTAAATTTCACGAATAATCGAGTGAAGCTCGATTATTCACAAATAGGTTCAAACCTGTCGGTATGCCGCTTCCTTATCAGATGGTCAGTCTTCTATCGCGACCGGCATGCGAAAATTCGTATTATAAAGGTAACGATAGCATTATTAGTTAAGACTGTAATCCGTGCGGTTATACTTTCAAAAAGTGCATTTTATAACGCGTGTAATCGTCATATTATTCGATACTCCAGCAAGAGTATCTAATTATACGTGATTATTTTGAACTTCGTGATTAATTTACATATATGTGGCAGTTTCTATAAAAAGGGGTAACTTTGTCCATCAATTGAAGTCTCAGAAAACGCGAAAAAAGAATAAAAAATTTTTGGTCAAAACAAACAATTTTGAGATTTTGGTTGATTTCAATAGAAAAAACATCGCAATAACGAAGAGACAAAATTCACGCGCCTGAGAGAAAAGAGGGAGAGAAAGAAAGAGAATTATGAAAGAGAATGAGAAACGAATGCGAATGTCTGCGTTCGCTTCTTCGTGGTTCTTCGGAGCTCACGAATAAATCCGATGTTCTGAATTGTTACCACGCAGAAGAGCGAAAAATTACTTTTCCAACAAGCCCTCGTCGAGGCTGTTAATGTGATTCCGCGGTGAGTGAGAGCCGCTTGACGGAGTGGGAGAAAAAGGTGTGTCTAACTTTAAACGCGTTTTTCCCAAAAACGTGTTTTCGGGCATTCTTGTTACACTCATCTTTGACCGCTTGTATCTCCGGAACAAAAAACGCTACAAATCTCGCCGATAGCTCGTTGGAATTGGCATTCACTCCTCTATTACATACCGTCCATAACTCAAAATTCGTCGGATCGACAAAGTTCCTCCTTCTTATAGAAACTGCCACATATACAGATTTTCAAAAAGCTTTTGACAAAGTTAATCACGAAATCGTGGTGAGCAAGCTGAAGACAGTTGGATTCTCTGAGCAACTGACCACCCTTTTTCGATCATACTTGAAAAATAGAAAACAATACGTGGCCTACAAAGGAACATACTCACTGCCTTACAAATGCACATCTGGAGTACCTCAGGGCTCAAATCTAGGACCCTACCTCTTTCTTTTATATGTTAAATGATGTAGCAAATGTAATCAAGAATTCACGTATCTTACTTTATGCAGACGATATAAAATTACATCGCAGAATTCTGACTGCTTATAACGCACATCTTCTACAGGAGGATCTAAGCTCATTAATACAATGGAGTAAGGAGAACAAATTACCGCTCAACATAAAGAAATGTGTAACAATTAAGTTCACACACACAAAAAAAAATCCAATAGTCAATGAATACCGAATTAAATAATCTCCACTAAACAGGGTAAACCAGACCCGTGGTCTTGGAGTTATTCCTGATGGAAGCTTGACTTATCGAAGTCACACACTATCAGTGATAAGCAAAGCAAAGCGTAATATGGAGGTTATAATGAGAAACTCAAAATATTTTAATGAAACGGGCACCCTTAAAAGCTGTACTATGCATTAATAAGATCACACCTAGACTTTGCAGTGAACATTTGGAACCCAGTGACCGTGAATCAAAACAAACTCATCGAAAGAATACAAAAACGCTTTCTAAGATTTTTATACTACAGGGATTTTGGATACTATGACACAACAGTGAAGTATGATGAATTAGTCAAAGGTTATCGGCTTGATAGTTTGGAAAATAGGAGAAAGTATGTATCGCTTCTCTGGTCGCATGACCTTCTACATGGAAAAATAGACTCTCCCTCCATATTAGAACGGACAAATATTCATGTACCAGCTAAAAAATTGTAGAAAAAAAGAACTTTTCGCCCCTAGCATCTGTCGAACTGCTAGATTTTGGCATGCCCCCTTGAACAGATCCATGATCCTATACATATAAGGTCCAAGATACAAACAGGCGCATTGACATATTTGAAGTTAATAGGGACAACTACGGACAGCAAGTAGCTCATACCCTCGCACAAACACAAGCATAATATTCAGCTGAATGGCACTGGGCTACTGCGCACTTCCCTCCCCTCATACCACACTAATTCAATTTTCGAATTTTTAGTTTTTACGAGTAATCATTAGTTTTTAGTTTTAAGTTCTTTTGTGTTTTTTAAATTTTTTTTTGTTTTATTTTTATTTTTAATTTTTTGTTTTGTGGTAACCGACGGCAAGGCTCCTAGGAAAAGGGAGGATAGTCGGGATGCGTTAGAACCACTGTAGAGGCCACGACTAGCAGAGAGGTCTACAGGGCGGATGGATTTGAGCACTGGAGGCTTACGGGATCTTGCGTGTAAGATGTACAAGGTAACTCAGGGTTGGCTGAGTACGTAGTTGTCGAAAGGCCTCGAGTACTAGCTCTCACTCTGACGTGATGGTAAGCAGGAGAAAGTCTAAGTACGAGATAACGTATAATTACAGAACCAGCAACTAATAAGACTATGTTACGTGTTATTCGACAACTTAAGATCTAGGTGAACGTAGGATAATCCTTCGATGATAACTGGGCAATTCGGATCTTCCGGGTTGGTCTTGGGCGAATCTCCAGATGTCTGAACAGTATCTAGCTATTCGATTGGCGCGCCTTCATCCCTATTTCTGAATTTCGGGCCCTCCTTTTATTGTAACGTCGATTGAATCTCAACGTGTTCCGGGAAGTTACAAAAAGTCACAATCGTGAGTTACGAGTACGCAAAACTAGGTAAACTCCAGTTCGAAAAAGGATTACGCACTTTTGAGAGATTCACGAAAATCTTAAGGGTTTGACTCAAATTTACAGTTCGTAATCTCGAATCCATGTTTCTTGCACCGAGTCCACGCTGCCGCGTTTTCGGTGAGTTTTCCCCCTCTCTCGTTAGGTCAAGGAAGTCAAGTAATTTAGGAAAAGTCGGTAAGAATCGAAAGAAGCGGGCAGAAATGTATCATTTTGGAGAAGTGAGAGAAAGAGAACTCGTTTACGCATCAATCGAATATTCGATATCTACTGCCTTGATCATCCGGGAACCGCGGAGCTAGGTTACCACAGTTTTAAAATATAGTTGCAATTTATAACATGTATGCATATAAGCCCGTTTGCTGTAATTGGCTCTTTGAGCTGTTGTAAAGGGGCTCAATAAATGAATTCAAATTTAAATTATTGGGGCATATATTTGGACTATCAATGCATTGGCTTTTTCTTCCACTGAGAGTATGAGGTATAGCGAATCCGTTCAGACTCTTCCAATTTCCTTGATTTTTCTCATTATTGGTTTTCGGATATAAAGCCCCACGCCCCCGAACCCTCTTGTCTCCCCATAGTAATACATAAAATTGCCGTTTTTCCTTTGTGTTAGTTTCTCTCCTAATTTCCTTACTTCCCCTAATCCTAGTGTATCCCATTTTATTTTTTCTATCTCCTTTTCAAATTCGTATATCTTGTTTTCCCCTACCGTCCCCTCTTCAATTAGAATACAATAAATTCAGACCTTTTTCGTATTTTTCTTCCCGTTCTTCTTCCTTGAAAACAGGTGTGTAAGTATTACAGCCTTTTCCCCCACGGTGGCTGCCTCCCGTCTTGTAAGGAATTGATAATACAGTACAAGCTCGATTATTTGAACCCCGATTATTTGAACTTCGGATTATTTGAACCTGAAAATTTCGTCCCTATTATTTGAACTTTCTCCGCATTATTTGAACCTTGGAAAAATCAAACATTTTAATGAAAACGAGAATTTTAAGAGCAGTGAAGGTCAGGAAAAAGTGATCGATCGAGATATAGGTACGGAGCTGCTTGAACTACTAGCGGATATTTCCGAAGGCAGTGAGGTTGTACAAGGAGAAGACATCGTCGCCTGGATGAACGCAGATGATGAGTATGATATGACCGACAATGATATAATTGAGATTGAGAATGAAGAAAGAACTGATGATACTGATAGGAATGATGATGAAGACGAAGATGAAGGCGTTCCTGAAGGAACTATCAGTCATCCAAAAGGTCATGAAGCCATTGTGACGACGCTTGCATACATGGAGCAGGAAGGATTAATGACACTGGCCGAGAGAATCATGCTGAGAAGGGGGCTAGATAGTGCGCTGAAAAAATTGAACTTTTCAAAACACAAATTAGTCAGGGACTTCTTTAATAAAACTTGAAAAAAATTATAATTACGTTATCGGTAGCAATACCCTTGTTTTTGTGCCATTTTATGTACAGTTTAAATTAATTAATTTACATAACAAGAAAGAAAAAAAAATCTCCGTATCATTTGAACTTTTGATTATTTGAACGATTCTATTCCTCAATTAGTTCAAATAATCGAGGTTGTACTGTAAAAACTATGTACTGCCGGGTTATTTTGTACTTTTATATTTAAGAATTAAGTTGAGGGGGTGTTAACCTCCCCCCCCCCGATCCGCCTATGCCAACAACCTTTCCCATTCTAGCCTGTTTTCCGCAATTTTTCTAAAATTTCTTCCCCCCCCCCTAAAATGCTTCTAATTCGCCCTGCCATCTTGCCAGTTGGCCCTCTTTTTTTCTTTTATCGTGGGAAAGGAAACAAAAGGTTGTCTTGTAAGTCCAGCTGTCATCTGTTAGCCCAGCTACATGGCCCGCCCATCTCCATTTCTGTCTTCTAATGTAATGCATTATGTTCGTGTTGTGTTGTTGTTTTTTTTTTTTTTTTTTTTTAGAAACGTGGTTTAGACGTTGTCCCTCTTTCTAAGGTTTAGCATTACCGTTTTGTTGAGTTCTGTGTTATTTGTCATTAATATAAACTAGGGGGTTTCGCCCCCTGACCGCTTCGCGGCCCAACCCCCAGCCATCACTTGCTTCGCTCTTCGCTCGTGTCGGCCTTGCTCGGCGCTTCGAGCCTCGTCCGATCACCACAGTCCTCAGTGTTTGGTCTGAAACTTTTGTTCCCGAGTTGAGGTTTACTTTGGGCTTCTTTTGCTCCCTCTCTATCAGCGGTCCTCAATCTTCCACCATGAACTTCCTTCCATCCTTTCTTCATCACGAGCCTCCTCCTCCACCACGATAACCTCATTCACCACGGTCGCTCTCCGCCTCCACGGTCACACTTCAATAGTCGCAGCCTTCCTCAGCCACAAACTCCTCCCCCACAACGGCCATAATCTACCAGAAGCTTCATTGCCCACGCCGTGGTCTTTTATCTCCACAGTATCCCCCTGCGAGCCCCTCCCTCTCCCTTGGACTTCCTCCTCACCTCTACAATCGTCGACCACCACAACCGACCTCCACCACCGGGGCCTTAATCTCTTCACATTACCCTCTCCCTCGCTCCATGACTTTCTCAGTCCACAGCTTCTTCCCCACATGGCACCCTCTGTTCATCCCTCCAATCATCACCCAGTCTTCCACCTAGTCTCTCCCAATCAACCTCTTCCACTCCGAGTGCCTTCCCCCATTAGGACCACATCCTCCCGACCACCTCCACACCACTATGGCCTTCATTTCTGTTCACGTACCACGCCCCCACCAAGACCTCTTCACCCATCATTACGCCTTCCCCAATTGCGGCCTTAATCCCTCGCTACAGCCTTCCCCTTCCTCTGCTCCTTATCTGCTGCCTCCTTGTCCCAACTGCCTCGAAGATCGCCTGGTCCTTCACTCAGGAGCTCTCACCACCATGACCAACCTTCCCCTTTAGGCCCCCGCCACCGCAATCTTCATTTCCCTCCTTGGTCCCTCTTTCGTCCAGGACTTCCTCCTCCACCAGAACCTCTTACTCACCATGACCCCCCATTATATAAGGCCTTTATCCCTCTCCTGACGCAACGCCCCCATGTATCTCCTCCCCATTCTGGAGCTCTTTCCACTGTGAACCACCTCCTAGGGGTAGGCTACCCTTAGAAAAATAAGCAATTAGTGAGGCAGGGTAAGCAATACGCAGGTGGCGGATTCTCCCGAGGGTAGGCTATCCCTGGAGAAATGATCAACTAAGGGGCAGGGTAGGCAACCCGCAGTGTTTTTCTCTCCCGGAGGTGGTGGGGGTGGTGGTGGTGGCGGCGGATTTTCCTTTTTTAGTATATAGAAAGATATGTCGGTTATGTCTTAAAACTTGGAGATCTTTTATGTTAGAACAGATTATGTCTTTGAAAGTAGCTGATCTGCCCCTGCAATGTTTCTGATTTTTATGTAGGTAATCCGCAGTGCGTTTTTTTCTCCCGGAGGTGGCGGTGGCGGATTTTACTTTATTAGTATATTGAGAGATATATATTACGATTATTATTTTGTGGCTACTTTTTCAAGATGTGACCCAAATTTAGACGCTGACTTGGGAGTGAGTAAACGTAAGGTACATGAAAAATAGAAGGACCGAAAAGCTAAACAAGAAAGTGGTCGAAATTTGAATCCCAGAATTCCCGTTTTATCGACGTTCAGAACTTTTGTTGTCAATGGATGAAGGTATAGAACTTTCGTAGTAGGTACACGGTACCCCTTTGCTAAACTAATATCAAAACGTCATTAACTGATAACAGGTGCTAAAGATAATCCGTGCTTCGAGTTTACGTTCGCGATAATTCAATGTTGTACTTTCCAGTGTCTCGGAGGCGATCCCCTGTACACGGAACCACGTAACTAATCGCCATCAGTCAACCATCGATTTAGAATTCAATTAAATTCTATTTTCCAGTTGAATATTCGAATAAGGACCCCCTCGCTTTTCGTGACTAAAATTAATTTCGCGAGTCAGGTAACGAAAGGAAAGGATAGGAAAGGAAGAGGAAAGGAAAGGAAAGGAAAGGACTTCTGATTATGTACTGGTGCGTTTCGCACATATCTTCCGCTACATCGCATTGTTCGCTCAATTAAATATTATTTATCGGCGGGAGCAAAAACACAGCGACGTCTGCTAACGAAGACAGATTTACAGATTTACGTGAAGCGATTTTACCAGCATAATACCTCCGAGCGACCAAAAGATTTAGTGCGCCGACCCCATGTGTTACATTTTATACGCGAGCTGCACACATGCAACAGATTTAGTTTTATGACAGAATCGGGACGATAAATACTCGTTGTTGGAACTACGGAGGAAAGACGGCCATCACGGCTAACAGAGCTTTTATAAATATCGTAAAATACAATATGGTCGTCATCTGTCTGATTTTCAAGGTTGCCTATTTTGATTTCCTCCTCTTTCTCGACACATCTGTCGACCTACGAGAAACTTGCGAAAGGAAAACATCATCCTAGCAATGTAGCAAAGGTTGTCAAAGTGAGGCTACTGAGCTGATCCTGAACAGCAATCCGAGGAAAAGTGCAATTGACTACAGTATCTGAGCATTCAGCGTATACAGCACCATCTCACAAAAAAAAAAAAAAAAATAGCAGAGGTTATTCTAAACTGAACCCGATTCTTCGAACGGGTGGCGATACTGCGCACCAATCTGGGCTGCATGTGTAGAAAATCCTTGAGAAACCTCGATTCTTCTTTTGAAAGCTTAATTAATGACACTAATTAATACTAACTCACGTCAGGATGAATTGGATGAGAGGTCGAAGTACTGGTTGAGCCGGCGGGATCCAGAGTAGTTCGTTCAACCTGGTACAATGTAAAAACGAGAAGACGAGCACTCTTGTCCACCTATCTTAATCACTAAGATATTATACCTTAGATCATACACCTGACCTTGCATTTTCGTACAGTAAGTAATAATGCATCTCAAGACATAGGCTTCCAGTTCCTGGACATCCACCCCAGGTACAAATCTAGCCCCTCTAGCCGACACCGCTCTACCCCCTGGCAAAGCTAGCTTAAGGCGCAACGCGATGTCCCCGACAGTGGCAGCAGCACCTCGGCTCCATCTGTCAGCTGTGGATCCCCGCAGGGTATATTCCACAGAAGCATCATATCCACAGTGTGCGCAACTCCGAGCAAGACGATCTCACTCCTCCAGCGCAAGCTACCACGTGCAATGAGTGTTTTCCCAGATGCGAGTACGGTGCCCCTGTACTCCTGTTTTTCCCAGCTACGCACCCCAGTCCACCCAACTGGTATTGTGAGGTGTCATTCACCGCCTTTGAGTTGACTTGACGAGATGGAGCCACACAGGTTCCGATCCAAGCACCAAGGGTGGCCCCCTCGAGTTCCACCCAAGAGCATACTAAAGTGGACCCACGGACCACCTGCCCTTAGCGCCATCAATGCATGGCAGCCGACCACCCCCAACGTTGACGCATCAACGCTGGCTGTGACGTGCAACGGAGGACAGCACCTGACTCAAGCCATCAACCGGGTGCTACCCATTTCCATTTCACAGTGCTCCCTGATACGGCCACAGCCACCAGTGCTACTACACTGGCTACAGGTTCTGGAAGGCGTGACCCTCCCCCGTGGTGTTCCTCGAAAAGTGAGTTAAGTCTGTCTGGCTCAACCTGACGCCGATCCATAGTGGTTCGACAGAAAAACTAGTTGGCCAAAAATCTGAAACTTGGCACTCGGGGTTTTAGAAAAATGTTCGGAATAATGGGCAACAATTCCTTTGCCAAAAATAATTTAAAAAATCCATCATTTTAGTTTCATTTTCCAGGACGGTTCAATTTTGTATCGAATTATAAAATTTCGATATTTTTTTCTTTTAGGTGGGGGGGGGGGGGGGTTAAACTCAAAAACGAATCCAAAATATAAAGCAATTTTGAAAGTTCAAAAAAAGGATTTTTTTTTTTAATTTCTCAAGTCAAATCAGTGTTGTTCAACTTGGATTTTGGAGCCGAGATTTCAAACTGAGAAAATCAAATTGGATAGTCCAAGTCGGCAATCACAAAAAAATCAAAAAATGCCCTCTTCTAATTGTCAAATATTGACCAAGTAGGCAGGGGGAGGGGCGGGTAAGACGACATCGTATCCAGAATACGAAATAATACATACACAAAATCAACGAATAGTATTTTTTGTATTTATTCAAATTTCTTACGTCAGTAGAGTGTTGCCTGTCTTGAATTTTGAGTCCAAATTTATAATGGATAGAAAATTCAACAGAATATTCAAAGTTGGCAGCCCTTCCCTCCACCAAAATAAAAATATTCTATTAGTTGGTTTGATCTTCCAAGACGAGTTAACAATGTGCTCTCTTTTGATCGTGAAATTTCGACTGGGGATGGGGGGGGGGGTAATCAAAACCGCATCCACAATATAGAATAGTATTGGAAATTACCAAAGAAAAAAGTATCTGAAAGTTATTTCAATTTGAGTCAATCTTATCCCCTTTAGAACAAACTTCAATTTTTGGGGTTAAAATCAAATATGAGTCAAAAATCCGAGGCAATATTTGAAATTAGCTATCCAAGAAATCCATGTTTCGGTAAATGATTCAATTTTCTATGGCCGGATCAAGTCGGCCACTTTCTAGAGTAAAATTAGATTTTGGGTCCCAGACTGTTGTTGTATCGAAGATCAAGTGCAATATTCAAAATCAACGACCCCAGAAGTCCAAATTTGGGTAGTTATTCTTTAATATGGCCCCTCATGGAATTTTGAAGTTGACAGAACGTCCAACTCCCTTTATTATGTTCTTGTGAAAAATATTGACTTTTTGGAAGCTTTAAAGTAAAATTTCAGGTTTTCTTGTGCGGAACTGTACTGTGGCGAACGCTCCCGAACATTCGGGATAAGCGAAGAAAGATCGACACCTTTTGAGCAGCAGAATAGAAGAACGATAACGAGAGCGGTAAGGAGTTTCGCCGATAACTCCGGGGTATATTATAAAGGCCGCTGGCCGTCGCCGTAGTGTCTAGTTTTGTATGCGATAAATTGTGCGTTTTCAAAGCGAATTAGCTATCGGTTTGTGTTTCTGTGGAATAAAATCGTTATTACGTGTTTTCGTGCGTTTGTCGGTGCGAATTCCGTGACACTATGTTAAACTTAACTCCCTCAGGAAGGAGCCTACTAAATACAAATTTGTAAAATTCTTGACTTTTTCATGACCTTCCCATGACTTTTTGTATGGGCTCACTATACCTATGTTAGGATCCCTAAGCTGGAAAACAAGAACCAATTTTGACGTTTCAGTGATGCTTGTTCAATATTTTCCTTAACTAATATTTTGGAAATCACGTTAAAAAATTAAGATCAGGGTGTCTATGGAAATGGAAAAGTAAAAATTAAGTACTTTTTCAAGATCCTTTGCAAGACTGTAGCCGGCA
Organism: Acanthococcus lagerstroemiae; assembly: GCA_031841125.1. NCBI lineage: Eukaryota > Metazoa > Arthropoda > Insecta > Hemiptera > Eriococcidae > Acanthococcus > Acanthococcus lagerstroemiae. The sequence goes on from CM063107.1 coordinate 21,320,659, forward strand.
CATTTTCCATATTTTCTCCGAGTGTGCAAATCTTTTTTCCCCAATCAGCGTTGCCAACCTATGAGTCCAAAAAGTACTAAAGTGCCAAAAAGTACTGTTTTTTTTTTTAAAAAAGAAAAGCCTAGAAAATTCAAAATGTTGACTCGGGCAACCGGAAATGGATTTCTTTGGCAATTTCGAACTGTTTTTAGCGAAGTATTACGTATTTTGCATTTTAATTTACATATTATTCGTATTCTACGTGTAAAGGAGAATACGATATTCTACGCGGAAAATGTCATGCATATCTACTATTTTATACTGTGAAACTGACAGTTAAACCAACGTTTCTCTTCAGTTTTGAAATAAATTTCTCAATTTATGAGAAAAATCGTGAAAATTTCATCAATTTCAAAAATAATAACGAAAAAAATAAGAGAAAAAACTGAAAAAGTACTTTAGCACTAAAATTATCAAAAAGGACGAAAAAAAGAGCCAACTGTTCAAAATTGTTGAAAAAGCACTAGTTTTAATGTGAAAGCAGTAAAGTTGGAAACGCTGTTTCCAATTGTTTTATTCCCTTTACCCCTCTCTCCTATTTGCTCCCACCCCTCTGTGAATATAGATCCTGAGCTACATTTTCTAACGATTTATCATAGGAATCGTAAAAAAATTATTTTTTAGCTATAGAAATAAATTTATTATTTGTAAAATAATAATTGAAAATTCCAATATTTTACAAAGAATGTTGATTTTAAGGGGTAAGTTTTGAAAAATATGTATTAACAAGAATGAATGAATTTTGATTTTTTTAAATTTATATTTGAGAGTTTCTCAGGACTTTTCAGCACTTGTAGATGCATTTTACAGCCGACGAACCTCATGTTGACTGAAGCATACACATTCTTGACATATTATTACGTTCAGTATGGCTCTTCTTATACATTACTGAGAGTGGCTGAACTCAATGTTCCGCTATCCTATCTTCGAAGGGGAAATAATGACAATCATAATTTTATTAAAGGTGTTCCCCTCCTGAAATCCGAATAGACTTATGGCCTGTAAGGACTAGGTCCAGCATCCTCAGATTTGTCTGCTAACAAAGACGACATCGACACCGCAACGTCCTCGGATAAATTCAATTCTAAGGCGGGATTATCTCGTGAACTAATAAACGCGACGTCTAATAAGTCGCTGTCTGCGTACATACACAGAAAAGCAACCGAGTTAACCGAATTATCTGGAAATACGTTGCTGGTACGAAATGTCGGGTAAATTAATTACGTGACTGAAATATCGTCGGGTAAAAAATTAAATCAACAGATTATTCGATCATCGCGTTTTATGATAGTCGGCGCGATGAAGACGACTGCGGCGACAATGAAGACAACTGTGACGACGGCGAGGGATCGACAATAGTCTAGTCCGCCGAACTCGAAAAAGTAGCACGTTGCGGACTGAAAATTTGAAAACTTTTTGTTTATCGAGACGAGTCAATAAAGCGACTTTTACGACCTCGCTTTTTTGGAATTCGTTGTAACACCCCTCCCTCCCCCGTTCTGGCTGATTATCGTCACCACCACGGGTGGTGTATCCGGAGAGCAGAAACGAAAAACTCGCTCGCACATATTTCACACTCGGAGTGTTAAAAAATATTTTCAGCGCGCCTTTATCGCCTCGTGATTATTAATTAGAACGAGATAAACGTTCGGGCCGAAACGCGAGCAAAACCGAATTTCGAGTTTACTAACCGCCCCTGCCGATTTTCGTTTTCTGACCTAAGCCTTTTCGCTAAACAAAGCTTACATCCGTAAAATACATTTTCCTACGGTCGACTTATCTGGTATCGTAAATCCAATTTTATCCTGACCGCGAGCTGTACTATGTTCTGCACACTACCAGCATCGGCCAACTGTACATCGTTTCCATTCGTTCGATATCGTTCTACATATTTTCCGAACGCAACTGGAACACCTTACGAGAATTTCATTTTTACTCGTATATTTTCAAATTTTCAACCTCATGTTCCCTAATGCGCGGTACGAATATCAGAAAACCGAGACTCTGTCGATCTGGATGTATAAATGTGTATCAGGGTGGATTGAATGCAGGCAGTTTTTTACTTTTTGAAAAGATTCCAGATGAGCTCTCCCCCCCCCCCCGCAAAAGATGTTTACATGCAACGGTATTTTTTCTGATAAATATGTGAAAATTACTTCATATAAATCTGTAGGAGCAGCAGGAGGAATGCAATAAGTATCTACGTATAAATTATTGTTTATCCCAGGGAGTTTAATGTTTACCCACACATTCTGAAATTTATCATCTTGTTACTCCAATTCTGGTATGCGCGATGAGTTGAATGTTTTTTCCATTGAGGAGTGGTTTTTCAAACTGCCTTAATTCTATTTTTACAAATGTTGGGAAATTGAACAAAACAGTTTCCTGCGTTAACTTGGTAACACTGAAACCTGGATTTTCAGTGCCTGGAATACAGAATAAATAGGTAGATTTTCGGTACGATTGTTGCCTATGAACATAGTACACCACTTGGGCTGCTAGGTAGCGCTGCTAACTCAATTTTAGCAAAAGTGGAATTAGGGTAGTTTCGAAAACCACTCCTCAATTGCAAACAAGACTCCGCCACCATTACCAGTAAGCCTAGCTGACCTATAAATTTCATAAGTAACTGGGAAGAATTCAGTAGAGAAAAAATTCGAATTCAACCAAGTTTCAGACAATGATACCTTTTGAGGCATAATCGAATAGAGCGAATCCCTGAAAAAACTGATTTTAGAGCGTAATCCTCTCACATTTTGGTAGATGCAATTAGGTGTACGTATACTTTCCCCCTTGCCTGCAGAATCATTTTTAAAATGGATCATGGAAAAATAACTTTAAGTAAAACCACATCACATCTATCAGGTGTGGCGGTAGCCCTTCATTTTTGATGGCATTGAAGAGAAAATTGAGTTTTGATCTGTCGAAAGGTTTTATAAAGTCTATGAATGCTAGGCAGATTCCTCTGGAGTACTCTTCTGGTTTTTCTATAAGCTGACTGATGGTGAGTAAATGGTTTATTGTGGGGTTATTTTTTTTCTGAATACAGCTTGTACTTCTGAATACTGGATGGCCAAAACGTTTTTGATATTTTCATGTTCTTTACTTTGGCACAAAAAACCAGAAAAACGTTACTTTCACGCGGGACATTTCACGCGTCACACTGAGGAGGAATGAAATAATCATTTCCATGGACATTTATTTTGACATATTTTTGTCCTTACTTTGGCACATTCCAGCCATGGGTATAACACAAACGGGAAAAACGTTACATTTGAGGAGGAACGAAAAGAAGTAACAATAAGAAATTATCATTTCCATGGAAATTGTTTTGACACTTTTATATCTTTATTGTGGCACACAACGGAAAAAAGCATTACTTTTGAGCGTGACGAAAAGAGCGTTACGAAAAATAATAATAATAAGACTACTGACTGACTGGACTGACTGACTCAACACTTAATTCATCTGCGAGTACCACACTCCTTGTATCAGACTGTATTCTCATGCGAGCATCACATTCCTTGTACCAGCCGGCGAGCACTACGCTCTGCAAATGCATCATCTTGCAGATGCGTCTGCAACAGGAATGGGCAGAATTAAGAAAAATATGATTCGAATCACAAATCGCTTTCAAAGATATTGCTCACGAATCAAAAAATGACATTGCTCTTATAGGAGACATTACAATAAATGTGATCCCAATCATGAATCACTCCTGAAACAACATGAAAAAAGTGATCCACGAATCATTTTTTGCCCATCCCTGGTCTGCAACCACAGGAGAGCATTTTCATGTCTGCTTCGCGGACTGGGTCGACATGAGAATATCGTCGTCCAGCAAACGTAGCGTTCAAACAATGAGCGCGCCAAAAAATGTGGAGTGCAACGTGCACTGTGGAGCGTAACAGACAACGACAACATTCTCATCTCGGCGCAGCCAGCGAAGCAGAAATGAAAATGTTCTCCCGTAGTTGCAGACTCGTCTGAAAGATGATGCGCACCAGCAGAGCGTAGTGCTCGCAGGCTGGTACAAGGAACGTGATTCTCATGTGGGAATTTTCTTTTTCTTCTTTCACGATTTTGAAGTTCTTTGAGGGAAACTAAGAATGTAGAAAATACGTAAAATTTACTTTAGTCTTCTGTTTTGAAACTTTCCAGGAAATGCTGAAAACATCGTACCTTACTCCTTACTCAGTTGTAAGAGCACGACAAGTCGTTGAAAATAGGGAATCTCTCTTCGGCATCTTATATGTTTATAATTATAGGAAACTCGATAGAAAGTCTACCGTGGCCAATGTATATGTTACACCTAAATCGCGTAATTGCCGATTACGCGTAATCGGCAGGAAATTTACCGAATTCGTGAAATCGGCAACCTCTTTGCCGAGTACGTGAAATAAGCAAGATTTCACGAATTTTGCAAATATCTCTTGCCCATTTCGTGTAATAGGCATTTCAGTGAAAAAGGTGGTATTCTGAAATTGCGTAATTGTCTAAAACACGTAGAAAAACAAAAATTAGGGAGGGAAGCCGAGACGTTCCGTTTTTATTGAAAAATAGTCATTATTATATAACACAGTCTCAAACATGAAGCGGTAATTGGACGCACTACAACTCCGCGATTAACTTTTTTCGGCGCTTTTTCGGCGCATCGAGCACAACGACTTATGACACATTTTACTATCTTCATAGGTATATTGGAGTACGTATCTTGTACTTTTTTGAAAGTCTTCTATTCACCCTTATGACCAATAAATAGCAACATGTATGTCAGTAACGATACTAGTAAACGATTCTACAGTTGCCATTACCTTCTGATCTCGTATTCGTCTTACTTTCCGTATACCAGCGACCTCCATTAATTCGAAATTCTGTTTCACGTGATAGTACCGCCGGTCCTTTACAACAGCTTTGTCTTCATTCAGTATCCGAATGGCGTGCTTTTCTTCATCCTCGGTCCACTCCATGATTAACATAAAAAAACTGAATGTCTAGGCACTTGTAAAATCAAAAATACTCACAACTAATGTTTCCAATTATACAAATAAGTATGAGATATCTCTGTTAGATCGTATTCAGTAAAAATGCAGTCTTACAACACACTACGTCTTTCGTTACTGATGAGGATGAAATGTTGACAAATTACAACGTGTGCAACGTAGGTATCTCAATTCTTATACCAGATATCCGTTACCTATATAGATATAATCATGTACTATTTATAGTGGGGTGAATACGCGTAATAGGCAAAAAAATACTGCCGAAAGTGTGAAATAAACATGCTTTTTCTTGCCCATTTCGTGAATTAGGCATTCACGTTACTTATTTCACGTAATCGGCAACGGGGTTGCCGATTTCACGAATTCGGCAAATTTACTGCCGATTCCACGTAATCGGCATTTACGCGATTTAGGCGTAACATATACGTATACAATTTTCATTACGGCAAGTGAATTTCGATACGGCGGAATTGCTCTGATAAACAAGGGCTTCGAACGAAACAAGATCTCAGAAGAAGCATCGAGGAGAAGGAAGCTTGCGCCTCTATAGCGAATTAATACATTTCCTATTATTTTAAAGAACATTTTCGCTTTTGTTGGGAAGACATGGGTCTGTATAGTTTACGATCAGAGGTAGGTCACATTTTATATTTAGTAATATTATATTTGAGCAGTTTTAATACTCTAGGATTTTCTTAGTCGGAAATATTTCGCTAAAAATTTGTGTTTTTTTTTTTTTTTTTTTTTTTCAAACTACAGTACTGCTTTTATCTTTGAAGGGCTCATTTGTTAAGTTATCACAGCCTTGGATTCATGAATCTTTAAATTTTTCACCACGTTTTCTATTTCCCCTAGGAACAGATTTGAGCGAAATTTCGCGTCAGCCAGAGATACGCTAGCGATTTTCTACTTTGAAGCTACATATAGCGAAAATGCGTGAACGAATCGCTGGCGAGCAGCTAAAAAACATTTACTTTGAAAATATGTCGCGCTGAACGTTTTATTATCGATAATGTATCGCTAACTAAAAGAGACAAACTAAAATAGGACTTTATTCGCCAACGAAGCACTGCACTGGTTCAAGACAGCATTTAGACAGCGAATTTCGCCCTTAATTCGCAGAGATGCAGTCGCAAAATTCGCGAAGGTACACCATCGCGAACAGTGATCCTGTTTCGCTAGCCTATCGCTAGGCCTGTATCTTATTTTTTATTCCCACGCTCCTAACCCAGCAGCATTCATTCTCTGTACCGAAACTGATTCCTGGAATATGTCTAGACGGTCCTATATTTAAAATTTTTGATGCTTCTTGTGGTACGAATTCGTCCTCAGTCGAAGTCCGGTAATTCACGATTATAGTTCATTTTTAACAGTTTTTTGTGCTAGTGCTATTCGTTTGATGTGCTTAGTTCAGGTAAGTAAATTTTCAGCTACAATTTATAACAAGTAATAGAGTAATGCACGGTGCATTAGACTGAAAGTGAGACCCGATCACGTTAAAGCGCATAGAGGAAGTACATACATGTGTAAAGTGCATGAGTGGCAATGATGCGCATAGGGAATTCTATCGCCGGTTGGATTGAAATTAGCATGAGGCGTACAAAGATACCAAATACTTTGGCATCAGTGTTATAGATTACGCATCGAGCCTGTCGGTGCACGTGTCTGCCTCACAGAAATTTCTGGAGAAAACGACAAAAAATGAATAAAGACAATACACCGCTCTTCTGCTTCGACGTTAAAGCTTAATTTTTATGCACACGGCCTAATGATACGATAATAAAACGTTATTGTATAAAATCAGTAATATTTTTTCGCTACACATGGGATTATGAAAAGTTGCCGGCCCTGTCCAGGAGCGTAACTATAGGGGTGAGGGGGATTGAAACACCTCCCTTCCAATAATTTGGCAGCCAGCAAATTTTGAAACTGTTCATTTGAATTTTTCATTTTTTATGAATATTTGTTTGTTTGTTTATTTTTTACTCAGTTAAAAAATATTTGATTAAAAAATCAGCAAATTTTTAATTTAAAAAAAAAGTTTTGTCGACGAATTTTTAGTTTAAAAAAAAATTCTCGGCAAATTCTTCTTTTCCACCTCCCCAAACTGAAAGTCAAATTTCGTTTCTGAAAATGGAGTAGGTACCCTGATGGACTCCTGTCAAAGACTAGTCAGTCAAAAGCCGAAGGTTTCAAGCTGAGTATCGAACATTATCTGAAAGGTTGAAACAAAGCTGAAATGTGGAAGACATTTCGAAAGTCTGAAAGTCGGCCGCAAACGTTGAATTTCGAATTTCAATGACGATTCTGTTTTTACTAGATTCTCTGTTTGACTTAGAGCCTGAAATTTGAGAAGGTTGAATATTTTATTAAAATCTAAAAGTTGAAAGCAAACGACTTATTTTCCAATGTCACAAACTGAATCCGATAGCACATGTTCTATTGTGTAATTTACGGGCTTTGGTCCTGATGAATATAGGAAGGAAATTTAGTCTGGAACAAAAGTCAAAACTCCATGTGTTTTTTTCACAAGAACGAAAGGGAGCTTGTGGCACGGATTCCCCTAATCCGATCGACTTGAAACTTTGTGTTTTTTTTTGTTTTTGTTTTTTGATTTTATTGGAACCAATTTAAGAAACGAATCAGAGAGAATTCAGGGAAAAAAGATCACCAAGAATAATTATAAAACGACCACGTTTTGAAGCTGTTCATTTGAATCTTTCATTTTCTAAGAACATTTGTTCGTTTGTTTATTTTATTTTGTCAATTAAAAAATATTTTTCTTAAGAAATCGGCAAATTTTCAGATTTTTAGTTTTCAAAAAATAATAATTTTTTGGAAGGGGTTAGTGTGCAGCATCTTTACTATACTGTGCCCTTTTTTTGAGTAGCATCTGAGCTAACTATACACAACCAGCGCCTCTCCAAATCACAGTTAAACTGAAATTGCAAATTTTACTCTTTTGGATGTGAGGTGCTTCGAACATAAAATTAACTGAATGCAGGGTACTTACAGCAAATTTGGTCAGAACAGAATTAGCTAGATACTCGTATTGAATGTATTATAATTATCTGTGCATACGCTAAATTCAAACATTTTTATTGCCGAAACATTACTGAATAGTAAAATGGAAGCCATACAGGCGGAAATAATTTGTCACGTAAAGCAGTAGTGGCTAAAAAATAAGTACGATCTACTGAAAAAGAAAATTTTGGAAGATTAAATATTAATCAAGTATTGTATAATTACAATAAAACTATTTTTGAAAATAAAATTATTTATTGAAAGAAATTATTGATTTTTTCAATAGCTGATTACTGCATTCTCAAAATACTGTAAACTAACTACAGGCAACGATACACGGTAAGGATTTATTAGCGTATCGTTAGCTGATATCGATGGTGTATCGCTGGCGAATATTCAATATTTTTTGTCGAATTTCGAAATTATATCGCTAGCGTGTAGCTCGAAAGAGTAAAGCTGCGCGGCAGCGATTCGTACAATAGCGAATCGCTGTCTTTTATTCAGAGAACAGAAAGAGGTTTTAGTGTGCGTTTCTTTAGCGATTTACTAGAGGTATTCTCTGGCGAACTTTGCGGACATTTTCGAAGGCGAAACTCAGGTTTTATTCGCTATCTATTCGTTTGGTGTAAGCGAAAATAGAGATCTAGTCGCTGGCTCGTCGCGTCAAAATGTTACTAGGGTCGGCTTCTCTGATACATGATTCCATTTCATAGCTGGAGCTTACACTTGATCTTGACCAACTCTGACTACACTGTTGTTTTGTTTTATAAAATCTCGATAATTTTGCGGGGACAGCTTGTATCTAATCCCATTTTTCCCCCACTTCACTCTAACGTGTATACTCGCGTGGCTCAATTTGTTTCAGGGTATGAGAGGTTCGATGGAAGAGTCGCCAGTCCGTTCCCGAAGTTCTTATAAATTAAAAACACCTGCGCTTTTTTGAAGTTGATATTGGTCGGATACATCACCTAGAAGAGCGTTTAGAAGTTTCTCTTTCGGTAAAGTTTTGAAACGTGTAAACGAAATGGGTAGTTTTAGTTTCAAGAAAGAACATTTACGACATTATCGGCGCCTCGACGGCTTTTCCAGTACCCATCGAATGGACCGACAATAAATAATAGCGAATTTAACGTCCATTCTCGCCTCGTAGGTAATTGTCCGAATGCTTTTCGGATTCAGGCCGCATCTCATGTCAGTCCGGAGCTTGCATGGCGAATACTAGCGAGTTCATTGGGCGAAACCGTCATACCCGGGAAATGAAATTCAGAAAACTTCGTTCAGTAGTTCAGTCACCTGATTCGCTTGAATTCTGCTACCTTTTACTTCATAAAGATACTGTGAGTCTTCTGCCCGAATTTCGACCAGCGTAATTCGTTCTGTTTAACGCAACTTTGTAACTGAAAGTAGAATCGCATTTGTCGAGAAAGAAACTTTCACTACCTTTCGTAGTCGAAGCCGGGGATTTACTTCTATTAACCGCAGCGGTTTATCGGATTAAAATTGAAAGTTTTCTGGGTCATGCTACACGTAACTTTTTACTTTCCTTGTGCCTTCAAGAGAATATACAATGTATTCGATTGATTCTCCTGAAAAATATATTCACTTCATTAGTGGAATCAGTGGCCTAGTGGATTCGTGTGAAGTCTTAGCTTCTGCGGGGTTTTCGGAAATTGTACGAAAAATGTTTAGTCCGCACAGAAGCGAGGGCATACAGATTTACAGAAACGAGAACTTGTAGAAAAAGCGCATGTATTAACTAACTGATTGTAAAAGATATCTTCGTGAGTGCTAAACATAAACTGTAACCAATCAGATGTCCTACCTGGCCGAGAGGAGGAAAAAATGGAGACCGAGTCCTCAGAATAATGAAACACATGGTTTTGAATCTAGGAATGTAGGAAATGAAAGACAGACGCTCGTATCGTGCTATCCAGAAAGTAGCCAGACAGGATGATTTACACAAAAATCTACAATGGAGAGGAGAGGGTCACCACATTCTTAAAAGGAATGTTTTAGAAAGAAGAGTGAAGGTGGTTGGTTAAACCTTAATCTGGAAGCCCGATTGTGTCTTAGTGCTACAGTCTTGGTCGGACACCGTTTCACCGCCCATACCTGCTGCCATTAGTGCTTATGCAGTAGAAAATTATAGACTGCCAAGTATTCAGGAAGTAAGGGACCTGGGCATTTTCCAGTCACATAGATCTCATCACCTCAAAATGTAAAAGAATAGCCGGTGTTATCAAAACGAACAGCGTTAATTTCAGGAAATATTAAACTAAGAAACTATTATTTCTTGCTTTGGTAAGATCAATTTTGAAATTTATCGCAACTATCCGGGATCCACAATGTCCCAACCCGGTTAGTGGACACCGTGGGGCATTATGTCCACAAAATCCCGTCACCTAAACCCCAGGTCCTGAAAGGGAAAAATATTAAAAACAAATTTCGGGAACTACAAACTCTCTTTTTCAACTGCCAGGGCTTAGCCAATGAAGAACGACTTTTGGACCTAGAAAATACTTTAAAAAAGATAAAATTTGACGTGTTAGAACTTAGTGAAATAAAAAGAAAAGGAGAGCTTCCTCAAAAATGGAACAATGGAAATCTATTCTACTTCTATGGAGAAACGTTAGAGTACAGAGGCGTAGGATTTTACATTAACAAAAGTATTGTCAAACGGATCGTCGAACTGAAAAGGATCTCAGAGAGGATTGCTGTCCTAAAACTTAAAGCAGACTCAAAAATAAAATCACATTCATACAGGTGTACGCCCCCACCCAGGATGCCAACCAAGACGAAACTGATAGGTTCTATCAACAGCTAAATGAAAGGATGCAAAAAGAAGGAGAATGGACCACAACAGTAATGGGTGACCTCAACGCCAAGGGGGGCAGTATTATTTTTTAAAGACCGAGGTTAACAGCCGACCAGGCCTCGTTAACCCGCCCATTTTTGGGCACAGGTCTCCACCACCTTCCTCCAGTCAGTTTTGACTTGGGCTGAGCCCGTCCACCCTACTACCGCATTTGTCACAATTTCGTCGCGCCAGCGAGTGGGGGGTCGGCCTCTTCTGCGTTTCTCGTCGTACGGGGGTCCAGGCGGCCAGTTTATATCCCCATTTGTTGGGCCCCTCCCTCGCCAAATGTTCAGCAAATTTGTATTTCAGTTTTTTAATCGTATAGCCAATGTCTCTACTTTTGGTTTTTTCAAAGATTTTACAGTTGCTTACTTTATCTTTCAATTTGATATATAGTATACTACGTAGCATGGCGAGTTGCGTTTTTTTCAATCGCTGGACATTCCTCTTGGTCAGGGCCCAAGTTTATGCGCCGTAGGTGAGCACCGGAATCACGTTACCTTGTAGGATTTTAATTTTAGTAGTTATACGTATACTACTTTTAAATATATGTTTTAATGCCCAGAAAGCTTTCCAGCTATTCGCGATTCTTTTTCTGATTTCTAAATCCATTCTTCTATCTACCGCCACCGTCTGGCCAAGGTACGTGTATTCCGGCACCCTATCTACGGTTACCCCGCCCGCCTGCACCCCCCCCCCCGAACGCCCTCGTCAGATGACATTATTTCCGTTTTTCCGACGTTCATTGTGAGGCCTATTTTAGCGCATATTGGCACTAGCAGAGCCAGAAATGCATGTTTGAGACAATTTACATTGGATGTAACCAATAAAAACGGGTACAAATTGATAGAATTTGCGGATCAAAACAATTTAAAAATTGCTGCAACCTTTTTTAAGAAAAAACCCACAAGAAAGTGGACTTGGGAATCTCCCAATGGCCACATCAAAAATGAAATTGACCACTTCTTTACAAATAAGATACATAACATAAAAAATCTAGAAATTATTAATAGCTTTGGCTTCTCCCCGGACCATAGGGCGGGTAGGGCCACTGTCAAAATGGCCGCGAGCCTAAGGCTGCATATAACCGAAATCCTAACACACTAAGGACCAAATTGATAATTCCAGTCCATAAATACAGGGAAACAAACGAAATTTTGGCTAATGAACTGAAAAAGAAAAACCTTGCGAATATTAAACAAGTCCAAAATATGTACATCTTGGAAGACGCCATCAAGTACACTATCAAGAAGGTAGGGATTAGGAGACCTATCCTAAAAACGGACGACAAACTCTCAGAAAATACAAAAAATCTTTTGAAGATAAGAAAAACTCTAAATAAAAAAACACAGAAAACAAGTGTAGAGAGGATCGAACTTGGCGAAATACGGAAACTAGTAAGGACAGAAATCCGTCAGGATGTAAGAAAACTCGATACTTCTCTAGTTGAGAATATAATTAGTTTAAATGGTTCCACAAAATTAGCCAAAAAACACACACAAAGAGGATTCCCCATGTTTATTAAATTGAGAAACGAGTATGGCGTACCACAATATGGTAGAGAAGAGATTTCGGAAAATGGTACAAGACTTTACAAAAACCTTTACGCCAAAAACAGCAACGACAAGCCATATGAGTGGAGAAGTAGATGCATAGAGAGGGAATCACTACACCTCCTGTTGAAGGAGGAAGTGGCCAAGGCTATAAAGGAAGTAAATACAAACAAGGCCCCGGGACCAGACGACATTGAAAACGAGGCAATTAAAATCTTATCAGAAACCCTAATTGAACCTTTAACAGAAATTTTTAATAAAATTCCACAATTAAGGACACCATCGCAATGGAATACTTAAGACATAATTTTATTACACAAAAAGGCGATCGGGCGGACGTTAGCAACTACAGACCGATAAGTCTATCACCAAACTTGGAAAAGCTGTTTATGAAAATCCTGAAAAATCGAATTTACAACACTCTGGACTCGCAACAACCGACAGAACAAGGAGGGTTTAGGAAAAATTACACGACAATAGACCACATCCAATTTCTCAACCAAATAATTGAAAAATCTAAAGAATTCAATATAGAAGCTTGGCTTCTGTGTTTATAGACTTCAATATAAAGTATTCGATTCGGTATACCACAATAAACTTTGGGAGGCCATGGCAGCGCAGGGAATACATGAAGGGATAATTGGAACCTTGGAAAATATGTACGGAAAATCATCGGCATATGTAAAAACAGACATAGAGGGGGGCCGCTTCCCTATCCAGAGAGGGGTAAAGCAAAGGGACACGCTATCTCCAAATCTGCCTAGTTGCAGTCTGGAACAAATCTTCAGAAACTTAAACTGGGAAAAAAAGGGACTGAATATTTTGGGGAGACAAATAAATAACTTAAGATTTGCTGACGACATAGTGCTGGTGGCAAAAAGTTTCGACGAAATGTTGAAAATGGCAAAAGACCTGAAAATCCAAAGCGAGGCTTTCGGCCTATCCATGAACTTATCGAAAACAAAATTTATGTCTAATAGGTGGGGACTAACCGAATTTTATCTGGACGGGGCAAAAATAAGCAGGGTGGATGAATACAAATACTTGGGTCAAACCGTAAAATTTAACCTCAACATGGAGGGTATTATAAGAGAAAGGATCGCTAACGGCTGGAAGGCATTCTGGCAAAACAAATCTATACTAAAATGTAAAATGAAACTGAAACTGAGAATAAAAATCTTAGAGAGTTGTGTGCTCCCTGTATTGACATATGGCGCTCAAACATGGTCTCTTACAAAAAGCCAAGTGCAACGGTTAATAAAAACACATAATTCCATGCAAAGAAGCATTCTAGATCTTCGGCTGAAAAACAAAATCAAAATCGAAAATATCCAAAAACTGACCGGGTCCAAAAGCGTGGGCTACAAAATTAAAAAACTCAGATTCAACTATGCAGGCCATATGCCCAGAGGAAACCCGGACAAATGGAACATCAAATGCACACTCTGGGACCCGCGTGACCACAAAAGGAACAGAGGTCGCCCAGCTATGAGGTGGATAGACGAGATATTAAAACATCTTGGACCCTAAAAACTTTTTTGAAATATTTATATTATCATCATTTGTTTACATATCGCCCATTCAACCTGAAATATACTGAACTATTGCAGGAGTTTGAGGGCACGAGGCTAAGTAATAAACGAAAATGATCAGCTATCTTATTCTTGAGGGAGATTATTAATGGAAAAGTCAAGGATAGTGAACTTTTAGGTACTATAAATTTCTGAATCCCAGCAAGTCTGGGATACATAATTGATGTAAGTTAATTTTCTGTGTTCGAGGTACAACACCGAACATTGGGACAAAAAAGTTACGTCAGTTAAAAATGCATTTGTGGCCACTGTATTCGAGTTACAGAATAATGCAAAATTATATGAGTGATGTTCCGAGGTACAACACCGAACCTTGGGACAAAAAAGGTAATAAATTTAAAATGCATTCCTGGCTTTTGCATTTTTGACTAGTTGTGACTTAGACTATGTACCATAGTTCACATAAGTTAGCCCAAATAAGAGTGCAAAAAGGAAAAAAGTCATAGAAATAAGCTGGAACTTGGTACATTGTTCCAATTAAGTGTCCTGAACAACATACTAAAAGTCCCAACGAATCCGATGCCGGCGTCGTCCCCTAGGGAGCAAAAACAGGGGCGTAAAACAGTTTTTTGCCTATATCACACTAAAATTTGAGTTTAGAAAAAAAAATACTCTCATAAATGTGATAGAGAATAACAAAATACATAAAAAATGTTCCTACATATTTTTCCGTAGAGTGCGTATTTGTTGAATAAATTAATATCAAACGTTGAGAAGTTTCCTCCCATGTGTACATTTAATGCAACTTATTGTAATCGATGCAATATAGACTCACGCACGCATGAATACTTCAATTTCTATTTACTTTGTCGAACAATTTATACCTCTGAGGTCGATCGATCTATGACTGAAAAGGAGAAAATAAGAAAAAGAAAGAACGAAAGAGGAAAAACATGAATTAGACCTTATACTCTTCTTCTCGAAAGAAACGCCCGAGTTTGCTTTAGATTAACCATTTCGATCAAAAATCGATCGTCGATCAGTTTAGATTATTCAGCATTTAAAAATCGACTTGTCGATCCGATCATGACTTTCCGATCATTCCTGATCAATCTTTCAAATACCTCATAATCAATTTTCGATCTTTGATCGATCATTTTCGATTAATCGGCATTTAAAAATCGATCTTTCGATCTGATTATGAATTTTTGTTTATTATTTTAATCAGTTTTCAGTAAATTAATAATTCGAAAAATCGGCAATCAAGTGATCGATTAATCAAGAAATCAATTCATTGTTCCCGATTTTTTGATTGATTTGATTTTTGAAATAATCGATTTTCGAAATCGGTTACGAAATTTTGAATGATCAGAATGGTTACCTAATTATGTCTCCTAAACGGTATATGTAAGAAAAAATCTATCTTTTGTTAGATTTCCGCAACCACTGCGGCTGCGCGCCAACATTTCCTGCAAGCTTATTATCAGGTAAAAATCTGGCTTGGTCTAAGATTGAATCCAGAGGAGTGGGGTTGGAGGAAAACGTTAAATGGACCAACACCTATCCCAACTACCGCAACTGCAGAGCCCGAAAATATTTTAAAAATCATTTTTTTGCTCATGTAAGAAGGACACTCGCGGCCAGAAGTGCGGTTGCCGTAAAATGGGACTGACTGGCTCTGGGGCCTGCCTCTGTTCAGATTGTTCAAATTATGAACTGGAGCTAAATTTTGAGGAGCCTGAATGATTAAATTTTACATTTACCTGTATAATTTCTGTATAATATGTACATCTAATGTTATATGTATTTTCGAATTTTTTCAATTTAATTCTGATTTATGGGTGGAGTGGGAGTAATTTGACGTTTCAGGCAGTGGAGGAGGGGTTGATTCTCTTCATTCCATCGCTGGTGTCAGTATTTGGAATGAATCTTCTCGTATGCGTACAAGTCTACGTCACATCGATTACAATAAGTTCTATTAAATGTGTACAGTGTACATGCTGGAGGAAACATCTCCACGTTTGATATGAATTTATTCGACAAATACACACACTCTGCGGGAAAATGTGTGAGACCATTTTTTGTGTATTTTTTCATTCGCTATCACAATTGTCTGAACATTTTTTTTTCCAAACTCAAATTTTAGAGAGATATAAGCAAAAAACTGTTTCACGCCCTCATTTTCGCCCTCTAAGGGACGACGCCGGCACCGGATTCGTTGGGACTTTCAGTATGTTGTTCAGGACACTAAATTAGACAAATGTACCGAGTTTCAGCTTTCTATGATTTCTTTCCTTGTTAGAACCTAATTTATGTGGACTACCAGCTGAGTTTCCACCAAACGAGTCCAAACTTCGTTTGAAAATTCAATTTCAATGGAATGTGTCTTGTGGTACAACACTCTTCCCTATACAAATGCTGTTACTACTGAATGTATATTTTCAGCAATTTAATCGTCTTAATAGCTGCTAGAAATTACGCTAATTTGCTATTTCCCAAGAGATCCGTGTCAGTATTCACGTTATATCCGGTCTGGAGGACCAATTTTCCTAGTTCCCACGGGTATTAAAAATAGCTGGACTAATTTTTTCGCCGCGCGTGTAGTAACTCTTCAAATCTGAAACTTTGCCGAGTTGATAACCTAATAACCTTCCTCTATCAATCAATGTATTTGCGACCCCAGGGTAAACGTTAGTTCTACAGTTGTGTCGTCTTGTTCAAGTTGGTGAATGTGATGCGTGTCACGAAAATGAAGCAACGCACAATCGAGCAGCGGTATGCAATCAACTTTTGAGTGAAATTTGGCGAATCTGGAAAGGAAATGCTCGATAATGTAATTAAGGTGGTTGGTGATAAAGTTATGAGTCGTTAGTGGCTGTCCCAAAACTCAGCCCGAAAAAGGCGCGAATGAGAAAATCCGAAGTCAAAACGATGATAATTTGCTTCTGTGACAGCTAAGGGGTGGTTCACAAGGAGTTTGTACCATGGGCAGACTGTAAATCAACAATGTTCCGTCAAATTGCTCGAATGTAGTGTTGCCAGAGCTTAGGATTTTGCCTAAGATCTCAGGCAAAATGGTCATTTTTCCGGCATTGCTAGGTTCTCAGGTAATTTCATCCAAACCTCAGGAATTCTTGAGACTGGGCTTTAAAACAAAATGTGAAAAGCTGGATGATAAAAAGTTTACAATTTCTCCCTAAGCTGATGCAAGAGTCTAAGTTTAGCCCGACCAGAAATTTTGGAACTGTTTGTTCAGCGCTCCTAGTGTTCGTTGTGAGAAGATGTATTGGATAAAACGAAAATGATATCATCTATCGTCGTTAACAACGCCATTATTTAATTATTATCAAACATTCCATAATTCCATACATCGTACATCGTACATCGTATCGGTCGAGCAGTAGCACTGCACTTTTTTATATCGTTATCACTCTCAGTTCTGAATTTTCTGTTAAATGCAATTAGTAACTTGAGAGACCACGTGTCGTACGATTCGGACCGCACTAAAGGCATTCAAAATCAGAGAAACGAGACGGTATAGAGAAGGCGCGTGTATTGATTGACCGACAGTCAAAGTAAATCTTGTGAGGATAAGCATAAAATGTGACTGAACTGTAACTGGACTGCTCTAATGTCCTGTCAGGCCGACCAATGGAGGAGCAAGGATAATGAGTGAGGAGGAGAAGAAGAATGTGTTTTTTGAACAAATGACGAACCTAATGTGCAGGTATGCAGAGACAAAAGACTACTTGCATCGTGCTACGCCGAAACTGACCAGGCAAACAGTTTTGTACCCTGTTATCACGGTATGTAAACTAAGTGAAGGTTATAGCCGCACGGAATACAGGCCTACAAAGAAATTTTCGATTTGCGATCATTACATTAGTCGGCAAATTTTAGATTCACGCACCCCACCAAATTAAGAAATTACGGAACGCCTTCGGCTTCAATCACGAGAATTTACAATAACTCATCATACAGCAGCGAGTTAGGAATTGTGTATTTTGTTTCATTAGTTGTATAAATGCATGCGGAAACAAGCAGAGGAGACGAATAATGCATAAAATTCACCGATATTATCATAGGAAAACACTACTGATAAACTACATGTCCCACGAGGCTAATTTTCCCATCGCTCTAAAAAAGAGCCCCTATCATTTTCCTTATTTCTTAATTTGTCCGCGTTCATCTCTGAATGAACTAACTAAACAATTAATTAGTTATTTCTATCACAGTGAACACTTTTTGTAATGATATATTTTTCAATTAAATCAATCTGAAAAGAGTATTTGAGGAGTTATCTGTCGAAAGGGCCCCTGACGAATAGGAATCCTATTCGTCAAGGGCCCTTTTGACAGATAACTTCTCATTTAAGCTTGAAAACTGTGAAATTGTTTTTCTCAAAATCATTATTGCTGACAGGGGCCCTTTGACAGATAACTGCTCAAATATAGATGAGCTGAGCGTCTCTCTACACTAAATTTAAGCCCAGAATTCCGCGTAGGTACCCCAGCGAGACGCCATCACCAGCGTAACTTTGACAATTCGCTTTTGATGGCTGAGTCAAATTTAATCGCCCGTAAACGAAGTTCTATTTCGTCTTAATTAATCATATTAAGTTCCACAGTTTCTGCGTGTTCTTCATTCTTAGCATTTCGTACCTATATGCGTTTCAGAGCGGCATGAATACATTTTGAAAATAATGTTACAGATTCTCTCAGCTCTCTCATCAATCCCGTATTTCACTGTACACTGGCTGTCTAAACAAAAATTACTTTCGAAAATGGCGAGAACCAAGTGCAGCCTGCGATGAATAAAATTTTTTCACCAATTTTCCGTAAGATGAACATCGCTAAACCATTTTTTTTTTTTCACTTCCAATTCCAGCTTTACCATCTTCCTAATTACCTGGCTTCCGAGTAAATTATTCCAGATGAAAAAACTTTATCGCGGATACGCTTCGATAGACGAGCAAATTTGTCTTTTTACTCATTAAATACACCAGTGTCGTGGACGGGCTTATGAAGAAAAATGAGGCGCCGAACTTTTTTTATGGGGTGTCTTAAATCAGAATCCCGGAAGACGAAGTCGGTAGATTCTATTGGAAGTTATTGTTTCATGTTGCCGCTGTTCTCCGGGTAAATTCCCTCGAACTTAAGAGGAACTGGCTCATTGAATATGGAACCATTTTACTTCGAAAAAGTGGCATTTTGGTCAATTCTTGCTAATTCACAAGAGATCAAACGGATGCAAAAAAGAGGTAACACAATACAGACCATATTTTTTGCCAAACACCTTTTTTTTCTCTCTCGTTACAAGCGTTTGTTTTTGGGCGTTTCAAGCCACACTCTTCTGTCTACGTCTACCTCTGTGTCTCTTCACCTTTTTGATTAGCTGCGCAACCAAAATCCCAGAATTAAACACTCGTAACAAACGAACGTTAGAAAATCAAAAAGAAAGTCCGATTATCGAATCCCTTCATATCAAAAGAACAGAAACCTTAAAATAAAAAACAAGACTTAAAAAATTAAACTGAACTAAATCTAATCTTTGCAGTGCCATTACATTTTCGTAGAACAAATCCCGCCTGGCTACTTTCTGCAGAGCAAGATGTCTAACAAACGTCTTTTGTCTCCTGCATTCTTGTACTTCCGGTACGTGCAGTGGCGTAGCCAGGATTTTTCCAAAGGGGGGCGAAGTAAGATTTTCAAGGGAGAAAAAGTCGAAAATTGAGGTATTTTTTTAAAAATTACCGAGTATAGGACTATTCTGAGAAAGATGAAGGTAAAGTTACTACTCTAGCAAAAATTTTTCGGAAAAAACATGTTTTAAAGGCGAACATTGCTCATTTTTGCATATTTTACATTCAATTTCAGGTGCCTTGGGGGGAGGCATTCGCTCTATTCGCCGCCCCCGTGGCTACGCCACTGGGTACGTGATGCTTTGAAACCCACGTTCTTCTTCTTGTTCTCATGGCTCACTCTCCTTTTCCTGGCTTGATCAGCCAGGCAGGACATCAGTTTAGCCTCACCAGAAGAATCGAAACTCTCTGATATTATATTCATGTAGGTTCCCGACAACTATTAAAGCTAACTCCCTATTATTATATACATTGTTGGAAAGAGAATAGAAGGATCTATTCGACTGTCTTCATAAAAAATGCGTCAGATTTCTAAAAGTACTATCGTCGTGGGTGTAACTTCCACATTTTCCGTTCACGTTGTGTGATTTGTAGACAACAACACTGTTCAATAACCAATCAGCGCGAGCTGTCAACACTCCTGCGTATTTACTGGTCACGTTTTGTGTACACAATCATAATATCTCTCCAATCAACAATAACTAAGCTAACTGAAAACAGTGTTACCTCTTTTTTTATAAGGTAAGTGCAGGTAATTACGCCACTGCAGGTAATTACGCCACCACCCGAAATCTCCAGGGAAGAAAGGTAGGTGACGCCAGGTAACTATCATAGTCGATGCTGGTATTAAAGTAGACATCAAAAACCCAAAAACATTTCCGCTCCATACGATTTCTTGGTTTGTGGTAAGATTTTATTGAAAATGGGAAGCCAAAAAATGCCCATGTAATTTTTCACGAATCTTTTAAAAACTATTTATTATAAATCTACATTTGCAGATAGAAATCCAAAAAGTATTGGTTTCTATCGTAAATTTTACGAGGATTTCAAATTTGTGATTACTTTTTGAGTATCTCATCGAGTAAGTGCCTAAATTTTGAGAGATATGCAAAAGTATCGATGTTGGTAATTCCGCCACTTTGAAGCAATGTACTGAAATCGTTCAATGTTTTCATTTTTTCCGAAACGTTATCATTCGGCATGCTTGATCGAGTCCTTATTCAATAATCATGTCGCCTCCATATCGAAAGACATGGTCCCAAAAAGATTTGAATGATGCGTTACGTAATATCTACGAGTTACACGAATCTGTGTTGGGTGGCGTAATTATCTGCACGTGTTGGTAAATACGCCACTTTGACAACATTTTTTCAAAGGCCGGGGTATGGTGGGGAATAGGGGTATGGGGTTGAAATTTTAGTGGGAAGTGAGGTAAAGATTGATGTTCAAGGGGAGGTATTTACATTTTTCGTCGGGCACTTAGTTGGCCCCATTAACCTTAGGGTGGCGTAATTACCTGCACTTACCTTACTGTGGTAGTGGTGAACTCTTTGATGAGCTCGGAAATTCGCCCTCGATCAGCCAGGTAGAACATACCGTTTAGTTTAGTTACAGTTTATGTTTTAGCACTCTTAGTCAGATCTGTTTTTACTTTCGGTCAATTAATACACGTGTTTTATCTACGTTCTCGTTTTTTTCAATTTCCAATCTCCACGCTGCCATCCGGGCTAAACACTTCTCTTTTGTACAATTTCCGAAAACCTGCAGGAAGATAAAATGGGAGTGGACAGGCCTTGAAGCTTGAATGGGCACAAATTTTCTGACCTATAAACACTCTTATGGTATTTAGGTAACTATAAAAAGGAACGAGGACCGAATATTAGATGGAGGAATGATCTCACGCAATTTTTAATGAATCCTAACTACTTGCTCAAAATCGTCCACCAAGAATGGAAGAAACTGAAGGATGCCTTAGCCAATCTTAGGCCGGGGATTTATTTCAAGTATAAGTAATACTTCACTAAATTGTATTGTTACAGTTATAGTTCTGGAAAAGTAGTGGGGAGAGGGGTTCCCCTGTCTGACTCCTTTCTCTATGTTTAAATATTTCCCCCGTTTATCTGTTTTAATACGTGCTTCTAGGACTTTATACATTTCCGCGATTATTTTAATTACTGGATCTTGGACTCATTGGTTTCTGAAGGCCTCGAGTGGGAACCGGTACCGCAGAGAGTCGAAGGCTTTGTCGTAGTTTACAAAAGCTAGCACTATTTCGAAATTATATTCGTGAGCTTTTTCTAGTAGTCGGTTGATTACTTCTAGGAGATCGATAGTCGAGAATCCATTTCTGAAGCCAGCTTGTTCAAATTGTTGACCATCTGATATTATACAACGTAGCCTAATTTCTAATAATTTTGAGAAAATTTGTGATAAGGTAGGGGATGAACGGCTTGGCCTGTAATTTTCTATTTTATGTTTATTTCCTTTTTTGTGTATCAAGATTATGTCCGATCTTTTCAATTCGGCTGGCATTTTCTCAGTAATTAGGATTTTATCAAACAGCTCCATAATCAATTATTTTATTGTCGTGTTATCGGCAAACTATGTTACCGAAACGATTTATTTAGGCCAATTAATAGGTTTAGAAGACAGAATTCTAAAAGAAGATAATCGATGAATAACAATCGGTTGGAAAAAGTTTTGGACGCTAAAGGCAATATTTAAGGGTAACTATAGTTTAATTTTTAGTCTCTGCGTTCTACCCACCATGACATACGGATCGTCGACCTGGTCCTTAAGTTATCCAAAATTAGTACACTAATAACAGCCTAAAACTCAATGGCATATTCAATTCTCAAATTAAACGTAAAGACCACATCACATTTAATTAATAAAAGTAAAAAATAAAATAAAAAAGGTAAATTAAAAACATGAGGGACATTTCAACCTTTATCAGATACCAAAAGTGGGGGTGGGCGGGGCACATTTCAAAGCTAGAGGATAACCGCTAGACGCAAAAAGTAACCTTTTGGTTCATGTCTCATTGAAAAAGAAAAACGGAGAAGACATTAACCACGATGAACAGACGAAATTACCCAATTCTTACATTTTTTATTTATTTTACAGCCGTTTAGCCGAAGTTGATATCAGCGGGGGGGACGTACCCCCTCCCTGGCACCATGACTAGGCCCAATTTTGGGCATAGGCCTCCCCACAAACTCTCCATTTTTGACGATTGACGGCCACTCGCCTCCACCCGATCCCCATTACCTTCACGAATTCGTCTCACCATCTCGTCATCGGTCTGCCACGCGATCTTTTTCTCTCGTACGGCGTCCAAGCCTCTACTTTTTTCCCATCTTTCTTCCTCCTGTCTTAAAATATGCCCCGCGTACTTCCATTTCAGTTTCTTCACAAAATAGCCTATGTCTATCACATGAGATTTTTTCCTTAAAATTTGGTTGCTAACTTTGTCTTTGCTCCTAATGCCAAAAATGCTCCTTTCCAAAACTCTTTGCGTTCTTTGAAACTTCTGCGTACCACCTTTTGTTAGAGCCCAGGTCTGGGCCCCGTACGAGAAAACCGACCACGTGCAACTTTTCCATATTTTTGTCTTTAAATTGTTGTTAAATTTTCCTTGAAAAATTGATTTTAGTGTCCAGTACTTTTGCCGCCCTTTTTTAATTCTGATACTTAGTTCTTTTTCCCTCCGGTTTTTGGAGCACAAAATTGTCCCAAATATACTATGTCTTCCTTCCATTTCCCTTCATATCCTCCATTTTTTATCGGTCTTTTTTTGTCGTTCGCCAAAATAAAGGATTTTTCCCACTTCATCTCCAATCCTGCTTCATTAATTCTTAAAAAACAAAAATTTTCAGAAAGTAGCCATGGACGGATCTGAATGAGATATGTGACGGGAGACCTTTGCTCGATACGCGCCGAAGATACTCAATCATGTAAATTGGGTTCTTAACGGAATAAATAAATAAATCTTGTAAGCCCTAATGAAGGTAATTCACTGGTTGATTAGCTGCACATCTACCTTTTTCAGTTCACCTCTGCATCTCTCTTTTCTTCCTACTGTCTATCTGACTTGGCTCTCTGTCAGCCCATCTGCCGTGTTGTTCATACTGGATCCTTAAATTTTTGTCCAAGAGGGACAGTATGTCAAGTTTTTACTCCACAGACAAGAAAGTACAACTCATGTGAGACAATACCATACTCAGATGACGCTCATAAAGATCCCATCAATACTCTTCATAACACGAATCTTGACTCTCAGCTCAATTTCTCAACGAAAGGGTCGTCTATCTGCTTGTCTGCCCATCTTCTGGCTTGCATTTCTCTACTTACTGAATTTGAGAATTTTTTACAGGTTAGGAACGGCCGAGGAGAGCCAAGTTCATAGCACGTATAAGCACTCCACTTGATATACAGGGTTATGCAAGTCAACACGCACCGTAGGAAAACGCCGATTGGTGCTTGTTGATGTGAATAAGCCGGCACAGGATGGCCATCTATTCAAATTAAAACGCAACATTACTCTCGGCTCCGTGTGGCGCTGCTACTGACAACAGAAAATGCAACGAAAAATTATTCGGGGAAAAACCCCGATAATTTCCAAAGCATTTCTTGAGAAATGTTCAAAAAAGATTCCTTCGATGTTCGAATAAAAAGCCCGAGTAAGTATATCGAAAATTATTAAGGAAAAATTTTCGATCATTTTCAAAGGATTTCATCGGACTTCATTAAAAAAATCTCCGGTGATTTTAGGATAATGTTTTTTTAGATTTTATGGTGAATCTGCAATCATGCCAAAGGATGTTATTAGAAATTACTGAGAAGTACCTCTGATGATTTTTAAAGGATTTCTTCATTAAGATGATTCCCAGAGATTTTCATCGGAAATCTTTGGGATAAATTACCGATAATTTCAGAAGAATTTCATTAAAAAAAAATTCGAGAAAAATCAGAAAAATTTCGAAGAATTTTATCGGAAATTTTTAGAGAAAATTTCCTGTATTTTCTAACATATTGAAATGCTTTGAGAAAATTTTACGATAATTTTTGAAATTCGATTCGGTGGAAAACTCCATCAGTTTTTGAAATTAATCAAAAATTTTCAGGAACAATGTCCGAAAATCTCCGAGGAATTTCATCCAAAACTTCGAGGAAATAGAATTTCATAAGAAATTTTTCTGAAAAAAATTCCGATAATTTCCAAAGAATCTCATTGGTAATTTTCGAGAAAAATCATTAGAATTTCTTGGGAGATTTTCGAGAAGATTTCTTTGATTTTCGATGATAATTTTCGCGGAAGTCAATCGAATATTGAAGAACAATTTCCGATCGCATTTTCAACAAGTTTCATCAGACCTCATTGAAAAAAATCTCCGATAATTTCAAGAGAATTTTTCTGGGAATTTTAGAGAAAATCTGCAATCATCCCAAATATTAGAAATCTGAGAAGTATCTCTGAGGAATTTTTGAAGGATTTCTTCAGAAAAAAGTTTCGATGATATCCAATCGGAAATTTTCGGGATAAATTACCGACAGTTTCCGAAGAATCTCATTAGAAATTTTCGGGGAAAATCTCCCATAATTGCCAAAAAATTTCATGAGAAATTTTCGAGGAGATTCCTTTGATTATCCAAGATAGTTTCCGAAGAATTTTATTAAAAACATTACGGAAAAATTTCCGATTATTTTCGAAGAATTTTATCAGATATCACTGAAAAAAATCTGCGATGATTTTAGGATAATTTTTTTTGAAATTTTATCCCCAATGATTTTAGGAGAATTTTTGTCGAAGTTTTAGAGAAAATCTGCAATTATTCCAAAGGATTTTATCAGCAATCACTGAGAAGTACCTCTGGTGACTTTTGAAGAATTTCTTCAGAAAAAGAAGTCGATGATTTCCAGTAATTTTCATCGGAAATTTTTGGGATGAGTTACCAATAATTTCAGAAGAATTTCATCAGCAAAGTTCCGGGAAAATCTCCGATAATTTTTAAGGAATTTCATTGGAAATAACTGGGAAAAAATTCTGACAATTTCCGAAGAATCTCATCGAAAATCTAAAAGAGAAATGTCCAATGTTTTCCAAAAAATTTCATGAAATTTCTTCGAGAAAATTCTCCGATAATTTTTGAAGTATTTCTTGAGAAATATTTGGGGGGAAATTCCGACAGTTTTTGAAGGATTTTATCAGGAATTTTCAGCCAAAATGTTCGATAATCTCGGAAGAATTTCATCGGAAACTTTGGAATAAATCTAATCATTTTAGGAATTTCATCGGAAATGTTTGGAGAATCTCATTGAATTTTCGGGAAAAATCTCCAATAATTTCTAATGAATTTCTTAAGTAATTTTGGAGAAGATCCCTTTGATTTTCGAAGATAATTTCCGAGGAAGTTAATCGATAATATTAAGGAAAACTTTTCGATCATCGACAAGGAGTTTCAGAACCTCATTGAAAAAACTCTCCGATGATTTCAGGAGAATTTCTCTGGAAATTTTTGAGAAAATCTGCAATCATTCCAAATATTGGAAATCTCTGAGAAGTACCTCTGATGGTTTTTGAAGGCTTTCTTCAGAAAAAAGTTTCGATGATATCCAATCGGAAATTTTTAGGATGAATTACGGACCATTTTAAAAGAATCTCATTAGAAATTTTCGGGAAAAATGTCCCATAATTGCCGAATTTCATGAGAAATTTTCGAGGAGATTCCTTTGACTATTCAAGATAATTTCCCAAGAATTCTGTCGAAAATATTAAGGGAAAATTTCCGATTATTTTCAACGAATTTCATCGGACATCATTGGAAAAAATCTCCAATGATTCTAGGAGAATGTGTACCTCATTATTACAAACAAACCCCTCGGCAACCCAAACATCACGCTCTAATAATCTGCGAATCGCTTCCTTCAAACAAACTCCTCGGCAACCCAAATTATCAGGCTCTTAAAAAGGATAGGAGGATAACAAAAACTCAGGAGAACTATGCCGAGTTGGTGCACACGCTGGTGCACACGTTGGTGCAATCATCATGTTCGAATTTCAGGTAGGATATTCATCTATTCACATCAACACGTACCAAACGACGTTTTCCTATGGTGTGTGTGCTGACTTGCATAACCCTGTATACTAATTTTACTTAGAACTTTCAATACCCATAAAGATTCGAATCACGGACATTGGTTTCATTTTCGTGCGTGGTAAAGGTTCTCAAATGCTTGATTTTGAGTTTACTCAACTGGTTGTCGACTTGCTCACTGGTCTGTTTGCACACTAGCTTGCTGTCTGCTGTCCGTCTGTGCTTCTGACTAGCTAACTGGCTACTTCTGACTAAAGCTTAGGATAACAGAACCATCCTCGCAATTTCTCATATTCTAGGAAAGCAACTGACACGACCTATTACACATTGAATTATTGAAGCAGCGAGAGACCAAAAATTGAATATATAAACATTCGCGACCTCGCTATGAGACGTTATGTGCATATGAGGACGTATCTGTAAAAAGGGCGTCCATTCCACAAGAAATACATAGAATGAACGCTCTTTTTACAGATACGTCCTCATATGAGCAGTAATCACTCAGACTATAAAACAGCAACAATTTCGTTTTAAATTAAGCTAATTATTGAATTTCTCGGTCAACTTAAATAAAACTGTAAGCTATCACTTCGGTTTAAATAGCTAGACGGTATTATAGGATAGACAGGGCTTTTTCGTTCTACGGTACTCGCGGTAGATTTTTTTTAGAAAAATGAACACGAGCACGAAAATCCGTCTCAGTGACCATCCATTTTTTGCTTATATAAAGACGTGAGATTTCGGGGTCCTTCGAATAGTGATTTACTAAATTTTAATTTATTACGGTCATCCGAAACCACAAGAAGAGTTTAAATATAGCAAAGACCGAATTCGAACCGATGATACAGATTACTTTTTTTTGGTGGTTTTTGGTTTAAAAGTGTACTAAGATTTCTTCATTATAATACTGGAAGGCACCAACATCGTACATCTCCAAGAATATAACAAAAATAAAACTTTATTGTAGATATACTAAATAGCAATTAATTCTGCGCACTTTTTTTCTTTTAGAGTTTGCGTTAATCTCATAGTACCGACCATCTCTTTTCATAACTTTGAAACGAATTTCAGTGCATCCTAATGTGAATACGGCATTCATTGTTACCCTGGTGCTTAACACTCCAATCTAATATCGCAGTATCGCAGCCGGGGGGGGCGAGGGGTCTGGCCCGCTTGTAATCTCGTTAAATAGTGGTTTTTCTAATTTTAACACACCCTTTAACACTCTCACGCCCTATGGTCAAGACCAAACCCCCTCGAACACTAGGCATGCTACGCCATTGCTTTAATCTCGTTAATTATTTTTCCTAACTGTAACTTCGTCATAAAATTCGAAATTCATCGTGAAAAAGTTGAGTCTTTGAAACACTTATGGGTTATACTCGTAGATGTTGATCATTCCGAAAGAAAGGGAAACAGTTTAGAGAAAACGTTTGCTCAGTTTACAATCGAACTTCATATTTACCCTTTTACATTCGCATTTTCAAAAACAAAAACTTCTTTTCACACCTGGCGGACTGTTTTTTTTTGTGTGTGTGTGTGAAGATGCTGACAACAGCGAAATGGTAAAGAATATCGAAAATAACTAAGAAAATGCTAAAATAATAACATTCCTCGAAGCAGGAAAACATCCTATCATGCGGTAATAGATTGCTATTTTCTTCGAATTTGCCTGCGGCTTTTACTTATAAGACGTAAAGAATGGAACGAAAAGTAGATGTGCACATGATTTTTGATTTCGACAATGCATTTTGCCGGAAGTGAAAAAGCAAAGAAAGGGTCGAGCAAAGGGATGGTTGATTGGGTCTTCCGTGCATTGAAGGATACACGACGTAAAAACAATCTCAATGGTTGCATGAAAAATTACATTTCACTAGTCATTTTATTCACTTCGAATAATCATAAATTATTTTTCTTCCACCGAAAACGATTATGGTACGGTGCTTCAAACATATATCACCGTCCCCCTCAATTAATAGCAAATCTGTACATTATTAGGTCATGTGTGTAGTTTCACACTCGTGATCCGTGCCCTCATTTCGATAAGTTCATCTACAGAGTACGATTTGATCATTCTAAAGTGACAGTATTATGTTTGGTGGAGTGTATGGCGATGCACGCGCGCCAAAGTGGCTCTCTGGACACCGCACCCCTGGCCCCGAGAACTACCATTTCGAGTATTGCAACAGTGAACAGAGAAAGTGACTATTAACAGAAGTCCTAATTTTTTATTAAACTTGACCATAATTTGGTCCATAGTATGCTACAAATTAAGAACAGCTGATAGAGGCGTACCGAAGGCTCATTGCTAGGGAGAGAGGGGAAATCTCAAAGTCTCCAAGTAGGAAATTTCTAATTTCACGAACAGAGCAAGCCAAACAATTCTTGGAATTTCAGTCGGATAAAGAAACAAAAATGTGTCTCAAACAATCTCAACGTTTATTATTAATGAATTGTATGCAGGTACTTTTTTGAATGAAGGTTTCTACCAGAGTTTGGCGTTATTCGAATAATAATCATGAATAAAAGTTCAATCATTATTCGTTATTCATTATTCATTATTCAGTAAAAAGAAGATGTGAATAATATTCGTCAATCATCGTTATTCGTTATTTATTGCGGACGCAGTAACAAAACAAAAAATTTAACGAGGATCAGTGACGTAGCCAGGATTTTCCCAAAGGGGGCTGGGGGCAAAATAAGATTTTCAAGGGAGAAAAAGTCGAAAATTGAAGTATTTTTTGAAAATCGCCAATATTAGAGGACTATGTAAAAATATTTGGGGGGGGGGGTGATTTTAAAATTTATTTTGGTTTGAAGAGGTGTAAAATACATATTTGGGGGAGGGGGGGCTTTTATTGGGGAAATATTTTTTGGGGAGAGAGGGGTTTTTATTGGGGGAAATATTTTTTGGGGAGAGGGGAATTTTTTCTTGGGGGAAATTTTTTATTAGAGGGGGGGGGGGTAAAAATATTATTCTTAAGGGTACCCATTTCTCTTACGACACGCTACGCCACCGACAAAGATTGTTTTTTAACTAGGTAAGTAGTTTCATGTCTTACCTGATCCCGGTACCAGGTAACGGCGAAAACCAGGTGCCTATCCACAATAAAACATTTTTATCCCCCCCCCCCCCAAAAAAAAAAGAAGAAAAAGTATAGAACAGTAACTCATTCTACATGGTGTATTCTATGTGTAGAATAAAAAAATCTACGCCAGTTTATTCTATGGTACAACCCTGATAAAAGAATCAGTGATACCAATATAAAGTTTCAAAACATGTATAGTAATTCCTAATCTTACTGGGGTAGTTAGAAAGTAAATAAGGTTTTTCCGATTTTCTCGGAGAGGGGCGGGGGGAATGACTGCGCCAGGAGAGGGTAACGCCCCCTTGGCCCCACTTTGGCTACGGGTCTGATTTCATTATTCGTGTGCGATTGATGTTATTGAATACTGATTACTGAATAATGAATGACTAACATTAATTTGTCAAATTAAAATAATTTTTATTTTATTATTCAAATATTATCAAATTATTTATGAATTTTAATATTTCTTTTCAATTAGTATTTTTTATAAATTTTTCTCATTTTTTAAAAATTAAATATAATTATTTTAATCTTAAATTAAAAAAAATTCAAAATGTTCATGTTTTAAATTTAAATTAAATAAAATAATTTTTTTTTCAATATAAAAATTCTGTAAGTTTCTTTGCATAAAAAATTTTATTTATATTTTTTAAATTTAAAAATTTTATTCGTTATTCATACTTACGACTAACGAATAAACTATTCGCTATTCGTTATTCATGCATTTATGAATAACGAATAAAATATTCATTATTCATGAATAACGAATAAAGGTTGCGTTATTCATTATTCATTATTCGAATATTATTCTGCTCGACTCTGGTTTCTACACGCTCGTTCCTGTTAGAATTTAAATCACCTTCTCTCAGGGTCAGCTACCGTTTTCAGTATGTGCAGTGTACAAGAGAGTAAGAAAAATAAAATAATAAACATATATTGACAACGAAGCAACACTGAATACAAAACTGTAGATACCGAAATACATATTAAAAGATGCGGGATTTAGGTTAGAAGACACGGGAAGAGTAAGCTAAAATCTGAGTTTAGAGCGTAATCTTATATACATTTAGAAGGAGTCGTATATTAGGATTTGGAGCCTACCAGTCATGTGTTAAAGCGACCTGCCAACACACGTGGACCCGCTTTGGTTAACTATAGTCAAAACCTACGCATCTTCCCATATGCGAGTTTCTAAAATTTTTTGGTAACTACTTAAGTGCTTTTCGTTCATACTATCGTCACGTCGTACTCTCGTAAACTTTGAATGTTTAATACGTTTATTTCGTGCAGTTTTCCCCGAATTTAGTATAGTAATTTCATCGACTCATGAAAAAATTGTTATATGTATTCCTGCTCAGAGTGATACAATATGTAAATGAATTTAATGTAAATATGTATACAGAGAAATGAAGGCAGTAAGATTCATAATCGTATCCTCACATCGTACTCTCGTACGATTTGGATTCACTTCATTCTCAGCACTTTAAAATTTCAAAATGGACGTTCAAGTCCCCGTGGGACTTTGGAGCCGTATATTCGATACCGTACTTCTGCATCGTTTAATCGTCACACTAAAATTCGAGAGATCGTACTTACAGAATGAGAACGGGGATCGCCATTGTCTCTTTTCATATCCATCCACACCTCCGATAACTATTCCAGCTCCAATTTCTCCGACGCCTGTAGCCGATCACCCAACGCACGGGCGCTGAGAGCTTTTTCGATGTGCGTCACGAGATAGTTAAGCACGGCTTCCATTTTGATTCGTACAACTCCTATTGTATACCGATTGTTTTTCCAAACGTACGTAAATTCGCATTTGTTTCTATTCGTTCACTCAAACACGCGAAGCGACTCGGGGTAGAAAATTACGGCGCATAAACGTCTCGATCGACAAAAACGAACTCTTTCGAAACGTGTGGGACCAGTTGAACGCGGAGCCATTTCTACCCCTACTTGAGCAATCAGTTAATAACGGCCTGGTATCTGTTCGTTTAGTCATTCGCTCGCTGAGGTAGCCTTACACAAAGGGCAATCTATGTAACTTCGTATCGACGGCCTGTGTGAATCATCGATGCAAGCTCAGACTTGTCGTTTGAGTCATCGTATTAGGCTATTCATCGTGGCTTCGTGGGTCAGTGTGATTCACGATGCCATGCGTCAAATTATACTGTAGAGCGGCAGAACGACGACTTCTACCCTCGTTAACAAGTGCAACAACTTGCGCAGAAATTTCCGGCGAAATAGACATAATTTTAAGATTTAAAATTCTTTCAATCGAATCAAAACTGACGCGACTATTTCCAATGCTACCTAATCATGTACACTCCGCTGAATTTAATTGTAAACGAATCTTTGTCTCAGTAGAACAGCATAACCGCGTACATGTGTATGTTGATTTTTCTCTACTTTCGGAAACTTAATTCCCCCTCCCCAATAAGCAGTTTTACGACTTGCATGACTTGGTATGACAACTGCCTCAATTGTACGACTTTTGTACGACTTGCATGACTGGTAGAAACCCTGTATCTGCATCTTCTAGCACCTAGTACTATAATAAATTTTTCATGGATACCCTGAATTGCCAATACTTCCCATGAGCTCTCGTGATCTACATATAGTGTCAAAGGCTTTCTTAAAATCTATAAACAAGAAACGGGCATTGAACTTTCCCGATTCAAATTTGGCTTGCAGTTCGTTACACGGAATAAGTATCCACGATGTTTTCACTCTCTCCCTTCTTTCCAAAATTCAAAAGATACGAATAGGAGAACTAACGCAAAGTAAAATGATTATAAATATAAGAAAATACGACTTACAACACTTCGAATATCTTTTTGTAACTGGTCAAAAAAGACTCACCTGTAACAAAAAACAAAAGAAATCATTAAGAACTGGGTAAAATTTACAATGATATTTGTCGTGTTAAAAATTAGTATTTCAAATTTCACTCTGTTTTCTAGCTTTCGAGAATCTCGCAGGATTCCCACCAGAAGAGTACTGGAAACAAGGTGTCTACCAAATACGAATTTACAAAAAGTATGACCTTTGTATGACTTGTGGGACTTTTATACGACGTTTTTCGGAACATTTTCACGCCTGAACAGAATTTCCACAAGGAATAAAAATTCCAAAATATGCTAATTGCAAACAGAAACTATGAAGAAACTTCAATAATAACGAACGAATTATTCCAATGAATGTTGCAAAAGAACACAATTTTTCGATTATATTTCAATTTAGCCATATTTTGATAAGAGATATCGCGACTGTTCAGGAAGAATTACCAAACTTGTAAGTAATTAGAAGCAACTGCATGACGTTGGTATAATTTGTATGACCGGTAGACACCCTGCCATATTGTCCAGATCTCACATCCATACAGTGCTATACTCTAAATATACGTTTGAAGAAATCTCAGTCTTGCGTTTCAATCTACCTATATTTGCCCTAAACATGTCTCCTATTTGAAAAGAAGCTCTCTTAGCCTGTTCCTTTCTACTCATTATTTCGGTTGTACTTCCACCATTTTGCGTTATCAGACTACCAAAGTATTTGAATTCCTTCACCTCCTGTATCTTTTCACCTCCTTTTTCCATATTTATTAGATTCCGTTTCCTTCTACTGATTACCATCACTTTTGTTTTATTTTTATTCATCTACATTTTATATTTTACTTTTAATCTTTTATCCAACTTTTTTAGTGTTTTTACTAGTTTTTCTTTACTTCTTTCCACTATTGCAATAACACCTGCAAACCTTATCATTCTGACCGTCTCCTATTGTATTTCACTTCATCCTCTATTTGTATTTGAGTCTTTCAATCCTTACATAAGTTCCGTATTACTCTTCTTTCCTATTACAGAAATCCTACCTCCTTCAATATTTGAAACATTTTTGACCATTCAACATTATCAAAGCGTTTTCTAAATCTACAAATGCTACATATGTACCTATCTACACTTTTTTTCAGTCTTCTAATAACATAAAATTGCTTTCCTAGTTCCTCTACCTTTCCTCTTCTTTCATTTGCTCAAGTTTTCTAATTTGCCTACCTTATTCAGTGTCCTGACATTTCATATCACTATTCTCAATTCTGATAGTTTCTCACTACGTAGTCTCCACCCGAACATCCGAATGGTTGACTTTTTAAGTCCGGAATTGTCATTTACTTTGTAAGTTGCCATCATAATTATGGTGGTGGAGACGCATCTCCGGGCTCTTGTTTTCATTAGGGTTTATCTGTCGAAGTTTTCCTTCTCCCATGTGCCTTTAGTTTTCTCTTTAATCCTCCTCGCAATACCAAAGTAGCACACACAGAGAAGAACTGATCAATTAAAAAATTGCAAAAGAGATCACAAATTCCGAACCCTTAGATATCATAGTAAAAAATTATCAGATTCATGCACTGTGGGGTATGACAGACCCCACACCATTTAAACGCTACATCATCAAAATGATTTGTCTTTTCCCACGCTGTGAGAAGTTTTAGGGTACACTAAACTTATGGTTGTGGTTTTATTAGCTCTTCCCCCATCCAGAATGCTCCACAGTGAGTCGTAACCTGGGAATTACCGTATTTTACAGTTTCAGAATTAAGTAAATGAGATTTTAAGGGTACGCAAAATCCCTTTCAATGTTATCTCATACAATGTCCTACGCCACTGAGAATATTGCACAGGAAGTTGTATGTGTACCGAGGCGTAGCCACGGGGGAGTGTCTGAACCCCCCTTACCACCCCACCCCCACGGTATCAGCCGAAAATGTGAAAAAATTAAAATTTATTCTGGTAATAATAAGTAGTACACCTGTAATGTTGTAAAAATGAAACGAAACCCAACCCCCTTCATACCAATTCTGGCTACGCCACTGTATGTGTATCATCTAAAACGGTCATCTACTCGGATGATAGTCTATTGGGTGGGAAAATATTCGATTTTATTTTCCGTTCTGATCGTCTCTGTTTCGCGTAATTTCCTGTACAGTCTACCGCCGTGCTGTAATTTCACAGTGCTTGGTAATTTTTCTTTATTCTTGATCATCAACTACTTGCGGTAACCTTCTTAAGGCGCGTCTACACTTTGCGAAAAACGTGCCGATCGGCAAGAATCGGCATTGCCACTCGGCTTCTGCCGATGAAGTGCAATGTAGTGTAGACATTGCATCATCATTTGCCATCTGGCTTTGACGTGCCGATCGGCACCAATCGGCACGTCCGAGTCGCTCGGCAAATTAGCGGTCTCAACAAAGCAAAATGTGATCGGCTTTGCCGATCGGCCAGTGTGTCCCCACTGGCGTGGTAAAAAGATGATCGGCCTGAGTTAATTGTTGGCATTTAACAGCAATGCCGATTCTTGCTATCGGCATCAGTGTGGACGCGCCTTTATTCTCTTCTTTCCTCTCTCGCTGCAAGTTACCTATTCCCTTCCTAATGGCTAGTTCCGACAACCAAAATCTTTTGGATTTCCTCAACGATGAGGAGAGCGAGACTGCTGATGACAATTATTTCGACGAAGATTTCATACTCAATGAATCTGATGAAGACGACGACTTTGATGCTGATCCCGTACCACCTGAAGACCCTTCAACTTCATCGGCAGCATCAACTTCAGCGGCAGAATCGTTATATGTAGGAAAGAACGGCCATCAATGGTCGTCACGACTTTACCAGCGAAAGGGAAGAAACGCAGCGCCTGGTTATAAACTATACGCGCCAGCAGCTCGAGGAGAGGCCGCAACAAAGAAGACCCCGCTGGATATTTGGAGTTGTATACTTGATGACAAAATTATTGAACATATCTACCGATACACCCAGGCGGAAATTCCAAACAAACTGACGTCCATAAAGAAGAAACAGTCTTACCATCGAGACACCATGTATTATCGAAATTCGTGCGGTCATAGGACTTTTTTACCTAGCTGGAACGCTGTAGTCTGGGAATGTAGACCCAGAAGAATTGTGGTCGGATTGTTACGGTATTTCAGTATTCCGAGCAACGATGTCACAACAACGGTTTGTTTTTCTGCTGTCCTGTTTTCATTTCGACGATCGAAATACGCATGATGGCCGCCGACTCACAGACAACTGGGCGCCGATTCGTGAAGTCTGGGACCGTTTCATCAAGAATTGCAGCGACAGCTATTCACCATTCACAAACTTGATGGTTGACGAGTAGCAGCTTACATTTCGAAGAAACGCACCGTTTCGCGTGTATATGCCCAAAAAGCCCGGAAAATATGGCATAAAGATTTTCATGATCAACGATGCCATAACATTTTACATGTTTAATGCCATACCTTATGTCGGTAAGAGCTTGAAAGAACGTGGAGAAGCCAAAGAAAGAAAGAAGAAGAAAGAGCAGTCACAGAGTTCAAAACCATCAGCCAACAAGAAACCTAGAAAATCGTCTAAAGCATCAAATTCAAAATCGCTACTCATGGAACCCAACACGACTTTAAGAGCATCAAATTTAGAACCAGAATCAACGGGGTCAAAATCTTATCCAGCGTCGTTCACACAAACTGCAGCCTACTACTTGAAAAAAAATGACCAAAATAGTCCGCGGAACAAACAGAAACTTAAGAGTATCAAATTCAAAATTGTCGCCTAAAACAGTTCAGACCTCTCCGAAAGCATCGAGCTCAAGATTGTTACTTGGAATGCCTAAGTCATCTTCAAAAGCGTCAAGTTCAGAGTCAACCGAGTCAAAACCTCCATCAGCAGCTTCAACACGAATAGCAGCCTACTATGTACAAGAATTGAGTAAAATAGTAAGCGGAACGAGCAGAAATATAACAGCCGACAATTGGTTCTGCTCAATTCCTCTCTTCGATGAGATGTTGACGGAGAAACTGACGATGGTAGGTACCCTAAGGAAAAACAAACCAGAAGTACCGCCATCATTCCTATGGAGTCGAGAGGAAGGCACAAGTAAGTTCGCTTTTGATGAGACAAAAATACTAACGTCCTACTGTCCGAAGAAAAATAGAAACGTCCTTCTTCTCTCAACAAATGGTCTGTACTGAAGCCCGATGTGAATGCCACTTCCGGGAAACCTGAACTTATTCATTTCTACAATTCAACCAAATCAGGAACGGATACTTTCGATTTTCTTTGCGGGACTTATTCCACATCAAGAAAGACAAGAAGATGGCCGATACGCGTATTCTATGGAATGTGTGATCAAGCCGGAGTCAATGCGTCAATTCTATACTTGCTAAATCAAAAAGGTGGCAATCCACTTAACGAAAATTGACTCGAAGAAAATTTCTGAAAGAGCTGGGTCACGCGCTTGTAACACCATTGATGCGACAGAGACTCGAGAATCCACGCATCCTCAAAACGTTGAAAGAAGAAATACGAAAAATACTTGGCGAAAAAGAAGTAAAGACGCAAACTGATGAATCTCAATGGGAATTACCCGAAAAGAAACGATGCGCATACTGTGATAGAACACATAACGCATGCCTTCAATGCGGAAAGCCCATTTGCGACGCCGATCATAGGGCGAAAAAATGTATTGTTTGCTGCAATAATGTCCTCGATTCTAATGAGGAAGGAGAAGATTAGATTTAAAAACTTTCAAATACCTACCGAAACACATTGGTCACGATTGGAAATTGATGTATTAGGCAATAAAATAGCACGAGAGAAAAGTTTCTATGAGTAGAACATTGTATATTATGTAGATCACACAGTGACTAGTTTGTTGAGAAATTAATTTCAGGTACACGACAACACTGCTTGACAAGAAGGGAATACATCATTCCACTGGAAATATTCCTATGAAACGCGCGTTGATGGAACCAACAGATGATACGAATCAGTATTGAACACGCACTGTACCTGCAAGAAACGAGTTTCCAATGTTGGGGTATGTCATACCCCACAGTGCACTAATGTGAAATTTTTTCATTTCATCTTCGAAATCCCGATGTTAGTTGATTCAGGTATACTCCTACTCCTGCGGTATAATACTCCCCCTACTCTCTAGTGGCGGTTGGGTTGCCTACATGATATGGTATTTTGCGCCCTTACTTGAAAACTTCTACATCGAATAGGTACAGATTGCTGTCACATTAAAAAAAAAATTGTTGGGGTCTATGAGACCCCAGTGTGATATACAAGGGATAAAGATTGTTTTGAAGAAAAAAACGATCTTAGACCTAGGTTGTGATCTTGTGATTTTCTTGATGTTTTAAATACGATTTTTCATGAACTTTGTGATCTATTTTGAACAAAGGTCATGATCCTAAGACCATTTTACAAATCATAAAAATATCACAACCAACAAGATCACGAGTAAAATGATCTTTTGGTAATGTCAAATCACGATCTTTTTGACCTAAAGATTCTATGCTCTTGCCCATACTAGGATTTCAGTCATATTCCAAGTACATAACCATTTTCAATATTCCAATCTCACAAAGACATACTTTGGATAGTTTACAAATTATTCATCACCTCTGCGAGTGGAACTGTGAGAAAAGCCATATACGAGGAAACGGGCTGTAATTTTGTCCCAACAAAGCACCGATCGGGCACGGAACGAACGCGGAATAATAAAATTACCGGTACAGCTGAAACATAATTTATTTACTATGGAAAAGTCATCCGAGATAATAGAAATTTCATTCCGAATTCAGAAATGCAGAAAATTGGAAAACTTTCCTCAGTGAACGGGTGTGATGAAGTACAAGAAAGTGAAAAATTTAAACCATCTTTATGTAAATGATAATACTATTCTCTCTCTCTCTCTCCGTATTTCTTGTGTAGTCGGAACGTTTTAGTATTATTGAATATAAATAACGCCATCGCTGCTGTTCGAAAAAATCGAACTGTTTGATACTTAAACATGAATTTAATTTCTGAAATCGTGGATTACAATATTTGTATAGGAGCACCTCAGGTCATTTTTGATAAAGAAAAAGGATGGAAAAAAGGAGGAAAAGAAGGAGATAGTAAAGAAAAAGGAAAAATACAAACATAAAGGAAAGAGGAAAATGAACAGTACGTAGAGGAGGTAAGCGAAATTTATTCTAGTAACCACAAAATCGCTGACTGAAAACCGTCTCAGGCTAGTAATAAGAATATTCGTCTATAACTCTTTTCAACTTGGCGAACTGATATTTTTTTTCTATGGAGGGACGGTTATAATTTTTCTAATTGCATCCTTTGTGCCGAGAGTTGGAACATTGAATGTGCTAATATTAAAATATATTCGTGCATAATTCATACTCCTGTAAAAGTAGTTATAACATTGTAAATTTTCGTATTACGTTATTGTTTAAATTTGAACCCCATATGGAAGTTACCGGTTGGTCTCAACTGTGTAATCCATGTATTTTTCTGTGAAGCTAGAATGTTGAGTAGTTTACATAAAAGTCTGAAATACGTAAATGACTAGCAAAATACTAGACGTGGAAACAAAATTTAATATTCTAAATGTAAATGTAAGGTCACTGCGGGCTAACTGTGGAGAATTATTTCTATTTCTGGATACTATAGAAACTGATTATGACATAATAATTCTCACTGAGACATGGATTTCAGAAATTGAGGCAAGCAGATATAAAATATCTGGATATAGCATGCATGTGGAAGAGAGACCTGGGATAAAAAAAATCAGGAGGGGTGGTGTTATATGTAAGAGAAACACTGAACCACAAAGTAGAACTTTGTGGAGGTGAATAATTTAACATGATAAAGGCTACAATTCAGATAAGCAGTAAGGAGAGCGAAACAATTACAGTCTATGGAGTTTATAGATTTTGGCGGCAAAATTTTCAAATTTTTCTGGATGAACTTGAATCAAAATTACAGATGAATACCAGTAAGCGAGTGGTTTTCGCTGGAGACCTGAATATAGATCTGTTTGCCTTAGATAATAATGGGCAGAAATATCTGGAAATTTTGGAAGGGTTGGGCTTTTTATGTAAACTGAAAGACCCAACTAGAATATCTCCCACTAGACAATCATGTTTGGATCATGTGTTCTTACGGCAATTGGGAACAAAGCTACACATCCTAAATTTTCAATGTAAGACACAGCCAGTAGCATTCTCCGATCATCATTCTGTAACTGTTTCATTTGCAATACACACGCAGGCAAAATGTATGGCAAAAGGAGTAGGAAATGAAAGAACTTCTATCATTAAAAAAATAAATTATAATTTTCTGAGAGAGAAATTAGCCGTATATGAATGGGACAATTTAGCCAGTATGAATGTTGATGAAGCCTTGCGGTTGTTTCTGGATGCCCTCTGTGGAGTGGTTGATGATGCTACCATAAAAAGTACAAGTTCAATAAAAAATCAAAAATGTGCGTCACGGGCAAGTGAAAAGTTGATAACCCTCAGCAAAAAAACACTAAAGTTATACAAATTAATGAAAAATTTCCGGATGAGCATTGTATTATTTCTGAGTATAAACAAATAAGAGAGCTAGTAGTCCAACAAAGCAGAAAAGACAAACTTTTTTATTATACAACCAAAATAGAAAAATTAGGAAAAAATGAAAAAAAGATTTGGCAACTTATTAAAACAGTTTTAGGAGAATCAAAAAAAAATATTGATGCAATAGCTGTTGGAAGTGAGGCAATAAAAACAGAGAATAATGAGGAAAGGATAGCAATGCATTTTAATAGTTTTTTTACTAATGCAGCAAAACAACTACTTGGAAAGATACCGGAGGTTGACCTGAGTAATGAATTAGTAAAGTGGGTGAATATGGACTCGTATGGCGAACTGCCTATTCTGCCCTTGGATGTGAGAGCAGCTATCAATCAGCTACAAAATAAAAACAGTGCTGGTTGAGATGGACTTACCTCTAAATTATTAAAAGAAATAATTTTCGAAATTGACAAACCCTTAGCAATAATTTTCAATAAATCCTTGGAAGAAGGGACTTTTCCTACTGATCTTAAAATTTCTCATATTATCCCTATCTTGAAACATGGAGACCCCACCAAAATTGAAAATTATAGACCTATTTCAATAATCTCTACCGTATCCAAAATATTTGAAAAAATAATCGAAAACAGAATTACTTCCTACTTGAATAAATAATATAACTTTTTTGGTGATTATCAGTTTGGATTTAAAGAGGAAATGGGAGTTGAGGATGCCTTAGTGAGTCACATAACAGAAATAACACAGCTTCTGGAGCAAAATAAAATTGTATCTGCACTTTACTTGGACACTGCAAAAGCGTTTGATACTGTCAACCATAAAATATTATTGGAAAAAATATATGACGTTGGTTTTAGGAGTAGAACATTTCAGTGGTTTAAATCGTACCTTACGGATAGAGAAAAAAAAGTAAAAATCAAAGAAAAACTTAGTCTAGAACTACCGGTTACTAGTGGTGCACTACAAGGTAGTGTCTTGGGCTCCATATTGTTTTTAATATATGTAAATGACATAGGGCGATCACCACTTCAAGGAAGATTATTTTCGTTTGCTGACGATACAGCAATAATATTTCATGGAAATACAAAAGAAGAAGTTATCAAAAAAATGAACAAAGATATAATTATTTTGAACAAATGATTTTTAGCCCATAAGCTTTTACCAAACTTGCAAAAAACACAGTATATAGTTTTTGGCTACAAAAAGATTGAAACTCTTAATGGGGAGGTTATCTGGCCCAACCAGCTATCCAAATCAGAAATAAATTTAAATATATTACAGCAGGTATCCAATACTAGATATCTCGGATTACAAATGGATCAGGGTTTGACATGGAAATTTCAAACTGAAAAGTTACACAAAAAATTGCAATATATAAATTATAATTTGTACCATTTAAAACAACACTTCCCAACTAATTATTTAAAGAAAATATATACATCCCTTTTTGAATCTTCCATCCGTTTTGGAATACTTCTCTGGGGGGGGGGGCGGCAGCATGCCATTTACAGCCGGACTAATAAAGTTTGATAGCACTAAACAAGGATTCAAGAATTTAAAAATTTTGAGGCTTCCAAATTTACATAAAACAGTTGTTCTCGCATATGGACTGAGAAATAGGGATAAGTTCGGCATACGAGTCCGAAAAGGAAAATCAACCCGGGTTGGAGGATTATTGAGCATTGAACAAAAACGATGGTTCAAATCAACAAGTAGAAACCAAATCGGGTATAAGTTGCCGGAAATAATAGCAAACATATCGTCAACTGCGCTGCAGGGGGCTGCTCCTGATGCAACTGTGGGGCAAATAAAGCGATCATGGCGCGAGTATTTAGAAATGAGAGAGGAATAAAATAGAAAAAATACATACATAAATAGGTAAATGAACTCCTCTCAAGGTAAAATAGATGGGTGCATGCGTTGGGGCCAACAGGTAATGACCATAATTAAGTTGTACCTATAGTCATAAGTATTAGATTTTGCCATACGCGCGTTGGCGCATCGGCATACAGATTATAATAAACTGTGTACTAAAATTATACCTAATAAAGAATTTGCTTGATTGATTGATTGATATTTGTAGTCGGTGCCGTTCGCATTGCTCCCGTTGTCATCACGCACGCGAGCCTTTGCAGGTGGTCTAGTTCCTCTCTGACTTTGCCCAAATGGACCCGGCCCCACCACACAATGGCCGCACATGTGATTCTGGGACGTATTACACCGGTATACATATATTCAGTGCATCATTTTGGGAGAGAGTCCCCAGGTCTTGCCGACAAAAATGCGGCAAGCCCCAAGAGCCTCAACCCCTTTCTTATTTTCCCTAAAACGTGATCCCTCCAGGAGGTTTTTTCATCAAGATATACTCCTAAGTACTTCACCTTTCCTGTGAGGGCTAACGGTCTTCCCTTGTATTGCACATTGATCAACTCCTTGCCCTTCCTTTTGTCGGTGAAAAGAGTGATCTCAGTTTTGTCCGGGTTTATCGATAACCCCTTTCCGCACACCATTTTTCTACTCATCGGAGTCCCCACTGCGTTAACTCCGCAATGGCCCCCGGAAATTTGCCCGTTACCACTACAGCCAAATCGTCAGCGTAGCTTTGTGTGTATATATTCTTTGACCATTTAACTCATCCAGCAAACTGTGCACCATTGAGCTCCAATAGGGGAGAGAGTACTCCTCCCTGTGGACATGCAGCTTCTGATGGTCGTTGCATAGATTTGATCTCGTTGGCATGTTATCTTAATCTCCCTGCTTCTAGCATATGTACTATCCAGCTTATTAAGCTTTCCTTCACTTCCCTTCCATTCAGGACTGTTTCTATTGATTCATGAGAGGTCGCGTCAAACGCTCCCTGTATATTGAATGCTGCCCGGACATAATCTCCGCCAGTCATCCCTCTCTCAGTTACCGTAACAAGTGAGTACAGTGATGATTTTACTGATCTGCCTGCCCTGTATGCGTGCTGGTTCTCATGTAGTGGGAACCTTTTCAGAGTAACCTTTCTTAGGTACCTGTCTATCAGCCTTTCCAAGCGTTTTAGTATGAATGAAGAGAGACTTATCGGCCAGTAGAATTTGGCCTCACAGGGATCTGTGCCTGATTCGGGCAAAAACACCACTCTCGCTCTCCTCCACGATTTTGGAATGTGCTCTAAGGGTAATGATGCTCTGAGGACACTAATGAATGGTCCCATTAGGGTCTCTAGTTCTGTCTGTAGGCAGACTGAATAGATTCCATCTGGACCCGATGCTTTGTATGGCGAGGATGTGTTACCGCCCAACATACCCTGTCTGATGTAACAATCCGTTCCGCTTTACCTACGGTTGGCTCCCGGCTCCGACTACGGAGATCTCTCCTTATCATTTTCCTTGCTAGTTTTCGTAGTTCTGTTAACTCAACTTTTAGGCGGGCTGTTTTCCTAGCTAGCTTTGCTAGTTTGTTTCGTTTTTTGCAAAGTATGAGCGTTTCACTTGACAAATTTTTTGTTCCTCTATTACCTGTGATTATTACTTCAAATTCCTTGACCGTTTCCTTCAGCGCTTTTATCAGTTTGCTGTATTTCTCCTGAATTTTGTTATCTTGCTTTTTTTGCCATATGTCAAGCCTTACTTTCAACACTTTTTTTGCTTCACTTAATTTTACCAACGAGATGTTTTTGTTTTTTACATAGGGGAGAGTTGCCCATATTGAACCGGTGCATAAGTTGGACCACCCTTAATTGCT
Source organism: Acanthococcus lagerstroemiae (assembly GCA_031841125.1). NCBI lineage: Eukaryota > Metazoa > Arthropoda > Insecta > Hemiptera > Eriococcidae > Acanthococcus > Acanthococcus lagerstroemiae. The sequence goes on from CM063107.1 coordinate 21,364,634, forward strand.
CGAGCCCTTCAATAGGTAGCGCTTTGGTTCTAAGATAAGTTATAGCTGGCTGTTTAACGATATTGCTCACACAGAGCACCGGCTTTGTGTTATCATTTTTAGTGAAAAAAATTTGCATGAAATTTGGTGCCTTGCAAAAAACGTGTATTTTCGGCATATTGAAAATTTTGAAAAGTTGATGGCGACCGGAAATAGAGTAAGTAGATGAAATATCTCAGTATATTGTTGATTTAGTCATTGTTTCAGCCATCTTTTTGTACAAAGAGATAAAACATTAACTGCATACATCTCTTTGCACGACCATGTTTGTGCGAAAAAGTCGTGGTTGCGTTAATTGGACCGAATTTTGTTTCTTAAGTTGGACCACCTCAAAATCGCATTATTTTTACATTATTTGCATTCTGTCACATACAAGGCCACTGACTAATGCAATAAAAAATGTGTAGCTCGGTAATTCTGCATTTTGAACAATAAGAAATGAAAACAAGGAAGTATCGCAAGTTGAACCGTTCCAACTTAGGATAACATTTTTCAGTTTTGATATTTCAACAGCCGTAGAAGCAGTGACTTAAAGAAAATAAACTTTTATATCTTTGTAAACCTTTTTACAGTGATATTAGTAATGATATTTCATCTCTATTGTTTTGATTCAGGCACCAGATCGCACGAAATACGGCCAGTGGGACGACGCGGACTTGGAACAGGCCTTAGCGGCATTGGATCGACAGGAAGGTGTGAATAAAGTAGCAAGATCGTATGGCGTTCCTAAAGCGACTCTGTTACGGCATTATCACAAGCAAAATGCTCGCAGTAATGGTAAGAAAAGTTTTGGTCGGCCGCCGACATTACTTGCAGAAGTTGAAGAAGAGCTGAAGAATCATATATTGTTGATGGAAGAACGAATGTTCGGACTAACACCGACTGAAATCAGAGAATTAGCCTTCGATATTGCCGAACACATGCAGCCAGGACAGCATCCGTTTAATGAATGTGCAGGGAAGAAGTGGTACTACAACTTCTTGCGACGGTTCCCTGAACTGAGTCTTCGAACTCCAGAGCTGACGTCAATGGCCAGAATAAAAGGATTTTCGAGAAAACGAGTCGAGGGATTCTTTGAGAAGTTGACCGAGCTTGTCAATAAATTTCATTTAGGACCTGAGCAGGTATTTAATGTCGATGAGACCGGGATTTCGACTGTTCAAAAAACAGTGTGGAAAATTGTAGGACAGAAAGGAAAATGACAGGTCGGTGGTGTGAAAAGTGCGGAGAGAGGAACAAATTCAACAGCAGTTTGTTGTGTCAACGTGACTGGTAATTATGTACCCCCGATGCTCATTTTCAAAATGAACAATAAGAGCCAGGAAGAGGTACCTTCAGCACTGGAAATTGGAAAGCCTCGAGGGAGTATTGTTCGCATTTCAGATACTGGCTATATCAATAAAGAACTTTTTCTGGAATGGTTGCGTCATTTTCAGAATCATATTAATTGCAGTACAGAGCGCCCAGTTCTTCTTCTTCTTGACGGCCATACAACCCACTCAAAAAATCTGCAATCAATAAAATTTTGTCGTGAGAATGGTATTGTTATGCTCCAGTTACCAAGTCACACCACCCATCAATTGCAACCGTTGGATGTTACCTTTTTTGGTCCTCTTCAAGGATACCTCGCCAGTGCTGAGAAAGGATGGTTAATTGAAAATCCTGGTAAAACCATATCCATTTACCAAATTCCGACTCTATTCAAAGAGGACTATTATAAAGCGGCGACTCTCGGCAATGCTGAGAGTGCATTTCGCGGTTCTGGTATTTGGCCAATTGATATGCTACGTTTCTCGGAACATGCATATGCTGCTGCGGATGCGATGAATGTTGATCCTGAGGCCGAAAATGATGAGGATGATTTTGAAATCGTGAATGTCGAAAAGTGAATGAGGATGCAGTAAATGTAGCCGCAGCAGATGTGGAGCCAGATCCACAACCGACATCATCATCGGTGAAAGACATAATCCAACAAATCTCGCCCGTACCCACAGTGCCAACTACTTCCAGTGGTAAGAAAAAGCGAGGACGTCCACTTCAAGAAGCCGAGAAATTGACGTCGAGTCCCTATAAAAACAAATTGGAAGAAACTGAGCGTACAAAAGCGTGAGTGTCCATTTTATGTGCTCAAAACTATTTAGGTTCAAATATCTTATTTAGGCCTATCTTCTGGTTTACAGAGAAAGAGAAGCTCGAAAAAAAATGGTCCGGCCGCATCTCAGAAACAACCTCATGTCAGAAAAACTATGAAAGCATCTGGAGTTGGAGAATCAGCTCCCAAGAAGTATAGGTATCATTTTTTTTACCTGTAGCATTTGTCGAGTAGATGAATTTCAATTTTTTTTTTTCTAGATCCACTTTGGCAAGCAAACGTTTATGTTTGGACATTGGTGATGATGCTCGCCCAAGTACTAGTGGATCTGTCAAGTCCGCTGTTCAGCCTAAGAGAAAAAGAGGTCGACCGCGCAAGCTACCTTCAAGTGACGATTCATCCAGCTCGGATGAAGAGATTGCTCCTGTTAATCTAGCATCGGACTCACCTGATGAGGAAACGTTTTCAGACATTGACCAAGAGAAATTCGAACTTTTTGTAGGGGGTTACTACATAACGGAATTCTCTTTACAGGAAGGCAAAATGCCTACTAAGCGCTATATTGGTTGTTTACGAGAAATGAACAACGAGAGGGGGTTGGCTTATTTTGAATTTTTACGGCACAAAAAATACGGGATTTTCCACTTTCTTGATAAACCCGATTTGGAATGGATTCCTGTCTCCTCTGTTGTACAGCATGTCTCTGGTGTTAATTTAGGAACGACCTCACGTCAGAACCGGCAGATTGCTTTCCCGCTGCTTGACATCTGCGATTATAACATATATTAGGGCACTGTATCTGCTCATATTTTTCAAACCATTACCATTAATGTTTATTTTTGACTTATAGCCTAATTTTATTGACTCTACATATTTTGAAATACAATTTTTCAGCATTTACACACTTTTCATCCTTTTTTTATGCCTGGTCCAACTTTAGAACCTATGGTCCAACTTAAGGCACGGCTCTCAAATTGGACCACCTCTGGAACTTTTTCTTAAAACTTGTCTCCACAGCGTCCTAATAATCATGGCGTTTTCAAATGTTTATCGAAGGTAGCCAGTTGTATGCCCTTTCCAGTGATATAGCACACTTCAAATTCCGTGCAACGACGGCTGATTTAGAAGCCTCCAAAGAAAAAGTGGTCCGACTTGGGCAACTCTCCCCTACATATTTTTTATCGCATTTTTTATTTCAAATCTCCTTGGGAACAATAGGTGAATTTTCAACGCCCTATGATCGGAGGAAAATTCCAAGTTTTTTATAACCGAAATATTTTTGACAGTCCTGTTATCATTCACTAATGCAAAATAGATTTCATTTTTTGTTACCCCGTCTGGTGATGCCCAAGTCCATTTATCTTTTTTCCTTTTCTCGTAGAAAGTATTCATTATCATTAGTTTTTTATCTAACGCTAAAAGTAACTATTCTCCGTTGGAGTTAGTTGTTTTCCCAGAACAAAATTTGCCAATGCAATTCCATAAGACTCTAACGTGTTCAAAATTCTTAAATCTTTGAATTCTCAAGACGGCAGAGATTATTATGTATCAAGATCACAGTGCATAGAAATTTTGGTGTGTGCCTGCACACCAAAACTATCCAACATTCTAGACTGGTTCTGTTGTGTGAAAGCGTCAATATAAACGAGTCTCTTTGAGCTCATCGACCGATATTCAGCCGAATCGTGGGAATGGCCGATATCGGGTCGATAGCAAGCACGTGTGACACCTCTCATTGTAGTACGTGTCTCAAGAATCTGATTACTGATACCGACACGATATCGGTCCGATATCCGACATCCGTGTGAAAAGGGGCATTAAAGTGACAAGAATACTGCACACAATCAAATCAGCATCCGGAAAAATAACCCAGTAGCTTAAAGGTGCGCAGTAAGGGGTTGACGCGTTTGGTGGCTAACCGACGGTGATTTTCGCGCCGCGTGAATCGTATTTCCATAATGTTAGCGAATAAAAGGAGGCGGCTAAGCGAGCGAACATATGGAATCATAATTAGGCGCGAAAAACCACGCGGTCGCTTTTTTCTCTCATAATTCAACGTTAATCTAACCCAACGTGTAGCATGTGAAAACCTTGGCGATCATTAGTCCCTAATATCCAAGGCAGGCGGCGGCGAATACACCTAAAATATTCGGGTTTTACAGACCAGAAGCGGGAGAAGCGTGCTCACGCAGTAAAATTTATCTTTTCGACCGGCCCGCGCACTGAATATTAACCTGGTCGAGTAATTTCACGCGAGCCTAGTCGAGCGATATATGTTATTTTAAAAATTTAGTCTTCGTCGCCGCAGTCGCATATTAAGCACGTCGGTGAGCGGCGCCGAGGCGCGAGCGAAAAGCTCGTAAACGCTGAAGATTATTTTCGGAAAACAACCCGAAAATGGTTGAAATGTTCGGCGGTTATTTTGGAATACGTGATTGGATTAAAATTCACGCCGACATTCTCGCGGTTACGAGAAAGTATAATATGCCTTCTAGCGAACCCAGCAGGTAGAGTTCTTCGCCTCACTCTGCCCCGGCCTCGCATTCCCGAGATAATATCATAAAAGGTTAGGTGTTGCGTATATACGATTCGATGTAAAAAGCTCAAGCTCTCGATCTCACAATATTGCAACGTCTCTTTTTTTTTATCGGTCTCGAGAGTGCCGCTCTCGACGTCGTCTTCTACCATATTACAGGTTTTTACTTCATTTTTTGTAATGTTTCGCAATTATTTCATCATTTCAGCTCCCCACTCGCAAGGAACCTAAAAAAATTTCAATATCGAAGTGCTTCCGGATTCCTCGACGACCTTTCTCGGGTTTGTGTTCTAAATTCACGGACGATTTACTTATCTCTCAAATGCTGCCACATTGGGCATCGTCGGCTCGCTGAACGGAATTTCAATTACTGGGGATCTGGTTGCAGGATCAGAGGTCTACTCTCGGCTCCAGTCACATTCAGAGAAAGTGATGGAAAGAAAGAAAGGAAAATTCCGAATAGAATTTGACGAGACTGCGCTACACGTAATTAATTAGACTTCTTAGAGGCGAACTAGACAGAACGTGCGGTGCGATGCCCTCGTCCCCGCCTGCATAGTTTCGTGTTCTTATGCGGATGAACTGGCGATGAGAATGTCATCTAGATACGCGCAGTTAGAAACGTGAAGCGCTAAAAACAGGGGCGAAGTGGGACCAGACAGGCCACGGGAGAAATCTGTTTTGCAGGCAAGCCAATACTCAAAAGTTGTACGTCTTTATCGAAAGGGGCTCCTTTATCGGTATGGAATTGAGGGCTGGGGATTATACTAGGCAAAATTACCTTTTGAAAATGAGACCTTAACCAGCCCTGAAACGTCACAGGGAAGTGTTTTTCGGCTATTTGCAGTTGTGGTACAAGAAAGCTATGTTTTAAGAAAAACGCGTTTGAAAGTTTGCAAGTGATCGAGAGTGAAAACTTCCTTTGAGAATCAACAACCTAGGCTTTTGCTGTTTCTACGAATTTCCTACTCTGAAGCTGGAAAGGAGTTAGATATCGAAGAACGGCAAAGTGGAGGTGAATTAGCAGGGTTCGTACTATCCAAAACGCTAAAAACACAAAAATCGATCGACCATTTTGTTAAAATTCAGAAAAGGGGTTCTGCAGCCAAAACTAAGATCAACAAAGTGGGCCTTTTCGATAGAGACGTACACAAATATAACATTCTTCGTCATTATTGTCTTTCTCTCATTCCCCCCCCCCCCACAAATGTAAAAAATGATATTTTTTTACAACGTTTTCTACAGTTTCACATTTTCTTCTGATAACTTAAAATTAGCCAAATTTTTTCGACTTAGCACAAAAGCTAGACTTCTTGAGATAAAAATTTTTGTCTTTTCCATATGAGAGTTCAAATGCGGAAAGATAAAGTTTCTTGTAATTCTATTTTTGTGTTCTTTCAGGATGATTGGGAGTTGAAAGTGAAAGTATGTTCTCATAAAATGGGGTACAAGTATATATTAACTTTATCAAATTAAAATTAATTTTTTTGAATATTACCTGTCCTGCTAATAGGTATATCGACTACAAAAGCTCAAAATCTGAGTGGATCTAGGAAGTAGCGTAAAAAGAATATTTCTGAAGGAAGGGGAGGGGGGTATTTCTTATAATCTTGTACGTAGAAGAATAAAAAAAATACTCTCATAGTAAAACTATAGTTACGAGCAAAGCGAGTGAATTTTTTTAAGACGATTCAAGTCGTACAAATTGGTGATGTTCAACTTTTTTTTTTTTAACTAGGAGGAAAGGGGAGATTTATACCCATTTTTTAAATTTATTTACAACGTTCGTAAGTGCAGAGGCTCCCGAAAGCCATCCCACTCCCGCCCATTTTTGGGCATACGCCTCCACGTAACCCTTTCATTTTCCTTTATCTCATGCTATAATCTCTGTGATAGTCGCGCTAATATTCTTTAATGAGTTAGTCTATCCATCAAACTGCGGGTCTGCCTTTTGGCTTTTTCTTATCCTTCTATCCTGACGCAGGCCCAATCGGGGTATTTCCGGAATTGGAGGTGCGATGTCCCGGGGCCAGTTTGGTATGCGTGCATCGCCATACGCTCCACTATTATCATCCATTCTACGGTATCAATTCAAGTAATTCCCCCCGTCCCCCCTCCGCGGTTAACTGTGATGCATGGAAATGCTCGAAGGTAGTTTCCCGATACGCATCGAACGTGCGAAAACGATAATTGCACCTACCACCGATCATGGCGTAGGTGGGGTTATCGGTTTGCCAGCGGTGTCGATGCGTCTGGTCGAGCTACCTTCGAGGGTAACGAGTCGTTTTGAGCTGGCCGATGCCCTTTGTACGATACAGATGTTCGCGTATGTTTAGCGATTTTTTATAGTTTGAAATTCGACGTACATTCCTTATGTCGTAAATCCGAAGTTATCAAAACTCAAATACCGTAATTCGTACTTTTAACGTGTAGTTCGTTATGTTCGCTACCGCATTAATGATCTGATCGTTGTCGATATGTAAGTCGTGATCACGGATATCAGGGGAGGGCCGGGCCATGGCGATACACCACGGAATCATATCCATCGCCGCTATTAAGATCGTCTTGGACGAGTAAAACACCGCACTGGATGCTGCAGTGATGCTCCGAAGGGACCCACCAAGGGGCCTCCAGCCATTAACCAATAGATGTTTTGCCTACGTTTTTTCACACCTAAGTTACTCTCTGGATATTCGAAGTGCTCATACTGTCAAGAGCCGTTCAGATGACGCTGATGATGCTGCCGTTCAAGTCCGGAAAGATCCTGGTTACCTAAGTTTTGTCGATGGGCCACAGTGTTCACGTGTTCAATTATTGTTTTCTGCCACTACGTTTGAAAAGAAAAACGTCAAATTTTGTTATTTTTTATTGCTTCTCAAAAATGGGAAAGGGGGTGTTAATGTTTCTTCCTATATTATCATACATGTGTTTCAGTTTCTCACGGAAAATATCCAACACGGGGAGAGCTCTTCTCGTCGGTTCATATCTCAAAGGTAACGATACATTTACAATTGTTTACCCTTAGATCGTGTATTGTGGGTTTTGGGATTAGCTGAATGTTGCTGACCACACGTATTTTCGCTAATTTGTATTTATTTAATTGTATTTGGCGGGATAAGGTGGCCCATTAATTAGGCCTTGTGCCATGGGGTTAACTCTTATCCCACCTTATCTCCCTCCCCTTCTCATTGGTTTCGTACCGGGAGTAAATCTATGTTCCTAGTCAATTTGATTCGTCTTCATTTGTTACCATTTTAAATTCATTTCTTGCTGTGGTCAGCACCCGAAGTTTCACATCCGTAGTAATTGTTGCTTTCGCGTCTGGTTTGTGTTTGAGCTCCCTGTTCTCCGTTATTAATAATTTTGTTCTTTATCATTGTTATGTCCCCCTCGCCTTTTGTTATGTTATGCTTATTTTTTATTTGTTATTACATTTTCTTAGTTGAATGGCATCCCTGTTTTTTGATTTTTGCTGGAGACGTTCCTCCATTACACAGCTATGCTGCTTCTCAGATATGAGTGCTGGTCTGGGAGCGTTGTTCCCAGTTTCCCATGCCTCAACTGCTCACGCCCAACGCCCTGCATATCCTCATTTCCATTTTTTAACAGTATACCCCCATTTTATGTAACTTGGCATTTGAAATTTCATCTTTCCATTCTATCCCCACCAATTTTCTCACCATATTGATCTGTGCACAGTTTTTAGTTTCATAATCTGCTTTTTTGTGAGAGATCACATCTGAGCCCTGTAAGTAAGAATTGGTAACATTGAGTATGCCATGTTTTCACTTTAAGACAGGCGTTTAGATTCCCATGAAAAATTTGCTTGCATGCCCAGATTCCAGCCTTTTTTAATACGTCGTTTCATTTCTTTGTCACTTATGTCATTGAAACGTATACAATCTGCCCCAAGTATTCAATTTCTTTCATCTCCTCCATTTCCTGACCGTCTATTATGAAAATATCCATCCCTCCTTTCAATAATGTTAGTTCCCAATACTTCTTTAAAATTCTTTCAGACTATTTTACTCAGCAAGTCTTCCAGAAAAAACTCTTTCGAATTTGTATACGATTATTATTCCTGACTCTGTGAAGACTTTTTCAAGACTCTTCTAAACTTTTACTAGACCCTTCAAAACACGTTGGGCTGAGCAAAAAAATGGGTTAGTGTCCATTTTGGAGTGCGAGTGAACTTGGTTATATTCCTTTTGTAGGGTGTGCCAATTCACTTTTCCTTCTGCTGTGTTCCAGAGCGCTTTCGGCTGTTATGCCATCATCAAGTTATGTTAGGTATCTATCTAGGAAGGATGTGAAATCAGTAGCTCATGTTGTCGCGGAATTATCAGTGGGAATAACACGTTTTTGTCTGTTCTCTTAGATGATAAGACGTATTAACTTCTAATTGATGTTCGCCACTTAATGTTGAAATACTTAATTGAATGGACATATCGTCAAAGTTATGCAAGCAATACCGGGGGCCATATACAGTGCTCTCTGAGATACACAACAATATTTATGTAGTTGAACAAGAAGGGGGAAGCACGCGTTAGGGTTGCAGTGGGACGGAACGCAGAATTGATCACCGGCCGCGGAGGATCATCAATCATTGATGCAAGAAGAGCTCGTGGGAAGTACATTTTATTTAGTTCGAATTAGTTGTTTTTTTTTCTTTCTTTCTTCCTTTCTTTTTTTTTCTCAAAGTCTTTTTATTGTTTGTAAATTCAGTTTTTGTTTAATTTTGTATCCCACTTTATTTGATTTTGTAAGTACCTTTAAGTTTCAATTTGTGTTTATTGTTTTGTAAGCCTGTGCCGCCGCCCTTGTCCAGTCCCTCTAGTCAATGTAACCCTATCTTGGGTTTCGTTGTCTCTTGTGATTGGGGGGACCACATGTATTTATCTGTTGAAATAGCTACAAAAATTTCAAGTTGAATAAAATTTTCATGCCAATTTTAGGTCGACCAAGAATTGGCAAATCCATGTCGAATTTCAAATAACAATAAAAACTCACCTATTCATCTTACCGCGTTCCAGTTTTCAGATTCATAGTTCGTTTTACTTGATCTTTCATGATGTAATAAGCGAAATTACTTCGGAGAGATGACAAATAATTGGCAACCATGCCAAATTATGTTAGCTCGTAATTTAAAATAAAACTTTACAGCCGTTGGTTACCATTGACATTTATTTTTACAATTTCTCAGGCCAGTAATGTCATATTTCTTCAACTTTGTTGACTAATAACTGGAAAACGGTTAAGAATTTACTGATGCTAATTCGGTGTAACATACAGGGAAAAGTTCTGAGTAATCTACTGTGAAATACCAATGCAAAACATCTTACTATTTGCGGTTACTGGCTAACAAAATTGCTGATTTTTTCCTCGTTTGAAACGCACTTGAGCTAATGGTTATAATCAGGGGGTACAAGTGGGGTATTGCTCTCGGCCAGCTTGGTTTGCTCCTGGGGAAGTATAATTCCGTTCGGCTCCACCCTGTCAGTGTGCCCTCCAAAAATTCTATGTGCCCCAGCAGAAGTCATGTTTGCCCCTGCTAATACAACAGGCAGGTTACAGCTCTGCTTGGGTTAGTTTTGAAAACCAATATCTAAGTCGAGCGCGCTGATAGATCTCTCATTAAAAGTCTACTGAGAAATAGTTCATTACGTAGCAAAAGAGTGCCAATAATGAGGTAGCATCACGTTTACTTATAGAAATTAGAAAATTACTCCACTGATGATGGCATAACAGCCGAAAGCGCTCTGGAACACAGCAGAAGGAAAAGTGAATTGGCACACCCTACAAAAGGAAGAAAAAAAATGGGTATTTCGTAATCTGTTTCCTACCTCAGATAGGGGGGGGGGGCATATCCTCACAGTTTCCTAAAATTTTTCAGACGCATTTTATTCTTCAAAATTCTTTAAGACCATCTCTAAATTATTTCAGACTCTAGAAAGACTTTTTTAGACTCTTTTAGAGTGTTATAAGATCCTTTAAAACTCGTCGAGATGATCAGTAAAATCGGTATTTTTAACTTTTCTCCGGAGGAGAGTGAGGAAGGAGGGAATATACGAGTATCTTCGACACTTCCTTGAAATTATTTCAGATTATTTTACTCTTCAAGAACCTTCCAGAATTTTTCAAGGCTACCTCGAAAACTTTTTCGGATTTAAGATTATTATTCTAAGCTCTACTAACTTTTTCAGCTCTTTCAGACTTCTACAAAACTCCGTAACACTTGCTCAGATGAATTTATTGTAATACGGATACTTTCAACTTTTTTACGAGTTCGAGAGGGGAGGGGATATACCCTCATAAATTTTTAAAATTCGGTCAGGCGTACCTTATTCTTCAAGATCTATCCGGAATTGTCCCAAATTATTTCTACAGCTTTTTTGGACTTGTTTTAGATTATTAGCTGACGCTTTACAGAGACTTTTTCAGACTTTTTCCAGACTCTTATAGACCCATTCAAGATTTTTGAAGACTCGACTGGGCACTAAAACAAACAAGTTTGGAAAAACCTTAAAGAGCCTAAAGAAATATTGAACCCAAGCATGTAAGTAAGCTGGAAAAGTTCGTTTCAAAAATCTCAATGAAACATAGAATCGTCCCAAAAAGTTTCAGTCACTTTCGTAAGAGTCCTAAAGAAGTCTTGGGAAATCTAAATCAGGATTGGAAAAATCTCGATGAATTTCGAGGTGTTTTCTACCCATCTGGATGATTTTCAATAAATATTGAATAAGTGTAAAAAGGTCTCAAGTAGTCCTAATGATGTCAAGAATACCTAATCTTTAAAAATCTGAATCAAGCAAGGAATAGTCTTGAAACGATCCTCGGCAATCCTTAAAAATGACGAAAATATACCATTAAATAGACCGCGGGATTTCCTATAGGAATCTACCTTGACCTTCTTCTCGGCAACAAGTGAAATTAACACATTTTGGAATTAAATGCTTCAATTAGATTTTCCATTTGACCCCGATTCGAGCCTAAATTCGACTTTTTCACCGTCCAATGGGCCAGTTTGAAACTGTCAAAAAACTGAACAACGGATCAGAATATAGAGGGTGTGTAGGCCTTTGATTCTAAAAATTCTATACAGTCTTCGGCACCGCCGCGATTTAGGCTTCAAAATCGAAACGCATCCAAATTCGATCCCTTCAAAAGGGCAAAATTAGCTTCATTTTAGAAAACTGGACAAAGTATCAGGATAGGTTTTATGAATTGCTGAGTTCAAAAATGGATCCGATTTTCGATTCAACCTCAATTACTGTCCCAGATTCGACAATTCTTCCTTCAAATGGGTTAATTCGACTTCGCCGAAAAAATTAATCGAGGTATCGGAATTCGAAATAAGAATTTCTTGCATCCCTGATTTCGAAAAAACTGACTGGTTTCATTACAGTTTACGAAAAGAAGATATAAATTAATAAAAATTTGTTTACATAGTTTTCAAAGACGAGGCATCTTTTTTTGATGTTAGTTTGGTCCCACCCCTCACGTAGCCTTCATCAGGAGTCATAACCTAAAGAATAAGGGCATGTACTTCAAATAGACGAGATTGTCCTAGGATGAAGCACTTTTTTTTCTAATGCCAGTTTTTCCTAATGTAGGAGACTAGAATGTATGAAAACTTGATGGAGGGTTCTTTGGACTGCCTACAACCTATTCCCACAATTTTGGGTCATTCGCCCTAAAAAACTCTTTCCTCACTAATTAAAATTGTGAAGAAAAGTCGAATACGCCATCTTGAGGTATATGTTCCTAAGATGGCGCTTTTTTTTAATTCCGATTTCTCAAAGTGTATGGGTCCAAAATGTATCAAAATTTTATGAAAATTTTATTGGACTGTCCACTACTTATTCCTAAAGTTTTGTATCATCCGCTCTGAAACTGTTCCACCAGTAATTAGAGTTGTGAAGCAAAGTCAGATGCGCCATCTTCAGACATAATATATTCCTAGGATGGCGCACAATCAAATTTCAAGTAAAATTATACAAAAACATACTCGAGCTACACTTGTTTGATTGTCACCTCATTCCACTATTTTCTTTTTCATGCTCTATTTAGTAAATTTCCATCATTACTGCTTTCGTTTTTGGGGGCTGTTGCTGCGTCATCTTAGGACGAGTTATATCCATTGGAAATTTAAATCATTATTAATAAACAGTAACCCAGACTGAAAATGCGATTAGTTCATTAGCAGGTTCGGAGACAACGGGTCTCCTTGCCTAACTCCTCTTTCTATTTTGAAGCATTCTCCTTTTCTATCCGTCTTGACATAGGCTGTTGCCTCTTCATACGTATTTTGAATTATCCTAATTATTTTTTCACACACTCCCTGGTTTCTTAGAGCCTTCCATAAGAAGCTGTGGCTAATGGTATCAAATGCTTTTTCGAAGTCGATAAAAAGTAGGTGCATTATGAAGTTATATTCGTTTGCTTTCCCAATCAGCTGTTTGATGGTAAAAATTTGGTCGATTGTGGAATGGTCTTTTCGGAAGCCGGCCTGCTCCACCGCTTGCTGTGAATCCAGCTGCGGTTTCATAAAAATGTTTCCCATGTTGGAAGTAAGGCTGATTGGTCTGTAATTTTTGATGTCCTCTCTTTTTCCTTTTTTAAACAATACAATGATTTCAGCCTCCTTCCATTGCCTTGGTACATTTTCAGTTTTCAAAATTATGTTAAAAAGTTTTGTCATAAAAGTGGTTAGCTCCTCCGCAAAAAGTTTGAGGGTGTTGTTATCTAATCCATCTGGACCTACAGCTTTATCGACTTTTAGACTTTTAAGCGCTTGTTCTATTTCCACTTCTAGGAAACCCGGGAAATCTTGGTAGCCATGGGAATCCATTAATTTCGCGGAACAGTCTCTCTTGTACCTGTTCTTGTTCACGTCCTCCTTTTTTGCCTCATTCTTCTTGCTATAGAGCTCTCTATAGAAGTTCGTAGCTATTTCGACAATGCCTCTTCGCTCGTGTATGTTTTGACCTTGCTCATTTTGCATGCCCGGAATTAGCTTTTTATCGCAGTGAATTTCTTTCTTTACTTTTTTTAACCGATCTACTTTCTGACAGAATATTTGCTATCCGCTTTGTGTTAAAATCGTGCACGTCCTTCCTTATTTGCAGTTTAACTTTTTTCCTGAGAAAAAGGAATTCTAATTTTTCCTTTTGAGTCCTCCTTTCCTTCCTCTCCAATTCATCCCTTTTCTCAATCAGCTCTTTTGTTTCCCTGGTCAACTTGTCGTCAGTTTTTAAGGAAGCCTTCGCTATCGCAAATTTTTCCACGGTGGCTTTGATAGCCCTTTCTAGTCCATCATATAAAGCTTGTACCATCTCACTTTCCTGGACTGTACTATCCAGCTCCTTTAAATGCATACGTAGCTCCTGGCGTGCCTGGGGCCACCTATGCATGGGTATAGATTTTTTCTGTGGCGCCGGTTTTTTGCTATTTTTAAATTTTGCCCTCTTTGGAAAGCTGAAAACCCCCCTACAGAGCCTATGGTCCGAACCAAAGTGGAATCCAGACAGGGTTGTCACATTTTCGACTATTGCCATATCATCCACCAGTAGATGGTCGATCTCATTTTTGTATTTCCCCCCCTGGACATTGCCAAATCCATTTGAGTTTTTTATTTTTTTTTGAAAAAGGTATTCGCAATTTTTAGATTATATTTCGCACAAAAGTCCATCAATCTTTCCCCGTTATGGTAAGTTCATTAGCAAGGAGATAAAATTTCGAACAGACTGTGGTATTCACATTTATTTTTTGTGAAAATACAAACTTGAGAGGAAAAATTAAATTTGCACACACAAAAACAACAAGATGGTATGACAAAAGCAAAGCAATCCTCTGGGAGGGTGTTTCTACGTTAAAAGGGCAAAGACACGAAGTACTAAGTCGGTGTGAAGTCAGTTTTGACATCAATGTTTTCAGTTGCAAGAAATTTGTAGTGCGTCATCTTAGAACACACTCGCCTACATCAGTCTATCTCTGACTGAAGGCCAAAAATTTAACTTTGATTCCTTCAAATGAGTATACTTGATCCAACTTGGAAAACTGAATAAATTATCCGACTTTTTTTTGTCTCGTTGCATTTTATTTTTAATCGAACTCCCTTTTGGGTCCCAAAACTGACTTCTTCTTCGAGAAACGTGAACAAAATATCGAAATAAGGGTTTTTCGAGTCGCTCACTTCGGAAATCGAATTAGTTATTCGATCGGTGGGGTTGAAATGCATTCCGCCTCCTTATCTTCTTAGGCTGTTCATCATCCAGTTCTGTGTTTTAGTTCGTTTATTGGTCCAAAATTTGCTTTGCATTATCTCTCAGTCTTTCTGTATCCCTGATCTAGTCTCTCTCACAATTAAGACTCGTCTTTTGAAACCAAAAGCGATATTTTATTCCCGTATACCGTTGCAGCGCACGAAATATTAAATCATCTTTAAAAATTCACATTAATGAAGTTTTTTTTTTCTGACTACAATTTCATACTTTTTATGGAAAGTTAAAAAATGCCTCCGTTGAGTAATTCGCGATATTTAGTACGAACGGTGAATTATCGGAGTTCGAATTCCAAACACAGCGCGTGATTTCTCACCCGGGTCAGCAGTGGGGGTGCAGAAAATGAACCATCGAAGCGACGAAAAAGCGAACATTTCGTATTCACCCGCATTTCCAGCCGCACATTTCGTTTAATCGCGAAGAAAAAACGTCAATAATGTAATTCGCCGCTTCGAAATATCGCATCGGCATCGCCTTCGCTCGACGTAAAAAATTAAAATAACAAAAATTAGCTTGCAGAAAAATACCGAGCGGTAAATTAAATAAACGATAGACTGTATTTAAAAAAAATAATAAAAAACGGATAACGATGTAAATTAAAATAAACAAAAAGGCGGGGGAATGACTGATGAAAAAAACTGGGTCTAGTGTGCGTGTGTATTTGGTTAGTTTGTTTCAGTTCTCCTATTATCGCTGGAAACAAATCTATCTCGTTTCATTAGTATGAATGTGTGCTTACCAATTTGAAAGCACACGTTATTTCAAACATTAGGTAATTCCGAACAATCATTTCGAATTATCTCGAGGCAGGCACACGTATAATTGCGGTACTGCATATCATATCAATGGTTTCATTTTACACTCACGATTTTTTACACCCGGATTTTCTGCAAAAGTACAAAGTACATTTATACGAGGACGCTTGATATACACGTCGTTTTGATTACGCGCGATGGTACTCCAAATATTATGGTGCATTAGGTCGGTGTACCGATCAGTAGCAACTCTTCAAATTTTGGGTAATTAGGTCATTAACCAGAAAATGAGAGTATTTTGTTACCAGACAATTTTGAACCCTAACTTTCAATTTATTTTTTATTATTATTCTCATTATTATTATTATTATGACAAACCTAGATAATGAAATGGTAACCAACAGAACAGACATAGTCGAAAGCACAACCAAATTCTATCAAGAACTATACACGAATAGAGGTAACTACACAAGTAGGAAACAGAATGACAGAAATGAAGAGGAAAATTTCCCACCTATACTTAAAGAAGAGGTATAAGAAGAGAAATACAGCCCCAGGCCCAGACAGGGTCGAAAATGAAAGTATCAAGAACATCGTAGATGTTTTAACAGAACCGCTAACTAAAATATTCAATAAAATAATAGAAACAGAAAGTATCCTGGTACAGTGGAACGTGTCGGAAATAATTCTGCTGCCAAGAAAGAAAACAAGTGTGATATGGCGAACTACAGACCTATAAGTCTTTCGTCCAACACTACCCGATCACTCTCGTCTGCAGCATGTGAATTACAGGGATGTTTCCCAGAATTTTTTCAATCAAAAATACGAAAAACCCCCTAGTCCAAATAAAAAAAGTAGAAAAGAAAAGAGAAATCAAATCGGGAATGTTTCGGGAAACGCTTAATATTATCTGGAAATTGAGAATCACTACTGAAAAACCATCCAATGTGATAGACAACCAATATCTGACCAAAAACCCAAACTGGTACATTAGCCCGAACCAACATCCTAAAACTGGCGTGATTGTCGCGTTTTTTTTTGTTTTTTTTTTTAAATAGCTGATTATTGTCGCGTTTTTTTCTTCCCTGTTTCATTTGCGCATGAACCACCCTTATTTTCGCATGATGAAAAATCGCACCCCTAATTATTCAAGGGATGAATCAGCTTGGGCGTAGGAAAATTCCGAAAATGCTCTCTAGGCTAGTCCCGCAGCCGTTCAAAAGATTTCTACTTGACTTTTTGTACCCTGTGTTTCAAAACGTGCGCGCATGTTGGGGGGGGGGGGTTCGCGGATTTCATAAGTGATAACCTGTCTTAAAGGTTCTGTATGTGTGAAAATTCAGTAACATTCATTCGAACTATTTCAAGAATCTTAGAAAATGTTTATATTTTGTACACATCTCTGTCAAGAAGGTCCACTTGGTCTTGTCGGTATGAAGTCGAGGGGCGGGGGTCATACTAGACCGAATTACCTTTCGAATGAGACCTTAACCAGCTGTGTAACGTTACTGAAAGATATTTTTTCAGTCTTTTTGATAATGAGGTACAGAAAAGCTATATTTTGAGAAAAATCATTTTGGAAGTCCGCAAAATGATTGAGAGTGAAAACTTCCGTTAAGAAGAAACCTGGAGTCGACAACCTGGGCCCTTTTTGTTTCTATGCATTTCATACCCGGGAGCTTGAATGGAATGAGACCTCAAAAAATGGTACACCAGAGCTGATAGAACCAAATCGCTAAAAACCCAAAAATTGATTTTTTGGTCGAAATTAAAAAAAAAATCAGCTGTACAGCCAAAATTGTGATCGCCAAAGTGGGCCCTTTCGACAGAGATGTACGCATTAAATTAGTGGGCATAACCAACCTAGTATTCAAAGAAGTCCGCCCTTGACCAAAGGAGGGGGCGTTAGTGAGCATTGAAAAATCTGGAAAAGTCAGGGAATTTGATCCTCGGAAGAAAGTGGACAGCTTGTGAAGAGCGGTGGATAGTCAATACGTGGCTGATTTTTTACTTCGTTTATGGAATAATGTGAAAAGAAATCCATTTTTACTTATTATTATATAATATTTCTCTAGATAAATCGAGGAAAGCTGAGTCCGAAGAGTTCGATGAACGAGAGAACCTGAATAAATTGTCAGAATCTAGGTAAATATTGTATGAATATGAGATTTGAAAATCTTATGAAATACTTGTAGGAAGAATAGGAAGGTGATATCAGTGGGTCAAAATATGTTCAAAAAAATTATGAAAGTCTCAAGTATGTTAGAGGATGCAGAAAGCAGGGTGGAACTTCAAAAAAGCAAAGTGAATGGAGTCCCCTTGTGACAATATCAAATACTAGATGGAAGTGATACGATGAATTACCAGAAGACAGAATCACAAATGAATACAAAATAAAATTTATGTCTCTATAGGCAAGGAGTGCAATGACGTTATCAGTGTACGAGAATGAGGCCTCAAAGATAAATGAGTGGGATCCCCGCGATGACTTTGCTAGGAGAAGAAAATCATTCCGGCTATGAATTGTGATTATAATTGAAAGAGTATCAATATGAAATATTGGGAAGAGTTGTTTATTTAGATCAGTTGAGGTGCATTAAAGAAGAAATATATTCTTTTAATTTCAAGCAATAGAATATAAGGGAATGAAGGATATAGAGAATGTTCTTCTCGGTGTTTTAAGAATCATTCATCCTCAATCAGCGTGATTCAAAACTGATTAAGTACAGAATAACAACCGAGCAGTGAAAAATAGGAGGAAAGGTGAGATGAAGGTTTTTGTTTTTGGTTCAAGTAGGAGAGAATTGGGAATAAGATAGTAGAGCCATATAATGATGTATCAGGGCCCTGAAGGAAAAGTAGAGAAAGAGAGACATTTGAAAAATTGCAGAACATAAGCCTTACCAAATTTTTGCTTCTAACTGTGTGTAATTTCTAAAAATGAACTTGAAAATACCATGTAGTTATTCAACATTATAATTTATTTCAGAGACAAATGTGGTCACCAAATCACATGATGAGGTCACCCGTATTCTTGGATTTGAGCAATTTTGAAAGTTTTATACTCGTATGTTTACATAAATATACTCGTAATTTCCAGAATCATTGATATTATTAATTTTTTTGGCGACCAATTACTTTGTATTTCTACTATTTCAATTTTATCCATTGTAAATGAGAAGAGAAACTGCAATACACTGTCTACCGCAGAGTAGAGAATTGTAGCTGCGGACCACAGCTAGAACTACTGTTTTTCCGCTGCAAAATGCAGCAGCAGAATCGATTTATTTCCACCACGGAATAAAAATCCAGCAGAGAGTAGCTACTGAAAAACCATTTGAATCAGCTGCTGATTCTGATTTCATCAGCAGTGTAACGCAGTGAACAACGGGTCATGAACGCTGCTGACAGAACTTTTCTCCGCACCACTGCGAACATACTTTTGCTGCGAAACGCTGTTGACACTTTGTTTTTCCGCATCAGCAGCGAACGCGACTGTCTCACTCAGGATCGCTGTGTGGTGCTGCGGATTTCTTATGCAAAAATCGTCAATAGGGAACCTCGCAAAAATCTTCTTACAAATTTTGAAAAACAGGATATACAATCAACTAGACTTGAATCAACCCGTTTTGAACAAGCTGGATTCCGAAAGAATTTTTCAACTTTATATCATATTCATACAGTAAACGAGGTCATTGAAAAATGTAGAAAATACCAAATCGAAGTGCATGTACGTTTTATAGGCCACAGCAAAGCCTTCGACTCGATCAATCATGAATATCTGTGGAAAACACTCGAAGAACAGGGTATTTATCCGAAAGTGAGAAACATTGTGGAAAAAAAAATATCAAAATGCGAAAGCCTACATCCGACTAGACAGGACGAGATCCAAATTTAAGGTCCAGAGAGAGGTAAAGCAAGGAGATCCCATCTAACGAGAAAATGGAAAAGTGCTGTCTAAGGAGATCAGAAAACAGACTGGTCAAATCAAACATGACCAAACACCAGCTACATTCACTGAAACGACCTAAAAAAAGGAATACTTAGTACTAAATTATATTAAACCACCCCCCACCCCCCCTCAAAAAAAAATAATAATAATAAAACAAGCCAGGTCGCTTTGCCACCCAGTAATAGTGTCGGCCTTTCAGCTGAAGTCTGGGCGATTATTCCACTAACCAACTTCGAACAAAAAGTACAATCGCACTTGGACGCTGTTAAGCGTAAGGGAACCAACCAGCAAAATCTGTTGTTCCAGAACACGTGATTCTAAGTTCAAGAGCCATGTAGAAACTATATGACATAGTGTAAGCTGTGATCAACGTGAGTACACATTTTTGAATCAGGGGCCCGATTATGAAAAATTCTACTTTTCACGCTCCTTCCAACGATACTAATTACTCATTTTGTTTACAAATGTTGGTTGGTTCTCTTTTGTTGAATAGCGTCCATATTACAAACCTCATGAAATGAACTCCTTTCATCGATTCCTTATGTTTATATCTCGAGTCACTTTTGCTGAGACTGTAAGCATGATGTAAAACCATCTTCATATCTATTTCTTTTACACACGATTGCGTTCACTTTTACACTTAAAACCACAAGCGCCAATGTTGAAAGCAAACGCGATTTATTCTCGTGTATCTCGAACGTCGATTGATAAGAAAAACACAAACCACTGACGTCACGCGTCGCGTAGATCTATTTTTTCCATTGTATACGGCTCGGCTGCGCTGACCCTAAAAAGGCCAACAAAGACCTAAAGGAGTCGGTTGGACACTAAAAAGCAGCAAGAACACCGCAAATCGCAAAATCAAGATTAAGGAGATTCGCAACCAGACCAAGCACGAGCAATCAGGAATCCACCGGTCGGACAAATGTTTAAATCGACTGGGAAATTATGTTGAGCAGTACTACATGGATATATATAAAAATATTTCATTTAAATAAATTTTTCTAATTCGTTGTAATTTTTTTATTGGCCTTGTTACCATACTTTTTGAACGACCTTCGTACATTCAGTGGATCTCTATTTTCCACAGCTCTACAGGTATCTACTGAATAAATATTTCAGTTGACAAAGAGGTAATTACATGTGTCAACCACTGGGTATAAGTCTTCTTCAAAAGTGTTAATGACTAGTACAATATTGGGTCACTTTTTTCTCTTTTTTTTTCTTCCAAATATTTTTTGTTTCGTTTCAAACTAAATTACAGAGTACTTGAGCCACGCAAATTGTATGGTAAGGTCTCCTGAATAATTTGGTACATAATATTTGCAATTTATCTCATACTGGTTTTCGCAATTTGAAGTGGGAAGTGAGAAAATTCTTAATATGTCAATAACTGGTACCTTTACCCTAGTGGGTTTTAAAAACAATCCAGCCACTAGGAGCTCTGAAAATTTCAAAACTGTGGACCGCCTACAGCACGTTTGACGCACTATGCTGCTGGATTACGTTAAGAATTGTTAAATTATCGCGCACACTGAAATTGCACTCATTAATCGGAGCTAATGATGTGTCAGCCGACAACTGAGTCGACACCGGAGTTGCATAATCTGAGTGAAAACGAGCGCTCGTTTTCCTCATTAATCGCAGTGTTGGTTTCCAGTCAATAAGAATACCCTTCGGGCACGTTCAACACGGCAATAATGTTTTCTTTCGCATCTCATTTAAAATTTAAAAATATTCCGAGACCTTATTTCCAGTACTCAAAATTTAATTCCCTCGAAAACCTGCTGGTTCTTCAAAGCGCGAGAGACAGTTATCCTGCGGAGAGCTCACCATTTGAGGAAATAGTCGGCGATGCAAGATTTAATTTGTTTCCAATGGCGTTGCAATATTTTTCCTGTTTCTAACAGAGATCAAAGCATTTAATGAAGCATCAGGGAGAAAGCAGAATAAAGTCGCGCAGACGAGAAACGTGAACGGCAGATTATTAAGGGATGATTCTGTGCGGTGGAGAAAAATGAAAATCTAAGTGGTTTCTAATGTAGCAATCGAAACGTGCGACAGGAAAAAGTATACTCGACGAGTGTATTAGCCGAAGCGAAGCCCGATTGTATTTTAAGAGAAGAGCCACTGCGGTTGTATGCTGATACGACTTGTAATTTTCAGTTTCGCTAATTAGATTTTCATTCTACGGTGGAAGTTGCGCTGCAGCACGAACATGACTCGAACGATTTTCTGGAAATATCTCGACTTGTGATATACACGTCAGTAAAACGCTGTAACACGTCAGCTTCCTTCTTTTATGTATTTTTTTTTCCCGAGTTGTTATTTTTCCGACAAATTGACAGAAAATGTCAGAAAATACAGCCGTGAGAATGGGTAAGATGGTATATGTTTGCTGCAGAGAAGGGAGGGAGGGTTACTCATTTTCGAAGTATTAATAACAAAGCTTCAAGTTTCTCTCGTTAAGGCGTCCGAGTGCAAAAGTACTCGAAGCAAGAAGCACACAGCCAAACCATCTACAGTCACCAGAATGCAGCATGAGGAGCTGGCAGTGGAAGCAGATTTTTCAGCCGCTAATAAGTCAGCACTGTTCTTTGTATCATGCGAATCAACCTTAGCCACTCCTCTAATTCAACGATGACGGTTATGTAAGAGGCAATGCTGAGCAGGAGAAGATTCATTCAGTATCCAGCAGTTACTAAGGCAGTAGGATTTAAGGCAAACACGCCTCAGGGCAAAATTATTCCACCCCCTCCCTTTCCCTCAGAACCTTTTTCCAGATAACAAAGAAACTTTTGTAATATACATTCTTCTCTTTTTCCAGCATTCCTTTTGTCCCTCTCCACTTCTTTTTCTTTCTTTTTCAACCTGATTTTGTATATCCCCCTCATTCCAGCCGGGCAGCCGGAGTCAATAGCCCTTTTGGTCCCTTATGAAAATCCATCGATATGCAAGGACAAATTTAAAGGAACAACATGAAGCATTTACCTAAATGTAACATCTTTGCGAATCGAAGGAATTGAAGAAGTTACCTATCGAGTGCCCCCATAGTGCTTAGATTGCGTTTTAAAATAAAATCAAAACCAAGTACCGGGCTTTTGCCAACAATTTCCAACTTCGAGAGGCAAAAATTATAATTTGCAAGAGGTGAAACCTTTAAAACCAAGGACTATAGGATTTTCAATAAAATTTTTGAATACTTAAAGAACCAAACGGGTGTGTCCCATAGCCACTCCTGACCAACACTCGCTTATTGTACCCAAAATTCAAAATTTAGGCATGCAGGGGGAGGCCGGGTCGGAATTTTCATAAAGTATAACATGGATACCGTAAACCCGGGCTACTTTACATTTGCGGGGTAACTTTACACACTACCTGTTTTTACCGCGTTAGCGAGGAGAATTGTACAATCAGAGATGGGCGTTGTTCACTATTTAATGAACTTGCTCTTGCTCTTGTTCTTTTCCATTTTTAGTGAACTAGTTCTTGCTCTTGTTCACTTGGTCTTCCAACTGATCTAGTTCATCGTTTGTTCATTAAAAAGAACCTTTGCGCTTGGTCTTGCTCATTTGAAAATAGGGTTTTTGTATTAAAAAATTGTGAGCAAAAATGTTTTTGGGTAATAGCCTACAACAGAAAACTAGGTTGTTGCCCAAACAATTTTTTTAATTCCCATTGAAATCCTATGAGATTGTTGATAAAATTTAAACATCAAATAAGAATTCAATAATATGTTATAATTTGTAATTGTAACTCTGTAACCATTATGGAAGTTGAAACTAAAGTCTGGAAAGTGGAAATATACAAGAAAAAGCCAAAAAAAAAAAAATTACAAAAAACTAGATGAACAAAGAATGAACAAGTTGATCAGGTCCAAAAATCGTGAACTAGTTCTTGTTCTTGTTCTTTTTTGGGGGAGATGAACTAGTTCAGAACTAAGTTCATCAAATAGTGAACAAGAGCAAGAGAACAACTTGTTCTTCAAGAGCAACGCCCATCTCTGTGTACAATCTAGAAAAGAGGGAACATTGATTGTGGTCTCATTGTGTTCCTGGATGTTTACTCGATCAGGTTTGGTATTTTCGAGCCGAAGAAAGTGTATTTAACGGTGTTTAAGAACTCTGCGAAAATATCAGTGCCAAGCAAGGTGAAAATGGTGAACATGTTGGGTTACAAAATTCCCTCTATTTATAGTAGGTATACAATACTATGGAATATTTTTTATCGTGAAGTGAACCGACGCAGAATTTTATCAGCTTTTGAACGATGTATGATAGTATGGGGAAAGATGCGTGCACAGATGACGGGAGGCGATTGTTTGTTTGAAATCCTGTCATCAGTATTGTTCGCTGCACTTTTCAATCTTCAGTAATTTTATAAAAATAAATGGTCATTAGTTATCGTGAGTTAGCGGTGTAAAAATGAATCGTTAGTTATTCTTTTTATTGGTCCTGTATTTATGGTAATGTGTAGTACCGTATAGTAAACCTACTGGGGTGAATAAAATGTAGGAAAAAATAACTTTTTAAGGTCGGCTACTATAGTAGCCGAGCCTACTGTGATTGAAATTTCTTCTTTCCAGTGTGAGTTGAGTCACAGTTAGTTCAGTTCTTTGGCCCCGTAGAAGACATCACTATCATATCACTGTCAGAATGAACTATTTCAGAGTGCGAGTCAAGTCATAGTCAGTTCAGTAAAAGAGAACGCGCTGAACTGGACCAGTAGATGAAACCATTAACATATCACCGTTTTGACTTCATTACTGTGTGGTGTGTGATCACTTATTGCGTTTTGTTATTGTTGAGACTACTGAGTACTGTGTGCCATTGAAAAAGATTTTAAAAACTGACAGAAACCCTTCAAAGGATTTAGAAAAGGTAAAAGTAAGCTGTTTGCTAATGTATAAAATGGGTTTGTAGTTCGTAGTTAGATAAGTGTACAATTCCTTTGAATTGAGCCAAACAGAATGTATCCAGTCAAAAATTCGTCTTATATTCTTAATGCAGTATCGATGTTGCGTACTGAGTGTAAGATTACTTTTGGTAAGTAAATTTTCCAAAGAACAATGCGATGTGAATCACAAAAGTATTAATCGTTATTTTGGTATTCTGTTTTAGGTTTCGAGTAGTGAAGCTTCCACTGGGCGCATATAATAACGTAAAATCTGTAATCTGTTGCCGATTAGTATAAAATAGGCTGATGATTGATTATACATTGACGATTTTTCTGTTTTTCGATACTCAATAGTATTTTCTATTTCTAGTCAATTGCATATTCCCGACTGGCAAGAAATAAGTAAATTTGCTGTAAGAAAAATTGAAATACGTAAACGAGCACATATATGTAAATTTTCCCATAAATTCCCGTGAATTTACAGTAAAAATTTGAAACGGAGTGTTCTCATTGGCTGGAGCTTTCGTAAATATGGTAATATAGGTAGGTACACGGGTGCAAGAATTTACTTGTAAAAAGATTTCGTACATGCTTGCCAATCGAGTACATGCGAGGACTGATGAGTTATGTAAGTCGTACAGTGTATAGAAGCACGGATTGTACGGGCAAGTTGCGGGGATTATCTTTTGATCATTCTATGTCAGTGCTGAGTCACAAAGTTACGACGAACAGATGTACTCCGGATGTCATCAAAACTGCATGCTTGTTAACAAGTTTTGATGCTTTGTAGGTAATTAGTGATCGCATTTTGGAGCGTCGCAAAAATAAACGTCAACGTCAGTGTCAGTTCAAACTTTGTTCTAGGAGTGTGATGAGGTGATGACTGACGAGTTCTTTCGAAATGCATTCCCCCTGTAAACAACCGAATTCGAATTCTGTGAAGTATTTTCCATAGAGATGAATACTGAATTCGTCAAATTGAATGAATTAAAGAGTATCAGTTTCGGCATGAGTATATAAAGATAATTTTTCAACTAGAGCACGAATCACATTATCTGTCATCTTTCGAATCAGAATAATTGTAAGCAAATTATCTACAATAATTGTATGTATAAGTACGTCGCGGTAGATTATATTTTGATCGTTTTCTCTGTGAATTCTGAGTTCCAAAGTGTTGTGATGAACAACAAATGTATGTAGGTACTTCCAGTGTTCTCAAAACTGCATGCCTGTTAACAAGTTGATAGTATTGGTGATAATGATAATTGTGGTTCTACATCTATTCGAATTGTAAACTTTATTTGAATTAAAATAAAATTTCCTATCGGAATCAAAAAAAAAATTCTTCCTTTGTCTTTAGCGGGTGAAAAATACTCCACGAATTCGTTTCAGGTTTCATTCAAATTTGTGAGTCCTTTTCAGAACGTCTTTGCTGCGTTGACTTGATAACTAGTTGATAGTGTATGATTTCAATCTGTTTTTGTTTCCTGAAAAATTTATTTTTGAGACCTAGCCCCTTTAGAAATGTCAAACTTTGGTTAAATTCGATGTGGTCAGCCCTTAGTGTAAACGAACTTGACTGCATGGGAGAAAAGAGGCTAAGCTCCCTTCCTAAACCCCGAAAATTTCGGAAATATGCTAACAATGCACAGTTAAGAGGGCTAAAATTCTAATTTTTGTACAGGACAACTTTAGCCGAGGTTTACTTATGACTCTCATACGTGAAGTTTCAATCCAAAACCAGAAGTTGATCACTATTACTAATCTAAGGAATGAAAATTAATCAAGGTCATTCAATAGGATTCTGTAGTCAGCGACCCGGAATCCTTAATGACGATATGTATTTCATTTCATTTCCCAAACTCAATCACTTCAGCTTAATTTTAAAAATAAAAATCTCAATTATGGGATCCAGAGTCGAGTACGGACACGAGCGAACTATGGTTCAAACATTTTGGAGGCTACGTGGGCTAAAAGGTCGATTAACCTCCCAAATAATAGATTCTTAATTACCTATTTTCAAAATTCCCGTAGGCTGGCGGGAAAACAATGTTACCCCACCTGATTCTCCGAAATGTTCATTAATTACACTAGATCCCGAATCTGACCACATTTTCAAAATCAGTGACTCAAAAACCTCATTCTAATCAGTGGTCCATTTTCCAAGTTTTGCACTTGAAGGAGAAAAATTTGTATGGATCAAAAATCGGATTATGTCTTCAAAGTCAACGGTAAAAAAATCTACTTACTCGTTTTTTTTTGTGTTTTTTTTTTCTAGGAAAAGGTAGTTTGGTGTTCTGGAAGGGGAGAATCTAGAATTTGGAATCCAAATCGAAGTTGAATGGAAATTATGAATGAATTTTCTAAATTACTGTGGACATACTATACTCCTATTCTGAACCATTTTGCAACATATTTCCATTTAAAATTTCCAAAGTTGGTAAAATCTTCCAACTGGCTTTTGAACAAAAGAAATTTTTTTACAATTTTTCATTCTAAAATAAAGTACCCTAATTGTCCTGTGCTGATTTGACTTCAATCGAAACGACAGCGGGGATTCTTCCCTCCTGTATAAATTGAAATCAGGTTTGAAAAATATTAAAAAATTAAAAATTTATAAAGGATTTATTTTTAAAACCAAATAGGAAAAATAAATATCTGTTTTGAATTATCGGCCCCAAAAATATAAATTCCCTTTTTTTTTCCTTAACCCCAAGTGCCCCCCCTTTTGTGAATTATCGGGGGGGGGCTTTAGGATTGCCCTTTCAACTTTTTCCAAAAGGGCCAGGCAAAAGACAATTCCCTCGGGCTCCCCCGGGCCCCCCGGAAAATTTCTGAAAAAACATATTCCCAAAACCCGATATAACGGGTTTTTGGGGAAAAATTTTCACCAAAATTTATTAAGGGTAAATTCGGAAATTTTTAAATGCCATTTTAAAATGAAAAAGTTGTTAAATTCTATTTTTTTTTAAAATCAATAAAAATTTTTGGAGAAAGGGGAAAAATTTTAAAATTACTTTTTTGATTGGAAAACCCTGCAAATTTTTGGGGGGTAAAATTTGCTTAAAATAAAAAAAATAATTTTTTAAATAAAGAATTTTTTATGGGTTATTGGGGTAATTTTCCCCAAAATATTTTTTTAGTAAATTTTTTGGAAAAAATTTAGTACCGTTTGGGAAATATTTGGGGGGGGGGGAGAAAATTTTACTTTATTTTTTTAAATGGGGGACCATTTTGAATTTTCTAAATTGTAGGCAATAGTGGGTATGGGCCCTTTTGCATATTCACCCGAAAGAGCAATTTAGGTTCCCCAAATACGTTGTAAAAGCCCCTTTTGGGGGGGACCATGGGGAAAATTACCTACCCCTTTTTCCCCCCTTTACTTTTGTACATTCTAATGGTGATTTTAAAAAATAAGTACTTTTGGGCGGGGGTTTTTTAAAAAAGGAAAATAAGGTTTGAAGGTAATAAAAGGGGTTTGTTTTTGTATTAAAAAGGTTTTTCCCCTTTAATTGAAAAACTGATAGAAAAAAATTCGTCAAAATTCTTTGAATATTTTTGCTACGAGTGAAAGATTATTTTTTGAAAAAATTTTAAAAAAAAGGATGTGAATCACAAAAAAAATTTTTTTTTTTTTGTTTTGGTTTGGTGGTGAATTCACTGGGGCATTAAAAAGTAAAATCGAAATTGTTGCCGATTAGTATAAAATAGGCTGATGATTGATTTACATTGACGATTTTTTGTTTTTCGATCTCAATAGTATTTTCTATTTCTAGTCAATTGCATTTTCCCGACGGCAAGAAAAAAGTAAATTTGCTGTAAGAAAAATTGAAATACGTAAACGAGCACATTAGTAAATTTTCCATAAATCCCGTGAATTTACAGTAAAAATTGAAACAGAGTGTTCTCATTGGCTGGAGCTTTCGTAAATATGGTAATATAGGTAGGTATAACGGTGCAAGAATTTACTTGTAAAAAGATTTCGTACATGCTTGCCAATCGAGTACATGCGAGGACTGATGAGTTATGTAAGTCGTACAGTGTATAGAAGCACGGATTGTACGGGCAAGTTGCGGGGATTATCTTTTGATCATTCTATGTCAGTGCTGAGTCACAAAGTTACGACGAACAGATGTACTCCGGATGTCATCAAAACTGCATGCTTGTTAACAAGTTTTGATGCTTTGTAGGTAATTAGTGATCGCATTTTGGAGCGTCGCAAAAATAAACGTCAACGTCAGTGTCAGTTCAAACTTTGTTCTAGGAGTGTGATGAGGTGATGACTGACGAGTTCTTTCGAAATGCATTCCCCCTGTAAACAACCGAATTCGAATTCTGTGAAGTATTTTCCATAGAGATGAATACTGAATTCGTCAAATTGAATGAATTAAAGAGTATCAGTTTCGGCATGAGTATATAAAGATAATTTTTCAACTAGAGCACGAATCACATTATCTGTCATCTTTCGAATCAGAATAATTGTAAGCAAATTATCTACAATAATTGTATGTATAAGTACGTCGCGGTAGATTATATTTTGATCGTTTTCTCTGTGAATTCTGAGTTCCAAAGTGTTGTGATGAACAACAAATGTATGTAGGTACTTCCAGTGTTCTCAAAACTGCATGCCTGTTAACAAGTTGATAGTATTGGTGATAATGATAATTGTGGTTCTACATCTATTCGAATTGTAAACTTTATTTGAATTAAAATAAAATTTCCTATCGGAATCAAAAAAAAAATTCTTCCTTTGTCTTTAGCGGGTGAAAAATACTCCACGAATTCGTTTCAGGTTTCATTCAAATTTGAGAGTCCTTTTCAGAACGTCTTTGCTGCGTTGACTTGATAACTAGTTGATAGTGTATGATTGCAATCTGTTTTTGTTTCCTGAAAAATTTATTTTTGAGACCTAGCCCCTTTAGAAATGTCAAACTTTGGTTAAATTCGATGTGGTCAGCCCTTAGTGTAAACGAACTTGACTGCATGGGAGAAAAGAGGCTAAGCTCCCTTCCTAAACCCCGAAAATTTCGGAAATATGCTAACAATGCACAGTTAAGAGGGCTAAAATTCTAATTTTTGTACAGGACAACTTTAGCCGAGGTTTACTTATGACTCTCATACGTGAAGTTTCAATCCAAAACCTGAAGTTGATCACTATTACTAATCTAAGGAATGAAAATTAATCAAGGTCATTCAATAGGATTCTGTAGTCAGCGACCCGGAATCCTTAATGACGATATGTATTTCATTTCATTTCCCAAACTCAATCACTTCAGCTTAATTTTAAAAATAAAAATCTCAATTATGGGAGCCAGAGTCGAGTACAGACACGAGCGAACTATGGTTCAAACATTTTGGAGGCTACGTGGGCTAAAAGGTCGATTAACCTCCCAAATAATAGATTCTTAATTACCTATTTTCAAAATTCCCGTAGGCTGGCGGGAAAACAATGTTACCCCACCTGATTCTCCGAAATGTTCATTAATTACACTAGATCTCGAATCTGACCACATTTTCAAAATCAGTGACTCAAAAACCTCATTCTAATCAGTGGTCCATTTTCCAAGTTTTGCACTTGAAGGAGAAAAATTTGTATGGATCAAAAATCGGATTATGTCTTCAAAGTCAACGGTAAAAAAATCTACTTACTCGTTTTTTTTTGTGTTTTTTTTTTTCTAGGAAAAGGTAGTTTGGTGTTCTGGAAGGGGAGAATCTAGAATTTGGAATCCAAATCGAAGTTGAATGGAAATTATGAATGAATTTTCTAAATTACTGTGGACATACTATACTCCTATTCTGAACCATTTTGCAACATATTTCCATTTAAAATTTCCAAAGTTGGTAAAATCTTCCAACTGGCTTTTGAACAAAAGAAATTTTTTTACAATTTTTCATTCTAAAATAAAGTACCCTAATTGTCCTGTGCTGATTTGACTTCTAAATCGAAAAACAGACGGGGGATTTTCATTCCACATCCTGTACATCAGATAAAATGTAATAATAGTTTTGAAATGTAAATAATTTAGTACCTTCCTCCCGCTCTCCAAAAAATTAGAATTAAAAGTACGAAATATTTGAACACTTATTTTTGAGGAGGGATACTAATAAGGACTAGCCTCGGGGTGCAAATTTCCGGAATCCGACACCGATTAAGGTGTTTGCTATTTTTCACATTTTTGGAGAATGATTGGGCTACCGCTGATGTTGTCTTACATTAGAAGAGAGACATTGGAAGACTTTGTAAAATTATTTGAATTATATTAACTTGTTTATCCACCGGCGATCAGTTCAATTCACGAACTAATGTAATAAAAATAAATTAAAAAAAAAAAAAGTGAATTCGAACGCAACAACTTTAGAGTGTCTACAAAAATTGAAATGTAAAAAGTAAGTTCTGCTTCAGGACCCTTTGCAGGACTGTAGCCGAAATATTTACCATCTTTACCTCGAGTGTACAACTATTTTTTTTTGTTTCCATTTATTTTATCTCATTTACCTCTTTCTCCTTGTTTCTCCCCAACTTCCCCCCTCCTTGTTATAGATCCTACACTATACTTTCCAATGACGAATTATATATACGAATCTCAAAAAAATTATTTTTGAGTACTTCTAACAAACATGAAGGCCTTTTCAATTTTTTTTTTTAAATTTCAGCACTTTTCAGGACTTTCAGAACCTACTTTCAAAATTCAAGACTTTTCAGGACTTGAAAGACTTTTTAGCACCTGTAGACACCCCAAACTTAAAGTACATAAAATTCTGAATATTTTGATTTAAAAATTGTTCCTGAATTCAAATTATAATATTTTAAGGAAATTTTTGAAATAGATAGCTTCAAAAAACTAGATTTTGAAGAAATTATTTTTCTTCCAAGAATGGATGTCTTCGAAGACAAAATAATTATTTTTTATTGCTTTTTCATGCTACCTGTAAAAACCTACTTGCTTTAAATTTCAGAATATCACCTGAGAATATTGGACATTCGACCTTCAGGTAAGACTGTATGGTTTCATGTGGGTGTAATCGATTCGTCACCTTGATTGAAGAATGTTAGTTCAAAAGTATTTCAAAATTTTGATTGAAGATTTGGGGTCTTAATGAAAATGGACCTTCAGTACCACCTTAAAAATAATACGAAATCGACTGACAGAACAATATGTCCTTAAATTTTGTAAATTGATGTTTTGTAGAATATTTTTATTATGAAGTCAGAATCGGAAAACAATAATTGCCGCATGAATTCAGGGTACATCTTGAACCCATGATCCAAAACTTCGATAAAAATTTCGAAAAAATGGAAAGTTTTTGAGATAACAGATTTTTGAACTGAGATTCTGCAATCAAAATGGCGGATGGATTGCACCCATGTAAAACCACAGAGCTCTCATAATGGTTTCCAAATCATGAGAAATGCCATAGTTCAAACCCTGCAGATGCAAAAATAAAAAACTCTGTTTCTAGGTAAGTTTTTTGTGACGATTCTGAATCTGTTCTTGAAATTTCCCTCCCGATTTTGCAATTTCACGAGACACATACTAAAGAACTGTGAGCGATAAGGAGAATTCAAAAAGAATACTCAGAATTAGTATGAAAACACAGTCCAAGGGGTTGTTAATGAGAACAAAGGGTTGTTAGTTCATTACCTAAGCTGCTGAGAGGCGCAGGTTTACTAAGTATACTGAAAGAATGCCACTGTGATTGAAATAAAAATTGGGGGTAGAAATTCACCAAGCATACAGAAATGATGCTTTTGTGATCGAAATTGCGAAATACATGTTTGCGAATATGCTTTTTGAAATTCGAAGGAAATTTTCACAGCTGGAGCACATCTGGTTTAAAAAAAAACGCGACAATGGTACATATTTATGAAAGGAAGAAACTATTTTCAATATACGAATGAATACTGCTATGATTTGAAAGATATAAGTTTGTCATCTCTGACATTTTGAAAAGTAAAAAAAACTGAAAGATTTTAATCAAATTGTATCGATTTCTTCCGCACGTAACCGAGTTCCACGACTGCGCTCCGATATTTGCTTTTCAACAAGTCAAAGATTTTATCTCTTTTCTTACAGTCGGGAATTCCACGCGGAGATATTACTGAAACAGGACAAATTACAAGCTTCCACTTTGATAACCTTTCGCAGTTAGAATTCGACGATTCAGCCTCGAGAGGCTTTTCCGTCATTAAAATTAACCCCTGTAAATTATCAATTGACGTTTTTGATGGTATTTCAGTATACCTGGGGAATAATGTAAGTAAAATGCTTGAGAGGAAACCGTGTCAACGAAGAATCAAGTTAGTAGAAATAGAGGGATGCTTCAAATGACATTAAATTTTGGCGATAGTTTTCTTTTTAGGTTTTTTCTTAAAACACTCTGCCGACTGAAACTCAACAACCTTCATTGATCTAGGGGAGTTTAGACCCCCTTTTGCGATTTCGTCAAATAGTAGTTTTTCTAATTTTAGCAACCCACTCCCAGAATTTTCGGTCAACACCAACTCCCTTCTCTCTCAAACGCTAGACTGGTTACGCCACTGTCTTGTATGCTCGTTTCATAACTTTTTACTACTCGCCGAATGACTGGAATTTGAAGGTTTTCAACCATCAGTTCTTACTATATATTCTTTCATAGTATTTTATTACGGGAGAGAGGGGGGTTGAGATTTAATGATCTTGTTCCTCAAATTGAGAACCTTGATTTAAATTTTAATCAATATTGGATCCTATTACCAAATCTTGCCGTTTATGACAGGTAGGGAGCTCATAATCGAGTATGTACATCAGGTCATCGTACTTACTTTTGACAGGTAATAATTTGACAGGATTGACAGGAGAAAGGGTTCAAAATTCAATTTGCCAATGAGTATACTGTGGATATTATGCCAAAAATCTTGAAGGTTAATGGGCTAGTAATGAAAGAAATCAGTATTTGCGTGCATATGTTGGAACTGAACAGGACAGTTTACAGGTCAAATAGGGCAGTATTTAGGGGGTGCTCACGAGGCCCGAGCTTTAAAGCTCATACCAGTATAAGGCCTCTATCAAAAATATCAAAACGTCACATATCTTTGAAGCATCTGAATATAATGACAATTCGGGTCTCTACCAATTCTGGGCCCCGAGGCTAATCCTATCTCCGAATCTTGGGTCAAATTTGAGTGTCAGATTACAATGAATGTTCTGCCACATCGTACAGCGCCATTTTTCGACCTTTCCTTGACATTTAAATGCGAAAAAATACGGTGGACGTAGATGGAGATACAAAAATACATATTACGTATAATTTCTAAATTAATTTGTCCAAGTGATAATGTAATTTTCATTACATTAAAATGTTTTCGAAACATACGCTAGTGTGCACGAAATTCTGCGTCTTCCACGCATCGTTATCCGAAAATAGGGGCAAAATATGGGAACACGTACCGCGTAAATAACGTTGGGAAAATACAAACGGAACCAAGGTGCTGGTAATTAATTTATACGAATAATTAATTACAAAAATAAACGTCGTCATCGCGCTCTTCTCAACCACCGAAGTTGTAGAAAGTGTTATTACTACTATATAGCAGTCAACGTGCCATGTACAAATATACAAGTGTAGTGTGTATAATTATAATACAGTTTCTGCTAACGAAAATTGCGTAATGAAAGTGCCACACAAAGTTAACGAAGCGGGCGTCAAATCTATTACCACTGTATCTAGTCCGATGGGGTATTTTGGGTAAAAATTCAGTCGAGTATGAGATTTTTCGCAGATGTTCAGTGCAACTCTGAAGCACAGCCATATACCTTTCACTCTGAAGTCTATTTGAACCTCGAGGGCGAAGGAAATGCTTAATGGATGTTGTTTTCCGATGATTGTATTCATTAGTCTCAAAGATGCTTTTTCAAAAATACCGAAGTAAAAGAATACCGCGGTCTAAGGAGGGAAAATGAACACGACTTGTAAAATCGAAACGTAATAACCGACAGATGGAGTTCCTTCGAATTATAAACTAGCAACCTTCACGTCTGTATCTTGCATTATGGTTAGACGATACACAGGCAGAGAGTACGAGGCAGTTACCCTCTCCAGAGGAACATACTGAAAACCGAAACGCTTTGCAAACGGCACAGTGTCACAGAGTCCTAAACGATATGAACCTGCTAGATTTTTTCGAGTCTTAAACTAATTCTGAAGGAGTCTAAATAAGTCTTAAAAACTTTTAAACAGTTTTGAAGGAACATAGAAAGTCAAGATTAAGTTTCGAAGAGTCCTTGTGACGTCAGGAAGAGTCCAAAAAGAACACTTTTTGTTCGCTATTGTCTTTCGGCATGGACTGTTTCGTGTGTGTCCTTCGGCATGATATTCATTATTTTGATCGCCATGCCAAAATACAGAATCCCCTCACTGTCGACCCAATCTAACCAATGTGTTATACAGAACGCCTCTTAACGACTCCCATAAAAAAACTCACATATCTCCTACTTTCCTGCATGAAAAAACATACCTGAAATATCAAAATTTTTTAAGAGTGACCCAGAAGGAAAAAACTAGAAAACTGATACAACTGATACAAGTTAAAAATAAACAGTAGGTAAATATTGCAAGCCAACATGTAAGATGAAACCAAAGAAGGGCCTTGCTCTTGAAAAGCAAGTCGTTCACTTGCTCTTGTTCACTATTTGGTGAACTTTGTTTTCACTAGTTCGTTCCCCCTCCCCCAAAGAAAAAGAACAAGAACTAGTTCACCTGATCAACATGTTCATTCTTTGTTCATTATTTTTTGGAAATTTCATTGTCTGGGGGGGGGGGTCATATATTTCCATCTTCCAGACTTTAGTTTCAACTTTCATAATGGTTTCAGGTTTCAGATTAAGAGTGTCAGTGTATGCGGTTTTAATTTTAATTAACAATCTCATAGGATTTCAACAAGAATTAAAAAAATTGTTTGGGTAATAGCCTCGTTTTAAGTTGTAGAGAAACTTTTGCTCGCTCCGCTTGCTACGATGAACTAGATCAGTCAGAAGACCAAGTAAACAAGAGCGAGAACACGGTAGTTCACTAAACATGGAAAATAACATGAGCAAGTTCTTTAAATACTGAACAACGCCCTTCTCTGAATGTAACCAGGGGCGAAAAAGGGGAGCCTAGGGTGGGCTAAGCCTCCATTGTTTCAAAATTAGCCCCCCCCCTCTAAATGAAAAATGTATAACTATGCGAGTACTGCCATTATCGTTTGTGATCTTCAAGTGTTTGCTCTATTTCTGCCCCTGATGTAACACACGTTACTGCCATAGTTTGAAATTTATATTGAAATACTTCCAACCTCGATTTAAAATTCATGCTTCTTGAGCTCATTCGCTCGTTTCAAAAAGTATACTGAAATTGAAACAAGGATCAAACCCGATAATAGCAATGATCAACGTTAGAACACTGAACAGATGAAGCAATTTTTTCCAGTTGCGTCGCGTGGTGCTCTTTCCCATGTATTCAACTGGCGGGTCTGTGCCCTACCTCTCCACTCCCCTCAAAAAAAGATCAGTAGTATCAAGAACTTATGATCAGTATATCAGTATGTATAAATAATGAGTGTAAATGAAGAATGAAGTTGCATCCATCCACTCACCACATAGCAGCATGCGCATGCGCATGCGCTTCCAGAACGTTCATTTTTGCTGGTCACCACCCTGCCATTTAAACTAACGAAGTCTCCACTTCACTCTTTGTGGTCTTCGTTGCAAACGCCACTGCGACAAGGCCGACGAGGAGTGTGCCATGTTGCTGGTGAACATCCTACGCGATTCCCATAGTAAGTGTGACAGAGATAACGCCACTGCATTAAGACCAATGAGAGTGTGCAATGTTGCCAGTGAACATCCTACGCAATTCCCATAGTAAATGTGAAAAAGATAATGCCGCTGCTACAAGACCGACGAGAGTATGCAGTGTTGCTAGTAAACATCTTATGCAATTCCCATAGTAAGTGTGACAAAGATAATGCCTCTGCATTAAGACCAACGAGAGTGCGCAGTGTTGCTAGTGAACATCCTATGTGATTCCCATGGTATGTGACAAAGATAATGCCACTGCAACAAGACCGATGAAAGTGTGCAATGTTGTTAGTGAACATCCTTTGCGATTTTCATAGTGTGACAAATATAACACCATTGCAGTAAAACCAACGAGTGTGCGCAATGTTGCTGCAAGTGAACATCCTGTGCAATTCCCATAGTATGTGACAAAGATAACGCCACTGCGACAAGAACGACAAGAGTGTGCAATGTTGCTAGTGAACATCCTACATGATTCCCATAGTATGTGACAAAGATGAGAAATGCGCGAAGCGCAAAGAGAAATTTTCCGGCTATTTTTCAATTTTTCGAGGTTATATTTTGTATTTTAATCAAAATTTAAATCTTTCCTTATTTCTGGGACTTTTGTTGTAAGACAAAAATTAAAAGGGTGAGCAGTGAACACCTTGAATACCCAGACACGACGCCAGTGATTTTTTCAAGGAATCGCAAATCCTCAAAAGAACAGCGAGTGAAAAACTGTGATTCCCTTTTTGAAAGAATCGCGATTGGAATCGTGATTCGAATCGCGGATCTGCGATTCTTTCATGCGATTCAAACCGCCCCATCTCTGGTTATAAATGCATCAACTGGAAACTGCGAGGCAGAAAATCTCGACATTCCTTTTTATGATGTAATTAGTGCTCACTTTCATATAGAAACTAAAAATCTAATCAAGAGTTAGAAAACTCGAATAATTTCCCAGGAAACTGGAAAAACATTTTTTTTTCCTTCAAAAAAATGACAGATTGATTACATCCGTATGTAAATTATAGATCCTTAGTACCGAGTTTCAGATTTCCTGGAATCTTTCGGGTTGTTCCTTTGAAGACGCAGCCAGTCAGCGAATAGTATAATATTGTATCTATTACGAGGTGTCGATTTAGTTCATTGACGGAGTGTGCTAAGCGGCAGTTGTGCTCGCAACGTATTAAAATTACAGGGTATCAACCAGAATTCAGTTTTGAGATTCCGGGACTTTTCCGGGACCTTGTAAGATACTTTCGGGAAAAATCTGGGTGCAAAATAGTACCATGTTTTACTCATATACGCAACAGTGTTATCTGTATTCTTCTACTGCAAGTCCTATCACCCTTCGAATACACGCACGTACTTTGAATTTCAATAATATGTATCGGGGAAACAGTTCAAGCTTGGGGGGGGGGGATTGTGTTCAACATTTGCAAAAAATTCCGGGACCTCGGACAATAGTGTAGTGAATTCCGGGACTTTTCCAGGATTCCGGGACCTACTTTCAGCCTCCGCGACTTTTCCAGGGTTCCCGGGACCAGTAGACACCCTGACATACAGTATGTCATTGTTCCGTGGAAATGTTCTCTATTTCTAAATTTTACGATATGACCCACTGTTCGGAAATTGGGGAGCCATAAGAAGTGCGACAAATAGAAAAGGATTTAACGTTTGTTGAACGTATAAGGATTGGATGTTCTCTTTCATTTTCATTTCGTTTCACCTTCTTCAGGCGCCGTATTTGATGCCGGGCGTTAGCAGTCGCGTTCTGATGTGTAACTCCCTCGGGCAGGTTAATCGGGGTAGTTTGTTGT
The DNA here is from genome assembly GCA_031841125.1 of Acanthococcus lagerstroemiae. Lineage (NCBI taxonomy): Eukaryota > Metazoa > Arthropoda > Insecta > Hemiptera > Eriococcidae > Acanthococcus > Acanthococcus lagerstroemiae. The sequence continues at coordinate 21,402,811 of CM063107.1, forward strand.
TGCGTTCCCCGCGGTTTTGTTGAGTCAGAGTTTTCCTTCTCCGAGTCGAAAAGTGTGCAGCCGCAGTTCGCTTACTAGCCACGTATTTCACGATGTAGAGTAGACTGTCCAGGACGTGCACACGCACAATACAAATCCTTCTGATCTGGTGGTAACACACCCTCCAATGGTAGTTCCTTGTTCGTGTGAACTGGCGGGGGTAATAGGATGCGTTATGTTTCCACCTAGATTGATAATTCGCTCTGTGGGGGGGGGGGGGGTTACTCGAATATCACTAGCTTTTCCGTCGTTGGAAAGCGGGCATGTTACCACTTGGCCACACAGTGACTTCTTCGTTTCATAAGCTTTTCGTATTGTTTAATGCTCATTTCATTGTTAATTAGTGAACTGCGAGTATGCTGGTAGCAAATAGCTTTTGTTTTCCAATTGTCGTTAGATTTGTTTTTTCGTAATTTACGATGGACTGTCCCAGACGGCGTGAGAACACGTGGCAAGGTATACTAACCTATATTAGTAATTTCGGTACTCAGCATATTATCTAGCTTGATTTTCGACACACTTCAGCTGTGAAAATGCGAGTTACATTAGTTACTATTATAAAAGCAGTTAGCTTTCATATTTTCAGCTTTCTGATCTCTCGGTTCTGCTAAAACCCTGTGGCATATTATCATCGTATTGGCCAATTCGAATGCACTTATATCCAGTAGTACTTCTGAGAACACGATAAAATTTGTCCACGTGTTGTTCCTGGCAGCCGACCTTCTCCTGGGTTCTCCACTTTGCCGAACGAGCTTTCTAAATAGAATTTATGAATTCGAGCTTCACAGAAAACGCTTTTAAAAATATGTTAGAACGTACGATATAAACGACGACCCGTTCGTTATACCCGCTGGTGGCCGTGTTCTCCACAATTACTCTGATGAAAAAGAGGAAAAAACTCGTCGGCTAAGCCAACGTGATGAAAATTCCTCCGCGGATTATTTCCTCTCTGGCTGTGTCGCTCGGCACTAGAAAATTTCGTGGAAAGACGAAAGGTGTTGATGCACAACTTTTTGTAGGTACCGACGCGTTTATATCCTGATTTTCGCGAAATACTTATCCATCCATCGTGTATCAATTAAAAATTAATACTTTAAAATTAAATGGAACGTGAAACACGCGGCCGTAATTTTTTTTTTTTTTAAAAAGAAAGAAAAAAAAAGGTACACGTAAAATGTGCTTTCGTTATTTTGAACCCGTGCGCCGCTCATGCTCGTCCAATTGATGCGAAACAATTAAATCCGTTTTAAAAGGCTTTAAGCGGCGCGAATTTCAGTCCTAATTTGATAAATGACGATCGGATTAACGCTCTTGTAGGTTGAATGACGTTTACGGAAGGCTCTTGGGATACGATCCTCTGCTCCCCGGCTCCACATGTACCGACGATTTAATCCCGAATATGTATAAGTTATACTGATACGAGTACTCCAAAGTGGATTGAGAGGTGTACGATGAAATTCAATACGAGTTTATCAATTCCCGTAACGCGAGGAAGGACTAAATATTGCTCGCTTGGTGATTAAATGGCTGACGATTCGACAGACTCGGATTAGGTGATGTGCAACCGAGAAACCTAATTCAAATTCCAATTTCGGACGTACTCAGGAAGACACAAGCACGTAAACTTAAGATTGTCGATGGTGAACCCTTGAAATTCAAACATCCAGGAGGATCAGAAATCACTAAATGCTGCAGTTAGGATTGAATAGCTTACAAACCAAGAATGTGTTCGGGAACTTCTTAAATATAAGAAATCATATCTGCGTAGTACTGGAATACTAATACCGGCCCACTACTGACTAAAAGGCTCAGCCAAATTGCAACACTGCCAAAACATGTTGGCGCGGTATTGAGTTACATCACAGGGAAGATACTGGCTCGTAACTGGCCTGAGAACACCGAAGTAAGGCAAGCCGATGCTTGGCCCAAGTCTGCAAACTACTAGCTGTTCAATACCACCGATCCCTGAATGTCATTATTGAACCAAAGTTAAGTACAGTCAGCAAAGTTGTCCATTGATCAGGGCCGGATTTACGAATAGGCAAAGTAGGCAATTGCCTACGACGAAAGCTCATGAGTGGCGCCACTCGTTTCATTGGCTCTATTCGAATTCTCACGAAATTTTGAAATTGATTTTTAAAAATACATACGAATGGATATTACCCTCTAGTTTCGGTTTTAGAAGAGATTAAGAATGATGAGAGAGCCAGGATAAGGAGACCCAATTTCAAAATAATAATTTTCTAAAGAAGCTCCTTTCTCCAACAACTCACCTTATGCTTAGTTTGTGGACAAAAATACTGAAAAGACTGAATGAGACGAATATAACTTTACAAAAAGCCAAAATATCTCTGAATGAACTTATATTTTCAAAACTTGAGAGGACGATACAATGAGTAAATTTCAGAGATGAACACAACATTCCACACTTCTCTATATATGACTGTGCCGGATGTAGGTGATTCTCATCAGGGTGGAACTAGGGTGCCTAGAATTCGAAGGACTAAAAGATTTCATGAAGAAACTCAGACTCCTGATGTCATACTGACCGCGGGGTCAAAAAAATGGAAGTGGAAGGTTTCAACGTGATTATTGATAATTTGGCCAACGAGATGGAGCGGAGGAAGACAGCTTACAATGATATAAATGATAACTTTGAATTTCTTTTTCGGAAACAGTGATGAACATAACGAGGAATTAAGGAAAAGTGCGAAAAAATTTTCAGAATTTTATGATGTCGATGTATCCAATGACATAATTGAGGAAGCAATTCAATTCAAGTATTTTTTGCAGAGTCAAAATCTTCAAAGTCCTCTTAAATCGCATCCTCTGGAAAATTTCCAGTGTATCACAAGAAATAATTTCATGTCCACCTTTCCAAACATATTTATTGCTTATCAAATCTTCTTAACATTACCGGCCAGCAATTATTCTGGGGAAAGGAGTTTTTCAACTTTGAGACGTATCAAAAATTACCTGAGCAATACGCTGAGCCAGATTACAACTTCATATCTCTCGTTGTTGCACGCTGAGTCTAAATTGACCAAAGAATATGATTTTAATCAGATTATTGATGCATTTGCGGCCAAAAAAAGCCAGAAATACATCTTTCTAGAGTGTTTTGCACCATATTTCAAAATAATAATACGGTTGGCCGTCTATCACAATATGATTGGTGACTCTTTTCATTATTTGTTTTTGTATTATTATATATCTCTACGAATTTTCATTACCTATTTATTACCAAACTTGTGATTTCGTTTATAACCTACGATTGTTTCTTATTCTTATTCTCATCATATACCTAGTATATACATTCATTTTCATTTGTTTAATTATTATCATAAGTTTAATCTTTGGTCTCGGTATCTAGTTTTTGGTTCATCAATCATCAACACTATTTTTTTGTAGTTTTTTATTATTCCTAATATATGATCATATTATTCATATTTCAATGATTAATCAGGGGAGGGGGGAGAGAGAGAGAGCGCGCGAGCGAAAAGAATGAGGAAATTTTCTCCCACGAAAAAAATGTTAAGGGGGGGGGGGATTTCAGGGTGAAAATTCATAGACGCCGCCTTCCGTTTTGCCTACGAAGCCACAGAAGGTAAATCCGGTCCTGCCATTGATATAGTCCGTAGTTTGAAATTACTCAACCATTATTTCTCACTGGTCCCCCAACCCGGAATGCAGGGACTGTGGGGAACCCAGCCTGCATAAACTCACCGTTCAACCCATCCAATCGAATTAATAATATCACGGTGAAGAAAAAGGGGTCAAAACAAATCTTGCAGAACGGCAAGAAGGTACACAAATTTCTCTTACGCACATCCTCACGCCCTAATCAGCTCACTCGTGTCTCTACACTTCTCACTAGCTTAGGGGAGAGTTCCGTACCTAGGTGACCGTGCTGTACCTAGAACCAATCGAGATGTCAGTGCTCTCTAGCGGCGGAGTGCAAATGAAAAAAATTCAGTAAGTGTGCTTCATCCAGGCGCATGTTACTACGCCAGTGGATAAATCTCATCAGTGTTATTCGAAGCAAAAAAAAAAATCTGTTGTGGAAAGTAAATTTTTAGCACATTTTGATATTTCCATTAAGAGCATTCGCACAAAAATTTGGCCGGTAAGTCTTTATTCTATCTAGTTTTATACTCCTTCATTGAAATTTCATCAACTATTCAAATTTGTTACATCAGAAATTTTTATACATTAAAAGTGCGTGTGCTGTACCCAGGACCGATAGTGATTCTTGTACCTAGGACCATGGTTGTACCTAGGACCAATGAAAAATGTGTGATATTTTGATTCATTCTGATGAAATTTTGTTGCTTTCATTTCATAATCATGCAAGGTGAAGATGCCACGAAGTAAAAGTGATATGAAACGACCACCGGTCAATGCTGAAACTGTAACTGGAGCAATTCAAGCAGTGATGAGCGAGACGAACTCACTTTCCATCCGCCAGGCAGCCAATCACTACCATATATCAAAAACTGTATTATTGAGTCAGTTAAAAATTCATCGCAATAATATAGCAGGTAAGCTTGTGATGAAAGAATTTATTTGAAAAACAAATTTATTATGAAGTAAGTACGTAGATAACACTGGGCAACAAATTTTAACTTGTCTGTGTTCACCTTCGAACTTGGTATACCTACTGTTAGTATATGAAGAAATAGAGCTTGATATGAAATATGAGCCCAGTCAATTTGGGTGTACAGCAATGAGAGCTGTTCAAAGTTGTAGAAAAGGCTATTTTAAGCACTTATGTTAAGCTTATAGCTCTCTGAATTTTACTTTTAAGGGAAAACAGATGGCAGAATCGGAATTTATTGTTATTTTTCATCACAAGTAAATCATAAAACTCAATTATTGATACTTCAGGACGTATAAATTAATGAATGATTAGAACTCTAATGAGATATTTTTGACAAATGAAATTCTTTAATATGTTGGTTACTTGCAAACTACTAATTAAGTAATGAAAATTCGTTCTGATCAAAATAGCTGCGCTTTTATCTGTCATTATAGAGACGGCGTTGTAGCCGATATGAAATATTGTGACTGACGCAAAGTAAAGTAAACATTTTCCGAAGAAGAGGAAGCAAAGTTGGTGACGTACCTCAACATTGCTGCTAATCTACACTATGGGCTTGGAAAGCACGAACTGCAAACTTTGGCTCACCAGTTTGCAGAAAAAAAAAGAAAAAAAATATGTACAGTCCTGGCGCGATAATTTGAAAGCTGGAAATCGTTGGGTCGGTGAGTTTTTACGAAGACATCATTTCAGTTTCAGAAAGCCAGAAGCTACAAGTTTGGCAAGAGCTACCAGTTTCCATAAAACTACAGGAAAACCTTTTTTGATAAACTGAACGAATGCATGGAACGTTACAATTTTCTACCAAATCGAATTTATAATTGCGACAAAACTGGACATTCCACAGTCCCACTAAAATTATTGCAGCTACGGGCATCAAACAAGTTGGCGGTATGAACTCAGGTGAAAGAGGCTTGAATATTACAATGGTGAGCGCTGTAAATGCTGTCAGCAATCATGTTCCTCCAATGTTTATTTTTCCAAGAGTGTTTTTCAAGGCCCACATGTTAAAAGGTGCTCCTGTTGATAGCCATGGAGCTGCTACTCCGAGTGGTTGGATCAACGAAGAATGGTTCCTTAAATTCTTGCAGCATTTTATCAAGCACACCAAACCCCCGATTGATGACAAAGTTATGTTGCTTATAGACAATCACTACTCTCACATTTCAGTTCCAGCTATTGACCTTTCGAAAGAATGTGGTATTGTTTTACTGACGTTACCTCCTCACACATCATATAAATTCCAGCCTTTGGATCGGAGTGTTTCTGGAGCATATAAATCGTACTCCAGGTAAAACTGTAACCTTATACGATGTAACTGAAATTGCTGGCCTTGCATTTCCTAAAGCTTTTACAATGGAAAATATTACCAGTGGTTTCCCTGTTTCCGGAGTGTATTCATTCAATCCCAACATCTTTCCAGAACATGAGTATTTGTTCTCTTACGTCACAAATCGCCCTTTTGTAAATGCAGATAAGAATGTGCCAAATGGTCTGCCAGCCTCCTCATCAAAATCAATTTCTACTGGGGAAATTCAATAGACTTCAACCCCTGCCAATTTGCCTTCGACCTTGCCAGCTGAAATAAATTTACCTTCCACTTCCACAGCTGATACCAGTTTAAATTCATCTGTGTCATCTGGTTCAACCACAAATATCATATCACCAGCTGCTATCAGACCACATCCGAAAGCTGTGCAAAGGAAAAAAGAAACCCGTGCAACCAGTAGATTGAAGGGAACATCTAGAATCTTAACCAACACACCAGAAAAGCAAGAAATTGAAAACTCTAGAAAAGCTGTGCAGATCAAAAAAACAAACCTGTTAAAAAAGTTGATGAAAAAAAGCCAGCAAGCCTGAGCTCAAGCCAGATCCTAAACCGAAGCGTCAGATCCAGCATAAGCTCGAGCCCAAGCCAAATACCAATTCTAAAAAAAAAAACTGCAATTAATAGAAAACTGTTCGGTAAAGATGGAGGAGAAAGTAGTAGTTCGTCAGAAGAAGAAAAAAACATTTCTACCCATGAAACTGATGATGATTCAGAAAGTGAAATGGAAGAGTTATGCCTAGTATGCGGTGAATTTGGAAAATCAGAAATGTGGTACCGGTGCAGAAGTTGTTCTCACTGGACACATAAAGATTGTACTGATACTGATAAGCCTGAAATGTTCATTTGTGACTTTTGTCAAAGCATTTAATTCTTTAATTCAATATAAGTGATGCGATCTGAGAAAAGGTACACAAAGTCGGAAAAACTGAAATGTGAGATAATGCAGGGGTGGATAGAGGACATCCTCATGAACATTTTGTGCAAAAAAAAAAAGTAGCTAAAAAGAGCAAAAAATGGCTGAGATATAGTACTTTAAAATTGCAAGTTCAAAAAAGCTCATTTTGAGAAAATCGACTTTGAAAGTTAACAAAGGAGTTTTTACAAAAAAAAAAAAATTATGATAGTAGATATTCTGATCAATTCGCGAAATGAGAGTTCTAGGAGTATTTTTAACCGCCAAAAACGATGGTGAGGTCTATTTGGCATAAAAAAGCCATTTGCCACCCTTATACCGCTTTGTTTGGATTGAATTATGCTGAGAAATGAAAAAATTAATATTGTTTCATAGGATGTGATAGGTACAATTTTTTTGATGTGTTAATATCTTTTTTTTTTTTCACTACATGGAACTGCACTTGGAAATTACATTCGATTGTCACATCGATATAGCTTGAACAAATGAAGTGAAAAGGCCTAAACGTGTTAAAAGATGGAGTAATTAATACATTAAATGTAAAAGTGCAACTGCGACTGAAATTTTTAATCTTCGGCATCCTGGGAAAAATAGGTTGGAATCACAAATTTATAACCTCGTAAATCACGTAAACAGTAAGCAAATTCATCAGAATGATCTCTACATCATGCTAACGCAGTCCAGACGCAGGATTGCGAATTGAAAACTATTTACCTGAAGGGTTACAGCTTTTCCATCTCTCCTCAAAATCGATTTGACAAAATGATTATATTCCACTACCAAAGTAGTGATGTTTTACTCCCGAAAATTTTTCTGCTCTAAAAAGACTGCTTGTGTATAAAATGAAACTCTGTTTAATTCAGAACTCGATGTGGGGTAAATAGAATCTAATGCAAGACGTTGAAATATTGAAACTGGGTATTGTTCGAATTTTATGGCAATTTGTCTTCGCAAAAATACCTTCTATTCTTATTCGTACAGAATTTTCAATACGATTCAGGCAATCTACGGCGAATGAAACAGAGAATCAAACCGAGTGAGTAATTTTAATCGACTGTAAGTGCTTGGTACTTACTGATTCGTCCGAGGAATTCTCAGTTTGAGATTCTTCTGCCTCTTCTCGATTAAAATACAACTGATACACTGATCGTAAATCATCCACATCATTTTGGTCATTCTCGTATAATGTACAGTCATCCATATTTAAACAATGTTTGTGATTTCCAACTTGAAAATATCAACCTTCAGAGACAACTAACAAGCTCACGAAAATGATAACGAAAGAATGAGAAAACAACAACAGCTCCGACTTTGTGTACCTTTTTACATTTTTCTGTTTGCATACCATTGAGCAGCATAGAAGTGGTAAATATCTCTAAGATTTTCGCCACGTGTTCTTTGCTTGTAGTACAGTCGATTTCCGTCGAAAACTGGAAAACGCTAGTTTCAACCATTTTTTTTGTTTTTTGGCTGTGCTGTAAACTTTTGTTTTCCGACTTTGTGTACCTTTTCTCAGATCGCATCAATTTTAAATTAATAATATTCTGCATTAATTTATGATGGTCCTAGGTACAACTGGGTGGTTGTTCCTAGGACTAAAAATCTGAATTTATAAAAAATTAATTATTTTCAATAATTATTAACATATTTCAATGAAAGTCAAGTGCAATGCTGACATAGTGATGCTCTATCCGTGGTTCAAATTTGAGCTTCCTAAATTGAACAGAATTTTGGAAAATCGTACTTTTGTATTTCTTGGTCCTAAGGTACGTAACTCCCCCCTACATCATTGCAACACGTTCCTCACGCGCTCACGTCGGAGAAGCCCGATTGCGTCCGAAAAGTAGCCCTCACACCTTTTTCATAGTCTTATTGCGTCTCGTTCTTGACCCTTGCTTCGAATGGTTCAGTTGCGTCCGTCATAAAATTGTATTTGACCAAGTGACGTCATAAAATTACCTCATCTAGCACGTCGTTCTCGTTTCTATTTGCGTTCTACGCTCCAACTGGTTGAAAAAGAAGCACTCTTTTATCCCAAATCCCACGTTTAGCTTTTTTGTGTGCTGAGGCTTTGTGACCCTCTTTTTGTCAATCAGTGATGGAGTCTGGATGAATCATAGTCCAGCCTCAGTGAATCTGAATCGAGTCAAAAAGTCTGAACGAATCCGAGAGAGTCTGAAATGCCTCAACATGTGGTCTGATAAATCTCAAGGAGTCAGCATAAGTCTCATCAGAGTCTAAAGTCTTAACAAGTCTGAAGGAGTCCGATTGAGTTCCAGCGAAATCTGATAGTCTTTACGAAAAGTAGGAAACGCAATCTGAATGCGTCTGTTAGAGTGTGAGTGGTCTTAACCCTTTCGATCCCAACAGGACACCGTTTGTCCCCATGGTTTTAAAGAATTCTACTGGGTCAAATATACGTTGAAAACGGTGCTAGTTGTATCCCACTGGTAGAGTACCGACAGAAGCATATCTTAGCTCACTTAAGTCTCGGTAGATGGAGTGGCTGTTTCAGAAATAATTTTTTTGACTCTCATGGCTCTACCAGTGGGACATACGCTGTCACAGATCCTTTAAGAGCCCAACGGGGAGTGAAAAATTCTTCGATACCCTCCTTGTCATGTATGGCGAATCCAAAGGATATAGAGGGGTCGAGTTCTACATTTCGAAAAAATGGGTAAGAAAAATCAAGAAATCAAGGAAATTTCGGAAAGAATGGCAGTCATGAAGTTGATCTTCATATTTTTAAGAGTTCATTCACCACATCTTTTGCTCTCACGATAATGTGCACGATACTATACCCATCTGCTTTGCCTCGAGGCGTTCATATTCTCGTTTCATATCAAGTTTTTATCAATTTATCCTAAATTTAATCCGCAAACTTACCTCATCTGTCTGTACGTTTTCTTCTTGACCTTGTATAACGTCATGAACAGCGTCCAACGTGGTGAGAAAGTCGTGGAACGTGCCACCGAGTGATTTGAATGCCCTGACAAGTCTTTCGTCTGTGCACTCGTGGATCAAAGTGGTACCTATTTTTTCCAGCAGCGTTGGCGAGTCCCCTGCAAAAATGAAAAAATACAACTTCGAATTAGAAAAGAATGAGGTAAGATTGATTAACAAGACTGCTTCATATTCACTGGCCTGTAAATTGCGGAGTTAGAGTTGGGCTTTAAGTACTCGGAGACCTCCAGCTCCCTAAACTTCCCGAAACCCTCGACTAAAGATTCGATTCTCCTTCCTCCGCCTCCAGCGCACTTTCTCCTTCAGATAACTAAGTGAACATACTAGTCATTATATTTGAATGTTAAATTAAAATGCTGGGATTCTGTGAGTCATCTCTCTCTCTCCCCTATCTCTCTCCCCTCCCCCTCTCTCCCCAATTCCATATTATTTCCACTACCATGTGAAATATGAAGAATTTCAACAACTTTATCGGTTGGTATTCTTCTGTATTGTTGAATGGGCTCCTTAACACGCCTGAAGTTAGGGTCCGCTGTCACTTCCACTGGCCTGCCACTGCGAGGAGTATCATCGGTACTTTCACGGTCATTATTAAACAATTTACACTACTTAACCACTGCTTGTAGCAAAATTACATTATTGCGATACGTTTCGATTAATTATCGATGAATTTCAGTTGCATTTTTCTCTAGTAACCTCAAAAAATGAATATTCGAGCGAAGATCAGACCTGGACGGCATTTTAAAAATCTCACTTCAGTGATAACCTCATAAATCATCAGCGAGCTCGTAAACTATCGCCAGGTATGATCTAAAGGTCGGAACAACACTGCCTCCAATTTTGGCCAAAAAATTCCGAACTGTTCAAAATTTAAACGATTTTGAATTTACTTATTGACTACCCCTTGTACTCCATTAATAACAGGCTGTTTCATTCCTCTTTCTAATACGCTCGAATACATTCTGAAATGCTTTTTCTTGCAGTGTGTATATGGGGGGACGAGGGTGGTTAAACGGCAAACCCTCTCCCCGTTCCTTCTCCAGTGGGCATGGGTGGTGGGATGTATGATGATGCAGGCATGCCAAAGTGGCCCCTGAGACACCGCACTCCCGGCCCCAGAAACTACTCTTTCGAGTGCATCAGTGGCCAGATAACAGGTTTCAAGTCCTGGTAGGTCGTCTGTAGCGCATCGGCGCGCTGGCAACCAACACCATTGTAGCTCGACTCGCTGCCAAGGGTCTAGAGCTGAACGCCAGCAAGACGGAAGCGCTGTTGCTGTGTCGCCGAAGAACCAAAGTACCGTAACAGATTCAACTACCTGTTGGAGAAGGGAAGATGACAATGCGGTACCTGAGATTGATTCTGGACGACCAACTCGACTGGGTCAAGCACATCCGGCAGGCAACTGATCGAACCCTCAAATCGCTCCCCGTTCTGACCCGAATATGCACCAACCTGTTCGGGTACAGCTTCAGGGCGAGACGTACTATGATGCAGGGATGCGTCGTACCACCGGACGGTCCTACGAATGACACGGCAGCCACTCATGTCGGTACCGAGGAAAGCAGCACTTCTCTACAACCGAGGCTACCGGACAGTCAGTCAAGAAGCAGCACTCATTCTCGCTGATCTTGCTCCGATAGACCTCGCAATTCTTGAGCGGTCAGTCCTATAGCTACTCCGTCGTGGCCTGCCAGTCATAAGTGGCCCGCACTGCACCCGGCAAGTTCCAGATAGTGTCGGAGGCTGCCGCTGATTATACCGACAACGAAGCAGATGATGATCTCACCAGTGGCAGCGAAGAGGAGAACGCAGCAGTCGCTGCTAGTGGGCTACCATTTGAGCGGCTGGCCAAGCAGTTCCGCCGCATCACCGAGCAATGTTGAGGGAAACGTTGGGACGAGGCGTCGACTGGTCGATGGACGCACTCGATTTTACCCAACATCAGCGCCTAGTGTAAGTCCAAAATACAGCTCTCGTTTTGGACAACGCAGGCGCTGACAGGACACGGATGCTTTGCCGAGTACCTGCACAAAGTGACACGGCGCGACACCCCAAGTGCGAGTGTGACGGCACGTTTTTGCAGTCTGCGAAACACGTCTTCACGGAGTGCGCGCTGACTGGTCCACATGTACTCATTTCACCACAGACAGCTTTACCAGAGGAGTAGAGAGTGTGGGCCGACTTGGAAGCGGAAAACCCGTTGTTCCCAGCGGCAAGTACTGCCACACTTCGTCACCACTAGCACCAACCAACGGACAGCGGGAATCAGAGTGTACCCGTACCTGCTGCCTAGAAGTCGTCGCAGGCTTCAGCACCGGGAATCAGGGCGGATCCGTACCCGATGCCCCCGTCGGTTGCACACCAATGTTGACTGGCGGAAATCAGGGAGAACCCGTCGCCGCCAGTCGAAACCCCTGAAAGAGGGCGGCCCCAGACTGATGAAGAGCCCGGAAGAGGGCGGGCCTGTCATCAACGAACATCGATAAGCGGCACTCCACCGAAGTTGTAGCAGCAGCAGAAGAGACAATGACCTTAGCGGGTGAGAAAGGAGAAGCCCAGAGCGTCACTGGTAGGAAACCCTGGAACCTACTCATTTGCTCGACCCACTTTGAGGAAGCGACAAAGGACTTGAGGCTGAAGCCTTACGGTGACCGGCTGACCATGAAGGCGGCCCCCTCTACTTGGAGCGACCCTCCCATTTTGGGTGTGTTACCGAAGTGGCTGGTGGAGAAGGAAGATAGAAGTCGATAGGGACATGATGTGAAATTTATTGAAGGAGACAATAGACAGTTTCAAGCTGACTGAGACACTGACTGACTGGTCGACAGCTGACAGACAGTATAGTTATAGTTTAGCTCAAGATTGTGAACATTTTCATTTGTATGTAAGATTCCGTCACGCCGCAATCTTGGTTGCGATGATACTCGCAGATAGATTCGTGCAGTGTACGAGATATATAGTAGGTCGGAGTAACCGTTGTTATCCAAGCTACGACATGTCGTGGTCTGCACTCTCGGAACTGTAGCTTTTTGTTGATTCAGTGTCCTCACTGCAATCTTAGAAGCGTGATTTAAAGGCTATTCCGTTCTAGTCTTATAAATCAACAAAACAGTTCTGAGAGATAAACGGAACACACTGTACTAAATAAGTACAGGGTAGAAGTCCCTTGCTAGACAGTTTCCGGTGCCGCCTGAGAATGCCGGACGATTTTGATTATAAAAAAGAGAGCGGAGAGATCCCGGTGTCATTCTTGGTTGTCGGTGACTCCCTTCCCAAAGTGGGGGATATAAGATTCCGTCACGCCGCAATCTTGGTTGCGATGATACTCGCAGATAGATTCGTGCAGTGTACGAGATATACAGTAGGTCGAAGTAACCGTTGTTATCCGAGGTACGATAGGTCGTGGTCTACACCCTCGGAACTGTAGCTTTTTGTTGATTCAGTGTTCTCAGTGCAATCTTAGAAGCGTGATTTAAAAGCTATTCCGTTCTAATCTTACATGTATATATATTTCGCATCCATGATGTAATTTTCAAAATGTGAGTTCCCCTCCCTACACCGCGTTAAACCTACCCGACGGTATGTAAGGTAGCGGAGGAGAGACACCCTGATTTTTCTTTTTATGTTTTTTAACAAATACAAGGAGCCATCGGAGAAAGTTCCGAACTGGCCGCCGGGTGGGGCCTTGGCCACTCGCGAGATTATAAAAAAAAAGATCATCGCCATCCTAGTTTCTATGCCTTCCTAACTGAGATTCAGACATCCTATGTCAACAACGGCCAAGTACTGAAGTATCTCGAAGCTTGCAGCTACAGTTTACGTTTCTGACATCGTTCATCTACTTTTATGAAATTTATTTTTTCAAGTTCAGCTTTGTTGAGTTGGGGAATTTAACTTCTAAATTTAGAACTCTCAACAACCGTATGTTTCGGTATTGAACTTCTTCTCATGAATCTTTCAAATTGGCCTTTTTTTTTTTAAACTTTTGACTCCCCACCTCCAAATTGGGTCCAGATTTCCACGATGTTTAATAGTCGAAACACCACTCGCGATCGTGTTTTTCCCGATAGTGAAAATATTTACAACTTCCTGCGCCGATGCAGTGTAATTGGAATATCGCTTTACTACCGTTCAGAGAATCATTTCGAATCTTTTAACTGTACAATGGTTAGGTTTTCAATATTTTCCGCTTCGAATACCTTTCGATAATACAGCAGCGTGAAATTTAGTCGAATTGAAATTGTTGTAGAACAGCAACTCTCCCACTGGGAGTGATAAAAATAAGAACTGGTATTTTTTCGTATACCGTACACGGTTAAGTTACACGGATGTAACGCGAGCACACCGAAACACTGAAAAGTTGCGAAAGTTACCGCCGCATTACAGATTAGTTACCAATCGAGGGAAAAAAGGAAAAAAAAAAAGCAATTTCCTAGACATGATGTCTTGTACGGAAAGAATCACGTACGCGAGCCCCCTGCCAGAATTAACCCTATCCTCGTCATCTGCGACATTTTTCACCTCCATAAAACGTGACCGGAATACGGCGTAACTTTATATCCACTTTATGATCCGAAATTCTGGAAAACTTAACTCGTTCGTCGGGAGGGAGAGGAAGACTTGAAATAACAATGTAATAGCTCGAGCTTCGAGCATGCGAACGTATGGCGTGCCGACATTAGTGTAGCTACGACTTACGAAATCGCCCTTCAGTTTCGCCATTTTTTCATATTCACTCATCGAATACGAATATGGTATTCGAACACGAGCGGTCTAGTGATTGTTATAGCCTAGGTGACTAGCAGGCTACATGGCTGGCCAGGGACGAGATGCCTAAATACAGGAAACTAGGGTATTAGAACGGTTCAAAACGATGATTTTCGATGAGGAAGAAAAGAGCGTATTGGAATCATCTTAGGGTTATGCTGGCGAATCCAAAATCTCCAGAAACCGCGACAAATCGTAAAGACAGATCGGAATTCTGACAACGGCAACACTATCAAATACTGGAAATAGCCTGCAACGCTAACACGAATTCCAAGGTTCAGTCTCCTTTTTGTTATACATACAAAGTCTGTTAGGACGACTCAGTCTGTGCACGAAGGTAACTTTCCTGAAAAGATCGGTAGAACTTTTGTAGTGTAGTAAAGCGTGCAGAACTTCACGCTCGCCAACTGCAACCATCTCGATCAAAACGAAAAAAGTTCCCATCTTCTCCACTTTCTTAATAGTAGCGCAGAACATGACTCGAATTAACTAACTGCAAGAAGACTTGACTCGTCTTAACATTTCTCAGTTTTTGGTTTCACCTCCTTGCCCCCTCCCCATTTGACGCTCCGTACCAATCAAGATCTGTGTAGTGAATTAATAAAAATAATTAGGGAAACAGGGAGAATATACGCGAAGAAAAAGTACAACGAGAGTAGAAATGATAAATATCTCTGGAAACAAAAATGCTAATAGACAGAAGGGAAAATCCAAGACGTGAAACAAAGCTATCAGTAAGTCAAAAAGTCGAGCTGTGTGAATTGCAAAAACGTAGTAAAAGGAAAATAAAAAGGGATATTCGTGAGTTCGAAGAAGTAAGAACGCAGGAGATAATTCACAGGAAGGAATTCATGAGCGGAAGCAGAATAATACCCAAGCGAAAAGATAACAGCGGGGTGATCAGAAGTGGAAAAACTAAAGTTATTATAGCCACAGAATTTTATAAAAAGCTATATGATGCATCAAGTTCCCAGAATCAAAATCCAAGTGACATCACAAAAACAAAACAAGGAAAGATGGCATCTATAAGAGACCCACCCTTCCCACCAATTATGAAGAGGGAAGTACAACATGCGATAAGAAACTTGAAAATAGGAAAAGCCGCAGGCCCGGACGGAATAGAGAATAGCACCGCCCTGGTGAACCCTCTAACTAGAATATATAACGAAGTATTGACCACCGGAATAATCCCCGAAGAATGGTATGTATAATCCTCCATAAGAAAGACAGCTGGGTAGAATTAGAGAACTATAGGCCTCTCAGCCTCTCGGACAATATGTGTAAAATACGAGAATTTAAAAAAATACATTATACTCGTATATAATCAATTAGATAGCAATCAATCCCCCTCTCAAGCTGGGTTTAGAAGAGGAGGTGCAAACAGTAAAACAAATAATAGAAAAATCGAAAGATTATAATTTAGAAGTCCATTTCTTGTTCGTAGATTTCCAGAAGGCATTCGACACTGTGGATCATACCAGCTTGTGGAAGGCAGTGACTGATCAAGAGTGTGAGAGGGAGATAATAAGAGTATTACAGAACATATACCGAGAGGCTAAGACGTATATGTGACCGGCTCCGAAGAAAGGGACCTTATGGCTAAATTATCGATTTTGAGATGCGAATGGTTTCTAGACTTTCAAACCCTCAAATATTCCCCGCCAAAATGGGATGGGTAGATGCATGCGTCAGGGCTCACGGGTAAAGATTGCAATTTCTCTGTTAAAATTTTGGTGCCGTACGCGCGGTTGCGCATTGGTACAATGTAAAAAAACAATTTTGTAAAAATGTTAATAATATACACAGTTTTTGATTGATTTGATTGATCTGCTCTGAAGGTCATTAAGTTTGCGCTTCGTTACAATTTTACTCAACGCTGAAAATTGAAACACCCAGGGCTGGCATCAGGGATGGATCGATACACTCCATCTAGAGGCGAAACTTGACTTTCAGTTGGCGAGGGGGGTGGAGAAGGTAAATTTGCCGACAAATATTTTCTAAAAATTTGAAAATTCACCGATTTTTCAATCAAAATATTTTTAAATTGAAAAATAAAAAAATAATGAACAAACAAAAAAACGTTCTTAGAAAATGAAAAATTCAAATAAACAGTTTCGAAATTTGCTGACTGCCTAATTACTGGGGGTGTTTCACCCCCACCCATAGTTTCATCCCTGCAAATCCAGATTGGAACCTTATCCCCCAAGCACTCACATTTGCATACATGAGCATACCCTATTCTGGGAGGGTAAGGTGGAAGGATGTTAGGAATACTTGAGAGGAACACACAACTTCCTTTACATATTGAGGTGGTTGATATTTTCTGAATTTCCTCTGATTCTTATTCTCCTAAGTTTATTCCAATAAAAACAAATAAATAAAATAAATAAATAAAAAAACTACAAAGTTTTCTGTCGATTGGATTAGGGGAATCCGCGCCAGAAGTTCCCTTTCGTTCTTATGGGAAAAATACTTTGACACATGTGGCAAAATGTTGGAATCTCGGATGTACGGCCCGAATATTCACCAGGACCAGAGACCGTAAATTAAACAATAGAACATTTGCTATCGGATTCAGTTTGTGACATTGGAAGATAGGTCTTTTGCTTTTCAACTTTGAGATTTTAATAAAATGTTCGAGTTTCTCAAATTTCAAGCTCTCGAGCTGCTCAAAGCGATTGCGCGCTGCAGTCGTTCACGAATGATTGAGTGAGTGAGTGAATCACTGACTCATTGAGTGAGTGACGAAGTGGGGAAGTGAATGAATAACTGAATTAGAGAATGAATGAATGAATGACTGAGTGAGTGAATCACTGAATCGTTGAACGCGTGACAGAGTAACTTGGTGAATAACTGAATAAGTAAGCCGGGAATCACTGAATCCCTGAGTGAGTGAGTCACTGAGTAAGTAATTGAGTAACTGAGTTAATCACTAAATAAGTAAGCGAGTGACTGAATGAATCACTTACTTATTGAGTGAGTGATGGAGTGAAGAAGTGAATTAATAACTAAATTAGAGAATTATTGAATGACTGAGTGAGTGGATCACTGAATCACTGAGTTACTGAGTAAGTGAGTGAGTAACTTAGTGAATCACTAAATGAGTAAGCGAGTGACTGAGTGAGTTACTGAGTAAGTGATCGAGTAACCGAGTTAATCACTAAATAAGTAAGCGAAATGACTGACTGAGTGAGTGAGTGAATCACTGAGTCACCAAGTAAGTGAGTGAGTAACTTAGTGAATCACTATATGAGTGAACCAGTGACTGAGTGAGTGAGTCACTCACTGAGTAAGCGATTGAGTGAATGACAGAGTAACCGAGTGAATCACTGAGTCACTGAGTAAGTGATTGGGTAACTGTGTGAATAACAGAATAAGTAAGTGAATGACTGAGTGAGTGAGTGATGAGTGACGGAATGACGAAGTGAACAGATTTCGGGCTGTTCGAAGTGGTGGCGCGCTGCAGTTGTTTACCTTGTAACGCTGATTGAGGAGAATATTTCATTTACAGGCATACGAAGAAATCTCAAAATATTATGAAAATGAAAGCGTTTATCGAAAAAATGATAAGGACAACATTTATAGTACATAAAATTTCCCTTCCATTGAGACCATTTTCATTTCAATCTGATGCATTCTTCTAAAATATGTAAGGTTTCAATAGTTCCTTTCTTTCACGTGTCTAAAATTATAAAGGGCGATACTTTCGCGCTGGCACTCCGAATAGTCATTGAAATTTGAAATTCAACGTTTGTTACCGACTTTCAAATTTTCGAAATGTCTTCCACATTTCAGCTTTGTTTCAACCTGTCAAATAACGGTCGATACTCAGCTTGAAACTCTCTGCTTTTGACTGACTAGTCTCTAACCAGGGGTCCTGGGTACTCCATTTTCAGAAACTAAATTTGACTTTCAGTTTGGAAAGGTGGAGAAGAAAAATTTGTCGACAAATATTTTTTGAAAACTAAAAATTCGCCGACAAAATATTTAATAATTTAAAAACTTGCCAATTTTTCAATCGAAATATTTTTTAATTGAAAAATAAAATGAAGAAACAAAGAAACATGCATAAACAAATGAACAGTTTCAAAATTTGCCAATGGTCAAATTATTTTGGGGAGGGGATGTCAAATGAACAGTCTTAAAATTTGTCGACTGTAAAATTATTGGAGGGGTCTCAACCTCCACATCCCTCATAGTTTCGCCCCTGCCTCCATCTGTGAAATTTCATCAGAAAGTTGGGAAATTATGACACTCCGTCGGGGAAATCAGATAAACGGTAATCGTTTTCGATTTTTTTTTGCTTTGCCTATCATGGGAAATTTTTGTAATACCTTATAGTCGTTATTTACTGTGGGCACAAAAATGATGTCAAGAATTTCGTCTTCCGAAGAAAATTTTGTAGGTCTATATAAAAGTTGAGTAAGCGATCCGGTCCACGGATCTCACTTCCAAGGACTTCCTTTCGTTTCCGAATATAAAAGAAATCTTGATGGGCACGACGGAGGTTAAAAATTTTATCGTAGAGACGCCGGAAACCATTTCTTTATTTCCAGATAAAATTTAGAGGCGGTAGGTTGCAGGTAACGTGATTCTATTCAAAGAGAGAGAGGTATTGAAATTCGGTGTTCCTGCACAGTGACGTGAGATGAGACGAAACGTCATCCGGAAACCTTTCGCCGAACTCGGTTTTCAAAATAAAAATGTTCGTTCCTCGAAACCCACGGCGCGGCGGAGCGTCACTCAAGTATAAATCAGGACTGCGTATACATCATAGCGTCAAATTTTCTCGAATTACACGAGATGCTCGCAGACAATGCGAAAAGTGACATTTGGTTTGCCGGAATTCGCCTTTTTCGTTTCTCTATATACTTATTCTCTCAAGAGTTATAAAACTTTAACCTCGTAAGACCTGAGGTTGAAATGAAAATTCGGCAACGATTTAAAATTCACCGCGTTCCGCGCCTAAATCTCGCACTTAATCGTCGGTTGAAACTTTTATCCTTTAAAACAGTTTTAAACAATGTCGGGTTTAACTTCCAGTTTTTCCAATCCTGTAAAACCGTTTCGAGATTCTTTCATTGCCAAATGGCTGCTGGCTTCCCTCGCAGCCGAGTCGAATACACGTTTGCGCCGAGTATCCCGAGGAAATAATAAAAATTTAGTTCGCCGAATTTTATCGTATTCTTTTACTCTCGCGTGATCTAAAATGTTCGTTTACTACCATATTACGCTTTTACGTTTAGCTCGTTCGACATTGTTTGCTGATGGTCAATTAGGAGAAAACGCAATTTGCAGAATTTCATCGATAAAAACTTTTCCGACTGGCGGATGAGCGGCGATCAAACGAAAAAGGGTTATTCGCGATTAACCGCAATCGTTTCGAATTTTTCAGACGTATTCGCCGGGTCAAAATGAGCGACCCAATTCGGACGATCCCGTAAATATGGTCCGATATTTTTTCCACGCCTTTAAACTCGTACACGCTGACGAGAAATGCCGACGCCACATCCGCGTCAGCACAGGAAAAAACAACTCGATTTCATGGCATATTTCGCAGATTACCGAGCTTGCTTTCAGCGTGGTCGCGGTCCATTATCCTCGGATCGAATTTTCTCCCACGATAACCAATCATCGTCACTTTCGGAGTCAACCCGGTATATATAATTTTTAGAACCCTAATTCTTTCCTCCGAAATCAATTTCGTCGCCCGTCTTTTTTCGAGCGCACCGCGTACGTGTTATGCTTCTTAATCGAATCCGCAAAGTATGTAAATATCCGTAGATGAAAGTTCGACTTCCCGCCACAATAATAGATCGAAATAACGGAACGAATTAATCGAAAAGCTCGGATAAATATGGAGAAATTTTGGCGAAACCTAGCGTAGATTAAGACGTATTGAAATATCAATCTTCGTGTCTCTCTGACTCCGTATTTGCTTATTCTCGTTTTCTTTCTTTTCTCTCTCTCTCTCTCTCTCTCTCTTCTTCATTTTTGTCGTTCGAACCGAGTTGAATGACAGTCCTATATAGTTCGGTTTTGTTTTCGCTCTTTCTTTTTTTCCTTCTTCAGCTTATAGAAGAGGAAATTGAACAGACTGTCAATCTGGCTTTTAATGAATTCCTGAATACGCCTTACAAGTTGTAAACCACAAGGCGGAGACATGAATCTCGAATGCGATCTGTAAGATTGGTTTGATTACAGGTGAACAAATGAAGACACTGACACGGGGATCGTATCTTGTTGAAAGTTGCACAAATTGTGCACATGATGTTGAGTTTCTGTCTCAGGCTACAGGCTGAGTGATTTTCTTTCTAAAGTTGTGCACTCATTGGATATGATGCTTCTGTAGGGCATACCCATAGGGGATCCAAGGATGACAGATGGAGCAGGAGTACGGCTGTCATTGTCGCAGACATCAGGTTACGCCTTACATTACATAGGTAGGCCAAGAACTACTGAGATGGATCTCGTCATTTCTGAACTGTTTAACATAGCAGGGTGTCTAACAAAATCGAATTTTGAAAATAAATGTCCTTTAAATGACATTTTTTCCCCAATTTGCTATGAATGCGCTAAAATAATAAACTTAACGCTGAAAATACTACTTCGTCTAGAACAGTACATTTTCATTGTGTGGGGTGGGGGGGGATAATTTTATTGTATACCAGCTGAACCGCTTCGCGGGTCATCTAGACCGCGGGCTTAAGAGAGTTGGCTAAAGTGAGTTGGTTTAAGTGGTTCGATAGTAGAGAAACATTGATATCTAGCTCTGTATCAAAGTAGTTGTAAATTACCACAAATCCAACGAATTATTTGGGGCACAATTTCCCTCACATTTGGTTTCCAGGAACCTTAGCGAAACTTTCGTGGACGCCCCTAATAAGAATTGCGATCCTGTTATAACGTGTAGAACAGTGTAAGTAGACATTATCGATTGTAGATAACCTACCCTCCCGCCTTTTTGTGCGTCTAGTGGACGTGAATCAAGAAACCGGTTTTGATTTCGGTGGCATACTATCGCCGCCTCTTCAAATTCATTGTTGCTCTTTTATGCTGTCGAAACGGAAGAATCGACGAGATGGGTAGTTCTAGCAAAGAGATAGTGGACCTCAGACGGGTATTGGCTGACGTCAGCAGCGCCTTCGCCAAGGTCTGACACCGTGGACTAATCCATAAACTACTACCATACTTCCATCCTGCCTCTGCAGGTTGATCAAATCATACCTAAGTGACTGTCAATTCAAAGTTCACATAGGAACCGAATCTTCTCACTGGACCAGCATTGCCGCAGGTGTACCACAAGGCAGTATGTTGGGTCCTATATTGTATCTTCTTTACACCATGGACATCCCACAAACAAAGGGTGTCATCACTGTGCTCTTTGCAGACGACACGGGTCTTATCGCTCGCAACATATCCACACCCCAGGGACGGAGATCAGTCCCCATATATGCATACCAAGTAGCGATAGAGGAAATAAAAAGGCGCCTCACAGCGATTAATTGCAAATGGGCAGAATTAAGTATGCAAAAGATTTATGACAAATGTATATGGGAAATAAAAGAAGTGAATCACCAGTATGGAGTGTTAAGAGCTGCGATTAAAACGGATGACAAATTATCTTGGAAACCAAGAAACTGATAGATGAGAGAAATGCTCTGGAGAAGAAGGAAAGGAGTACACCATTGGGAAAAATTAAACTAGTAGTACTGAGTAAGAAGGTGCAAATGGAAATCAGAAAAAACGTAAGGACTTATGAGAGCAAGCAAGTTGACAGTATTTTGGCAGAGAGCGGGTCAACGAAGAAAGTGAACAAGGCACTGTTTACAAACCAGTACTTAGTCCCAAATGTGCGCAATGCACATGGAGAAACAGTATATAACCGAAAGGACATTGTGGAAGTGGCCACAAAATTTTATAAAGATTTATATTCAAAATTTGGAGGGGAGGAAGGGAAAGAGTCAACAGGAAAAGACTGGGGGAGGGTTTCAACACAAGTGAATTTCCGGTAATTTTGCAAGTGGAAGTAAGAAAAGCTTTGTGTACTCCGAAAGCTGAAAAAGCAGTTGGACCAGATGGGGTAGACAACGGGATCTTAAAATTATTCGCCGAGGAATTAATCCCTTGTCGGACTAGGTTGTTTAAGAAATTTTGGTGGAAGAAGCCGTCCCACAGCAATGGAAGGAAGCTGAAATTATTTTATTGTTTAAAAAAAGTAGACGAGAACAAATACAAAATCATAGGCCAATTAGCTTCACATCTAATGTGGGAAAAATTTTTATGAAAATAATGAAAGGTAGGCTATATCCTGGACTGGACCAACAATAATCAATGGAACAATCCGGTTTTAGAAAAACAACATTCCACGGTAGATCAAATCTTCATACCACATCAAATAATCGAAAAATCAAAGGAATATAATTTCGAAACCTTTTTGCTTTTTATTGACTTCTCAAAAGCGTTTGATACAGTGGACCATACATTTTTATGGAAAGCTATGAAAAATCAGGGTGTAAATCGTAAAGCGCTAGACGTCATCAAAAATGTCTATGAGGGAGCTTCAGCAAGGGTCAAAATGGATAAAAAAGGGAAAAAAAATTGAAATAAGGAGGGGAGTTAGAAAAGGCGATCCGTTGTCTCCCAATCTATTCAACTGTGTCTTGGAAGAGGCCATAAGAAAATTAAATTGGGAAAACAAGGAAATTAGGATAGATGGCGAACATCTGTCAAATCTCAGATTTGCGGATGATGTAGTCCTGTTATCTAACAGCCTAAATAATTTGATCGAAATGGCCGAGGAACTTATAGAAGTATATGTAAAGAGGCAGGCTTACAAGTTAATACGAGTAAAACAAGCTTACTTACAAATGCAACGGAAACACAAGTGCAGATCAAAGGCGAGAAAATTGAGTGGGCCAGAGAAGTTAAGTACCTTGGTCAGATGGTGTCGTTTATCAGTGCTACAGACAAAGAAATATCAAGTAGAATTCGTAATGGATGGAGCAAGTATTGGAAATTAAAACACGTTTTTAAAGGGAGATTGCCTATAAGAACTAAGGCGGAAGTGTGGAATGCATGTATTAAACCAGCAATGACATATGGAGCCCAGACATGGGCAAGTACTAAAAGTAATATCAATAAGTTTAGAGTCACTCAAAGAGGTATGGAACGGAGTATGCTTCATTTAAAGAAAAAATATAAAATTGAAAATTCGATTATAAGGGGGGAAATTCAACTGAGAGACACAGGAGGAGAGGTTAAAAAATGTAAATGGAGGTGTGCGGGACATATTATGAGGCAGAAAGGAGGAAGCTGGGAAAGGAAGGTGGAGGGGTGGGTTCCATATGATCAAAAAAGGGAAAGGGGGAGGCAGATTACATGTTGGAGGGATGAATTTTTCAAAGAAATGGGTCCAACCTGGAGAAGACATACGCAGGACACGAATGAATGGCAGGTAAGGGGGGAGGCGTGTGCCCAAAAATGGGCGGTTAACGAGGAACAACTGGAAGAAAGGGGGGAGTTCCATCCCCTGCCGCTCGTGACACAGGTGTCGCGAGAGCGAACTATGGAACAGATATAGTTTACCAATAAATGCTGTTATTATTATTATTATTATTATTATTATTATTATTATTATTATTATTATTATTATTATTATTATTGGTTTCCAAACTTGAGACCGGCTGCACATTATTTTAGGCAGTTACGTTTAAAAATATGCATGCAGATTTGCGAAACTGTATCATGTGTGAATGCAGGCGCGGATGGAGACGACCATTTTAGGGAAGTAAGTGACAGACGGAAAAGCGTGCAGCAATTTTTTTGCTGCCCCTTCAGGCGGATAGGGTATCGACGAGAGAGGCGACAGATTAATACGCTTCCGTCTAGACAAGGGACTATTTGTAGCCAGCACGAACTTCCGACATCATCCGAAGAAACTGTACACCTGGAGGTCTCCAGGAGAGATATATTATCGAAACCAAATAGATTACTTTGTGGTGAGCAACCACTGGAAAACATCGATATGGGATGTTAAAACGTACAGATGAAAAGACTGCGGTAGCGACCATCAGCTCCAAGACTAAGAACGAAGAAAAAGCCCAATGCGATTGAAAAAAGACGGCACTTACTGAAGAACCTTGTATACCAACCCGCAGTCAAGGAACACCTGGAAAAACTCGCTGCCGAAAGAGAAATCCCGGACCTGAATGCCGAGAAAATACGGCTCAGAATGAAAGAGTGCCTAGAAACAGCGACAAGGACAGTACCAAAACCAGCCAAAACGAAGAATGAATGAATGAATGACTGTGCAGGAAAGAGTAGAAGGGACCAAGTCGCGCGGCAAATCACTGGCAAGACGATGGAATCATGTACTACGACAGCTGGAGACAGACAATTGGAGCAGCTTGGTCGACTCGGTTACCTGATCACGATGTCCGAAACCCGAAGAAGAAGATCACTCAAGTCTGGTCCAGTTAAGAAACGTAACTGGCTACCCGCAATACACATTGATGTACGGGTATTTTGAAGTTGGAGGGGAAAGATGAGTTCGAGAACACGTTATCAGCGCCGTGAAAAAATTATGTTTCTTAACTGGACTAGACTTTAGTATCACTAGCATGATTCCCGAACCGCCATCCTACACTAGCGCTTCTACAGGAAGATTTATATACGAACATCCAGTTCTATTCATCGTCGCGTTATCAGTACACCTCTGTGGCGGAAACAGAAACCAAATACACTGGACTACCAATACCAGAAATTCCATTTACAATACACGTGACCTGCCAGGAAGAAAAGAACCTGTGCGCAAAAAATCATTTTTGTAATAACAACTAATGTTTTTGACTAATTTTTGGCCACTCTTTTGCGTGGTGTTGTCAAAAAAATTCTAAAAAATTTCCCAAACTGATGTAAGTCTTCAAAGTTGAATGTCTCCATAACGTGAAAACTTCATCAATTTTGTTTATCCGCTCTCCTGTAACATTTACATTTTCGCGCTCAGGTTCCTTTCTTCCTGGCAGGTCACAAATTGAGTGCTTTTAGACTTAGCATCTAGCGTTCTAGCAGCAGGGTTTGTTACTATGATAATACATATGAGGAGTTATCTGTCAAAAGGGCCCTTGTCGGCGATTTTGGTTTTGAGAAAAACAACTTCAAAGATTTCAAGCTGAAATACTCCTTTCAGACTGATTTAATTGAAAAATATGTTATTATAAAAAATTTTCACTGTGATTTCATTAATAGAAATGACTAGTTCATTGTTTAGTTCATTGAGAAACGAACTCGGACGAATTAAGAAAGAAGGAGGATGACAAGGGCCCTTTTTAGATCCATGGGAAAATTGGTGTGGTGGGATATATATTATGGTTATCAGTAGCTGTTTTCCCATACGATAATATCGGCGAATTTCATGTATTACTCTTCTATTTTGCTTGTTCCCATACATTTATACAACTTATGGAACAAAATACTCAATTCCTAACTCGCTGAATAATGAGTTATTATGTATATTATCGTGATTAAAGCTAATGTAGTAGTGAAGATGTCTCTCCATGCCGATAAGGCAACCGAAATGTGTAATTTCTGAGGCATATTATCGTGGAATGAGTTACTCGCTTTTCACCCTTTGATATAATGTAATGCGTGCTTGGTTTTATTGACTGCATGATAAGTTTGTACACATCTCAGCATAGAATCGATGTTAATTCAATGCGTTTGTAATCATTTATCGGCGCCAATTTCACTGAATATCGTCTTAGAGAATATATATTTCCAATGGTGTAGTGGCAAATTTTCCAGTGTGGAAACGCTAAATATATTTGACAAATTATAAGGAAAGTCCGAAAGTCGTTTATATGATTTTCTATCAGCGGAAAACCAGTGTGGGAACGCCGTTCCCGCTCTACTACAACACTGTATATTTCTCTAAGAATATCATGCGTTGGTACATAGTACATACATATAGAGCAGGTTTCAGTTTATCAACTTTAACACAGAGGAACACAACTTGGCACCGCCATCTCACACTGTCACACCTGCAAATCGAAATTTTTCCTTGATGTCTGTTAAATTTTCCTACTTCTTCACCACGTTTCTCTGTCAGAACCTCAGAACACTTGAAGTCTTCGCTTGACAGCGATCTCAGAATGAAAGGCGCTTTTGTTGTTCAACTGATATTGATAAGAGGTAAAGCGACTGTATACAGTGTAAACGGCTACAAGAGAGGGACGTATTTGAGACAGCATGGTACGGTGAATTCGTTGATTTTGGAAAAATTTTCAACAGGTTCCTAAAGAGTAGGACACGCAGAATTCGAAAATCAGCATATCCGCAAAAAGGGCACCTGTTAGTCAAGGGCCCTTTTGACAGTTATGTTCTCATATTTAACATTGTGCTCACCAACACTAAACCGAGCGAAAACATATACAATTAATGAAATACATGTAGTACCAAACCCTGCCACCAGGATTTTCATAACATCGGAGTTTCCAGTATTGGTAGTTCAGTGTATTTTGCAGAAACTGGGAAGGTGCGTACCTGATAAGAAAAAGGCACTTGTACACAGTGCAACAAAAATCACTTCGCTATCACGAATAATCAGTGCGAAGGCTTGGTGCGGATGTTTCCAGGTGCTCTACCACTACGAGTAAATCTCAGCCTGTAAATAATTCTAAGTTTCTTTTTTTTTCCACTTCCTACTTCTGCTTTCGTATATTTCGCGGGTGCTTAAAATTCCGATGCCTAATTTATGCGCTAATATTACCCGGAATAAGTTTTTTGGTCCATTGTTCCTCACCAAGTTTCAAGATTGAATAAATTAACCATTTTCAGGCAGATTCTGTTTACCTTATGGGCTAAATATTTTAATAAATCTCAGCTGCTTCAGTGTTTTGCTGATTTTCCGCAAAGGTTACATGCTCGCGAGTTCTATAATTAATCGACGCGGCCGAACTGAGCCAAAAGATATAATACGAAAATATCACACGGCGAAGAAATAAGTTAGAAGAGGGCAAATGGCGGATTAAAATGCCGCGCTCATTGTTGGCAGGGTATTACCAGCGATAGAATTTATTAGTAACGCCGTACAATTCGCTTTCTTCCACTTTTTAAAAACAAGAGATCGTAAAACATTCGATGGGCGTGTTAAATTTGAAGTTATATTTTGAAGCTGGCAGATTCCATTTCGTGTTGGGAGTTTATTTTGAAAGGGTATTTCGCTACACGTACAAAGCTACGTATACTCAGAAGCGCTTCTTTCTGAAAACCCAATTTGCATAGGCAAAATATTGCAAGCTGAAATTTTTTTCTTTAACTTTTTAAAGGTGAAATGCAAATACCACATTCGGTGTAAGCCGCTGCCGTGGGAATATTTAAAGGGAACAAAAATCAAACTTTAGTTGGAAAACTGTTTTTAGATTTCATTCCAAGTTTGCGGCGGTAAATTTACGGTTTATTTACTGTACTGTATTCCGCATCAGATGATAACTGAAAGACTTTGCCGCACTTGTACGGAAAAATTTTTCGATTTCCCGTTCCACGATGCATGTAATAACCTATAGGCGAGACGGACACTTCGAAACACACTTTCTTGTAAGGTTTACTTGAAATTTATACGCTGTAGACTCGCAGCATGCTGACAAAGACAGTTCATCGTACTGAGCAACAGATTTAACGAAACCTTTTCTTGTTCTCTCTGGATCATTTTGCAAAACATAATATCGAAAGTTCAAATATGTTTCATATAATTTACGAGGTAGCCGATCGATGATAGCTGGAAAAAAGTTTTAATAGGAAAAACAGTTGCATGGATGAAGAAATAAAACTAATTCATCGCAGCTTAGCGTGCTACCATAAGCGAAAGCAGCCCACCAGTAATGGAGGGACAATCTTTAAAGAGTGGATGAGGCTTAAATTGAAAGTTAGAATTCTGGAATCATGAGTACTCCCGGTATTGAGTTACGCAGCTCAGATATGCCTCCCCCCCCCCCAAAAAAAAAAAAAAAAAAAAACTAGAAAAATTAAGAAGCACACAAAAAACAATGGAAAGACGTATCCTAGGAATAAGAAATAAAGATAGAATTAAAAATACAGAAATAAGGGAAAGAACAGGGGCGACAGATATAAGGGGTCCGGTGGAATTCGGAGGTCACAGGTTTGAGCCCACGTAGCAACTCGCTACCTACATTCCGACCTGGGCTGGTGGTTGGTGAGTCCGAGTCATTAGAATTAGAATTAATATCGTAATTAATGAGGCCTGGTTGGCCGAGTGGATAGCGCGTTGGTCTCAGTTTCCGGAGGTCCCGGGTTTGAACCCACGTAGCGACTCGTCAGAATTTTCGACCTTTGCCGGTTTTTCGGCCAGACGGGAAGAGGGGCTAAGACAGCCCTAACAGCCTCCCCGGCGTCTCTGAAGTAATGCTCGAAAGGGCGGATTCCAGGACTCGGGTGGAGAGCAAATTAGAAAAAGAATATCGTAATTAATAGTTTAAATTTGTATGGCAACCAACGAAAAGCTATAATTTTAAAAAAGAAGTGTCAAATACATACAATTTTTTGCCGATCAAATTCTAGTACCCGATGCCTATTACGGGTGTTTTGCTCGACATTTGATTGCAGACAGTAATTTTTACGGACAACTGGATTGAGCTGAACCGATTTTTGAGAGTAAATCCGTAAATCGTACGTCTTCATTTTCTGCCATTTATAACTTAATCATATCGCGGAAAGGGAAACGATGAAAAAGAGAAAACAAAACGACAGCGATATCGAGGCAATAAATATCAACCCTTCTTTCGACTAACATAAGTAGGATTGTTAAATGCTCTTTCTCATACATATCGCATCGCGCGGTGAAATATTGCCAGACAAGCATCGCCGTTTTCGTTTTCACGTTTTAGGCATTCTGTTCTCCAAATATCTTTTTTTTTTCGCCCATATTTCCCGTACAGTTGTAAAATCGAAATCCCGGGATTGGCACTGTCGAATGTGATTTTAAGATTAAAAAGTCGATATACGCGAACTCGCATACCGCGGTTATCGAATACGAGTACAATGCATTTACTATTGAAAATGGCGGTGAAGCCTGAAAACTTCGGCGGGCGAATTACTGCTCGAAAAAGCTTCCTTAACGACACCGAGACAGCAGAGTGCAGAATATGTAATAAGGAAAGTCACCAAGGGGGAAACTTCCGAAGTATAAAGCGGTGTATTATAAGTTGTAAAGTGTTTAAAAGTTGCTGAAAAATGAAAATTGGCCAACGGATATAGTCGTAAAGGGAATAAGAATGTAATAATTTTTTTTCTTTTTCTTTGATGAGCAGCAGGATTAACTGACTCATTTTACCGAGTTGCATCAAGGTAGACGAGTTTCTTTGGCATCTTATAAAAATAACTCAAAATATACAGCTTTTAATTTGCTGCTGGCTATGCGGCTTCCTCGCAACTTACCATTGGAATAGAGAACTCTGAATCTATTTTATCGATCGAACAAGCTCGTAATATCCACAACCAACCAGAAATGCCGCTCAGCTGCAGGCCAGTAGCTTACCCACTTTCTTGTGGTAGGGACTTGCGGTAAAATTACAAATTTACTTTCAAGCGGCCAAAAAAATAGGGGAAAAAAAAGGAGAACGATCATGACCTTTCTGCTGGGGGCACAGGGAAGCTTGTCAGCTGAAGAAAGAAATGGCCAAATTCGCCCTTCCCCCAAACGCTACGAGCCTGATTTGATGCGCATTTTGCCAACTGTTTGTCACTTATTTAAATTAATTTCAAATAATCGATCAAAATGATTAGATTTGAATTATCACTACACGTTACGATGTCGAGTGAACACGTTCAGTGCGTCTTTTGTTAATGCTCTCTCTGTTGACTAGTTATCGTCTGTTTATCTCTGATCGATAGCAACGTTTCATGTACGCGATTGCTTTCTGCATAATTCAACCTTAATAACATGTTCTAGTTCGTTTTCGAATTCATTTTTGCTTCGCTCTCGAACAACTTATCACGTTTGGGGTCTTTAGACCCCAAAACAAAAACTTTCATTCAACATCATGGCCCATAGGAATACTACGCTCAATCAGCAGTCAATGATGGATTATGTCCAAACCAACGAAACATCTTGGCAAACTATCTCCAAGAAGCGGAAAACTGTCGATTCCCCGGAAGGAAGCAAAACGGACTAAGTAAGCAATGGGAAGGGGAAGGGGAAAAAGTCTGACCCCAAACCGATACTGCTATCCAAAAATCGCTTCCAACTGCTTGAAGCTGATGACAAATCTTCAGATACGACGATCCCAGCCCAAACTACGTCGGATGACAACACTACAAACTCAACTCACGAAAGTAAAAAGGAGCCTCTTCCTCCTCCGATTTTTGTCCAAGGCGTAAATGATTACTCCGAGATGGTAAGCAGAGTGTTGAAATATATCGGTAGCGCGCAATTTATGACGAAAGCGTTAGCGAATAGTGTTGTCAAAATTCAGGTACACACGGCCGACAATTACCGGAAATTAGTAAATGTCAGAAAAACGAGGCATCACTGTGTCTGTTTTCGAGTCAAGACACTGTCGCTACTCTCATGCGGTAGCACTGACTCGACGTTTTTGTCCATGTCGTTTGGCTGAAGTAGTAATTGACTTGATCTCATCACCAGAACACATCACAAATGTGCTCCTTCTCCAAACCTTGACCCTAAACACTTTGGCATCTTAGGGAAAAAGTTCTTCTTGGCTCGTCTTTGGGTTCATCTCCATCTTAATGCATCTCTATGAATATATAACATAATATCAAGTCATCTCAATTACAGACTTACTGTACTCAATCTTCTTGTCTCCAATTTTCACTGTGGTTGGACAGAATTATATCGGAACTGGGGGGAGCAGGAATAGAGTTTATCCTTGATCCAACTAAAAAGACACCCACCGAGCTCACACCAGCAAACATTGTCAAAATAAAGTTCAAAGTTCGAAACTTTATCATAAGCACCATTTGTGACTCTTACCACCGTGCAATAAAAGATATGTCCGAACCCATAGAGATAGTCAAACGCCTCGAAGAATTGGCGGACCCAAAAGATGCAGTGATTGAGTATGATCTACGACAACGCCTAGGAGATCTAAAATATGACCCAGATGCAGAAACTGTGAACAAATTCCTCGATGCCTTTGACATGCTAGGGGAGAAGATCGAACGCTGTATAGGCGAGACAATGACTCAGAAAGAAAAGAAAAGGCATCTGATGCTGGCTGTTGGTGATGTTTATCCAGATATTCATCTGAGTGACAGAGCGCAACGGGGAAGACTATCTACGCGAGAGTTGAGAGAATTGCTACTGGCTGAAGAAGCTCGCACCAAAGAAATTTCACGTGGAAAGCAGAGAGGTGACATTAAAAATGTTCCTAGAGGTGAATCTGCTAACTTGGATAAGGCGATGGTCTCGCACCGTAAAGAGTACACATGTTACAGGTGTGGTGATAATGGACATTTTGCCTTCATGTGTCCCAATCATGGTAAGAGGAAATGCTATTCGTGCGGGGAAATGGGCAATCATCTGGCTGCAAATTGCCCTCGAAGACGTGTGGATCATGCACAAAAGAGGGAAAGAGATCAAAATGATGATCAATGTACCCGCCGAAGTTATAGAGGTCGTGATGAACATCATGATAACCGCAATAGCAAGAATGAAGAGAAGCCTTCAACTTCTAGAGATAACCCTGCCAAGAGGAGAAGAATGTTGCGAAGGGTAAACCGAAAGTTTGCTGAAAAGTTGAAGAAACGTCGTGCAAAGTCTGGTCGTGCTATGTTGATGATGATGGATGATAGCTCTGACTCTGATCAGGTGTGGGTTGAAGACCGATCCAGTGATGATGATGCAGTGAGGGATGGCGCTGCAAATATTACAACAGATCGAGAAGCAGCAATGTTTTCAGGTAAGAAGAAAATATTAAACTCAATTTCCTTTATATTAAACACAGGGGCCTCGGAACACTTGGTAAACAATCGGGATGTACTGGTTAACATACGAACACTTGAATGTCCACGGGTAATTGCCTGTGCAAACAATGACAAAGACGCTGATTTGCTGATTGATGAGATGGGCGATATTGTCATCTATGATGAAGAGAAGAAGTTTGGTCTTCTGACCAACGTGCTGTATACATCTGAACTGGCAGAAAATCTGTTCTCTCTGAGACAACTGCGCAATCAACAAATGTGTGTTACTTTCTGGGAAGATAAAGTGATTATTAAAGATGGAGGTTTAGAGGGTAAAATTGTGAAAGAAGGTTTCTATCATGGAAAATTCTGGTGGCTGAAGTTTGACCTGCTATTAGCCTGCGTCACAGCACAACAACGTGATCGAATCCTTAGTGGATTGGGTCTTTTGAAGCGAATGGCTAACCTGACTGATGCCTGTGATGCAACTCAACCAATAAAACCAAAATTGTCCAAAGATGCCGTGATGTCTAAAGATGTGGTGATGACCAAAGATGCCAAGATGCCTAAGGATGCAGAGATGAACCTTGAAGATTTGCAACGTATTGCGAATTCCAGAACCAACAATCTGAGAGACTGTGAAGGAATGCTGTGGCATCTGCGATTCATTCATGATTCAAAGTCATACCTGGAAGCAGCGGCAAAATTCCTGCCGGAACTTTGAAACATCAAATTTTCAAAGGACATCTTAGACTGTGAAGACTGCAAATTAGCAAAAGCTAAGAGGAGGCCATTTGACTCAGAACGAAGATGGGCAACTGTACCTTTTCAACTAGTCCACTCCGATACAATGTACATTCAACTGCAATCATGGAAGGGAGCTGCGAAATACATTGTCACATTCACTGACGATTTCTCGCGATATGCTCTGGCCTACCCGATCGCCAACAAGACGCGAGTGCATTATGGTCTAGCTGCCTTCCTGCGAGACATTCGAATGCTGGTCAACAAAGATGTCAAAGTTGGAGAAATCCGTACAGATGGTGGTAGTGAATATATGACTGACAATATGAAGATATTGTCGCGTAATGAGAGAATAGATGTGAAGACCTGTGCACCGAATACACTTCAGCATAATGGTTGCGCAGAGAGACTCAACCTGGAACTGTTGGAAAAGATGAGAGTTATCCTGATTAGTGCCAAGATGCCCAGCAACCTTTGGAACTATGCCTTGGACTATGTCATTCATGTCCGCAACCGTCAACCAAATAGCTCAATCGAATTTATTTCACCATTCCAGAAGGTCACTGGGTTGAGTCCGAGAATAAAATACCTTCGGAGATTTGGCTGTGAGGCGTATGTGCTGGACCAAAAGCCTGTCAACAAATTGAAGCCTCGTGCAAAGAAGGGTTTTCTTGTAGGGTGCAATGAGACTGGCTATGACATCTATCTGGCAAAAGAGAAGACCACAGTTCACTCTAAACATGTTGACTTCATCGAGGCCAGAGTTTATGGTGACTACTTTGGTCCTGATGCTCATCTGAAATTCAATGAGGATTTGGTCATTGACAGAGGCTTTGATACTGGAGGGAGTAGAGATGCGGCCAATCCTCCGAGAACGACTGATATGTCCATATCCAACAATACTGGTGATGACGCGAGTGAAGAGGGAGAAGAAAGTAGTGAGACTGATGGCGAGGATAAAGAAGATGACTATGAGACAGCTCATTTAGCCATGTGTGCAGTAGAGCAAGATCCTGAAACATATGAAGAAGCAATTACTAGCAAAGATTCTAATCAATGGCTTGAAGCTGTCAATGAGGAGTTTGACGCTCATGAGACATGTGGAACTTGGAAGCTGATTAAGAGGTCATCCCTTCCAGAGAGTACTCGCATCCTAAAATCAAGATGGGTCAATCGCAAACAAACTACGGCAGATGGAAGCATACGATACTGCAGCAGATTGGTGGTGAAAGGGTTTGCTGACTCAAACTTTTACAATCGCACTGAAATCTATGCGCCAGTGGCCCGACTTAGCGATGTTCGATTCATCTTAGCTATAACTGCTAAGTTTAACCTGGAACTGATTCAACTCGATGTCAAGACAGCCTTCCTGAATAGTACTCTAACAAAAACCATCTATATGGAGGTGCCACCAGGATTAAAAGAGAGACTGAAGAAGGGTGAAGAATTTGAGAAAGAATATGTATGCTCACTTAAAAGAGCACTGTATGGATTAAAAGTGGCACCAAAAAGATGGTTCATTAAGTTCAATGAAGCAATGAGGAAACTGGATTTTCAACCCTACCCGTTTCAGTCCTGTTTATTCAGATGGCGTGATGGTAACAAGTTTGCTCTGCTCCTGCTTTATGTGGATGACATTCTCATAGCATCCAATACTGGGTCCAAAATATTGGAAATTAAACAGAGACTGGCCCAAGAGTTTAAAATCACAGACCTTGGACAGCCCAAGAAATTTCTAGGGATGGAAATTGCTCGAGATCGCGAACGGAAAATCATCCAACTGTCGCAAAGCAACTTCATCAAGAAGATTTTGAAAAGATTTTGAATGGAGGGAGCAAAAACATCGGCTATTCCCATGACAACAAGAGACTCTGATTGCAGACTTGAAACAACCAATAGTGGAGTTATTGCAGACCCAAACATACCCTACAGACAAGCAATTGGATGCCTTCTTTATCTGGTTAATGGGACGAGGCCTGACATTACATTCATATGCTGTGAATACTCTGAGCCGCAAGCAAAACAACTTCACAACTGATGACTGGACCCGAGTCAAGCGTATTGTTAGATACCTAAAAGGAACTGTACAACTGCACTTGGAGTTCAAAGGAGAATCAGATGATCTTAAGTGTTATCCAGATGCATCTCTCGGCCTAAATGACTCTGAAGGGAAATCGACAAGTGGATATGCAATCTTTATGTTTAATGACCTGATCACATGGAGAACTAAGCGTCAGACTCATATCGCTCTGTCCTCAGCAGAAGCGGAATTTGTGTCAATGAGTCTAGCATGCCGAGAGTTGGCTAACCTGAGAGAAATGTGCACCCGAATCATGAACATTAAACCAACTGTTTATGTCTATGAAGATAACAAGTCTGCCATAGAACTGGCGAAAACGGAAGAATCCAAAACTCTAAAGCACCTCGTCAACCTATACTATCATTTTGTTCGAAAAGAAGTCCTAGAAGGAAGAATTAATCTACAATGGATAAAAAGTAAAGAACAGATAGGCGATATGTTTACCAAGGCTCTACCTGGTCCACAGTTTACCTACTTCAGAGACATCTTCATGTCATAACATCTAATTTTGTTTGTGTGTACTTGTTTCTAGATTTCTGGTCTGCACAAAGACAGCAGTGATAGGAGGGAGTGTCAGAAAAACGAGGTATCACTGTGTCTGTTTTCGAGTCAAGACACTGTCGCTACTCTCATGCGGTAACACTGACTCGGCGTTTTTGTCCATGCCGTTTGGCGGAAGTAGTTTTCGGTTTTTCAGTTTTTCTTGAGTTTAGTTGTTGTTGTTGTTCTTATCTCCTTGCGCTTTATAACTTGTTGCGATCTGATATTTCGTGTAATTTCGTGAATATTTAATTTAGAATAAAACTGTTTGGTGAAAGAGACTGTTTAATAAGAAGATGATGTAACTAAGATATTCCGACAGTAAAAGGATTTCGGTCAAAAAACGTAGCTTTCTACACGTATCAGCTTAAATCGGAGCGGGCCTTTAAAGTGGTAATTCGACATCTCCACCACTCAGTACATCCTAACGAAATTAAGACAGCCTTAGAGACGAAAGGCTTTACTGTTCGCAGCGTGATTAACATTCGTCACTGGGAAACTAGGGATCCTTTGCCACTCTTTTTCGTTGAGCTAGAGCCAGACAACAAAAGTAAGGAGATTTATCAGTTGAAATTCCTATTGCACACAAAAATTCTCGTTGAGTCCCCGAAACCGAAACGTGTGATCGTACAGTGCATGAGATGCCAGCAATACGGCCACACCAAGGCCTACTGCACATTGTCCCCGGTCTGTGTGAAATTCGGAGAGGGACACGACAACCGTGTATGCAACAAACCTCCTGATACCGAGCCGACACGCGGGCTCTGTGGGGGCAAATACACAGCCAACTACAGAGGATGTCCGGCCTACAAGAAACTAAACAGAGGCCCACCAAAATCTAAAACGTTATCAAATACAGCCCTGCAGCGACCTTCACTCTTAGTCAATTCGCATCGCTCCTTTGCCAACGTAACAGTCGGAAAGCCTGCCAACATTAATGCCGTTCAGCTATGTGCTAACGACAGAACCTCATCCACCGAAGGAGCGCAAATCCAAGCCCCACCAGTCATTATGAATAGTCGACTCGAGGCGATGATAGAGAAAATGATTAGTCAAAACGCGGTAATTTTGGAACTGCTAACTAAGTTACTCACGAAACTAATCTAATGTGCTCCAACGCTACCTCTTCATACCAAGCGAAAAGAATCCTGTTATTAAACGTCAACGGACTATTAAATAGGAAAACCAACTCAGGCATTTCCTGAAAACTGAGCGCATTGACATCGCACTTCTTTCGGAAACTCATCTTACGTCACGGAACCATGCTGAAATACGAGGATTTAGTCCTTACACCTGCAATCACCCCGATGACTCAGCTCATGGAGGGGCAGCGATATACATCAGAAGCAGCCTAAAGCACCACGAAAGCAGCAGCTATACATCGGAGCATATTCAAGCAGCTAGTGTCACAATTAATCTCGACAACGGGACAGCATGCAAAGTAGCCGTAATCTATAGTCCGCCAAAACATAAAATCACGACCAATGACTACCTCACATTCCTCAACAGCATAGGTGAAAGATGGATCATCGGCGGTGATTTCAACGCGAAGCACCACATGTGGGGTTCAAGACTTATCACGACAAAAGGTACCGCGCTCTATAATGCCATCAACGCTGTTAGAGCATCTTGTCGTTCCAACGGTGAACCTACGTGCTGGCCAACCGATCTCCAAAAACTCCCAGACTGTATCGACTTTTTTACACATAAAGGTGTTGCTGGAGGTTTCTTCGATCTTCAAAACATCAGTGACCTCTCGTCGGACCACTCACCGATTATACTCACACTCAGCAATCACATTATCCGTAAAGCTACACGTCAGAAACTCACCAGTAAGCTCACAAACTGGGATAGATTTCGCGAGGAAGTCACATCAGGAATTAATCTAACTATACGCCTTAAAACTCCAAATGACATCGATAACGCAATTTGCAACTGCACATCCATCATTACAGAAGCAAGGAAGGGCAATACTATCCACAAGAGGTCCGTAACGCAATTCGGGAGAGAAGGAAAGCCAGACATCTCTGGGAATCTACACGAGATCCAGCTCATAAAACAGCCTTCAATAAACGTTGCAAAGAACTCAAGGGTATCATGTGCCGAATTAACAATGAAACTTTTTCATCCTTCCTGTTGTCACTAGATGCAACAAGAGACACCAACTACTCGCTTTGGAAAGTAGCCAAAGCCACGAAAAAGCCTCCTAGCTACGTCCCACCAATTCGTACTCAGTTAAACGAGTGGGCCAGAAGTGAACAGGAAAAAGCGAACATATTCGCAGAACACCTAGAGAAAACGTTTAGGCCAAATGATATCACCTCCGACGTCCTGCCAACGCTTACGAATACTACAGGCAGCAATATCAAGTTGACCTTTCCCGCAGAGGTCCGAAAAATTGTCAACAAGCTGAGGCCAAGAAAAGCTCCTGGCTTAGACCTGCTAACAGTCGACATTATCCGTGAAATGCCGCAAAAGACGTTTGTCATGCTCGCGTACATTTTTAACGCCATCTTACGTACAAATTACTTCCCGCAACAATGAAAGGCTACCCAAGCCTAGCAAACCACTCGAAGACCCGAAATCGTATAAGCCAATCTCGTTGCTTCCAACGCTGTCCAAACTCTCCGAGAAAATCCTTCACTGCAGGCTAATAAGCATTGTTCATGAACTTCAAATCATCCCGGAGCACCAATTCGGCCTCCGCAGGAAACACGCCACTGTCGAGCAGGTGCACTGCGTAACCAACATTGTTCGCACTGCATTAGAAGAAAAGAAATTCTGCCCGTCAGTTTTCGTGGACGTGAGTCAAGCTTTTGACCGGGTATGGATCCCGGGACTTCTTCATAAAATCAGTCAACACCTCCCAACACATTACATGCACATACTACAGTCGTACCTCACGGACAGACGGTTTCAAGTACATTACGGCGAGGCCAAGTCAGGCGAACGACTTATCCAAGCGGGTGTTCCCCAAGGAAGTGTACTTGGTCCCCTGCTCTACGTGATGTACACAGCGGACATTCCGTCAAACCAAGAAACCCACATAGCTACATACTACGCAGATGACACCGCAATACTAGCGCCACATAGCGACTATCTCACAGCTGTAGGAAATCTACAACAGTTCCTTAACGAAATAACTGAATGGACCAAAAGATGGAAAATCAAGCTCAACTGTGTAAAATCCGCCAGAATCGACTTCGCTTTGAGGCCATACGCTTACAACCCCTCCTCAGTCGATGACCAACAAATTCCAGTAAAGGACAAAG
Organism: Acanthococcus lagerstroemiae; assembly: GCA_031841125.1. Classification (NCBI taxonomy): domain Eukaryota; kingdom Metazoa; phylum Arthropoda; class Insecta; order Hemiptera; family Eriococcidae; genus Acanthococcus; species Acanthococcus lagerstroemiae. Next base: position 21,442,003 of record CM063107.1, read on the forward strand.
TCAAATAACTAGGACTTACACTAGACAGAAGGCTCACCTGGAAACCTCACATTGAATCAAAGTGCAACGAGCTCAAAATTCGGTTCAAATCCATGTACTGGCTGCTCCAAGCACGCAATAAACTATCAGTCTTCAACAAACGTCTACTGTATGTAACAGTGATTCGACCTATTTGGGCATATGGAATCCCAGTTTGGGGCTACTGCGCTGATTCTAATCTCGCCATACTACAACGTCGACAGAATATCATTCTACGAAAAATGGTAGGGGCGCCATTTTACATCCAAAATCAAACGCTACAGGACGATCTTCAAGTTGATCCAGTCATAGCTGTTGTCAAAAAACACTGCAAATCGTATGGACGCCGTCTCCACTGTCACCCCAACACTTTGGGGTTTCCAGCTCTTGGAGGAACCATCGCTTCGTAGACTCAAGAGGCGTATGCCGTTTAATGTAGCATAGTTACAAAAGTTATTCGAAAAGTATCTCGTTAATTATTTGTTTTGTTTTGTATTGTACCTAAGTAGCTGGCGAATGCGCTGGCTACTTCTTCACGTATTAGGCTAACGTTAAAAGTACGTGTTATTGCCCTCGGGCAGGTCATAGTAAAATATAAACTTTAAAAAACAAAAAAAATCGATCACTGTCAGTAAATTTCGACCAATCAAGTAGTCTTGATGTGTTCAATAATGGAGTAATTTTAACAAATTTTGATTACTCAAAAAACTGTTCTGAATTTACGTTGATAACCAGTAGTTTGAATAAATTTAAATTATTCGATGAAATTCGGTGAATTTGGAATATAGTCGAATAGTCAAATATTTTAAATAAGAAAAAATTTCAAATAAACGAATATCTCTCATATTTTGATTAACCAGATAATTATTTTGTCGAACATCATTCACCTAAATAATTTTAATACAATTTTAGTTCATCAAATAATTTTGATGAATTTTAATTGTTGAATAAAATGCCTATAAGAATTTTAATTACTCGAATTTTCTGAATAACACTTGATGAATTTAGATTAACAATACAACAATTTTGATTGAACACGAATTTGGAGAAAAAAAATCTTCCTCGGAGCGATCCGGCATGTTGGGGGAGGGGGAGGCATACGCCCCCTTACTCCACAGTGCTAAAGGGCTTGCCGTAAACGGTTAGCATTGTACGCTTCACATTTGAGAAGACCTGATCAAGAGAACGCCTATCTAGTTGGATTTACGGCAAATCGGATAGGCCACTTGATTAACATGATGGTTCTTGTTCCGATCGCGGCGAATGAACAGGCAACTTTTTCAACTCGGTGCCGGTATATTTTCGCGAATAAATAATTTTTGAACAAAAATCAAAAGTTATCATGAAAAGAAATTTTTTGTACTTGAAAAGTTTTTCTAGCGTTTACGAAACATTGTCATTTCTCAAATTGTGCCGATCCAAAATTTCCGATTTTGCACACACAACCTCAGTACACTATAACGTATTAGATTCCGGCGAGTTTTCTTCTCATTTTGCATTACCTGCACGTTCATTTTTTTCATTTTTCTTGAAAAACAGATAAGTACCCTGATATCGCCCACCTGTAGCTTACCTAATTTTTATCATATTTTCATAGAAAAAAATGGGACCGATTTTTCGGCACGTCAGAAAGGCGGAAATTAGCGACAAAATAGCTACGTGAAACGCCCATTAAATTTTTTCAACATCCCAACAATAAATTCACGCCAGGATATAATATCAAGCAGCCAATGAATGTAACAAACGCCTGTACAATAATTCCACGCCACTTTAAAAAACTGAGCATCAAATTTCACTCCTGAACGCCGACGGTGCATGTCAAGAAAATGAAATAGATATGGATAGAAATGTGATAAAATAATCGTATATGTAATAATAAAGCGAAAAAATTACGGTAATGTAGGAGTACACACGAACTAATAGAGAAAAGACGAGTATTATTAATTTATTTACTATAGTAAAACCCGAATAAGAAACGTATTAGGCGGGAAGATAAAAAATACGAATTTATCCAAGGGACCAGAGGAAAGAAGTTTTATGCGGGAAGGGTGTTTACTGTATTTTGAAGTGCAACATTTTAATTTTCAACGATTAAAGTATTATCAATTTGAAGCGCAACATTTTAGTTTATTGGCGTCTAAACTGCAAAAAAAAAATGTCGTTCATATACTTCACCCTGACGTGGTTAGTTTGGCGTTCATATCTGACAGAATTGTCGCGCATATCATGGTTTCAGCTGCTCAATGACCAGTCGTTGACGTTAGTTTTCCTGGCGTGCAAGATATTTCATCCCGAAAAAAATTCCTCCGCCACAGGAAACGCGTAGACGATGGTCACAAGTTTAAATGACTGGAGCCATACAGGCAGTTGGAAAACGAGAAATGGGCTGGTTAAAAGTATCCAGAAGTTTTATTAAAAACGATATACATACCCATGTACTGTATGCTTTAATTCTTAAGTTGAATACTGGCTTTAGTAATAAGTCAAAAGATAAAAGAGCTAAGTCCAAACAGCGAGTATAGGACTCGGACTCCGTTCGCCCAGAGAAGGCTGGTCGGCATGGGCAACTACGACCTAAGAGAACTGCGTCACTCGAATCTCGATTACAAATTGCTAGTTTTAATGTACACTCGCTCAGAGAAAACGAAAAGATAGAAGAGCTAGAGTTAGAGCAGGAAAAGAAAAATATAGATATTTTAGGACTATCGGAAATCAAAAGAGCGGGAAATGGTATAATCCAAACCAGAAAAGGAAATCTATTCTGTTTTTATGGGGATGGAAGTCAGAGGTGGATAGGTTTTATAGTAAGCCGGAAATGGAAAAAGAACCTGATGGCGTTCAAAGGTTTTTCAGATAAAATTGCACTGGCTAGTTTTAAATTAGGCGACCACAAAACGCTAAATATAATACAAGGGTACGCCCCAACTCTAGCGGCAGAATAGGAGAAAGTTGAAAGCTTCTACAATGAGCTTACAGACTGCGCTTTATCGCTGCCCAGAAATTCAAATAATCGGTTCCTAATTGTAGGGACTTCAATAGTAAGATAGAGAAAAGGCAGAGTGGAGAGGAAAATTTGGTGGGAATTTATGGCTATGGGGAAAGAAATATAAGGGGAGAGGGGTTACTTAGTTTCTGCCACGAGTAACAACTCAAAGTTATTAACACTTGCTTCAAAAAAAAAAAAAAAAAAATCAGAAATGGACATAGCAATCTCTAAACCTAGAGTACAAAAACGAAATCAACTTCATCTTGGCGCCAGTAAATGACCATTCGATTAAAACTTTGACGTGATGAAGAGATTTAATTTTTTCTCCGATCATAGACCCGTTATGTGTGAGATCGACCTAAATAGAGGGAGATTTAAAGCAAGGAAAAGTCCCCGCAGAATAAAAATAATAGAACTGGACCAGGCATCATACAGACAGGAGGTAAGCAATAAATTCAGGTCAAGTACACTGAAAGAAGGGATGGTAGGCTGGGGGGAGGGTAAACGAACTCAACAGTTTTATCACAGAAAATCGGCTGGAAGCGGCCACGACAGTTCAAGGTACTCCAGGAAAGGCTGAAGATCGAGACCTGGAAGATGGAGATCTTGGAGACCTTAAGAGACTAATACGAAATAAGGATAGGTTGAGATTCAAGAAAAACAAATCTACGAAGGAAAAAGTCGAGCTGAACATACTCTGTAAGCTTACCAGAAGGAAAAACAGGGAAAGGAACAGGGAAAAGGAACGGTTAGAGATCTCCAAGATACGAAACTTCACAAAGAACACTAAGCAAATTAGGAAACTAAAATCTCTAGGTACTCATAGGACTACCTTCATTTTGGCTGAAAAGGGAAATAAGAATTACTCGAGGCTCCGTATAAACAAAATCGCTACTTTATTCTACCAGAATATTTACGAAAACCATCATCAGACCTAACCACCAGCTTTACCCCTCACTCTCAGCCTGGAAAACCCAGAACCGATGTTCTCAAGAGAAGAATTAGAAAGGATTATTAGCAATCTGGAAAAAAATAAGGCAGGAGGAGACGACAATTTAACAAACGAACATTTTAAGTACGTTGGAGGAACTCAAACATAATCCTGACCCACAATTACAGATAAACATAAAATAGACAACTACCGACCAATCAGTCTTGTTTCCACCTTGTCGAAGATCTTTTCTAAAGTAATTGAAAAAAGAATAAAGGGTAGCTTGGCATACCAGTTACCAGTAGAACAAGCTGGCTTTAGAAGGGGTTTTTCCACGATTGATCATCTTTTCACCCTAAATCTACTCATAGAAAAATGTAACGAATACCAATTCAACCTCCTCCTCGCCTTCATTGACTTCAGAAACGCATTCGACTCTGTAAACCATCAATTCTTGCTTAAGGTCCTAATAAATCAAGGAATTTCTAATGTATATTCAGAAATTATTAAAGACATGCACACCAACCTAAAGGCAAGAATAATAACGGATATAAGAGGGGAATTATTCGATATCCAAAAAGGAGTCAAACAAGGGGACCCACTCTCCTCCGCTCTCTTCTGTGCGATACTACAGGAAATCAGTAGAAATTTAGACTGGTCAAACAAAGGTGTTAGGATTGATGGAGTAAGATTGAACAACCTAAAATTCGCAGACCAGTGGCGTAGCCAGGATTTTTCTAAGGAGAGAGATCAGCAAAATTATGGGCGGGGAGGGGGGGTACATCTAACATGAACTGTATGTTTTTACATTGACGTATCAGTATGTTGTGCTCTTCAACTTCAGTTATTTATCCGGATTTAAATTTCATTTTGCGCATTCCCTGTGATACTGCCAGCATATTAAAACATTCTCATCTTAAGGGGGGAGATTCATCCCCCTAATCCCCTTGGCTACGCCACTGTCGCAGACGACATAGTACTCATCGCCAATAACCCAAAAGAACTGTCTGAAATGATAATAGAGGTCCAAAATGAAAGTTACAAAGCAGGTTTGGTCATGCATGTTTCGAAAACAAAAATCATGTCAAAAACTCCCATTCTGGACTCAAATGACCTAAACGACTTAGGATTCGAAAAAGTCAAAGAAACAAACTATCTAGTACAACTGCTCTCATTCGAAAATAAACCGGAATCAGTAATTAATAACAGAATATCAATCGAATGGAGCAGATTTTGGTCACTAAAATATATATTCAAAGGGAATATTACTCTATTAAATAAACAAATGCGAAATTCTTAATAGTTTTGCGTCCTGCCCTCAATTACCTACGGAGCCCAAACATGGACTTTGGACCAAAAAACTAGAAAACAAACTACAAACCACCCAAAATGCAATGATACGCTCCCTTCTAAAAGTATCCCTAAAAACAAAATTAGCATATCAATTCTAAATAAAAGAATAGGGGGATGATCAATTTGGTAAGGGAAATAAGAAGAAGTGAATGGAAATGGGTGGGTCATATCGCAAGAGCAGCGGACGGGAGGTGGGGAAACAAAATTTTGAACTTGGTGTTCCAGAGAGAAGACACGCAGACTTGGAGGGCAGAGAGCGAGATGGACAGATAACATCACAGATTTTATAAAAAACAAACTTTTTACCCGAGTGGCGCAAGACCGGGCCGAATGGACGCGGTTAGGAGAGTCCTTTGCCCAAAATTTGGGCTTGACTCAATAATAGTATCAGCATTAAGTAACTTATGATTACTTCTGGAATCAATAAAGGAAATTTTGATTTTTTGATTTGATTGGCTTTGTACTCACTTATGAATTAATAAATATTATCACGAGTCTACGTAAACCCATTAATAATTATTTTTTAAACAAATTTTCCTACATGGGCGATATTCGGAGTGCTTTTTGAAGATGACAATTTTGGAACTTTTTACAAAAAATTGATCCGATTGCTTCCTAATTGAAATTTTTGAAAATACCTCGGAAGGTTGTAGTTGGAAATCCCGTGTATCCCCAACCTACTTAGATTCATCATATTTGTAATTTTGGTAGGAAATTTTTCAGTTCAATAAAAGTAGGCGATATTTGGTACCTTTACCCGATGCGCAATCAGTTATGCTCTAGTTACCCAGATACCCATTTGTTACCCTCGGGTTACCCTCAGATTACCCTTGTTCCCCTTTAGTTACCCGGGTAACTGGTGGGATTTCACGCATCGGGTATCTTACTCTATGAAGTCGGAAACAATCAATTTTCACTTAGACCAAATTTTGTTTACGGACGAGGCTCGTTTTTTTGCTACGGAGTGATAACAGCACATAAAATATGCGCTACGAAACTTAGCACAGCTCCGAACTAATACTGAACACGCGAAGCTGCCCAAATGATTACCGACTTCAAGAAAAGGTTGGGAAATTATGTATAAAATTAGGGAGGTCATTTTTTTAGCGATATAGCTCCCCTCCCCACCCCACAAAAAAATCATACATGTTATAACTGTTGATACCAAGTAAAAACTGGTAAAATTCTCCGTCTTTGAGTAAAAAAAAAATTTCTACTTTAATGTCATCCAAAGATATGGCGGATCCTGTGCCGCACCCTTGTATATGTTACGAAGTTCACTTGCTGTCAGCGACTCTACATGTCCTTATGGGACGGTATAAGGTTCCAGTCCATTGTTGTGTGAATACGATTCAGATGCCAGATCGCAGTTATTGACATACGTGATAACACAATTTTCAAAAACTCCTTGGAAATTCTTGAAGCTCTTTTGTAGGTAGTCGTGGATATCGGTGCTTTCGAGATGAACAAAATGTCTAACTTCGCGAATAAAAACTGCCCCCCTCCCTACATTTCTATGCTTCTGTTCTGAACACTTGTTGAATATTCTTTCCTATATAATATAAACTACGTACTATGGAAAACGAGAAAGAAAAAAAAAAAACACCAAAAAACTTAATATTTTCGGTTTTTGGAGAACGACTCTCTCTTATTTGAAATTATGAAAAGTGGCGAAACATTTATGCCTTTCTTCCGAGGAAGAGCAATTTTCCTAACCAAAAACGAAACTAGGTCTTTCTTTTCTACTTGAAGATTCTCGTTCGTGCCGATTCGATTTTTCGCTCAGGGCGAGAAACGAGGGGAGTGTGTAGTCACATTCCGTACATTAACCGGGCTAGATAATCGCCTACTTCCCTCCGCTGAAGTGGTCCTTCTCGCAACCATAAAACTAAATTATACCTGTTTCCTCAAAACTGTCACTGCCATGAAGAAACCTCTACCAAGGGTCATTGAACCACTAGATGACTTTATCACGAACTTAGAATGACAATAAATCGGAAAACGTAACCTTGCAAGAAGCAGAACGACTTGACATCTCTCGATAAGAAAAAGCTGTCGGATTTGTAAAAGCGAGCATTCGCCGTACGAGTTGTGTATAGTGCTGGTTTCTGATCTCTTATAAAAGACAATTTTAATTACCTAAAATGGTATTGGCGACATCGTGAATATCTTCCAAGTAATTGTACTTCGGATCGGCAACTTCTGCTGGTAAACTTTCGCTGCAACAAATAAAACGAATGCTCGAATTAGTCTGCGAAATGTCAGTATTTTGGCTCTCGCTGAACCCGACTAGAAGTTAAGTGTCGATGATTTTTGCCAACATTTTCTCGTTTCTAGCGCTGTCTTCTTCCCGGAATCCCCTACAAACAAGCTGATAGTCGCTTTTCCTCCCCCTGACTCGAACTGCCGCGGATAAATTGCTAAACGAGAAACCAATATTTCAGATTACTTCGCGAACTTCCCCGCCGTCTCTTGTTACAACTTCTCGAGAGAAGTAAATGTCTGTATTCCAGACTATCAGAAAGAGATATCGAATGCGGTCTTTTTTAAATTCGCTTCGATAAATCGGTATATTGAAATCAGAGAGTGTACCTGAAACCACAGCTCAAACTTAAAAACGAAAGCATGATCTGTTTATCGATACGTTAACTGGGGAATGGAAAAATGAAAAGCGAAAACGAATTGCGATTCGAACAGTTCTCAAAAAGGACCGCCAAAACAGCCTGTAAAATGCAAATTCGATATTCTATAAGAATACGTAATCTAGTGGAAAGGCCACACCGGGGGCGGTTATCATCGCCAGCCAACTGCCTGGCAGAGGTTACCCTTTTGTTGGTCTAGATTATCCCACTGTATCACCGTGAGAACTACCTCGAGCTTAGGGTCGAGTTTATTCAGAAACGATTGCAGTCTAAGTCGAGTTCCTTATATTATATAAATTTCAATACACCCTCAACCGGAAGTGACTCGAAACGCCGTTCTTCCTTCACTTTTTCATAATCTTATTACAACGTAAACGCTTGCCCGCTTTTTTCTTCGTGAAATAAAAATAATTTTTTCCCCGTTTCCAAATGAAGCCCAAGCAGCGTGAAATTCGTAGGATTTGAAAAGTTCTCAACGAAGTTAAGGGATATGGCATACCGTAGGTAAAGTGCTGGAGACGAGTCACGCAGAATTTCTAAGAGGATCAATGAGAGCCGTATCTTTTTACAGTCAATGATGACACGGTGCCTCTCTGTTTCTCATATATAGGCGTATCGAACCGTACACTTTACTTGTATACACGGGTTTCTTCTCTCCTCGAATTATATTTCTTAACTACGTTCAACTTTTAGCACCGAGACTATACGAAATTGATCCGTTTTATGGCCACAAGACGGTGACGTTTATTTAATGCAAAGCTCGAAAAACATGATTAGCCTTGATTGCTCTTTAATTAGTCCAGACCGAATGGATCCAAAAAAGGTGTTATGGCGAAAAATGTGGTAACAAGCGGAAGTATGTTGAGAACTATTGTAGGTGATGTCCTAATATATATTACAATGATCTTTTGTTGGTGCGCGGAAGACCCAGCCTTATGCGACAACCTGACGAGCGAGGTCCTGAAACAGCTCCCGATCCTAAGTGACATGGGACAGCTTCTCCACACCCAGTTTGGTCCAGGCCACCAATGGAATTTTCAGGATCCGGTGGCAACACCACATATCGAACGCCTCCAGTCTGCTGCAAGTGATCGCTTTTAATGTCCAGATTTTGCACCCGTGCAGCACTGACCATACATATGCTTTCAGGGTCCTCAACTGTATATCGAACGATAACTGTTATCTAATTTTACTCTTAACCCGAGCCCTTGAATCCGCCTTTTCGAGCATTACCTCAGAGACGTCGAGGAGGCTGTTAAAGCTGTCCTAGCCCTCTTCTCATTTTGCCGAAAAACCGCCGTAGGTCGAAATGTAGCGAGTTGCTACCCGGGACCACCAGATTCCGAGACCAGCGCGGTATACACTTTGCCAACCAGACTCCTATCGAGCGACAACTGGAGGGAGGTTAGCGTTTTTCTCATCTTGAGAAAGGCAGATCTGGCCTGTTTAGTACTAAACTAGATTTCACTGTTCAGTATTGCTCCGAGGTTAGAATGGCTCATTTGCTCCGGAGTCGCTTCGCCTAGCTTAATGATTGCAGTCACAGGTCTTCTGGAATCAACCATGACCTAGAATTCAAAATCGACCTAGTTGCTTCCACCGTGAATAGTCCAGTCAAATTTTAGCATTTGAACTGGAAAAAATCGCGATCAATGGATTTCTGCGGATTATTGGGCAGACTGACCCACTGAATAACGCACATAAGATCAATCCTCTCGATCGGTGTGCATCTTCCACCACGATAGCACATGTGCCTTCTTCATCAGTATTCTCCAAATATTTCGAAAAATATAAATGATACCGAAATAGTTTACGGAATCAAAAATATGCCTGTTGAAATTTCCTACAAAATGTTGCCAAACATGATGCTTTTCACACAGGGAGGAGCGCCATGAGGCCACCCAAAAAAGAGGTACTTTTAGTTCTCGTTTTTGCGAGATAAGGAAAACATTCTTCCTACTGAAAAGATTCTGTTTTACAATTCCCTACTAAATGATACATTTGAGACCATTTTATAGTTTTGATTCCGTTCACTTTTTGTAATTGTAGGTTTATAGGTGGTATTCCAGCTATGACATTAGTTGCAATGTAGGACACTGGGTTCTCATTATGTTAGGGGCAACATATTTTGTATGATTTTGTATGAAATTATACACAACATTTTTTTAGTGTAATAAATGTCTTTCGCGTAATTTTTCACTTATTTGAAGAAGAAAAAAAAAACATGATAATATATTTCGTAATATACCGACTAGTAGGTTATACCCTTTTCGTCACAATATGACCACAATAATCGCCAGTAAATTACTCTAAAAATGTCACTACATATTGGAACCCTTTTTGTCACAATATGGCCACCAAACCGCCAGGAAAACGTCTCTCCTCTTTTCTCCCTCTTGTGCTTATCTTATCATTTCTGAGAAGGATTTACACTTTGTATTCTTCATTGTCTGCTCTTCATAACTCATTCCTTTCCTTCCTTTCCAGTTCCTTTCCTCAACCATTGCCTCTAGCAATAATAACAATATCCATGGATACCTTATATTATGACCTATCATTTTATCTGTTCACTTCACAATCATACTCTAAATTTCTCTTTTCCTTCCTTTTCGCCTCAATACGTCGCCATCTCTGATTTTTTCTATCCATATGATTTTCAACATTCTCCGATAACACCACATTTCAAAAACTTCTATCTTTTTCCTTTCTTGTGTTTTTATTGTCCAGGTCTCACATGCATACAATGCTACACTCACAACCCAATATACAATCGAAGGAATCTCAGTCTTACTTCCAAATCTATACATGCCCTAAAAAAGCTCTCTTGGGTTATTCTTTTCTAATCTTTACTTCTGTTATACTTCTTCCATCTTGCTTTATCAGACTATCTCAGTACTTAAATTCTTATATTTCCTTTATTTTTTCATTTCCTATTGCCATATTTATTAGATTTTTTCCCCATTCACTGATTACCATCACTTTTGTTTTATTCTTACTAATCTTCACTTTATATTCATTTTATTTTCAAATTTTCGTCCAACATTTTCAACGTTTTATTTAGTTCTTTTTTATTTACTTCTACTGTTGCAATGTCATCTGCAAACCTTATCATTCTAACCGTCCCTTCTTATCTTGTATATTCACATTTCATTTTTTTTTTTTGCAAGTACCCAAAACAGCTACCTTGTCTCACTCCCTTTTGAATTTTCTATTCTCTCACTCCATCCTCTGTTTATATTTGAGCCCTTTGATCCTTATATATAAGTAGCGCCTAGTTCAAATAATGCGTACAAGTTGGTTCTGAGCATTTCAAAAGAAGAAACAAAAAGATCTATTGTTGGTACTAGATATTAAGACCATCGATAATCAAAGTGGTTGGAATGGCATGGCCCACTGCGACATCTCAAAGGTGCAAATTTCATTTGACACAGAGCTGGCGGCACAAAATACAGAACCTCGGGCTCGCTTCTGACCTCGAAAATCTTCGGGAAAATTTTCCGATAATTTTTAAAGAATTACATCGAAAATTTTCAGAAAACATTTCCGATAATTTCCGAAGAATCTCATCGAAAATTTTTAGAAAAAACTTCCAATATTTTCCAAAAATGTGCATCAGCATTCTTCGAAAAAATTTCATGACAATTATTGAAAAATTTCATAGGAAATATTCGGAGAAAAACTCCGATAGTTTCTGATGAATTTCATCGAAAATCTTCGGAAAAAATCTCGGATGATTTTTCAGCAGTTTCATTGTAAATTTTCAGAAAAAATTTTCAATAATTTCCAAGGAATCGCATCAGAAATCTTTAGAAAAAATCTCTATTGTTTTTCAGAAAATTTCCTGATGATCTTTGAGGAATTTTATCGAAAGCAATCGGGGAATAACACCAAGAGTTTGAAGAATTGTACTGAAAATCTTCAGAAAAAACCTTCGATTATTTCCAAGGAATTTCATGTATCGGGACAATTACTTTGATTTTCAAATATTATTTCCTACGAACTTTATCGAAAATATTAAGGGTAGATTTCCGATAATTTTCAATGCATTTTATAAGACATCACTGAGAAACATTATCCGATTATTTCAGGAGAAATTTGTGGAAAATTTGAGAAAAACTTTGCAATTATTCCAAAGGATTTTTATCGGAAATCATTGAGTACCTTCAATGATTCTTGAAGGTTTTCTTCAGGAAAATATTTCGACGATTTCCAGATATTTTCATGGAAAATTTTTGGGGTAAATATTTCCATGATCTCAGAAGAATTTCATCAGAAATGTTTGGTAAAAATCTCCGATGATTTCTACAGAATAATTTCAATTGAATAAGTTTCGATGAGATTCTTCGGAAATTATCGGAGTTGATTCTGAAAATTTCCGATGCAAATCTTTAAAAATTATCGGAAAATGTTCCCAAAGATTTTCGAGTAAATTCTTTGGAAAACACTTGACTTTTTCTGAATATTTCCGATGAATCCGAGAGATTTTTTCTGAAGATTTACGATGAAGATTATCAAAGATTTTCCCAGAAGATTTTCGATGAAATTCATCAGAAACCATCAGAGTTTTTCTTCGAATATTTCCTATGAAATTCTTCAAAAATTGTCAGGAAAATTTCTTGAAGAATGCAGATGAACTTTCTTGGAAAACATTGAAAATTTTTTCTAAACATTTTCGATGAGATTCTTCGGAAATTATCGGAACTGTTTTCCGAAAATTTCCGATGCAATTCTTTAAAGATTATTGGAAAATTTTCCCGAAGATTTTCGAGGAAATTTTTCGGAAAACACTGGACTTTTTTCTGAATATTCCCGATGAAATTCTCCGAAAATCATCACTTTTTTTTCTCCAAGATTTCTGATTAATTTCTCAGAAATCATTGGAAATTTTCCCCGAACATTTTTGACGAAAATCTCTAAAAAGCATCAAAATTTGTTCTAAGGATATCTTTCCAAAATCATCAGAGATGCTTCTCGATGATTCTTCATGAAATTGTTTGGAATCATGAAAGATTCCTAAAATTTCCGACAAAATTCGCCTGAAATCATTGGACATATTTCTCAATGATGTCCGATGAAATTCTTCGAAAATTATCGCAAATTTTTCCTGACTAAGAGATTTTTCTTGAAGATTTCCGATGAAATTCTTCGGAGATTTAGAAAATTTTTCCTGAAGATTCTTGATAAGATTCTTCAAAAGCTATCCGAGTTTTTTCCAAATATTTCCCATGAAACTCTTGTCGAAGAGATCGCTCGCCTGGCGAAACAATTGATTCTTACTTCGCTCAGCATAACAGAGTTTTCCTGAGGCGGAAGGAAAACCGACTAATCCTGTATAATAGCTACATTTTTCGGAAATATACTAGAACCAGTAAAAACGAAAATTATATATTTTTTCTTTCAATCTAATTTCTCGATTAATAGCAGCTTCCATAGCACTCTCCATAGCTATGGGACAGATTCTCTGTCGTTTGTTTCCAACCAAACTACGCGACATTGTCAACATCGAAACAGTATAAGTTTTCAGTCTGTCCAAACAAAAACCATAGAGGATCAACACCCTAGTTTTTCACAGTCAGCTCTACAGAAAACCTTTCTTGTCATTTTTCGCGGAACACTATGTACTCATCCATAGGCGCCATAAATACTGCCAATAAACATCAATTTTTGAACTATAAGCTTCTATTATAAAGACATTCCGATAAAACCACGAATTTATTATTTTTTTTCACATTCCACAACATACAGTGACAAATCGAAAAGAATTCTCGCATAGGAACCTCGCCGAGGCAATGTAATACTGCCAAATTATATTCTACATATCATGCCATGACTCATTTTCACTCACGTCACACAGGTACCGAGAGTCCCATGGTCCAACAGGTCCATGGTGCAACAGTCTCCATTACGTCCGAGTTTTTTAGTAAAACAAAAAATGCTCAAGATACTAGATTAGCTCGAAACTACGAGTATTTTAAATGTCCTCACTTGTTGAAAAAGAGCATAAAACTTTTCTATAGTGTTTTTCAAATAAGAACCAGCAAATTCTAGACGTGCTTCCGCACTCGTGAGCACGCGCGCATTGTCGTTCCAGATTTCTTATCATGTCAGGCGCAATAAGCACACAGCGCGTCCGGTGTGAATTTCTGCACTTCCTATTCCCCACCTGTTGAGGAAACAGGTGGTTCTTATTTGAAAAACACTATAAATTCCTCAAATACTCTCACAATGGAATTCCAAAACAGAGGACAGCGAGTGGAAAAATTAAGATTCTAGATATGACCTGCCCAACAGGTATTCAAATTCGCCGAACTTTACTTTGAAATTCATTTTTGGATCCGAGCCCGCGGGCTGTCACCCAAGGAGTTGACACTAAATTTTAACATAATTATTCCATTGAAAATCCACGATCGCCGATGAATTTATCATCCTACTTTTCATCGTGGCCTTCATATTACCGAACATTAAAATTTCCATGCATGTATCTACGAGAAAAACACTATGAACGAATTAGTTTGAAATTAAATCTACTTTCCATTTCTCTCGGCAACAAAAATATTTTTCATGTGCTATTCTGACCTAAGTATTTCTTTTATAACAGAGATAAACGCAGGCAGTAAAATTATAATCTACTTGGAAAATTAGAAAACGTACATCCAAGGACATGAAAAAAAATAATAATAAAAAATTAGAAAATGAAAAAATATAATGCTCGCGATTATTCTTTTTTTACTGCGACATTAATCTTTTAGCAGTTCTATCACAAACTAAATTAAATTGGTAGTTGGACTCTTCCTGTCTCTTTCACTGTATTAACAAAAGCTACTTCTGTATTGCAAATGAATAACGAGGGAAATTGTGAATTTATTATGCATTTGTTTCCCGCGTACAATCATTAACTTTTTAGCGCGCAGTATGATGTATACGTGGAGTTTCGTTGAGCGAGAGATACAGTGCGGTCATGTGTTATATGTGTTCCTTGAATTCTGTTTCGTTTTTCAACAACTACCACGTCATTAGTGCATGAAAAACGTTAAAAACCACATCACTGTGATCGTGTTATCCAGCCGAATCTGTAAGTAGAAATTTTACGCCAATCTGTGAAAAATTTGGAACCCTCCCTAAACGTAGTTGGTGCAGTTTGAACCTGAAAAATCGCGACCTGATAACTTGTTGGAATCGGTTCGACGGACAACGCACGCAGACTCACTGACGGTTGTAGTGGTGGCCGACTCCCACCCGCCCACCCTCCCGAGCGCGTACCACTACCAAACGAGATCGTCACCGGCACAGGCAGTTTACAATCTACACCCCTCCGCCCACCATCTAACAACCCAGACAGCACGAATACACGAGAGGAAGAAAAGTGTACCACAGCCGCTGCTTTGGACCAACGGCCTAATAAAAATAGCGATCGGCAGTGTCAAGCAAAATGAACGACAAGAAGCTGGAAGAAATGTCGGAAGACATAAAAACCATAAAAGTCCAACTCCAAGGTATCGATGCGATTAAAGAAATGCTGAGCAAATGGGAAGACATTCCGGAGAGGATTGCCACCTTGGAAAATGAGACGGAGGGAATAGCGGAGGACTTGAAGGAGTGCCGACAGATGACTGAGACAAACAGCGACCAAATATTGGATATCCAGCAATACAGCAAAAAGGACAACCTCCTGATTAGCGGTATCCCTCAGTTACAAGACGAGAACCTGAGGGAATTGGTCAAAAAGATGGGCAGTCAATTAAAAATCGATGTTCAAGACTGGGAAATGAATACAGCTCACCGATTGCCAACGAAAAGCGGCGAACCTCAAATAATAGTTAAATTTAACAACCGCGAAAAGAAAAATGCCATAGTACGAGCATCAAAGAAGGCCAAGTTAGACACCTCGTTCCTTCAGACGGAGAGAACTACGCCAATTTACTGTGACGACCACCTCACTCCGAGCAACAAGCAAATCGTAAGCGCAGCTAAACAATTGAGAAGAGATGGCCTAGTCAAATATGTTTGGGTTGCAGATTGTACAATCCGCATCCGGGTAGATGACAACAGCCCAGCCATAACCGTTCGTAATCTGGACCAAATCTACGATATAAGGGGCGAGATGGAAATTCAGACTAACGGCGAGGGGCCTCTGCCACAAGGCCCGACAGCCCAAACAAGCGGAAACAAGAAAAGAACAGTTGCAGAAAGGAGCCCGAGCAATGTGGACTTTAGCAAGAAGACCAAGAGGAAGATGTTGAGACCGAAGGGTTGGAGTGGCGGATTAGCGGGACAAAAAATACGAGACTACATGGTCCCACAAAACAATCCACGCACCAACGACACCTCAAACCCATTTGGCAGGAAGCAGAACCCGGTTTCGAGCCATCCACAGTCGCAAGGATCGTCAACACTAAAATAGGATGTGAAGACAGGTGAGCGCACTCTCCCCTTAAACTCAAACCCAGCCAAAATTAACGAAAAAAGGAAAAATAACTCTCAGGAAAATAAAAATACACCATTAAAAATTATCAATACGAGAACTCATACCCCAAGTTGGACTCTGGGTACCAAGGGGTATTATGCCCAGTCAGGACAATTCAGCCCCCTTACACACCCCCAAACACGCAATAGAAAACCCAACAAAATAATAATAAATCCAATAATAAACCTAACAAAAAATCGAATAAAACCCACAATAATAAATATCAAAAGCGGGAAAAACCACGGTCCCACAACCTGGATATAATCCACTTCAATTGTCAAGGGATGGCAAATGAAGAGCGAATAGTGGAATTCGAAAACGCCCTTCCCGGTGTCTACATCGGTATAATAGGACTCTCGGAAATAAAAAGAAATTATGAAAAAATGGTCATTAGGAACAATGGGCATTTATTTTATCACTTTGGTACAACCGCAGGCTATAGGGGGGTGGGCTTCTACATCGATAGGAAACACATAAAAAATATAGTAGAAATTAAAGGTTTTTCCGAAAGACTGGCTATGGCGAAAATAAAGCTAAGTGACACAGAAACCATATCGATCTTTCAAGTTTACGCTCCCAACCTAGCGGCCCCAGTGGAAGAAGTGAAAGAATTCTACAGTCTCTTAAAGGAAAGTTTCGAAGATAATAAGAGCGTTTATAACATTGTTATGGGCGATTTCAACGCTAAAGTAGGCATCGATAGTGGAGAAAATCCGGGAGTGGGACCATGGTTAAATGGGGAAACAAATAGAAACGGCAATAAATTAATTAAATTCTCAAACGAAACAAACCTCAAAATAATCAATACCTTCTTCCGAAAAAGGAAAAACAACAGATGGACGTGGAAGTCGCCTGACGGTGTTACAAGAAATGAAATTGACCACACGTTATCAAACAACCTAAAAATTTTTAGCAACGTCAGCGCGATCTCGACATTCCAGTTCTCTTCAGACCACAGGCCCATAAAATGCAAGGTAATAATCCCCATAAAGTCAGCAGTTTATAAGAAAACAAACACTAAACCTATCCTGGAAAAATTTAAACCAAAATGGATACCGTTTCGCAGCAGAACCGAAGCCACCGACCTCCTAGACAGCGGAATTACCGCAATAAACTGGGAAAATCTAAACCCTGCAAACCTTCAGACTAAATACGAAGCGCTTATAGACAATATCCACAAAATCTACAACCAATTTGGAAAAGACCCTAAAAAAATCAAAACCGATGACAAATTGAGGCGGGCAACAAAGGAAATGATCCATAAGCGCACAACTTTAAAACAAAAAAAAAACCCCTCCCTCAAAGACCGTGTCGAAGTATGCGAACTGAACAAACTCATTAAGAAATTGATAAGAAAAGATGTCAAAGAGTATGAAGAAGAGATTGCAGAGTCGATAGTTCAAGAGAACTGGTCGACCAGACAAGCTCGGAGGGCGGTGGCCAGAGGGAGATGCCTATTTCCCAGAATTAGGAACGAAGACAATCAGCTGATAACAAATCGCGACGAAATAGCTAAAACAGCCGCCAGATTTTATCAGAATCTCTACTCCGTTGAACATAATGGAAACAATAACTGGCGCAACCACCTGTCTAACCGCGACGAGGTCCCCAAGTTTACTCCAAACGAGGTAGCTAGAGAGATTGCTAAAATAAAGTCAAACAAGGCACCAGGGCCAGATGGGATAAGGAACGAAATGCTAAAAGACTTTCGTGAGATCTTGGCGCATCCTTTGGCCTCTCTCTTCAACGCCGTTACCTCCTTCGGTCTTGCACCTAGCCAGTGGTACTTAATAAATGATGTATACGTGTATGATATACGGATTTTATTGGTCTCTGAAATACGTAGATTTTGCAATTTTGAAGATCTCTCAATTATGTTTAAGTTGGTTCTCCAATTACTAAATATTTCATCAGCGACCCTCTCAGCACTGTTCGAAATTTCTAGCCAGCTTATTCCCATCAGTAGGAACAGGAATTTTATTCGCTTTCAGTAGGTGAAATATCCGGTTATTTCCTTTCTCAGTCCCAATTATCCAAAAGCACTCCCCTACAATATGGATATAATAACATTTGGAAAACGTAGAAGAATTTGATCCCAAAACTGAAAGGGAAGCTGTATTCTTTCCCCTGTAAAATACATGACACAACTGAAATTTTACCCTTGGAACGATAAAATCGCCAAATTTTCAGCATTTTTATTTTCAAGTTGCTAAAAACTAATAGAAAATCATGAGGGAAATGTTTTCCTCAATGCCATATAGGAGTGGAAACTAAAGAGTCTGAAACCTCAGCGAGTTAGTGAAAATACAAGCATGATCTTTAGAAAGTAGAAGAGTTCAGTTTCATCTTAGAAAATGGAAGAGGATAAGTAACTTGTTGAAGTTCCACAAGGTAACAAAAGTAATCATGAAACCGCTAGTTAATTTATTTCGGTGTTATGTATCTGCTTTTGATGAGTGTATCACTATTATAAATCGTGCCGGGTACCTTTTAAAATTAAGACAGCTACGTAGCATATTCATTCATTCGAAACCTGGGGTGCTGATAATTTCAAATAAGTACACTTTGCATTTTGCACACGACAAGGTCTACTCGGTACACTCACATTCATTCTGTGCAACAGCACTCATCAATCATATCGAGGGCTCCTAACTGGATGACGGCCTGTCACGTCGAATCCCTTGTGCTTAACCGACATCAACTATCAGGTTACCATTGCTTTAATTTTCCTAGCACATAAATCATTTTGTTTTTGAAGTATCAACGCCTTTAAAGAGAGCGAGCAAAACATTTACGAGAGAAAAAAAAAAGTATGTTCAGACCTTGTAACGATGGACTTTCAATATCAAAGAGCACTTTTTAGGGACGGTGGTCGTGTAACCGACTGCGTTCAATATTTATCCGCCGTATACCATTTATGATCGCGTTTAAAGGGTTCTATCGGAATTGTCTTACCAAAGCCAAATATTTAGTTAATTAAAGTCAAAAGGCCTCGTTTAGTGTTCACAAAACTGGGCATCATTAATCTTAATAAAGGCTAAAGGAGTATACCTATTTTCGGAAGGAAGTTTATCGTCGCGGTCTCGACAACATGTATACAGCATTAGGCTATTAAAATTATTGAGCAAAATTAGATTATCATGCCACTGCCAGAGATCAAGTTCTTCAGCTCACTAACACCGTCGCCAGTTGAATGTCGGCATCGTTGAAGAAAGCCTCATCGATATTTGGTTTCGTCAAGTGTAGACAGCATTATTGACTATAAGGTCGATATTAATTTGGTAGGGATCAACAGGCCCGTAGCCAATTGTATCTGCACCGAAATCAGTCGAAGGGAGCTCAGATTATTTAGGTTAAAGAACTCTGTTTTTGAAAAATTCTAAGAGAGGCTCACGATCATGCCTAGATCCCGAAGCCTACCACTGGCCATACAAGCCCGGGAATCTGGTTGCACTGCCACCCAAGGTAAATGATCTGCCTGCTAATAGATTTCATTTTGAATAGATGACCAATTAGTTTTTTTGTAAATACTGAAGCGAAGACTTCCAGTTTCAATTTGTCGAGAAATATTTGAAGACTAATCGATTAGTTTTGCTTGGAGTTATCCCTTCCTCGAGCACAAGTGATCACGTTCTAGGTCATCTACTGAAAAAGGTCCTAATTTTCACAAATAATACTTCAAACTAATCAAACGATCTTTGAAAATGAGAGAATCTAATCTGGATATGATATCCGAATCTCGTATTCAGAGTTAAATCTCAAAATCAAACATTCTACAATTTGCAGTCATTCTCTTAACGCTTCGATTATTGACAAAGGATGTGACAATTCTGAACCTGCAGAGGTTAGAAATTCTAAAACCATAATTTGGTCACCGTACCCATTTGCCATTCACGGTAAAAACTAATTATTGGGAACACGTCTGTCATCACAAGATGTGGTACGAAAATCCCTCCTCACCTTTATTTCTGACTGTGAGGTCCAATCGAGGCATGACATAATAGAATTTCAATTTGACCAGATTTAGTTCCTTTTTATAAATTTCTTCTGCCACAAAAGGGAAACAAGAACATTCCACGGACTTTGGAATCCCAAACGAGAAAATAACGAACCATCCAAAATCCGGTTCCTCTTGGGTCACTAATTTCGAATACCTTTCGGGTTTTTGATCCTGCCTCGATCTCAAAACCGGAAATCCAAATTTCACCCTTGAGACAGATGAAGTTGGTTCAACTTGGGAGGTTTTACAGAACGCTGAGGCAGAATATTTCATCAGCTATTATTTGAACCTTATAGCGTATATACCCTCTTAATTTTTTACATAAAATAAGCAAAGGACCCGGATGAAGAACGAAAATCAAGAATCCATTAAACCTCAATTTCGATACATTTATAAATTTTATATGAGTCAATGTTGCCAATTTCGAAAGTAAAATTTGGATCTAGGTATAAAAATAGAGTCTGTGTGAAAAATAATGAAATATATTTAAAATCAGTACCTCCCCCCCCCCCAAAAAAAAAAAAATAGGAAAAAATCTGTTAATTTATTTGATGGGTTATTTGATATACCCAAGTTGGTGGAACTTTCCAGTCCTCTAGACCATAAAAAATTTTTCCACTCAAAAGAAATTAGACCTCACGGAATTATATATTATTACGTTTCTATTCGACGTTGCGGTAAAAACGGGGGGGGGGGGGTAGTGTCAAACCCTGTAAGTACTGAATACCAGTTATCTGATTCTCCCTTTCAGCCAAAACAAACAGTGGGTCGGTCATCTATCTGGAATTTAAAAAAGTTTTAGGAACGGATCTGTTATTCTAAGATTCAATCTGATAGAGAAACAGTCAATTGTGAGGTACAACCAATAGACATTATCCACGTAAAAAAAAAAAAAGTAATCTAATAGGTGAGCAGGAACGTGGACCCTGTCATCCCTCCGGAAAAGCTCAGTCATTTCCTGAACTGGAAGCCAAAATTTCTCCAGCTTTTGATATGTTATTTTCGTCGCTGTGCCAGATATACAAGGAACTTAGCAAAGATCATTCAAAACATGGGTATTTTGCGTCCAAAATATATTAATCAAAATAATTTTGTACATCAAAAGCTGTCCTTCACCTCTCCCAATGCCAGAAAAGAAAAATTCGGCGGGGGGGGGTCCTAGTAAATTCCGAAACTTGTATGACAGGTTTGCCACCTTAAGATAATTCAGACTGACTTGGGAGACAGATAAACAGGCAGGCAAGCCGGCAATCGAATAAAAAGGAAAGCAGACAGGTAGATGAGCCCCTTTCAATTTTCTTCAGAAAAAAACAAAATCCAGGGCGGATATCAGATTTGATGATACTTTGTCACTTCATATGAGTATCTTAATTTGCTGTGCTATGCAGAAACTTGTAAAAAAATGTACATCGGAAAGGAGAGGGTCGCCGCAGTCGTATGAAATTTCAGTTCAAAAAATTTGCCGCCTTTTAGTAAAAAAAGGTCACTATTGTCTCCCCCCTAGTTCCGCTACTGAGTGGCATCACGAAATTCAGTTTTCTGTGAAATTTGAATACGCTCATGAGTGTTACAAGTATGAGTCAGCTAAACTAAATGAAAATTGACAAAAACGATGGACATTTAGATGTCATAAGATGTGTCACTTATCTTTTCCTTTTAATTTAGTCATAGGGCTGCCCATCAGTTGTTGGTGATCATACTTTCTATTCAGCTGCAACGAGAAAAAGTTGTAAGGAAATACACTCGAAATTCTAGGGTATCTCTAAGCTATCACAAATTATGAAAATTTCTACTATAGGTTCTCGTAAAACTTGTGGAGATTTTATTACCAATTACTGTGATCTAGTGAAATTTACTACATAAATTCCATTGAATTTTCGTAGAATTACAATAATTTTTATCTAAATTCAGTAAAAGTTACTACAATTTGTACTTGAAGAAAGACTGCGCAAGTTGCTAAATATCAAAAACAGTAAAATTTTTTGTAATTTTTCTATATTTTATTCTCCCACTTTTTTTTTTTTCATAGGACCTATTCTTTTAAATTCTTTCTGGTGCATGTGACCAGTTTTCTTCGATTATTTTTAAAACGTAAACTGTCTTTCTTTGACTGATGATAAAGCATTTCTGGATGGCACTCATCCCAGCCTCACTTATTCTTGTCCTATTCATTGCTTTTTGCAGGACAGAATTTCGAAGTTGATGCGTGTTACTTGCCCCACAGAGTTCACCATAAAATAGCAACCCACATTTTTATCGATTTATTTATTTTTCCTCATGTTAAACTTTTTCCTATTACCAAGTATCGTTGATAATTTACTCAATGCTGTTGGACATGAACTAATACCTGTGATCTTTACTTCTGAAAAATGTTTCTTCATGCTCTCTGGGCAGTTGAAGCAAATGTTTAATAATTATGTAAACATGGAATTCGAGCTAAAAAAGGTATAGGAAATGAAATGAGAAAGAAAACTGTGCTAGATGATTAACTGAAACTGTGACTCACATCTGAAATAAGAAAATCAGCTTTCGTGGCCAAATTTGGTACCTCTGCCTTAGTTATGCTTCGAAATTCCGGAAAATGTGCAGAGAAGGATCCTACCCCAAAACTACAGACTCTTACTCAAGTTTTTCACAATTCACGTGTTCAAGAAGAAAACACATAATAATTTCGGGCATTTTACCAGCAATTGAATAGAACGGACCCTGAGGTTTAAGCGACTATTTCACGCGCGTAATGTTACACAGTAGTAATATGCCCGAGCTCTACAAATCATAAGGGAATTATTTCAGGTTTGTGATTTATGAAGGGAAATCGCAACGGTGACACGTTAAGTACCAACGCCAGGGCAACCTGAAGGCTTAAACATCAATCAATCCTCAATAACGACTTCCAATTTCGTTGTGCAATTATTTTCGCCGAATAATAGACACAAAGCGTACTACAATTTTCTACATTTAAATCGTTCGCAGTTGCACCATCACTGGACCCTCCAACAATGACACAATTAAATTGATGTCAAACCGATTCCAAAAAAGCGAAAGGATCGCTCGGCCATTAGACACAGAGAGGAAATGCGATACATTCAGGGCAGAATTAACAAATTTATATTTAATGCCATTCGGATGGTTGAACGCAGGTTAACATTTCATAACTCTAATAGCAGAACGGCGATACCGCACGTGTACACATGGCGAATGGCTAAAAGGGCAATAAATTGAGTAAATTGACCAGCTAGAGAGTGCCGGCTAAATTGAGACACAGACAGACGCGAAAAGCTCGCGTTGGTTTGTAGAAAAGATTAAGCTCAGCTTCGGTTGGGAAAATAAGCACGTTCGTATTTCCGTCATTACTGTAGATAATTTATATTTTTTCTGGAATAAGTTCATACAGGGTCGTACACCGCGGACACGAGGGATTTTAATTATTTTTTCAACACTCCTAACTGTTCCACATACAATCCTGCCGCCAACATTAGATTTTGTTTTCATCGATCTTCGAGGATGGTATGTTGGATTCATGCGTGGTTAAAGCCTCTCCGAACAAACTCAATCGGCTTATCGTATTAAAGCATTTTCGTAATCGAGTCACAGTAATGGGTTGGTTTTAGCTCCGCGAGTTGTAAATTACATTTTGGCCGAGCTGTACTCGGCAACGGTGGAAAAGAAGAGATTTAGTAAAAACTATTTCAACTCTTTTTCAAAAACAGTCTTGTGTAAGACAGATTGGAACTCGAGCTGGTAGCGGGGCTGAGGGAAGAAAATCCGGACCCCAGGGAGGTAACATACGGACCTGTTTCTTGTGTACATATCAGAACATACTGAAGGGAGAAAGTCGAGGTAAATTCCGCCCTTGTTTGAGAAATTCACCCCAAAGTGATACGTAACTGGTTTATTCGATTCGCGAAGTTTCACGACTGTTACAAGAAAAAAACATTTGTAGTGCCACTGTCAAGCAGGGATGGGCAAAATCCGGGAACTCCTACATTTAAATCCAAAATTCAAAATCCAGGTAAAAAATAAGGTTTGAATTCAAAGTCTCAAATCCTTTTTGGAAAAAAATTTCAAATCCAAACTCCTAAATTCTCTTAATTTTCAGAAAAATTAGGGATTTTAAATCCAAAATCCAATAATCTGAATCTTCTTTCACTCTCTCACTCTCTCACTCTTTCATTCTCTCTCTCTCTCTCTCTCTCTCTCTCTCGTATCTATTTTTCTGTCCATTGTAGATAATTGGGAGTCGAATGTCAAAGGATTGTTTTCATGAAATGAAAGATCCCTGACTTGATCAAATCGAGCTCAAATTTTTAGAATTTTACCTGCCCATCTAGTCGAATAATAATTAGAAATTATTATTCCTGATTCCTGACTCTACAAATACTTTCTTTAAGGCTTTCCAGCCTTATGTTAGACTTCTTAAGACTCTGAAAGATGAGCAATAAAATGGGAATTTTGCATTTTTTTTGGGGGGGGGTGGACAATTTTATAAAAGCTCCTACAGATGTATTTTATTATGCGACCTTCATCTACAAGATTTTTTCGAGCTCTTCCAGACATTTATACGATTTTTTCAGACTCGTAAAGTTAAACATCAAAATGGGTATTTTCAACTTTATTTCGGAAGTGCGGAAGGAAAGAAAGGATATACGCCCCACATTTTCTTGAAATTCATTCGGATTATTTTACCCTTCAAAACCTTTCCGAAATTGTTTTAGACTATCCCTAAAACTTTTTCAGATTAAAATTATTACTCTACGCTTTGCACAGATTCTTTTACAGAACCCCTAATGATTCGCTAAGATGAATAGTAAAATGGGTATTTTCAATTTTTTTCTAATGAAGGGGGGATATACCCTCATACATTTTTGAAATTCTGTTGGGCTTACTTTATTTTTGAAGATTCATCCAGAATTGTTCCAGATTATTTCTTCAGCTTTTTTGAACTTGTTTAAGATTGCTATTGCACACTCTACGGAGACTTTTTCAGACTCTTTCCTACTTTTTCGAGACTCTTTTAGATCTATTTGTCTTCTTACGACTCGACTAGACACTAAAACAAACAAGTTTAAACAATTTGAAAAATACTGAACCCGCCTCTGTAAGCGAACAACGATCGTCACGCTGGCAAGGAGGTCGGTTACGTTTTTGCTTCCTTCTTGAAATTAGTAAAATTGCTCTGAATGAGACGCAATGAGTACAGAAAAATACCATTTTCATGCTCATTTTTCAAATATTTCTCAAAATATTTGGCTACTTGCGTCCACGGATCAACTTTTCGTACAATATCTGTTTCCATTGCCAATAAATCGTTTGATTAATTTTTCATCGAAGTATTTATTAGGTCCCCTTTGAGAAAAAAGGCAGAGCTTCACCTTCCTCCCTAAAAAAGAAAATGAATTAGAAACTCAAGCCCTGGAATTTAGAAAAAATGAAGTTGGAATTTTCAAATTTCTGGTATCTCCTTCCCCCCCCCCCACCGCCAAAGAAAAACCGTCTCTGCAGCCCTGGTATTTGCGGCCTGTAAAAAAATACTTATTGTTTTTTTTACGAAGCCAAATATTCTTTGTTGCTTTCTGTTTCTGTTCCCTTCCCCGTCAGGAAAAAAACGCCCGGATGGGCTATCACTTCAAATTCAAATACAATTTACAGGAGCAGTTAGCTGGCTACAGGCAGGTAGACAGACAGACACAGAAAAGGCGGTAGGTGATCTGCTCGAACGAATTTTAATTTATCTCAGTCTTACCGAGTTTAAACAGAATTTTAATGAAACTTTTTTTTTCATTCTGAATCTTTACAGCATACTATAGTCTCTTCACAGAGTAAAAATATGACCTCCAGCATAAAGAAACTTGACAATTCAAGGCTGCTAACCAGTCAAGAGAACACAGGCGAAGTGGGGCCAGACAGGCCATTGGAGAAATCAGTTTTGCAGGCTACTACCCTAACAATCTCAAGCCAATACCCCTTCCACTTCCTCTCCACGGAAGAAAGTTGAAAAAGTATTCTTCATTATGGTTATCATTTTTCTCATTTTCCCTCTCTTTAGATCTGAACTTTCCGAAACAAAATAATAATAAATTTCAAAATGATATTTATAATATGTGTCATTCCACGGTAAAAGGTCCCACCTGGTCAAAATGGAGTTAACAATACTACGTTATACTCGAGAGAATTTTCGTTAAAATGAGCCCTTGTCGAGGTCCATACGTTAAAAACCGACTGCAGTACGACACGAAGAACATGAAGTAGCGAAAATCCTGATTTCGAGAAAACGGCGTGTCAAGTTTTGCAACACTGAATCGCGTGAGAATAGCGCTCTTGAACTCTATAGAAGGGGACAGATGAATGATTCTACGTTCATTGGCAAGTCAACACTGTAGTTTACCTTTTCCAAACTCGTTTCACGTGTATTCATTCTAGCGAGTAGCGATGTGAAGAGAAGTTGTACCCTGTTCCTCATTTCCTCCTACCAGACCACCTCATTCTCATTCTACGTTGTAGTATTCCGCATTCACATGCTTATACCGCCATTCTGTGAACTGCTGCCAACCTCAAGATAAATCTTGAGATCTCAACATAAATCTTGAGATCTCAAGATTTTGAGGTTTTCCTCAAGATCTCAAAAGAGTTTTCACGAATTTACATAAAACTAACATTGCTTTCTTAAATTTTTCACTTCCAAATTTTGCAAATGGAAAATTTATTGCCTTATAGGAGTAATAAGCTCTCAGATTTTACACAGAAATGGAAATTTAGAATATATCTGTGATCTGTTACAAGAAAAAGGCCCTTAGAACAGTTCGATGCCACTAATATAAGTCCACAGTACTTAAGAACAAAATTGGGGGGGGGGAAGGAAAATCTTTAGGATTGTGAGCAGAACAGAGGATGGAGGGGTTAAAACAACAAATGTGATAAGTCAATAAACATTTTATGGTTGGGCAACATAGGAAAGACGAAAAATTTTGTCTCAAGATTTGTTGAGAAATCTCAAGATTTTTTATGCAGAATCCTGGGATTTTTCAACAGGCTTAGTTGGCATCAGTGGTTCGGTGCTGTGTACGATTATAAGAAACCAGCTGTTAGCATTCGAATTACGTGTATTTTTTTAAATGCAAAATTAATGTTCATTCTGATAAAATAACCGATAAGAACTGAGATTCTTATCAATCGACCACTTTTGGGACCATTTCAAAATCATACTCGTATAGTTCGATACTTCAAATCGATATTTCGATATGTTATTGGAAGTGATCGAGTCTGCGGTCAATTCCAACGAAGAGTGAATAGTTCAAAGGACCTAAATTGATCTAAATACGAAATCACCTTTTTTGACCCCAATCACTATTTTTTGCTCTTGCTTGAAAACTATGATCGACCAGGTGGGACCTTTTACTCTGGAATGACACATATTTTTGTTTTTTCAACATCACCTACAATTTTCTTCTGAAAAGTAATAATTATTGGTGAAATTTTATTGACTCAGCGTAAGAATTGGACATTTCTTAGAAAACAATTTTTACGTTTTCTGTACGCGGGTTTTGATACGGAAGAACAAAATTTCTTGAAATTCCATTTTTGTGTCCTTTGTGCGTGACTGAGAGAAGTACGTCCTCATAAAAAGAGCGATCCGTAAAATTTATCAAATCGAACTCGATATTATCTATCCATTAAGTTGAATAAGAATCAGTTTAGCATTGCTAATAGGTACTTAGACTTCAAAAGCTCAAAACTAATTGGCTCTTGTTAGTAGAGTAATCAGAAAAATGTTGAAGGAGACGGAGAATTGCTTATAATTTTATACGTAAAAAAAGAAAAAGCTCTCATAATAGTTGCGAGCGGAGCGAGTGAAGTCTTTTTTCTCCCAGCGACTTAAGTTGTAAGTTCAGTGATTTCAACTGTTTTCTTTCAAGCTTCGGGATAGTGTAAATCGAGTCTGTAAAATCTGTAAAACGTTTACAACATGTCTTGAAGGATTTTAAAAAACCGAAAATACAGCAGGAGCCTTAAAGAAGTGGTGAAGAATCATAACCAATCATTGAAGAGACTTGAATATCTCAGGTCAATTCTCGGATCATCAGGCTATATTTCTGCCAGGCCACTGGCAATTTGCCCGGTTGCTTGGTGGGTCACTCGGTTCCTGCAAGGGGATTAACAGATTGATTGATGGTGTGGTGGGACGTATGGCGATGCACGCATGCCAAAGTGGCCCCTATGACACCGCACCCCCGGCCACGGGAACTACCCTTTCGAGTATCGCGTCAGTGACCGGAGGGAGCCTAATAGATTGATTGATAGACAAGGCCGAACTGTGACAGCATGAAGCTGCGAGGCCCTCCTAGTTTAATAATTTTAATTTAATTCTAATCAAATGGTAATACTCTCTCAACTCCAGCAGTATCTCTGAACTTCCGGCATCGATAACCATTTTTATGAGTTTTTCCCTAGCTAATTCGAAAAGTTTGCAACTGAAAAAAAGCAGGGTTCGATAATTTGGTTGACATTATTACGAGGAACATCGAACGATTATACGTAAAATATGATGATAAATGCCATCAGCTTCTGGTACACCAGCTCACACTCGTATATTACGTTAAAAATAATTATTCGGTTCCCCTTTTCAGCTGATAAATAATACGCCACATTATCGGCGGCTAAAGTTACGGTAGAAAATGTCTGCAGTTGCGGTTGGCTTTCTAAGTAGCACGCTCAGTCTGTTAATAATTTCCAATGTCTTATATTTCCCCGCTTGTTTTATAATCGAGTAAATTTAGCGGAAGATTTAAATTATTCCGAGGAAATACAAGCTTTTATCAATGTACCTCGCACAGGCTTTTTGTTCAATCGGTGAGCGTTAAGGCGTCGAAATAGAGCTGCGGATATTCTTCTTACACTAAAATGAGATGTGTAGCCGATGAGCTCCGCGGAACGCGACAGGTTCTCCACCATTTTATCTCAAAACACCAATCTCAATGATAGTAGACGGTTAAAATTCGAAACAGTTTTGGAGGCACGATTTGTTGGCCATAAATAACATCGATTGAAAACTTTTACTCATTTTCACAGAACATTAAGGAAATTTCGAACCGACGGTCGGATTTGCTATCTTAATACCCATATACTGTTTTGGAAGTATTTCAAAATACGCTCGTTCACTAATGGTCTGTTAGTCGCAGACTTCATAAAATTATGGAAGGTGCAAATTTCTTCGTGGAAGTCGAAATCGTCGGCCAATCTCGTCGGCTGCTGGAATTACATTTTTCATAAAATATACGCTATAAAACGCTTTTCAAAGTTGTCTTCACGACAACCAATCTCATTGGCGGTAAATGGAAATAAGAATTTCGTCTGAGTCTTAAAATTTGACTTACACCAACCTCCCCACCATTCTTACTTGAATCCGGCATACAATAAATATAGTTGGCTGAATGTGGATATTAAAATTTTGCGTTTAATGGGAAATATAAAGTTAGAATTGTTCAACTGTTCCACACGCATAAGCCATGAACGGTAATTTTGTAACCATGAATTTTACTATTCAAATAAGCTGGTTTTATGACAGTGCACTGTAAGTGCCAAAGTAAACACACATTTCGTTGTGCTTTTGTTTCTTCGCCTTTCAAAATCAGCCGGAGGAATAATTCACTTTTAATTTTAGTTGATTACAAATCGGGGAACAACTGAAATTAAGTTACTACATGCGGAGTAAAGTGAGCTGGGATAAATAGAACTTCGAAAATCCGCTCAGTTTCTGTTAACTATATCAAAACTCGAGTATAAGTGTACACTTAGTCCTAAATTTTAGTGTTAGATATGTTAGCGGCAAATTGAGAAATTCAGACATTTCATGCAGTAATCATTTTAGGCAAATTATACAAACATTCACTATCGGCCGAGGAAATATTTAAAAAGACTAGGTATTATAAAATGACGAACAGGTGTCCGGCGAATTGTATAATTACAAAATTTCAGTAAAACGGACAATTTAAAATTAAAGTACAAACATAAAACGAAATGAGAGGTTCACGAGTCAGAAAAGTAGGTGTGAGTATTAAAAAAATAAAATTGACAATTTCAGCAGTTCTAATCCAGATACAAATACAAGAAAATTGCTAATGACTTTTTCTATGGGGTGCTATAGGCGGATACTTAGCATCAAATGGACGGATAAGGTTAGAAATGAGGAAGTAATTAACAGAGTAGGAGGTAAAATGGATTTTTGGAATTGTCTGAAGAGAGAAGGAAAGATAAACTAATAGGGCATAATCTGAGGTATCCAGAAATAATATCACAGCTGCTAGAAGGAAGAGTGGAAGGAAAGAATTAGGTAGATCGACGAAGATTCCAGCATGTTCAGCAGATGATCCAGGATATCAAATGCAAGTATTATTAGCTACGAAATGAAAGAACTTGCACAAGATAGGGAGAAATGGAGAGCTGCATCAAACCGGTCGTAATACTAATAACTAGAGCTCGGATTTTTATGATTTGTCATGTTTTACTACATTGGAGAAGATCGAGCATATCGTGTTGATCTTTGCGAATCATAACATTCTGAGTAAAATGAGCCCAATTTGATAGTGCATATTTTACATATTATTTTTCAGTCATATTTTAGACATTTTGGCCAACATTCTTTTTCCACTTTTTTTTTTTTTTTTTTTTTTTTTTAAACTGAAAATAGAAACCTGAAAAAACCAAAAAATTCTGAAAAAAAAGAAAAAAGGAAGTCATCCGATGATGAAATTGTTCCAACGGAATTAATTGAAATAAAATCAAAAATATTTAACCTCTTTCTTTTCATTTGTTTAATTTTCTGCACACTTCTGTTTCAAAATTACCTTCAAATTAAAAAATCCTTTCAAAAGATACCCATATTGATGTTGCATAAAAGTGCATTTTTGCTGGATAAATGCATATTTTGTCATATTTTCTTTCAGAAGTTAGAGTATGCAAATATATCTACATAATGTCGGGGTGAGTTGCCTGCGAATCAGGTGGAAGGGGGTCGTTGCAAAAGAGACACGTGGCTTTAGTCACTTTATAAAATGACTGGCCCTTTGTGAGCCATTTTACAAACTGACGGTTTTCACAGTGCGTATTCGACAATTAGAATAATTCCTCGATATTTCATTTCATGACGGATTTCACAATTTGCCGCTAACAGATATAAGTCTATACATCACCCTTAGCCTCCTTTCCATTTAGATACGTTCACAAGTTTGACCATAATATGATCATGAAACCACCTGATGGTTCCTTAGATCTCACCTTTCCATGTTACTGGTTTGAACACACTTTAAGAACTGAGTCTTTGGACAGACAGTTCGTAAAGGGGTACCCTAAATCACAACTTTGAAGAAGACTTAATTGGAAAACAGAAATAAAGAAAAGGATAGGACTAATGAAGATGAACTAAGCAAACTAGATAACAGTTTGAGGTATAACAAGCGAGATTTGCAAACAATTTTCGACACTAGTCTTTTCATTAGTATTTACTAAAAATGCCATCCGTATTCTCAGAAGTGGCCAATCCTGGGAGAAATTCTGAGAGAGGCAGTTCAGAATGTGTAAGAATTATACTTTTTATTCCCTCCTCCTGGTTCGATAATTTCGATGGTAACTGAGTAAGTAAATAAGGAAAAAATCCTTGAAGTTCTGAACTATTAGTAACTCATTTGTACTACTGACTGTTCTCTCTTGACATTGAAAATAAAATGTCTTTTCAATGTTAATCGAATTTTTTATACTCACTTCTTAGAGATCGGGTGAATTTCGATTTTCTTTTGCTCACGTTAGGATTTACTGTTTTTCTTAGACTTTTTATAAATTCATCAAGACTTTTACAAACATTTTAATCCCTTCTTCCTAAAAGGCCATAAATTGTCGATTGCTAATGGGTCATTCTACCTAAACCTTGTTGCTTCTATCCCAGCTAGATATCCGGCAATGTATAAACAATAGGGTCCTCCATTACTGTATAGGCTCAGAGAATAACTTATTGTATCTTTTTTATTAATTTGAAGTATCGCGCCCCCACCACTATTGTGGAAATTCCATTTAAATGCTCAAAAATTCCTCCATCGTGGCTGTCCTCACCATGGACTGGACTACAAAATATTTTTTTTTAAATATTATCGCTGCGTGTTTATATGAACTAATGCGCGTGTATGGTTTTTGTGAGTACAGTGAATAAGTGGGTAATGCAGTACGTGTTTCAGACTCGATCAGAATCAGTGCAGCCATATTTGAAAACGAGTCCCTTGCTTTTTTTTTCCTTCACCGCGGTCAAATTTGAACCAATCAGAAAACAGACACAGAGCAAATATTTTTGAATGTAGAATAGCCAACCTGAAGTATTTTTATCAATCGGTTGGTGTGTACATATGATTTTTTGCGAATTCTGAATGGATTGCCGCTTAATTTAAGAAAAGTACTAGAAACAAGAGATTTAACCTTCAGAAATTCCTTAAACGAGGGGCATTGTGATAAGTGCCGTAAGCGACTCAAATTTTTGATAACAGCAATTAAATATATGGGTACGTACATCAGATCACACTTTATCGTTTCATCACTTTTTAAAATACCTATGGTCAAAATCGAGGGATCATGTGAACCTTCATCAATTTTGTTAAGATTTTCCTCCATGTCCACCACCGTGGCAACAGGAATTATGAAAGCCACGATGAAGGAGTCCGATACCACTATGAAAGAATTTACTTAAGTCTGGTTCCACGGGAGACCGGAAATTTGTGAATACGATCAGTGCTGCCAGATTTATTTTGCGAAAATCTGGACAACAGTCCAGAAAGAGAAATCCGGAAGAACCCAGACACAATTTTCTGGCATAGAATGAAGTGTAGAATGCTAATTCATGATCAGTTTTACCAATTATTTTAAAAATTAATTGCCCCGAGTTTCATAAGTTGAAAAAAAATACATTACAACTATTAGAAAAAGTAATGATGGGGAAAAAATGCATTTAAAGTTCAATTTACTAGAAAATAATACTAGCACTATTGGGAATAAAAGGAGAATCATGTTTTTTATAGGAAATTTCATGCAGACTTTAGTCTTCTTTTTTAATTTGTACTCAACCCGGGCCCCGGAATCCACCCTTTCGAGTATTACCTTAGAGACGTCGAGGAGGCTGTTAGAGCTGTCTCAGCCCTCTTCCCTTCTGGCCGAAAAACCGGCCTAGGTCAAAATCTGGCGAGTTGCGACGTGGGCTCGAACCCGGGACCTTCGGATTCTGAGACCAACGCGCTATCCACTCGGCCAACCAGACCCCTGTCTTATTTTCAGTTTTACCAAATAATGCACCCAAAATTAAATTAACATAGAAAGGAAATACCCTGTTAAATATCACTCAAATATCTCGCACAACAAATTACTATAGATCAAATTGAATCTCTACATTTGGGAAACTGAAAATTCTTTTACTATTTTATTTTCATTTTGGAACCACGCACAAATCGATAGCCCAGGAGAATTTTCCTCCATTATATTAAATTTGAATGGGAGCTGAGAATTTAGGAATGGATTCGTATCAGTAATTCGATCTAATACTCGTCAGATTTGTATTTTTTTTTTTTTTTTGTCTCTTTGTGATTCTCACATTGAAAGCCCATAATTTTCGGGGAGGGGGCGAAAAAGAGAATAACCAAAAACGCACTGGAAAAAGATAATTATTTTCAACTTTTAGTTGAATTTTGAATTAATTACAATGGCGGTTCTGAAAGAAATGGAAGATGACCCAGGAAAAGTTGATTTAGGAGCCAGAACCGGTCAGTTCGTGTATTTGAATCCACAAATCCACTCCTTTATTCGAATCCGATTCGAATCGCAGCAAACATGAATCATTCTCGAATCATATTCGAATAAAAAAAAAGAAGTTATTCTTAGATTCTGATTCGAATCTAATTTTAGTGGATAGGTTTTTAACCTTGGTTTCTGAAAAAGGATGCTTTGGGTGAAAGGAAAACTGAGTAATTATTAAGGTAGAAAATCGAGAAAACATTTTTTCTAGTCCAGTTTCGTGCAGTCAGAATGAGGTCAGTCACAGAAAAATATTTCAGAATAATCAGAAGTTGAATAAATCCACCCAACGAGAAAAAATAACGAAAATCCGGATTTTCCCAAAAATTTCCAGACATTATTCAGAAATTCGAACATTCTTTGCCCAAGGTTGAAAAATCCGGTGATTTACAGGAAAATCCGGACACCTGGCAGCACTGATACGAATGTGTTGATGTGCGGGTGGGAGAGTATGTACGTGTTCACAGATAAACACGGGTGCGCGTAGGAACTTCTTTCTATGGCCAACAGTTCCTTCAACGTGGGCTGCCATTCCTTCAGCGTGGTCCTAATCATTTTGCGCCCTCTCTATTTCCACCTCTAGGAAGTGTGCTGTTCAGTGGCGTAGCCAGGATTTTTCCAAGGAGGGGATCAGCAAAATCTTGGGTGGGGGGAGGGGGTACACCTAACATGAACTGTATGTTTTTACATTGACGTATCAGTATGTTGTGTTTTTCAACTTCAGTTATATATCTCTGGATTTAAATTTCATTTCGCGCATTCACTGTGATAAATATTCTTATCTCGGGGGGTGGGGGGTTCACCCCCCTTGGCTACGCCACTGATGCGGTTGGTTCAACCTCATAAATATGTTCTATTTTATACATATAAATGATTTTTATGGGGGAAAAAAGTAATAATGTTTTTAAAAAAAACAAGAAAAACAAACAAAAAACATGAATTATCAAGGTTTTCGTAGAATGACCCTAATACTATCTTTCCAGAAGACCGGTAGACTGTCTGATACCCAGATCGCTGATAGACGCGGAGAGAGATGAGCTGAGCTAAGTGGATGGATTTCAACCTACAGACGTGTTCCGTAGCAAATGATATTTCCGAATTCCGAGTAGAGTGATCGGCGCACGTTGACGCGGCACTGTCAACTGGAAATTATGAGATGAGGTGCAGTACCTGGGCGAGCACAACGAGCGAACACACCCCCGGATAAAATACCATTTTCAGCTCGGAATTCTGAAAGTAAATAGTTGCACCAGTTCCCACGCAGCCTGCGCACCGAGTGAAGTATAAAGCTAGTTATACGAGAACTTTTTAAAAGTTGCTGTCAAAGAGAAATTCTTGCAAAGTAATCAATTAGCGTTAGTTCGAATGAAAATTCCATCGAACATGCGTGACTCTACGGGTGTTTTTCTTTGACACGCTTCACATTTTTCTCTTCGAGTGATCGCCATTGACAGCTGTGTACCTCGCCATCGAACAACCTAGGCCGGTTCGATATTAGCTTCCAATTATGAATGACGAATGCTGAAATAATTAACGTGAAAATCGCCTCGATTATCATTAAATTCCAATTCCACAGTTTGCACTGAACCGTCGACAGAGTTTGCCGACAACTGGCGTAAAGATACTGAACTTTCGAGAACGCGAAATTTCTTCTCTCTAATCCCTATTAGTGTGGGTGCCGTGCGAGAAGAAGAATTTATGGTCGGTCATTCAAAATTTCAGTGTCCTGTTCGCATTTTCGGGCCCATATCGGTGTAAAAATATTCACTTCTAGATCGGCTTATCCACTACACCAGATTTTTAAACCCACGCTTTCACAAACTACTCCAAACAATTTTTAGTTCGGCAAATTAATAAAAATTTGTACACTTACTTAAAGTGATAGAAGCGTGAGATTTGATACGTTAGATCAGGAAGAAATAAGAATTAAGTTCAAGATTACATCTTCTCCGTGCCAGCTCCTTGGGCCCGCAAGAGGGAGTCAATATCAAAGAAAAAGCCTAAAACGACCCGAAATGTAAACTGATTCGAACAAAACTTCAAACCTTTCGACTTCTCGTTAGGAAGATTCTTGCAAGGTGTTCGTATCTGCTCCACTAATATGGTAAAAAGAAAGCCCAAAATAATTATGTACATTTTCAGGTACTACCACTGGTGTTCACCTTCCTGCCTCGGCACACGTACCAAGACGAGAAGGTGAGGGGTGAAGGAAGGAAACGGAGGCC
Organism: Acanthococcus lagerstroemiae; assembly: GCA_031841125.1. Lineage (NCBI taxonomy): Eukaryota > Metazoa > Arthropoda > Insecta > Hemiptera > Eriococcidae > Acanthococcus > Acanthococcus lagerstroemiae. The sequence goes on from CM063107.1 coordinate 21,478,440, forward strand.
AGAACCAGCCCCAAGACATCCCTCTGATCACCGATGCGATACTCAAAAGGGTAAGTTCCGGGGCGGGGGTGCGGTGTTTGGGAAGCCAATTCGGCATGCGTGCATTGCCATATGGTCCACCACCCATGCCCACTGGAGAAGGAACGGGGAGAGGGGTTGCTCACAACCACCCCCGTCCCCCCACATACACACTGCAAGAAAAAGCATTTCAGAATTGATCTTATGGACAGGAATGCAGAATTTTTATTTTTGCGACCGTATCGATTTTTGCAATAGATAAAATTTACTGCACACCTCTGAAACTGTTTCTCTACATCTGTGTTCATGCAGTCTTGGGATTCCTCTCTCCCAGGCCCCTTCAGTTGTTAAATAAACTATACATCAAAACTTTTTTTTTTTTGGTTTGTCTTCAGAAATAACTTGCATAATAAAACTTTTGAACTCATGGTGAGTTCAAAGTCACTGCAACCCTGTGGCACGAAGGAAAGGGAAATACAAAACATTTATTAAACTATACTCGTACATTATGCACATCAAATTACAAAATTTTCGGATCTGTTAACCTATTTCTGACATTATTTTGACTGTAAATTCAAACTTAGGGCATCTCGGGAAGATGGAATAGGTTATCGATTAGAAATTAACATTGCGGTTATCATAGTCGAGGTATTGCAGATTGCTAAATTTGATTTTGGTATAATATTAACTCAATTTAAAACTAGTGGCTCTTTTCTATTTTACTCTCAACCCGAGCCTTGGAATCCACCTTTTCTAGCATTACCTCAGAGACGTCGAAGAGGCTGTTAAAGCTGTCTTAGCCCTCTTCTCTTCTTGCCGAAAAACTGGCCCTATTTAGAAATCTAAGAGGGCCAAGCCCCGTCAAGCCTCCCTATTTGCACCTATGTGTGACACTAAATTGCCACACAAGGCAACACTGAGTTGAGAAGTGTCGGGCTCGCAAACTCGATTACAGGAGGCAGTCCCTACCACATTTTTTATTCACTGCTTCGCTCATAGAGTAAATTTAGCGGTGCAAGATGCATTAACTACAAATAACAAATATGCAAAATTTTATAGGCACCATCCGAGAATTAATAAATTTCGTTAGGGACTCCCCTCATCGATTGAGTATTTTTTTAAATTTACATGGTAGTAATTTACTTAGTTTGGCCAAATACTGTCCAACCAGACGGTGTGTTAGGGTGAAGTCCCTGAACACTGTACATGACAATTACACCGCTCTGATCGAATTTTTTAATCAAGCTGGGCATTATTCAAAACTGAATGTAGCCATTATATCATAAACTGCTTTTCTAGATTTATTTTTTTATTTGTTTGCGGACTATAGAATATACATTTACGCCGAGCTCTGACAATTAGAAATATCGTAGCTACACGACATGCTACCCCAAGCATTAGTACTAAATTAACGTTAGTGGGTTTCGTAGTTGCACAATCATAAATGATGAGCAACATTTTGACTTCAACAGTAAATTTCACGAGCAGCACTGTGTTTTTCACCATAAGTATTTTTAGTTTTCATATTTGAAACTATGATTGAGCTGTCAAATGAATTTAAAACAGCGACCTTTCCTCGATTAGTTCATCAAATAATAGAGCTTTTATGTCAAAATTTCCGCTTTCTTAATAACACCTGACCGCAAATTATTAAAACTTGTTTCGGATCTCTGTTTTTGAATACGAAGTTGAACTACTTCAACATTCGAATGAGACTCCTTTAAGTGTAAGTCAGTTGCTTGCAAAGAAGAATTAAGATTTTCAACGTTTTGAAAAACGGAAATTAATATAGGTATTGTTAAATAAAGAAAAAAATGAAAACGACTCTAATTTACTCAAATAATTAAACGTTTATGATAAGGTGTGCCAAAATAGTTGACCTATTTTCAAACGCTTACCATTTGGCAACACTGATGCGTTGGTAATTTTTTTTTAATGAAAACATTCGGCAATGTATGCCATTTAGTAAGCATGGCTTCATGGTTCGGCGAACATCACGGTTCCTGTGTAAAAACGTTTATTCTAAAAAAAAAAAAAAACAGTGTTGTGGCAACTCAGCGCGCTTTTCTAAAACAGTTTAAACTGAAAAGACACAATCTCGTTCCCTCTCCTAAGGCAATCAAGCAGTGGACGGAGAATGTTCGACTCAAGGGTATCACCATAACATTCAGAAAGGGGAGAACAAGCGCGGCAGGATTACCTTTGGAGAGGGAACGAGATCGTATCTTTCCAGTTTAAACTGTTTTCAAAATGCGCGCTGAGTCGCCACCACACTGTTTTCTAGAATAAACGTTTCTACTCAGAAACCGCGATGTTCTCCAGACCACACACAGAGGCATACACTAAATGGCGTACATAGCCGAATTTTTCATGAAAAAAAAATTGCCTACGCATCAGTATTGCCACATGGTAAGCGTTTACAAACAGGTCAAGTATTTTGGCACACCCTGTATGTTATTTATACGTTGGCGGAGGATGTAAAACAATTCCCAAGAATGTAGTGAAGCGGGCATTAATACACGACAAAGGATACGGGAGTAATTAGTATTCCTTCTGTCCAAGAAGTTGATGCGCCTGTAAATGTATTAAAAATTCCACGTTACGATCCATAAAAAGTCCGTGTCAATGTTTGATAATGTAAAAGGATTGTTGAACAACCTATTTATGGTGCCTCTGAGGCGGATCTAAAAAAACTACAAGATACCTTTCTTCTGGGAAATTAACACAACTTTAAATTTTGTACAAGAATATTTTACGTTCAACACGTACTAAACAATATTTATAACCAAACTCGAAATCAGACCCCCTCTTTCTCACACTTCTGAGTACAAGAAAATCAGACAGAGGGGTTCCAATCTTAAAACTGATCATCGTGCTTTTAAGAGCTTACACATCCGATATAATGCAAAATTTATATGGAATTATGCAATGTGCATTGTACAATGGTCAACCGTACTATTTCATTAACACTCAACGCAATACGCGAACAAAAGAATGTTTCTTAAATGAGAAATCGTATTTACAAAACGCAACCGAACTTGCTAAAAGTTTTTCTTCGACTCTTTTCGGTTTCAGGTCAAAGAACAAGTGCGTTTTTCGGAAAACGAACACGATAATAAACGAAATAAGAACACAGTCTTCATTAAATACCATTCTCCGCTAAATTAAGGAGTGAATCAAATTTTTTTGTAAGAAATAAAAATGGAAAACGGTCTTAGACGAGTACTTTCGAAGAGTTTATTTATTAAGAAAAGAGGGGAGGAGCAAAAAAAAAAAAAAAAAAAAGAAAGTAAGTAAACTGCTAAAAAGTTCTGTCATAATCGTACACTAAAAGCGGATTCCACGTTCGAGTAACTCCTTGAAACGTTCTCTTCAATTAAATTACGGAAAGTTTTAAAAAGTGAACTCGGCTATTTCGTGTGATTTTCAAGACATTAAATTATCATCCGGGTGTTACGTTTCGGCGCTAAATAAAATATAATTACTGATGCGAATAAAAACTATACCGAAGTTTCGTCAACATTTTAAACGGTTTAAGGCAGCACATTAGATAGCGGCTAAACTCAAATGCTACGACGGTGTATATCTTCATCGGTTACCATTAGAGGCGGCAAAACTTCTTCATTATAAATTACGAAAGCATCCAGATTAATTGTCTCGGATATGATCTAGAGCCGGGAAGCTTCGTTAAAAATTACGTGGTCATTCTTAATTCGCGGTAATATGTAATCAGTTGTCAAACACCCCATGAAATGAAGACTACTTATGCTAACCGGGGACCGAAACGATACCATACAGGCTCGAGGTTTGCCACAAAGTTGAGTTTCAAACTTTACTTCAAAATTTTCATTTGTTCACGTTTGGTGACCAAAAGGTATTCTACCTTCCCTGGCAATGTACGCGTTGTAAGGACCAAGATTTCTGGGTGACCCTAGGAACTCAGTCGATATCGACAACAATATCGACATCGTGCTCTACAATTTTATTTTGAACTAGAATGAAAATTGTTGGAAGTTTCATAAAAACATCTGTAAAGATCAACATTGTGAGATCGACTATTTACTCGATTTTCACACACCAATCAAAACAAAAAGAATTTTGGATATTACTTAGTTTTTAAATGTAAAAACTTAGAAATACCTGCCTGAACTGATGAAATGTCAACTAAAAGAAATTAATACCATGAAATAATCAATACGTAATCGCTGTGTAGATCAGTCGAGGTAAAAATTGATGTTGTCTTACAAATTTTATAAGTGCGCGACAAAGTATCGCCTCAACAACACACCATCAATTAATCAATCAATCGACTAAATTCGCAACTTACTTTATCCTTTTCCGAGACTCTTTTCTTTCTCATGTATTTCATCTTTAGCTCACTAAATTTTGAAAATCTTGTCAATTGGTAAGTAGCCAAAATCCTCTGTTGGCTCAATTTTAATCGATAATTTGCAAAATCGTATGCCAATATGAAACATATTGACTGAATATACTAGATAGTAATTTTGAAGGGGAGTTTGGCTGAAAGAGCTACCTATGTTAGTTCGACGTGTGTTACTGTGCTCCGAAACCAGTTACCAAAGTTTTAACGTGAAATAGAGTGAGTTCGGGCGATTACTTTGCTTGATCATTTCCAACAAACGTGTAGATTTAACTCAAATTTAATAGCTCGTACGGTACAAGCTGTGCTTGCGAGAAAATGGATCCCGATTTCATTGAAAAATTTAGTTCACTGATAAGCAACGTCGAGAAGATATATATCGAAAGCGGTTGAAGACATGAAACCCATTAAAGAAATTGTCACGGAGACTAAAAAACGAGTCGATACCCTGAAGATTGACATGGATGAAGTTAAACAAAAAATCTAGAATTAGAACAGTCAGTAAAACGTCTGGAAAAAGAAAATGAGATTCTAAAACAAACCGTGAACGATCTTGAGCAGTATACATGAAAAAGTAACGTAATAATCTACGGTATACCTTACGAAGAAAACGAGAATGTGTACGATTTAGTGCATAAGGTGGCAGAAAAGCTAAAAGTATAGAACTGTTCGACTACGATGTTTGTAATGCCCATCGCCTACCTGCAGCGAGAGGTAAAATTTCCTCGATAATAGTGAAATTACACTGCCAGTGCGGAAGAAATCAAATCTTATCATAAATTCGAAGAAATTTAAAATAAAGGGCGAAAACATCGGTATAGAACCTTCGTTTCCGATATATTTGTAAGCGAACAGTTAACTAAACATTCGGTCAATCTTTTAAACAAGGCGAACTTAGCCAAAAAAGACGGAAGATTAGCCAGAGCTTGGTGCATAGATGGCAAAGTGTTTGTATGGAAAGAACATGACGGACCTATACTATTCGTGTAATAGAGGGATCGTCGTTGTCGAACATAGATGATAATGTTCAACCTACCATTCCGACTTCAGATGTATCATCACAATCGAGTACTAATAATATCAATGGGCATCCACAGCAGATAAACCAAAAGAGCGAACCTGGGTCTATTCATTTACATCAAACAGAAAATAAGAGGAAAGAGGCAGATGATAGGCATTGCGATACAAGTCATAGGAGGCAATTGACAATCCAACAAGCAACAAGTGAAATCAATACATGGGCCAAAACGAAAAATGTGAGCGGACAACAAACAAAGACGAAGAAGACATAGTTTAAGGTGAAGCCAAACTCAGCCTGCCCATTCAGACCTGGTCAGTCAAACCAGATAGACCAAATCCCCCACCCGCAAATCTTTAAAGAATGGTAAGAAATTAATGAAGAAAAGTTTAAAAATCTCAGAGCAGCCTGATGAAAAACTATCCTGAAAAATAAAAATAAAGCAGAAAAGGGAAAAAATGATCATTGCGAGTCTTACCCTATTGACGAAATCGGGCAAAATTCAGCTCCGGGTTGTAGCGGATTTTCAGTTTTCCACTGCGAAATTATGAGAATCAATGCAGCGTTTATACAATTCTGCAGCGTTACACTGCGATGTGAGCAGATCTAACAGCAGATCTCAAGAGTTGTATGCTGCGGATTTTGAAATGATTCCGCAGAGTACACATAGAGACAGCAGCGTAACGCAGCAATTTAAAACAATTATCCACTACACTGCTGATGTGGATGATGAAACTTAGCAGCATTCAGCGGTTACATGTTGGATAGTATACAGCAGCGTTTCATTTTACTGCGACTAAGTAGCGGAACGCTGCGGATGATTCAATTTTTTCAACAGCTAAGGTTGATATCAGAATAAAACAATGGCTTGTAGCTACGGGTGATGTTACCTTCAGGCTTCAAGGTTGTCACCAAGTCGGCGCCTTTAGATAAACGTTTGCGGCTCAACGGCTATCCGGTTGGATGTGTATCTACAAACTATACCTCACAGTTTCTGTTTCCAACTTCCAAGTTAGCGGATGCGCGTTGCGTTTTTGAGTTCAGTTCGGAATTTTGTGTTGAGAAGGTAATTTACTCTGGTACGTTATGTCATCTACATGTCATTTAATGTAATATTCAATGAGGTAGTAGTTATTGGAGAATAATTATTTGTAAGCGATAGAAAGAGCGTTTGCATGCGAAAAACGAAAGTCTAGAAATCAAACGCATGCCATTTGTATAAGGAATGCACGCTAAATACGGCGCACGAATTTAAATCGTCGGAACTGTATGTTGTCGCATGTGGGTAATTCTCACAAAATCGCAATAGGTATTTCCACATTCAAGAAATTCAAAAACTGAAGTCATTTTTCTTAATTTTTTTTGGTGGGAATTGTCAAACTATGAGTCTCTAAAGCTATTTCGGTTATTTGGCTCAAGTAATCTGTACTAGGGGCAGGGGCATAGAATTTTAAAAATTTTATGAGCCACAGCTAGGAATGTTCAGCGTCGTGGCCAAATTTCGTAAGCCACGGCTAGGATTTTTCAACGTCGTGGCTGGATACTAGGAGCCATGATATGGAAATTTCAACGTCGTGGCCAAATTTCAAGAAGCAAATGATGAGCAAATTCAAGTGTTGTGGCCTGTGATTGTGACTAGTCACGTTTAGTACTTCATTGACAGCTTTGTATCAAGGATTTTGAAAATGCTGAAATTTAAATGAGCGCCTTGAATGCAGTATTTATATGTAAGTACCTATTTGTTTACTGCAAACATACGAGTATATATATGTACGAATGGTACGTCCATTCCGTTTCAGTTGTTCTCTTGGTAATTCCAACTTCAGGGTACTCAACCCTCTCATACTTCAGGTACAGGGTCGCTACTGTCATCAACCACTGCCACTGCCGCTCCAACAACTAGCGTCATGTGCTAGACTGTCAGCTTCAACAACCAGTGCCAGGTGCTCGACTGTCATGAACTTCTACCAATGCATCTCTTGGCTATGGCTCCAATCACTCTCGTCTGCAGTATGTGCAATACAGTGATGTTTCCCAGAATGTTTTAAATCAAAAATACGAAAAATGTGAGCCCCCCCAGTCCAAAGAAAAAAAGTAGAAAAGAAAAGAGAAATCAAATCGGGAATGTTTCGGGAAACGCTTCATATTATCTGGAAACTGAGAATCACTAATGAAAAACCAACCAATGTGATGGACAACCAATATCTGACCAAAAACCCAAACTGGTATATTAGCCCGAACTGACAGTCCAAATCTGATAAAAGAGCCCTAAAGTTTCCAACATCCTAAAACTGGCGTGATTGTCGCGTGTTTTTTATTTTTTATTTTTTTTAATAGCTGATTATTGTTGCGTTTTTTCCTTCCCTGTTTCATTTTCGCGTGAACCACCCTTCTTTTTCGCATGATGAAAAATCGCACCCCTAATTATTCAAGGGGTGAATCAGCTTGGGCGTGAGAAAATTCCGAAAATGCTCTCTAGGCTGGTCCGGTAGCCGTTCAAAAGATTTCTACTTGACTTTTTGTACCCTGCGTTTCAAAACGCGCGCGCATGTCATGGGGGGGGGGGTGGCGGCTTTCATAAGTGATAACCTGTCTTGAAGGTTCTGTATGTGTGAAAAGTCAATAACATTCATTCGAACTATTTCAAGAGTCTTAGAAAATGTTCATATTTTGTACACATAGCCAAAACTGTGATCACCAAAGTGGGCCCTTTCAACAGAGATGTACGCATTAAATTGTTTTTATTGTGGCCAATGGGCATAACCAGCCTAGTATTCAAAGAAGTCCGCCCTTGACCAAAAGAGGGGGCGTTGGTGAGCATTGAAAAAATCTGGAAAAGTCAGGGAATTTGATCCTCGGAATAAAGTGGACAACTTGTGAAGAGTGGTGGATAGTCAAAACGGGGCTGATTTTTTACTTTGTTTATGGAATAGTGTGAAAAGAAATCCATTTTTACTTGTTATTATGTAATATATTTCTTTAGATAAATCGAAGAAAGCTGAGTCCGATGAGTCCGATGAATGAGAGAACCTGAATTGTCAGAATATTATAGGTAAATATTGTATGAATATGAGATTTGAAAATCTTAAGGAATACTTGTAGGAAGAATAGGAAGGTGATATCAGTGGGTCAAAATATGTTCAAAAAAATTATGAAAGTCTCAAGTATGTTGGAGGATGCAGAAAGCAGGGTGGAACTTCAAAAAAGCAAAGTGAATGGAGTCCCCTTGTGACAATATCAAATACTAGGTGGACATGATGCGATGAGAATCAGAAATGAATACAAAATAAAATTTATGTCTCTAGGCAAGGAGTGCAATGACGTTATCAGTGTACGAGAATGGAGCCTCAAAGAAAAATGAGTGGGATCCCCGCGATAACTTTGCTAGGAGAAGAAAATCATTCCGGCTATGAATTGTGATTAATTGAAAGAGTATCGATATGAAATATTGGGAAGAGTTATTTATTTAGATCAGTTGAGGTGAATTAAAGAAGAAATATATTCTTTTAATTTCAAGCAATAGAATATGAGGGAAAGAAGGATATAGAGAATGTTCTCGGTGTTTTAAGAATCATTCATCCTCAATCAGCTGATTCAAAACTGATTAAGTACAGAATAACAATCGAGCAGTGAAAAAGAGGAGAAAGGTGAGATGAGGTTTTTGTTTTTGGTTCAAGTAGAAGAGAATTGGGAATAAGATAGTAGGGCCATATAATGATGTATCAGGGCCCTGAAGGAAAAGTAGAGAGAGAGACATTTGAAAAATTGCAGAACATAAGCCTTACCAAATTGTTGCTTCTAACTGTGTGTAATTTCTAAAAACGAACTTGAAAATACCATGTAGTTATTCAACATTATAATTTATTTCAGAGACAAATGTGGTCACCAAATCACATGAAGTAATCAATGAGGTAACCCGTATTCTTGGATTGGAGCAATTTTGAAAGTTTATACTCATATGTTTACATAAATATACTTGTAATTTTAAGAATCATTGATATTATTAATTTTTTTGGCGACTAGTTACTTTGTATTTTTACTATTTCAATTTTATAAATTGTAAATGAGAAGAGAAACTGCAATACGCTGTCTACCGCAGAGTAGAGAATTGTAGCTGCGGACCACAGCTAGAACTACTGTTTTTCCGCTGCAAAATGCAGCAGCAGAATCAATTTATTTCCACCACGGAATAAAAATCCAGCAGAGCGTAGCTAACTGAAAAACCATTTGAATCAGCTGCTGATTCTGATTTCATCAGCAGTGTAACGCAGTGAACAACTGGTCATGAACGCTGCTGACAGATTTTAGAGGAATAAATGATAGGATAGCAGTTTTAATGATGAAAAAGGGAGACAGAAAAACGTTTACCATGATCCAAATCTATGCACCAACGGCTTCATAATGAAAAAGACTGTGACGAATTTTATGACAAACTCTCGGAAACATACAACGAATTGGAAAAACAAAAAAATGACAATATATATATTATGGGCGATTTTAACAGCCAGGTAGGAGAACGTAATGCAGAAGAAAAATAAAATCTAGGTCCATACTATTTCGGAAAGAGAAACGATAGGGGTTGGAAAATGGTTCGATTTTGTCAAGAAAATAATTTTAAAATTCTGAACACTTACTTTAAGAAAAAAAAAACAACCGGAAAGTGGACGTGGGAGGCGCCAAACCATGAGTTTAAAAGTCAACTAGATTATATGCTCGTACCCAAAGAAATGAAAAATATTACAAATTTTGAGGTCCTTGAGAAATTTTCCTTCAATTCATGATATACATAAGGAACAAACTCTTTCAGGTCTTCCCTATGAACGAAACAAATACAAATACCAAAAAGAGCTAGGAAAAATCCTTAAAAATTTAGATAATGACTTGGAGATAGATCAGCTGAACAAGATCATAATTGACTCCCTGAGGCAAGCACATCACAATACACAGAAGCTCCCGGGAAAGAAACTACTTCAACCTTACCGGATAGCATTAACACCCTCATTCAAAAAAGAGAACTTCTAAAACGTAAAAAACACAAATAACTGAGAACCAAATTAGAACTAAACATTCTGTGTAGAAAAATCAAAAACGATTTGAGAAACTTCAACAAAGAAAAAGATGATAGAATGATTAGAGCAATTTTGGAATCTACTAGGAGTATAAAACAGATAAATAAAAACCGGTCCCTAGGGAAAAGATACACCACTCATTTGACAAACACAAAAAATCAAAGGCTTATACGACAGACAGGAAATTAACAATCATGCAACTGAGTTTTATGCACAACTGTACAGAGAAAAAGACCACAAAGATCCAAAGGATACAGAAAATTGTGAACAGAAGGTAGAAAATGAACCAGAAATTCTTGAGGGAGAAGTGAAAAATATTATAAGAAAACTGAAAAACAAGAGAACTTCTGGTCATGACAAAATATCTAACCAATTTTTCAAGGTAGGAGGAGAAATTGTTTCAAACATTTTAACTAGGCTCTTTAACAAAATTCTGAAAGAAAAAATTCCAAAGAATGGAAGCGTTCAGATATCATTCTTACCTTTAAAAAAGGAAGAAGAGATAAGATAAATAATTATAGACCGATCAGTCTAAGCTCAAATATTTCGAAGATTTTCGCTAAGGTCATAAAGGGCAGAATAAAATCTTTTCTAATTCAACCCAGAAAACAGGCGGGATTTCGGCCGGGGTTCTCTACAACGGATCATCTCCACGCCATTAACCAGTTAATCGATAAATGTAATGAATATCAGGTTGAACTCCATCTGGCCGTCATAGACTTTGCCAAAGCCTTTGACTCACTTAACCATGAATTCTTGCGGTCAGCACTAAAAAATCAAGGGGTTCCGGAAATTTTTATCAGAATTATCAAGAAAATGTACGATGGGTTACAAAGTAGAATTGTAACAGACGTAGTTGGAAATTATTTTCCGGTCCAAAGTCGGGAGTAAGGCAGGGAGACCCTTTATCTCCATTATTATTCAACTGTGGTCTGGAGGAAGTTTTCAGAAATTTGGATTGGAAAAAAAGGGGTATAAAGATTAACGGGGAATACTTGAATAATTTACGCTTTGCTGATGATGTAGTGCTGATAGCAAGCAACAAAGAAGAACTAGAAGACATGCTACGGGAACTGGACGGTAACGGGCTGACTGCAGGTCTTAGCATGAATCTAGCCAAAACTAAAATGATAAATAACCATGGGCCAAAAAATTTCATGCAACAAATCTCAAGAGGAAGAAATTGGACGCAGAATAACCCTCGCTTGGAATAAATTCTGGTCTCTAAAATTCATTTTGAAAGGTTCCTTTCCACTTCGATCTAAAAGCGAAATCTTCAACACATGTGTCCTCCCAACTCTAACGTATGGTTCCAAAACTTGGACTTCGTCCAAGAAAATGACACAAAAAATTAGAACTATCAAAATTCGATCGAACGATCAATTTTAAGTATCAAGAAAAAAGACCACATTAAAATCTCAACTATCAAATTCAAATTAAAAAATAATACGCGTGCTGTACAGCTGATAAAAAATAAAAACTGGAGTTGGGGTGGTCACGTAGCAAGACTGCAAGACAACCGTTGGACGTACAAATTGACCTTTTGGTACAATACGGGAACAAGAAGGCAAGGTAAACAGAGGATCAGATGGAGGGACGGCTTCGGCAAGCTGCTGGGACATAATGCCTTTCAAAGGATTGTCCAGGACCGCAAAGAGTGGAGCAGGCTGGGGGAGGCTTTTGCCCGATTCTAGGGCCACGAGTACGCACTCTATTGTAAGTATGTACTTGTTAAAAAATAAAGCTTGATGATGATGATGATGAATTTTGAAGGAAATTGGGGGCATGAATGAAGTATAAGGTTGATTAGGAAGAGAGGAAAAGAAGTTGAATTTCTTTTTTCAGAATGAAATATATGTATTGCCACCTAAAGTCACTCTTCATGTTATAAACTGAACCAAGAGGCTTCTAAAACGTTTTCTCTTTTCAAGAAAATTTTTACGCTGCAAACTTCACGGCGATATTTTTGATATTTCTGTAAATTAATTTATTGTTTTTCAACGCATCAGAAATATTTTTTGGTATGCGCCAATGAGGTCTTTTCTAATTTTGACTCTCAACCCGAGCCCTGGAAGCCGCGCTTTCGAGCAATACCTCAGAGACGTCGGGGAGGCTGTTAGGACTGTCTTAGCCCTCTTCTCGTCTTGCCGAAAAACAAACCTAAGTCGAAATATAGCGAGTTCCTACGTAGGCTCGAACCCGGGACCTCCGGATTCCGAGACCGGCGCGCTATCTACTCGGCCAAACAGACCCCTCGCGCCAATGAGGACTGTTAAAAGTTCTACAACCAAGCAGACATCGTCTCAGCAAATCATTCGATCATCATACATACAAACCGCACGACTAAAAATCTCCAAATGAGACCACATTCATCTCGACAAAAGACTCGATATCTTCACCAACAAATGACTCGATCCAACTATCCACAAAGAGCTCTACCGTTGAAAGCCGGGCAAAAAGTCGATTCAACTGGTGAAGTGAAAACTAATATCACCTTTTGTGTCAGTCAGATTAATGTGAATGTAGAGTTGTTGGTGACTTGATTGACGAGCACAAAAGTTGATGTCGCCGTTATGTTATCGACTGTATAGAAGCGATTGTTGAGTTACTGACGTTTCAACTGACAGTGCGACTGGCGATGTCGCCACACTGTGTCGACGACGGCGCTATTATTGTCGACCTCGATTTTAGTGTCGAATTAGCATATACATAACCATCGACTTTCATATTACACGAAGTGATTGGCGGCTCAAAATGGTTTGAATTTCGTACATTGCCATTTACATCGATTTTCGACTCGGCTGTGTTCCTAAGGGAAGTGATCCCCGAGTTAAAGAAAGCGGAATTATTTCTGTGTTATGTTATCTTACAGCCATTTCACTAAGATAGTGAACTCGCAGTTGTCTATCAATGATCAGAGAAAGCTCACCATTGTAACTCTGTTTCGAAGTTGCATGTTCTGAAAATGATGATAGGAACGCACTTTTGTGAAAGAGGAAACAGGCATAAGAATATACAGAGACGAAAATACAGAGGCACATAAAGACAGAGATATAATTTACAGATATACAATAGACCAGAGCTGTAGAGACACAGAGACTAGGAAACATGGAGACGAGGTCATGGTGATTACAGAAATTGAAATTTAAAAATGAAGTAGTTTTTCAGGACCCTCTGTAGGACTGTAGCCGGCATATTTTCCATCTTTTTCCCGGGTGTGTAAATCTTCTTTTTTTTCAATTGTTTTAGCCCCTTTGCCCCTTTCTCCTTTTTGCTCCCCCGCTTCCCTCCTCCTGGTGACTATAAATAATTATTATTATTTCTGGAAATTCTAATCTTAAACGACAAACGTTGACTTTTGAGGGGTGTGATTTTAAAAATATGTAGTAACAAAAATGAAGGACTTTTCTGTTTTTTTCAAGTTTCAGCACTTTTCAGGACTTTTAGGACCTACTTTCAAAATTTAGGATTTAAAGAAGGACTTTTCAGCACCTGTAGATACCCTGGAGGTAGTATAAAGAAGAGACATCCAGGCAGAGAGACAGAGAAAGAAAGACTGAAAAACACAGACACGGAGAGATACACAAGAATAGCATATGTGGGTCTGATGATAACAGAGGAGAGCTATATGCGAAATGATAAGGGTACTGCAAATTAATCAGCACCAATGCAAATCCGGCCACTACATACTGAGCAAGAGGCTGCAAAAAGGGCAAACAAATATATAGCTGTTACAGGAACCATGGAATTATCAGGAATAAGTGAGAGGCGTACAAATGGCACAGGGACACCTCATTTATGCAAAAAATGCAGGACTGAAATTTCAAGATCGCTGAGCAAAACAAAAAGTTGAATTCAATAAGGAACTCCTGAAAATCTTCAAATTATGAGTTGTGAAGAATTTTTCAACTGAAAACTAAAATTTTCAAATCGTTGAACAAAAAAAGAAGTTTGCAGTGTTTCAATTTAATAATTTAGCTCAACTACAGCTCTTACATGTTAAATTACCGGGGGGGTGAAGGGGGGGAGGTCAACTAAAAAATTAAATTTCGAGATTGTCAGACAGAAAGAGAAAAGGGGGAAGACCACGTGCAGCGACATTTACATATCAAGTGAGCTACGCAGTAATATCGGGATTCATCTCAAAGGATCTTCTGGCGGCCATCTTGGAATGTGAGGAGGGAGGAAACAAGAGCAAGATGGTGATATGCGCAGCTTATTCTCCATCAGATTCTAGGGATCCTCCACCAACTGATAAGCTCAATGAACTGCTGGAATACTGTATGAGAGAAAAGCTAGACCTTCTTGTCGGATGCAATGCCAACTTGCACCATACTTTATGGGGGGAGGGGGTGCACCAGCACAAACCTAAGACGTAAAGGGCTAATGGACTACCTTACAGCACACAGGGCCTGCTGGTTCTGAATGATGGAAAGAAGCTAACGTTTATCACAAAAGTAAGGCAGGAAGTTAAAACTCTCTGCAATTCCAAACATAAGGACCGGACAGAGGGATGGAGAGTGTTGGATGAACCATATATCGGATCACCGAGACATCCAACCAGATTGGGGCACCTAAAAAAAAACAAAGACCTATCAGGAACCATAGGAAAATTGACTGGAGAGGGAGGGGGGCTTCAATAATGATCAGAAAGATTGACGAGGTAAAACTGGCAATGGATTCAGAACGTGAACAAGCTGAAGACACAAGTCAGCATACTGGATGACGCACTCAAGGGCACCTACGCGATGAACTGCGAAGCCAAGATAGTAAAATCACGCAAAACCATCTGGTGGCCAGCACAGCTGGGAAAATATAGGAAAAATACATATCATGAGGCCCAAAAAGCATATAAAAGAGCCGTTAAGCGAGCCAAAACAGCGGGATGGAAACGTTTCTGCGAATCTATAAAAAAGATACCGGAGATGACATGTCTGCAAAAATTCCTGAGTACAGAAAGGAGAGTGGAAGAGGCCACTCCAACTTCCGACGGTGCAGTGGCGTGCGGTTATTTTTCCTATGAGGTAAGCGATATAGGCGTAGAGGTGAAGTAAAAATGAAACATGCTGCTACAAAATGGCATAGATGAAATTATTCAAACTGTTATATTCCTGTGTAGGGTCATTCCATATCCATTTATTCTTTTCTGTAACGAATGATAGACACAGGGGACGTACAGACAAAGAATTTTCCAGGGGGGGGGCAAAAATTGCGAACGTCCCAACTGACTCAACTCAAATTACCAAGTATCAAAGCAAAAAAAAAACCTTTCGACTTGTTGGATTTTCCTAATTGCTGAGTGAAAACTTCTTACAGGGGGGAGGGCCCCCCCTATCGGTACATCCCGGAATAGACAATGGCCAACAAAACAGTTTTCCACCATCTTCACAACCGGTTAAAAACAAAATGTTTTCATATTGCGATACGTGGCAATGTCTAGTAAAACTCGAACCACCTCTCTTTTGCTCAGTTTTTAAAAATGGTAATTCTAGTTTAGGCTTCCCCCCATTAATAATTTCTAATTGTTTATTAAGAGTAAGTCGCAAAAACGATTTTTCAATAAGTTCTCGAATACGCATTTTGGGGACAAAAACACTGAGCATTCAAACATAACGCGTTGATTAGTAGAAGAACATAATCACTTCGACGTTCGTGTGTAGCCAGCCGAGCTAAGCCTGATTCAAAGCGCTTCCAGAACGCAACCAAACGCACAGGTTTTGTCGCGTTGAATATGCTAGTGTGTTTTTGGGTTGGTAATTAACATGGAGGCAGAGCGTAAGTCGTGCAATGCGTGCCTTATGGAAAAGAAGCGTTAGATCCAACGCACACCTCGCTGGCCTATACGAATATACATGCACAAGGATTGCCGAATGCCAAACAGTATACATCTCCCGTGAATTTATTATATACTTAAGTGTATTAAGCGTCGTAAGCGTTAATACAGTCGCTGTTTTGCTCAATGTTTCATCATCTTCTATTTGTTACAAGTTGAAGTTGATATTGTACTTGGAAACTTATTTTCTCGGGAACTTTCAGGGTAAGCAGCGCTTACCTTGTTTGCCTGGAATGCACGCCACCGTGACGGTGATTTTTCAACCATCCCGAGAGAGGCAATAGGGCACCTCATTGACTCGCACTTTTCATAAGCAAATATCCTAGAAAACACACAGTCAGACCCCAGGCACCTAAGAGAGGTTACCTTGAAAAGGTTCCCACTAGAATCCAACTTTCAGTGGAATAAGATACTGACCTTGTGAACACCTTTGAAAAGACGTAAAAGAGGGAAATGTTGGTCGCATGAGATTGTTCGGGTGGCCGATCCAAGCTGGGTCTCTCAAGCCAGAAACAGGATCAAATGGCAACTGGGAAAGGTGTATACCCAAAAATGGACCAAATGAGAGTTGAGCTTCTGACAGGGTGGGCGCATATGTGGTATCATAACAAAGCACTCAGCGTAAAAACCAATAAGTAAAATAAGTCAGGGTTGGTCTGGTCAAACATTGGCCCCTCGGCGAGTAAGTCCCTAGTAGCCCCAACACTTATCCTGCAAGAAAATGTAGGTATGTAATGAGGATTTCACTCCCAAAACATGTTAACTGCAAAATTGGTATTTTCGAGAAAATGAGAAAGATGTAGCACCTTTTGAAAGTGGCATCATTACTTCTCACTAAATTGAGATAACTCTATGATGGCTGATGTTTTTCGGTGTTATCAGTTTCTAGGTTGATAGAGGGCACACCTTCAGACACCATATGGCGCCGCTAACTCAGTTTGTTCTAAAATGCAGTTTGCACAGCTTGGACATGAGATGCTTTATTCGTGTCACATCCCTCTTCATCGAGAACCCGATAAATGAAAAGATGTGAGAGAAGTAAAAGGAAAAATACGATTGGAGAACAGAATAACAAAAATACGTCTGTTGAGAGGGTAGCCGTGCTTTCTAATGATTTGCTCCAGGGTCTATTTCGCTAGAATCCGGCACTAAGTATTTTACTATATCTGTGCTTTTTCAAAAACCATAATAAATCAACGCTGTCCCAAGTGGTTTAGTTTCCGATCCCTTGATTTTTCTGTATTTTTCTGTGTTCATATTTCCTTGCTGAATTCTTCCGTAGTATGTTTTATCTCCCAACTTGTTTATTCGCGCTAATCGAAATTCCGTAATTTATCAACTAATATTATTTCGAAACTTTTTCTCACTATCGAACAACAACGAGCAAAAAAAGTTGAACGATAAAAACAAAAAAAAAATCCTCCTTGCTCGGCTCCCTATACTCAGGCTTCTATTTATAGTTCATATTGAATGTCTATATTATATATTATTGGAACTGTATCGTAGTTTACTTTTGAAAAAAAAAATACACGGGAAATCGTGGTCATAACTTAATTTTACGTTTACTGTTCTCTGCGACATGATCGGTAAATTACGGCGAAACAGTATAAACTTTTTTATGGCCCCAATAACTTACTTGGGGTAATACTCTTCGTTTATGATTGAAGTGTTTATAATTTCGAGGCTCGAGTCGCAATTCCGCGTACCTAATATAATAGATGTTCCTCCTTCATTTTAATATTAATAGCGACTTACATTTTTTAATCGTTCGAGATTGGCGAAAAATTAATTAAAAATTTATAACGTCGAAAGTATAAGGCGTAAAATTTTAACGTCAGTCACCCGAATTAATTCCATCATCGTTGCTGGTTGCTCCAGTGAATTACGTCCAGCCGCATCTTCTTGATACTTACAAACTAAATGTTGAAAAATCGGGTTACCGTATTTTAGAATCGCCAAAAAAAAATTTGAAGTTTCACTTTCGTGACATCGAACTTGGGGTTCATTAATAGAATTTCTCGAAGGTTAGTATTTCGGAAAATTGCGGCGAATTACGCAGTTAACTTGACGACTCGAGTTAAAGTCTTTATCTGCGCCGTTTGAGTGATAAACAGACTCAAATCGGTCTACATTTGTTAATTCATTTACTTTACGTATATGGTGAAATACTTACAGTACGGGCTCGTATTTCTTGTACTCCTCCTCTTGAACGATTAATTTTAAGGCAGTCTGTAGCAGTTCATTCTGGAACAGAAAGGAGTTACAAAGAATTAGAAACTGTGACATGAAATTGAGCGAAAGTGATGTTAGTGTTCTTCATCAGTTCAATCTTGGCATAGTCTGTTGTGGGGCCACGAATTCAGCGAGTGTGAGAGATTCCTTATGATTTTTTTTTTTTTTTAATAAATATTCCGTGAGTCGCTGAAGTGAGGCTTCCAGAACCGGTGCACAATTGGATGATTATTTATCCCTTTTGAGTTCCAGCTGAAGGAACACAGCAAAATATACGAATATTACTATCTCAAGTATCTCGAATTTGAGCAATATTAGCAGTATGTAATCTTAGCAGTCTATTTAGTTTGATCGCTCTATAGCAAGAAGAATGAGGCAAAAAAGGAGGACGTGAACAAGAACAGGTACAAGAGAGACTGTTCCGCGAAATTAATGGATTCCCATGGCTCCCAAGATTTCCCGGGTTTCCTAGAAGTGGAAATAGAACAAGCGCTCAAAAGTCTAAAAGTCGATAAAGCTGTAGGTCCAGAAGGATTAGACAACAACACCCTCAAACTTTTTGCGGAGGAGCTAACCACTTTTATGACAAAACTTTTTAACATAATTTTGAAAACTGAAAATGTACCAAGGCAATGGAAGGAGGCTGAAATCATTCTATTGTTTAAAAAAGGAAAAAGTGAGGACATCAAAAATTACAGACCAATCAGCCTTACTTCCAACATGGAAAAAATTTTTATGAAAATTTTGAAGGCCAGGCTATATCCGCAGCTGGATTCACAGCAAGCGGTGGAGCAGGCCGGCTTCCGAAAAGACCATTCCACAATCGACCAAATTTTTACCATCGCACAGCTGATTGGGAAAGCAAACGAATATAACTTCAAAATGCACCTACTTTTTATAGACTTCGAAAAAGCATTTGATACCATTAGCCACAGCTTCTTATGGAAGGCTCTAAGAAACCAGGGAGTGTGTGAAAAAATAATTAGGATCATTCAAAATACGTATGAAGAGGCAACAGCCTATGTCAAGACGGATAGAAAAGGAGAATGCTTCAAAATAGAAAGAGGAGTTAGGCAAGGAGACCCGTTGTCTCCGAACCTGTTCAACTGCGCCCTGGAGGAAGCTATGCGCCAACTAGAATGGGAGAATAGGGGTTTGAGAATTGACGGCGTCTACCTCAACAACTTAAGATTTGCCGACGACATAGTACTAATCGCAAGGGATTTAGACGAACTATCCAAAAATGCTAACGAACTAATCGAGGTGTGCAAACATGCAGGACTGAGCGTCAACATAAGTAAAACCAAACTCTTGTCTAATGAGAAAGAACAGGAAGTAAACATAGGTGGCAAAAATATCGAGTGGGTGCCAGAAGTTAAGTACCTGGGGCAAATAATTTCGTTTGGCCACTCTAGGGAAAAAGAGCTCTCAAATAGAATAAGCGGAGGTTGGAACAACTATTGGAAACTTAAAGACATTTTTAAACGCAAAATTTCAGTAAAAACCAAAAGTGAAGTCTGGCAGAGTTGTGTCCAATCGTCTATGGTGTATGGCGCGCAAACCTGGGCACTAACAAAAAAGAACATTCAAAGACTCAGATCCACCCAAATGGCTATGCAACGTAGTATGTTAGGCCTTAGGAAAACTGATAGAATAGCGAACGCTACCATCAAGGAGAAAACCAAAACGAAAGACATTGGGGCGGTGGTGAAGAACCTAAAGTGGAATTACGCTGGCCATATCATGAGGCAGGGGAGTGAGAGATGGGAGAGAAGGGTGGAAGGGTGGAGACCTTTTGGTCAAGCTAGAAGTGTAGGGAGGCCCAATACCCGTTGGAGAGACGAATTCAGAAAAAAGCTTGGACCTTTCTGGAGGACGTATGCCCTGGACAGAAAAGATTGGAAGAAAAGGGGGGAGGCTTATGCCCAAGAGTGGGCGCGCGACAGCGGGAAGGATCGGGGGCTACCCCCCCGCGAACCCACGACGAGGAGGTAATTATATGCAAGAAGTAAACCACTTTTAGTTATGTATGTTGCGCAATAAAAGCTGTTTTTATTTATATTTATTATTTATTTGAGTTCCAGCTGAAGGAACACAGCAAAATATACGAATATTACTATCTCAAGTATCTCGAATTTGAGCAATATTAGCAGTATGTAATCTTAGCAGTCTATTTAGTTTGATCGCAGGTTGGCTATACATACTCTTTCGAGAGTAGAGTACTCTTTTAGAACAATAAAAAAGAGTGATCTCTTTTTTCCTCTGAAACTTCAATTTATACTCTTTTGATCCCTTCATAGAAAAACGATATAACTAAAGATACATTCCTCCTAATTGTTGAAAATATTTTGAAAATTTGACGATTCAAGAGAAAAGTACCTACAATCAATTACTTATATTCGACGTGAGATACATTTCTGCAGCAATACTACTCTTTATTAGCTAAAAACCAAAATATATTGCCAGTCGGCAACATTGATGTAACTGGAGTGCCTCAATTGAGGAGTTATCTATAAAAAGGGCCTCCGCTCAATGCATTTCTCATGAGATGGAGGCAGAGGCGAAACTTGACTTAAAGTTTGGTGGGGGGGGGGGGTGGAGAAGGAAAATTTACCGACAAATATTTTGTAAAAACTAAAATTTCACCACCAAAACATTTTAAAAATTTGAAAATTTGCCGACTTTTCAATCAATATATTTCTTAATTGGAAAAAAAAATTAATAATAATAATAATAAAATAGAAGCACTACAAAAAAGGCTGCCTTTTTTCTACTCTTTATTTTTCTTCCTCCCTTTGTTCTTCTTTTTACCTTATTTTTGAAGCGCCTTTTTTATAGCGAGCCGCCTGAAACATTCTCCTTCCTCGGCCCTTGTGCAAACATACACACCATCCGAGAGGTTTCTAGGATTCATTTAAAACCATGATAATAAGACTCTTTTGACCCATCAAGACCTTCTCCTCCAACTTATGTAAAATTTTTAGGACTCTTTCAGACACTTCTCTGAGACTTCAAGGATTTTCCGAATTTGTTCAAGACTTTTTCAGGCTTCATTAAAACATTATACCTTAGAAAATGAAAAATTCAAATGTACAGTTTCAAAATTTGCCGACTGTCAAATTATCGTTGTTTTTTTTCACTCCCCCCCCCCATAGTTTCGTCTTTGCAAATGCAAATTGGAAACTTATCCCCCAAGCACTAATATTTGCGCACATGAGCATACCCCAGTCTGGGAGGGTAAGCTAGAAGGATATTAGGAATACTTTAGAGGAACACACAACTTCCTTTACACATTAAGGTGGTTGTTATTAACTCTTGGTGATCTTTCTTTTTTTTCTGAATTTCTTCTGATTCGTCTCCTAAATTGGTTCCAATGAAATCAATTTAAAAAAAACCTACAAAGTTTCAGGTCGATCGGATTTAGGGGAATCCGTGCCCCAAGCTCTCTTTTGTTCTTATGGGAAAAACACATTGACTTTTGTTCCAGACTAGATTTCCCTCCTATATTCACCAGGACCAAAGCACGTAAATGAAATAATAGAACATTTGCTATCGAATTCAGCTTGTGAAATTGGAAAATAAGTCTTTTGCTTTCAACTTATAGACAACCCCGTAGCCATTGGGGCAAGCTGGGGCTGAGCCCCCTCCAAAGGTATCTTGAGCCCCTCTTCTAGGCAGAGATACCACCATTAAACAAATCATCATTACGCCAGGCCCCTAGCCAGAGTGGTGCTAGGGGTTCTGGGCAGCCCCTAACGCTTGTCCGAGCCTCCCCTGGCAAAATTTCGTGAATAAAAATAACGAATTCCTTCTATTTTTCTCGCTAGTTTTGTTCAAAACTTTTCGTTCCATGAAATACAGGAGGGTCGGGTCCTTTGAACAAATTTTTTGTTTTTCGCTCCTAGCATACCCACGTTGGCGTCTAGAATTTTTTACGTGGCGCAAAAAAAAAAAAAACCTAAACTTTTTCTATATCACTTATTATATTTCTTTTGAAAATTTTGAATAATATTTCAATTTTTAATGGATTTTTTACTGAAGGAAGAATTTTGGTTCAATGTGCCTTACCGCTCGAGCACAGTGAACCAATTGGTGGAGCACATTGAACCATCTCTTGAGGAAACTATACTGAAAAATTAAAGGACAAATAACCGCTCTGCAACGCATTTTGACATAGCTGCTTGATGTAGAGATAAGCCACCATCGACGATTACCTTTAACGCCTGTTGGAACTGACCTCAGCGTAATCGACTTCGATATTGGTTCCCCCCCCCTTCCTTTCCCGTAGTTACTAACCATAATAATGCTCGAAAATGTACAAGCAGATTAGAAGGTGCATAAAATATTGATTCAAAGTACCCGTGTGTGGTTCAATCAGCTCAAACATCTGAGCGATTAAATGAAACGAAATTTTTTTCAAATCAAAACTTACGACAATCGGTTGCTATCAAAAGTAGACATTTTCATCAATATAATTCTTACACATTTTCCCGGTAATATTTATTCACATTTGAAGAGAATTACATGAAAATTGAAATTATCACTTTTTACTGCGTTTATCACACGTTTTGGACTTTTCGTACTAAAAACGGCAACAACTTCAAAAAACTAGATAAAATAATTTAGTGTTACCATTTGAAACATAAACTGACTTCCTATTACAAAAAGTTATGAGATCACTGATTCAGTGTGCCCGAAGGTTCTAAGTACCGACCCTTCTGTACGCATTGAGGAAAACTGGTCACTTTTTAAAAAATAAATATTGATTCATATTTGAGCATTAGGTACTTAAAGAAAATACTGACAATAAAACCAAATCAACACAAAAACTGATATGTTTTCACTATGGAATGGGTTCAAATAACGAAACGAAAACAATATTGATATTTCATGCCCATGCCACAAGGGAAATACTAGAACAAAACTGAATCAAAATTGAAATAAGTTCTTTTATCAAGATTAAAGCAAACAAACTTTGCGTGTTAGTGTTCCAGCCTATCTCAAAATGCAGTTGATACCAAAACTGATTCCTGTTTACATTCAAATTTGTCTGTTTTCAGCATGACACGTTATAATCAAAATACAGAATTTGATACTACAGTCGAGTTAATACAGGACCGAATTGGGTCTCAAAAACTTACCGGGACAATATAGCTGGCGCCGGCCCAGTGTAAGGATAAGGGGTTTTCTTCGGATGGGCCTACCGGCTCACCAAGTCCCTCACCAGACCGGTCCACCAGGAATTTTCCCGGTATTCCCTACGGCCCATCCGACCCAGAGTCAACACCCTCAAAAAATGTCGACAAACCAGACCCTACCACTTTTTATGCAGGACGAAATAAATAAAAATTAATAAATTAATTAGTAATAAATTTAATTTAATAATAATTAATGAATTAGACAAATTTTTTATTTATTAGTTTAATAAAAACATATTATTATAGAGATATTATATAATAAATATTCTGCTCAATGAATTTTTAAATTTTTTTATTATAATTAAATTTATTAATTTTATAAATATTTTTTTTTCTTTTAATAAATTTATTGAATTTTTAGTTTTATTAAATAAAATTATTTTATTAATAAATATTAATTGAAATATTATTAATAAAAAAATATTATTAAATTTAATTTTATAGTTTTGGGAATTAATTATAATATAAGAAATTATTATCATAATTCTTGGGTCCAATTTGATTTTGAATTTGATACAAAAGTCGAGTCACTGTGTCAACGTCGAATTCTAGATCAAATTTTGCATTGAATTTGACGTGAAGTTCTATCTTAAAGTTGATGTGCATGGAAATTCAATTCTTGAGCAAATGTTTATGACTTTTTCCGTATTTGGGATCTCTCAAACGCGAGAGCTAACAAATCTTCGTAAATAATGAGTCATGTTACAGTTTCATAGACAGTTTTAATTGTTCTTATTTTAAAAACCTACCCCATCGTTATGTTACAAAGAGGAAGGGATATATTTCTCTATAAAAAATTCGATACCCTAGAGCTAAAAACCATGACGATGGTTTACTTGAAATACAAAAACAAATCATCTAAAAGTTGCAGGGGCAGATCTTTTATATCAGAATTCAGTTAGAAAGACAGACAGATCAAGAAACCTTTGAGATCACCTGACAGAGAAACAGACAATCAGCCACTATCTCAGGCGCCAGACAGAGAGCCAGACGGACAAACAAGACTCCTCGAATATCTTAAATAATGAAATTACCTAAAGATTAGATTACAGAAGTCGCAATTGGCGTTCTTCGACTTCGTCCATATTCATCGAATCATGACCTCCGATTAAATTCGAAAAATTGGTGCAAGTATTTGTGGTCTATGACTCGACGGCCAATTAAAATAGAGAAAAAGATTTCAGTAAGTATCCAGCAACCAATCCGAGTACTCATGATCTAGAGCCAGATTCATAAAATGAATGGAGTAAATCCTCCAACTTACTTTGACCAGATTTTTTTATGATCTTTATACATTGCGTCTCGATGCTACATTATCAATTTACGGTGTCAGTCATGAAAAAAAAATCAATATTAGTTCGTAAACCCTGTTTACTTTTCCTTCCTGTAGGGTGAAAATTAATTTCCTCTACTTATGTTCCAGTATGTTCCAGATTCTCTCGTATTGTTCCTTTTTTCTTTTTTTTTTCCCCATAATACTGACAGTTTAATTAAAAACACTGGTAGGTACTATTTCGGGCTTTATGATTCATCGTTAACGTCTACTTCCGCCTCGAAGTATAATTTTAAATAGAATCATTAAGCTCGCCATCGAGTGCCGGACACGTGATAAATGATGCTGTACAAATAATATTTCAACTTGAAACGTGGTGTCTATGAAATAGCGATGGCAAAAATCGATTTTTTCTAAATCGATTCTAATCAGTTTTTCTGCAGATTCATTCTCATGTGACTAGTCGCTTAGCATATTCAATCACTGATGATTATATTGCTCAACATAGTCTGTCATTGATTGCCATGTCGCTGAGCATAGTTAATCCTTTTCTCAAAAGTAAATCAATTTAACCGAGTTACAAATTCTAAATTCTACCCCAGCATGGGCTGCAGCACCCGAGGGGTATACATATATTAGCTGCTCATCCCCCTACCTGTTTCCAGACCTAGAATTCTTTGAAACAACAAATAATAAACTGTCACCCGAAGGTAAGACAAAATCTATAAATTTGGAGACAAGTGGGCAAAATTTGCAAAATTTGAAGAAATTGGAAAAACACCAAAAGCCAAAAGTTTTGGGAAAATTGGGAAAAAACTTAAGAGTATATACTTTTAATAGTCAAGGAATTGCCAGTGCGGAAAGACTATTTGAATTCGAAAAAGCGTGGCGAAATAAAAAATTTGATATAAAGGGCATTTTGGAAACAAGAATTTGTGGCAAAAAATTTCTATCTCGGAAAAATGGGAACTATTTATTTTGTAGTGAGCAAACCAAAAGTCATCGAGGTGTAGGCTTTTATATACATAAAAGCTGGACAGACAGAGTAAGTCAGATCACGGGGGTATCCGAAAGAATAGGGTTCGTGAAACTAAATCTGGACAAAAGGTCTAAACTTCTCATCATACAAATATATGCGCCTACTCTCCAGGCTGATGAAGATGAGGTCGAAAAATTCTACGAACAACCTTCTCAAGTAGTGGAAAACGAAAACGAATACTACACGTTAATTATAGGCGACTTTAATACGCAGTTAGGCAAACCGGAATCATAACTAAATCACCATTGCCTAGGCAAATTTTGTTCTACCAAACAAACGAATTCAAATGGAGAACAATTAATCAACTTTGCTATGAACAAAGGATTAAAAATCATGAATACCTTTAGCAAAAAAAAAAAAAAAAAAAAAAAAAAAAATGGACCTGGGCTTCACCAGACTTTATTACCAAAAACGAGATTGACTTCTGTTTGGCCAGTGACAACAGAATAGTAAAAGATGTAAGAGTGATGAAAAACTTAGATTTTTCTTCAGATCATAGGCCATTAGAAACTAATTTAGTAATCCCAAAAAGATTTTTAATTGAAAATGCAATTGGAAAAATCGTAAATAATAAAATAATTCCGGTAGGAAAAATAGGCGAAGCAAAGTTGGAATGAAACACAAAAATCAAAAAATGGTTAGACAAGTACGATGTTACAGTTCAGAAATGGTATGATGAGCTGATGGAAACTATTCACTCAGACAGTAAGGAAGTTTGAAACCGAGATGCCCAATATTACCTGCAAAAAACAACTATCACCGGAAACAACAAAAATCTGCGAAAAAAGAAACAAATTAGCAAGAGTTCCGAGGAAAAACCAAAGACAGAAAGTCGAGCTAATGGAAGCTAGGAAACTGGCGAGGAAAATGATTAGAAACGACTTGATGAAAGAGGAAAACCGAATACTAATAGAAATTCTTGAAGACAGTGGGTCGACCAAGAAAACTATAAGAGAACTATCGGCCTTTAGATGTCTGATACCGGCACTTTCTAATAAGGAAGGAAGGAAAGTTGTGGAGAGATCAGGAATAGTAAAGGTAGCTACCGACTACTATACAGATTAGTATGATGAGAAGGGGGACGAAGGCAACATCAGGACACCAGTGTTTAGAAACAACGACGACACCCCCCCCCCTTTCTAGAGAGCGTGATTAGATATGTGCATGCTGGACTGAAAGAGGTCAGGTCAGTGGGGCCAGACGGGATTAAAAACAAACACCTGAAGATATTCTTAGATGAGTGGACTACCCCGCTCACAAAGATATTCAATTTGATCCTTCAAACCGAGGAAATTCCGGAGCAATGGGGCTATAAGAAATAGTTCTACTATTCAAAAAAGGAGACAGAAAGGATACAAGCAATTACAGACCGATTAGTCTCACGTCAAATGTGTCGAAGGTTTTCGCAAAAGTTTTGAAAAATAGAATTTATAATCAACTAGACAGTTGCCAAAGTCAGGAGCA
The DNA here is from genome assembly GCA_031841125.1 of Acanthococcus lagerstroemiae. NCBI lineage: Eukaryota > Metazoa > Arthropoda > Insecta > Hemiptera > Eriococcidae > Acanthococcus > Acanthococcus lagerstroemiae. Next base: position 21,505,965 of record CM063107.1, read on the forward strand.
GGCGCGTTTTCGGAAAGGAAGATCCACAATTGATCAGATCTTTGTGATCAGCCAGCTGATCGAAAAATGCAACGAATTCAATATACCCCTTTTCATTCTTTTAATCGACTTTCAAAAAGCGTTTGATTCTGTACACCTTAACTACCTCTGTTATGTAGGTACGAACGTGTCCGATCGGTAATAACGACACGACCTTTCAGTAGAACATGTATTTCATCACTCCTCACATAAGTAAGATTAAATGATTAAGGCGATAACGAAACACCGGCAAATAATACAACATCTCCCCCTATAAGGAAAGTAAAAAAACAAAAAAACTTTAAATTGGAAGGAAACTTGAAATAAAATTTACAAAACAAATATCCTTAAAATGAAAGAAGACTTAAGGTATAATTTACATCTTTCAGATAACTTTAAACTGAAAGGGAACTTGAATTAAGGTTACAAAAGAAATAACTTTATTGAAAGAACTTAAAAGATAATTTGCATCTTTCCCTCCTGAATGTCGAGAACGGATAAGTAGCCTTTTGACGTGCGGAGCAACCCACTGGACATACGTAAGTAGCTCCTCAATTTTTTCGCCGGTCGCGGAGGGGGCCAGCAGCTTCAAACCGGTCGGGGGGCAAGATTTCGCGGCCGGATCTAGTGGTGTAGGGAGCAGCGACTAAGCCGTAGGAGAGAAGCAGCGATGTTTTAGGTGTTTTGCTCGACACAGGTTTTGGCGGCTGTGTCGGTGTTTTTGGGAAATCCCTTAAGCAAGGGTTAGGAGGTGACGCAGACGAGGTTGGCTCGTCGACTTCTGCAACATATGAAGAGTCGGGGCATCTTAGGTTACGCCGATTCCGGCGGATAACACCGCCGTTGCGAAGCAAAATGTCGTACGAACGAGGCTCATGGCGTTTTCGAAGGATAGTGCCTCGTTGACCGATGTCGTCTATATACACTTTTGTGCCTGGCTTTAATTCGACAAGAGGACGAGTGGAGCGATCATAGTTAGTCTTCGTCCGTAGTTGGTGTTCGCGGTGCCGTTCAAGGACAGTTTTCCTAGACGGTCCTTTATTTTTCCACCGGACTGAAGGTATCGTGGTGCGGAGTTGTCTGTTCATTAACAATTCTGCTGGACTGTAGCCCGAGTAATTGGGCGTAGCTCGGTGCAAGAGAAGCGCTAGAAGTGGCGACTCATTGTCGAGTATTTTTTTCGCAATTTTGACTGCAGACTCGGCGAGCCCATTCGACTGCGGGTAGGAGGGGCTTCTTGTAATGATTTCAAAGTCTAGCCTCTCGGCGAATTGACGCATTTCGTTAGACACTAGCTGCGTGCCGTTGTCAGTATAGACAACTTGAGGAATACCATGGCGACTAAAGATAGACTCGAGCCGGGAAGTGACTGTAGAGGATTTAAGAGTAGGTAGTTCTGCCAGTTCGATGAACTTTGAATAATAGTCAATGACGACTAGGTACCAGCGTTTTTTATGTAGGAGAATATCCACACCGACCTTCTCCCAGGGCCGAAGGGGTAGCGGCGAGGCTATCAACGGTTCTTTACGGTTTGGACGTCGATCGCTGCAATGGATGCACGAGGCGACGTGATCCGCTATGTCACGATACATACCGGGCCACCAGACTGATTGTTTGGCCAATTCGTAAGTCTTTGTAAACCCGAAGTGAGCTTGGTGTAGTTTTTGAAGTACGTGGTTTCGTAGGCAGGCAGGTATCCATAGACGATCGCTGAATAGAATAGCGCCGTTGACAACACACAGTGACCCCTCGTATTTGTGGTACTCCCGGAATTCATCCGGAGGCGATGTCAGCCAGCCCTCGAGAATATAGCGGCGAAGGGTTTTGCCGAAATCTCCAGAGCTTTGTTCCAAACAGATTCTGTTGAGTAGCCGAGATCGGATTGGGATAGATCTTAGCGTATTGACAGCTGACATTTCGACAGGATCCCTTATTCGTTGGTTCGTTTGAGGCGCTTTTCCCACTGGTTTTCGAGAAAGTAGATCAGCGGTAGTGAGGTATTTGCCCGGCGTATGGAAGACTGAAAAGTTGAATGGCAGTAGTTGTACTCGCATCTTCTGAATTCGTGGTGACAAATCGTCAAGAAATTTTGTCGTCAGTATGGGGACAAGAGGCTTGTGGTCGGTCTCGATGCGGAATGAGATTCCAATGACGTACGATTTAAACTTGCTGCATGCCCACGAAATCGCGAGCATTTCTTTTTCTATCTGCGCGTATTTTATTTCGGAGTTGGTAAGGGGCCTTGATGCGTAAGCGATGGGGCGAGGAATATTATCCGCGGAGATTTGAAGCAATACTGCGCCGATGCCAAAGGAAGAAGCGTCTGCTGAGACGATGGTGGGACGAGTTGGATCGTAGACTGCAAGAACTGGCGCATTAGCAAGAAGTGTCTTGAGGTGGTCAAAAGCCTCCTGTTGAGCTGGGCTCCACACAAATGGTACATCTTTTCGTAGCAAATCGTGCAGAGGTGAGAGTATTGAGGAGCGCCGCGGGATGTGGCGGGCTAAAAAGTTTACCGTGCCTAATAACGACTGGAGCTCGGTTTTAGTTGTAGGTGCTTTCATTTTGCAGATAGCGGAAACTTTATCCGGATCGACAGTGACTGAGTCTTCAGAGATAAGAAAACCGAGGAATTTAATTTTTTGCACTCGAAAGATGCATTTTTCTTTATTGAGCGTAAGGTTGGCGTTGCTGAGACGGGACAAGACGTCGGATAGGTTTCGATCATGTTCTTCGACCGTGGCTCCCCAGACCAGGATGTCGTCCATATGGCAGACAACATTGACACAATCTTGCAAAATTTGTTGCATTTGTGCCTGGAAGTATTCGGGAGCGCTAGTTATGCCAAATGGTAATCGGTTGAAGTAAAATCTACCGAAAGGCGTTAGAAAGGTGGTAAGCTCCTTAGACTCCTCCGCAAGTTGTACTTGATAAAAGCCGGAGTTTGCGTCGAGTTTACTAAAAATCTTAGCGTGACTAAGTTTAGCGAGGGTATCTTCGATTGGTGGTATGGGGAAAATTTCCCGTTTAACGTTGCGGTTCAGTCGAGTGAGGTCGACGCAAAGCCGCACTTTGTTGTTTCGGTAAACCACTGTCATTGGCGAGACCCAGTTTGTTGGACGCGTGATTGGAACGATAACTCCCTCCTTGACCAGTTGCTCTAGTTTTGACTTCACCTGCTTCAGCAGTGGAAAGGGGATTCGTCTAGGTACTGTGAGCGCGAACGGAGCAGCGTCATCGGTAAGTGTTATTTTGTATTCCCCTGGTAGGTGTCCGAGACCTTTAAAAAGGTGTGAAAACTTTACCTCCGGCAGCGCGGAATTTTGGCGCGGAGCGGCATTTACGCGACGGAGGAGATTGAAAGATAGAATGGCAGGTTTCCCTAGTAACGCCGTGGGTTGGTTTCTCGCTAAATAAACTTTCTGGACGGACGTTTGGCCCTTGTATAGAAACGGTAGCTTTTGCATGCCAAGGATGGAAAGACGTCCTCGGCCTGGCACCTCGAAGCGGCAGTCCGACGGGTATAGTTTAAACTGCTTGTCGTAGAACGACTCCGGCACAATTGTCTCGTCCGCCCCACAATCTATCTCGAAATTACGGACGACGTTGTTAATTGTGCATTGGAATACCCAATCATCGTTTCGGCCATTTGTGCGAGATGCCGAATTAACAGTTACGACTCGACCTATGTATAAGTAGTCGTTATCCGACTCGTTCTCTGATTGTTTGCGAGCATGATAGATATTTCCACTACCGTGGCTAGAAGCCGAGTCAGAATCGCTGACTGCGACTGGTACAAACTTAATGCGACGGTGGCTTTTTCGATCCTGGCCTTTAAAGCTGCGGTTGTAGTGTGGTCTATGTCGTTCCTTAGTACGGCACATACGTGCATAGTGGCCGACAAGGCCGCAGTGCAGACATGTCGCATTGGTGGCGGGGCAATTTGAGCGGTCATGAGGTCGGTCCCCACAGCGGTAGCAATTTTTTCGTGGTTCAGAACGACTGGCTGAAGAATCTGGCGGTGGGGAGGGAACACGTGCTTTAGATGAAGATGAGTGGGGGCGGTTGACCCGGTCAACCGTATGCACCTCTGGGGAGACCTCCGCTTTCTCCGGGTGTTGTAGATTTTGTTGTTTTTCTACTAACTCATGGGTGCGGACTATTTGCATAGCTTTTTGTAACGTCAGATCTGGCATCAATTGCATCTTTTTGCTGAGATCGGAGTCGCGAATCCCTAGCACGATGAAATTACGGATCAAATTTTCTCTCATCTCGCCAAAATCTGCGTGCTCCGAAAGCTTAAACAAAGCGGTAATAAAATCGTCTACCGATTCATTAGGTTGCTGTTTCCTTTGGAAAAACATGCATTGTTCGTGAATCGTGTTTCTTCTTGGAATGAAATGGTTTTCGAACTTTTCGAGGACCTTAGAATAACTATCCTTATCGGTAGGCGTAGACCACGTAAAAGAGGCGAAAATATCTTCCGCTTCAACACCCATAGTATAGAGGAGTGAGTTTATCTTCTGACGATCATCGACCGATTCGAGGCGAGAAGCAATAAGGTAGCGATCATACCTTTGTCTCCAGCGAGGCCATTCGTCTGGTTTGAAGGAGAAAACTGGCGGTGCCGGCACATTAGTTAAAGGACGGCTAGACGACGAACTATCAGTATTTTCAGGCATTTTTACGAATGAGAGCGACTAAGTCGACGATTAAACATGAGAAAATAATTCAAGAACAAACGATTTAACGGTGCGACATGTATAACGAGTCGCGGTTACGGAAACGCAGGTTTAGACGCTGCCACCATGTTATGTAGGTACGAACGTGTCCGATCGGTAATAACGACACGACCTTTCAGTAGAACATGTATTTCATCACTCCTCACATAAGTAAGATTAAATGATTAAGGCGATAACGAAACACCGGCAAATAATACATCAACCTCTATGGAACGCTCTAAACCAACAAGAAATTCAGGCCAAATATATAAAAATGTTGATGAAAATCTACGAAATTGCAGAAGGAAGAGTAAAACTGGATAAAGTTGGAGCAAAATTCAAAATTAAAAAGGGGGTGAAACAGGGTGATCCGCTCTCCCCAAATTTATTCAATTGTACTTTAGAGAATGCATTTAGTAAGTTAAACTGGGAAGAGAGGGGGATAGGGGTGGACGGAAAAAAACTTAATAACCTGCGATTCACGGTCAATGTAGCCCTCATTGCTCGGAATAGGGAAGAACTCAAACAGATGGCGGAAGAACTTAGAACAGCAGGTTTTGAAGCAGGGTTGGTAATCAACACCCAACAAACTGTATTACTGACCAACTATCCAGAAGAAACGAAAATTGTTATAGGTGGAACGGAAATTAATAAGAATGAGGAAGCCATATAGCTAGGACAGTTAATATCATTTTCGGGCAGACTAGAAAAAGAATTCAAAAGAAGGAAATCTGGAGCGTGGGCGAGTTACTGGAGGCTAAAGAAGATCTTCAAAGGCAAGTTCGATATGTCAATGAAGAAAAGAATTTTTGAGAGCAACGTCCAACCGGTATTAACATGCGGTGCTCAAACCTGGGACCCACTGACCGACAGCTAGCAGGGCTGGCCAAAACACAGATATCGATGGAGCGATCCATGATTGGAGTGAAAAAGAAAGACAGGGTACGAAACGCAACGGTCAGAAGTAAAACACGGATAGTGGACTGTAGGCTCAAAGCCAAAAAATTGAAATTTGACTACGCAGGACACGTGACCAGGAGGGAGGAAGGTAGGTGGGAAGGAAGGGTACTCGTATGGCATCCAAGGGACAAAAAAAAAGGAAAGTAGGGAAGCCAAAAAGAAGGTGGGAGGACGAAATTATCCAAACAGCTGGGATAGCCTGAATGAGGGATGCCAGACACAGGGAGCGCTGGATGACATACTTTTTATACTTTTCTTTGTTCTTTCTTTACGGTAATTGTCAAAATGACTCTAAACAATGTACTAGCCCAATCGTAATAAAGGTTGCTTATTATTATTATTATTATTATTATTATTATTAGGTACAAATTCTAAATGAAAAAGTCGATTTAAATCGAATCGAATCGATTTTTTGCCAATACTACTAAGTAATTGAAAATTCGAAACTTATCCAGGCTAATTTGAAAAATCAAATAGAATTATCCTCAGTATCCATTATATTAATAATAGGTATTACTTAAGAAAGACTTCATACAGCGTCGCTCGATACAGAACTGAAGTTAGCTTGTCACACGGAAGCTATAAATAAGAAACACATCCAAATCCGTTCGTTTGCAACGAATACGTGAATAATGTACCAAATTTCCTACATGCGAATTTCCTTTTTCCAGTGCGAGTGATAGCTCGTGTCACATCAGCTATGTGCTAGGCAATGAAATTCTTACGAAAAAGCTTTTAGATATCTCCTCTAATCAAACTACACACGTTAGACAACTTTGCAAGAATAATTTGGATTTCCAGATACCGAAAACACTCTCATGCACCTACAAGTACTTTCTGCAGTTTTCATAAAATAAAACGTATGGAATCACGAATACCTGCGCGCTTATTAGCCCTGAATTTCGTCCCTGAAGGTCAGTAACCCAATTCACACGAGACGAGTGCGACAAAACACAATCACACGATGCCTGCAGGATACACCGTTATAGATGTTTATGCTTATCGAATTTAAATTTACATTTAACCCTCGGTAACATGTGTAAAAGATGTAGCTTCTGTTCCACCCGCATGGCGTGTAAGCAATGGCGAAGCAATGTATCCAAAATGTACACAGATGAGCAAATATTTACCTTAAATTTGCTGCACGTATTTCGTATATCTTTTGCACATGGATCGAGCTCACACTATATCCAGTTCATTAATTAGGCAATATATTGTAGGTAAATGCCGTGTGTAGGTCCAAAAGTTGATTTATTATCAAAAGTGCGGGTCTGTGTGTGCACTTTCATCGCCGCACATTGGCTACTGTTAGAAGTACTATATGCAACTGAGGCTACTTTTTGAACCCAATTTCCCACCATTTGCTGGTCTCGTGGTTTAGAAGAGTACCTACATCGGTAGCATTCCTCAGTAATGGCTTGTCATCAAGGGGAATTAAACTATAACCCTTGTATCGAAATAATTGATCAAGGAGGCCTATGTCCCAATAGGTGGACCGAAACATCTGTTCCAAGGCTGTAACTAACAAACTACATCGGTAGACGTACACACATGAATGGAAAGAATTAATCCGAGTCCATAAATTGAATTCAAGAAAATATGCTAAGTGCTAGGATAAGTGAGAAAAATACCAACAACCGTTCAGTAATAATGTAAGGACGTTGACAGTCTTTTGTTCTGTATTGGTCAACACTGTTCCGCAGTTTCGGGCCATCCAGCCACAAAACAGAAATTTCTCCCACTGAAAATGTCACCTAGTTCAAGGCGCATAGTTGGTGATGACGGCTATAAGACACAATACATGACTGAGCATGACTCATTTCATCTTTTCATCTTCTACAGTCGAGCCAGGTAGGATTACTTAGGGTACCATATCGCCCATCAGAAAGAAGACTAATTAACAGCAAAAAATTTCAGCACGAATAAAGACTATTTTGCCCATCAATTTTATAAAATCCCACTATTATCAGAAAATCACATCACATTAAGAAAATTGCACGGCTAAAATAATAAATTCACGGTGTAATTAAATTATCACGGTATGAAATAATTTTTTGCAAAAATATGATAAATGAACCAAAAAATGATAAACGTGATGCCCGAATTAATCAAAACCTGAATATACTGCTGTTTGACTTTCAAAAAGGTTTTGATTCGATCTCGTGCCCAGCACTATGGGAGTCTCTATGGAAACAAGGTGTTCCGAAGAAGTTGATAAGGATAGTATAAAAGAAATGTATAGAAATTCAAAGGGGAGGGTACGTCTACATAAAATGGGACAATACTTTGAAACCAAAAGAGGGGTAAAACAGGAAGACCCTCTATCCCAAAATTTTCTCAACTGCTTACTGGAGGATATCTTCCATAACCTAAACTGGGAGGGAAGGGAGTTGAAAATAGACGAGGTCTGGCTCAACAACTTAAGGTTCACAGATGAAGTCGCCTTGATAGCACAAGGCAGAGAGGAACTCCAATTAATGGCCAAAGAACTGGATCAAACGAGCTACATCGAACTGGATTGTGTATACGCTCGAAATGACGGGCTCGCGAACACAATGAACATAATATTATAAATTATTATGACGCGTACATTGATAGCGTAGTGACATGCAAATTCATTTTATTATTTGTGATAATTTTATGTGCAAATTCTTTTTCCCTAATGGGCGATTATACAGGATGTCTCTTTTGAAATTACTCCCTTCCACCTGGTAAGGTAAGGTCTGCCACCATGACACAGTTTTAACGTTTCGGGTTGTCACGCAGGCGTTAATGCTCAGATTTTTTTAAATTGTATATCAAATGATAGCTAAAGACTTCGCACGTCTGTGATACAAATTACAGATAGAATGGTTTGTAGGAAACCGAGATAGTGCAAGAAAACTAAAAATGAAATTATGTGTCATGGTGGCCATTATATTAGCCAACATGACACAGCCTCTTGCCACGATGACACACTGAAATGTCTATTTAAATAACATTGGTAAAAGATCTGTCACCATGACACAGCATTTTATTTTCGTTTGCCATGATGACACACCTGAAAGAAGAAATAATTGTAATTTGTGTCATACTTTTCTTCATCAACATGTTTATTATGTAAGATAATGATGTCAAAATACTTAAGCCTATGTAGGTAAGTTAAGTAAACAAATTATTCGTACTTAATGCGAAAAAATTCCTGAAATTAGGTTACGTGTCATCATGGCAGAAATTTTACTGTGTCCTCAATTTCTTCTTACTCAAGTATCTGCACTACTTTGAATTGCTTTCTTTTCACGACACAAATCAATCGAAGCGGAATTAAATAACAAATAATTTCATGTATAAAAGTGTCACCTTTCGTGCAATGGTTCATCTCACTTCGTCTTAAATGTTTCACAGATTTTTTAGCCGAGGTGCTTTTTTGCTAGCAAAATACGAAAAATTAATTTTATACGATAGCAAAGTCACAGATTCCGCCGAAAACTGGATAGTGTAATTCAGCACATCAAACTTGATAACGTTGTACTATTTACCGGTAGGCAGCGCTAATATAAATCAGATTTATGATGGGTGTGTCATGGTGGCAGACCTTACCTTCAGTAGGCAACTTACCCCGACAATATGTAGATATGTTTGCATACTCTTACTTTTGAAAGGGCTAAGGTACGGTCCTATTTTGAAAATTTTCTATCTTTGAACTCTTTTTTTTCTTCTCACAACTGGAGATAGAAGTCTTAGCGAGTCTCGAAACTGTCTTATATCGAGTATTGAACGTCTCTGCCAGTTTGGAACTGTCGGAGCGAAATATATTAGGGCGTCTTGAAAGGTTTGAAAGAGCTTCAGAGAATCCAAAGTAAGTTTCAAGGCGTCTTGAACTAGTGATAAATGTAATTTTTAAACTTTTTTTTTGGAGGGGGAGAGGTAGGAACTAGAAAAGCGAGAAGAAGGAAAAGAAAGGAGAAAATGAGAAACTGACAATCGTGATGAAGAATGTCACTTATTCAACTCCCATAGAGGGAGTGGGATGGGGTATTGGCCTGCGATGGATACGGCGGTGGCCTGCTGGACTGATTTTCTCTATGACCAGTGTATTCTCACTCCGCCCCTGCTCAAAGGTCTTCATGAAAATTCAAGAATTTTATAACTTCTAAAGGACCAGTCAATTCAAGTCTGATATAAATCTTGAAAATCAGCGTATGTTGAGGAACAGTCTTATCGAGTTGGACATTCTTCAAAAATTATTGGCCAGTAGAGAAACCAGTATTTTATGAAGAGTTGAAAACGCACTTCGGGAATATTCAGTTCTTCATGTCGAACTGCCCCTATCAGGCTCTTCCTGGATCTGCACCCAGTATGTATGGGTACAAGGCTCAATTTGACCATTTGAGCATCCGACACCCAATCATGGTTCAATAATCGCGGAGCATCACATTAATTAAATTTCAACCATGGTTGTTTGATTTTCGATCACTATAGAACGATAATCGGATTCTCAAATAGGACCTATTGTGAGCCCTACAAGGGAAGATTCTTTTGATTTCGTCATCGCGCCGGTTGTTTGGCGGATCCGGTGACTACTGAATGACAGTGTCAAGTACAAATAGTCAAACAGGTAAAAATTGACGATGGAAATGGCGTTAATACGAGTGTACTCGACAGCTGATGAATTATCAAAAATTATCGCAGGTATATAAATAATACGGCCGATATGCTTCCTCTGAAACTGTGTATACGAATGAGTAATGTCGATTCATTACAGCCGTTAAATGAATTCAATTAATTATCTCAGGGTGGGATCGTGGTTGAGGAGGAATGAAGAAATATCGAATGAGGTTGAAACACAGAAAACATTGAGAACAAGAAGAAATATATTATTCTTCGTACCCCAATATAAGCGGGACCATCGTGAATTATTCTCTTCGTTATTCGAAGGTCTATCTATATTGATTTAAAGGCTACAAAACCAGCGGAAACGTCATTTATTTCAGCTTATTGATTCTGTTTAACAGTATTCGGTATTTCAGAACAGAAAACGAAGATTTATCTAAATTTCCAGACAGGTCGATTACCGGTAAATGTCCCGCGAAAACTGGAACTACGTTGCACGAAGACCACGTGTGCATTCATTAAAACGCCTATTAATAAGATTAACATGTCCAGACAAATGAAATTTCTTCTTCAACCACGTGACACGATATTAATTTCGTGTGTTTGTTTTAGAACAACCGCGTGTTCGCTATTAAAAGTTTCAACATACTTTCACGAATCTGATAACGTAAAATGTTTAAATTCACCAACAGCGATCTTTCGCGACACGAATTTCAGCAAAATATTTCAGAAGTTGTATCCCTATATAGTCGTAAATTTAATCTAAATTCCAATAGAAGCTCGCGAACGAGTGAGTCATTTTTTATTGTATTTGGGGAATGCGAGAAATGTTTAGCATGCTATATTGGTGGAGTTACAGGTTTTTGTCGGTTTTTTAATTTCCGTGTATTAATTATAATTTGTCATTATTATACGTCACAAGTACCCGGTGCGAAAATGCATAATTGATTAGTGCATAGAAACTAAGAGAATGTTTTATTACAGCGTCCGAAGACGACCAAAATGTCAGTTATTAGTTTTGGTAATGATGAACATTCTCAATTTTGTTTGTGGAAAGGGAGAAGAACAGCCCGATAAATAATTTGAATACGGTTGCCCTGTAGTTGCCTTGTAGAATAGGGTAACTGTTGCCGTTTTAGGGCAACTACAGGGTAACCACGCTGAAGGACCGCCCACTTCTAGAAGTTGCCTCATATTCTCCAGCAAACTTCACTGTTGCGCGTTGGTTGCCCTTTGGTTGCTCTTGGTTGCCTTTCGGTTAAACAGTTTTTATTGTACAACTTTGTCCAGTATTTCCGAGATACGAATGTTGCGTGAAAGATTGCTGAGATTGTATTTCATACGTTATTAAAAGTGAAAAAGCGAAGCAATTTGAAGTATAGTCAGATTCTACACCGTTGCCGTTCGAAGAGGTGAGTACAAGTACGACGTACATGCTAAATGTAATACGTTTTCCGTTTATATTTCTGTGTACCTACGAAACGTGTAACAGCATAGCGTTATAGAGTGACAGGTATCAGAGGATTCAGGATTGTGCATGGTGCATGGTGCATTCTTAGGGTGCATTCATGCCGGACTGAATCAGAAAATTCCGCTGATTTTTTTAGTCGTGGATCACATGGAATTTGCACCAGATATCGCATATTTGGCTTGATCAAATTGCAATGCTTCGTTGCAGATATTCAGAAACGGCAGAAGCCATTAAAGCAGTAGAGGTTAGAATCAAAAGTGACATTATTCGCCAGAAAATGTTTTCGGAAACTGAGAAAAACTGATGGGATTTACTGCGCGTGGCCTGGGGCGGTTTCTCCTACTAATATGGTAGGCAGGCAACTCACAAAACGTACGTGACAAACATTTTCATGTTCCGTTACCGTCAGGAACGCTCACTAACCCATTTCAAATGAAAATTGGATAAAGTCACTTTTGATTCTCATCTCCTCAATTACTCAACAACGACACAACGAACCGTACGCTCATTACTCGTATTTTTGCAATGATATGGTGTAATCAATGCCCCTCTACCATCGCCTAGAATGCATATCTTGCTATTTCGCACACGATAATGTGTGAAAGAAGAGGGTTCGAAAGTTCAGAAACCATTCACATCTCAAAATCAATAATTTAGCCATTAGGTCTACTCCTTCAGAGCCGGTCACATATTATTCTTTATACTTCAAATGTCAATTCTATTCAATAATATGTAACTGTATAGCTGTATGCTGACGCAGCCATTCATTATCCTATTTTTAATAATGTATACGGGTCATTCTACCGAAACCTTGTTACTTTTGTCCCAGATAGATATCTGGCAATGTATAAACAATAGGGTCCTCTAATACTGTATAAACTCAGAGGATAAATTATTGTATCTTTTTTATTAATTTGAAGTATCGTGCCCCTACCCCTTTTGGAAATCTCATTTAAATGCTCAAAAATCCCTTCGACATAATTGTCCTTCGCCATGGATTGGACTTCAAAAATTTTTTTGTAAATATTATCTCTGCGTGTTTGGATAAACTGATGCGTGTGTACAGTTTTTGTGAGTACAGTGAACAAGTTGGTAATGCAGTACGTGTTTTAGACTCGATCAGAATCAATGCAGCCATATTTGAAAACGTGTCTCTCGCTTTTTTGTCCTTCACCGTGGTCAAATTTGAACCAGTCAGAAAACAGACACAAAGCAAATATTTCTGAAAAAGGATGCTGTGGGTGGAAGGAAAACTGAGTAATTATTAAGGTAAGAAAGTGAGAAAACATTTTTTCTAGTCCAGTTTAGGGCAGCGAAAATGCAGTCAGCCACAGAAAAATATTTCAAACTAATCAGAAGTTGAATAATCCACAAAACGAGAAAAAACAACGAAAATCCGGATTTTTCCCAAACTTTCCGGACATTATTCAAAAATTCAGATATTTTTTGCCGAAGGTCGATCAATCCGGAGATTGACTAGAAAATCCGGAGCACCTGGCAGCACTGATACGAGTTCATTGATGTGCGTGTGGAAGAGTACGTGCGTATTCACAGTACACGGGCACGTGTGCGCGTAGGAACTTCTTTCTATAGCCAACAGTTCCTTCAACGTGGGCTGCCATTCCTTCAGCGTAGTGGTCTTATCATTTTAAGCCCCCTCTGTCTCCTCCCCTAGGAAGTATGCTATTGGTTTAACCTCATAAATACGTTCTATTATATGCATATAAATGATTTCGATGAAAAAACAAGTAATAATGTTTTGTCTTTATTTTTTTTTAAACAAAAAAAGCATGAATTATCAAGGTTTCGGTAGAATGACCCATATATAAGAGATAGGTACCTCATTTTCATTTCCTTTGAGGATTCTTATTGGATTACATCCTCATTCCTTTCTTTTACATAATATGTATATGTTCAATCTTGTTTTCCAGTTAATATAGCCTTTGACTTTTACACTTTTATTCCACTTTGTCACCTGTGATATAAGTGAGTGTGTCTTCATGGGGGAGTTGTACTGAATTGAGAACATCCTGGGAACCATAGGGCAACAAGAGGGCAACTGAGAAGGCAACCATGGAGCAATAAGAGGGCAATCTGGAAGGGCAACCACTGGGCAACAAGAGAGCAATCCAGAAGGGCAACCAGAGGGCAATCCAGAAGAGCAACTGAGAGAGCAACCATGGGGCAACAAGAGGGCAACCAGAGGGCAATCCAGAAGGGCAACTGAGAGAGCAACCATGGGGCAACAAGAGGGCAATCCAGAAGGGCAACCGATAGGGCAACCATGGGGCAATCTGAAAAGGCAACTTGAGGGCAACATGTTGCCTTTTTACGCAATGGTAAAATGGTGCGTTCTGATTGGTCGGTGCTGGAGTGCTGGAGGGCAATTACAGGGCAACCAGTTGCCTTTTGCAGGGCAATAAGTCCGGGGCAATTTCAGGGCAACCAAATTCTTTATCGGGAGGAAATTGCTAATGTTTCTTGCAGACTGCTTTTTAGTCCGACTGACTTTTTATTACGATTTATATTCCTAGTAGTAAAAGTACAGCCTTTATTTTAAATCGTACAGAGGATAAATAATAACAGAATTGAAGGCTGCGTTTCCAAAATGCATTAGGTCAGTTTTTAGCAAAAATGAGTTGGGAGCGGAAAATCTGGTTGCGGAAGGCAGCCTGAGCATGTCACGTTAGAGAAGCAAAATCAACCATAACAAATAGGACACAACAAATGGAGCCTAAATCCAAGCAGCACATAAGTTTCCAAAACGCATTAAGTCAACTATTATCAGTATTCGCGGAGAATTAGAAGGCTTGCAAGTTCTGTGAAGTACAGGCAAGTCGAAAATGATAAGTTTCCTCTGCGAAGTACATTAAATCCTGATTTTTGACGAACATTGCTTCTTTTCTTCCATTTTTGCTTTTCCAGAATGCGTGAAGTCAGGTACATTCTTTTTCATCCCTCGTGTACGTCATAGTTACATAGGTTAGGTTGGCAATGCAGGACGAATCGTATGTTCGAAGGTTGATGGTAGGTACCAGAGCAGTGCACGATACGAGTACATACTCATGTGGTATTCGGTATCGTATCGCTTAAAACGATACCGAGTATACTCGGTATTATAGCGACAGGTAGTCGTTTTCGTGATATGGTATCGCCGATAACGAGTATCACTGATAAGGCATCACTACTGCATCACCTAAAATACAGCGCTAATCATAAAACGATTCCTGACCTAGTATTACTCGGTATCCTATTGTGAAACCGACTACTGATTACGTACTCGGTAGTCGGTTTCACGATACAATACTGAGTAATACTCGTTCAAAAATCGTTTTATGATTAGCGCTGTATTATGACTCATCTCTGGGCGAGCGTTTCATCTTCATACCATGTTCCTAAGGTAGGTTAGGTGGTGCAATAGTAATGTCTTATCAGTGATACTCGTTATCGGCGATACTATATCATGAAAACGACTACCTGTCGCTACAATACCGAGTATACTCGGTATCGTTTTAAGCGATACAATACCGAATACCACATGAGTATATACTCGTATCGTGCACTGCTCTGGTAGGTACCCATGTGCTTTACACAGTCTCATCTGCGATCCTCTGCCTTAGCACACTCATATTTACGTTTTTCTAATTTTCTCTTTTTTTGACTTAATGCGTTTTGGAAAAACAGCCTTCAACTGTGGCAGTATGGGGAATAAGGTCCTACTTTATCGATCCTAGTTTTCGAGATATGGCAATGTTCGTGAATCAAGCTCAAAACTGTTGAAATCGGAATTTGTGACGATTTCAGTAGAATAAGCTCTCTACTTTCGAATGGCGTTATCCATCGTTCGTCCATTACAGGTGAAAATGTGAATCCACTTCCTCGCTGTTCTGTCTCCCGAACTCAGTTTTGTTATCACTGGAAATTAAACTCTTTCATTCCGTATTAGTTTTCCGAAAAGATCACAATTCTTTATGAAATTTCTGACAAAATGAGACTTTGTGGAGCTTCCTACGTTTACTTGTCTCAGAGACATGCCGTGTTGAATTTGTAATTATTCGTTTTTCTTTTAATTTTTTTTTTTTTTTTTTTCTTGAAAAGCATTTTCCTCAAATCAGTTTTTTTTTTTTTTTTTTTGAAATATCAACTTTAAACAGTCATATCACGGCGAATTTTGGAGCTGGCCAACTCAGCAAGGTCTCATTTTATCAGAAATTTTATCTAGTATACATCGGTACTCATAACTCCACATCGACAAAGTGGAGCCTTATTCCCTGCATTGCCACAGTTGTTCTTAAATTAATGCGCTCACCCTTGGTCATAGGTCTTTTCTACTGGCATCACTTCCCCATGCAATCCACTCGTAACTTATAATTTCATCTTCCCACCCCGTTTTTGGCCTGCCTACCTTTTTTTTTCCTTTTCCTTTGTGTCCACGCCATTACTTTTCTTTCCCACCTATTCTCCGTCCTTCTGCCTGAATGACCTGCATAACCCATTTTCAGATTTTTGGCTAAATATCTGCAGTCGTTTGTGTCTGTCTTTTCTCTCACATCGACATTCCTGACTCTGTCAGATCTCTTTACTTTGATTATTGAATCTTCCACGGCTATTTGAGTTCCTGTTATTTTTCCCATATGATTTTCTGTTGCAGCCCATGTCTGTATGTCGCATGTGGGAACAGGGATGGTGCAACTTTCCAAGGTTTTTACATTCAGGCCAAGTGGCATTTTGCTGTTACAAATTACCTTCGATGACCAGAAATTCCTCCAGGCATTCGCTTTTCTTTTACATATCTCTGTCATCTCTGTCATATTCTCCTTACAGGAAATTATCTGGCCTAGATATGTCACCTCCGCTGCTACTTCGATAGTTTCTCCTTCAGTTTTTACAACAAGATTTGATGTTTGGTTCTAGGTAAATGTCTACTGAGTTAATGTTGAGCCCAGTTCTTTTACTTGCTTCAAAGAAACCATTGGTCATCTTTTGAAATTCCTGAATACCCTGTGAGACATCTTGGACCAGTCGACGGTTTTGCAATTTTGAGAGTGAAATGTCTGGCATGCATGCACATGCTAGTACTACCCCTTCCAATTCACCCTTGACCTTATCGAAGGGAAGTCGTTATTCCTTACCTCCCTATCGGTCGCCACCTTACTGCGTCGCCGCAAGTATCAAGACCAGGAGGTGAGGGGTGAGTGAAGAGGAAGTATGTCCGGCTGAGGGGAACTCAAATTCTAGGTTAATACTGGGAGCGTTAACTTCGGTCCCCATGGTGTCTCTCGCAGGACAGTGCGCACCGGAAGCGGAATGGTGAAATGGGGGCTCGGACCAACCTCATAGCGTTTCTCCGGCCACTGATGCGATACTCAAAAGGGTAATTTCCAGGGCCAAGGGTGCGGTGTCTCAGGGGCCACTTCGACATGCGTGCATCGCCTTACGTCCCACCACAGCACTCCCTTGTCGGGCCACCCACACAAGTAGTTTCTCGAAACAACTAAAAAATATCTACGGGAGGGAGCAATGGATTCCGAAGGCAATAACTAATCATTCGTGAAGTTTTCGTAGCAAAGCTAGTGTGTCAAGGAAACAGATACATATCTGTAAGCAAATAATATTTTTAAATTCGCAATAGATTAATGAGTTTATATGAAAGAAATAATCGACTGTTTACATTTTGGTTACCAATTTAGAGAATCGTTTCCCGTTCGCATCTATCTGGTCCTTTTAGGGATAGAAATCAAAATTCAACAGGGTGTTTCACAAAACACTCTTCTTTCTCGTTCTTTTTTGAACCGATGACTGTATCTCGGCAACGGGGCATCGCCGCCAACTTTGAACACTGAATTCGATGACAGATCGACAAAAGACTAAGCGTCATTCTTCGATCATAATCACGAGTTGAAAAGTCTTTGACTGGCCCTTGCATTCGTACTCCCGAGGGAAGAATTTTAGGAACCAAGTCAGGCCACCAAGCAAAGACACCGTCAGATGGACAAATATCTGAGTAAAGGAAAGCTTTTACAATAAGGGCTTGCAGTGAGGTTGATTGGCGCAATTCACTAAATTTGAAATTTAAAAAAAAGAAGCACGGGTTTCAGCTAGAATCCCTCCAAGTATGGAAGATAGTAAACGATCCAGACCGAAAAACTGTTGGTAGACTGGTGGATGCAGGATGGGAAAATAGACGAAGAAAAACATGGTTCCACAAACAGACAGACCGAAATTATGACGCAGAGTAGGAAGCCAATACCTGAAAATTAGGAGATAGAGTTGAGCCACGAGGCGGTCGAGGGGCAAAACTCACTGAAGAGTTTTACAAAATCAAAAATCTTATTCGGCTTCCGCGAGTAAGGCTTGTTACTTCGGGGAGAGGGTCGAAAGGTTTTCCTTGTGATTGATTTAATTTTAGGTCCGCTAAAATTGTTGAAATTTCGTTGTTTCGGGGAGGGGGTCGACAGACTTTCCTTGTGATTGATTTCATTTTACGTCGGCTAAAATGGCTGAAATTTCAGTTTCCAGCTACCCTTTGGACTAATGTGGGGGATGGTACATCAATTATTCTAGGTGTTAAAAATTATAACTGTAAAAAGAAAAATGCAGAGAAACAAAGTGTGAAACATCGAAATTTCGTGATATCCAGCCAGCATGCTAGCAAATTATATTTAGGACTCGAAACACGCTATCCCATTCCCTATTCGGATCAAATTTGGTACTGACAAACTTTTTTTTGGTGTGTGTAAAGGGAGGGGGTAAGAACCAATACAGTTTGAAAAATGAAATCATCAATTCAAGAAACACTACTCTGTAGATATATTTTGAATTCCGGTTCTTAATTTTCAGGCCCTGGCCTCTTGATGGAACTTTTACGGTATGAGGTACGCGCCGAATATCCTCAAATAGATTCATCTACTCTCATTTTGTTGCTTTGTTCTATAATAAGTGAGCTCACTTCTGTGAAAATGATAAAGGGGGCAGTGACCTATAGGTACTTCCTTAGTAACTCAATTTTATAACAATATTTGATCTTTAGAAATTATTATTGGGAAATTACAAATTTTCGTATGGGGAATCACGTATAGCCCTTTGAATATTCTTCATTTAAATATTATTCGGTTTCAAAAACATCTCGGCTGGTGTATTTTACACACATACTTTATCCATTAAGAGTGTAATTTTTCGGAAAAATCTTTCTTTTTGAGCCACCATATCCCTCCCCGCTATGGAAGATCAGTTATGCTACAGGCCGGTCACGAATCTTCTAATGTTTTCTTGAAATGATTGTGACCATCGCGTCTACGCCATAGATTCCGAATATTTCACTAAAGTGTTGACAGGGTCCCCATTTGGGTTCCCACATCCACATTCCATACTTGAGCAACATCAACTTGTGGCATAAAATCAAAATAAACATCGAATAATGGATTTTTGGGTCTCTTATTTTGAATGTGTCATCGGATTTTGTATTTTTCCTGGAGCATCTAGCAATACCAGGGTACTGACCTCCGCCATTTTGAGTCGCTTGGTGCACGAAGATTCACAATTTGATACGCGGAACATCCCGGGTATAGAATTATGAATCTTCGGGCACCGTTTCGCATATCTAATTGTAAATCGTCGGGCACCAAGCGACTCAAAATGGCGGATGTCGGCACTCGGGTGTTTCCAAGTGCTCTATTTTTACTGGTGTACTAATTCGTAAATTGGTTTGAAATTAGTCGACAGCACCAGAAATGGTTTTTAGCTACATCGGAGGGTAACTGCAGAATGGAGATTTGCGTGGGATTGGCGAACAGATTTAAATGCAGCGTACAAAATAGTTCTAGAAAGATTGGTTCCCTTTTTAGAGACTTTCGGATTTCAAGGAATTTGTTCGACAGAAGTATTTAGCCCGCACCAGAGCGAGGGCACATAATCACAGACACGAGAGTTTGTAGAAAAAAGCGCGTGTATTGATCGATAGTAAAAACAGACCAGCCCGAGAGAGCTAAACATAAAACTGTAACTGTACTAAACTGATGCCCTGCATGACCGATCAAGGGAGATAAAAGAGAGTGAGTCATGAGAATAAGAAGAAGAAGATCGTGGTTGTGAAAAGATCAAATAGGTACTGGAAGTACAGAAATGCAGGTGACAAAAGACGTTTGTTAGACGTTCACATCATGCTACAAAGAAAGTAGCCAGGCAGGACGATTTATACGAAAATGTACATTAGAAAGGAGAAAGTCACCACAAACTCTTAAAATGTCAGAATCCGTTGCACCTTGTGATCAGTTGTGTTGGTTCATGGATGTGATAGCTCCTACTCATTTCAATCTATCTTCATGGTTTTTCAGCATTCTGTAGATGATTTCTGTGGTCTATGAGTAATTCTTAGTGACTGAAAAATTCCACGATGAAACTTACAACATCCCAGCAACTTCCGAAGAAAACTGCAATTTAAAGTCTGCACGAACACGCATCAAAAGAGGCTAAAAATGCGACTGAATTTGCTACTGCACAAGTTAATTACATCTCTCGATCCGATTCTACCTTTCACACTTCTAATCACCCGTCACTCACACCGATGCACAATTTACCAAATATTAACCCTGACAAATATATTTCGAATAAGTTCTCACTTACACCAGGAAACAGGAGTAACACCAAAGTGCCGGGTTCGCTCGTGTGCGTCTACTGTAAGCATGCGGTCCAATTTCTTTTACAGTTAGTTCACAAATGGGATTATTTGTTCGGAACATAATACGCGGTTGAACCGCGGTATAAATTTTCACATTTAAAACTTTAGAGTATAAAACGGTTATACGTAAAGAACTTTCGAATTTAACTTTCGGAAATACAATTATACAGGATGAACTTCTCGGAAGAACGATTTTCATGTTATGCATGTCTCATACGCCCAACTACTTTTACCTGCGAACTTTTTGGCCTCAGCCGTGCTCTGGTACAGAATCACCTGCGGTAAGGAGTTGGTGCCACCAGCATATGAAAAAGACGCTAATTTTGAAATATTTTCACGCGTTCTTGGATGACTTAAGCGTACTAGGTTCATCCATCCATTTTCGCCTGTCATACAAATCACCAATTTCTGATTTCGGTTTTTTTCACCAAACCATCAATAGCTCAAGTACTACTATTGTAGACTCGTTTACAAGGTCATTTTCAACCCCCACCGCCATAAGTCAGGTGAAAAATTCAGAGTCCGGACTCCTCGTAAACGTCACGTTCGCCAAACCTATAAATACACTCACGATAAATGCGAACTTAGATTCAGTTGCGGATAAAGTTAATTTCCCCATTCATCGGCCATTTGATTCCTTTTTAAGACTCGACAATGGAAATAAGCCATCAGGAACTGAAAGACCGAAACCTAAGTATAACTATAGATTGTAAGGTGGCCTAACGAAAATGGAAGGCTTCCTTTCGTTAAAAAAATAATAGTAATTTCTAACTGCGATCTTTCTTAAAACTTGGAAAGCCGCGCAGAAAATAAAGAGCCTCTACTGCGAAACAGAAAACGATAATGTAGAACAATAAAAAAGGAAATATAAATAGATTGAGGAGGGCAGAGCGTTTCGAAAAAATGAAAAATTAGTATCAGCCAGACAAAATACGAGGAAAAGAATGAGGAAATCCGCATACAGATTCAGACGAGCTCGATTACAGAGGGCAAGTTGAGAACGACCAAATAGCATCTAGGTGTACCAAGAATGATTTATAATGAAGATTTAGGCATCCAAAAATTGGCTATTAGAGACTGTTCGTTAGTTGTGCGAGTGGAGTAAGTAGATATTAGATCATTCGAAGCTGCTCGAGCTCTAGCTTTTGGACACTGAATAAACTGTCAAGCAGAAAAGCTAATATAATAATAATTTAGAAGGAAAATATCTAATTTTCCACTCCGCAGTGAAGGTCATCTCTGTTGTTGAAAGCGCTTTCCTCATGTAAAATGCTGTTGTGGTATTTATTCTAACGGGAGCAGTTTCGGAAACCCTGTTGTTCATATTTTTCAGCTGGGTCTCCTGGTAATGTAAGATAAAAGAGATAATAAAATTGGATCTAAATGCAGTGAAGTTAAGAACCCTTGTGGAATAAAAGATAGCAAACGTGACAAAAAGTTGGAAAATTACCCAAAAGAACAGAGCGTACGGATCTGTCACGAGGCGAAACTTGAGTTTCAGTTGGGGGGGGGGAAGAAAAATTTGCCAAGAAATACTTTTTGAAACCTAAAAACTCGTCGAGAAAATTTCTTAAGAATTTGAAAATTTGCGAGCTTTAAATCAAAATATTTTTTAATTTAAAAAATAAAATAAATGAAGAAACAAACAAACGTTCTTAGAAAATGGAAAATTCAAATTAACAGTTTTAAAATTTGCCGAATGCCAAATTATTGGGGGTGTTTCATGTCTTCCCCCCTCCCTCCCTATAGTTTTGTCCCTGCAAATGCAGATCGGAACCTTATCCCTCAAGCACTCACATTTGCGTACATGAGCATACCCTAGTCTGGGAGGGTAAACTGGAAGGATGTCAGGAATACTTGAGAGGAACACAACTTCTTTAACACATTAAGGTGGTCGTAATTAACTCATGGTGGTATTTTTTTCTGAATTTCCTCTGATTCGACTCCTAAATTGATTTCAATAAAATAAAATAAAAAATAGAAAAAAAAAGAAGAAAAAAAAACTACAAAGTTTCAGGCGCGATCAGATTGGGGAAATCCGTGCCACAAGCTCCCTTTTGTTCTTATGGGGAAAACACATGGAATTTTGACTTTTGTTCCAGACTAAATTTCCCTCCTACATTCACCAGGACCGAAGCCCGTAAATTAAACAATAGAACATTTGCTATCGGATTCAGCTTGCGACATTGAAAAATAAGTCTTTTGATTTCAACTTTTAGATTTTAATCCTAATATTCAACTTTCTCAAATTTCAGACTCTAGGTCAAACAGAGAATCTAATAGTAAAAACAGAATAGTCACTGAAATTCGAAATTCAAAGTTTGCTACCGACTTTCAGATTTTCGAAATGTGCTCCACATTTCAGCTTTGTTTCAACTTTTCAGATAACCTTCGGCACTCAGCTTGAAGCCTTCAGATTTTGATTGACTAGTCTCTGACAGGAGTCCAGAGTACTCCATTTTCAGAAACGAAATTTGACCTTCAATTTGGGAGGTGGAGAAGAAAAATTTGCTGACAAATATATTTTTTTAACTAAAAATTCGTTGACAAGATTATTAAAAATTTTAAAATTTGCCGATTTCTTAATCAAAATATTTTTCAGTTGAAAAAAAAAACAAAATAAACAAGCATTCATAACAATTTCAAAATTTGATAAATGCCAAATCATTGGGGGGAGGGTAGTTTAGTCCCAGGATTTGTCTGCATATACAAGGGTGAATCATTGGTCTATTCCATTTCCACCACCCCAATATCTTGAAAATTTCAACCCTTTTGGTATACTTTATAATACTGTAAAGAAAATGGAAAATGTCTTTTTCAGGGACACGTTAAAGATCGCAGTTTCTGATGCGCGACTCTCCTGGGCAGGGTTCGTCGGTTAAGTACGATCAATTTTCTTTTTAAAACCGATCTTTCTGAATTTGGGTTATAATTTGCAGACCGCATAGGGTACTCGTCGACTTATTGAAAAATATTTTACCCAAACGATTTTTTCAAGACCCGCGTTAACTCGGCTGATTTTTTTATCGCTAAAATACGAGTGCGCGGCTTTCTGGTACACGAAAGCATTTTCATTTCTTTCCATACTTTTGATATGATTTCGAGCATATCATGATTGATGACCGGCAAAAATCATTAATCTACCGTGAATAAATATCGAGTTTGTTGCTTTCTTTGGCCAGTTCTCGAATAACTTTTTGGAGAATTCGGTAAACGGCGAATGTTCAAAAGATTTATTTCCAGTTCCAGAATCAATTCATTGATAGGCAAAATAGTGGGTTCTATAAATTGAATTTTACAGCCCAAAGGAAATTTTTTTTTCTCTCTCTCTCTCTTTTACATTTCTTTCTCCTTTTTGTTATTAACAGCAATCCATCAAAATTCGACATTTACGCTAATAAAATCCAATTCCACCGGCGCACGAAAGATAATTTATCATTAGGTTGTCTTCGCATTTTACGCGAAAATCGTTGTTCTTATCTCCTATTCACTTATCCGCAAAAATCCTTTAACACGGAAGTAAATTGCAAGCTGATACACTGGAACAGGCTATAAATATTAATAACATTCTTATTCGACAATCTGAGCAACAAACGATATATTTTCTCCTCGCCGAACGAGTTAAGCCCCAGCGAGTCTATTAAAAATCAAAAATTGAATAATATAGTAGCATTTTTCCGCCACACATTAGGGCTTACTGCAAAGTTGAGCTCGCTATTGGGGTCTCATATTTTCAAAATATTACATTATAACTGATACAGCATTTTCATTGATTCCAGGCCCTAAAATATGTACAAAACGGGACAGAGTCAGAAGTAGTGATATTTCCAAGGGAAAGTGTCTCAGGGTCCAAAATTCTCAGTTTCCCAGAAAAGGCAGGAGTAGTTCAGAAAAAAAGAGACGTGAAGTAAGGTAACCTCCTCCCTTCCTGGATATTCAACTGTATTGAAGAAGTCATCAGAAACATGGACTGGAACAAAACAGGTATAAAGAATCAATGGAGAAAACCTAAATGACCTACGTTTTGCGGACGATGTGATTTTAATAGCACAAAACAAGAAGGGCCGAAAGAAATGATTAGCCAAATAATGGGAAATGGAAGAAAGTAGTGTTAAGTACAAACCTTTAAAAAATCAGAAATTATTACTCGTAAAGGAAAAACAATAAGCATAAAAAGGGGAAATAGACTGCTCAAAAGAGATGGTACATTTGAGCCAATTTTACTCGTAATAGGAATGAAAACCAGACAAGTAAGGAAATTAATCGTAGGAAAACAGCTACTGATAACCGAAATATGTCCCACCACACCAATTATTCCATGGATCCAAAAAGGGCCCCTGTCATCCTTCTTTCTTAATTCGTCCGCGTTCGTTTCTGAATGAACTAAACAATTTTTTATAATAACATATTTTTCAATTAAATCAGTCTGAAAGGAGTATTTCAGCTTGAAAACTTTGAAGCTGTTTTTCTCAAAACCAAAATTGCTGACAGGGTCCCTTTTGACAGATAACTCCTCATTTTCAAACTAAATCATCCGTTTTAGATCATTACTGGACAGCGTACCTGTTTTCCCGACTCCGGATTCCGCCTCGATCATAAATGAACACAGCTGATTGCCACGCTACTTCATTATAGTGTCCCAGGACGGCACTGACAATTGAACCCGAGTAAAATAACACGACATAATTTCCGAATTAATAAGTAAATTAGAAGAAACGAGAGCCGAACTAAGACACCATCGCGACATATGTACATCGTTTCTGATCGAATCATTGCTTCAACGGATAACATGATATTGCAGAGAAAGCGTAAACGATAACTGAGGAGTCCTTGATGTTAATTTCTAGTATCCGCCAACAATGTTATCTCTTTGTGCACTTTTTATCTGCCTACCTGGTACCTGGCGAGCAGGCTTTAACATAAGGCCTTCGGTTTAATACACAAGTGCTTTGAACGATATACAAGACCTCACCCCGAAATGCGTATTCGTATTCGCATATCTGCTCTCTGAATACAAGTATTGTAAATTCACGCGTAGATTGCAGGCAGGCAGGATTTTTCCGGACGCCAGATTACTCATGTAAATGGCCTATGACTAACTTACAGTCGGACAGACTACAACTTTCGACCAGTCGTAATCTTAAAAGCGCTTTTACACTAGGATACACGTATCCGTGTACAATACTCCCGTTTTTTCACACTAGATACGCGTATCGGATACACGCTCTGAAATACCAAAATTCTTTAAACATTTTTTAAGCTCAGACACACACACAAGTTGATTTTAGTATGTACATTGGGAGCACTCGTTCGAAACTTCGAAGTGGTTTAAAAGGTGAAATTAGAGGTAGCTGCGGTGTGGCATCTACTTAAAAATAAGAAAGAAAAAAAATTATAAAAATAGAAAATGTTGGTGCCATCCAATAAATAAGGCCAGATTGAAAATGGCCCCACTTTCGAATTTGATAAACGATTTACAAATCGACGACGCCAAATTTTTCGATTATTTTCTTACGTCAGTGGCATCGTTTCACGAACTTTTAAGCAAAATACGATTGGAACTCTTACAAAAACAAATTCTCAACTACGACAAAAAATATTTCGGTTACAATATCGGCGAATTTTTAGGTTTCAAAAAATATTTGTCGGCAAATTTTTCTTCTCCACCTCCCCAAACTGAAAGTCAAATTTCGTTTCTGAAAATGAGGTACACTGGACTCCTGTCAGAGACTAGTCAGTCAAGAGCCAAAGGTTTCAAGCTGAGTATGGAGCGTTATCTGAAAGGTTGAAACAAATGTGAAATGTGGAAGACATTTCGAAAATCTGAAAGTCGGTAGCAAACGTTGAATTTCGAATTTCAACAGGGACGTACCGATAGGGGGTAGGGAAGGCAACTTACGCCCCCCCCCCCGGTAGGAATTTCCACTCATCAGCTGGGAAAATTTACCATTTCAGTCAGGTGAGTTGGAAAAATGCAATAAGTTAAAAGGTTATTTTTCTTTTGCTTTGATACTTGGAAATTTTGAGTTGAGTCAGTTGGGACTTTCAAAATTTTGACCCCCAGGAAAAACTTCGGTACGTTCCTGAATTTCAATGACTATTCTGATTCTACTAGATTCTCTGTTTGACCTCGAGTCTGAAATTTGAGAAAGTTGAACATTTTAATAATATCTAAAAGTTGAAAGCAAAAGACTTATTTTCCAATATCACAAGCTGGATCCGATAGAAAATGTTCTATTGTTTAATTTACGGGGTTTGGTTTTGGTCCTGGTGTATATATGAGGGAAATTTAGTTTGGAACAGAAGTCAAAACTCCATAGTGTTTTTCCCATAAGAACGAAAGGGAGCTTGTGGCACGGATTCCCCTAATCCGATCAATCTGAAACTTTGTAGGTATTTATTAATATTATTACAACCTTTTTTATTCATAAATAAGTATGATCTACTTATAAGTATTACAATTTGTAAACGGGGGAAAAGTCCCCCTTCCCCTTTACTTAGGTCCCTCTTCGGGCAAACGCCTCTCCGAACAGAGCTCAGTTGTTGCGATTAGCGGCTGCTCTTTGCCACGGAAAGCCTATAAATCTCTCAATCTCATCCCTCCATCTTGTCAACGGCCTTCCCCTCGATCTTTTGGCTTCGTATGGCATCCAGACTTCCGCCTTGTTGCCCCAACTGTCCAAATTTAGTCTCGCGATATGACCAGCATAGTTCCAATTTTTTGGTTTTGTATCGTAAATCCACCATCGCGTTTTTTCCCTTATGATTTCGTTTTTAATTTTTTCCCTCCTTTTTATGCTCAAAATGCTCCTTTCCATCGCCTTTTGCGTGTTTTGTAATCTCTGCGTCCCTCTTTTAGTTAATGCCCAAGTCTGGGCGCCATACGGCAATACTGATGGTTGGGTGCAGCTGTCCCACGTCTTAGTTTTCATTTTCAAGTTTACTTTTTTACTTTTGTAAATTGATTTTAAACTCTAGTAACTTTCCCATCCTTGTTGAATTCTTTTACTTATTTCTTTCCCCTTTCTATTTTCAAATAATATTAACTGTCCTAAGTATTCAATTTCTTCTACCCATTCTATTTCGTTTCCCTCTATAAATATTT
Organism: Acanthococcus lagerstroemiae; assembly: GCA_031841125.1. Classification (NCBI taxonomy): domain Eukaryota; kingdom Metazoa; phylum Arthropoda; class Insecta; order Hemiptera; family Eriococcidae; genus Acanthococcus; species Acanthococcus lagerstroemiae. Next base: position 21,533,510 of record CM063107.1, read on the forward strand.
TCTCTTTCTTACCATTTGATAGTATTTTTGTTTTCTTATAATTTAGTTTCAATCCTGCCTTTTTACTTATTATTGCTAATTCCTGGCCCAGCTGCACCACCTCTCCGATCGAGTCGGCAATTATTACCACGTCGTCGGCAAATCTTAAATTACACAAATATTCCCCATCGATTTTAATTCCCTTTTCTACCCAGCCCGTTTCCCTAAAAATCTGTTCTAGCACACAGTTGAAAAGATTAGGGGACAGCGGACCCCCCTGTCACACTCCTCTCTCTATCTTAAATTCGCGTCCTCTCCTATATCGGTTTTCACATGTATGCTCGTGAGTTTTCGTACACTTTTTGTATTAGCCGTATAACTTTCGGTTCAACTTCTTGTGCTTTTAGTGCTGACCACAGGTATGCATGTTCAACAGTATCAAAGACTTTCTGGAAATCAATAAAGAGAAGGGATAGTCCTAAATCATATATTCATTCGCCTTTTCAATTATTTGATTTGGTGTGAAAATGTGATCAATAGTTGAATAGTTTCTCCTGAACCCCGCCTGTTCCCTCTCTTGCATCGAGTCCAGCTGGTTGTAAATTCTATCTTTTATTATTTTGGAGAAAATTTTACTAGTATCTGACATTAAACTTATCCGGCCTGTAGTTGTTAATATTTTCTTTCTCTCCTTTTTTAAATAGAATTATTATTTTAGCCTCCTCCCATTGTCTTGGTATCTCTTTCTCCAGTAATATATTTTGTTGAACACCAATGCTAGAGACAAACTTAATTCTGCAGCGAACTCTCTTAATGTTTTGTTTTCTATACCATCAGGGCCAGCCGCTTTGCTAATTTTTAGTTTTTTCAGTACATTCAAAACTTCATTTTTGATAATTTTGGGAGATTCTTTTTCTTTTCTACCTTTTGCATCTGGATTGCATCTTCCCTCCTCTTCCTTCCTTTTTCGTGTGCCCCCTTCCCAACTGTATAATTTTTCGTAAAATTTGGTGGCTATTTCGACTATTTCCTCTCTATTATATTCTTTCTTGTTTTTATTATTTTCCATGGCAACAATCATATTCTTCCCATTACTAAATTCTGTTTTCACCCTTTTTTCCGCTCTCCCCCAATATTTCGTTAATTTTTGCTTAATCGTAATTTTTAACATCCCTACGGATTTCTTGTTTAACTCTTTTCTATAATACGCGTAGTTCAATTTTTCTAGATTTGTTTTTCTATTTTCTTGGCCAGATCGTTTTTTTTCTCTATTAACAATTTAGTTTCTCTACTTGTTTTATCGTTGGTGCTCTCTTTGGTTTTTTTTTTAGTACCATATGTCTGATTGATTTGAGCTAAACAGTTTTCGATATAGTCGTATCCCTCCTGCATTTTCGCATTTCTTCCAATCGGTCTTCGTTAATTAAGAAACTTAATTCTTTATTCGCATCTTCTAGCCTAAACTGAGGTATAATTTTTCTTTTCGTCATCTCTTTCTTTTTATAATTCATAAATTTTCCGCTTCTTTTAATCGTTATTGTTGATCTACATAATCTATGATCCGATGGAAAGTGGAAAACTGGCAGCGTGGCAACATCTTGCATTATCGATAAGTCGTTGATAGGATGTGGTCTATTTCATTTTTATTGTTTTTATTAGGCGATATCCATGTCCATTTTTCTCTTCTATTTTTCTCGAAAAAGGTGTTGGTTATCTTCAAATTGTTTTTAGCCCCGAATTCTAATAATTTGATCCCGTTTTCGTTCCTCTTACCTAATCCAAATCCTCCTATCATTTCCTCCCTCCCTTCTCTAGCCCCTACCTTGGCGTTCCAATCTCCCATTACGATTGTATAGTATTCCTTCTCTTCGTTTATAATTTCGTCTAGCCTATTATAGAATGTATCCCTTTCATTTCGTCCGATGCCAACGTTGGTGCATACATTTGGATAATCATTATTTTCGTCTTTTCATCAATTTTCAATTTCATATAGCAAATTCTTTCTGAAATTCCTTTGATAGCCTGCACTCTCTTCATTATCTGTGGTTTGATGTAGAGACCCACTCCCCTACAACCTGTTGTTTCTCCGAAAAAATAGAAGCAGCAGGCGTCTCTCGTCTTGATTAATTTTTCTCATTTTCTTCTAATTTTCAAAAGCCCAATAATATCCCATTTTATTTTATTTATTTCTTTTTCAAATTCGTATTTTCAATTTTTCCCCCACTAATACTCCACAGTTGTAAAATAATAATTTTAACTAGTTTTTATTTGTTTTCTTAAAGTTTGTTTCTTATTAACTTTTATTTTGGACTCTATACGGTCTATAGGCTTCCGTATGGAGGTTATTTGGCCATACTTCCCCCCCAGAGGCCAGGCCACCTGTGATGGGGGAATGGAGTTCGACTTCTTCTCCCGTTTACCTTTTCATTTTCCGTTGCGTTGTGATCCGATCGTTTCTCTATTTGGTGTCTTCAATTTTGATGATTCAGCTGTGCTTGTGTTTCTGCTAGCTGGATATTCCCTCCGCGGCATCCCAATCTGGAAGCGGTCTAAGGTTGACTGCTGTATGGGGTAACTCGTTTTATTCGTCTTGACCGCTTTCCGTGTACCCTTTTCCCTCGTTAGCCTTTCTTCTTCCGGGCTTCTTTGGTCCATAGTTCTTTTCGGGTTTTCCACGTTTAGCCTGTTTGTAAAGCCTCGCCTAGTGACCTCATTTGTCTCTTTTTTGGCGGTTGCCTCCTCAGCTTTGTTCCCAGTTAAGTTGTACAGTTGATATGGCTCGTCGATTTTAATCACCGGGCTTTTTCGTTTATTCTTTACGAATACGTCGTCGTTTCGTACCCATACGAAATGAATTTTTCCATCGTTACGCATCATTTTAGCTTCTCGTAGCACTTCTGTTGCTTTGGCCATCAACTGATCATTGTAAGTATTTACAACTACCTTAATGGGTAAAGGACGTTGTGTATTCCTCTCAAGTATTCCTCACATCCCTTATACTTAACTCCTATCTCTCTCAATATTTGAAACACTGTTGACCATTTAGCATTATCAAATACTTTTTCTAAACATACAAATGCTATATGCATCCAAACCTTTTTTCAGTCTTTTTCTAATAAAAGTCTCAAACATAAAATTACTTCCCTAGTTCCTCTACTTTTTCTGTATCCAAACTGATCTCCCACTCTTTCTCCCATTTTAATTTATATTCTCTTATTTATTATCCTTGCTAGAATATTTGATGAGACGCGAGCCTTCACCGCGAGGCAGGAGTACGGGTAGCAAGCCGTGAGGCTTGTCACCGTAGAGACGTAACATCACGACGGGAAAGAACGGGGGCACCTTCGACAGCGAGTCGCGGACTTGAGGCTGTACTGTAATTCGGCCAAGGCACAGATCCGGTGACTGAAGGAAAAATGCAGGCACTCACAGCTTTGCTGCAGGGAACTGTTCCAGATCTAATATCAGATTCGTCTGCGACGGTAGATCCGTCATCACGTTTTCAGCGCGCGAGAGAGCGGATCCGGCAGAGTCCCTGGGAGAGGGGAAGCTCAAGCAGCAGGTGCTTTACAACCACGATGGAGGACGACACAAAGGACATATATCAGTGGTCGACCTCTCCATTGCTGGACCGTTTAGTGCTCCACGGAGGACAAGTTAACGAGTTCGTGAGAATTGATGTGGTGGAAGCTCCAACTCCGGTGAAGATGGAAGAATCCTGGCCACCCAGCCGCTAGAAGAAAGTGGCGGTCTTCTTCCTCGTTTGGACTACACCGCAGAGTTATATGCGGCCATACCACAGCGGGATGATGCCGTAAGATACCCGCCGCCGCAATTACATCAACACGGACAAGCTGGCAGTGACCGAAACAAGTTCGAGATATGTCAATCAAATTAAAAGTTATATAACTTATTTTTAAGTTGTGTCCAAAAAGTTACAGCAGTTTTTAGAAAAAGTGGCCACTTCTACAATTCAGTCTGATGTTAGACAGAAAGTCCACACTATTAGGATTATAAAAATCCAGTCGCGTCGTATCTGGGTGTTCAAGGTGTTCACTGCACACGCACTTAATTTTCGTCTTAGAACAAAAATTCCAGAAACAAGGGAAGATTTAAATTTTGATTAAAATACAAAATATAACCTCGAAAAATTGAAAAATAACCGGAATTTTTCTCTTTACGCTTCGCGCGGTTTTTATCTTTGTCACATACCATGGGAATTGCGTAGGATGTTCACTACCAACATTGCAAAACTCTCATTGGTTTTGTCGCAGTGGCGTTATTTTTGTCACATACTATGGGAATCGTGTAGGTTGTTCACTAGCAACATTGCACACTCTCGTCGGTCTTGTCGCAGTGGCGTTTGCAATGAAGACCACAAAGAGTGAAACGGAGACTTCGTTAATTTAAGTGGCAGGGTGTTCACCAGCAAAAATGAACGTTCTGGAAGCGCATGCGCATGCTGCTATGTGGTGAATGAATGGATGCAACATCATTCTTCATTGACACTCATTATTTATACATACTGATACTGACCATAAGTTTTTGATACATATTGATTTTGTGTGTGTGGGGGGGGGATGGGCGTAGACCTGCCAGTTGAACACCTGAGAAAGAGCACTACGAGACCCCACTGTAAAAATCTTCTGCACAAAAAGCTACACAACTTCTTAGAAAAGTGCACCCCCTTTGGCAACTTGTTTTGAAATCATACATTTATGCACTACTTCGATGTATCGATATTTTTTCGAGATAACGATAATATCAATATAATTTGATATTTTTCCCCGTCTCTACTTCTCGAGTATGGCATAAGTGACCAGAGGGACGCACTGAGGCTGCCACGAGCCCCCTTTCCCCTCTCTGCTTCGGATTCGCGCTGTCCTGCCAGGGCCACTATGGGATACTATAGTGAGGTGTTTTGGTGTTGCTTTGAGGATGCCCTGGTGCGGCCAAAAAGCGTGGGCCTAAACTGAGGTCGCGGGATTGCGGTAGCGATGATAGATTCAGAAGTCTGGGCCAAGGGCCCTCATTGGTTAGGACGGCGTAAGCTGGGTCCCAGAGAGAATAAGAACAGCCGCAAACGTTAGAAAAGAAAGACTTAATTCGTTATCGCGAGAGTCTGACATTTTTATATCGAGTTACAATATCGGAATTTTTACGTTAACTACACAATAAGTTACTAGATCACAACTAGATCGATTTTAGGCTTTAGGATAACGCCACACTACAGATCAGAGTCGCGGTATTGACTTGTTGCGATACCAACAGAGCGAGATCAAAGACGACTCGGATTAGATCGGGCCTGGGTTTATACTTGGAAAATTTGTTGGTTCCAAAGTGGGGGAATAGCGGTGACCTACTATTGGTGTTTTTCTTTCTAACAGTACATTTTGGGTTTCTTGGTCGAGATTACTCTGCAAGAGTCTGGTGGTCTAACTGGATGTTATGAGTGGATTGTTTGTTTTTATAAATTGGTGTGCCGATTGGTCGAATTCCTTGGTGTGCTAGATTTTCGATCGGTAGGTCTTCCGATGGAATTTATTTCGCAGGTGACGCCGTTCGGTTATTTACATATATGAAAGTACCGTTATTTCTGGGCGGTACGAGGCGCATACTTGAACGTCGTGGAAGAAGAGAGTGTTACGAAATTCTGCCTTACGACAGATACCCTACTGACCGAGGCAACAGTCACCCAGCATTAACCTGGAATTCGGGTGCGCCACAGACGGACGCGTTACCTTCCTTCGCCTCTCACCTCCTTAGTACATTTGGCAGCGCAGGAAGGTGGTGACAGCGGGGTGAGCCCTGCGAAGGAGTCCGCAGCAGCTGCAGCAGCTCTAGGATGGCACAGAGTCGTCTTCTTCTTGATGGTCGAGATAAAAAGGCAACCCAGTTCCACCCGCTTCCACTCTTCAACATTTCCGGAACCGAGGTGTCCAGCGCGTGGGGGGTAGTGGTATGCAGCTGTTGCGGTGGTAACCTGCAAAAGTGATTTTCCTATGGCCTGCCGGTCTTATTTTGTTACTGGGTATCGAGCATCGCTGAACCCGCAGTATACCAAAATGATCGGTTAATTTTATATAATCTCTTCGTACTGAAGCAACGACCAAAATGCTTCTCATCCCGAAAATTTGAAGGTGAATTCCATTCCAAATTGAATAGCTGGTAATGAAATTCGACAGATCAACACGTCGGCAAAACGCAGTCCATTTTATTTCTTTCCCGCTTGTAAATTAGCTCACGATTTGCGAATTCGAACCGAGCTGATTATAGAGGTAATGGATTGGCATACTTATTTCGTACTATTTGGCGAAACTTCACCACATTTTTACAACGCTGAGCCGGAAAAGGGAAGACGAGGGAAAACGAGATTTTATTAGTTCGACTTACTCGATTGTAGAAAATTTCACGGTACGGATTGTGGTAGTTTAATAATAAATTTTTTCCTTCTTTTTTCCTTCTTCGGGCTGTCTTTCCCGCTTTATCGAATCGCAATTGTCGTAAGTCCGGCCGGCGTTTTTCTACATCGTGCGAATTTCGTTCAGTTTCGAACAGTAATCGACGATTGGAAACGACGTGTGGTGCTTTCGTTTCTTTTCTAAATTCGTTCTCTAAAATACTTTTCTACTTTGGCAATAAAATGTACACGTCAAACAATGTAAAAAGAACACATGACCCTCTTTTCGGATATAAATCTGGGCATTGTTTGCTCTCTCGCTCCGCTGATTGCAGATTTATACCTCAAAGGATTAGAGCCCACAGTAACTCCACGTCACTCTACATGTCGACTTTGCACTTAACAAGAGTTTCGCATCTACTGTTTTTAATTTGAAGAATGTTTCTGTTGTTTCGTCTTTCAAATTGGATTAAACCGTATATAGCCAGGCTAGATTATTCCCGTCGATTTCTCCGCCGCGGCTCGAATGATTCGAGCTCCTTTGGTCGCGTGCACCAACGATATCGATGAAATCGAACGATATTTTCCGAAAATTCGGAATAGTTTGAAACCCTCTCGGTTGAACCAAAGAGCCAAGCAACCCGTTCACCTATAGCGAGGGAAAAAGTTATTCGAGTTTAAGAAAAAGTACGAGTGTAAATATATACTCGAGGTTGTAAAATGTATCCAAAGTATTATACTTGCAAGATGTTCGCGAAATGTAAGCTCGTATTAGAATACATTATTTAAATTTTATAAAATTATATCAACTACAGCACTCGACTTTGGCTATTCAATTTAATAAAGCACAACAGCACCTATACAGATAAATGTTACCAAGTTGTTATCACGAATTCGTATCGACAGGAAAAACTGTTTTTTTTTTTCTTCTCTATTCTAACGACGTTTCGTTGAACGACGAAAATAAAAAGAAACGACGTCGTCTTATTCAAATTTAAATCGAATTTTGGTTTTCTCCGATCGCTGTTAACGTCGTTGTAGCTGTATAATGATAAAATTTTATGAAAAGGAACCTCGGTTCGGGTAGAATAAAGTATATTTTCCCTTCGAAGTAGCTCTCTCGGTGTAAGCTTTTCGCAGAAAGCCAACTTGTTGCACTTTAATTACAGTGCACGGGTGACTACATCGGTGTTAGTGGCTTTTTTTTGTTTTTTTCCCTAAATGTGCTTCTGTGTAGTCATTTTAAACGCGGTGCCCCGTTTGACCTGCGGGCCATTCAATTCAAATAAATTTTCTTAACAGCTTGTAAATGCACAGGGGCGGAGTAGAGCTAAAAGGGCCACCGGGAAAATTAGTTGTTCAGGTCATTTTAGTAAGAACTTACCGGAGAGTGGAGCTGGAGAAGGTTCAGCGGAGAGTCGCGCTAAGGTGCGTCAGCGCGTATCGCACCGTGTCAACGGAGGCGGTAGCGTGCTGGCGCGCCTTCCACCCATCGAGCTGAAGGTCGACGAGTTGGCGCAGTCCTACAAGGCGCAGAAGAAGGCGAGAACGCGGCAGGAGGCACGCCGGGCGAAGCGTGGCATTCAGCTGACCACGCTTCAGCGATGGACGGAGAGGCTCGCCCAGTCTTCGAAAGGCGAGTGGACTCGGGAGCTGATCGGCGAGCTCGACCTGTGGTTAGGTAGGAAGCACGGAAGCCTGAACTTCCACCTGACCCAGGTCTTGAGCGGACACGGCTGCTTCGGGTCATACCTGTACCGGATGGGGTTGGCAGCAAGCGCAGAGTGCACCCACTGTGCAAGCGGAGAGGAGGACACGCCGTGGCATACGCTGTTCGAGTGCGACGCCTGGGAGGAGGTGAGGCGCGGGGCGGTCACGATCGATCCCGGAGACGGCGTGATCGACCGTCTTGCGCCGGACACCTTGGTCCCGGAGCTGTTGAGGAGCCGAAGCGGTTGGAACCGGGTGTCGGGTTTCGTTTCGGCCATCATGCGACGGAAGATGGAGGCTGAGTGGTCGAGACAGAGGACGCAAGGAGGAGAAGCGGATGTTGCTGCTGCTACTGCGGCGGCGGATACCATCCAGCGAAGCTCGCCCGTAGCACCAGGGCTGGAGCAGAGCTCGCCCGCAGTGCAAGGGCTGGAGCTTCAATCGGAAGAGTCTCACACGATGAGTGAGTGAAGAGGAAGAGGCAGCGCGTCCGGCTGCGGGGGACCTGAAATTTCCAGGCGAGTGCTCTGGGAGCGCGGACCTCGGTCAGTAGGGAACCCCGTGGTGGCCCTGGCAAGATGCGCGCACCGTTCCGGCCAGGAGAAATGGGGACTCGGGCCCGGCCCCAAAGCGTTCCCCTCGGTACTGATGCGATGCCCGAAAGGGTAGTTTCCGGTGCCGGGGGTGCGGTGTCTCAGGGGCCACTTTGGCATGCGTGCATCGCCATACGTCCCACAACACCATTTTAGTAAGAACTGCAGGCCACCTCTCAAACCTTCCTCCCATGAACTATAGGTAACAAACTCTTCTCATCCTTATTTTATGGTAGGAATGTATAATATGTTACGGTGGGATCGAACGTGAATTCCCGGGCAAGTACGTTATATCCCAGTGTCATTGGGGCGTGGCGTTAATGACCGGGATATGACGTAATTTACATAGCCACTTGGGCCATGTTCATACAAAATTATCATCACTTCCCGAGCTGATCGACCTTGCCCAGTACAGTTCGGGAAATGACGTGCGCGTTATTGTATTATACTGTCTAAAATGTTCCAAAATGTCAACTAAATGACTAAATTTTCTGAAAAATGTCGATTTCGAAGATTCATGTGTGTGTGGGAGAAGGGCTCACTCCACCCCTGCATATTTCATATAGATTATCTGTTTCGTCAATTTTGGTTGAATTTAGTCAACTTTGAACGAGTTCGGTTATTGTTGACCTATTCGAGCCAAATAAAGGAATCTCGTCTTTGGACCTCAGGCTTCCTGGTACCCGATACGCAATCTGAACCCTCTAGTTACCAAGTTACCCGTGGAAAAGTCACCGATTTGTTACCCTCGGGTTACCTGTCGTGACGAGAAATGCACTCATACACACTCGCAAATTCCATAAGGCATATTTCTCGTACGACATCAGACTAAACGTCATCCAGACGCCAATCCGGCTATTTTTAGCAAATCAAAGATCCATCCGAATTATAGCACAACCTGATTCCGCACCGAAAAATATAGGTCCGCAATTTCGTACCTTCGACGCCGATGACTCATGCACACGCGCCGTAATTTCGCGGATGACACGCGACGTGCAAAAATTACATCATCATCTCCCACCGATACCTCTTTCACCAATTAAACATATCACGCCTTTCATATCCCAAAATTCATTGGCCGTACCTACACTACGAAAACACGCGACGACCAATCGATAGATTTCTAAATCCGACAACCGGACTCATACGTCATACCTACTCCCCCAACGACCTATCTTCAGAACCCCCAATTCAGCACACACGAGCTTGTTGCTCTCAAAATTGTCTCATCTAGGAGAACTCCCTCTCAAGTAGGCCGAGCTCGGAGTTTCGAAGCTCGGGCCTTCATAACCTCACTACAGGGGCCGAAATCTCGGTCTTGATTCAGTCATGCTCTCTCCAAAAAGTTAGGTGAAGACTTCGTTCACGTCTCTCGCATCCAGATCTGGGACTTGGAAAATTAACGTGTAACAGAAATTATGTCGTGTCGTATGCTCTCAAAAGTCTAGTGGCTATCCATTGTAATCTTTGAATAACGTAAAATCAAAGTGTTGTCGAATGTGTTAATAAATTTATTCAGACCAATCCGACTCGGCCAAGTAATTTGTCATGCCAAGAATCTCTATTTCGGGGCTTGTTACCAAGCAGCCCCTTGAGCCCACGCTGTGGACACTTCTGGCCTCGACAACCTACAACACCAACCAGCAGAAGCCCAAGAGGCTCTACGACCTCACGACATTACCCTTATTCCCGTTTAGTTATCCCGGTAACTAGTGGGATTTTGCGCATCGGATACATATTCTCAGAGTTACCCGTACCCAGTATGACGACAAAACTAAAGAGTTTTAAAATAAACTATTTTAGTATGGCCCAAAATGTCAAGATTTCCCAAGATGTATTGGGAAATCTTGAGAAAGCCTGGTCCAATTCTAATATTATCTGAAATTTACAAGACTTCCCAAGTAAACTGTAGACAAAATGGCTGTTCACGAGATTTCCCGGTCTTTAACGTGCATGCCCGTTGGTTTTCATAGTTAACGTTATTTCCCGGCCATTAACGTCATTATCAGATTTACATCATGTACCGTAACATATATATATATATATATATATATATATATATATACATGCAGGGAATCCTTTTCACCTCCATACATAACGCAGACGCCCTCGCCTCCGCCAGAAAAAATGGGTTTAGAAGTGTATACTTTGTTATTTTAGAATCAGAGCATTGATGTCATAAGAGGCAACCTGAGAGGGGTAAGGATTTCTCAAAATTTATCACCGAGTGTATACATTATGTATATAGTCCCTTTCACCTCCGAACATAGTTTATACTTTTCGCCTCCGTTTGTATTTCTTTTTTACATAATTGGCCTTTTTGGCCTCCAGCAACGTTGCCAATACTTTTGCAGCACATGTTTACGTCTCATCCTCCAGTGTGCGATAAGCAGGCTTGTTCGGACTCTTCGCGTACTTTTGCATTCCTGGGGCCTATTGTTTGAAATCAATATCTTCTCATTCAGGTATACTGCAATCGCATGTTGGTCACTGAGTTGCAGCAGACACACATAATCATCATATTTCTCTCGTCACCGCATGAAATTCTTATAAATTCTACAAAGAAACATCGCCTTCTTGTCTGAAAGCAGGATGGAGGCAATGAAATTCGTCAGTGTATTTCTTTTCAGCACGTCTGTAGTTATTATATTTCAGGTTTCAGTTCAGACACCTGTTGTTTATTTTGTTCCAATTTTTTCTGTATACATGATGGTATGTACATTTTTTCCGAAGAGGATCTTTTTTCACCTCATTTTTGTATATAAAGCGACTTTTTCGCTTCATATATGGAGGCGAAAACAAAATGCTAAAAGTGAAAATCTGCAACTTCGTATTAGAATTTTCTGTGGAGTAGTTTCTTCTAACAATCTTGAACATGATCCCATGTTCTCGCAGGTATACGATGATATCTTTGCAGGGCGGCTTTTTCGCCTCTTTTTCATATATAAAGCGACGTTTTCACCTCATATACGGAGGCGAAAACGAAACTCTAAAGGTATATCTTTTCAGGGCGGCTTTTTCGCCTCTGTAAGTTTCTTATTATGTTATTCTTGAACCTCTTCCTCAGACTAAAAAAATTCATGTCCATTCCGAACTGTGTTATTTACAATATCTTAGAGTATAGGGAAATGGTAAACCTGTGACCTTTTCGATCTTGATGATCATGTTCTCGCGGGTATATAATAATATCTTTGCAGGGCGGCTTTTTCGCCTCTTTTTCATATATAAAGCGACGTTTTCACCTCATATACGGAGGCGAAAACGAAACTCTGAAGGTATATCTTTTCAGGGCGGCTTTTTCGCCTCTGTAAGTTTCTTATTATGTTATTCTTGAACCTCTTCCTCAGACTAAAAAAATTCATGTCCATTCCGAACTGTGTTATTTACAATGTCTTAGAGTATAGGGAAATGGTAAACCTGTGACCTTCTCGATCTGAATCTACATGACTGTTCTCGCAGGTATATATAATATCTTTGCAGGGCGGCTTTTTCGCCTCTTTTTCATATATAAAGCGACGTTTTCACCTCATATACGGAGGCGAAAACGAAACTCTGAAAGGTATATCTTTTCAGGGCGGCTTTTTCGCCTCTGTAAGTTTCTTATTATGTTATTCTTGAACCTCTTCCTCAGACTAAAAAATTCATGTCCATTCCGAACTGTGTTATTTACAATGTCTTAGAGTATAGGGAAATGGTAAACCTGTGACCTTCTCGATCTTGATCATCATGTTCTCGCGGGTATATAATAATATCTTTGCAGGGCAGCTTTTTCGCCTCTTTTTCATATATAAAGCGACGTTTTCACCTCATATACGGAGGCGAAAACGAAACTCTGAAGGTATATCTTTTCAGGGCGGCTTTTTCGCCTCTGTAAGTTTCTTATTATGTTATTCTTGAACCTCTTCCTCAGACTAAAAAAATTCATGTCCATTCCGAACTGTGTTATTTACAATTCTTAGAGTATAGGGAAATGGTAAACCTGTGACCTTTTCGATCTTGATCATCATGTTCTCGCGGGTATATAATAATATCTTTGCAGGGCGGCTTTTTCGCCTCTTTTTCATATATAAAGCGACGTTTTCACCTCATATACGGAGGCGAAAACGAAACTCTGAAGGTATATCTTTTCAGGGCGGCTTTTTCGCCTCTGTAAGTTTCTTATTATGTTATTCTTGAACCTCTTCCTCAGACTAAACAAAATTCATGTCCATTCCGAACTGTGTTATTTACAATGTCTTAGAGTATAGGGAAATGGTAAACCTGTGACCTTCTCGATCTTGATCATCATGTTCTCGCGGGTATATAATAATATCTTTGCGGGTTTTCCTCATATACGGAGGCGAAAACGAAACTCTGAAGGTATATCTTTTCAGGGCGGCTTTTTCGCCTCTGTAAGTTTCTTATTATGTTATTCTTGAACCTCTTCCTCAGACTAAAAAAATTCATGTCCATTCCGAACTGTGTTATTTACAATATCTTAGAGTATAGGGAAATGGTAAACCTGTGACCTTTTCGATCTTGATCATCATGTTCTCGCGGGTATATAATAATATCTTTGCAGGGCGGCTTTTTCGCCTCTTTTTCATATATAAAGCGACGTTTTCACCTCATATACGGAGGCGAAAACGAAACTCTGAAGGTATATCTTTTCAGGGCGGCTTTTTCGCCTCTGTAAGTTTCTTATTATGTTATTCTTGAACCTCTTCCTCAGACTAAAAAAATTCATTCCATTCCGAACTGTTTATTTACAATGTTTAGAGTATGGGAAATGGTAAACCTGTGACCTTCTCGATCTTGATCATTCGGTTCTCGCGGTTTACTAATTTCCCTTTGCAAAGCGGCTTTTTCACCTCTTTCTACATAAAGCGACTCTGTTACTCATTATACGGAGGCGAAACAAACTCTGAAGTATTCTTTTCAGGGCGGTTTTGTCTCCTCGTAAAGTATTCTTATTGATGTTTCTTAACTTTCCTCAGTACTAAAAAAATTCATGTCCATTCCGAACTTGTTATATTACAATGTCGTTAGATAATAGGGAAATGGTAAACCTGTGACCTTCTCGATCTTGATCATATGTTTCCGGGTATATATAGAATATCTTTGCAGGAGGCTTTTTCCCCTTTTTCCCTTATAAGCGACGTTTTTCACCTCATATACGGAGGCGCAAACAAGAAATTGAAGGTTATTATGTTTTTCATGTCTGGCTTTTGCCTTGTAATCTTATTATGTTTTCATATGAACCTCTTCCGTACTAAAAAAATTCATGTCCATTTCCGAGGTTATTTACATGTCTTTAATATAGGGAAATGTAAACCTGTGACCGTTCCGACTTGATCACATTTCTGGGGTAATTATAAGTATGCTTTGCAGGGCGCTTATTTCTCTTTTTTCTTAACTTCAAGCACGAATTATTCCACTCAAACGGCAAAACGAAATCTTGAAGGTATATTTTTAAGGGCGGCTTTTTCGCCTCTGTAATTCTATATGTTATTCTTGAACCTCTTCCTCAGACTAAAAAAATTCATGTCCATTCCGAACTGTGTTATTTACAATGTCTTAGAGTATAGGGAAATGGTAAACCTGTGACCTTCTCGATCTTGATCATCATGTTCTCGCGGGTATATAAAATATCTTTGCAGGGCGGCTTTTTCGCCCCTTTTTCATACATAAGCGACGTTTTCACCTCATATACGGAGGCGAAAACGAAACTCTGAAGGTATATCTTTTCAGGCGGCTTTTCGCCTCTGTAAGTTTCTTATTATGTTATTCTTGAACCTCTTCCTCAGACTAAAAAAATTCATGTCCATTCCGAACTGTGTTATTTACAATGTCTTAGAGTATAGGAAATGGTAAACCTGTGACCTTCTCGATCTTGATCATCATGTTCTCGCGGGTATATAATAATATCTTTGCAGGGCGGCTTTTTCGCCCCTTTTTCATACATAAAGCGACGTTTTCACCTCATATACGGAGGGCGAAAACGAAACTCTGAAGTATATCTTTTCAGGGCGGCTTTTTTCGCCTCTGTAAGTATTCTTATTATGTTATTCTTGAACTCTTCCTCAGACTAAAAAAATTCATGTCCATTCCGAAACTGTGTTATTTACAATGTCTTAGAGTATAGGGAAATGGTAAACCTGTGACCTTCTCGATCTTGATCATCATGTTCTCGCGGGTATATAATAATATCTTTGCAGGGCGGCTTTTTCGCCACTTTTTCATAAATAAAGCGACGTTTTCACCTCATATACGGAGGCGAAAACGAAACTCTGAAGGTATATCTTTTCAGGGCGGCTTTTTCGCCTCTGTAAGTTTCTTATTATGTTATTCTTGAACCTCTTCCTCAGACTAAAAAAATTCATGTCCATTCCGAACTGTGTTATTTACAATGTCTTAGAGTATTGGGAAATGGTAAACCTGTGACCTTCTCGATCTTGATCATCATGTTCTCGCGGGTATATAATAATATCTTTGCAGGCGGCTTTTTTCGCCTCTTTTTCATAATAAAGCGACGTTTTCACCTCATATACGGAGGCGAAAACGAAACTCTGAAGGTATATCTTTTCAGGGCGGCTTTTTCGCCTCTGTAAGTTTCTTATTAATGTTATTCTTGAACCTCTTCCTCATACTAAAAAATTCATGTCCATTCCGAACTGTGTTATTTACAATGTCTTAGAGTATAGGGAAATGGTAAACCTGTGACCTTCTCGATCTTGATCATCATGTTCTCGCGGGTATATAATAATATCTTTGCAGGGCGGCTTTTTCGCCCCTTTTTCATACATAAAGCGACGTTTTCACCTCATATACGGAGGCGAAAACGAAACTCTGAAGGTATATCTTTTCAGGGCGGCTTTTTCGCCTCTGTAAGTTTCTTATTATGTTATTCTTGAACCTCTTCCTCAGACTAAAAAAATTCATGTCCATTCCGAACTGTGTTATTTACAATGTCTTAGAGTATAGGGAAATGGTAAACCTGTGACCTTCTCGATCTTGATCATCATGTTCTCGCGGGTATATAAATAATATCTTTGCAGGGCGGCTTTTTCGCCCCTTTTCATACATAAAGCGACGTTTTCACCTCATATACGGAGGCGAAAACGAAACTCTGAAGGTATATCTTTTCAGGGCGGCTTTTTCGCCTCTGTAAGTTTCTTATTATGTTATTCTTGAACCTCTTCCTCAGACTAAAAAAATTCATGTCCATTCCGAACTGTGTTATTTACAATGTCTTAGAGTATAGGGAAATGGTAAACCTGTGACCTTCTCGATCTTGATCATCATGTTCTCGCGGGTATATAATAATATCTTTGCAGGGCGGCTTTTTCGCCCCTTTTTCATACATAAAGCGACGTTTTCACCTCATATACGGAGGCGAAAACGAAATTCTAAAGGTATATCTTTGCCGGACGGCCTTCTCTCCTCTGTTTCATATACAGGGTTAGTTGGTTTTCCCTCCGCCATAGGAAAACTCCGTCAGGCTGAACGAAGTATGACTCAATGTGTTATCTTCCAAAATGTACAGTACGCTTTGTTATCGGGTGTAGGCAAGCTGCATACTATTCGTGAATAGCGACAAAACCGATAACAGATCTTCAGCGTAATGGAGTTTTCCTATTGCGGAAGGAAAACTGACTAATCCTGTGTACAGCGACGTTTTTACCTCATAGACGGAGGTGAAAACGTAAGACACTGTATCTCAATAATTTAAGCTTCTACAGGCCAGCAGGTAACCCCCCTGGGCAAATTTTTGACTGGAGGCGAAAAAACCTACATACGTATCATCTATCAATTCGTGGTAAACTTTTCGGTGCAGTAATTTCTACTTACAATCTTTAACATGCGGGGTATATGATATACAATATTATATACATTTTTTTTTATTTTTTTTTTAAAGAAGGTCTTTTTCGCCTCATTTTTGTACATAAAGCAACGTTTTCACCTCATATACGGAGGCGAAAACGAAATTTTAAAGGTATATTTTTGCAGGGCGGCTTTTTCGCCTCTTTTTCATATACAAGTACACAGCGACGTTTAATATGTGAAGGGAACATTTCACCTCCAGGCATACAAGCAAGTAGGAAACCTCCGAGTTTAATATTAATTCAATCACTAATGCGTTGTTGCCGCGAATCGGAGGCGAAAATGCTCAGTTATGTTTGGAGGTGAAAAAGTCTCATTATATGATTTACAAGTGACACTAGCGCTGTCTGGTGAGAGGTACCATGCACTAAAATGTATATGTCTGATGTATGTGGGTTTTTTCGCCTCCAGCCAAAAATTTGCCCAGGGGATTGCCTAGCCGGTAGAAGCCTAAATTATTGAGATACAGTGCCTTACGTTTTCACCTCCGATTTTTCGTTTTCGCCTCCGTATATGAGGTGAAAACGTCGCTTTATATATGAAAAAGAGGCGAAAAAGCCGTCCTGCATATGTATATATATATATATATATATATATATATATATATAATTTACCAATTTTAAAGCTATTGACGCCTGATAAATTACCCGTACCGGGTACAGTTACGAAAAAACAAAGTTCAAATTCTCAAAAGCTGAAAAGCTTTCTTTTCAAAGATACCAGAGAATTACTCTTCAGAGGTTAGAGATAGGAGATTCGATGGCAGAGGACAAGTGCATTAGGCATTCCCGATGAAATCAAGTTCAGAAAATCGGAACCAGAAGAATGCAAAGAGTATGTGAAACAAAGTGCTACATGGTTTTACGTAGTAAATATCCTATGGTCTGAGATGCTCTAATTAACACTAGTCTGGCGTTGATAGCGCTATGAGCATTTTCCTCACTCTTAGAAACAACTCTATAGGAGGGATTTCCAAGCGGTAACGCTAGAGGGGTATAGCGCCGTCTATAATGCCTTGTTCATGTGAACTGGTGGGGGTTACAGGACGAGCTATGTTTCCACCTCAATTGATACAGTAATCGCCGTGTTTTCTAGGATGTTAGTGGGGGCATTCGAATATCACTAGCTTTTCCGGCGTTGATTGGACTCGAACCCGAGATGCAAGGATTACAAAGCGGGCACATCACTACTCGGCCACACAGCGACATAAATGGCCTGTATCAGACTTCAAACCAAAATTAAATTTCCTGATTAGATTCATCACGAGTTATATCTTTTAATTCTGCCAAATTTCTTACGTTTCATGTCGTCCCATCGGGGGAAAGGACACTTTAGGTCAGTGTGTTGATCACTCATGATTTTGACCAGGACGACCAAGCGAGACGATTTTTTGTTTGTTTCACGAAGAGTGTCTGTCGACAAGTACGTATGCCTCGTTAAAAGGCAAAAATATGTGGAGAAAAGAATTCCAAATAAACGGTCGATGTCTTTTTCTTCTATTCCCAACCTGCGTCAAGATTTACAATTTTCAGAAAAGTTGGCAGAAGAAAGAACTCGGAAATAAATTATCATTCCCGGTGAAGAATAAGACGGACAATCCTGCGCGCGCTTTATTTTGTCGCGCACCTTCTTTAATTTTGCTTAATTTCCGCAAAAAAGGAAGAAGCAGATACATAAATTTCGTTAATAGATAGAATTAATAATTAATTTTGTTTGTAGAGTACGAAGCAACAGTTTTGCCGGCGAGCCAAGTACTTCGTATCGTTAACTGTTCATTAAGACTAAAATTTAATATTTTACTTCGCTTCGTCTTTTAAAGTCAACTAACGTGATCGCGTTTTTAATCGGTCTCGTCCTTTCTTCTCCAGTTCGTTACTCTTGAGGGTGCGTTTTCCCTTCTGTATTCTCATTCTCATAATTACTGTATTAGGGCGTTAAATTTCACATTAATCAAAAAATCAATTAAATTTCCACCTGTTTTCCTTGGAAGACGTGTCTTCGCCGACTTTCCTTCGGCCCTTTTTCTTCAATGAATTCGCAAATGGTATACGGAGTTCAGAGTTTTCGCGCGCGAAAAGAGCGTCTTCTCAGTAGCATTTGGTGAAGTATTGCGGAGCGATAAATTTTTTCGCCCGGATTTCGGTGACCATCGACCATTCCCCGAGGTACCACTTATCTCCCATAATACAATTAAGAACTACTTATTTTCCGGACAGGTCTTTTCCTCGTACCTGTTTTTTTCCTTTTGCTTCGACGCTCGCTCTCTTTATATTTATTTTTTCGCGGATTCTTGAGTAACACGAGTATATGCGAAGTCGGATTTAGGTGAAATGGTCCCCGGAGACAAGTATCAAGAAACGCCCCTTTCCAGAAAGAATGCAGTCCGGTTTTTCGAATAAATTCACTATTTTGTTTTCTTCCTTTCTCTATTTTGTCTCCTTTGATTCCTTATAAGTGAATCCGATTCTGAACGGACACAGTGGAAAAGTACAAAGAACGGTCAAACTTGACCAGATCTGATTACATTTGATCCGTCTAACAACGTGACGAAAGAGAAATAGATGATTGAAGAAATCTTTGGAAAATTGGAGGAACGACGTTAAGCTAAAGGGAACAAAAAAAAATACAGGAAAAGAAACAAGGAGATCAAGAAACTATGCTGGGGGCAGAGGAGGACTGGTGGAGCGGAAAATCCCGAGAGATAGAGGAATGTCAGGAGAAACATAACGCATACAACGTGCATAAGAAAGTAAAAGAACCCAGAAACATCGCAAAGCCGCATCTGCTATCCTGCGGGATAAACAGAATAACATCATCACTGAGGCTAAAAATAAACTCGATCGATGGACGGAATACATCCCGGAACTGTTCTCCGAGGACTGAAAGAGACATGATATAGAAAGAATATCAGCCAAGAACGAACCGGAAATCACTAAGAGTGAAGTAATCCATGCCATTGGAACACTGAAAAATGGGAAAGCTCCAGGCCCTGACCAAGTTCTTACAGGAAGTCTTAAAATAATAGCAAAAAACGACTCCGAGGGAGTGGAACTATTAACGAATCTTCTAAACGAAATACATGTAATATTATAAGCGAGGAAAAATGCCGCAAGACTGGCTCAAATCCGTTTTCATAATACTCCCAAAAAAAGAAAAAAACAGAGACATGTGAGGAATACCGTATTCTACGCCCGATAAGCCTGATGTCAAATGTACTAAAAACCCTCTTAAGAATCATTCATACTCGCATTTATCGTAAATGTGACGCACAGATAAGTGAAACACAATTTGGCTTCAGAAGTGGAACAGACACCTGAGGCCCTTCATGTTATGAATGTTCTCACGAAAGATGCAGAGAAACGTAAACGTCTATGCACGGTTTATTGATTACAGAAAAGTCTTTGATATGTGATCTGGAATCATGAAATGTACCTCTGGCGTCAAAAAATCATTTTTCACTTTCTTGAGAATTCTTATAGAAAGGGGAAAAAACACGCTCTTTCGAATAAAACAAATCGCAGCTTTCTATATCTTCATTAGTTTTCCCACAAATTGCATTTAAAAATTATTATGTCAAAAGTTTAAAAACACCTGTTTACACGACGTCGTGTGAAACGGGCCTACGGGAATGACTGAGAACAAGAATTCGAAGCGCGGTTGTCATAGCAACGCGTAAACGCCCCACCACAGACGTACACGCTATGTACATCTTTGCGTATTACTACCACCATCCCATCTTTACACTCGTTTATTTCGAAAACCCGTTTTCGCATGAGAGGCACATTTCATGATTCCAGATCACATATGGTAAAACATGAAAAACTGATCAAAATCCGGTACAGTGAGAACACACTGGAGGAGATAATTTATCAAAGATGTATTGGTGGGTCACTTTGGTGTGTCCTAGAAGAATGTGGTTGACGCTAATTTCAAGTTGGCGATTTATGTTGTATAGGGTTTCAATGAAGGGGGTCCAATTGGTTACATCCTTTTTGAGCGTTTTGAGCTCGCCGGACCGTTGATTCCACATTGTTTTCCGTGTATCCAACAAAAGTTGCTGACATTTAGCGATGTCACGCAATTTTTAACCAAAAGATCTGGCAACTCACAAAAATTCAAGAAACCGACTGGAACTGATTAAAGCTGTAAGACCAAGGAAAGTGTGAACCGAACATGGCCATGGGAACTAAAAAAGACTATATCAGAGGAACACGCTGAAATGATCAAATTTCTCCAAAACTAGCCGAATTTTAGCAAAATTATCGTTCTCTCTCTCTCAAAAAAAAAAAAAAAAAAAAAAAACAAAAAAAAAAAACAAAAAAAAAAAAAAACTAAATAAATAAATAGACAAATGATCTATTAGGATAAAAATAAAATATAATTAGGTATAATCTAGCGTGCCCGTGATTAAAATGACAAAACTGAATCAACGTTAACTAAATCATTAAATCTAACCAACAAAACTGAATTCAGCAAAATGACCTGCTTTTCTATTTTACTCTCAACCCGAGCCCTGGAATCCGTCCTTTCAAGCATTACTTCAGAGACGCCAGGGAGGCTGTTAGAGCTGTCTTAGCCCTCTTCTCGTCTTGCCGAAAAATCGGCCTAGGTTGAAATGTAGCGAGTGGCTACGTGGGTTCGAACCCGGGACCTCCAAATTCCGAGACCAGCGCGCTATCCACTCGGCCAACCAGACCTCTTTAGCAAAATTACACTGACTAAATTCCAATGCATTGAACTAGAGTAAATCAAGAACAATGAAATATAAGAACAAAACTGACCAGGCATTTTACCAAAACAACCAGAACAAGTCAATCTGGTCAGGTTTTAGGAATCTAAACAAAATTACCAAAAGATAACCAAACTCAGTCCGAAACAAACATGACCTGTGAAATCCAAAAGAGACAAAACCGACAAAATTGGCCCAAATTTGATGTAAGACTAACCCAAGAAATAAGTTTTTAAATTTTAATTTCAAATAAGGTGAGAAAATTTCATCCCCACTCATAATATGACGTTTGAAAAATATTGAAGTTGAGGAGTGAAGATTCGTTACTATACATATATTTTGGTGTGGGAGAGCTAATCCTCGCTCGCTCAGTAACCCAGGGCTCACTGCACCTTACGTTGTACTCTGTAGTTGAGTCCCAACCGAAAAATGCGTTCATTCACGGGCGGAGTGGCCCGCCGGACAACCAGAAAAATTTCCAGTGGCCTGGCACAAAAACTAACGTAGCCTTATGATTGGAGAATTGATTTAAGATTTTTAAGCTTCTTGAATGCTCTTTTTAAACTTTTCAAGACGTCTTTAAGGCTATTGCTAAGTTTCAGATTTAAAAAAAAAATCTTCAAGACATGTTTAAGACTCTTTACAGATCTTACGGACTCAGTCAACTTCGAGCTTCGAGATTTTTCAAAGGTTATTCAGATTTGTTGATACTCGTATTTTCAATACTTCTTCCAGAATTGCTGAGATATTTTTTCGTAACTATGTTACCTGTATTAGAGGCTCTTGGATTCACTTCAGCCTTTTTGACATCCTTCTGGATAGGTTTAGAACTTATTGAGACTCTTTTAAAATTTTCTAAATCTTGTTTATAACTTTTCAAGACTTCTGAACATGTTTTTATCATTTCTAAGGATCTTTGAGATTCGTTTCAAGACTATTCTCAACATCATTGGGACTCATTGATACTTTTTCTTACTTATTCAAGATTCTTTGGAAATCACCCAGACGAGTTTAAGGTTCTTTAAGACTTATTGGATTTTTTCCAATCCTGCTTTAGATTTTTCAAGCGTTCTTTAGGACTTTTACAAACATTATTGAAACTTTTTGAGACTGTCCTATGCTTCATCGAGGTTTCCAAACTCTTCTAGCCTAGTTGAATGCTCATAGAGGCCGGTTCAATATTTCTGAGAAAACTTGTTTGTTTTAGTGTCTAGTCGAGTCTTAAGAAGTCTTAAATAAGTTTTTAAGAATCTCGGAAAAGTCTAAAAGAATCTGGAAACGTATCTGCGTAGAGTGTAAAATAATAATATGAAAAAGTCCATAGAAGCTGTAGAAATTACTGGGACAAATATGGATGAGTATTGAAAACTAAATACGCCTGATAAAATGAAAAAAAACAATGTATGAGGATATATCTCCCCCCCCCCCCGAACCAGGAAAAATGTTTAAAATAGCCATTTTACAATTTATTTCAGTGAGTCTCAAAGGATTCTGTACAAGTCTGGAAGAATCTGAAAAGCCGTAGAACGTAGGGTGTAAATCTTAAATCCGAAGAAGTTTTAGAGATAGCCTCGAACAATTCGGGAAAGGCCTTGGAGAGTAAAATTGTCTAAAAAAATTTCAAGCAAGTGTGGAAGATATATTTCCCTCTTCTTCGAAAAAAGTTGAATATACTCATTTTATTGTTCATCTTAACGAGTCTTAAAAGGTCTTATAAAAGTCTGGAGGATCTAAAAAGAGTCTTTACAGAGTCTGAAATAATATCTTGAACAAGAATGAAAAAGTCTTCAAAGAATTCTAAACGAGTTTTGAGATGTAAAATACGTCTGAAAGAATTTTAAAATACTATGAGGATATATCTCCTGATCCTTCCTCTCCTAGCCGGGTAGAAACATTACAAAATACCCATTTTATTGCTCATTGTAACTAGTCTTGAAGGATCTCGTAAAAGTCTGGCGTTTTCGATATGAGACTTTGGACGCGGAGAAATGAATTTTCTTATAATTTCATGTTTGTGTTCTTTATGGATGAGCGGAGAATCGAAAGCCATGCTTAGTATGTTCTCATAAAATGGAAGATCCGATAACATTATCAAATCGAGCTCAAATTTTCAGGATATTGTGTACCTGACCATCAAGTGGAATGGTATCTAATCAATTCAGCACTGCTAATTTTGTCTTCAATGAAATACTAAGTAGTAAATAGCCCTGTGCAGTAGTGTAAACACAAAAATTTTGAAGGGAACGGGGGTACCTTACAATTTTATAAGTTAAAAATGAACCTCATATGTTTCAGAGTATATAGTTGCGGGCGGAGTGATTTTTGTTTCAACGATGTGAGCCGTTAAAATTAGCCACTTTCAATTTTTTTCTCACCTCGGAGGGAAAGGGGGATTTATCCCTATGCTTCTTTAATACCATTTCGGATGTATTTTACTCGGCAAGAATCTACCAGAAGGAACTTTTTCGGATTTGTTTAAGATTATTATATCGGACTGTATAAATACTCTTTTAAGACTCTTCCAAAAGTTGTTCTCTCAAAAATGTCAAGTATTTATGCTGAGTTATTTCGTCAACTGTAATTACTTTCCAGAAAAAATTGAAAATTGTATACATAAAGAATACTGTAGCTTAAACTCTTTTTTGGAGGAGGGGGAGGGTAAAGAAAGGAAAAAATGAGATAAAATGAGATAAATGACAATCATGTGGAAAGATGTTATTTTTTCAACTTTCTCCCACGGAGAGGGAGTGAGAGGGGGTATTGGTCTGCAGTTATTAAGGTGGTGTCCTGCACAACTGATTTTCCCGGTAGCTTGTCTAGTCTCACTTCGTCCCTGGCCGGGGGCGGCAACTTCTGTGTAGCGTATGTAGCAGATGCTACACATGGGAAGATTTTGCTACACATGAGATTTTCAAACTTGTTTTCTCCAATAAATAACTTTTTTTTTTTGTTATGCTACACATGGGAAAAATCCACGTTGCCACCTCTGGTCTCTGCATTCATGTTTCATGGAGGGGCTAGGGAATATTAAGTAGGTGTTCTGGGCATCCTAATATATATATACAATGATTAGGTTCAAACAATGTTGAACTTCATAAATTGCTAAAATCGGCCAGCTATGACAGTGCTTGGAAACCGAAAAGCGTAGACTAAAGTCATACAAATTATGGCGACGTTATTTTGTCGCCAAACGGAACCTGTCAACCTGTCGTAGGGCCAGGCCTAAAACATTTCGAGAAAAACGTTCTTTCTTTCCACCCTAGTCCATTGCCCTTCTTCTGGCCCCTCGATTAATGCGACTCCGATATAGCCCTTCTGCAGTGGGAAAATTTCTAAGATTCGAAACAAGACGTGCAGAATGATCACTTGCCACCGCGTGTATAATTAAAGAGAAAAAGTAAACGCGCGTCAAGTGTCAATCGTGGAATGAACACTTGACAGAGTAATTCACGATGATCGATGAGCACGGATGGCGGTACAAGGCTACGAGTACGATGAAAAAACCGAGTGATAATTGCATTCAAAAAGTTGTTATGAGCTGTCTAATTTACTTTTCTTCGCCTACCTTCAGTCGAGCCTGCTGGTATCAGTGTACTTGCATAAAAAACCTGCGTCTTTTGTTCATTTTTACGCCGATGTATTTCAATTATTGGTTTTGCCAAAAAAAAAAAACATTCCTTTTTTCGCGGCCCAGCGTACCTTTAACAGTGAAAATATCGGTTCATCGTTTCCTCTCAAGTATAAACAGCAAAATTTGGCAGCTCGATTCACCGAAAGACGATTAAACCAAACTGCATAATACGAAATTCTGCCTAATCCTGTGCTCGAAATTTACGTGATATTGGTTCACACGAGTGAAGTGTTGCTAAAATCGAACCGTCGAATGCTGAATGAAAATTGCTCCAGGGATTTCAGTTTAGATTTATAGTTTGTCAAAATGTGCCGAGGGAGGTATTTTGGTCCTGACGAAAATCGAAATAATTTTGCTCGTGTGTTTCAAGCTAACGTCCGAAGCTTTATATCGTAAGTACGAGCTATAGCTCTGAACGATCTCAGTTAAATCATTTATATTCGTCATTCTTAAACTGGGTGCCCTGTGTGAAAAAACTTGGGTGGGTTTTTCAAACTAGCGCTATGCGCATATTTTTCGTTTTATTCATTCTCCCCAGTAGAAGGTGTGTCAGTGCATACCGCACTATTTCTTCTGAGGCATGTTAGCGTGTATACCTCCGATCGAACTCAAGGTCGGCGAGAAAGCGGAGATATACGGTGCGAAGACGAAATGGGAAGCACTTCGGGTCAAGCGAGTCATCCAACAGGACACGCTTCGGAAGTCACAGGACGCGCTCGCACATTCGACCAAGGGTGAGTGGACCCGAGCGCTGACACGCGATCTCGATGGATGGGCAAGAAGATCGCACGGAGAGCTGAACTTCCGCCTGACCCAAGTCGTGAGCGGCCACGGGTGCTTCGGCCCGAGCGCCGTGTGCACGCACTGTGATCGAGAGGCAGAAGACACACATTGGCACACCCTTCTCGAGTGTGAGGCCTGGGAGCAGGAGAGGTGCGGGACGGCCACAACAGCGATCGATCTCGGCGGAAGAAGCGATGAAGACGACGGCGTAATTAGCGGTCTCGCGCCGGACACCTTGGTTCCGGAGATGATGAGGAACCGAAGCAGTTTGAATCGGGTGTCCGCCTTTGTCTCAGCCATCATGAAGAGGAAGATGCAGAAGCAGTGGTCGAGGCAGAGGACCGACGACGAACCAAGATCGGCCCACACAATCGAACAGGACAGCTCTGTACCGTCTTAGGAGAGCTTCTGCAGCTGCACTGCGGACTCCCCGGCAGGGCTCCCTAGGAGGCACCACCTGCCTGTGACGACACACGGACCAAGACGAGGAGGTGAGGGGTGAGTGAAGAGGAAGTGCGTCCGGCTGTGAGGGACCTGAATTTCAGGCGAGTCCTCGGGGCCCTCGGTCAGTAGGGAACCCCATGGTGGCCCTTGCAGGACGCGCGCACCGGAAACGACACGGCGAAATGGAGGCTCGGGCCCGGCCTCAATGCGTCCTCGACAGGGTATTTCCACCGGGGATGCGGTTTTATAGGGACCATTTTGGCATGCGTGCATCGCCATACGTCCCACCACACCAGAGGTAAACCAAGAGCAAGGTGGAGGGACGAAATCGACAAATTTTTGCGGAATAATCACTTCCGGAAAATCGCTGTATCCCAGTGGCGTATTCGGGGGGAGGGGGTGTCAGACCCCCATGGCCAAAAAAAGCTCTAAAAATATCAAAAATATGTTCATTTACTTCTTTTTTTTTTTCTAAATTATTATTATTATTAGGAATAGCCTCAAAATTGAAAGTCAAACCCTCTCCATGGCCAAAAAAAGCTATAAAAATCAAAAATATGCTCATTTAACTTTTTATTTTTTTATTGTTAGGGATACCCTTAAAATTAAAAGTCAAACCCCTCCATGATTTCATTCTAGATACGCTACTGCTTTAGACCAAAAAGAGTGGGAGAGAGTGAGGCAGACCTCTGCCTTCTATGGGCCGAGGGTACACTCGGCAACCTACTGAAGGTATACTTAAGGAGTGTAATGGACACGTTGTGTAACTCGCACAATAAGGGTTGATTTATCTATTGTAACGTCCGAACGTGTTCTATACCTATTTTCATTTTTTTTTCATCTAGCCCGGCAGTGTCGTGCTTTCTCAAAACACGCGAGCGGTCGGGCGACGAACATTTTGCTCACGGGTACAATTTTAATATTTTTTATTCTGCTGACTACTTTCAGAATGAGTTGTTAGATTGTTTCTCGGCATTTTCTGATATTTTTATAAAGAAGTTTCCCCATCTATTCTCTTAAAGTCCTCTAGAACATACCATATGCTCCAGTGTTCATAATAAAAAGAACTTTATATAAATAATAGAGAGAGTTCATCATTCTCAAAAAATGGTTCATTAAAAAATTCCCTGTATAAAGCTACAGGGATCATAAGAAGCCATATCTTCCGAGAATTTATTTAAAATTATGGTATGCTCTTTAAGCGAGTAATTTCAAGTTTTCAAATTATTAGAAACCCTGTAGTGCAAAATTCAAGTGTAGTAATTCCAGCTTTTGAAAGAAGTTATGAATTTTTCAATAGTAAAAATAGTAAAATATTTGAAAGCTCTTCTGAAATCTCTCCTAATGTTTGTTCCAAACTAGTAAACTCAGTCAATAATATTTCGTAGAGTTGTTATGAGAAAATGTAAAGGCACTTTCCCTTATCAAATTTTCCATTTCTCCCGTCCAATAATTTTAGTTTTTTCCGTTTAGCCTTAGACCGCGGTTTTCTCCACTCATGTAGCAACTCTTTCGCCGTTTCCAACAGCTTCCTGTTACTTCTTGCAAACAAGATGATATCGTCCATGGATCTTGAATTGCTAAAAATTCATACATTTTTATCCTACTTCCCTCCCAGTTCAGATTGCGCAGGATTTCTTCCAGAATACTGTTGAAGAGGTTCAGCAATATAGAGGATCCATTTTTCTAACCCCCTTCCCAACGAAATAAATAAACATTTTTGTACGAATATTTTGCCAGCTTTGATTTTGTGAACATACTGATGGACGAATTCATTGATATTAGGGGAGGGGGGGGGGGAATTGTAACAAAGAATCCAAAGAGCAACCTGAGAATTCTCAAATTGGCTTTTTCCTCTCACATTAAATGTTCAGCTCTTTTAAACTCCATTTTCAATTTAGTAATGCCAAGACCAAGAAGCCTTAAGTAGAGTTCCTCAAAACTTCATTTATAATTTAAGAGATTCCGTGTTAAATATTTTTTATTTTACCTAGGTACCATAGAAAACGAATAACTTTAGTGATACTAGGTAAATTTGGCATCTATAGTGATCCTAGTTAAATTTTGAATAAGTTGGAAGACATTTACAATTATTAATAAGACTGAGATAGCTTTAACAATTATTGAATAATGTTTTGAGTCATCATGATGAGTTCAAATTAGTATTTTGTGATCATATATATCAAAAAGAATCTTTTACAAGATTTTGATTATCTTAATGAGTCTTGATCAGTCATCACCGAGTCCTTACGTGTAATGTTCAGTACTTTAAACGAGCCTTCATGTGCTTCACCATATTTTTAAGATCTCTTAAAGGAGATGTTTGGTTTTTTGAACGAACCTCCTTGTGCTTCATCATGCATATTATCAAGATCTTTTAAAGAAGCTCTTCAAACACTTTATTTAATTTAAACATTTCGAGATGCTGTATCCTGAAATCCTTAAAATCTAAATTGAAAAATGTTACATGCAGTTTGAAAAAAAATAATGAGGTTTTGGGGAACACCCGCTAGAAAAGCGAAGTTTCTTTCGTACTGTAGGAGTTGCTACGTACTGAATCAGTGTTGCCAGGTGAAATTCTCAAAAAAGTAACACCACTGCCAAAATAAAGACCACGTAAATTTTTTTCGCATGTGGAACAGTGACAGATGAAAATCACAAGATCAAACGATCAATTGGAAGAAAAAGGTCCTAAAGTGATCGTTCAAAAAGTATTTTTTTGCAGGCGAACTCTGAATGGATTTGACAGTGTTCTGTTCAACATAGGCAGAAAACTTTGCAGAAAAATATTTTGGGTTTATAAAAAAGTTGCAGTAGTTGCAGTTTTATCTTCTTAGAAGACAAAAATAGGGCAATATTGAAAAAATTGGAAATATTCCGCAAAAATTGTGGAAATTGGACAAATATTCTTGAATATGCTTTAAAAAAGTATTTATACCCAAAATATGTTGGATCAAGTGAGGCTTATTCTTAAAATTATAATATGAATCACAAAAATAACATGGATATTCCCTATCTACTTCAACAGAAAAAAAGAAAAAAAATGAAAAAGCATATTTTTGGAATCCTATTTACGATTAGCATAAATATATTCAAGGGGCACTTTGGTCGGAGATCCAAAACGCATAACACATCTACGCACGATCTGCATAACAAGCTTTTTTAGTAAGGTTTCCAATGAACTAGTTTTGCCTATTGTCTTTATTGTTTATCTTTGAAATAGGAAATAACTATTTCCCGCTGGAATTATTAAAGAAGTGCCATCAAAAGTGCTACATAGATGTATAAGTGCCGCATATTTCAAAAGTGCCACATAAATATAAATGTGCCGCATGTGGCACTAAAGGGCAACACTGTAACTGAATATTATCTGACAGGAAACTCTTAATGGAGGTGTGGAGGGGAAGCAGTCTGCTTTCACATATGCCCGCACGCGCCTCTCTCTCCCTCTCCCTCCCTCTTTTGCTCTCTATCTCATTAAATGTGAGTGGAGCGTTACCACATTACTTCCGTTGCATGCTTTCGCGTTCGTTTCACTTTTTCTACTTTAACTACTCATCCTGAATCTGCGTATCGACGCTTCGCTTCAAAAAATTGTATCAAGGGAATTTCGACTTGAATCCTGTTATTTGATCATTTAAAAATTCAATAAAAATTTCTTAATAGTCAGATATGACCAGTAGCGGTAATTAAGGGCAGACATGCACGTATACTTGCTCCCTATACACTAGTGAAAAATTAAAAAAGAAATGGAATTACGAGCAGTGCGGTACCTTGAATAGATACAAAAATTATTTAACCCGCCATATGTATCGATTTACATACGCAGATTCCTCATCATACAAACCTCGATCCACATCAGTTTTGGCTTCATACCGAATTAGTTCACATTTTCAAATCTAGTAATTTATTCGCAAAGTTGCTGAAATTGTTTCTAACTACTGTATTAATTTATAGTAAAACACAAATACGAAAACGGTTCCTCATGACTGGTTTAAGTTATAAATCGCGAATAATGATGTCCGAACTTTTCAATACTGCCTTTATTATTAGAAGAATAATCGAGCTTTTTGTTATACTCGTATATACGTTTTCTAACGTATTATACGGACCGGTCGCTCTACGGCTACATAAATTTCTGTGGCTCATTCACTGCAGGAGGTTGTACTATCTGAATTCGTAATATTATGTCTTCATATATCAGTTTCATATTTAACAGACGGTGCCAGAATTTCATCTACTTCATGTGGTCAAAGACAGCGTTCGAATTCACAAAGAAAAATTTGAAATTTCCCAAGGTCTGCCATGACTGGCTTCCAACAGGTCAGTGAGGGCTCATTAGCTCTATGAAAAATTTCAAAAATGATAAACTTACCGGCGGGTTCGTCAAGATAGATATAGCCTCGCTTAAATGCTTCAAATTCAAAGTAGAGATATCTTCGATGTCTGAGGCAAACTGTACCGAACTTTGTCTGTGTTTTTCTCGATAACTAGAAGAGTCCGCATTTCCTTTGCTGAATGGACAGGCTGACATTCTTTACGTTTCATAATTTGTAGATGAGTTTCATCGGAGTAATTCTTCGTCACTGTGAACACAACAGCACGTGTAATTAGTAAATTGCAGTGAAATTTAGCCATTCTTGAATTCAGCCTGTTCGTTACTATATTCGTCCGATTATTGTTATAAAAACAGCCTCACCTCCCGCTTCAGAAATGGCGTTTGAATTTGTCGAAACAGATTCACAAATCTAACTGAGACAGCCTTCAGGACAACCGACGAGTAATTATGATTTATTCGGGTTTTCCGCAACCAATATAGTTACTTTCTACCCTTAATTAGGGCAATTTTCGCAGCGAAATTTGAGTAACTTACTGCTTTTCTGCGTATCCGCGAATCTCTAATTCTTTTTTTCAGTTTTACCGTATAATAGAGATTAATAACTTCGCGTTGGTAGTGTGCAGCGAGATTATGAAGTTTGTATAGAGAAAAGTCGAGCGAAAATTTCCAAAACTTTTGGCAGGAAGCATTATGTTAGATTATTCTTTCATATCGAAATCAAATGCCCGACAAATAAAAGTTTCTCTTCAACGTTGGCACACAAAATTTTCTGTAGAACAAGTTTTTTTTTTTGTTATCTGAATTGTTTTTTCCATTGGGAGATACTTACTAAATAATATGGGGTCTAAAAATGGTAACTCGAGTGTAATTTAACCATTATTCATTCTTCATCCCGAAAATTAACCGTTTTCTCGTGCAAGAGACGGAGATTTATTACGGTAGTCGGAAAATGGTATAATAAAGATGTTTTTAAATAAGAATTATTCGCCGTTTGCACACTAATTGTAGCGGAATTATCGAATGAGGAATATTAAAGATGAAGATTTCCTTTTTATGTTAAGAAACCCACAGCACTCTGCACCCGCTGGTCAAGAAAACTGAGGGTTGTTATTTATACCTGCAATATGGATTATATGTAGATCTGGTATGTTTAAGGGAAAAGGTGACCTTATAATGATGATGATGATGATGATGATGATGATGATGATGATGATGATATGTTGTTTCCCTCCCCCCTCACCATTCTAAAATAAGGGAAAAGGTGTGTATGACAACGTACGCAACACGCTGCTCATAGATGCTGAAAATTGTAGTAGGAAATTGGTAGAGAATGCTGTGAAAAAAGTAATAAAACTCATAAAAAATGACAATTTTTTGATTCAGAAAATTGACAGAATTTTCCACCAGGAATAATCTTCTAATGTTTCTCATTCAACAGTCATATTCCAAAAAAGCAAATCATGAACTATTGTGTTTGTGGAAAAGCGAAAAAAGTAATCCAATCCAGTTGTGCGTCATCAAGTCTTATTTTCCAGATAAACGCGAGCATTTTTGGGAAATTTTCATATCATGTAGAAACATACGAGAGGCGTTTAAAAAGTAAGGTAACAAGAGTTATTACAAAGTAACTCTTTCTTGCGGCTCGTCGTGTATAAACGAGTTCCACCCAGGTATCTTTTTAAATATGGAAACAAATGAAAATCGGAGGGCGCGAAATCAGGGGAGAGTGGATTGGGGGCGGCAAAATGTCACACTCAGACAATTTCAACAAACCAGTAGGGACACAAGATGTGTGTGGTTGTGCGTTGTTTTGCAAGAAACAAACATCTGGAGTTAACAATGCGGGTCTGTGGTCTTTAATTTTTTACTTAAGTGGTTCAGCTGGTCGCAGTATACATCTGAATTTATCGTTGTGCCATATGGGAAGAAAACAACCAAAACCAAAGAATTCCACGAGCATCCCAGAATAAGCATGCCATAATTTTGTTTTTTTCTCTGAAATCCTTATCATTAAAGTAAGGACTACTGATTATAGAATACTTTTTCAAAATTTCACTGAATTACCTACAATGGAACCCCAGGAAATAGTACCTAAAGCTTGATGAGTTATTGTGTAATTTTCAAAGTATTGATTTTTTTTTCAGAATAGTATAATTTTCTGCTACATTTTGTTAGATAACTGTTACAGAGAACACGAGACTTAGAAAATATATTTTGCGTCACTTTCTCTAAACAGATGGAAAATCATTTAAAAAAAGTCAATCTGTGTTGGTTAATATAGTTGTGAATGCCCTCCACCTTGGGACTTCGTCAACTAGAGGTTTTTCTAATTTCACCCCCCCCCCTCCTAGTTTATCAAGACAAGATCCCCCTCAAGCACTAGACTGGCTACGCCACTAACACTCATTATAACACGTATAATATAGTGCTGGATATACAGTGTTCTTCCAAATGAAAATGAAAACTTGTGTTCAGGGTCACCTACCCCTTAAGGAACAAAAAACCACATAATCAGATCGAAAGATAGCCAATAAGCTAGCTAACCCACGAATAACATAGAGAGGCTAATAGCCAGAGCGGCAAATAAACACATAGATAGATAGAAGATGGGGAAAGAAGTTGTCAGTCAGTGAGAGGAAAGGCAGTCCTACACAAAAACAAAAAAGAAGAACTACAAGGCAAGAGTCAGGATCCAGAACTAAACTTTTTCCAGTACTCTGTATCTTATTTCCAATACATATATACCTATCTTTGTGCCAGAAAATGCCGAATTGGAACCAAGATTCCTTCAGATCCCTAAATTTTTGACTGACTTTATCGAGTTCTCTGTTTATCTATCCGAGCGAGTGACTGAGTGAGTGAATCACTTAGTCACTAAGTAAGTGATTGAGTAACTGTGTGAATAACTGAATAAGTAAACAAATGACTGAGTGAGTGAATGAATCACTCACTCATTGGGTGAGTGATGGAGTGAGGAAGTGAATGAATAACTAAATTATAGAATGAGTGAATGACTAAGTGAGTTAATCACTGAGTAAGTGAGTGAGTAACTTGGTGAATCACTTAATGAGTAAGCGAGTGACTGCGTGACTAAGTGAGTCACTGAGTACGTGATTGAGTAACTGAGTTAATCGCGAAAGACTGAGTGAGTGAGTGAATGAATCACTGACTTATTGAGTGAGTGATGGAATGAGGAAGTGAATGAATAACTGCATTACAGAATGAGTGCATAACTAAGTAAGTGAGTGAATCACTGAGTCACTGAGTAAGTGAGTGAGTAACTTGGTGAATCACTAAATGAGTAAGCGAGTGGCTGCATAGGTCACTGAGTATTTGAGTAAGTGATTGAGTGAGTAAGTGAGCAATCACTGACTCATTGAGTGAGTAACGAAGTAACTGAATGAATAACTCAATAAATAAGCGAGTGACTGAGTAAATCACTGAGTCACTAAGTAAGTGATTGAGTAATTGTGTGAATAACTGAATAAGTAAGCGAGTGACTGAGGGAATCACTAAACAAGTAAGCGAATGACTGAGTGAGTGAGTGAATCACTGACTCAGTGAGTGACGGAGTGACGAAGTGAACAGATTTCGGGCTGCTCGAAGCGGTGGCGCGCTGTAGTTGTTTACCTTGTAACCTCGATCGAGAAGAATATTTCATTTACAGGCATACGAAGAAATCTCAAAATATTATGAAAACGAAAGCGTTTACGGAAAAAATGATTAGAACAAAATTTATAGTACATAAAATTTTCCTTCCATTGAGACCATTTTCATTTCAATCTGATGAATTTTTCTAAAATATGTAGGGTTTCAATAGTTCCTTTTTTTCACGTGCCTAAAATTATAGAGGGCGACTCTTTCGCGCTGGCAGTCCGAATAGTCATTGAAATTTGAAATTCAACGTTTGCTACCGACTTTCAGATTTTCGAAATGTCTTCCACATTTCAGCTTTGTTTCAACATTTCAAATAACGTTCGATACTCAGCTTGAAACCTTCTGCTTTTGACTGACTAGTCTCTAACAGGGGTCCAGGGTACTCCATTTTCAGAAACGAAATTTGACTTTCAGTTTGTTAAGGTAGAGAAGAAAAATTTGCCGACGGATACTTTTTAAAAACTAAAAAAAAAATTTGCCAATTTTGTAATCGAAATATTTTTTAATTGAAAAAGAAAATAAATACTCAAACAAACATGCATAAAAAATGAAAATTCAAATGAACAGTTTCAAAACTGGCCGACTGTCAAATTATTGAGGGAGGTGTCTAATCAACAGTCTTAAAATTTTCCGACTGCCAAATTATTGAGGGGGGGTTCAACCTCTCACACCCCCTATAGTTTCGCCACTGCCCACTTGCAAAATGACGGAATTCCCAACTGGAAAATTTTGTCTTTCTTTTATTTCTTCCGTCCAGTTTTTCTTCGATACGTTCATTTCAGGGTTAGCAGGTAAAATACATTTTACATGTAAAATAGTCGACGTAAAATAACTTTTTATATTACATTTTACATGTAGAATGTAAAATGAATCAAAATGAATCAAAAATTGAAGTTCAACTTTTCAATGAAAATTTTTAAAACTTGCACACAACTGGAGCTACAGTCAAAAATTGTTTCCTGTATCATTCAATTTCACAATTTTGATTCCTCAAATTCATTATAGGTAACTCATAAGAAAGTACAGTGTTTTATAGGAAGCGAATCACGAAAGACAAGTATAAAACAATTTTTTTTAAATTGAGCAATTCAGGCCAAAACAAATTTCAATATTTTTCGCCAAACTTCTTAAAATTTAAACTTAAAATAAAAATTTTTCAACGAACAAAAATTAACAAAAATAATTATTAATAAATCTCATAAATTCCATTAAAAAAATCAAGGTAAAACTCGTCGGACTTCACGGTATCAGCAATTTTTCTTAAACTACTCTATTTGTTTTATTTTACCGTCAACATTTAATTAATTTCATCTTTCGTCTCAATTATTTATTTCATAATTCCTTTTTAATTTTTCATTCTCGTTTATTATCATATCATCATCATCCATCAATCATCAACTATTACGTTTTTTTCTCCACATTTTACATCGATTTTATACGTAAAATGCCAACCCTGGTTCATCACCCTAGTTCGTTGTGACAAGTAGATAGTATTGCCTACGAACATGCTGGAAGGAAGGCAGATGAAGATGGAGATTCTTATTTCGAATTTATTTTCGTATCAAATGTTGGCAATCTGCAACGGATGTAGACTGGTGTGTATCTTCAGCACAGAACTGTCACTTAAAGCGTTTACTGGGAAACGGTGGGTCACTTCGGAGTGTGGAGGCCTCAGCCCCATAGTATTTTAGCAATTCATCTCAAAACATGTAAACACGCCCATGTTTAGTTTTTCTGAGGGAAGGAAGGAAGCAGAGGAAAAATAAATTTTCTAGATGATAACCCTGTTCAGACTTCGTTTATCACCGCCTTTTGATTGAATTAATCCGCAGTACATATATGAAATACTAAGTTCGATTTCAACTTTCCCGTTACAAATCATCCCCAACATGTCGCACCCTATCTCATATCATTTCGACGCGTTATTTTATTTATTTATAACTTGTTTTCCTATCTATATTATATAGATATACGTGTATGTGTGTTTATGTAAATGAACCAAGAAATGATTAGTCGTCCGCTCTATGGTTGCCTATTGATATGTAAAGAGCTCGCGAAAAGAGAAGATCAAATGGTGTAGCGCGATTTTCGTCTTCGGAGAAATTTTGTATCAGTAAGCATGAAGTGCCTATACAGAAAATAATTCATAACGGGATATTCGAACGATTTTCATCTCACATTCTGTTTGTATTTCCGTCTTCGGGTGCATTAACGGTAAAGCTCTTTCAATCCTGGTTTTCAAATTTCAATAGAATGAGCGCGCCACGAATGAAATCTTCAGTCTGCAGACTGTTCCTGATTAGTATCTGATCTACTGATGTAAAATTAAGTCCGTTAAGACGAAGCTGCGAAATTCATCGGCTAATACCGAATAAATGATTTTCGTAGTTCGCTTTCATAAACGAACTTTTCGACGATGCTTGACGATATTATGAAATATTTGCACGCCGTGCCATACATTGTTTCGAATAAACTTTTAAACCGGAATAGAAATTTCAAATCTATTTATTGTACGAAATATTCATACACCAGATAGCGCGGAGCAGTTCGCCGGCGCGTGCACAATCTCCCCGTATTAGTTTTCTGAATCATTTTCATTTTAATCAGAAAAATAAACAATAGTTGTTTACTTTAAAATATAGCACCATTCGTTATATAACTAATAAACATTTCGCAGTTGTTTATTTTCATACTATCTGGTCTTAAAAGTATCTTAATTTCACACCACTGCGGACTGGATGAACGCGAAAATTGAAATATAGTACTGAAAATGACAGCAACTAATTTTCGGTTGGAGTGGGGTTAGGTTTTTCAGGGTAGGGCAGCTGTAATTAGGGAAACTGGAGGTATCTCTCTGATGACCAGGTAATACATTTGATTTGGTGCCTGCATTTAGTGGCCTTTGATGTGGTTGAGAAGACATTCAAATATCTCTACTATGTGCTCTCTCTCTACAAGACCATTTCGACACAGATTTGACGAGTAGAATCAGCGTTATTTCGACGTGGATTTTGGATTTTCCCGACACAAAATCCACAATCGATTTGACATGTCGAACAGGGTCGTACCCAGAATTTAAGTAAGGGGGTGTTTCGCGACTTACATTAATTTTTTTCTCGGTGGAAGATTACAAATACCACAAATGTATCCAATTGCCCACATGTACGTATATGTTACGCGTTATTCGTGAAGTTGCTGTGTATTTCATGAATTAAGCAGGCATTTTTCTGCCGATTTTGTGAAATTACGCAGACCATTTAGTACAGGAAATATTAGTAGTATAATTATGAGGGTTGAGACAGTAAAAATTGCTACACAAAATTTATATGGCTGGAGATTTTTGGAGCTGGCACTCTGAATAGGGGAAAAAACCAACTCCCCCGACCCTGTGCATCTCGAATTATGGTGGGGAAAGACCCTACATTTAGGTTTTTATCTTTTTTCTTAGAAAGGACACATGTAATCTGAAAATATCATCTGATACGAAGTATTCGACTCTTTAAAACGTGATTTTAAGATAGAAGCTAAGAAAAACCATCAAGGATACTCACTTGCTTTAGTTCTATTAATTCAACACATGTGTCATAATCTAGAGGCAAGGATAATAACTGACAGTATAGGAGAATACCCTAAGGTGAAGCAATAAGGAGTCAAGGAAGGGGATCCATTATCACTTATGATATTTAGTATTGCGCTGAAAAAAAATATTCAGGAAATTGTAATGGGAAGACAAAGTAATACTAATTAATGGGGAATACTTGAGCAATCTAAGGTTCACAGATGATGTAGCACTAATATCCCAACGCGGGGATGAATTCAAGCTAATGCTAAAGGAATTGTACAGCGCAAGTCTACAATATGGAGGATTAAAAATAAACACGATTAAAACAGAAATCCTCAGCAACAGCAAAACACCACCCAAAATCGAAATTGAAAATTAAATAACGGAACAAGTTCATGAATAATAACTATTTAGGACAAATAAATAAATAAATACAGCCTTGAAACAGATGTTTCGGTCCACCCACTGGGACATAGGCCTCCTTGATCAATTATTTCGATACAAGGGTTATAGTCTAATTCCCCTTGGTGACAAGCCATTACTGGGGAATGGTCATGAAAGAGTTTTCCTGCTCTGTAAGGGACATGCAATCTGCATGGCACACCAGACTAGTCAGGTGTTAGTAGTCTATAGGTGTGGCTAACTCAATAGTATTCTTTTTGAATTCCGGCGGAACAATTATATTGATTTCCCCCTCTTGCTACAATTGGTGTGGCTTGGTCAGATGTTAAAGTGATTCATATATTCTTAAATTTTATTATTTTCTTATCATATTTTAATCTTAAAATTTCGCCTTTACTGGGATTCAAACCCGCGTTCCGTGGTTTAGGAGGCAGCATTCGAATCCACTCGGCCACCAAGCCACCATTTAGGACAAAGTGTATCATTAAAAGAACAATTTCAAAAAGAAATAAAAAGAAGAAAGGCAATGGGATGGACAAAAATTTTGTAGTCTAAAACATGTTATGAAGAGACTGTACAAACTATGCTCCAAAAGAGCAAGAATTTAATAGTTGTATTTTACCCACTCGGACTTATGGATCACAGACTTGGATCCTAACAAAAAAAGAAGAAAAGGAACTAGCAGTAACTCAAAACTCCATGGAAAGGTCGATATTGGGAATTAAATTGAATAATAGAAAAAACATCTCAGAAATTGGGGAGGTACGTATTACAAGATTAAGGAATGAGAGATGGTCCTACAAAATTATTTTTCGGTATCATAAATACAAAGAAATGAAAAAGCGGACGCCCAAGTAAAAAATAGGGAAATTACTACTAGAATTTTCTGAAGAACACATTATGGCATCAAATAGCTCATATACGGTCAGAACGGCAAAGGTTGAGGGAAGGCCTATGTCCTGTCTCGGCTCAACTGGTTGAAACTGTTAACAACGATAAGATACACGACTCATAATTTACTTCACAACTTTACGTGACTGATCATTAATTATACACTTTTTGATCGTTTGTATTAATTATGTTTTACAGGCGAATTACAAAATTCCGCAAACTGAGCTTACCTAGTTTTTATACTCGGTACCCTGTAATATCAGTTACCGAGTACCACCTGGTACTAGGTACAGTGTATTACCGGGTTACCGGGTAGTACCCGGTAACTAGGCAAGATGACAGGTTACTGGGTTTACCTGGTAGAAAGAAAACGTTCCACAATTTCCTACCGTGTGAAAATATGAAGCGGGGGGGGGGGGGTTAAAAAGTTTTCAGGGGGAGGGGTAAACATATTTTCGAGGTGGGAAAATTTTATGGGGGAGACTTTTTTGGGAGTAGAAAAAATTTTAAGGGGAGGTAAAAAATTTTTTGGGGGGAGGGGAGACCAAAATATTTTGAAGGGGTGAAAAATTTTAGGGGTAAAAATTTTTAGGGGCAAAAATTTTATGGGGGATGAAAATTTTGGGGTAGACATTTTTTTAACGTGTGCGTGTGGTTTGTTGGAAACTATAGTAACCCTAAGTGTGAACTGATTATCACCATTCAGCGAAAATATCATCGCGAATTTAAGCTGCAGAGGCATGACAAAAGTGCCCAATCGCAATAGGATTTTAAAATAGGTAATTTCCGCAAAACGCAAAACTGGTGCAGCGACAAAAAAAAATCGCCTGGTCGGCGGCGATCAGTACGCACAGCGAGCAATGTGAAACAAGTGAAACCAGCTGTCATGTGTAGTCCGACACACTCCACCTGTAAATAGTCTCTCGCCCTGTTTCTAGAGACCTTCAAGGTCATCAGATGCAATTCGGCGTAGAGTAATACGCGTGATGCGCAGGGCGAGAGACTGTTTATGGGTGGAGTGTGTCGGACTACACATAACAGCTAGTTCCACTTGTTTCACGATGCTTGCTGTGCCTACTGACTGCCGCCAACCAGGCGATTTTTTTTTTGTCGCTGCACCAGTTTTGCGGAAATTACTCACCTATCTTAAAATCCTATTGCGATCGAGCACTTTTGTCGTTCCTCTGCAGTTTAAACTCGCGACGATATTTTCACTGTATGGTGCTAATGGATTCACACTTCAATGGTCCCGTACACAACTGGTCTGCGCGACAAAACTTTCCCCCCCCCCCCCCAGGAGAGCGCCGTGGTGGCTCGCTACCCTTCTCAGGGGGTGCTACAGCATTTCAGGATAAGTTTTGTACACTGAGAAAATACATATAGCCATAAGTGGCTAAAAGTTCACATGTATTGCAAAAACGGCGTTTCTATATATCTTTTGAACTCAGTGGCACAGCCAGATTTTTCCGGGGGGGGGGGGAGGGCAAAGTAAGATGTTCAAGGGAGAAAAAGTCGAAAATTGAGGTATTTAAAAAAAATTGCTGATATTAGACCACTATTTTATAAAAATGAAGGTAAAATTACTGCTTACGAGCGAACATTTTTCGATAAAACGCGTTTTAAAGGCGAAAATTTGCTCTTTTTTGCAATTTTACATTCAATTTCAGGTACCTTTGGGAAGGCATTCGTCCCCTTTTGCCCCCCAGGCTATTCCACTGTTTGAACTTCGAATCATATGTTCTCAAAAAACAGATTTTGTGGACTGGTCATAAGCGCCGACTTATGGATTTTTTTTTTTTTGGGGGGGGGAGCAGAATCAAAGTTATCACAGCTCTTAGGAGCGGTCAAAAATCCCTCTCTTTGAAAATTCGAATAGTTGTCTTCCAGCTATTTTGATGGCAAAATTATACCCTTCTCATTATTTCTTATCATACTTTACTTTCTTTTTTATTAAATTAAAAAATTGATGATAAAATTTGTTGTACTTTTTCCATTTTTGCCAAGTTGGCGCCTATGGGGTTGGTTCTGTTACATTTAACAGCGTCCAAATGTCCATGCACCAACCGTTTTGTAGATACAGAGTTGAAAAGTAAGCAACTCTCATAGTGTGTATCACAGCTGGTCTTAGTGGGTATCCCCCTTCACCTCTTCAAGTGTAGTCATCACCATACATCCGCAACACTTGTGCTGCTTTCGTTTCAGCTCTACTGTTCCTAGCGTCGTTGTTATGTTGTTCAACTATTGAGCGCTCCTAGTGTGTGGCGCTATTACAATAACTGAAAAATGGCTCGTAATTATCTGAATATTTTAAACATTTTTGATATCTGTGTTATGAACTACAGTCGAACCTCTGTGGGGACCAAAACTTTCCTTCCACTTACGCGGTTTTTCACTTACATAAGTTCCACGTAGACAGGTAAGAAAAAAAAAGTTCACTAATGCAGGTTTATTCGGGAAAAATGTTTTACTTACAAGAAATGTAGTCTATGTACAAATAAATTCAGCTGTGGGCCAATATTATTTCTTTCACTTACAGAGGTTACACGTAGCCTACATTCCACTCATAGAGGCAAATCAATGTAAAATGATTATTTCTTTCACTTACAGAGGTTAGACGTAGCTTACATTCCACTTGTAGAGGCAAATCAATGTAAAA
This sequence comes from Acanthococcus lagerstroemiae, assembly GCA_031841125.1. Lineage (NCBI taxonomy): Eukaryota > Metazoa > Arthropoda > Insecta > Hemiptera > Eriococcidae > Acanthococcus > Acanthococcus lagerstroemiae. The sequence goes on from CM063107.1 coordinate 21,575,149, forward strand.
TGTATTCTATGTACTTCCTTCAAAATGTATTCCACTTATATAGGTTTTCTCTTCCACATAAAGAGGTAAATTTACATACAGCTGAATAGGCCAAGTTAAGAGGACAGCACGTCTGTGCCACTAACCCAGGTTTTCCACTTATACAGGTGCTACTTACGAAGGTTCGACTGTAATTTCCTTTTTCCTGGCAAATATTCAGGGAGTGCTGCAGCATCATAGCTCTACCACAAGCCGCCACTGGAAGAGCGATTTGAAAATTATAAATAGATGGCATACTTTTGGAAGCATGTTGCATTTTTTTCCGTTCGCGAACGATTCATTATTATCGTTTCCTGATTCTTTCAAATTCATGCGTTCTTTATGGCCCACCCTGTATGTATGCTTTGTATTTTCCATCAGGTCCCCACCTAGCTTGGCTTCACGTGTGTAACGCTGTTTGATGGGGACGATAATTTAAATAAATAAATAAAAGGGTATTCTTATATGACAAAATACCCGATTCTCTAACCATATTGCAATCTCAAATTCGGACTTATTTTCCGCCCCACCCTACCATGTATAAGGAAATATTAAACTTGAAAATAAGTGTCGCTGCCTTTCTTTTGTCCTGAAACGTCGAGAACAGTTGATCCCCGCACTCCCGACACTTGGGACAAGATCAATAGCTAATTTCAAAAAATCAGCTGAAAACAAAGCCAACAAAGCAGAATGTACCTGTTGAATTGGTACACCAATCTGATTTCGAAACTGGGAGGAATTTTGCCTTTTCGAAAGAGAATTCCTCGTTAACTAGATGAAAGGTACACAAATCGTGATTAGTTGGTTTTGCTCGGCCAAAATATTCTTATATCGCATATTCGTACACACCTACTAAACTAGCTAGTATGGCCTGTGGCTGATTGCTTCGGTACAACGGATCAATAATTCGTGTGTGTTCCAGCAGCAAATAATATGTACTCGTAACTCGCCGTATAGTTTTGCTCCTCGTTTTTGAGCGAGTCTACTCGATCTTTCTGTTTTAATGAACGGTATCTCGTATATCTTGTGTGCAGCATCCCCCAGTCTGCACATTATTCGCAAACGAGCTTCGATTCGGTTAAAATACCACGTCTGTGATTGTTGCGAGTGTATTATGCTCTCCGAAACGTAAAATAGTCTTCCCCAACGAATTTGAATATCGTTCTGGGGGATTAATTCCAGAAAACGATCTGCTTATATATTTTTTTTTCGGGCAAATGTAAAACGTAGAAAGTTTCTTCTTTCTCGTTTTTGTTTCCCTGTATAGCTATATAGTGCTTCGGTTAAATTTTTATGCGATAATACACCATCTCCGAGGTTTTTATGCCTGTTTGGGTTCAATTCGAAGGGAGAGTTTTTATTCGTCCGAATTTTATATGTCTACTCTTTGGCCTTTTCATTCCGAAGCGGATTTTAACAGACGCTGTTATTTTCCGCTGTTTTGCCATTCGATTCCTATATACATCGTGCATGCAGACGTTATCGTTGTCGTTCGATTTTATAACTCGCGAAACGGAAATCTTTTAATTTTGTTGTTCATTCGCGGAATAAACTGTCACTTTTACGAGCACATCCAATTGAACATTGAATTGTCACGCGAGGTCTCAATCTGACGTGCTGCCGATCAGCCTGATAATTTTCCGAATAAAATTTCCACGCGTATTGTTTTTGCCCGTCCTTAGACTTTTAGCGTGCCACAACAGCAGGTTACAATTTTTCACGCTTCGGAGTAGTTTTCTCGGCTCCTTGATCCGTAGAATGCTTCGTTATTTAGTTTTTCGAACGTAATGCGACGTTAGTGTCATCGTCTGCTTTGTGCCTTCATGTGGTCCGCCATTAATCAAGATGAAGCCGAGTCCACTGCTGGTCCGCGTGATCTTTCATTTTTCCTCTTTATGAACAGTTTTTAGCAGCTCGTGTGGATACAAAAAGAAACACCCATAATACAAGTTTTAGACTCCAACCAATGACGAGGTCATCACATATTTTCAGAGCATACGCATTTATACCAGGTAATCCTTCATCTGACTTGACTTTCATACATCGTACTTTAAAATGGGGTACTTTGAACAATGGGGGCTACTTTGAACAGAGACATTTTTTCTTTTTAGCGCGCTCTGGTAGTGAAATTATGAACTGTTTTTCCGCATCAAATAGACAATTGATGAAAAAGTCCTTATTAGTTGTCTCGGAATATTTTAAAGAGTGCCTAAGAAAATCGAATTTTGAAAATAAATGACCTTTAAATGACCTCCCCCCAATTTGCTATGAATGCGCTTAATACAAATACATACAATATTCGTACCATCTTAGAGGAAGAATTAAGTTGGATATACTACGATAATTTTTATCCAATTTCAAAATTAATGATCTAGTAAAGTGTATCTACCTAAGAAATCCAATCCTCTTTTTAATAGGAGATGCACTCAGGAGATACTGTTCCTATTTGTAATTTCTAGATGATTCTTGATAGATTTTCATGAGCTTCCTAAGCAGAGCCCTCGAAGGGAATAATTTAGGTGTTTTCGTCGTTCAATTCTCATATATAACAGAGAAAGAGGGTCCAAAAAAGTCCCACAATCTAGGTAACTTTGAACACATCCCTTACACTGAACTGTACACACGCTGTACACACGCTGTACACGTTCACAAGCAAGTTGTAAGATGTTTCAACATTAATAGAGGAAACTAGACTGAGAACCTTGGCTTGAACACATTTTCACTTAAGAAAATTTTAGAGATGAGTGACACTCCCATACCCATCCAACATCGTTATGGTCAACAGGAACTAACTCAGTGATCTAGAATAAAATTCAGCTTCATTTTAATAACTGGCAGTCGCTGTTAGGATATGAATTCTTTGATTTGGAATCGAATTTGAAGGAAAATAGCACACAGATGTTCCTTGTTCAAGATATGGTAGGTTTATTTGACGTGCGTCAGGCTTTTGTCGTTTTGTCTTCTTTCACGATGCATCGAAATATAATTTAAGAAAAAAATTAGGGCGGAAAAGGGGACAAACGAGAAGAGCAGAAGGCCATTGAAATTTACAACCACTATGACGCGACACGACGAATACTAAAGAAAGATTGAAAATGGGGCCATGGGAGACAAGCACGCTGAACGAATGAGCGGGCAACGTTTTTTGATTAACAGCGCAAACGGAACGGATCTTCGCTTCGGCAAAATTGCTTCATTATACTCTCATTAAAGAGGCACAGCAGTTTTATTCAAAAAACAAAAGCGAACGCGATTTCCCAGTTTAAAGTTCCAGTTTAAACTCGTGCTTTCTCCGTTTCTCTTTTTCTGGCACACTTCGAGCTAAAAAGAGAGTAACGAAAACCTATGTACGTTGCTACAATAAAAGTTAACGTTTTTCCGTTGAAAATTCTTAACAAAAGAGAAAAAAGAATGGCTTCTTCTCAAAATGTTATTACTACGTAAAATAACCGGAGTATTTTATCGGCTTAAGTCAAATGAACCACCTTTTTCATCTCCTCTACTTTTTTTGTCGCGTCTCTTCCTACCAGCACGGTACTTGTTCGCCTTTTGTCTTTTGAGAACGATCTTTTGCAGTCATAATCATTCGCAGATGAAGAGTAATCTTTGGTTCCGTCGAGGTATTTTGAGTAGCATTTTCCGACGTATATCCATCCGTTTGTACTTTTAATTGATTCACTCGTCTATTGGAAGAAAAATTAAGAAAAAAACGAACTTAGATTGGTTGGCAGACTTGACTCGAAAATGCTGAGAGATGTCCACGACAATCAGTTGAGTTCTGAGTATCCTCGTGTTCGATGGGTTTCTTGCAGTAGATGATCATGGAATTTTTCCTGGTGTAATGTAATTCAGCTCTACTCTGACTATGAATGTGCCAGCATATCTGAATTTCAATGGAATGCCTCCTGAGGCCAATCATAAAGAATCATAACCTCCTCACCAGTCTCAAAACTATTTACTCCAATTATCTCAGAATACTTCGTTCTGCCCTTCTTGCTTCCCGGCATCTTCTTTTCTTTTTCCCCCTTTCAAGTTTATTTTCCAGACATCCCATTTTCAGTCGATTCTGTTGAGACCGTACATCTCTGTCCGTTGGTACAGATTGAACAAACATGTAAGCATCCATACGTGTCCAAATTAGGTCACATCTCACCAAAATTGATCAAATACGGAAAAAATAATCTAAATTACACAAAAACAAAAGTACAAAAGCCGATCAAGAATTGAGGAAAAGGGCCAAATTTTTTAACCAAAGTAAAATATAGAAACGGATCAAAACGCATCGTTATCGAAAACGACTAGAAATCTAACCAAAATTTTATATACAAAGCCAGAAAAAGTAGCTCTAAAATCTAACCTGAATTCTACTGGAATAGCCAAATCTTACCAAATCTTACCAGACACGCAAAATCCGACCACTAATGGCCAATATCAACGAAACCCAAAAGTGATCAAGAGCAAGGAGATAAATAAAAGTTGATCAAAGTGAATAAAATGAGACCAAAAAAACCAATTAAGCCAAATATGACTGACAATTATCAAAAAAGAACATATCTGACCAAAATGAACTGAGCTGGATCAAGAGTACATTTAACCAAACGTGTATGAAATTAATTCGACTAAAACTGACTAAAGAAAACAAAAAACCAATTGAATCAAACACGAATAAAAATAACTAAACCTAGCCCCGGATACGACTAAGAGTGACTACATCGTTTGACCAAAACTGACCAAAAAAGAGCTACAAAAAACTGTTATCAAGGTGATCGCGATTCGATCGAGACCATGCCGCCATGAGGCAGGACCGTACGGTGCCCAACTGTATCATCATTGAATTCGCAGTCAATGGCTCTAGGACTTATTTAGTATCAACTAAGCATTACATTTTCATTTGTTCATTTTTGAAATGTCAGAATTTAGTACCTTAGTTCGAATGTTTTTGAATATTATTAGATTTCTATTTGGGTTATTCATCGTTGATATTTCAGTCCCCAGGAGTTATCTCACAAGCTATTTATGATTCGGCCATTTTGTTTTTATTCGTTGAAGGCCATGATGCGGAAGATTCTGGTCCCGGGCAAGTGGTCTTGAAGGGAAGGGTTCTCGTGAGGGAGGGATGGTCATGGTGGTGGAAGCTCCTGGTTGGAGGACCAGGGGATCTTCGTGGTGGTTGAGCGAGGAGGCCGTAGGGTGGTTGAGCGAGGAAGCCGTAGGGTGATGGAGCCGCAGAAAAGGAAGGCTGTAGGGGACTAAGGCCGCCATTGGGGAGGTCGTAATGATGGGTGAAGAGGTCTTGGTGGGGGTGTGGTTCGTGAACAGAAATGAAGGCCATAGTGGTGTGGGGTGATCGAGGGACGTGGTCCTAATGGAGGGCACTCGGGGTGGAAGAGGGTGATCGGGGGAGACTAGGTGGAGGACTATGGTCATTGTGGGGGAGGAGTTTGTGGCTGAGGAGAGCTGCGACTGTTGAGGTGTGACCGTAGAGGCGGAGAGGAACCATGGTCAACGAGGGGGTCGTGGTGGAGGAGGAGGAGGAGGCTCGTGATGAAGAAAAGATGGAAGGAGGTTCATGGTGGAAGATTGAGGACCGCTGATAGAGGGGGAGCAAAAGAAGCACAAAGCAAACCTCAACTCAGGAACAAAAGTTTCCGACCAAACACTGAGGACTGTGGCGGTTGGACGAGGGGCGAAGCGAGTGACGGCGGAGGGATTGGGCCGCGAAGCCCCCTAGTTTTACCTTCATTTTTCATAAAATAGTCCTTTAATATCGGCAATTTTTAAAATATACCTCAATTTTCGACTTTTTCTACCTTTAAAATATTACTTCACCCCCCCCCCCCCCCCGTTGGGAAAATCCTGGCTACGCCAATGCGCACATTTCCGCTTTCTGCCACATGCCGGACGCGCTGCTATCGCCAAACTACATATTATTATAATATGTTTGCATTACACTTATGTGCGTTTCTTAGGTTTTTGCGGATTAGCTCGAGAACTATCGATTTTGATGAAAAATTGGTAAGAGCTAAATTTGTTCACCCTCAAATTTCCCATTGAATGCGAGTAAATCGAAATTTTTGTGAGTAAAATTTTGAAACTGATCTTACCTGAAGAAATGGCAAGTAGAATAAATTTGGTTCTTTTCACTTTTTCATAAAACTCGACCGCTTTTGAGATAAATCGCAAAACCTTGTGGTTTCTTATGCTAATAGAGGTTCTTCTCTTTGCTAATTTACTCTTAAGCCTTGGAATCCACCCTTTCGAGCACTACCTCAGAGACATCAGGGAGGCCGTTAGGTCTGTCTCAGCCCTCTTCTCATCTTGCCAAAAAACCGGTTCGGGTCGAAATGTAGCGATGTGCTACATGGGCTCGAACGCGGGACCTCCGGATTCCGAGACCAGCGCGCTATCATTCGGCCAATCAGACCCCTATGCTAATAGAGGTTGAATTATTCCAAAATGAAACACCAGCGCTATCTGTAATGATAAAAATTGTTGACCACATACGACTTTGGTGGATATATGCGCGTCAACACGGTCGTCTGGACGACATATCCATGTAACAATGCAGCGGTTGGACTATTTCCTTTTTATTAAATAACTCACCCAACAAAGTGAAGTCGATTCTTAATTTTGCACTTAAATTTGAACAGGCGAGGTGGTTACACCACCATTATCAACTAATTTGTCTGTATAGTTTTGCAGCGCTTACCTGTAAACAAAAACAGAAAATAAACATTAGAAAAAGTAAAAACTACAAACAGTAATTAAATGCTTTAATTGTAAATTGCAGAAGATAATTCATTCTCCAAAAATATGCATTGGTTTCGCGAACATGATCGGTACCAGTGTGGATGATCCTAGCTATTAGGCTATAATGCCATTGTCATTTTCAACATTACCTCCTCTTCCGGCTTACGAAATTCAGTTGGATTTTGTTTATTGTATATGCCCTTACTTGGGCCATTAAAGATATTAAAAAAAGGTTTCAAATCGAAATCATATGGATAGCCCATACGTGAAAATTACGCAGAGACTCAGTCCTTATTAGTGCACATTCACTTCGAAATTTGAGGTCCTGAAAGACCATTATAGGATTAGATCAGGACAGAGGGAATCGTCACCGAATCCGTGGTATCCGAAAGCGATCGTTCCGAGGAACTCAGTCACTCTTAATGCTCGCGTCCGAGATTAGTGAAGCCCAAATTCTGAAACTGGAACAATCCCTTGGGAGAGAGGGACTCCCTAGTGTTGGATTATAATTCAAATTTCGAGTATTTCGAATTCCCTTTTGGCGTGTCAAATACTTTTTAGACATTTTGTAATTCTTTCAACTCGGCGCGGTGGCGTGGGAAACCACCAGGCAGATTTTATCTGGTGCCTGCCACACCAAAATTCTTGTATCCAGCCATTGATGCTGAGATGATCTTGAATATTCTAAATTTTTAGGGGAGAGAGAATGCTACTCCATAATATGGTGTTATTTTTATATTATCATTCATTGCAGTCAATTATGAATTTATTTCTTACTCTTGAATTCGAACCAATATTTGAGGGAGTCTTATCGCCGTCGAGTAACTCCATTGTATTGCATTTTATTTGTTTTTTTTTATTTTCGTTTATGAATTCTATTCTACTAATTAAAATACACGTGTTCTCGATTTTCCAGCCCCGGCGCGAGGCACAGGCCACGCAGGCAACTGTATAGGGCGGCAAACGCCCGTGGCGGCAATTTCACGATGAAAAAAGAATCACGAAAATGTCAATATCCTGGGAATAAAATATGAATTCTGACTACACTGAGTGTTTCTTCATGATTCTGGATGCTGCCATTACATCAGTTGAAGAACAATTTGAACAACTCCATGATCATGAAGACATGAAGATATTTTTAGGTGTGGTAATTCGTGTCCGTACACGTAAACACAATAACAAGGCAGAAGGTTCGTGTAAGTACGTACTATATTCTACTGAAAGGCAATTCGCTAGCTGCTGTGTATAAAAGTGCAAATCCTTATCTTGATAACAGAACAGGTAGGAGTGTGCAACTGAAAATGCCGGTAGGGCTGAAAGTAATATCTAAATATAAACCAACGTCCGCCACACACTCCCCCCCAAGTGCGTTTCGCACGAAAAAATAATAATATTATAATATGGTAAACACATTAAAATGGTAAACAAGAAGAAAAATGGTAACACATATAGAAATGATACGAACTAAATTAGATTAAAATCTAGAAAGTGACTATTGTGGGTAGATACCCTTAAAATGGACTCGTCGGCTAGGTAATTTTCGTCTTACTGGTTGAGGTGGTGCGACAGTAACTGTGATCGGTGATCTTCTATCAGGTACTGCTTTTGGTTCACTCAACATGAATGCAGGTTACACTCGATCCAACGATATTTTGACAATTCTTCCTTCCATTTCAACTGTTATAGTTTTACTGTCCCGTTCAATGACTTTGTGCGGACCTGTGTAAGGTGGTTGTAGTGCGGATCTTTGAAGTTCAACTCTCACAAAAACGTGTGTGCAACTTTTGAGTGTTCCAGGCACATATACAGGGCTGGCTCCATGTCTTCGGGTTTGATCGGCATACTTTCTCAGAGCTGTGCTGAGGCGGCGAACAAATTCTGGGGCATCTTTTATTTTGTCGATACTGGAATCGTCTGAGGCGAAAAATTCGCCCGGCAGGCGCAACTCTGCGCCATATGTGAGTTGGGCTGCTGAGACGCCCTGATCTTCCCTAACTGATGACCTGAGACCTAGGAGGATGAGTGGTAGCACTTCTGTCCATCGCTCGGCTGCATATGCCATAATGGCAGCTTTTAGTGAGCGATGCCATCTCTCTACTCGACCATTCGACTGTGGGTGATAACTGGTTGTACGAATTTTCTTGGTGCCTAGGGTCTTGGCTAAGTGCTGGAACAATTCTGCTTCAAATTGTCGACCCTGATCTGTAGTTAGCCGTTCTGGGGCACCAAATCTTGCAACCCTGTGTTGCACAAAAATTTTTGCAACACTTTCAGCTGAAATGCTGTTAGTTGGGATGGCTTCTGGCCAGTGTGTGGCACGATCAACCATAGTTACGACGTACTGTTTTCCATCAGATGGTGGGAGAGGTCCAACAATATCCAGGTGTAAGTGCTGGAAGCGCCCCGATTGGGCAAAGTCTCCTAGCTCAGTTTTAGTGTGCCGAGAAATCTTCGATTTTTGACAGGCTACACAGGCCTGAGCCCATTGTTTGCAATCTCTCTTCATGTTGGGCCAGATAAAACGGTGCGAAACTTGGGTAGCTGTTGACTGTGCGCCTGCATGAGCTAACCTGTGGGTGATGTTAAAACCAATTTTTCGAAATTTACCTGACAAAAATGGACGTATCCTTGGAGTTGACACATCACAGTAGATAGGTATGTTACTATCTGCGGAGGTTAACTGCTTCAGGACCAGGCTTGTTTTCTGACTTTTTAGAAGTTCTTGTAGCTCTGGGTCATTGACCTGCTCTTTGGCCAATTCGGCATTATCGATCTCACTTGGCAAGTCTAGGCTGTTGATGCGAGATAGAAAGTCAGCTGGGATATTTTCTGTACCAGGAATGTACTTGATATTGGTGCTGAATTGTCCAATAAAATCGAGTTGGCGTACTACTCTTGGTGATGCACTCTCCGACGGATTTATGAAGGCAAATGTGAGAGGCTTATGATCAGTCATGATGGTGAAATCGCGCCCCTCCAAGTGTGTCCTGAAATGTTTGATCGATGCGAAAATCGCTAGCAATTCCCGGTCGTAGGTCGACCATTTCTGCTCTGTAGTGGACAGCTTCCGCGAGAAAAATGCCAATGGCTCCGTTTTTCCATTATTGATCTGGTGAAGTGCGCCACCTATCGCTGCGTTTGATGCATCAGTGCACAAAACAATGGAAGCTTCATCGCTGGGATGGTATAATAGAGTCGCGTTGGCCAATGCAGATTTTAATTCGGTGAATGCGCTGATTGCATCTGGGGTCCACTGTAAGATAGGTTGTGGGGCGTGAGGATCCTAGAGGGGCAATAAAATTTTGGTGATAAAGGCCGGTGGTATATGAGGTCCTTCATGGTAGAGGGAGGGAGAGCTCTAAAGGGGAGGAAAAAACCACAGTGGTTAGCGGGGGATAGTAGAGGGAGGTGAGGGCCCCGAGTGAGGAGGGGGTAATAGTGAGGAATGGGTTCCTGGTGAAGACGAAGTTCTTGGTGAGAGTAGGCGCCGGGATGGCGAATGAGCTGATGCGGAACATTTGGTCCCGGTTAGGGTCTGAAGAGAAGGTTCTCGTGAGAGAGGGATGGTCATGGTGGTGGAGCTCCTGGTTGGAGGACCCGGGGATTTCATGGTGGCCTGAGCGAGGAGGCAGTGTAGGGTGGGTGAGCGAGGAAGACGTAGGGTGATGGAGCCGACAGAAAAGGAATAGGCTTGTTAGAGAGGGTACACTAAGGCCCACCATTGGGGAGGTCGTTAATGATGGGTGTAAGAGGGCTGGGGGGTGGGTTGGGGTTCGGTAACAGATTTGGATAGGCCATTGTGGTGTGGGGGGGTGCATGGGGTCGCTGGGCCTATTTGGAGGCTCGCAGGGGTGGAAGAGGGTGTTCGGGGGACTACGTCGTGGAGGAGTGGGCCATTGTGGGGAGGAGTACGATCGTTCTTCTTGTTACTCTTGATAAGCACTTGTAGACGACGTTGAATTTCGGCTGCATGATGGATACTGCGCCGAAAAAAGTTAATCATGCCTAAAAATTTTCGTAGGCCGGCAACATCAGAAGGTTGTGGAAAATCAAGGATTGGTTTGACTCTTTCAGGATCAGGAGTAATGCCTGCTGTATTGACACGGTGGCCGAGGAAAGACACTTCTTCCTCCGCATAGTCACATTTTGATACATTAACTGTTAGCCCGGCTTGGTGGAGACGACGAAGCACTTCACGTACATGTTCAGTATGCACAGATTTGTCGGCGGACGCAATAAGTATATCGTCGATATACACGTAAACGTATTCAAGATCGCGAGTAATTCCGTCCATAAATCTTTGAAAAGTCTGCCCTGAGTTACGTAAGCCAAATGGCATAACTACATACTGAAACAATCCAAATGGTGTTATAATTGCAGTTTTTTCACGGTCACTTTCAGCAACAGGAATGTTATGATAGGCTCTCTTTATATCGAGGGTAGTAAATACTCTGGCACCAAATAGACTAGAATTGAAATCGACGATGTTAGGTATCGGGTAGCGATCAGGTTTAGTTATACTATTTACCTTGCGATAGTCACCAACAGTTCGCCACTCCTCTGGGCCTTTCTTGGGTACGACGTGAATTGGACTTGCCACGGACTTTTCGACGGTATGACATCACCAAGATCCATCAATTCTTGAATTGCTTTTTTGGCTGTTCTAAGTTTTTAGGTGGTAGCCGACGGGCTCGTGCTGCGACGGGTGGACCAGTTGTTTCGATGACATGTGTGGTTCCGTGTGTGAATTGGCACGGACGACGTGCTACCGGCTGTGATATCCCAGGGAAATCAGCTAGCAGTTTACTGAAGGCGGACCCGTTGAGAGTTGTGACACTCGTATAGTGTACAAACATTGTTTGACCACCTGATTTGAGGTTCGTTGTTTTATCGATCAAGCATTTCCCATGCAAGTCAGGTAGTAATTTGAAGTGTGCCAGGAAATCCGCACCAATTATTGGATATGTAACATCAGCTGTGATGAAACGCCATGGGAAAACACGACGAAAACCAAACTGTATGGGCAGGTACCGTTCACCATTAATGACTGTTTCGTTAACGGCGTACAGCTTAAAGTTGGAAATCCGTCTGCGTTCGTCGTTTGTTGCAGGAAGCACTGATAGGTCGGCACCGGTATCAATCAGGAATTTTAAAGATGTACCACGGTCGTAAATAAACAGGCGCCGCGACTTCTTTCCGCCAGTTGCGGCACTCACTGACGGTTGCTCTCGTTTTTTGATTTTCGCTGCAGTTTGAATGAATCAAATTTCTCACACCAGTCACGGCACTTTCTTGCTTCTTCACCAAATTTGAAATGATAGTAACATTGTGGACCATTTGGATCGTACCTCGGATGACTCCGACTTTGGTTACGCACACGTCGGCCAGGTGTTGGACTGCGGCTGTAGTGGCGGTTATGTCTGCTATGGTGGTAGTCCCGACTGCGTGAACGATGTTGTGTAGAGCCTGCAACAAATTTCGAAAATTCTTCTCGGAGCGCACTGATTTCAGCTTGCAGGGAATCGATTGTTGTCGTCGCTGTGGGTGGTGGTATAGACGCTGCGGTAATACTGATCTTGGTTTCTCGTTCCCAGGCGCGGTCGGCAGCTTGAGCTGCTTTATCGAGATCGGTCACATCGGTTAGGATTAATGTTTCCGCGACACCAGCAGGTAACTGCTTATAAAAAAGTTCACGCAACATCACTTCACCTACACCACCAGCGCCTTTGGCATGTTCCTTCAGCTCACGTAAAAATAAGCTGGGTTTTTTGTCACCTCTCTGTAGCCCATCTAAGAGTTTCTTGACCTGTGCTGAGTCGCTAGGCTCAAATTCTGCTCTAATGCGGTTCACCAAAGTTGTGTACGGGTCCCTGGAAGGTTGGTCGGTCACCAATTCATACACTCGTGATAGGATTTCACTGGGCAGAGCAGATGCGAGGATTGAGTATTTCGTTTCTTCATCTGTCAGACTATTAGCTTTAAAACGAAGTTCGACTTGACTCAGCCATACCTTGACTCCAGCTGGGTTGTTCGGATCATAATTCGGTATGGTGATATTGACCTTATTCTCTTTATCCATTATTCTAGTGGCTAGTTCAGATTTCATTCGAGTCGTGGACGACACGCCACTGCACTGAGACACTTGTAAACTCGCGAAAAAACAAAGTACGAGTAAAACATGAAAATCACTTGAAAAATTAGACCAGTCGTAGGTCACCACTGTGGTAATTCGTGTCCGTACACGTAAACACAATAACAAGGCAGAAGGTTCGTGTAAGTACGTACTATATTCTACTGAAAGGCAATTCGCTAGCTGCTGTGTATAAAAGTGCAAATCCTTATCTTGATAACAGAACAGGTAGGAGTGTGCAACTGAAAATGCCGGTAGGGCTGAAAGTAATATCTAAATATAAACCAACGTCCGCCACATTAGGTTTTTATATGACATTGGCTCATTAAGAACTTTTCCTAAGGAAAAATTACAGAAACATTGCGACGACCTACATGTAGCATTAGCTGACAATGAAGATAGTGACATTGATAGTCAGCAGTTATGCAATGAATTGTTAGCTTTGAGGAATTTAATTGAACCCAAGACCTCACCCGCAGAAGTATTACTATAAAGTGAAAAATGGTTTCCTTACACCTGATACAGCCGTTGCATTAAGGATACTTCTTACTCTAGCAGTTACTGTGGCTAGCGGTGAACGCAGTTTTTCGAAATTAAAAAGAATTAAATCATATCTCTGATCTACTATTGGGCAAGAGCGTCTTTCGGGATTTGCTCTTATAGCTATTGAGCACGAAACGGCTAAAAAAATTGTTTGAAAAAATATGGTTCATGACATCATGAGTTTGCTCCCAAAAAAAGCACGTAAAGTTCAAATTTAACTTTGTGCCATTGATTATCGTTTTTTACTTTCGAATTTAATTTTTGTACCGTTACTTTGTTTTTTTCTAGTACATATAGGTATTTGTATAAATAAGTAATTTCTTGTACTCGCCTTTTAGTGTATTAATAAATTTCACTTTACAAACACTGTATAAAAAAATTGAACCCATCATTTTCTACAAAGGGGCGGCAAAAATTGAATTTTGCCTGGGGCGCTGAAAAACCTCGCGCCGGGGCTGGGTTTTCTGTTTGAAATGTTTCTCGTAATTTCAGTGAAGTGAACTTGGAACAACTTTATCTTTTCTATTTATTTTTTCGATAGTGTATGGACGTAACACCATGCTAGTATTCGATTTATGGCACGTGGCATTTCTGGACTTTTTCAAGATTAGTATTCCCTTTGTTGGACCTAGGTCCTTTCGGATGGCTCAGGTTCGCATCACTACTTCGCTTGTGGAGTACGCTGGGAACATGAGTCATCGTGGACTCGTCCAGACCCCCGTGGAGCTTGTTAGTAGTCTGTGGTTAAACACCTATAAGTATGGTGATAGTAGGCCGAACGTTCCCTTTCGGGGTTATTATAGCTCCCTTAGTCAGCCATCTACTATCGGCAAATTTCTCACAGGTGAGATCCTTGGAAAAGGTTTATTTTTTCACAGCTCTTGTTCCGAAATTCGGTCGGGACATCTGACTTTTCGAAAAATTATGCTACAAAAAAATGAGAAACTTAGATCCACCACTGCTGGACGGCCAGACGATGACGACTCCGCTTCCGGAAAGGATACTACTCAGTAGTGATGTTAAACGGATCTCCGGATCGCGGATTTTCTCCGGATCTTCTTGCTCCGGAGCATGAAAACTCCGGATCAGAAAGATCCGGAGTTTCAGCTAGAGCTCCGGAAGTTTGCTAATAAGTGGAAAGCTCATAGTTTTTGTATAATTAAATTCAAAAAGTTCGTTTCTGATCATTTTTCCAGTGTTGCTCTGGTTAATATATTTTTCATTTTACTTCATGTTTCATTTATGTACAACGCAATCCTACTTTCTACATTGATGGAAAGAAAAAAACAGGAATGAATTTTATTACTGCCTACTTTGTAATGATTTATTTTATATTTTATTTAACACAGAAGAAATTTTAATTTAGAAATGAAATTCACCTCTCCAGGGATTAGGCTCATAGGCTATATACTACATGTACTGGTACGAGTCATTCCATTTTCCATTTTATTTTGCACATAGAAGCTTTAGAAACACACTCAGCAGTCATCACTCACTCGCTTTCAATTTCAATGATTTAAAGATTTAATTCAATAATTTTTGTAATGGGAAAAAATGCAAATTTGAACCGGAGCTCCGGATATGATCCGGACTTTGCTTAATTTCTCCGGATCAAGAGAGTTCCAGATCCAAAAAATCCGCTCCGTTAACATCACTACTACTCAGAATGTATATTGTAGAGGTTCGTAAAATTAGCGATGCCCTGGCAGCATTATTAACACAGAGAAGACTCGGGACCTTGGTCGCGCTTCGAAACCAGTTCCGTGCCCCAAATTACGCTTCAAGAAAAAGACACTGTTTTTCGAAACTGCCTAAAGAAAAAGGCCCTTACAGTCGCGATACGAGGAAAGTCGTTCATCACCGCGAAACCATATCTGAGTTTCACAACAGGCGGGTGACCGGGTAGCTCTATGCACACATCTTTCTACCTATATCGTAACAGGAGAAAACTCGATTCATTTTTGGCGGCTTTTCGCGGTTACATTATATAGGCCCGCGTGCAATTTATAATAAAGATTATCGCGCAAACCGAGTACACTTAAAAGGCTTCCTCCGCTCTTAATTCAAATACGCGATAATTTATTATAATACATGCGAGTAGGTACGCGACATTATTTATAGCGCTCGCGTTGCTCGCCTTCTTGTTGAAAGTAAATCAGATCATCTGTGAAAAGACCCAACAAGTATTCCCCGGCTTCGTCTACTCGCTATACGACGAAGTCGAGTGTCGTCGATTCGCTATAAATGTGGGTAGCCTTTTCTCCCTCGGCTTTTCTGTGTTTTAGTAAACGGTGTTTACTACATAGTTGAGTACCCGTGCCACATTGTGGTTACATTTTGCAATTTGCCCTGTCTACGGATCGCGATAGTGAAGGAGAAAAGAGCAGATATAGTGCAGCAATTGGCAGTTTTGAAAGAGTTGAGGAATCTCCAGGCCAAGGACAAATGCGATTTACGATTTGTCAGTACATAGCATACAACTTTCCCATGAAAAACTTCAAAATTAAAGAGAGTTGAGGAATCTCCAGGCTAAGGACAAATGCGACCTAACATTTATCAGTACACAGCGCGCACATTTCCCACGAAAAATGTCAAAATTCAAGAAAAATTACTGCAGCAAATTTACTCCTGTTCTGTGTTCTCAGTTGAAAATGTTGAACATGGGTTCCAAAGTTAACATCTAGGTACAAGAAAAGCTTTCTTTTGAAAAGATTTATATTACAACTTTGACGGACCGTGTACAATACAATTTCCTCCAAGCATTTAGAGCTTTGATGCAGATGAGCCACCGTTCTAGTCTGCCCATTTGAGGGCATACGCCTTTGACACATTTTCCCAGTATTTTTTATTTTGGGCGTTGCTGGCCCAGTCGTCTAGCCATCTTGTATTAGGCCTTCCTTCTGTTTCTTTTATTGCTTCTAGGTATCCACTGGGTAGTCAGCAAGCACCATCTCTCTCGGCCTCCCCTGGCTACATGGCCTGCATACTTGAACTTGAGTTTCTTGATCTGGTACCCAATATTTGGGATTTTGGCTTACTTACAATGTTTTAAATACTAATTTTGTCTTTAATTTTGATTGACAACACACGCTTCTCATCATTGAATGTTGTGTTTTTTTAGCTTAAAAACTTGTTTTTTGGTTAATGACCATGCCTGACATGCGTATCCCAGTATTGGCAGTATACACAAATGTCTAGAATCTTCATTTTTACGTTTAATTTCATGTTGCTTTTGAGTATATATTTTGTCGCCCAAAATGCTTTCAAAGAATTAGATATTCTTGATTTATTTCCTTCGATGCTCACCCCTCCCCCTATCGATTTATCCCAGATGTCTGTAATAATCCATACTTTGTTTATTACTAGATTGCCTATTTGAATATGATATGCATGTTTTTCATTAATCATTATTTTGGTTTTCGACTCGTTCTTGCTTAACCCCTGTTTCGTGCATTCTTGTCTCAGATTATTTCCCATTTTTGCAAGTTCTGTTGCATTTTTTCCTAACAGTATGACATCGACATCATCCGCGAACTGCAGGTTGTTTAGATTTTTATCACCCACATTGATTCCCATTTCCCCAATTCATTTTCCGAAAAATTTCCTCTAATAACGCATTAAAAATGTTTGGTAAAAGGGGGTCACCCTGTTTCACCTCCCGCTATATCCGAGACGTTCCTCCTTTTTTACATTTTTTTATATTGCTTTCGAAATGTCGTATATACCTTTGCTATGATCTGAATAAAGTCATGCGCTATCCCGTGTCTGCTTAATGCTTCGAACATACTAGTGTGTGATATCGAGTCAAATGCCTTATTAAAGTCAATGAACAGAAAACCCACTGTAATATGTGAGGACGCATACGAAAAAGGACCAGTCGACCAAAAGTAAAATTTTACAGGAAAAGCGTTTATTGAGAGTATTTTTCTTTTTGTAATTACCGTTCTGTTACTTACTAAAATTTCAACCGTGAAGGTTCTACACACTACCACACGCTCCCCTAATCTCTTGTCTGTTCTTTTCGGAAAAAAATTTCCAATGTTTTCCAAAGAATTTAAATGTTTGATGATCTCCGAAGAATTTCATCGAAAAACTTTGGGAAAACTCTCCGCTGATTTTCAAAGAATTTTATCGGAATTTTTAGGAAAGAAAATTCTGATACTTTCCGGAGAGTCTTTCCGGAAATCTTTAGAAAATATTTCCAATTTTTCCGAAGAATTTCATCAAAAATTTTTGGGGAAAATTTTCCGATGATTTTTACGGAATTTCATCGGTAATTTTCGGAAAAAGTTTCCAATTTTCTCCAAAGAATTCCTTTAAAAATCTTCGGGTAAATTTTCCAATAATTTTTGAAGAATTTCATAGAAAATATTTGGGGCAAAACTCTGATGGGTTTTTGATGAATCTTCTCAACAATCTTCAGAAAAAATGTTCTCTGAAGAATTACATCGAAGATCCTCGAGAAAAATCTCCTACAATTTTCAAAGAATTTCATCGGAAGTTTTCGGAAAACATTTCCGATAATCTCCGAAGAATCTTATCGGAAATCTTTTTAGAAAATTTTCCAATGTTTTCCAAAGAATTTGAAAGTTTAGTAAGCTCCGGAGAATTTCATCGAAAATCTGTAGGTAAAATCTCCCATGGTTTTTATGGAATTTCATCGGAAATTCTTGTGCAGAAAATTCCGCCAATTTCCGAGCAATCCTATCGGAAATTTTCAGAAAAAATTACCAATGTTTTCCACAGAATCGTAACTTATTACTTTGAGAAAATTTCTGGTAAATTTTGAAGAATTTCATAGGAAATCTTCGAGGGAGAACTCCGATTGTTTTGAAGAATTTCACGAAAAATCATCACAAAAAATGTTCGATGATCTCCTCGGATCTGAGTCCCTTAGACGGTAAGAGCAGACAGGCAGGCATTCATGCAGCAGTATACGTTGCCTATATTAGAGGATTGGAGGTTCTCAGCGAGAAATGCGAGATTCTTCTTCAGCAGGTACGTAGGCAACTCATCCTGACCACGAGTAAATGTATTTGCCTGCCCTCGCATTTAATAGAACAAGAAGAAAATATATGTCCAGTATTCATGGAAAATTGTTTTTTAACAATTTCATTTTACATAAGCACATGCTATTTTCTTTTTGTATTTTTTGAAATAATGAATTTTGACTTGCCTCACTTGAAACTGCAATATGTCGCTGTATTTTAAGGACAGAGGTCTGGGGTTGGTTTTATTCGATTTCTACAGAGTTTTTACATAAATTTAGCAACAAAAAAAAAATTGAAAAATTGGTTAACTGGTCCCTTTTTGTATGCGCCCTCACATATTATATTCTTTGGCCTTTTCCACTACCTGGTTAATTGTACAGATGTGATCCACCGTGGCAAAGCCCTTTTCTAAATCCCGCCTGAGTCTCTGATTGGTTAAAATCTAATGTGCTACATATTCTATTGTTTATTAATATCATTAGTGGTTTGCATATTGTAGAGGAAAAGCCTATTGGTCAATAGTAGTTGTTGATATCAGCCTGATTACCTTTTTTCTGTAGTAATATAATTTCTACAGTTCCCTATTTTTCTGGAATATCATCACCCCTCAAAATTTTGTTATACACTTTTGTCAAAAAAGATACTATCCCCTCGGCTAATATTTTCCGTGTCTTATCAATACCATCTGTCCCCGGGGTCTTGTCACGTTTTAGTTTTTGTATGTCTTTATATACTTCCATTTCCTATAAACTCCGGTTTCGGAGTATATTAGCCAGGGTCGGCCGTTGGTCTGGCGTTCACCAGCTCCCAACTTCCTCTTCTATTTCCGAGTACAGCTTCTCATAGTATTCTGTAACAGAGTTGGGCGTTATTCGAATAAGATGTTATTCGAATAATAATCATGAATAAAAGTTCAATCATTATTCGTTATTCATTATTCGTCAAAACAAGTAAAATTATTCATCAATCATCGTTATTCGTTATTCATTGCGGACGCAGTAACAAGACAAAAAATTTAACGAGGATTAGTGGCGTAGCCAGGATTTGTCCAAAGGGGGCCGAGGGCAAAATAAGATTTTCAAGGGAGAAAAAGTCGAAAATTGAAGTATTTTTTAAAAATCGCCTATATTAGAGGATTATGTAAAAATATGGGGGTAAAAAATTTTTTGGGAGGGGAAGGGGTGTAAAATATATATTTTGGAGGAAAGATTTTTTGAGGAAGGGGAGTAAAATATTTTTTGGAGAGGGGTATTTTTTCTTGGAGGAATTTTTTTGGGGGTCAAGAATATTATTTTTTCGGGGTACCCCCTCCTCTTACGACACGCTACGTCACTGACGAGGATTGTTCTTCAACTAAGTAAGTAGTTTCATGTCTTACGTCATGCCGGTACCAGGTAATGGCGAAAACTAGGTACCTATTCACAATAAAAAAATGTATCCCCCCCCCCCCCCTCCACAAAAAAAACGAATAGTCATTTATTCTACATGGTGTATTCTATGCGTAGAATAAAAAAATTTACGTCAGTTTATTCTATGGTACAACCCTGATGCGAAATGAACAAGAAATTAATCAGTGATACCAATATGAAGTTTCAAAACAGGTATAGTAATCACTAATCTCACTGGGGTGATTAGAAAGTAAATAAAGTTTTTCCGATTTTCTCGGGGGGGGGGGGGCAAATGACTGCGTCAGGGGAGGGCAACGCCCCCTAACCCCCCTTTGGCTACGGGTCTGATTCCATTATTCGTGTGATTGATGTTATTGAATACTGATTACTAAATAATGAATGACTACTCGTTATTCATACTTACGACTAACGAATAAACTATTCGTTATTCGTTATTCATGCGCTTATGAATAACGAATAAAATATTCATTATTCATGAATAACGAATAAAGGTTGCGTTATTCATTATTCATTGTTTGAATATTATTTTGCCCAACTCTGTTCTGTAGCTACAGTATGTAATTTTACAATGCCATTTCTGTCACAGATTTCTTTCCCAACACTCCCAGCTAGTTTAGGGACTACCTTTCCGGTGGCTCTGTGGCGTAGCGGTAAGAACTCAGCTTAATAACCCGAAAGCACCGGGTTCGATTCCCAACGCCGGCATCGTTATCAGTAATGCAAGAAAGAACTCGTCACACATTTTAACACCGCATTCGGATAACGTACACAGAGTCACAACCTCACAACCACTTACAGCAGAGGCTTCCGAGAAGTGTGTAATCCGTCGCCAGTATCTGAAAGCTGTAAATGGGTAAGGCGCTACCTGCCGGTGCTCGTTGAACTCACCGTCATAATGACAGGAAGATAGCGCAGTCGACCTAGACCGATTTCCGGCCAAAACAGAAGAGAGTTAAGGCAGCCCTAAAAGGTTCCCCGGCGTCCCTGAGGTAATGCTCGAAGGGGTCGATTCCAGGGCTCGGGGTGAGAGCAAAAATGAAAAAAAAAGAGGTTCTTACCTTTGCTAATTGTTTTTATTGCGTTTTTTGTAGACCACTCTTCCATTATTGCAATGTCATCTGCCTCCTTATCATTCTAATTGTCTCCTCTTGTATTTTCACGCCTGATTTCCTTTTATTCATTTCTTCAATTAAATAGGTTAAACAGTACCTACTGGTGACAAACAGCAACCTTATCTCACTCCCTTTTGAATTTTCGTTTCTCTCACTTCATCCTCTGTTTGTATTTGAACTTTTTGATCCTTATAAGTAGCCCCTAGTTCAAATAATGTCTACAAGTTGGTTCTGAGCATTTCAAAAGAAGATTTTTTTTACTAGATACTAAGATAATACCACCGTAGTATAAACATTTCTACGAGACACTACAGCCACTTTAGCATAAGCAGTTCACTATAAAATTATGCAGAAATAATGATGTTTCAAATATACTGTTCATAAAATCGGTGCTTTTATTTGTGTCTAAATGTGAAAAGTGTCTGTTTCTTCACACCAAATGTAATAAATGCCATATTCTTCCTTTCAAATTATAGGTGTAGGATGTAGTAATAAGGGTTGTCACAACTTTCATGCTTCCAGACTTTGCTAAAGGTTGGGCGATTACATTTCTAATATCATATTGTCCAAACTCGATTCAGAAAAGGTGGCATGAGAGTCCAAAGTTATAGAAACTTTCAAAATGTTCTCCTGAAAAATTTGTTTTTTGTCAGGTATGCACATTATGCAGGAGACCATCGATATGAAGGATTAAATGGAATTGTCTTATGGTACGGTCCGTCATCAGAATTTCAAAATTTCGTCCTTTCCTTCCACCAGAATGCCCACTGCTCGTCTGTGTGACTTTTTAGTTCATAAGAGTACTCACTTCTTCATTAGTAAGTTGTACTTAGATAGTCTAACTGACGATTACGTGACCCAGGAATTTGACACGTGTTCCAAAAAGTCAAGAGAGAATTTATTTCCAATGTAACTGGGAGCAATATTTGTGCCGCAATTCGAGCCTATTCAATTTTAAATGTCTCATTTCATTCTCACATTTACCAAAGTGAAGTTGCTCTCCTCAGGCTACTCTCCATCCATCTAATCCTATGTTCTTTGATTGTGGAAGCGCACTTCTGCATCAACTCCGCGTGTAATTTAACCCTGAAAGACCTTTCAAACTTCATAGGCAAATCGGTCTCGAAAACGTCTACCGAGTAATAAGATTTTTAATCCATAAAAGAAGGTCTTTTAAACGCGCGACGCTGACTTTAAAAGCACGAGTTAACTTTTTAGAAAACCGCGGTATGATGTGACGCTGTCTCATAACTTTTGTCTGACTGAAAAACAAATAAATTACATTTTACTCGTATTTTCGGAACTCGAAAATTAATAACATCGAAAAAAAGAAAAACTTTTCGAGTATAGCAAAATTGTAAAACAGACGGGAAAATGATAAATTTTTAA
Source organism: Acanthococcus lagerstroemiae (assembly GCA_031841125.1). Taxonomy (NCBI): domain Eukaryota; kingdom Metazoa; phylum Arthropoda; class Insecta; order Hemiptera; family Eriococcidae; genus Acanthococcus; species Acanthococcus lagerstroemiae. Next base: position 21,597,491 of record CM063107.1, read on the forward strand.
TATCACTGGGGAAACGGCGGGTTCGCCTTATCATTTTTAATTTGTTTTCTTTTTACTTAGTTTTTGTTTAGTTCTTTTTAATAGGAGAATGTACAGAAAAAAGGCGTAAAAGTTTTCATTTCCCTCGTTACGACAAAGAACAGTCGAGGCCGAATTCGGTTTCTGCCTAGCCTCGAGAATGCCGCGTCATTTTCCAAAATCAAATGACTTCGTATGTTCAGGATCAAAATACGGCAAAATTCTCAGGCTGGTATAATTTTAGCTTGTTAAGTAAGAACGTACAATCGTACTGAGTGCACCAGCTGCGACCCATACAATATCGGAGTCACTAAAATATCAACTATACAAAGCCGTGTAGACACGGTTGTATTTTTTTATTTTTTTTATTTTTTTTTGGTTTTCTATAAGAAACTCTGGACCCAAACACAGCACAGTATGCTGTCAATTTACAACGGAAATGAAACGGAAAGATAAGTAAAATAGCAGCAGTCTGGTGCGCTGGAAAGGAGAACTTCTTTATTTTTTCCCTTCTAATTTTTAATGTTCTTTTCTCTCGCTCTTCTCTCCTTCCCATCCCGGAGAAAATGTGTAAGGCTAGCCTTCTTCCTGTCTGGAAGAGTACTTTTGATAACTTCAGAAATTCCACTTTAGCGTTGCGAAGTTATCGTCGAAATTTCCTCCAGGCCTAATTTAGTTAACAGTGAAAAAAATATATTCGCAATTTATGCCCGGTAATTTGAATATCATTTCACTCGCCCCTCGTATGGTTCAACTGAAGATCATTACATTATTTTGAAAACTACCGTATTCGGTTTCAAAGAGTTTCTTTTCAGCAAATCTTTGGCACATCACAGGAAAACTGATTTAGTCGCATCTGTCGTTCGTTTTCTGGCCACAATTTAAGCGGAACGTTGTCACTGATTTTCTTTCCCACTCGTGGTAGGTATGTGACCTTTATATTCGAATTTCATTCTCTGTCATCACATTTTCAGAATTTTTAAATAATATGAACCCGCGCCCCATGAGGTCTGAAGCTTACCAGAAGTTTTCCTAAGGATTTTTCAATAAACATTTTAGTGCCCAAAAACGTTTTCATGTACGATTAGACAAATACAACCAAAAATTCCAGTAAATAGGATTCTGAACATTCTCGAAGAAAAGAAATCTTGGGCTCAGAATTGAATTTGCGATGGATGTTTGAAATTAGGGTATCGAGTAGCACAAATTTCGAAAAGAAAACTGTAGAAAAAAAGGCCCTTTCCGAAACAAGAATAAAGCGAAATTTTAGCAGTATCCTGCCCACTTCAAGATATGGGTCGCAAGTCTGGGCAACAAATGCAAAAGAGAGAAAAAAGTAAAAAACTACCCAAAACGCAATGGAAAGATCGATGCTAAATATGAAATTATACGCGATAAAATAAAAGTCTGAGTGATAAAGGACAAGTTTAAAAGGTAAACCAAGGTGTAAACAATTATTTACGTTATAAAGATTAGTGAAAATGGGCAGATCACATCGCCAGAAAGCAAGAGACAACAGGTATGCCCCAAACAAACGGAGAAAAAGTCGGCAAAAGACTAGGCTTACGGTTTTAGGAGATTGCTCGGAACATGTACCATCAAGTAGCTCAAAACCGGGCTGACTGGGCGAGATTGAGAAAGGTCTTTGCCCTGATAGGTTCACTATAATAATTATGAATTAAGTATCTCGCTAGAATAAATATAAGCTAATAGATGAATAAAAATATTACCCTTTCTACAAATACGGGAAGGGCATGGAGTGGTCGCACACCCGACCGATTTTGAACCTTGAAACGAAAAGTATATCTATCGTTTGTATTTCATTACTATATGCTGGAACGTACACCCTTCCGGAAAATCAGTGGAGGGGACGCTAGGTGGTAGCATCACCCAGTTTTGGATCTCGGGATGAAAAGTGTACCAAAGATTAATGTATTTCGTTACCAGTTCTTTTCATTCAAAAATCCAAAACAGGAGATTACTATTTTGGTAGATCCACATGAAGGAGGCGTATTTTCTAAGGTGGCCTCACTCTGCAAGTCATTTCCTGTCTGTTTTTTTGTTTTTTTTTTGTAAAATGTATATTACATTTTCTTCTTGTTTTGTACCGAGGAAAGAGGTAGGGGGAAAACCCCAAATCAAGATCAGGAGAGAGGAAAGAAAACAAACGAAGAGCAGGTCCCTAGAATTCTAGGAAGGGTACAGGCAAAATAGGGGGACCGGATCTGATCAGAAATAAGCAACTTAAAAACTTCACTATAGAATTAAACCAACCTCTCACAGAATTATCAACCCGAATCATAGAAAAAGAAGAAGAAAAAGAAGAGGTACCAAAGCAATGGAAAGGGGTGGAAATTACGTATATTGATATTTAAAAAAGGGATGAAAAAAACTACAGACCAATTAGTCTAACATTCAACGCCTGCAAACTCTTTTCCAAATGGATGAAAGAACGTCTGTTTCGTCAACTAGATTCCAAACGGGGGAGAGAACAAGCAGGTTTTAGAAAAGATAGATCAACATACGTCCTTTTGGTAGTGACATTGCTGCTACACATGCGTGTGAGTAGTGAGGTTGAGTTGGTTGATACCTCATAACTCTCCTCAGACTGAACAAATTTGAGTGATCAAAAAAGCATATGAAAGAGGTTGCTTTACTGAGTGTTCTTAGACTAAGATGAACGTTGTAGGTCAAGTAGTACGTGAGTAATGGACAAATGAATGGAAGAAATGCGTGTAAGTGAGATTGAGTTGGTTGTTACCTCATAACTCTCCTCAGACTGAACGTATTTGAGTGATCAAAGAAGATTCATAAAGAGCTTGATTCACCGAGTGTTTCAAGACCTTAACCAGAATTGTGCGATAATTAGGGCCTGACATATAGGTGTCAAACTTCATAGAACCCAGTTTTTCAAACATATTTTAAATATTTAGAAAAATCAAAAATCACAACAACCTCAACGAACACAACAAAAATCATGATAGGAAACAAAAACCTTGAAGCAGTCCCAGAAACAGTATATTTAGGCCAACTAATGTCACTAGAAAATAGAACTGAAAAAGAGATTGAACGTAGGATCACACTGGTTTGGAAGAAGTTTTGGACACTCAAACACATCTATAAGGTAGAATTCAAGAACACGTAAAAAGGTGAAATCTTCAATATGTGCATTAGGGTGGAACGAAAACAACCAAAAATAATTTTTTTTCGAATTCTAACTGTCCCTACCCCGAAAAGGTGGCAAAATGGGTTAAAAATGCTGTACACAAAATTTGGTTCAAAAATATTAAAATCTTCAGTTCGCGAAACACGATTGAAAGGTAAAACTTGTTTCGCGCGAGCGCAGGCCGTATACAGTTGCAATGCCCCGCTGAACAGAGCGTCAGTAACCCCGCGCTTTTCAGTGTCGCTTCGCAGGAGTCTTTTACGCGACTTTCTGGCGTCATATTATCCTCCATTTATTGTTTGACCCTGATGCGTATGCACTCTCAAATGGCCATCTTTTATCCGAATGGCCTTGAGGTATTGAGAAGAAAGATGAATGAAAGAAGGAAACGAAAATCGAAGTATCGAAACGTAAACTATGAAACCTGTAAGTGTACAAAAGTCAGTTTATAGTTCCTGTGTGTTGTTTCAAGTTCTCGATGCTAAATATGATGCGTATTCGCAAATCAAATTTTATTGGAACTTTTACCGAATTTAACAATCGTACCTTACCGACACGTCGTGACGTTTTACTGTGTTTTTTAAAAATTCATGATGATGCAAAAGCAGAAGGACGTGGAAAGAATCCATCCATTGTGAAAACGTGCGGTATAATTGCGAAAAAACTGAAAACTATTTGGGAAACTGCATCTATTCCTACAGTTTCATTACAAAGAATTGAAAATTTGATTCGAGCTTTGTATGACAGTTATATTAAAGTGAAAAAAAATCGGAAGCTAGTTCTGAGTTTTAAAGCAGATTTAAATGAATTGTTCGATATATGTTCGTGTAAGTGTGTTAATTTCGAGGATTGTCGGTGTGAAAGAGATAGGAAAGTGCCCGTTCGTGAACGTGAATTTCTAAATGACCAACGAAGTTCAAGAAGAATGGCAATAGGTGGTATTGATCGTTTTACGACAGTTCAATTACAAAAAAAAGAGCAACGAAAAAAGGAAAGAGAAACAGCACAGTTACTACAAACTGAAATCGAACCAATGGCAGGTCCCAGTAATGTGATGACGATGACTGTTGGAAGTTCATCGGAAGAGTCCCAGCCGTCTTCGCAGTCTTCATCAGCCGGTAGTGACGATTTTAAACCGCCAAAATACTTTTTGAAAACCGTGAAAAGTGCCGATGAGAAAGAAGTAACCCACACATCTGAGAGTCCACAAATGAGATATAAGTTGATCAATTTTGCATTAGCATGCGACCGCTTTGGGATTTCGGACCGTGCAGCTGCCCTGTTAGGTACATCTTTATTGCAAGACGTCGGCCTCGTTTCGTCAACCAATACTAAAATGGTCATCGATCGCATGAAAGTTCGGCGAGAAAGAAAAGCGCAACGCCAATCATTAAAACAGGAACAAAAAATTTCAAATTTTTACTCCATTTACTTTGATGGGAAGAAAAGTAAAACTCTGACAAATACTAAGAAAGGCGATGTCTATTATAGGTCAACTATCATGGAAGAACATATTACGATATTACATGAACCCGGTGGTATATATGTCGGACATACCACTCCTAAAGAAGGGACCGCCGCAAAAATTCAGCAGTCAATCCTCGAATTGCTTTCCACGAAGGAAATATCATTAGACAAACTTGTAGCAGTAGGAAGTGACGGCACTGTTACGAATACTGGCTTCAAGTCGGGTGTTATACGTCGTTTAGAAGAACATATGAATCGGCCCCTACAGTGGTTCATTTGCCTATTTCATTTCAATGAACTTCCACTACGAAGTCTAATTCAATCACTGGATGGTGACACAAAGGGACCACGAGGGTTCAAAGGTGAGTTAGGTTCACAGTTAGAAAACTGCGAAAATCAAGATATCGTCAAATTCGAAACGATTGAAAATAATCTGCCACAGATAGTCGAAGAAATCGAACTCAGTACTGACCAGACCTATTTGTTACAAATAGTAGTAGCCATATCGTATGGAGAAGTATCACAATCTCTACAGAGAAGAAATCCAGGAGTGATGTCTCATGCCAGATGGCTAACCACAGCAAATCGTATTCTCCGGCTCTATGTATCCAGTAAAACCCCAAGTAAAAATTTGGTGATATTGACAAAATATATTGTCAAAGTCTACGCCCCAATGTGGTTTCACATCAAAATGAAACCATCATCTGATGAAGGGGCAAGACACTTATTCAGAACCGTACAGTTGATCCGTGAATTTCCAGACAATGTCAGGTCAATTATTAAACCGGTGATTCAACGAAACGCATATTTCGCACATCCTGAAAATATTCTGTTGTCAATGTTGACAGATGACAATGAGGAATATCGAAATTTTGCTCGAACCCAAATTAATAACGCTCAAGCAGGAGAAAGAACAAGAACCAATGTCCGGGTATTCAAAATTCCAACACTGAATTTCCAAGCCGATCACTATTCAAACTTGATAAAGTGGCCTGCTAAGATTTCAAAGCCACCTCTAACATCAATCGTCGATATCAAAACTGATAATTTGAAAGAATTTTTCAAAAATTTTCCGTGTCACACGCAAGCAGTAGAGCGAAACATCCGTCTTGTGACTCAAGCGTCCTTAGCAGTTTGTGGACAGGAAGCTCGGGATGGTTTTATACGAGCCACCATGAAATCACGGCAGTTGATAAACCAAGTAGAAAGTAAAAAAAGTTTTGTTACTATGTTACATGATGTGAATTTTTAAATAAAACGTAATAAATTTTATAATTATGCGATATTAAATAGCGGGGTTTTAGGAGCGTTAATCCACTACATGGCTACGCCGGTGCTAGGCGACGAGCGTGCACTGCACTCGCCCAAACGAATTTTTCTACTTTCACCGTGTTTCGCGAACTGAAGATGTTAATATTTTTGAACCAAATTTTGTATAGATCATTTTTGAACCATTTCGCCACTTTTGCCAACTAGGGACAATTGAAATTCGAAATTATTTTTTTTCGATCCACCCTAATGTGCATAGCACCGGTTTTAACGTATGGCTCCTCCACTTGGTCCGCTACGTCCAGACAAACTAAAAACATTGAAACAACACAGAACTCCATGATGAGGTCAATTGTAGGCTTAAGAATCAAAGATCAAACAAGTCAGCATTAAAAACATTTGGAAAAAAATTACCCAATATCAAAAACTGTGCACAATCAATCCAAAATTTAAAATGGAGGTAGGCGGGATATATAGCTAGACTACCTCAAGATAGACTAGCCTATCAGTGAACCACTTCAAAAGAAAAAAAGGTAAATCAAAAACCAGGTGGAGGGCGGGAATCGATTGGTTTCTAAAAAATAAACTTTTCCATCGAGTGGCGCGAGATCGCGAAGAATAGGAAAGGGTGAGAGGTACCTTTACCTGAAGGGTGCCGAGAGCACACTCAGAATAGTAAGAATGCTCTTCGAAGATGCGACTTTGGAGGCTATACATCATTGTAAACTAATACTCACACATGTATCATTCTCAATAAAGGTTTGATTGATTGATTGACAGAGATTTTTTAAAGGGAGATCATAATATGTTTAACAGCTTCCAGGTGCATGACACCTAACTTTCATTGATTTTAAAACCCTTTGGCTTGTACATCTACAGTGACCCTTTCCTCTCAAATGAATCATCTCTCGATCGGCCAGGCAGGACATCCGTTTAGTTCAGTTACACTTTGTATGTTTTGACACGCGCATTAAGACTTATTCTGACTATCGATCAATACATGCACTTTCTACATACTCTCGTTTTCTGATTTCAAAATAATACCCTCGCTGCGGTCGAGAATAAGCACTTCTCGTACACATTCTGAAAACCCCGCATATACTAAAACGAATATAGCCCTTGGTAGCGCCACTTTTCGCAAGAAAAAACTTTTTTGGGCTACCCTAACGAGGGCCCTTCTTTCTCTCCTCTCCGGCAGGATCCGGCACAATGCTTCAAGCTTTGCTGTTTGCAGCGATCTTTTTTTAATATACGACTGAGCTGTATACACGGGTATTCCGGTGATTGGCCCTCTTTAAATGTGAAAAAAGGGAGACTCCGCTTTCGAAATATTGAATTCAGTAGGCCGGAATGCCGAATACGCTTCTTGTCGGCGGATTCACATGACCATACACGGTCATTCGGCTGATTTATGGTACCTACCACTTCATATCGGAAACAAAGGCGAAATAAATTTCTAATCCACCGAATTCCCGATTTCGGCGAAGGCGATCCTATATGCTACCAGTCTTGCTCGCGTGATTAAATACCATTAAAATTTCCTTTTCTTTACACGTCGCCGTTATTCCTCGAGTCTGAAAGACTCGAGCATCGGTGGTAATTCATCCCGTCCATTGCGATGAAATTTAATAAATACTTTTCTTCTTCACGTACGAAACGAAATAAATACGATTTTGGCGGCCACCTTTAATCGGACGAGAAAAATGAAAAACTCGGCCATGCGGATAATTTAATAACGTTCGTCTACTTCCGTCTACGATTTCGACATTGTCACATTTCTGAAAGGTAACGGCAGTTTCGAGAGTATTGATTCTCATCATTCGAATATAACGCACACGATTTCGGGAGATGAAATTTTTTATATAATATACGGTCGGTGTTGCAGAGCGAATCTCTATCCGCTAGCCTGTCATCTTTCGCCGGATATTCATCACGCCCACCCCAATCCTCGACGTTATTCTGTTTCATTCTTTTCGTGTGTAGTGTGGCATGAGACAGGGAAATATTGGAGGGGGAGAGGAAAAACGCAACACAGTACTGAGAAAAGAAAAACGCCCAAATTTCGTGCATTGAAAAATATTCGTCGGTTTTTAACAATGCTCGACGAGCTTTGTTTTTTTTTTTGTTTTTTGTTTCACCACGATTATGAAACAGAAGTGCGTATAATGAGAAAAGCTGGTATATTTTACAAAAATGAAAGCAGGGAACAATAGTGAAGGGAATTCGAAGTGCTTTACAACCTAGTCACGAAGCCGAGGTAATCGTGATCGTACGTCAACACTACAGAAGACCAAAAGGGAAACGTCAAAAACTGAAATTTTTCTACCAGTCGAAACTGTTTGGATTTCTCTTCCAGGAGCTCTATAGCTTCAGAAAACGAGTGACTTGAACAGATTCTCGCGGATGATTGGTAATTAATACTCGAAGTCACGAACCGAAATCTAGAGGTACCATCCAAAGCTTCGTAATAATCACGATAATTACATATAGAATAGGTGGTAAATAAGGAATAGAAACATTTTGGGAGCCAAAAGCGGATTTTGTTGAAAAATGTCAGGCTAGGAGTCAGAAACAACATACGAAAAATCCCGCCCCCAAAAAAGATGCGCTAACTTTTCTTTGGCGCGTTTTAGCCTCCTAAAATCAGTTTTCTGCAACTATTTCAAAAAGTTGAAGTCCTCGAAAAAAAATTTTTAGGCAAAAAATAGTCCTCGTAATATTTTTTTTAAAACGATGTATTTGAAGTTGAGCATAGGCCGCACGTTTCCGACCCCAAGCCGGAGAGCAGCAGCCGAGGGGTCGTATGGCTGCGGTACCCCTACCCTATCGATCACCCTCTCATCCCAAATCCGATAGGCAGGAACAAGAAAAAAGGTAAAAGTTATTTTAAAATTAATATTTTTACACTTAACTGCCAAGGTTATAGCAAGTAATAGTCGCTTTTACGAATTGGAACAAATAACTAAAAAAATTGAGTATGATATTATTGGTTTATCAGAAACAAGAAGGTTGGGGGGAAAATTAATGAAAAAAAAAATAATGGGGACTACTTTTATAATTACGGGCAAACAAAAGGCTTTCAAGGCACAGGATTTTATGTACACAAACGCTGGGTGAACAAGCTGATAGAAATAAAAGGAATTTCAGAAAGATTAAGCATGTTGAAAGTGGGAATAAACAAAAATACAAGACTTTTGATACTACAGGTCTCTATGCACCAACACTTAAGGCGAGCCAGAAAAAAAATGGAAGACTTTTACAACCTATTACAGTGTACACTTGATAGAGAAAAAGAATATTATAATATAATTATGGTGGATTTTAATGCCAAGCTAGGCACTAGCCTAGGGAAAAGTGGAATGAATTGTGTGGGGCAATTTCGCTCAGGTGAAAGCACAAACCAAAATGGGGAAATTTATTAAATTTCGCGGAAAACAATGGGCTAAAAATTTCCAACACGTTCTACAAAAAAAAGAAGGGCAAAAAGTAGACATGGTGCTCACCGGACAACAACACCAGAAAAGAGATTGATTTCTGTGTGGTTAATGACACGAGGGTGGTAAAGGATGTCACGTATTCTAAGGAGCTCAACTTTCCATCAGACCACAGAGCAGTACAACTTAAAATAATAGAAATCTCGAAAAGGGGTAAAATAAAAAATTCATTGAAACCAGGTGGAGGAAGGAAAGAGATATTTCAAGAAGATAAAATACCCGAGGCCAAACAAAAACTAAGAGAGGAGTTGAAGAGGGTAAACTTTGGAAACCTCGAAAAGGTTCAAGAAAATTATAACAAACTAGAGAAAATTCTAAAAAATATCACCCAAGTATGCGTTTTATAAGAAGGGAAACAGAAAAAACAGATAGCAAAATTTCAGCTAAAACGAAGGAGATATGCACCAGAAGAAACGCTCTGGCTATAGGAAAGAAACAAAAACATTAAGGACATAAGTGGAGCTGGCGGAGCTGAGGAAACTAACGAAAATATGACAAGGCAAGACATCAGGGAACACAATGAGGAAAAAATAAAGGAAATTATTATCTCAACAGGCTCTATAAAGAAAGCCAAAAAAGTATACACTACCTACCAGAATCTTATACCAAAAGTTAAAAATGCAGAAAATGAAGTTGTACATACTAAACCGGATATTGTGAATACAGCAACGGAATTCTTTAGTAAACTGTATGGAAAAGAACCGGAAGAAGAAAGGTATAGGCTGCCCAAAAGAGAACAAGAAGAAGAGCACTTTCCTCCTGTCATAGAAAGTGAAATAAAAAATATCCTCGGGAACCTCAAGATAGATAAAGTCACAGGCATAGACGGAATCGAAAACAAAATACTGAAAAAATTTGAGGAAGAACTCACACCATTTCTACCGGCTCTATTTAATGCAATAATAGCTACGGAAAGAATACCTGAACAATGGAAAATATCCGAAATTATTCTTCTCTTTAAAAAAGGCGACAAAGCTGAAATAAACAACTACAGACCGATAAGCCTGGCATCAAACTTGTGCAAAGTATTTTCCAAATTCCTAAAAAATAGAATATGTTACCGGCAGTTTGTAAATTCCGGCAGTTTATAAACTACCTAGGTAATTTATAAACTGCCGGCAGTATGTAAATAGATATATTCTTTTTATAGACTCCCTAGACAGACCGTTTATAAATTCCCTATATCGTTTATAAACTATCTGGGTAGCAAAGAACTATCAAAGATCAAAACTTTTCTGCATGAATGACCAAAGTTGTTATTCTTAAGCCTCTGAAGACAAAAAGAACTGAGGAAGTGACTTTCCGTTTGCTAGATGTATTTACTTTATTCGCAGCTTCGTCTATACTCCAATCAGACAACGTGAGGGAATTTTGTAATTCTATCATTTTTAGTCTTCATTCACTGTGGCCTGACTTGAAAACTGTCCATTGGAAGCCGCGACAATCGCAGTCACAGGGAAGTGTCGTGAGAGTTAATGATGACATAGAAGAGATGCTGTTCACGTGGATGCAAGATCGGCCGGAAAGTTAACGCAGCTATATGCTCTAGAGCGTAGTTCTCAATATTGAAATAAGAATCATTCCTGAAGACAGGAACGTACTGAAGAGTTTTTCCCGGGGGAGGTGGGTAAAATTGTGAAAGTCCTAACTGACTTAACTCAGAACTCCCAAGTATCAAAGTAAAAAAAAACAAAAAAAAAAAACACCTCTTGACCTGTCGGATTTTGCCAACTGATTCAACTCAATATTCCCATGTATCAAAGCAAAAGAAGAAAACTTTTTGACTTGTTGGGTTTTCCAACTCCTCAACTCAATTCCCAAGTATCAAAGAAAAACAAAAAAAAAGAAAAATCACTCCTGACTTGTTAGATTTTTCCAACTCGCCTGACTTAATTGGTAAATTTTCCCAGTTGCTGAATGCAAAATTCCCACTGGGGGAGTGAGTTGCCCGTCTATTCCCCTACCTATCGGTACGTTCTTGCCTGAAGAGGAAATTGCGCCTGGTACCATTTCTTTGCGGTCCGCCGCAACAAATCAATTGAAAGAAGTGGGCGGTCATGGACAGGGATTTACACGATGTAACTGTGCCCAAAAATATACCACAAATCGATGTCACTGTCTCAAAAAAATGTATTTGCCATTCAAAATGCCATGCTGGAAGACCATGCTAGGTAAACTTATGTACGTTCTTCCCGCATTTTTGTTCTTTGCTATACCTAGGCAGTTTATAAACTGTCTACGGAGTCTATTAAAAAAATAAATCTATTTATATACTGCCCGCAGTTTATAAATTACCTAGGTAGTTTATAAACTGCCGGAATTTACAAACTGCCGTTAATAAACATACAATCAGTTAGACTTCAGTCAAAGCCCACAACAAGTGGGATTTAGAAGAGGGAGGTCCACAGCCGATCAAATATTCATTATAAACCAACTAATCGAAAAAACAAACGAATATAAGGTGCCCCTTAACCCGTTCTTAATCGACTTTCAAAAAGCGTTCGATTCGGTTTACCTTTCATTTCTTTGGAAAACCTTACATAGACAAGGAATACCAGGGAAAGTTATTAACATCTTAAAAAAATTGTATAGAAATTCTGAAGGGAGGGTAAAACTGGATACGGTAGGAAAGAAGTTTAAAATTGATAGAAGGGTCAAACAAGGAGATCCACTGTCCCCAAACCTTTTTAATAGCATTTCGGAGGAAATCTTCTGGGGATTAGGATGGGAAGAAAATGGAATAAAAATAAACAGAAAGTGGCTCAGTAACGTGAGATTTGCGGAAGATGCGGTGCTTATCTTCCAAGAAGCAAAAGATCAACAGAAAATAGTAGAGTTCTGCGAGGAAAGTAAAAAAGCAGATTTGGAAATAAATACAAGCAGAACGATTCTTCTCTCAAACCAGCAGGAAAGACCCACTATCACAATTGAAGGTAAAGTAGTGGAAATTGCAGAAGATGCCACATACCCGGGACAAACCATCCCATTCGAAAACAGTCTAGTAAAGGGAATATGTAAAAGAGCTAATACGTTCAAAAACTACTGGTCCCTCGAAGAGATCTACAAAAGTAAAATGTCAATTAAACAAAATATAAAAATCCTGAAAGGTTGTACCATCCCCGTCCTTACATACGGAGCCCAAACGTGGGCAGCCACAAAAGGGCAGATGGACATGATCGCAAAGACCCAAATAGCAATGGAACGGTCAATAATTGGTGTAAAAAGCATGGACAGAGTAAGAAACCAAAATGTAAGAAAGAAAACGAAAGCAAGAGACTGCGGATACGTGGCTAAAAAAGTAAAGATGGATTACGCTGGGCATGTGGCAAGAGGAGCAGAAAATAGATGGGAGAAAATAATAATGGAATGGACACCGCTACAGGGGAAAAGAAGGGCGGGTAGACAAAAGACTAGATGGGAAGACGAAATCATAAAATTTGCAGGAACAGCATGGGGAAGGGTTGCAAGAGTTCGTGATCGCTGGAGGAAAGTATGGGAGGCCTATGTCCAAAGATGGACGTTGGACGCATTAGTTATAAGTTACATTCATGTAAATCAGTAGTTCCCAAACTTTTTTCGTTCGCGGCACAGTATTTCTAAGTGAAACCAGCCACGGCACACAGCGATTTTATTACAGAAAATGAATAACACATAAAGTTTGGGAACTACTGACATACATATAGGACATAGGTCAAGTTACGTAATCACTATGGTTCATCTTTCAAGTTCAAACATTGCCTACTCACCCAGCGCGATTGTGCGAATGATTTGTAAATAAAACTTTGATATTTTCAATAGTCTCACCCACTGTGTCACGTTCAGTTGCTGTTACTTATTCATCATATTCCAATTACGTACCGGTGTTTGTGTTCAAAAATGGATAAATTTTTAACAAAAAAGCGTAAACTTTCATGTGATGAGCTGAGTGAAGATATTGCGACAGTTATAACCGTTGATAATGTTCCTGTCGCAGAATGCACTTCACGTAGTAAGAAAGTACGTAAATATCATGATGATTATTTGAATTTTGGATTCAAATGTAGCGGATCAGAGAGTTGCCCCTTACCCGTTTGTGTTGTCTGCGGGAAGATACTGAGCAATGAGAGTATGGTTCCCAGTGAACTAAGTAGACATCTGCAGTCGAAACACAGCCACTTATCCGTAAAAGATCATAAGAGCCAATTGGTGGTGTCAGAAGCAAAACAAGGTAAAGCCATGGTAGGAAAAACAACACTGCCTGAAAAAGCGCAGCTAGCCAGTTATAAGGTATCATAGCAAAATCAATGAAGCCCCATACTATTGGTGAAGATATTATTCTACCAGCCTGTCAAGAAATTGTGAAGTATATGCTTGGTGATGCCACTGTGGAGAAAATAAATAAGCTCACGTTTCACATTGAAGATGGACGTGAGTTAGGTACGTCATGATGAATTTTTTTAGTACTGATGTTTGTTTTAATTAAGTAAATGTCACTCTTCAAGAAATTTTGTATTTTGAAATCCAATTTTTCGCGGCACACAGTTTGGGAATCACTGATGTAAATGCATATATGTATAATTGTAAATACAGGCTGTACTACTACTACATAGGCCGCACGTTAGCCTAAAAATGTCCTTTAAAGTAATCACATTTTCAACTTTTCATAAAAACGAATACTTTGAAATTATCACTCCTACAAGAAAGTGTATGATAAAAATAATTTTAACCTCCACCAAGATAATAGCTCTTGTGTATACTTTTCCCCCCATTTTGAGGGTTCCCCGTACCAAACTTACTCGGTGGCAGGAATGCCAATAAGTATGTAGCGAAATCTCCCGAAAAGCCCGATATCCCGCCCAAATTTCGGAATACGATCCAAAAACGAATAAATTTCCTCTAAGGGTAGACTGCTGGTGAAGGGGGCTAATAACCCCGCAGGGGAACGTTCAGTCTACTATCACCATACTTATGGGTGTTTAACCACAGACCATCACCAAGCCCCACGGGGTCAGGGTGATTTCACGATGACCCATGCCCCCTGCGTACTTCTTTAGCGAAGTAGTGCTGAAGACCTGAGCCATTCGGATGGACGTGAGCCACTTGGAAACCCCCTTTTCATATCCCTGGATGAAAAGAGATCAAAGGGAAAACTAATTTTGAAAAAGCCCAGAGATGCCACGTATACCTATATCAAATACTATGCACAGTAGTACGTCTGTGCACATAGAAAACAAAGTTGTTCCAAGTTCACTTCATTGAAATGACGAAACCATGTCGAACAGAAAATCAACAACACGTGTATACATATTCTATTTCGGAAACTGCACTAAACGATGGGCATGAGACCTTTCCCCAGAAAAAAAGAAAATCACTGGATTCTTAGGACCGAGAGGAGCATGCGAAAGGAAAATTGTCCCTTTTTAACTTGAAGATGATGTGAAACAATAGCGACTGAAATTAGTTTTTAGCTTTCATACTTATGCTTTTGGATTTCATTAAAATTACTCAAGGCCAAGTGAAGCATGAGATTGTCATGAAATTCAAAAATAAGGCAAGTGTGAACGAGAACCATCACCATATGACAAAACAAAACACTAAAATAAAATGAGGTGATTCCACCATAAGCGAACACCGCCGTCCGTGGTGCAGTCCAGATGCATGTAGACACAAGCTGGGGGAGCCCCCGAGGACCCTCTGTACGAACCAGTCAACTTACGTGTGGTGTTGTCGCCAAGAATACAAAAACTTCGACCACTTTCACCAGCCGACCAGCGGGATTGGTGTTGTGGGACGTATGGCGATGCACGCATGCCAAAGTGGCCCCTGAAACACCGCACCCCCGGCACCGGAAACTACCCTTTCGGGCATCGCATCAGTACCGAGGGGAACGCTTTGGGGCCGGGCCCGAGCCCCCATTTCTCCTGGCCGGAACGGTGCGCGCGTCCAGCCAGGGCCACCACGGGGTTCCCTACTGACCGAGGTCCGCGCTCCCAGAGCACTCGCCTGGAAATTTCAGGTCCCCCGCAGCCGGACGCGCTGCCTCTTCCTCTTCACTCACTCGTCGTGTGAGACTCTCCCGATTGAAGCTCCAGCCCTTGCACTGCGGGCGAGCTCTGCTCCAGCCCTGGTGCAACGGGCGAGCTTCGCTGGATGGTATCCGCCGCCGCAGTAGCAGCAGCAACATCCGCTTCTCCTCCTTGCGTCCTTTGTCTCGACCACTCAGCCTCCATCTTCCGTCGCATGATGGCCGAAACGAAACCCGACACCCGGTTCCAACCGCTTCGGCTCCTCAACAGCTCCGGGACCAGGGTGTCCGGCGCAAGACGGTCGATCACGCCGTCTCCGGGATCGATCGTGACCGCCCCGCGCCTCTCCTCATCCCAGGCGTCGCACTCGAACAGCGTATGCCACGGCGTGCCCTCCTCTCCGCTTGCACAATGGGTGCACTCGGCGCTCCCCGCCAAACCCATCCGGTGCAGGTACGAGCCGAAACAACCGTGTCCGCTCAAGACCTGGGTCAGGTGAAAGTTCAGGCTTCCGTGCTTCCTGCCTAACCACAGGTCGAGCTCACCGATCAGCTCCCGGGTCCACTCGCCTTTCGAAGACTGGGCGAGCCTCTCCGTCCATCGCTGAAGCGTGGTCAGCTGAATGCCACGCTTCGCCCGGCGTGCCTCCTGTCGCGTCCTCGCCTTCTTCTGCGCCTTGTAGGACTGCGCCAACTCGTCTACCTTCAGCTCGATGGGTGGAAGGTGCGCCAGCACGCCTACCGCCTCCGTTGACACGGTGCGATACGCGCTGACGCACCTTAGCGCGACTCTCCGCTGTACCTTCTCCAGCTCCACTCTCCGGTACGGGATCTGGACGGCGTCCGCGAATACCGGTGCGCCGTACGTCAGGACCGACAGCACGACGTTCGCGTACAGCCTCCGTTTCTGCTCCCGCGGGCCGCCCAGGTTCGCCATCAGTCGCGACAGCTGCCCGGCGACCCGGTCCGCCTTCTCCGCCGCTCTCCGGAAGTGCTCGCGGAACGACAGCTTCCCGTCGAACCACAGCCCCAGGTACTTCAGCGCCGGGCGTGGCGCGGTCCTCTCGCCTTTCAGCACGAACGTCGGTTGTTCGTACTTGCGGCGCGTCGTGAAGAGAACTGCCTCCGTCTTCTGCACCGCCAAGCACAATCCCGCCGACTCGATCCATCCGGTCAGCAGCTCCAACGCCCGGTTGACTTTGGTCGCGACCTCCGCTGTTGTCGCGGCTTGGCACACCACCAGCGTGTCATCGGCATAACAGATGAGTTTCACACCTGGTGGGACCGCCAGCCGCAGCAACCCGTTGAAGGCGACGTTCCACAGGATGGGTCCAAGGACCGACCCCTGAGGGACGCCGCACGTCATCGCCCTCGTGACTGGTCCTGTCGCCGACTCCATCTCGATCCGACGCCCGCAGAAATAACTCCGGATAATCCGCACGACGACCAGCGGGATTAATGGATTGCGTTAGCCGAACCTTCCTCGTTGATTTCGAAACTTTTACCCGACCTATAACGACTTGGCTCTTTATTCCCACGAAATTTTGAGGTCCATCCGTGGCCGTGGCCATGGCCTAAAACGCGGAACTGGTCGAGTCCCCAGCCACTCCTCGGACCAATTTCAATTCAGGTCATAACTTGGTACAGGTAAGCGGTAAATATCGGAGACATATTCTCTACATGATTCGTATCCAAAATAACCTTGACACATTTCGTACGCCAGTGGGGACGGGGTTGACTACGTACTACCCCCGTGCGTCTAGTTCGCTATTTCCAAAACCGTGGCCCAAAAAAATCACCCACTGGACTCCCATACAGCTGATTGGGGATAACGTCCTCTTCACTGGTACCGACTGTCTGAAAAACCCGCCAGGGCGCCCTTGGAAGGTGGATCGAAGGAGGGGAGAATAGGAAAAGCACTAAGGAGACATATTTTAGTTGACATCACCCTGATGTGAATTAGACATCACAAAATTAGCTCAGAGAACGCAGAATTTTTATTAACAATTTCGGTATACTAGCGAAGACACGGCGGCAAACATGTGTCAGCCCCCGCCCACAACTCTGGACTAAAATAGATAGACAACAAGGTACCTATCCCAGGTAAAATACCCAACCAGATAAAAAATACGATATTAATTCAGGTTATAAAAGCCGAAATGAGGGGATATTTCTATGCACCCTCCCCTTTAGGTCCTACAGGGGGCGTTTCAGCTAACTCATAACGTGATATGTATACACAACGAATGAAAGAAACGTTACAACAATGTTGGATCCGACTTCACGCTGTCTTTGGGTTGCTGCCCCACTGCGGAAGGAATCGTGGCTTCTATGCGGATAATGGTCACATGATGAGCCACCGTTTGCCCCCTCATCCCGTAACCGTGATGGTCGATCGAACCAATTTCGAAGCCATATGGGCTATAGAGACACACAATTCCTCCATTCTGTAGACTGTGGGACCGTTACGTAGCGTACCCCTGATTCGACACATAGCGTGACTTGTAACGGAAGAAATCCCCTCCGATTGTGGTATAGGTAGGGTCGTTGGCACCTGAATTTCACTCGGGTCCCCTTGGCTGTAATGTTCGCTTTATGAAAAAATCTTATTCCGAAATTTGGGCGGGACATCGGGCTTTTCGAGAAATTTCGCTGCGCACTTATTGGCATCCCTAGTGGGGAGGAGTCACGGTACATCTCACGAGAAATCTTTTTTTCATCATACATTTTTGTGTAGGAGTTGATAGTTTCGAGATAATCGTGGAAATCCGTTCGTTTTTATGAAACGTTGAAAATGTGATTACTTTCAAGGACATTTTTAGGCTGACAGTGCGGTCTATACTCAACTTCAAATACATAATGTTAAAAAAAATTTTACGAGCAATAATTTTTGTATCAAAATTTTTTTCTAGGACTTCTACTTTTTGAAATATTTGCAAGAATGGGGCTAAAACGTGCCACAGGAAAGTTAGCACAGCTTTTTGGGGGCAGGATGTTTAATATGTTCTTTCTGACACATAGCCTGACATTTTTCTACAAAATCCGCTTTGGTCCCCAAAATGTTCCTATTCACCTTTTTTGCGCAGATATCGCCTGTACCAATAATATTGCGAAGATCAAATCCGCCAGATCCCGGTACCACGCCTGAGATACGTTGCCCAGGCAATTTCACATGCTCATGTGAGTATGAAATTACATAAGCACTTCGCCGTAAATACGCAAATGTTCGTGCAGTTGCACGAAAAATATGTGGGACTGGGTGCGAATTATAATTCCTCGATATTATCCCCTCGCTCCTCCCTCCGTAACGAACAGAAAGATTAACTTCCATGGAGGTTTCTACTTCATACACAGGACGTTGAAAGCTGTTTTTCAGGGTACTAAGAAAATCACATTGAATAAGGTTCTAATTTTACAAAGAACTTCTAATGTTCAAGCAGCACTAACCAATGACAGCTCCCAAGATTTACGTCCAAGACGAGACATACATCTTGGACAGCTTCTGAAGGGAAAAGATTACAGCAGGGAACTCTCATCACTTGTGGTAGTTTTCCTTCCTTGTTTATGGTTTCATGGATTTGTAACTTCTCGACAGTGTCATGCACGAGTTCACAAGTGACATTTTTGATGAAACTGAGTTAAGTAGAGGAAAATGTAGTTCACAATCGGTTCTTTCTTACGCAACGTCTAAACATGTAATTATTTCATTTTTGCCACGTTATATAGCGCTTTATATCATATAAGTGATAAGTGTTGAAATGATTCTGCTTGTAGTGCACACATGTGATAAGTTACTTAACACATTTGGCGTGGAAGTTGTTAATAATTGTTGTGCACAATTGTGATAAGTGAATACTTATTACATCTGACACAGAGTACAGCGCGTGTTAACTGCTATGTTAAAATTCGGATATCACTCCAGTTTGTGGGTATTTTGAGTTGTGCAAGAGAATTGTTAGAAAAAACGTTGTCAGACAAAAGTTGTAGGAAGTTTAGTGTAGAACAAAAAAGTACTGAGCTATTTTTGCCGTAAATCAAACCCTGGGGAAATAATGTGGAAAAACCGTTTCTTTTTGCGGAGCCCCGGAGGCCCCCCCCCCAAAAAAAATTAAAAAAACTTAACCGGAGATCTGTAGGGGGGGTAACTCTTTGGGGTTATTCAGAGGACCGCTCTCAACAATTTTTCTCAATATAAGCTTTGCTAGGCAATTTTTTTTTTCAAATTATGTTAATTCGCCTCCACTATTTGTTTCTCTACTTTGTTTTTTGCTTTTATATTTAGGATACTTTTTAACATTCTGTTTTGAGTTGTTTGCAGTTTCCTAAGTTGAGAGTTGGTAAGGACCTATGTCTGAGATCTCTATATTTTGTATTTTTAATTCTGGGGGTATTGCAATCCCCTCCCCCCGGTGACTGCAGCCCAGCTTGGGGGATTTACACTTGGAAATAATACTATGAAAAATGGCTGTTGTTTTTAAGTTTCACTGTCTAGCTGAAATTGCGGTTATGTTCTTGTAACCAGCCAGAGGTCATGTAATTTGGAATAAAGCACCGCTTACAATTCGCATAACCGTAGAGAGTACCCCCGCTTCCGTACAAACAATAAGTATTTTTTATGCCACTCCGGCGAAGATTAATCCAGTAATGGAAAAGTTAATTAAAAGCGTTTAAAATCAGATAACACGAAAAAGGTCATTTCTACGATGGCTTAGATATGTTTTCAGTTTAATTACTTGCCTTTTATCCTCTTCAGAATCTTATGCAAAGTTGTACTCGCAGTTTTGAATTCCATTTACAATAATGAGACGGCGAAACGGTGAAAGGGTGCTCCACTTGCGAAAAAATCGAACGGCTGCTATAATCGACATTGAGGAAAATGTACTAATAAACCGTTAAGTGCGAGAAATTGAACGATTTTACAGATAGCAGACATAATTATGCAGAGAACCAATACCATTGAAAGTGGTCAATAGTTGAGACTACGTTGGAAATGGTGTAGCATGGTATTCGCCAAATTGTCAATACGTAGTTTCTAAGCTGGATGTTTTAAAATGCTTTTTCGACGAGAGAAAAAGTGCCTATCTCACAACTATTTGAAAAGGAGGTCCTGATTGCGTAACCGGCGATAAAACTGAGTTTTTCTTTTTCTATCGGGTCGCATTATTTCGCGTTGAAAGAGCAAATGTTGCTAGACACGGTGGAGTGATAGTTATGCAAAAATCCGGCCTGGGGATCAGAGACAGGTACCGGATTCATCGAACGAATATTCATTTTGTTTGATACATTTTATTCGACGAGAAAATATAGTAAAACAAGCCCGCCAGGTGGTTTGAAATTGTTCGATGATAGAAGGGGCCCCAAAAAATTCGGACTTTGCCAAAATAAGAGACAAGGGAGAACGATGGTCCAAAATCCCTCTACCCGTGTGAACAGATCTCGGTTTCGAAACTATGGTTGTAGAGAATTTAGTGCAGAACAAAAAAGTACTGAGCTATTTTTGCCGTAAAATCAAACCCTGGGAGGTAATGTGAAAAAACCGTTTTTTTGGGGGAGAGGGGTTAACCCCCTAAAAAAATAGCCGGAGGTCTGTGGGGTGGTAACTCTTTGGGGTTATTCAAGGGACCACTCTCGACAATTTTCTGCAATAAAAGACTTTCTAGGCAAAAATGTTTTTTTCTTTTTCTTTCTTTTTTTTTTCTTATTTGCCTCTGTTAAAAAAAATATACGAAAAACAAATTCGAGTACTATAACACACAAAATTGAGAAGTCCAAATTCGCATTTGCAGGACATCTAGCGAGAGAAAAAGACGATAAATGGCACAAAAGAATAATCAAGTGGACCCCATTTTGGGCTACAACGAAGGTAGAGGAGGGCCAACAATCAGATAGCGCGATGAGATCGGAAAAAGAGTAGGGATAGTTTGGGGTAGAGTGGACCAAGATTGCAAAATTTGGGCAACCACGAGGGGGGTCTATGCCCGCGACCGTGGTGCGTTACTTGACGGTTTACACAGCTTTGAATGTGCTGTCCACAAGGTCTACGAAGACTGTAATAGATTATTATTATTACTTCCAAGTCTAAGCTGACCCTTGCGAAAGTCAATAATCTTCGCCATTTTCTGGGAATTATAAAGAAAAATCATATCCGTGGAATAGTCCGTTGATTGTGGAGTCAGGCCACTGGAATTTGTAAAAAATTCTTCGTTAAAAATGCTATCCAACTCAAATTTTGATTAGGGTTGATACCATTCATCATTCTTATGGTCAGTTATGAAAAAGGCAATCACTTTCGTTCCGAGCTATTCATCAGAGATTAACTTATTAATCTACTCTGTGAACAAGAGTGTACAGGAGCGCTCTCATAAAGCTGATTGCCCGAACGTTTTCCATAGTTACATCTGATGAAAGAGCTAAATAAGTAAACGCATCTATTTTCGATACGTTTTTTTTTCTGAAACTTTTTCGAAATCAATTTATTACGCCGATAATCACAACGCTCTCGAATTTCTGCATCATCCACGAGGGGCTACGTAATTGCTTGGCTGAATTAATTTTTCATTCTCAGTCCAGTCAATGGCGAGTGAATGAATGGAGGGCACCGACAGTCAAAAGAACAAACGAAGCGGGCGAAGATGAGTGTACACAGTCGCAGTAAGTGAGTTTTTCGACGAATAACTCCGTGAACTGTGCCTGAAAAATGAAGGCAAAGCCTTCACGGTGAGCGGCTCAGCACACAATTACGAATAAATTAAGAAACAAAGTTTCCAAGCTCAGAATCACGTCTCTAGGTAACGAATATACGGAAAACTAAATTGCATCTGACCGGAATTCATTAGCGTGTAATACATAAATTTATATTGTATGAAAAGCCAGCCACGGTTAGACCACACCGGGAAAGCAGGTCTGCAGTTTGAAACGAGCGAGGCAATCTTTTTTTCTTATACGAACTCATGTCAAAAAAGGGTAGTTCGGTCTACAAGGGAGGGAAAATGGGCCTATAATCAGCTACGAGAAATTCGGTTCAGATCTGATGGATACCGAACTTCGCATGTATACGAGTATATGCTTTTAGTGGGACGAAATGGCCAACTTGTAACATTGTTACCGCACAATCCTCTGGGACAGATGCATTAGGCTCGACACCATTTTCAACCGCATGACTTTAAGAAATCGAGGGACGAATTCGATCGCTATAAACAGGGAGTATCGAAGCGATTTATTTTTTGGTTTAGGGGTGGAAAGAGATGACGTACAAACGAGGATATGCACGGTAGAATAAAGTCTCGTAGTTAGGAGTTAATTCAAAAATCACGTTACTGAACAGATAACCGAATCACAGAACATATACGCAAATATTAACCTCGACTCCTAATGGGAATGGGTTCAATTTTGTTAACTGAAATATTCAAACTTTGCACTTAAGTTTTGTCAATTTCAAACATTCTATTGAAAAAATAGTTCCTACTTTGCTAAATTCTGCAATGTTTTCCAATTGATGAAAGCCTCTGAAGAAGATCCCTTCAGTTGTCAATAATTTTCGGTTTTTCTTTAGTTACTTTTGAAGCGCCGAGAATTTTTATTTTAGGCGTGTATTAACAGGGTTAGAGTAAATTTTCTTTTTAGTTCTTATGAAATTATGCTTAGATTGGTAAAGTAAGTATTTTTGTGACAATTCTAGGATTAGCAACACTGAGTCTTGACTATCTAAATCATAAAATAATCATAAGTCTTTAGACTAGGTCAGGGACGGACTAGGATCAGGCAGGCTACCGGGAAGTCAGTTTTGCAGGCCATTACCGTAACAATCGCAGGCCAATATACCCTTCCAACCCCTCTCCACGCGAAGAGATGGAAAATAATATTCTTTATCGTGACTGTCATTTTTTCCCTTTTTTCTATTCTTCACACTCTCCCCGTTTCTAGTTTCTACCGGCCTCATAAAGAGTAACATTTACCATTTCTCTTTACATATTTTCCACAATTTTCGATTTTTTTCTGAAAAGTAATAACTGTTAGCCCCAAGCCGGACTGCAGCACCCGTGGGGCGTGATAGTTGCATAACCACCCACCGGGACCTCATCGGCCACTGTACCTACAACCATCGTGTCACCGTTCAAAATAACAGGGAAACCTTCGACTCGTAAATAATTCCAAACTATCAAAATTCTCTAAAAGCTCAAAAACTTCCTAACTCCCAAAAATGTGTAAAAGTTCAAAATTTCAAACTTGTTCAAACTCTTCCCAAGTCCAAAAATTCTAAAAATGTCAGGAACTTTATGGATCTTAATATATTTACTCTTAATACCCAAGGGTTAGCCAGTAAGGAAAGCGTACGAGAATTTGAATAGGCAACGAGCAAAATTAATTTCGAGATTTTTGGATTATCAGAAACATGGAAAAGTGGGGCAAATAGTAATAAACAGAGAACGGTAATTACTTCTTTTACTCCGGTCACACAAAAGGTTACAGAGGAACAGGTTTTTATATCCATAAAAGCCTGGTAAGTAAAATTACAGAGGTGAGAAGTATTTCGGAGAGAATAAGTTTTTTGAAACTCGCATCAGACGCTACAATAAAATTATTATTAATTTAAGTACACTCCTCCACAATGCAGACAGACGACAATGTAATGGAGGAGTTCTATCAACTTCTACAAAAAACAGATAAGATGAGAGAGAGTATTGCACAATAAATATGGGCGACCTAAACGCACAATTGAGCAAAGACTTAGATAGCAATGGCCTCAACAATACAGGTGAATTTTGTTCAGGTGAGGAAACGAACAGAAATGCCAAATATGTGCTTAACTTCACAGAAAATGGCTCACGGAAAGTGGTGAACTCCTTCTATTAGAAAAGGAAAGCCATGAAATGGACATGGTACTCACCAGACAGCAATACAAAAAAGGAATTAGATTAGTTTCTATGCAACGACATGAGGATAGTTACAGATTTGAAGAGGAGTGACTCGTTCATCTTTCCTTCAGACCACCGAGCCCTACAACTGAAATTAAGGATACCCAAAAGGGGAAGAGTTAAAAATTTTAGGGGAAAATGGTCCATGGAAAACAAAATAATTCAAGAAATTAGACTGCCTATAAGAATTGCTGCAGGTTATTACGGAAGGCAAGAAAGAGCGGAAAAGGTCAATTGGAAGGCGCCAGAACTCATGGATGAAGGACTTACGATGTTGGATCGGATGTCCGTCAGTGGAACTGTTCCGGAAAGCGGTCTCCAAAATTCAGATAGCCATTTAGGCAGTCAACCTCTAGTTCGGAGAAAGCGTTACAAGAAGAAGAAGAAGAAGCTAAAATAAATAATACTGAGAAACGAATTAGACAAAAATGACTGGGAGGATGAGAGAGATATGCAGGAGGCATATGATAAACCGGAAAAACTCTTACTCGAGCTGTATAATAAGTTTGTAACCGAAGAAGTAAAGGGAGGGGGGTACAAATGGAAAATTTCGGAAGCTAACAAAAAATTGTGCGAGAAAAGGAATCTTTTGGCAAGAAAAAAAAAAAAAAAAAATTCGCGATAAAGAATAACTGGTGGAACTTAGAAAAACAGGGAAAAAGAAAGTAAGAGAGGATATTCAGAAGTTCGATATCTACAAGATTTGGGAGCAGTGAAAAAAGCTAAAAAATAAATTTTCCGGGGTATAAATCTGACCCCAAAGATCGCGAACAAATCTGGCAAAATGGAATACGACAGGGACAGGATAGTTCAGGTAGCGAATGATTTTTATCACAAGCTAAACGAAGAAGAGGGGACAGAGTACACAAATTTAAAGTTGGAGTAACTGTAGAAGAAAAATAACAATTCCTCCATTCCTGGAAGATGAAATCCTCCCCACCCTGCTGGGGGAATCCGCAGGGCCAGATGGTATAGGAAATAAGAAACTCAAGTGCTTCGCCGTAAAGCTGACCCCTGCACTCACAAAAATTTTCAATTTAATACTTGTAAAAGAAAAAATCCCTATCCAATGGAAAATATCAGAAAGATTGTTACTATTCAAGGAAGGTGACAAATCAGATATTAATGACTACAGGTCCATAAGTTTAATTTCGAACACAGGGAAAATCTTTGCAAAACTCATTAAAAACCGTCTATACCCTATTTTGACTACAACCAGGGCTCTGAACAGGCAGGCTTCAGAACAGTATATTCAACAGCTGATCAGATCTTTGTTATAAACCAAATAATTGAAAGGACGAACGAATTTATTCAAGATCTGAACATACTGCCGATTGACTTTCAGAAAGCTTATGATTCGATTTCGCTCCCAGCACTGGGGAAAGCTCTTTAGAGACAAGAAGTACTGAGGAAGTTAATAAGAATAATTTAAAAAATGTACAAAAATTAAAGGGGGAGGATACGTCTTGATAAAATGGGTCATTACTTCGAAATCAACAGAGGAGTGAAACAGGGAAACCCTTTATCCCCAAATTTGTTCAACTGTCTTTTGGAGGAAATATTTCACAACATAAATTGGGAGGGAAAGGGGCTGAATATAGATGGGGACCGGCTCAGCAATCTGAGCTTTACAGATGACATTGTCTTAATAGCTCAGGACGGGAAGGAACTGCAACAAATGACCAACGAGTTGGAACAGGAAGGTCAAAAAGTGGGCTAAAAATCAATGCAACTGAAACGGTATTAATTAAACAAGCTGAAACCTCCGGAAATCAAAGTGGGAGCAGAGGTAATCAAGGTAGAGACGAGTGCAGTTTATTTAGGACAGTTAATATCATTCGAGGATAATATGGAGAAGGAATTGAACAGAAGAAGAGCACCGACCTAGAGAAGTTCCTGGTCGTTAAAACAGGTATTTAGAAGTAAAATGCCACTTAAAACTAAAATAAAAATCCAGGAAGGATGTACACTACCGGTTTTGATCTAAGGGGCGCAGACGTGGGCAACCACTGAAGCACAAAAAACATGAGAATAGCAGGAACTCAAATTGCTATGCAAATATCAATTCTAAGTATAAAAAAGAAAGACAGACTGAGGAAGATTGAGGTAAGAATGAGAACCGGAGCAAGAGACCGTAGGTATACCATGAAAAAGCTAAAATTTGATTATGCGGGACATGTAGTCAGGGAAGGAAGGAAAAGATGGGGGAAAAGGGTGACGGACTAGCACCCCTGGGAAGGTGTGAGATCACCAGGAAGACCCAGGACAAGGTGGCACGATGAACTCAAAAAGATAAGGGGAAGGCTCTGGGTTAGGGGAGTTAGCGATAGGGACCGATGGAGAAAGGTGGGAGAGACTTATGACCACTCTTGGGCGCACTAATCTATATGTATAATGACTAGATAAAGTAAAAGTTGTAAATAATACAAGGTGGACATTTCTGAGAAAATAATTTTTGCGTTTTCCGCATAAGAGTTGGGATGCAGACGAATGAATTTCTTTGTAATTTCATTTTTGTGTCCTTCGTATATGATTGGGAGTTGAAAGTCAAAGTATATTCTCATAAAATGGGGAATCCATTAACTTTATAAGATCGAGTCCAAATTTTCAGGGTTTTACCTCGCCATTAAGTAGAATAATAATCAGTTTAGCATTGTTAATCGATATTTTAACGTCAGAAGTTCAAAACTAAACGTGTCTCTGAGCAGTAACCTGAACGGAAAATTTTTGAAGGTGACAATGGACAGCTTACAATTTTATAACTTAAAAAATAATAATAATGAATAAAAACCCTCGTAGGTAAAAGCTGTAGTTGCGAGCGGAGCTAGTAATTTTTTTTTCTCAAAAATTTACGTAGTCAACTATTTAGTAAGTTCGGTGGAACAGGGGGGGAGGAGCTATTCACATACTTCTTTAAAATACTTTCAGACGTACGTCACTTTGCAAGAATCTTCTAAAAGAAACTTTTTAGATTTGTTTAAGATTAGATTCCCTTACTCTACTGAGACATTATTGGGACTCTTTCAGACTTTTACAAGACCCTTTACAACTCACTAAGACTCGCAATACAGTAGGGGTTTGGTTATTCATTTCCTGGCACAGTGGGGGGGGGAGACATTCTCATGTTTTTTTTTTAAATTCTTCCAGGCGTATTTTATTCTTCAAGACTCCTCCAGAATTCGTCAGAGCTATCTCTGAAATTCCTTTATTTTTGTTCAAGAATATTACTTTAGGCGGTACAAAATTTTTTTTAGAATTTTCCAGACTTTATAGACCTTTTAAGACTCGTTAAGCAGTAAAATTGGTATCTTCAACTGTTTTCAGGACAGAAAGGAAAGAGGGAATATATATCTACACTTCCTTGAAATTCTTTCAGACTATTTTACTCTTCCACGACCGTTCCAGAATTGTTTACGCCTATCATAGAGACTTTTTCGGATTCAAGATTATTGCTCTACATAAAATTTCTCTGTCTCTTCCAGACTGTTATAAAACCCTTCAAAACTCGCTGAGATGAGTTGAAAAATGGGTATTTTCAACATTTTCCATTGGAGGAGGGGGTAATATGTCCATACCTATTTAAAATTCGGTTAGACATACGTTATTTTTTTAGACTTGTTCAAAATTGTCGCAGGTTATTTCTACAGATTTATTCGACTTGTTAAATATTATTATTTTAGGCATTACAAAGACTTTTTCGGACTCTTTCAGATTGTTTCAAGACTTTTTTAGACCTATTCAAGTTACTCACGATTTGAATGGACACTAAATCAAAAATGTTTAGAAAAACCTTAACAATCTCAAAAAATATTGAACCCACCTCTACAAGCATATTCAACTAGGCTGAAAGAGTTTCAAAAGTTTCAATGAAACATAGAATAGTCTCAAAATGCTTCAATTATATTTGTATGCGTGCTAAAGAACTCATGAAAAATATAAAGCAGGATTCAAAAAATCTGGACGAATCTCGAAAAACCTTAAACCTGTCTGGATGATTTTTCAAGGATCTTGAATGAGAATGAAGAAGTCTTAATTTAATCCTAATAATGTCGAGAACGCTCTTTAAAAATCTCAGTGAAGCCAAGTATAGTTTGGAAACGAATCTCAAAGATCCTTAGAAATTATAAAAACATGCTTAGAAATCTCGAAACGTTTTAAACAAAACCCAGGAAGCCTAGAAGAGTCTCAAAGAGTTCTAAACCCACCCAAATGAGTGTCAAAAAGGCTGGAACAAATCTAAAAGGGTTTAAAACAATAATAGGTATAGTTATGAATAAATATCTCAGAGATTCTGAATAAGGTATAGAAAATATTTAGAAAGTTTCGAGGCTTGGGGTAGTGTTAACCGAGTCCGAAAGATTTGTAAAGAGTCTTAAAAGGATGTCATGATGAATTTAAATAAATCTAAAACACAGCAAGAGCTTTGGCTACGGGCCTGAGGGGACGTGGATCGGGTGAACTACAATAAGGATATCGATTCATAGGTTTTTATAGTCCCAAATTCGAATTTGACCATAATTTGTCTGAAATAGCATTTACGGAGGAAAGGGGGGAGCTTAAATTTGAGAAATTCCACAAAAACAATAATAGGCATTATTTTTCAGGTTATGGAGGTCACCGAGTTCAAAAGTTACAGAAAAATTTTCAAGAAACACTTTTATAAGGAATCGGGTCTAGAGCAAATTTTATTTGAAACCTTATCATAAAAGCAAGAGGAAAGATAGGAGCGACGAAACGAGTGATCCAAGAAGTAGATTCCGGGGTCTTTTTCGCCTCTGGTACCGGAAGCTGGGGCAGAGGAGCAGAGATGTTTCCTTTCATTAAGACGGTGACCTAAACATTCCTATCAACAATCAGGTGTGTTTGATTTTTGTCAGTATGCGTTTCTCTAATGAGTGGCCTATCAAGTAAAGAAACTCAAAGCAACGGCCAGACTGACATGTGTCAACATTTAAAAATGCAAATAATTTCCATTTTTTTTTGTGTGTTTTGACTCGGAGCATCCGTGGTTCTCACGGTTTCATAACTACGTACAAAAAATCCAAATCCGAACAAGTAAGTTTTTTGTAAAATAAGAAAACAAAAGGTTTAGTCTTGCAAACTTTGTTGTGCTGAACAGTGAACATATTCTGTATGTAGACTGCGTTTTCTAAGAAACTGATTAGACTGGTCGAGGGGTTTGTTCCAGAGGCCCTTGACCAGTGGCGGATCTAGAAATTTTCCAAGGAGGATGTTTTGAAAATAGAACTTTTTCCACCTCCGCCCCCTAAAAAACCGAGATGGATGTCATTTTAAATAGTTTCTGAAGACAAGTTTCATAATGTGATTAAATCTTTTCGAAATGAACATTGTAGACTGTAGTGCTGCAGATACTCAAAAGCAGGAGAAAAACTCAAAACTCAAGCGGTTCTTTTTTCTTCTTCGGCCCGAAGGGTGTCCAAACCCCCAAAACACCCCTCATAGATCCGCCATAGCCCTTACAACGATTATCGTCAGCTTGAGCACTTTTCAACGATAGGTCTTCAATTTGATCGTTTTATTTGTTTCAACCAGATTTATTTTATCGAATTTTGCTATCGTAAATTAGCATTTCCCCGTGTTTATTTCTCTGATCTCTCAAACGAATCTTCGTTTGAAACTTAGAAAAGTGGTTGACTGAACTGGACCGTCATCTCAACACACCCAACTATCAGTACGTAAACTTCTATCTGCTCTTTTGAAATCAGATATTACAAAAGGTATTCCATCGAGCCGGGGGTCACTTATTGATCAGTTTCGAATACCCGAGTTCATGTTCGGCAATACATCATCTACATATCCGTTCGAGTAACTGAAGCACGAATACGATTTTAACGGCTATTCGATCGAGGAGGAAACCAGCCAGATTTTATAGCGCGGTCATAACAGCGAACCAAATTCGAAATGGTCCATTCGGCCGATAAACTCGTCGATAAAATGCATTTTAGAGTCGACAGACATCAACGAGCAGGCACCTTCTCTGCAAACGGCCTCGGTTATATTTTCGCACTACCCTTGTGCCGTGTATAGTACTTATTTATTCATGTTATAACACGAATCAACTGCCATACTTATTTGCTGCGAATTCAGGCTCACGAAAAAGAGTACCAGTTGGTCAAACGCCTTTTTGCAAATATTTTAGAATGAATGGGGATTTACGAAAATGCGAGCGATGATTTGACAAAAGTCCTGATCAGTACTCTTTGCATCGGATGATAAGAGATTGGTCATCAGCGGCTGCGTACGTAAGAATGAATAAAAATCAAGCTCACCTCATCGCCGGTGAATTTTGTATATTTACGGGACACCGCGTAAACTAATACGGATAATCGAATACGAGAACACGATATTATCGACGATATATTTATTTTCCGAAACCGTGCTTCGAGTCGACCCGAATTCGTTCGTGTATAACCCGGCAACGGAGTAGAAGGCGTACTAAAAGGATCCACGCTGTGAGAGAATCTCTTGTGAATATAATCGTGACGGACACATGCGCACCCCTTCACTCGTGGTGTTTGCAAACATTATAACAGGTAGGCTTGGTGTGAAGTCTAACCGATTCTCGCCGATCGAGGTGCACTAGGTCCGTGCTCTCTGCGTTTTTTTTTTCATTTCTTCGACGATCTCCATAATTCGGACGAATGTCGACGACGCCGCGATATCGACAATATCAACAAAAACGGGCAGATAAATAACGAATGGATTACCTCTTTCTTTCACCGTATCCATTATCGTTACCGGTGACCTCGTATTTCATTTAACTGATAAATGAGTTCCGCTTTTTTCCCTCTCTTGGTCCTTCTCGAGCGAAACTTTCTGAAGCATGTCCGAGCGATGGAGAGAGGTAAATTAAAGTCAAAGGACACGGTCATCGGAAGCCGGTGTGTGAACAAACGAATTTTTTCCCTCGAGATTGATTCTGTTTGGGTTTCCTTCGGGAGTGAAAATCGAAAGACAGCTATACGGGTAGCGAGAAACGAGCTGTGGACACTTGACGCAAGGAGAGAGGTCGAAATAATGATACAGCTCTTTTGAAAAACCTATACACGCGGACACGAATAAGCCTTTTAGTCCATAAACGACCATCAAAGAGAAAACTAATTTAAGAACAATCGCCAAAATCTGATGGAAGAAAACGCGTTATTTCGTTCACTGTTTCGTATTTAACTATTAGTGATACTGAGACTAGTACATTTAAGACTAATAGCGGGAGAAGTTGATTTTAGCACAGCGGGTTAAATGATAACACTGATGAACCTTCCATAAACGGTCATTGTCGTCATGTTTTCATAATGTGTTCCCCCTCCCTCCCAAATGTTCCTTCTCCACCATTATCCTGTGTTCCATCTACTATATATTTGTTCCCCCTCCCTCCCAAATGTTCCTTCTCCACCTTTATCCTGTGTTCCATCCACTATATATTTATTTTTATTTTGGCAAATTTGTTTGTTTTGTTTACTTATATTTTTTTATCATATTTTATTTTATTTTATTTTTTGATTTTCTTAGTTTGTTTTTATTTTGTTTTATTTTTGTTTTACTTTTGCTTCTTTTATGCATTTTTACTTTATTTTATTTTCCACCAAAATTTGTGGCAACTTATAATTTGCAAATAGTCTTAATTATAGTCCCCCTCTGCTATTGGCCACTGTGCTGTTGAGGGGGTCTTAAATTTCTAATAAATAAATAAATAAAAGTACACCCAAATACGAGCGTCCCAAGCCCCCGGGCAGCTGAACTGTCTCCAAATTCGATGTTTCTTGGCAGTTGATGGATTACCGCATAAACGTGTTTTCGTGCGTTAAGTTACGTTGTATATTTCAGAAACGAATAAAAACGGTTCGTACTGATGAAGTGTTGTACAGTGACCATTTAACTGTACAAGCAGAGCCAGAACTAATGTGCTGTTTCAAAGCTGAGAAAAATGGGTGAAGTAGCTGAAGCAATCAAGGAAGCCTTAAGGGAATTTGAAGACGAATTAAAGTCAGAAATGAATTTTCTAAAACAAAAACTGCAAACAGTCACAACTGATGTTCAAGGTATCTTTTCTAATTTGCTCTCAACCCGAGCCCTAGAATCCGTCCTTTCGAGCATTACTTCAGAGACGTCGGGGAGGCTGTTATGGCTGTCTTAGCCTTCTTCCCTTCTGACCGAAAACCCGGCCTAGGTCGAAATCTGGCAAGTTACTACGTGGGGGGCTCGAACCCGGGACCTCCAGATTCCGAGACCAACGCGCTATTCATTCGGCCTACCAGACCCCCAATATTCAAGGTATTGATGTAAAAAAAAAAAATAATAATAATAATAAAAAAATAAACCAGATTTCTCAAAATCAAAAGGAACTACGATCAGCAGTAACTTTTTTTGCATGGGCATGGAAAGGCCAACACTGAGTTGGGTCAAGTTCCTGAAGACCAAATCAATTTTTTAAGAAAGGGGAGGGGTGTTGAAAATTGACGTCGACGTGTAAAATTTTAAATAAATGCATACTTAAATGAATACTGCTATTCAATAACATGTAATTATGCGAGCGTTCGTGACCAGGGTGTCTATCAGAATTGCAAAGTTAAAAAAGGGGACATTTTCAGGACATTCGGCATACTTCAAATTAAAACCACTCCTCACCAACCTGAGGCAATATGGGAATCATTTTACAGAGATTCTGAAGCTAAAGAGAGTATTAATGGAATTTAAAGTGAGAGGAATCCAATAGAATACACTAGTGTGCAATAGAAGTATTTGTAAATATGGTTAACAAAGAATAAAGGAATGAACGTATTTATTACCTTTCAATATAAATGAACAAAGACTAGGTAGGGAACTGATATCAGGGGTACAGTAATAACCTTGAAGGAAGAAACTCATAATCCCATAAAAATCAACAAAAGCAAGGTAAGAAACTGAAACCAAAAAATTTAAAAGTGCAACTGTTACTCTGACTATGAATCATAATCAAGAAAGAAAAGAAAACTTATAATTAACAAAAACAAGATAAGGAAATGAAAAAGAAGTGAATTTTAAAAATGTAACTGCCACTACTATGAATTAAATCCAGGAAGATTAGGGGAAAAAATAAGACAGTTTATAATATCTCATACAAATTAACAAAAAAAGGCAAGGAGATAAATAAAAAAAGATTAAATTTTCAACAATTACAGAGTGAAACTATACCACTCTAACTATAAACTAGATCAAGAAAGGCTAGAAGAAAAAACCCATAATATGGCCAAAACAAAAGGTACTAAGACGAAAAATAATTCTTGTGAAGATTGTACATAATTATTTATATAAGAACAAACAGCAATCACTTATTTCTTTTCCAATTTAGATTTCAAAAAATCTATATTATTATCATTCAACATAGCAAGTTCGTCTTATTCGGAACGAACCAATTTTCATTTTTTGATCTCCAGTACTTTTAACTCACTTTCTATTTTTCTTTTCACTTCATCATCCTTTTTCAATTTTAAGGCTTCTTTTCCTTTCACACTCAAATCTTTACAGTATTGAATCATGCTTGCAGTTATATCTAGATTGTTCAAGTTGAAATCAATTTCCTGCATGTAATCATATACGTAACGTTGTGATATCAATGAATCCTGTAACAAATTTTCTATGAGGAATTCTTTATTAACAGTAAAAGAACGTTCAACTGACCCATTTCCATCTTTAAAGAATCTGTGAAATCTTTAGATAGCTTATAAATATCATCTGTACGTAATAAAAATGAGGATAGTTAGTCAGAATTTTGAAAACTTTTTAAATACTGGATAACACTTTATCGGTACAAATTGTTAAGTATTCACGTTTAATCTCATCAGCACTATGCGCTTCAAGTAAATTATTCTCAACAAAATTACTCAAAATTAGGTCTATTCGTTCTTTTCTCAATTCATCGTTTAACATAATTCCGGGCGTTATGCATGAGGCCCCTTTTACAACAGCATTAGAATAAGGTAATTGATATAAGTTTGCTATATAAAGCTCTCATGTATAGTTGACATTGCTCTTTGAACTCATAAATTTCTACTACTTTCATTTTTTTTTTTCAGAGCTATTTCATTAATCGGTTTCAACTGTTCATCTATATTTGTAGTTGAATAAATTAAGTAATAATTTTAATGAATTCAATTAATTTTGATGATAATTGTCGTAGTCCTTTCGGAACATAACGTTAAAAATAGGAACATTTTCGGAATTTCGGGATAGTTTACGAAAAATCGGGACATTTTCGGAATTTCTGAATATTTCGGGACTGGTAGACACCCAGGTGACGTGAATTACGTTATTCAAATATGGAATATATAAACAACTTTTTTTTAGAAAAAAATTTAATACATATATTTTTTTAAGGATTTAATCCTTTAAGAAAATGGGCAGGCCAAGGAATGTTTCGGACGGACCTGGCCCACCCGAAGCCACCCCTACGCCGCTGATGATCAGACTTAGATCAAGTAGTAGAAGAGAATTATCACCTAAAGCAACAAATAAACGACCTGCAGCAGCGTAGCAGAAAAGGAAATGCAGTAATTAACGGAGTGGCAGAAACTAAAGACGAAGAAATTTATGGAATTGTTCACTCAATCGCCAAAAAATCAGAAGTACCACTCAAGCAGTATGACGTAGCAGTAGTGCGCAGAATTCCAATAAAAAAATGTACCCCACAAATAACTGTGAGACTGAACAACTCGGAAAAGGCATCAGAACTTGTTCAGAGTTTAAAAAGACTTAAAATAAAGAGTGATAGTATAGACATATCACCAATCCAGCCAATATATGTCAGCGTACAAATGAAATTTCAATCCAAAGAGATCCCATCGAATTTTGCATTCATGAGCCCAAAATGAAAATTGAAGATAAATTTTATGTTTCAAATTCAAAGTTATTTTCATACGCATCATCGAGAAACCAATATTAAACAGAACACAAGTCTATAGAAACTTTCAAGGCCACCACACAATGGGTTCGAAGGCAATTCGGAATGGACTAAATTTACATGTCCTGAAGAAGCCATAAAAAAATCTAAAACGAGGTTTTTATCTGATTTCAATGACTAGGAGTATATTACATTTTCAATTGAACCTTAACTTCGATCTCCAAAATCCAAATATCACTTAATTATTTTCATTCTAATTGGGAAAATTTGTCTTCTGTACATTGTGACAAAGATTATTGCAAGAGTAGTGAAAAAAATGTTAGTTGGCATTTGCTATGTAGGTCGAGGCACAGACCTTGTATAGCTAACAACAACGATGGTGAAACAAATAACCACATCCAGAGGAATACACAAGTACGTCACAGCAGTAACGTTTTTCGACAAACTCAAAACTTTTAACATTTTTCCTACAAACTGAATACTGGTAACATTTTTCTGCAAGTAGAAAACGGGTAACGTTTTTCTGCAAACAGAAAACTGTAAGGTTTTTCTACAAACATAAAAGTGGTGACGTTTTTTTGCAAACAGAAAAGTTGTAACGTTTTTCTGCAAACAGAAAACGGGTAACATTTTTCTATAAACAGAAAACTGGTAATTTTCTACAAACAGAAATGTGGTAATGTTTTTCTGCAAACAGAAAAGTGGTAACAGTTTTCTGCACACAGCAAACTGGTAACTTTTTCTGCAGACAGATATTTGGCAACGTTTTTCTGCAAACAGAAAACTGGCGCGCAGAATTTTTATTTTATACCTTGTCATCAGACATATCTATGTTAAAAATAAAAACATTCCATATCAATTACATAGCCAAAAGGTGTAAGTTCAACTGTGTAGAAAATATGTACAGAGAAATGAATGAAAATGGGGAAACTATAATCGCACAACAGAAAATATGGAATGCACGACAATTTTTTAACGCCTAAAAAGCTTGAGCTAACGACTGTAATATATTGAAATTACGTCAGAAATCTTACGACTGGAAATACTGAATGCACGATAAGTTTTTGCCCGCCAAAAAAGCATGACTCAACGACGATTTTTTTTTCGCCAGTTATTGTTTTGGTGGATGTTTTGAGTAAATGGACAACAGCCAGGAAACCCGACTCCATGAACTGTGTACTATTTCACGTTAGGTCATCTATGGATGCCTACCAGTGAGCAATGGAGAATAAGAAGGTTTTGAGGGGACAAAATGGCGAATTTTATGCATGTTCCAGGCAGCAGGACCCAATTACTTCGGCACTGCTTGGTCGTTGAAAAACCTTCGGTGACTTTTTGTACGTTTGAGCTACGGTATCTGGACAATTCATCTTGACGAAGGATGCACGTGCCCCACTTATCTGAAGTTCAGCATTCGTAAACATTTCTTAGGGAGAAAAATAAGATTGAAATTGGTGGACGTACCTCCGGAGGGGTAATTAGTCCCTCTAGCGCAAACGCGGAAACGAGGGCGGCCATCGAAGGCCCGCAAGACTCTAATTATCCAGTAAGCACCGCGAAATTTACTTCACAACATACGCTTCTGT
The DNA here is from genome assembly GCA_031841125.1 of Acanthococcus lagerstroemiae. NCBI lineage: Eukaryota > Metazoa > Arthropoda > Insecta > Hemiptera > Eriococcidae > Acanthococcus > Acanthococcus lagerstroemiae. The sequence goes on from CM063107.1 coordinate 21,634,307, forward strand.
AAAATGTTTTCCCATTCACGTGATCCGTCCCATTGAATTATTTTGTCGTGTTTTTGCCAGCCAGCGATTTATTCTTGGTGAAAGATTCCTTCCTTCATACCCTACAAAAACTCTTTTCCTATTTTAGTTTTCGAGCTTGAACAATTTTGCTGTATGAAACTGGAATTCACGCTTGAAAAAATTTCCGGCCGCACTCAATCGTTTTATGTCTCACCACGGTTTACCTAAAACTATTTTCAGCGATAATGCGACTAACTTCGTTGGAGCTGATAACTGGCTGTCCAAAACTAATATTAAAATCTTATTTAAAAAAAAAACAAAAAAAAACACCCTGCTTCAGTGAAATTAATTAGACTGCAAGGAGTTTTTCAAAATCATCAGTAAACTGATGACGAGTACCTACACTACATGCAGATACATTGGTTCATGAATATATCTTATAGTTACTAAACATGTTCCACGCATAATTTATCGTGTAAACCTTAGACCAAGTTTTTTAATTAATTTTTTGGCAAAGTAGATTTTCGAATTAAATTTTCACTTTTGACCTACTATCTGACCGAGAAAGGAAAGAAATTGAGACTATTGAGACTTTCTTGATATATCTGTATTCCAGAATAAGCTTTCCGATGATGCCATTAGATACTTCATTTGATTCATTATCACCAGTACAAATTTCCAATTTTGCCAAAATATGTTTTCATTTTCGAACAATTTTTTGCATATTTTAGCTCAATTGTAACAATCTCCGCGAAATTAAAGGGGGTACCGTAGCGTCAATAATTGTCCTATTTCATTTAAGAACAATATGGATCGAAACTAAATTAGGACACGGAAAAAATGAAGGACACAATGAAACTCTGAGGATCTTTTATTAAGCGCAGTATAACTCTTTTTGAAATAATCGGTATCAATTATTACGACTTTCCGCGATAAATTTTTCTAAACTTCCGCTTACAGTTTTTATTCCAAATAACCGCTTAAAGCGTTGGCTCGTATTCAAAAATAAATTCGCCATGTATCATTTCGTAAAATATAAAAAATGCTGTATGTCGTGGGCGCCGCTAAGACTACACTGAACTTTGAATAAATGCCTAGCTAGTGTCTACGGCTGTAAGCATTTACAAACTCGTACACAGATCAGTCTCCATAACTCAAATATTACGTTTGATTTGTTATACAAAAATTCGAGACCTTATTGTAAGACTGAGAAATAAAAAAACTGATTGCAAGGGTTAAAAATCGCCAATTGCAAATTTATTCTTTCAAACGAATTTTTGTAGGAAATTCAATAATTACAACTGAAATCTGTGGGTTTTTCACAGCAAAAAGAAAACAAACAAACAAAAAACTAAGCAGACATAATAAGGTTGAGGAGTTCTTATTCACAAATTACGAGTATCTAGTCTTATCATCTTAGTACTACCATTAATTTTGGCGTTGGCGGGACCTACTATTGCAAAAATATTCAAGAAAATTAATTTACAGAATTTGTGTGAATAGTTATTCAAGGCGGAGGTTTCGCCGTGTTTCAGTGGTCTTAAAATGAGAATGGGCAACTGTAATTTGAACTTACACTCATTATGGTGGAAAGGAAAGAAGCGCTCTTGCAGACATGCAATATGCCGAAATGTTCTAGACGCTTCGTATGTTTCAAAATTTCGAGATTCTTTGAGAATCTTCCAGGGCTATTTAAGATTCTTTTCTTGCTTTCCAACGCTGAAGACGATTTTCGAAAACTTCCAAACTCAGGGGCTCTTTCACTCGCTAAGACTCTATGAAGACTATTTCCAATTTATTCGAAATTCATTCAGATTTATTTAGGACTCATTCAGCCGCATCCATTTGAATTTAATACTACGTGATAACCCTCAACACTTTTTTTTAACTTGCTTAATATTTTCACAGTTTCTTCAGTAGTCTTTTAGACATTAGACTCTACAATGCTCTTCCAGGAATCTCTAAGTTTACATTTTATTATGCTTGAAGATTATTCCAGACTTGTTCAACGTTCTGTAAGACTTCTACAGAAAACCGCTGTAACATTTTTGGACCATTTCAAACGCTTGTGAAGTTGTTTGAAATTTTCAAGATTCATTCGGATGAGTTTAAGACCTGTCCGCAGTAAAAATCCTTCAGTATCACAGGTTGTGTAAAGTATAGCAGTGCCCCTTCATCATATTTGAGAACTGTGAAGAAATTGAGGAGTAAATGAAAGCAGGAAAACCCGATCAGGCATATAATAAAGTAAAAAGATATTTTGGGGCAAGAAGAAAGAGAACAAATAATTTAACGATGAAAAAGGAAAATTATTTGACTCTAAAAAGACAAAGTGTCAGAAAAGAATGGGAGAAATATGTTGAAAAACTGTATAAGAACGGAGCAAGTATAAGAAAATGTACGGAAAGAGAAGGTAGTGTGGAGGATGAAGAAAGAGGAGATCCTATTTTGAGATCAGAATTTGATAAAGCTCTGAAAGAGATGAAAGCAGGTAAAGTAAAAGGAGTTGATGAAATAGTTAGAGTATGAGGAAGCAGAAATGCCAATAGATTTCCATTAAGACAGGTAAATTATGATCCCTATTAAGAAAGCAGGAGCAAGCAAATGAGAAGATTATTGTACTATAAGTTTACTTTTGCTTTTGCTTGCATCAAAGATTCCAGCAAGGATACTAAGTAGGAGAATACAAAATGAAATGAAAGAACGGGTGGGATAAGATCAACTTGGATTCAAAAAAGGTAAAGGAACTAGGGAAGCAATTTTATGTTCGAGGCTATAGGCTTGTATTAGGAAAAATATTGAAACAAAAAATGTCAGGTAAATATGTAGCATTTGTAGATTCACACGAATCTTTTAATAATGTTAAATCGTCAAAGAAGTTTCAAAAATTGAAAGAGATAAGTATAAGAAGAGTGATATGAACTGCATCGAGAAAATGCGTTTAGTAAGCAAAACACAAATTTCCCAGGAGAACGAAAACAAATTTTGAATGCGAATATCTTTGGATTGGAGCGATCAATCTTCTTGAAATTTGGAATAATTATTAATGGGTGCTGGTGGAATATAACCTCATAATTTATTTATTATAGTCTTGTTACTTTTTTTAATTTGGAGGGAAGAAGTTTTTGAGTTATTCAGTATTGCCAACTGTGAAAATAGGGATAAGAGCTTGTGAATATATGAACGAACATCTGCCATGATGAAAATCAGCATAAATCAACCCGGGGAAGTGTGTATTGTAAAAGAAAATACTGCTGCGTGAGAATTACTGACCTGACTGAAAATCATCAGACTGAAAACAGCCAGCTATGAAGGGCTCAACTTTGATGGCTTGTACGAGCCTAAAAAACTTAGTTTATTTTTTCGACAGTACCACGTGAAAGAGCAGGTCTTAATTAGTATAAATCGAGTAAAATCTCAAAATCGAATTTTTTGCACACTAATCACCTTTTCTCGATGCAGGTCACATAATATGGAACTTATAAAAGGATCCAAGGGTTTAAATACTGGTAGAGGAAGAAGTGGGGGAAACAAAAATTCAAAAAGGAGCAAGACGAGGTTGCTGTTTGTCACCAGTTCTATTGAACCTATTTAGTGGAACAGTAATTAAGGAAATGAATGAAAGGAAATCAGGTATGAAAATGCAAGGGAGGCGTTTAGAAATAAGGTTTGCAGATAGTATTGCACTAAAGGAAAGAAGTGAAGAAGAACTAAAGAAAATGTTGAAAAAGTTGGGTGAAAATATGAAAAAAAAAAAATAATAATATGAAGATGAATAAGAATAAAACAAAGTGATGATAGTCAGTAGACGAAAACAAAATCCAATAAATATGAAAATAGGAGGTGAAAAAGTAAAAGAGGTAAAGAAAACTGAATACTTTGGTAGTCTGATAGCCTAAGATAGGAGGCGTAAAACAGAAATAAAGAGTAGAATAAAACAAGCTAAGACAGTTTTTTCCCAAAAATACAGAAGCTCAAATAGGGCTTAAATGAGGCCCGCTTATTATGAAGCAACATCCCCCGCATCATTTCCTTTGGTAATTCTTCAGAGTTTGGGGGCTAGTGAAAAGATCTATTGATTTCAACATCATATCAGTAGCCACTAGCGCAGCCAATTTAGAAGTTTGAGGGGGGGGGCTAAGCCCCCCAAGCCCTCACCTATTTGCGCCTATGCAAAAATACCTGCTTTTGGCAATCATAAATTTAAAGGAAATTGAGAACTTTTTAATATACTTAATTGAAAATAATAATCAATTATATTCTATTAAATTTAAATAAAAAATTTAATTTAAACTTATTATTAAATTTAAAAATAAAATTAATATTAAATTAAATCTCCAAATCGATTCTATTTACAACAAATGTAAATTTGCAAGGAAGTCTGAGATTTCTCCGAACGTATATTTGGGGTATAGCATTGTATGGATGTGGGAGCTGGACAATGGGAACACAAAAAAGAAAAAGGATACAAGTTTATGAAATGTTGAAGATCAAATAGACAGAAAAGATCAGGCATGAGGAAGTATTGCAACGAATCGGAAAGGAAAAAGAAACTTCGAATATAATTGTAAAAAGAAGAGGTAAAATGATAGGCCACAATGTAGACATCCGTAGAAATATTACTGCTAAAGGGAATGATTGAAGAAAAGAACTGGAATGGGAGGCAAAGAATGAGCTATTTGTACGGAGAGCAGATCATCAGAGGCGAAACTTGACTTTCAGTTTGGGGGGGGGGCGGTGGAGAAGGAAACTTTACCGACAAACATTTTTTGAAAACTAAAAATTCGCCGACAAAACATTTTAAACATTTGAAAATCTGCCGGAGACTAATTTTTGAGAACGTCCTTGTACTCTCAAAGAAAGTCTGCCTTTTTTCTACTCTTTTATTTTTCTTCCTTCCTTTATTCTTCTTTGTACCTTATTTTTGGAGGGCCTTTTTATAGTCAGCTGCTTGAGACATTCTCCTTCCTTCGGCCCTTTATGCAAACATACACCATTAGCTCAATTTTGACAACGGATTCGAATTCGTCTCGAAAAATTGAGTAACTAGCACCAGCGCCGACGCCGTAGCTCTTCGAAAATTTTTTCGCCCGAAAAAAGACATGAGGTATAGTATGGAGAAATTTTCAAAATTTGAGAAAATCAAAAGTATCGAATTAACCATCCGAAAGGTTTCTTGGATTCATTTAATACTATGATAATTTGATAATAAAACTCTTTTGACCCATCAAGACCTCCTCTTCTCCAACTTATGTAACACTTTTAGGACTCTTTCAGACTTCTGTGAGACTTCAAGGATCTTCCGAATTTGTTCAAGACATTTTCAGGCTTCATTAAGACATTTTATATTTGTACCTTAGAAACTGAAAAATTCAAATGAACAGTTTCAAAATTTGCCGACTCTCAAATTATTGTTTTTTCACCCTCCCCCAACCTCCATAGTTTCGTTCCTGCAAATGCAGATTGGAACCTTATCCTCTAAACACTTACATTTGCGCACATGAGCATAAACCAGTCTGGGAGGGTAAGCTGGAAGGATATTAGGAATACTTGAGAGGAACAACAACTCCCTTTGCACATTAAGGTGATTGTTATTTACTCTTGGTGATTTTTTTTTTCTGAATTTCCTCTAATTCGTCTCCTAAATTGGTTCCAATGAAATTAATTAAAAAAAACAAAAAAACTACAAAATTTCAGGTCAATCGGATTTAGGAAAATCTGTGTCACAAGCTCCTTTTCGTTCTTATGGGAAAAACACATGGAGTTTTGACTTTTGTTCCAGACTAAATTTCCCTCCTATATTCATCAGGACCAAGGCACGTAAATTAAATAATAGAACATTTGCTATCGGATTCAGCTTGTGACATTGGAAAATAAGTCTTTTGCTTTCAACTTTTAGACAGCCCCGTAGCCATGGCGGACAAGCTAGGGCTGAGCTCCCTCTAAAGGTATCTTGAGCCCCCCCCCCAGGCAGAGATACCACCATTTAAAAAATCATCATTACGCCAGGCTCCTAGCCAGAGTGGTCCTAGGGAGTTCTGAGCATCCCTTAGCGCTTGCCGGAGCCTCCCCTGGAAATATCTCGTGAATAAAAATAACGAATTCCTTCTATTTTTCTCGCTAGTTTTCTTCAAAAATTTCGTTCCACTACATTTTAATGTTTATAAGCATGTCAACACTAATTTTACTTTGAACGATAGAAGAATCGTATGTTTGTCGTTCTTTATAATATTCACAAACACAGTGGTAGGTTCGCGATCCAGTTTACATTGAATATCGACGGCTAAATGCCTGAATGGCTGTTTGAGAACTGATAAGTTGATAAGTCCACAGAAATAGAGTTTTTTTTTTACTCCCAAATGTTCGAAAATTTGATCGTTCCAAGTGTTAATTTTTTTCACGCGATCTATTCAAGTTTTGTTTCAAAGGATTGTCAGTAAGTTGAATCACCAATTTTGATTATAAATTTTGAGACCAAATTCAATCAGGGGCGTAGCCAAGATTTCCCGGGGGGAGGGAGCAAAGTAAGATTTTTAAGGGAGACAAAGTCGAAAATTGAAGTAATTTAAAAATCGCCGATATTAGAGGACTATTGTATGAAAATTAAGGTAAAATTACTACTCGAACGGAATTTTTTTGAAAAAACGTGTTTTAAAGCGAAAAATTGCTCATTTCTGCATATTTTACATTCAGTTTCAGGTGCCTTGGGGGCATTCGTCCCCTTTGTCTCCCTGGCTATTCCACTGCCTCGTAGAACTTTTCACATTATATACTATGTGTATCCTGAAGCCCCCCCCCCTGGTAAACAGTCAGCACCACCTACCGCAGATGGCTGGCTATGGGCCTGCTTTTAGATTTTAATAACATAAATTTTAGGCTCTAGTTCAAGCAGAAAATCTAGTAATAACAGAATAGTCATTGAAAGAAATGTCTTCCACATCTCAGCTTTGTTTCAACCTTTCAGATAACGTTCGATACTCAACTTGGATCTTTCGGCTTTTGACTGACTAGTCTCTGACATGAGTCCCGGGTATTCCATTTTCAGAAACGATATTTAACTTTCAGTTCGAGGAGGTTAAGAGGAAAAATTTGCCGACATATATTTTTTAAACTAGAACTTCGCCGACAAAATCTTCTAATAATTAAAAATTCGTCGATTTTTTAATTAAAAAAAGAATAATAATAAATAAACAAACATTCATAAAAAATGAAATATTCAAATGAACTGTTTCAAAATTTGCCGACTGTCAAATTATTGGGGTGGGGGTGTTTCAACCCTCACACCCCCATCGTTTCGCCCCTGCAGATCATGAAGAACCTAACGTGCAAATCCTTCTCAGATATGAAAAGATTATAGCACAGAAGAGAGAAAAGTGGAGCGGGGCATCCTACTATAGTCGAGGGGCTATAAAGAATATAGCATCATCATTCATACAGCAAATAGCCGTAAGTGAAATTACAGGTGTGGATTATTAATTAAATTTAGTAATAAATACGAGGGTTAAACCAGCGCAAATGATTTCGTATTTTGAATAATAAACTCTTCGATAAAGTATAAGTTCACTTTGAAAGTATTCTCGTTTGTTTCTCCTTTAGCAAAATCTAGACGGACAACAGAACTGGACTGATTGGTTCCTGAACTGCTCGATACTAATTTATGTTTACACCGCATACAATTACAATCTTATCTTATTGGAGTAATCGTAGAAATTGTTGAGAGCAATATCAGCTTCGCTATACACGGCAAGAGTCGGCACTATAAATCAAACTTCCTGGCAATATTTCCCTCATTAATTCGCGCAAACGATTTCCCGCCGGGAATTGCAGCGAAGTCTTCTAAAATTGATCTTCGAGACGACCACGTGAAATAATGAAAGTGACGCGAAATTCACCGAAAGAAATTCGGCGCTCGATTGATGAGGAGCTTTTCCATTTTGAGTAGCGTCTTGATTCATGAAGACGATATAAACTCGCATTATTCAAAGTGCGAAGCAGCAAGGAGAAAACATCACGCTGATGTTACAAATAATGACTGGAAACAATTAGTCTAAGCCTGCCGCGCCTCTATTTACTTCGATACATTTTCTTCGCAACTAAGCGGATAGCCGAATTCGTTTTCATTATTTGCAGTGTAGAAGAGCGAAAACGCCGCGCCGAGCTCTAGGAAAATGTATTTCCGTACCGCCGCTACCTGCTGATAGGTCGATGAGAAAGCACACCAACGCTGATCATTTTCAAAATTAAAACCGACAAGGAGGTACTCGTCGCTTCGAAATCGTCGGATGTGCAATGCGAAAAGGAGTAAGTAGAATTAAGTTAAAGCCAAGAGAGGCAAAAAGTAAGGTGCAATGCTTTCGCACTACAACTGACTTGTAACCATTTTAAAATATAAAAGAGGGTAGCTACGTTCAAGTTTGACCGAATAGCAATGATGAAATTCGCCTTTGTTTCTTATATGTATTCCTCGAAGAGCTGAGAAGAGCTAAGAGCACCGTTTGAAAATGAAATACGAAACGAAGCGAAGAGAATTTGGACCCGGGTATGGTGTGGTGGAACGTATGGCGATGCACGCATGCCAAAGTGGCCCCTATGGAACCGCATCCCCAGCACCGGAAACTACCCTTTCGGGCAACGCATCAGTGCCGAGGGGTGGACCCGGGTATGTCAGTGTTTCTGAAGATTCGGGGGACTCTCTGAGCCTCGCGGACGACATTCACTTTTCCCAAATCAAGCATGTCGTGTCTATGTATCATGTAATATCATATCGGCAAAACAGTTTGTTCCTTTGATACGTCTGATTGATGCAAGATTTCCGAATCAACTGTGGACCCCCAAGGGTTGAAGGAAGTGACTTCAATTTTAAAATGGGAATATGTAATGGCACGTTAAGGAATAATATCAAACTATATTTTTTCTTCAGTCACAACATACGTCAGCTCGGTGGTTCACATTATTTTTGGAACTGACTCCATGAGAGTTTCATCAAAGGAAATTCTGATTCCATCGAAGAAGGTTCCAGTCAAACAATGGCCATTGCGTTCAAATTATATTCAATTCAATTCGACTTTGAAAGTAATCTTTGAATGGCACCCATCTGGATGTCACTAAATAGAATTCTAATCTCACCTAAGTGGAATACAACTTACTCCCGAATATGACTTTATAGCAACCTTGAACACCTATAAAGAAAATACAGTCCGAAAAAATAATAATCAGGAATCCACTTTGTTAGGGCACCAATGAGTCTGCTCCAACAATTGCTTTCAAAATTAAAATTCAGTGACTTCGAAAACCTATTATTTGGATGTAGTAGCTCAATGAAATTATCATTATTTAAGCGGAATCATCTTGAGTGAAACCTGATTTTTTTATAGTGTGATATATGTAGATTTCTTTATCGTTAAGTAATAAGTAGAACGTGATAATATTTTAAATATCGCGTGCTATCCGCGGTATTGTAGACATTAACCCTGCATCAGGTCTCACTCCTACAATAGCAAACAAGAACAAAAAACACAAAAAAAATAATTCTAAGGTAAAGAAAAAATTAAATAATAACACAGATTTAACAAAAAGTAAAACAATGGAAACGGATTCCAGCAAAAAAGCAGATCATTTAAATTATTCAATTACAAATTGGTACACTAAATGTGCGCTCTCGGGGGGAAGAGGAAAACTTAATAGAATTTGAACAAGCATTCGCGGATAAGAAATTAATAATTTCAGGACTACCTATTGGAAGTGAGAAGAAAAGTGGAAAAAATAATCCAGTTAAAATCAGGTAATATATTATGTCATACCGACAGTGTGGGTGGCCAAAGGGGGGGCAGGCTCTCTCATAAACAAGACCTGAAAAGACCGTATTTTATTTATTTACTAGCGAGACATTACATAATGTCCTTAAATATAATTCTGCGGTAAAAGAAGGGGGCTTCCTTTCCCGTACTGGCTAAGCCCAGGATTGGGCATATGCCTCTCCTTTAATTGTCCAGGTCTGTCGATCCGCAGTCATTCTCCTCCAGAATGGTCCTAGGTGCTTTGTGAACTCGTCCCTCCATCTTGTTAGTGGTCTCCCTTGTGATCTTTTTGCCCCATATGGTACACATTCTTCGACTTTCCTCTCCCATCTCTCTGTTTTGTATCTAGTCACATGTCCCCCATACTTCCATTTTAGTCTTTTTATCGAATATCCTATATCCTTTAACCTAGTTTTTTGTCTAGTTGTTTTGTTTGTTACTAATTCTTGTTTCCTAATTCCTAACATACTCCTTTCCATTGTGCTTTATGTGCTGTGTAGTTTATCTTTTTTGGTTAGAGACCATGTCTGGGCACCATATGTAAGTACTGAGTGGACGCAGCTTTCCCAGATTAGCGATTTTGTTTTTTGCTGTGTTTTCCATTTAAATATTTCTTTCGATTCCCAATATTTTTTCCATCCCTTCAAAAGTGTTCTTAGCTCTCTCGTTCTTTTCTTTTGGAATGCCACAGATTGTCCAAGATAAATGAATTCTTCTTCCCATTCTACTTCTTTTCCCTCTATTTCAACCCTGTCCTTAGCGTGGTTAGATAGAATTCTTGTGCTTTCCCAGTTGATCTCTAAGCCCGTTTCTTTACTCTTATGGGAGAGTTCTGTGCCAAGTTGTTCTATTTCTTCCTTTGTATTCCTCATAATTACCACGTTGTCGGCAAATCGTAAGTTATTCAAGTGTTCTCCATTTATTTTTATTCCTTCTCCCTCCCATTTTAATCCCCTAAAAATTGAAAAGACCGTATACTAGAGTTTAACCCAACTTCCGAAAGAATGGCTACTCTCAAAATTGAAACTAACGAAAGAGAAATACTAACGTTAATTCAAGTATATGCCTCTACCTCAGCATACAGAAGAGGAAGTATACAGTTCTATGAAGTATTATTCAAATTAACCAGACAAAATGAAACAAGAAATGGAAATACAGTGTTAATATTAGGAGATTTTAATGGTCAAATAGGGATAATAAAACCAGGAGAAAAATGAGTCTAAGGGAGATACAACTGTAGGAAAAGAAACGCGAGAGACTCGGCTCTTATGGACTTTTGTCACCAATCTAACTACAAAATTATAAACACCTGTTTCAGAAAAAGGCTAGATAAATTATGGACCTGGGTAACGCTAAACCGGGCAGTCAAAAACCAAATAGATTATATTTTAAGCAATAAAAACAGGAATTCCTTCAAAAGTTGTGGTGTTGTGGTGTTGGAAATTTCAACTTTCACTCAGATCATAGACTAATAGCATGTGAACTACATAAAAAATGCAAGAGAAGGAAAATAAATTTCAATATAATTTTCGTAAGCACGATGTAAAGCCATCTTTCTATCTGTTTCTTTTACACACGATTACGTTCACTTGTACATTTAAAACCACAAGCGCCATTGTCAAAAGCAAACGCGATTCGTTCTCAGGTATCTCGAACATCAATTGATAAGAAAAAGAACCGCTGGAAGACTAACCCAAACCACTGACGTCACGCGTCGCTTAGAATTATTTTTCCATTGGCTGCGCCGACTATAAAAACCACTGACGTCACGCGTCGCGTGGAACTATCTTTCCATTGTATAAGGCTCGGCAGCGCCGATCCTAAAAAAGTAGTTTTACAGGTAATGAAATAAATGTTAGAATGCTGCAAGGTAGGCTCAAGTTCAAACCCAATGGAAGGGCTGCGTTAAAGGAGTATAGGTATATCAGCGGAAAAACGAGATACTCATAGGTTTCCCATAATCAGCAATCTATATGATCCATTTCTTACGTCCAGCTCAGTTTGAAAAATAAATTCGAGTTTTTGTAAATATAATGACTATGCCACTATTATCACATAATCTTACAGGCGTCTTCTACCGCCATACAAAAAAATAACAAGAAGTACACAACATCTTAACAAAGCAAATTATATATGTACTTTTAGGGGCGTACCGATAGGGGGAACTTAGCCCCCCTTCGATGCAGGAATTTTTCATTTAGCAGTAGGGAAAATTGACCATTTCAGTCAGGGACGAGTTGTAAAATTTTAGTAGATAGATCAAGCGTTCGAAAAATCCTACAAGTCAAAAGGTTCTTTCTTAGCCAGTATAAAAAATTTTGACTGATACTTGGGAATTTTGAGATGAGTCAGTTGGGATCTCACAATTTTTGCCCCCATCCCCCTTCAGAAAAAACTCTTCGGTACGTCCCTGTGTACTTTCAACAATCTCTATTATCACCTTTAGTGCAGTTCGGAATGACTTCAACATTCCTACCTAGAACACAGAAAATAACATACATAGAATGTTTCACTTTCAGTATGTCACGCAGGCCAGATGAGAGGAGGGAGGGAGATTTCTCCCCGGGCTCCCGTCTTGAAAGAGGGCTCACCGAAATTGCCAAAAAGGCAAAAAAAAAATTGAAAATAATCGAAAACAATTTTTATGAAGCAAAGCATAATAAAACTGAACGCCCCATAAAAAATTTCTCCCGGGTCCCAATTTTCTCTCTACGGCCCTGATGTCACGTGTACTCCAGTCGACAGTATTAAAATCGTCGGATAGTATCCAAAATTGTCTGAATTTCAGAGGTGCTTAGCGAATCAGATTGGCTAAAACAAACAGCTAAAATTAATTTTTTTTTTATTAATTGGCTTCGGCCAGCGGCTAATGGCCGCAAGACGCTGATTGGCTAGCTAACGGCTAAAGACCAATCCAACATTTTCAGTTACACCTTACATTCTTGTTAGCTCTCTACTGTCCACCCTAATGTTTTTCTGTTTATTATCTTTTCCTGTCCCCAGTTCTGAGTCTGAGTTTGACCGACTTTGCAGTTTCAATCCAAAATACGAAAATCTACCGAAAAGGAATAGGAAAGAAATTCAGTTTGAATGTAGTCAAATGGGAAAAGACCAGAAATCAGCCAAATGAAATCAGCCCTTAGCTTCCAAATTTTCATTGGTTTACGGCTCGCTAATGGCTAATTTTAATCGGCTAGCTAACGGCTGGCTAAAAATCCCACCAAAACTGCAAGCTAACGGCTAAGTAACAGCTAATGGCAAATGGCTAGCTAAGCACCTCTGCTGAATTGTGAAGTCGTTCCCAGTGTTGGAAGAACGCAAAAATCATCATTCCCGTGTTCTTCTCTAACTGCATGCATGGTTCTCATTCACGTACTTTGTTCTCCTTACCTTAAAATAAAGTATTTCTTAATTGAAAAAAAATAAATAAATAAAACAGAGGCAAAATATGGGCCCGGGGACTAATTTTTGAGAACGCCCTTTTACTCTCAAAAAATGTCTGCCTTTTTTCCACTCTTTATTTTTCTTCCTTCCTTCGTCCCTCTTTTTACCTGATTTTTGAAGGATCTTTTTTTATAGTGAGTCGCTTGAGCCATTCTCCTTCCTCGGCCCTTGTGCAAACATACACCTTCTTGGATTCATGTAATACTATGATAATAAGACTTTTGACTCATCAAGACCTCCTCCTCCAACTTATGTAAAGCTTTTAGGACCTTTCAGGCTTCTCTGAGACTTCAAGGAGTTTCCGAATTTGTTTAAGACTTTTTCAGGCTTCATTAAAACATTATACCTTAGAAAATGAAAAATTCAAATGAAGAGTTTCAAAATTTGCCAACTGTCAAATTATTTATTGGGTTTTTACCCCCCCCCCCCCCCCCGCCATAGTTTCGTCCCTGCAAATGCAGATTGGAACCATATCCCAAGCATTCACATTTGCGCGCATGAGCATACCCTAGTCTGGGAGGGTCAGCTGGAAGGATATTAGGAATACTTGAGAGGAACACACAACTTCCTTTACACATTAAGGTGGTTGTTATTTACTCTTAGTGATCTTTTTTTCATTTTTCTCGCTAGTTTTGTTCAAAACTTTTCATTCCACTACATTTAAAGGTTTATAAACTTGTCAACACTGATTTTGCTTTGAAAGATAGAAGAATCGTATGTTTGTCGTTCTTTATATGTGACGTGTCACAAGAAAAGGACCCGAGTCCCGAGTGTCCATTCAGCAGTTTGAGACACACAGGTCCTTTTCTTGTGTCACATCGCAATATTCACAAACCCAGTGGCTCGCGATCCAGTTCTCATTGAATATCGATGGCTAAATGCCTGAATGGCAGTTTGGGAACTGATAATTGATAAGTCCACAGAAACAGAATTTTTTTACTTCCAAAAGTTCGAAAATTTGATCGTTCTAAGTGTTAATTTCTTTTCACGCGATCTATTCAATTTTTTTTCAGTGGGTTGTCGGTAAGTTGAATCACCAGTTTTGATTATGAATTTTGAGACCAAATTCAATCAGTGGCGCAGCCAAGATTTTCGGGGGGGGGGGGCAAAGTAAGATTTTCAAGGGAGACAAAATCGAAAACTGAAGTTTTTTTTTTTAAATCGCCAATATTAGAAGACTGTTGTATGAAAATGAAGGTAAAATTACTACTCGAGAGAAAATTTTTCAAAAAAACGTGTTTTAAAGCGAAAAGTTGCTTATTTCTGCATATTTTATATTCAATTTCAGGTGCCTTGGGGCATTCTCCCCCTTTGCCCCCTGGCTATACCACTGCCTCGTAGAACTTTTCACATTATATACTATGTGTATCGTCAAGCCTCCCCCCCCCCCTGGTAAACAGTCAGCACCACCTACCGCAGATAGCTCGCTACGGGCCTGATTTTAGATATTAATAAAATGTTCAACTTTCGTAAATTTTAGGCTCTAGATCAAATAGAGAATCTAGTAAAAACAGAATAGTCACTGAAATTCGAAATTCAACGTTTGCTACCGACTTTCAGATTTTCAAAATGTCTTCCGCATTTCAAGTTTGTTTCAAAATTTTAGATAACGTTCGATACTCAGCTTGAAACCTTCGGCTTTTGACTGACTAGTTTCTGACAAGAGTCCCAGGTACTCCATTTTCAGAAACGAAATTTGACTTTCAGTTTGGGGAGGTGAAGAAGAAAAATTTGGCAACAAGTATTTTTTGAAAACTAAAAATTCGCCGACAAATTCTTTGAAAAATCAAAAATTTGCCGATCTCTTAATCGAAATATTTTTTAATTGAAAAAAGAATAAATAAGTAAACATACATTCATAAAAAATGAAAAATTCAAATGAACTGTTTCAAAATTTGCCAACTGCCAAATTATTGGGGTGTTTCAACCCCCCACACCCCTATAGTTTCACCCCTGACGTCAGTAGCCGAGTAGCCTCTTGCATCTCGACCTCATTTCTTCAGAAAGGAAAGAAATCTCATTCACTCGTTCAAGTTCGTCAGAAATTTCGTTCACTTTCACGTTCACTCTTAAAAATATCGTTCTCGTTCACGTTCACGTTCGTCAAAAATGTGAACGAGTTCACGAACTGAACGACGTTTACCAAGTCTGATCCGTAACCGTCTGAGCTCAATCGCTCTGGCAGTCGTTGCAGTCTAGGACCGAGATGCGTGAAAGAAGACCGCAGGAAGTGAGAAGAGTCGGTAGGAACTATGACCTTCATCATGATGATGGTGATTTTAACGAAGAGCGCGTGTTAAATTAATCAAAATTTGCGACTTGAAATTCTGGATTCCTCGCAACCATTTTTATCAACATCGGACTTCAGCACTCGCCCATTTTTACAACGCTCGATCTAATGAACTCGGACTTTTCATTTCCTTTGCGACAAAATAACGGACGAGCCAAAAGGAAGATACATCATAAACTGTATCGATACAAGTGCCTTTTCGTATATTTTGTTCTAATCAAACTGAAAGGAAATAAGGATACGGCGCGTGAACGAAATAATAACTATATTCTGGAATTACAACAATCGCGTTTTTTTCGCATTTCGCATTTCAGGGACATCTTATTTTGGGAACGATGTCGATAACAATACTGTAAGGTTCCTTCCGATTTCTGTTCACGCTTCCTTATCGTGTTTGAACTTCTCTTTTCTTCCGAAACCTCGCATGTACACAAATCGACGTTCCGAGACGTATTATTTATTCTCGTTATCGTACAAATTCGTATACCGACATTTTGAGCCAATTTCTCGTGGGTGTTTAAAATATTCAAGAAAAACTTGAGAAGAAAGGAATACAAAGGATTACAAACATGCACGTTTACCTAAATGTTTTTTCATGTTCGAGATCACTAAGTGAACCTTCCAATTCGCATAAGATAACTCATGAAACTTGACTCTCCTAACTTCGATATTCGCGAGTACCACTGTTTGACATGAAACGAAAACCCGAATTTTCATCCATTTACTTATTATGACTAATATTTTACGACACCCAAATTGAAGGATTATTAAAGAAAGGAGCGTTTCACAAACATCAAAATCGAATTTTTCACTGGGATAGGTTGTGTAAACATACGTGAATGCAGTGGTAAAGATGTAAGTGTCGAATATTTACATTTTGTAGTTCATATTTCATCCACAGAGCGCGTTTTCTATGCGAGTCCATTTTTTTGTGTCGTTAAAGGAAGGGTGTAGGTAAGTGCCACGACCCAGGAGTCGCATAAGAAAAGTAAACAAACCATATTAAGTTTCAAGTATCTGACTTTATACACATTCTTTACCCACTAGAAATGTCGTTTTATTGTTGTTGTTTATGGCGAAAATACTCGGAACGAAGATAGCTAAAAAAATTGAAATTATCCCACCAAGAAGTACGACAAATAACCCTTATACGATCGAATGATGCTCCTACGTATAACCATGGCATATTTTTGAAGGGAATGTGATACATTTTCCAGAGCCGATGTGAATGTGAATGCAAGCGCGACTGCAAGTCCCTTCAACCCACTCGAATTCTGAAATTATGCGGTAAATTGTATAAGTTGAACTAAAGCAAGCAACGAAGTTACACGATGCCAGGAACGTACCGATAGGGGGGTGGGGAACAACTTACACCTCCCTTGAGAAGTTGGGAAAATCCAACAAGTCAAAATTTTTTTTGCTTTGACATTTGGGAATTTTGAGTTGAGTCAGCATCAGTTGAAAAAATCCAATAAGTCAATCAAAAGTTTTTTTTTTTGCTTACTTTGATACTTGGGAATTGAGTTGAGAAGTTGGGAAAATCCAACCCAAGTCGAAGGTTTTTTTTTTTTGTTTGATATTTGGGAGTTTTGAATTGAGTCAGCATCTGTTGGAATTGGAAAAATCCAATAAGTCAAAGATTCTTTTGCTAGCTTTGACACTTGGAAACTGAGTTAAGAAGTTGGGAAAATCCAGCAAAAGTCAAAAGGTGTTTCTTTTGGCTTTGATATTTAGGAATTTTGAGTTGAGTCATCAGTTGAAAAAATCCAATAAGTCAATCAAGAGTTTTTTCTTTTTGCATTGATACTCTGTACTTGGAAATTTTGAGTTGAGTCAGTCGGGACTTTCACACTCCTTCTCCAAGGAACAACTTTCCGGTACGTCCCTGCATGATGCAGCATATCGTTTGTAAAGCGCCATGATTTCCATAATAAATTTCTTTTGTAATAGAAACGATCGTTTCAGAATTCTTTTTTACCTGTGACAACAAAGAACCTCGGAGGGGAGGGGAGGGGGAGATATTTTCTGGGCTTCGCGGCTTACTCCCTATTAAATCGATGGTGACATGCACAAAATACCTAAGCGATATTTTGGTCGAAAATGAGTTAGATACAGAAACAAGGAGGTAAGCAGGTAGGCTATCAGCTTGCATTGATAACACAACGAAATAGTTCACCATTTCACCACCAGGCAGCGATACTCGAATGTGTTAAGTGCATCGAAAACCTGTATTGGTCGTGCACAGATGTTGCATGTAAGTGAGTGGATAAGGTTTTACATGGAACTTGATGATACATTTGGCTTGGCAAACGTGTATTAAGTACAATTTTCATCATGCCAAATGAGCTAAGTGCGCTTGAAATTCTGGCCATATGTATCAAGTGAAACGATTATTCACTCCAAATGCATCAAGTGTGTGGTAATTTTATGGAAAAACTACAGAGTGCCATCAATACAAGTTACAAGTTTAAACTTTCTTTTTTTTTTTTGTTTACTAGCACATACTAAAGGGTTAGCAAGTCTTATTCCTCCGATTTGAGGAGTCACATGAATAAAATGGAGTACAGGGCAGTGAGTGGAAGTTGGTTAAATTTTCAAATTGCTCTCCTGAAAAATTAGTAAAATGCCACTAACTACTTAGGCATTTTGAGTGTTTCGCGACAGTCGAATTAAAAACACGGATTTTGTCAGGTTCAAATGTTTGCTTATAAACTATTGTCTTTACTAAATATTTGCCGCGATATCTGTTTCTACAAATTACCGGTAAGACTGTTTCATTTTGAATAACTGCTGACGCAGCGTTCGTGCTGCCCGCGTGATATCGACACCTTCGAAGACATCAACACCGCACGAATTTACTGTCTCTCAACAAGTGTTCGTAAAAACGAGTACTCCTGGTCACCAAGTTCCAGTTGTTAACGTTGATAGTGCACTGTCAGTAGTTGACGCTCAACAAAATCAAACAGACAGTCTGACCACCAAAAATCTCCGCCTCAACGAGGAAATTCAGCAGTTAAGAAACGAAATAGGAAAACTACGACTTACGGTCAAGCAAAATGAAATAACTTCTCAAAAGGTCGTCAACAACTCATCAGCTTATGAAACTGATTTTGACGAACTCGCGAGAGAAACCGACTGGATCCCGAAAAGAAGGCGAAACAAGAAACGCAAAGCAGAACATAAAACTCCGCCTGATAAGACCTAGAAGAAAGCTATACACAAGATTTTGAGAAAAATGCGTTCAAAGCTTTTGAATACATTTTAATGATTTTCTTGTCGAAGATAAAATGGTTTCATAGACTTCGTTCAAGAACTCGCTAGATACGCACTGCACTCGATCAAACTAAAAAAGCTGAGTACGAAAAGTTGCCTGTGAGCAAATTGAAGGAGCTACGCCGTTTTAAAGATTACAAAAAAACACAATTTTCAAGACGGTATACAGGACAAGATAATTGACGGAATAAATAATCTGACTATGGGTCTGGTAGTACTGGCTTGGATGGAAAAAATCTTAGTACGATGTATTGCCTATTCTTATAATTGAAGGCGTTAGAAAACGTTAGAGGAAAGTTTCATTTTTCGTTAAATGGTCAAGAAGACCGTTTTTCAGTCCTACCCTAGGCAAGTAAATAATTAATAGTTTGAGAGCTATTGTGACTATGGGAACTTATAGTACGTATCTAGGAGATGAAAAAATTACTCAATGCAGGATAAGTTTAGTAACAAATTTCGTACAACAATCCATAATCATCTCAAAATCGATTTCTTTTGCTAAATTTTTACATTTTAGTTTTCCCCATTTTCCTTGTCTTTTTCTTACTGACAAAGTTGTCTCTTTTTATAGAAACTTCCACGTTATAAATTTCTCTTTTAAAGGAAATCAGAACAATTTGTACAAGCCTAAACTGTTGAGGAAAAAATGTCTTTCTTGACTTCCGAATAAGGGGCATAGGACGTGTCACACACTTATGAAACTATATCGAGAGCATTCTCAAAACAGGGATTCCTTGAATCACTGCATGATTCTGAGAATTTTATCAAATTTTTAATTCGGTCCCGACTTGCTCCAGAAAATCCGAATTTCACACATGCATGGATGAAACTGGCCAATTTAGAAATTTGGAACAAGTACCGAATTATCGAAATGGGGATTCTCTAGGCCGCTGATTTTGAATAATGCCCTCACATTTTTGGTTCGACACCAATCTGGGTCCAAAATCGATCAAACAAGCAAAACTGACTCCACTCAGAATAATAGAACAGAGTACTGACTTTTCGGTTTTCCAGATTACTGATTTTGAATCTCGCCGTAGAATTTTGGCCCGACTTCAGTCTGGGCTCCAAAATAGAAAGTTTTTCGTATACATAATAGACAAAGTTGACTTTACTCGGAAAACTGAACAGAATGAAATGGAAGATTTCACGGGTCACTAGTTTCGGATTGGGCATTAGAATTTCGGTTCAGTTTCAAATTTGGTATCGAAATTCAAATTTCCTCCTTTAACAATACAAAATCTTTTCACTCGGAAAATTGAACAAAGCATTGATCAGGGGTTTCATAGATCACTGATTTCAAATGTCATATTAGTATTTGAAACAGCTTCAACGTGAGCTCCAAAGTCAGAATTTCATCATGCCAACATAGATAGTTCATTTTCCAGAAACTGAAAATATTTTGTTACCAGTAATATCTGAACCCCATCTTTCGATTTTTTCGGTGGAGCCGGGGGGGGGGGATTATTTCGGGTAACACAATAACATCCGCAACAAATTCCACCAATCCAATTCATCAGACAGGACAGTTAACATCTTTTGAATTGAAAAAGCGTAGGGAGGTGTCCATGGTTGTGGATGTTACCATTTTTATCTCTACTTGTTTTATGTTTCTAATCATTTAAGTTGTTTTTTCCCAACAAAGTAGTTTATAATTCAGCAAGATTGGAAGTATACATATATTAGAAGTTCAATTTGCTGTCAGTGACTTCACATTTCCAGAAGGGATGGCGTAAAGTTCTGTTACCAGGGTTTTCAGTCCATTGCCGTGGTCAATCAATACGGCCAATGCAAAGATATGTGCCTTATAAATTTTTCAGGAAGAGTATATACTATATAGCAACACTGGTACAGCAGTTTTGATCCCTGAATACGATACAGGTGCCAGATCATAGTTATTGTCACATACTGAAACCAAACTTCTCGAAAATTCCCTGGAAAAGGTTGAAGCTGTTTATCAGCAGTACTCGTGGATATGAACAGTAGACGAACAACCAACGCTTGATGAACAGTTGATGCTAGGACAGAAGCTGCGCAAATGAGTTTATAAACGATTTTACGGCGTAATCGGCCCCGGTCTAAGGTGAATCAGAGCTTTCACCGTGGACAAAAGTTGTCATCTTTCCCTAAATTCTGATACTCCGGTTCTGTAAGCTTATTAAATATTCTCTACAACATATAAACTAAATATCATGAGGGCGAGGGCGGGAGGGGAGATCTAACAGAAAAAGAAATGCCACCTTAATATTCTCAGTTTCTGGAGAATAACCCACAAACAGCACTGACTTGATGCAGGGAATTGAAAAATACAACGAAATTGATTATTTTTGGTTGCTGATTTCATCAGAGTTTGGATTCAGTCGTGATTTGTACTTAAAATGCAGAATTCCGTACTTAAAATTGGAAAAACTGACTTGATAAAAAATTGTCAAGAAAACGGCCGAAAAATAGGGTTATAAGTTTCTGACTTCAAAATTCGCAGTAAATTCAGGCTTCAGAATCTAAACTTTATCTCACAAGTAGACAAATTTGAATTTATTTAGAAGGCCGGGGTTCACTCCTCAAATCAGAATTTCACACAGGAAGAAATTTGATTTCATGGTCAAAATAGCGACCCATAAAACCTCTATTTTCATGATTTTCTTGATGTCTTTTATTTTAAAATCAACAAGCCACATAAGTATTTCTGAAAGAAAGTTTTCAACCTCGAAATTTGATGCTCTCTTTCTTGGATATTCAAATATTGCAAATGTGTAAAATCGCTGACAATTTGATCCTAACAGCGCTACCAACAATATAATAAGTTCATCATTCCATGTCAGTTCGACCTAAGAATGGCTTTTTCGCCCTAAATCACTATGGTTTTGAACAAGCTAGCAAGAGAGACTTCAATATTCACAATAGTACGTCTGTGAAACCATCTGATGAAGTACCTACTCATTCGGTCTCTAAGTTTCAAATGTTTCCATGTTTTCCACAAAAAGGCTGGTGAGGTGGGACGTATGGGGATGCACGCATGCCAAAGTGGCCCCTGAGACACCGCACCCTACCCTTTCGGGTGAGATCAGTGCCGAGAAAGGCTACTTTCAAAACACGATTTATTTTTCTTCATTTCTCGTAGCTAAATCCGAATATAAAGATGCGAAACGCTTGTTTTATTGGCCTGTGCATTCAAAAACATATTGTGCGGTTCAGAATTCTTTTAAATTTTACGTTTGAATTTTGGAAGAATTTCAAATTTGGAACTTACAGATCCCATAATACGTCGCGATTCGGCCAAATGTTTCACAATTACAGTCAAAGGCCTCGTCGAGCGCCGTCCAAAATTTAGTAAGTGTTGATTTAAGAGAGAAATAATATGAGAAAAAATTTTAGAACTTGAAACATGATTTTTGGCTTTATAAATTCTGTTACGATTGATAGATACCCTTTACAAATACTGTTACGATTGATAGTCTCAGTTATATACGTTAATAAAACTGGAACCATCTCACTGTCTTTCAGTAACTTAGCCTCAAGTAATACCTAATCTAATAATAGTCACGTGGATTTCCAGCTTATCTATGGCATTAAAACTAGTTTGTTTCTTCAGAAAGGAAACTTTTACAATTCGACAACCTCTGCTCTTTAAATTCTTCCATAATAAAAGGATGCTGTGCCGACTGCCGATGCTTATATGCGAATTGTTGAACTGTTTTTCTTCCGAGGAAATCGGCTAATGGAATTTTTTAAGCATCGGGAGGTCTCCTGTCGCACACTTTTCGACAATAGTCTTCGTTAAGATTCAACTGATTTACGTGGTTTAATATATTTGAAAGCTTTTCACTCAGGTGCAGTGTACCGACTACAATATACCAGAGGAAACACTTTCAATTGATAGGAAACGCGTAATCCTATAATAAACTGAATCCATAAATAAAATAACGATTCTAAAATTTTAGAATTATCGGGAAGACGCTATAAAAAACGAGGTTCAATCAATGACGAAGAAAATAAGACCGAATTTTCACCTCACCTCGGAATGATTCCATTATTAAAATGTGTGGCTCCCTAATTTCACTTATTCATATATTGCCAGAGGCGGAGGAGAGAGAAAGATTTAGAAGGATACGAAAATATTTGAACAGGTCTATAGGAAACACTGGATTTCCGTCTGGTATTTAAGACTGACTGCGAGCATATACAACAGTAACATTTTCTGGCGAGGGGGAGGGGGAAATTAAGTACCTCTGGTTGTTCCATGAATATTTAGAACTCAATCTGAGAATTTGATTACCTCATTTCTCTTTTCATACAGAGTAGTATTTGCGTTGAAGAGACAGAATTTAAAGACGTGAACTTCAATACATAATGTTTCGTTATAGCGGTGCATAGCGGTTGGTGGTTCACATCATGAACAACTGGTGAATATTACATCAGCTACTTACATGGCAACGAAATAATTTCTCGTTACAGCTTTAAAAAGAAGCTCGTAAAAGGAGCTTTTGGTGAAAAATTCAGTAATTCGCTGGGATATGAGCATCTAAGCGTATCACAGAGTGAAATACAATGGCTCATCTTATGTTCTGGACGGGCGGTCGAGTTGACATACAGAATGGATCAGGGTCACGATTTCACCCCCTTCTCCCAATTCTTCCACAGAAAACCGAATCTAGCACAAGTTTTAAAATTTTAGTTGAAATATGTACCACAGAGAGATTTGAAACAGTTTTATCAACCGCCTACTCCTCAGGGCTTCGATCATTTTCTCACCCTTGCGATTGCAACTGAATGAGTAGGTAAGAGAGAAGTACCTAAACTTATAAATAATTTCTACTGCTGATTTTTTTTTTTTTTTTTTTTTTTAAATTAATGTTCAAAATGAAAAGGCCTTCCCAATATCGAATTCATTCAACTCGCTGGGTTCTCGATAGGGTGACGACGACTTTAGCGGAATTTTTAATGTTCATCACAATACCCCTAATTTTTTCCTTCATCGAGGGATGGAGAGCAATTTTCAAGGCTACTAAGGTAATTCAATTTTCAATAATTCTTAAAGTCAGCTACGACAATTCAATCCTCAATAATTGCTAACATTAGCTACACAATTCAATCTTCAATACTCAAATAAGAATTATTTTGGCTTTTTGAACTGTTCAGTGTTTTTCCGAACCTATCTAAGACAGATAAAAACTCTGTAGACTGTCTAGGGCTATTGACACGGACATGTCAATGGCTCGGCACGCGGAAGAGAAACATTCGGCAGAAACACGTTACCATCACGATGCAGTTGCATATTCCTCTATACGCGGCCATTTGTTCCACCATATTCGACCAGTCGACACGGAGAATGCCGAGTGAAGCCGAAAATGGACGACTAGTAAAAGCATTAGAATGTGGGTAAGCGCGTTAATGTGGTCGCCTCGCCTGAATAAGATAATATCCATTAACACAGATGATCTCAACGGAGGATCATTACTAGGGCATATTTTTCTATAACTATAGATTTTCTCTCTTTTCAGAATGTCTTTCCATGCAGTGGTTGGATTTTTTCTGTCTGAATGGATATGTTTGATGGCTCACCGCGCGAAAAATTCCGCAGAAAACGTTCCGTAGAAAAACATTGCCATTGTGACGTAGTTGGGTATTCTTTTTTATACAGTCATTCGTTATCCACCATGTTTCGACCAACCAACACAGAGAATGCCGAGTGACCCTGAGAGAGGACGACTAATACACAGAATGTTATAACAGTGACTTTGTTGAATGCGTGAACATGTTTGGTACGGTAGCCGATATATTCATGTACAGATGTATCTACTTCTACATACAGTATCAGTTTTAATTTTTTTCTTTTTCAAACTTATTTAGCATTTGCTCAAAGTGTTTAGAACTCATTTGTCACATTTTATGACACTAAATTAACTTGATGATGGCCATTTCAGACATTGTCAGCACTTCTCAGCACTCCTACTTACAGCTACGTGGGACTCACATACGACCCCGAAAGACTCTTGGAAATCAACTAAGGACTCTTCAACTGATCATGTAGGACTTTCCTAGACTTATTTCAGACTTTTTAGGGCTCTTCCTTATAACTCATCGACTCTTCAAAATTCGTTCTCATAACAATTCGAGACTGAGTCAAAACCAACAACAGTTTTTCCACACATTTGTATACAAACTGATGAGAATTATTGAGAAGCAAACAGTTACTTGTGTAGGTAATGTGTCATTCAATGACTAAGAATTCGTTACCAGAGCACAATGGATTGAAGGTGATGGCCCATCGAGAGCCACTAATTTAGAATATATTTCTGCTTTCTCACAATCAAACTAATAGATATTGCTTTATTTTTAAAATTACCAAAATATGAAGACTGGGGGAGGGAAAATGTATAATTGCGATGAGGCTTCGACAAAAAATTATTTTTCAATAAAACTAAGTACATGGACAAATGTCCTCCAAACTGAATTACCTATTATTATATCCTATATATCCTAAAAACCTTTGACATAATGGTTATAAACATCAATAGAAGAGGAAGGTTAATATTAAATGTGTCTACGATGAACATAAATTTGAGGGCAATATGGTTGGTATAAAGGTACTGGTACATATGCTATGATGGAGTCAGCCTCAACAGACTTGATTTTTTTTTTTTTTTAATCAGTAATCTAAATTCGAATGACACTAATGTATATACATGTGTAAGCCCGGGTAATGGAGTTTCGCTCAAACCTGTTTGTAGTTAAAAATTATTTAAAAAAAAAAAAAAAAAAAAAAAAAAAGTAATGAGACCTTTACAACGCAGAGGGACACACGCATGTTTACTTTTACTTAAATAGTCCTAATTATTCAGGAGACTTGCAGAATCTTTTCACATGCATTTATTTGACTGTTATGAACCATTTGGTCAGTAAAATAATGTAAACAACAAAATAAGGTCAATCACACACTGCAGCGAGCTATTTATTTTCAATAGCATTATCTATAATGGAACATCGTATACACGCAATACCCTATTGAAGCTGTGCGCAGTAACATTTTGAAATGCATTGCTCAACTTCAAAAGTTGAGCGATCCTTTATCCTATCCTTCCTTTTAGGATTTTCCTATTACGGCACAGGTCCACTTAGTTTTGAAACTTTTAAAGCCCAAGTAAGTACTAGTTTTGTTTGATGTAATTACCTATTCCACATAATAGACTAACAAAACCTCAAAAATCTGAGCTTAAGTTGATACAATTAACGAATCCCTCTTTTCATCGGGAAATACGACTTTTAACTTTCAATTGTCGCCAGAAAGACAAAAAAATGGAATTTAAAAAAAAAGTTTACCTCAACATTTGAGTTTTTATTTGGAAACATTAAACTTCTTTTATCCAGAAGTGTCCAACGTTTACACTGAGTCAATAAATTCAAACTTATTTTTATCAGTTTTCATCCCCCCTCCGACATGGGACCCCATGTACCCTTAACTTTGCAAACAGTGCAGCTAGGGTCTCTAGACCCAAAATGGTCAAAATTGATTTAATATGGAAAAAAAAAACAAAAAAAAAACACAGGGGTAGTACAGATTGTTGATATATTCCGCTCCATTTTCGGAGTACGAATATTCAAATTTGAAATTATAATTGGAAATAATATTTACAAAAAAACTGGAAAAATTTGAAGGTAAGAAAAATTTTATATCTGAAGTTACAGAAGGAAAAAAAAAATTGATACCATTAATATGGAGCCAGGAATGGATTTGGAGACCATAAATACCATCAGATGGCAAATAAGTAATGCGATATTTGAAATGGGCGACCAAAAGTACCCCTACTGGGTTTCTTCATACGATTTTCCAACATTTTCCCCACTGAATCATATGTATCAACCTACTTGGCAGAGTATTACTCGTACACTCCAACATAAATTCTGATTACTCTTACCAGATCAGAATAAGAGGAGCTTACTTTAGCATATTTTTACAGAGCCATATTGAAATTACTGCAAAAAATTGGATTAGACTAATCAATGGGATGGTAGACAGTAGAGCGATTCTCGTGAGGAATCACATATGCTTAAATATGTAGGCACATCTTCTTCACTTTCCCAGGATTTTAAGTAAGTATGTAATATCAAGCTATTAATAAAACTGTTGGACAGAATATATAAATATCTTACCACCGATGTAACTGAAAAAACATACGCGATCTGCACTGTCAGCCTTTTCATTCATGTTCATTTCGTTATCTGAAAAGTTATACAAACAATTATTGTTGCAAGTATACACATTAAATGAGCAGATTCAGTAAAAAAATTATTAAGATCATTACTGTTCTTTACTTGAGTGAATGCTCCTACAACTAAGTATAATAAGAATTCATTACAGATGAACACTCACTGATAGTACATTGACAACCCTTTGATTAAAATATCAGAAGTAGCTTTACACATTACAGAAACTCTGTGACATTTGTTACTTGGGAAACATTCTACATTTAGAAACTACTCTTTTCCTTCGTTGCGCAAATACTGAACATAGCGGAACCTCAATATTTTTCAGCCACCACCCTAAAAACTGAGTTAGGCTAATCAATGAGATGGTAGACAGTAGAGCGATTCTGGTGAGGGATTGCATGTACTTAAATGTGTTTAGGCACATCTTCTTTACTTTCCCAGTATTTTGAGTATGTAATATCAAGTTATTAAGAAAAGTGTTGAACAGAATATGTAAATATCTTACCACTGATGTAACTGAAAAAGTAGGTATATATGCGATCTACATTGTCAGCCTTTTCATTCATGTTCATTTTGTTATCTGAAAAGTTATATAAACAATGTTTGTAGTAGATATACACATTCAATGAGCAATTCTAAGAACAAAGATGACCATTACTGTACTTCACTTGAGTGATAGTTCCTATATATCTAATAAAAGAATGTATTACAGACAAACACTCACTGATAGTACATTGATAACTCTTTTGTTAAAATATCAGAAGCTAGCTTTACACATTAGGTACTGAAACTCTGTGATAATTGCTACTCCAGAGACATTCTACATTTAGAAATTACTGTTTTCCCTTGTTGCGCAAACACAGAACAGAGTGAAACCTTGATATCTTTCAATCACCATCCAAATAACTTGAAATTTTGAGTAAAAATAAATTGGAGTATAAGTTGGAAAAATTCCGAGCTGCTAGCATTTATAATGAAGTCAACGTTTAGATAGCCAGTATTTAACTAAGGCAGCTTAGTACAGTGATTCTTTTTTGTGAGGAGTCACACATAAATGCGTGCACGCGTACATCTTCCCTATATTTACATCAAGTTTATTAATAAAAATGTTGGAGAGAAAATATGTATAAATATCTTACCCACTGATGTAATTGAAAAAGTATACGCCGCAATCTGCACAGTCAACCTTTTCATTCATGTTCGTTATACTCATCTGAAAGGATATACAAACAATTATTGTTGTATACTTACACAAATACACATTAAATGAGCAGTTTCAGGAACAATGATCATCAAGATCATTACTGCGTACTTTACTTGAGTGAATGTTCCTACAACTAAGAATTCATTACAGATGAACACTCACTGATAGTACTGACACATTGATAACTCTTTGGTTAAAATATCAGAAGCTAGTTTTACACATTAGGTACTGAAACTCTGTGATAATTGCTACTCCGGAGACATTCTACATTTAGAAATTACTGTTTTCCCTTGTTGCGCAAACACGGAACAGAGTGGAACCTCGATATATCTTTCAACCACCACACGAATAGCTTGAAATTTTGAGGAAATAAATTGGAGTATAAATCGGAAAACTTCTAAGCTGCTAGCATTTACAGTGAAATCAGCGTTTACATAGCCAGCATAACTAGCTTTTTGCAAAACTTGAGCCTCAATAAGTTGAAGTTCAGCTTCATGCAGATTTTTTTTTTACTTTAAAAGGAAGCGAGTCCCTCAGATAGATGAACTGCAACTTCTGAAATGGTCATCTAAAGCCGCCAGTATGGTACTAAAACATTTGTTCCTTTCCTCAAATATGGTTTCGCCTCATCAAGCTGGCATTATTCAGTTAAAATTTCAAAAATGTAAGTATTGTAGTTTCTGCTGAATGACAAATAGAGGTAATAATCTTGGGTGACACACATACCGCTACTAGCTTCTCACCTGAATTCATGATTCCTTTTGTTTCCTATGACCCAAAATTTGATATTGCACATACTTTTTTTATTTGCAATTCACAGGATATGTACTTTATGAATTCAAAACAAAATTAAGAAATTAAGTATAAAAAATAATAGTCAGGAAACGCGATATGCATTGAACATTGAACACATCATCACTGGAATTATAACTCAAAACTATATTAGCAAACTACATCTTCGCAAAAGATTCACCCATGTTATCACTTATCAGTTATCAATAACAAGCAACCTCTCGGAGCGCGAGGTAGTAACAGGGTGTTTACCATTGGACTGTGTAAATTGTAGAAGCGCTAGTGTAGAATAGGCATTTTTTGATAAGCGTACCGTGATTTGAGGATATGACATCACTAGGGATTCCAAAAATACGCTCTGAAAATGGGTCAAATATGCGCTTATAATATGCTTTTATTCTCATCAAATATGCTAAAATATTCCCTAAAAATTCTGAAATATGCCAAAATATTCCCGAAAAGTGATAATAAATAGGTCAATATCATTATCATTTTGAAAGGAAATTAAGAAATGACAGATATTCAAAAGAAAAAGGTCCTAAAGTTATCGGACAAAAAGTCCTTTTTCATAGGCAAACACTGAATACATTTACCAATGTTCTACATAGGCTGAAAACTTTGCGGAAAAATTTTTTTGGTTTACAAAAAAGTTGCAGTTGTAGCAGTTTTATTTTCATAGGAGAGAAAAATAGTGCAATATTGAAAGAAATTGAAAATATTCTGCAAAAATGGTGAAAATTGACCAAATATTCTTGAATATATGCTCTAAAAAAGCAGAAAATATGCTAAAACATGTTTTTACACCCAAAATATGCCTACATATGCACGATCAAGTGTGGTTCATTCTTCTTGAAATTCTATGAATCACAAAAATAACATGGATATTCCCTATCTACTTCAACAGAAAAAAATATGCAAAAGCATATTTTTGGAATCCCTAGACATCACTAACTAATAACCAGAGATGGAAAGCAAGCTAAAAGCTGAAAGCGGAAAGACAAAAGCGAAGAGTCAAAACCATTAATCAGTTTTCTCATATGACAAAATGGAAATGACATAACAAAAAATTGAATCAATGACAAAACAAAATGACAAAATTTTTATTATGACATTTTGTCATTGCGTGAACTTGGTGGAAAAAAACAAGAAGCAAGAAATAAGGAAGACTGAAAGAACATGAACTGGTGTCCTGGGAAATGTATCTAAACTAAGTCATACATTAGGTCTTTTTTCCCGGACACTTTTTGTTGAAAAAAAGTGATCAGCTAGAACTTCACGAGTCAGCGGAAGCCAGAAACCAATAATAAATTATTACCGAAGGAGATTTGTGCTATCAGAAGCGTCAGGGGCTGCTCAGTACCCCTTAGCACCACTCTGGCTAGGGGCCTGACGTAATGATGATTTTTTCTAAATGGTAGTATCTCTGCCAATGGGTCCTCAAGATACCTTTAGAGGGGGCTCAGCCCCAGCTTGCCTTCCATGGCTACGGGGCTGTCTGAAAGTTGAAAGCAAAATACTTATTTTCCAATGTCACAAGCTAAATTCGATAGCAAATGTTCTATTATTTAATTTACGTACTTTGATCCTGGTGAATATTGAAGGGGAATTTAATCTGGAACAAAAGTCAAAACTTCATGTGTCTTTCCCATGAGAACGAAAGGGAGCTTGTGGCACGGGTTCTCCTAAATCCGACCGACCTAAAATTTCGTAGTTTTTGTTTTATATTGATTTCATTGGAACCAATTTAGGAGACGAATCAGAGGAAATTCAGAAAGAAAACAGATCAGCAAGAGTAGATAACAACCATCTTAATGTGTAAAGGGAGTTGCGTGTTCCTCTCGAGTATTCATACGATCCTTCCAGCTTACCCTCCCAGACTAGGATATGCTTATGTGTGCATATGTTAGTGACTGGGGGGTAAGGTTCCAATCTCTATTTGCAGGGACGAAACTATGGTGGGGGGGGGGTTGACGAATTTTGAAACTATTTATTTGAATTTTTCATTTTCTAAGGTATAATATTTTAATGAAGCCTGAAAATGTCTTGAACAAATTCGGAAGATCGTTAAAGTCTCAGAGAAGCCTGAAAGAGTCCCAAAAATTTTACATAAGTAGGAGGAAGTGGTCTTGATGAGTCAAAAGAGTCTTACTATCCTAGTATTAAATGAATCCAAGAAACCTCTCGGATGGTGTATGTTTGCCCAAGGGCCGAGGAAGGAGAATGTCTCAAGCGGCTCACTATAAAAGAGACGCTTCAAATATAAAGTAAAAAGAAGAACGAAGGAAGGAAGAAAAATAAAGAGTAGAAAAAAGGCAGACTTTTTTGGAGGGTACAAGGACGCTTTCAGAAATTAGTCCCCGGGCCCACATATTTTACTTCTGCTTTTTTTTTTTTTCAATTATTATTTTTTTCAATCAGAAAATATTTTAATTGGAAAATCAGCAAATTTTCAAATTTTTTACATGTTTCGTCGGCGAACTTTTAGTTTTCAAAAAAAATTTGTCGGCAAATCTTCCTTCTCCACCCTCCCCCACCAAACTGAAAGTCAAGTTTCGCCTCTGCTACGTGTATTTTATTTTGGTTCTTTCCCCTCAATATTGATAACGAGCGTTCCGATTACGTCATGTGTCACTGCTTGATATAGTGAAAATGTTCTTATTTACTTCTTTTTACTATCGCAGCGCGATCTTTTCTTCTGGTGATGGTTTTCCTATGCAGTGATCTCTTTCGTCATGGTCAGCTCTCAGCTGCAGTGATGAAGTTCAAACGTTATTGTGATCAGCCGCGATGATAAAATTTCTTCATCGTGGTCAGCCACAACGGTGGAAACTTTCAAATCGTTCTCTTCCCTTCCTTTCAAGTATGACCTGAGCTCAGCTTTGCTAACGAGATCTTGGATGTGTATATAAACGATTCCCCCCCCCCCATTCCCCCCAAAAAATTTGAAATGCAAGTTTTTTTTGCTGCTTTGAAAAACATGCATGTATGCGTGAAATTACCCATGAAGTCCTGCGCCTAACTTGTCATATAGCAAAATTTCCCTAGTCTCATCAGTCAAGTGCAAATTCAGAGCTTTCCAATACTGAGTAACTTTCAACCACTGAATATGATTTATAGATGGCAGTACTCCTGCTCCACAATGAGACATTGTGTGTGGATGAGCCCTCCCCTCTTATCGCCCCCACTATACCACTGAATCACTGCAAACACGAGGTCGACAAAAGAAATCGTTGAACCATCTTCAGTTATACTAAAACTTGATCTTATCAACTAGGCGTTAGTTTTACCGGTGGAAGGAGGGTCTCTCCCTAGAGGCTGGATGCTTAAGACTGGTTTGCATTTTCATGTATCCATTTCTTTTTCGGAAAATTGTTGATATTTTTGTGTTTAGTTTTCCATTCCCGTATTACTTCGGAAAAATAAGAGGCCACCTTTGCGACAAGGGAGCTGCTTTACAAACGAGAAGCGAAATACCCTCTGAAACCGCGAACCAAGATCACACACGAGTGTGGCGCTAATTCGAAAGGACCGAACTTAATCCATCGGGCATCATAAACGAGTTAAAGGTGTATGCCAATTGGGTCAGTGCCAGTAGTCTTATTAATATAATACGAAAAAGGAGTCAGGAAATTAACGATCACAGAAAACACATTCGCGATACACGTAATTTTCAGCGCACGGTTTTCACATTACAGTTCTTTCCCTATTTCGCCGAATTGGGCCGCAAAACACGGCCGAAGCCGAAATGATATATTATATAAAGGAAAAATTAACGAAATTAAAACATTCGTTCGCTCCATCACGCTCGTAATTTAATTAGCGATAGCATTTGCATTTTTCCAGCACTTTCTTCGCTCGTAATTTACAGTACGAAGCATTTCGGGTTCGGGGCGTCGCGCTATATTCTCGTTTTAGATAATTACCTCGATAAACCGCGATAATTTTCTACTCTCGCCTTTGTTCCCGTCGGAAAATAGAAATATAGGTAAATTTCGCGAACGCCCATACGCATTACACGCATCTGTTTTATCGAATGTAAATTTCGCTATATTATTCGGACGCGCTGCTGTATACCTATGCGACTATAAAAACACGTGCTACCGAAGACATTATGTCGCCCAAGAGGATGATACATTACCCAAAAATATGGGTCCCTCGCACGAAGAACGTTATATGGCGATTTTGAAGGCGTGTATCAAATAATTTTAATAATATAGATCGTTTTTCACGGTAGAACACGCAGCGGTTAGCGCCGAGTCAAAATTTATGCATTTAGTCAGAAAAAAAAAATTGCCGAGAAGCTGAAAATTGGTAGAAGTGGTTAGGTAGCAACGAAAACTAAAAGAGCTATGACCCTGGAATACTTTACTGGAAGAGGGGTGTCTAAAATCTAAAAAAACAAGGTAAAAAGAAGACAAGAAAAAAATTCAATGGAGAAAAAGAAAGAGAACTCATGCGATGGGCCCGTGAGAGAAAAGCTAGTTTTCCAAACCCTTTAGATCCCAAGAACGGGGATATTTTTTTGAAACTACTAGGGGATCCGCCCCCTGGCCGCTTCGCGGCCCAACCCCCAGAATTAATGAAAAATAATCCTTCAGGTTCAACATATCGAGAATGACATTTTTGCAGTTCGAGCGGAGGTCTACCCTTCAGGTCCACAAGAGATTTCAATTCAGAGAAGGTCGCCAATAAAGTCTCAAAAATCGAGACATAGATTTTCGAAGCTCGAGGTGGAATAAAAAGTTCAAACAGATCAGGAAAATCGAGAGTTAAATTTTCAAAGTTGGGGCGACAATCTATCTCCCGGCTTCACAAAACTACCGATCGAAAAAACCGAGTTCACGAAACACTAGTTTCAAAGTTTGAATAACCGAGAAAAAGGGGGCCACCTCTCGAGTCCACAAAAGATTCAGATCGTGAAAATAAAAGGTACTCGAAGAATCTCTGTACATATTAAAAACCAAAACTCCCTCTCCCCCTCCCCCCTCCTGAAAAAACTCACTGCGGGTTGTCTACCTAAAAATTAGAAAAATTGCAGGGGCAGATCAGCTACTTTAAAAGACATAATCTGTTCTAACATAAAAGATCTCCAAGTTTTAAGACATAACCGACATAATAAGACATAAAAAGACATAAAATGACATAAAATGAAATAATTACCCATAATCTTCAAGATCACAAATCGCTGCAGGCTGCCTACCCTGCCTACCCTGCCCCTTAATTGCTCAATTTTCCAGGGTAGCCTACCCTCAGGAGGGGGTTCATGGTTGTGGAGGAAGCTCCTGAAGGGGGAGGAGGGCCCCTGGAAAATTGCAGGGGCAGATCAACTACTTTCAAGGACATAATCTGTTCTAACATAGAATATTTCCAAGTTTTAAGACATAACAGACATAATAAGACATAAAATGACATAATTATCCATAATCTTCAAGATCACAAGTCACTGAAGGTTGCCTACCCTGCCCCTTAATTGTTCAATTTTCCAGGAGTAGCGTACCCTCAGGAGGGGGTTCATGGTTGAGAAGGGAACTCCTGAAGGGAGAGGAGGGCTCCTGTGGGGGCATGGGCTGTGGACGAAGATGAAGGCCCTGGGTGGGGCGGGAGTAAGAGGACCTGGTGGAGGAGAAAGTCCTTGATGAGAGAGGGGACCTTGGAGAGAAATGGCCGTGGTGCGGGAGGGGCTGGTGGCGGGGTGGGGTCTTGAGGGGGAAAGGGCTCTAGGGGAGGGGTGGTCATGGTTGTGAGAGCTCCTGAGTGGATGGTCAGGGATCTGCAAGGGGGTTGGAGGGCCATAGTTAGGACAGGGGCTCTGAAGTGAGATGAAGCCCCGAGGCGCGAAGCGAGTGACGGCGGGGGGTTGGGCCACGAAGCGGCCTGGGGGCAAAGCCTCCTAGTTAGTATTAAATTTTGAAAAATCGAGAGTTAAATAAAATTGTGACCGTCCATATACTAAAAGAGCACTTCGGAGAGAACTTTTGGGCTCACATTCATTTAGAAAGTAGTAAATAATTTTCGATACTAATAATGATACAAAATAATCAGAGGCGAAACTTGACTTCCAGTTTTTGGGAAGAGGTGGAGAAGGAAAATTTGCCAACAAATATTTTGTGAATACTAAAAATTTGCCGACAAAACATGTAAAAAATTTGAAAATTTGCTGATTTCTCAATCAAAATGTTTCTTCATTGAAAAAAAAAAATAATAATAAAATAATAACAATAATAATAATAATAAAAAAACAGAAGCAAAATATGAGCCCGGGGACTAATTTTTGAGAACATCCTTGCATCCTCAAAAAAAATCTGCCTTATTTTTTCTACTCTTTATTTTTCTTCCTTCCTTCGTCCCTCTTTTTGCCTTATTTTTGAAGCACCTTTTTTGTAGTAAGCCGCTTGAGACATTCTCATTCCTCAGCCCTTGTGCAAACATACACCATCCGAGAGGTTTCTTACTATGATAATAAGACTCTTTTGACCCATCAAGACCTCCTCCTCCAACTTATGTAAAACTTCTAGGACTCTTTCAGACTTCTCTACGACTTCAAGGATCTTCCGAATTTGTTCAAGATTTTTTCAGGTTTCATTAAAACATTATACCTTAGAAAATGAAAAATCCAAATGAACAGTTTCAAAATTTGCCGACTGTCAAATTATTCGGGTTTTTTCACCCCCCCCCCCTCCATAGTTTCGTCCTAGTAAATGCAAATTGGAAACTTATCCCCCAAGCACTCACATTTCCGCACATGAGCATACCCTAGTCTGAGAGGGTAAGCTGGATGGATATTAGGAATACTTGGGAGGAACACACATCTTTCTTTACACATTAAGGTGGTTGTTACTAACTCTGGGTGATCTTTTCTTTTCTGAATTTCCTCTGATTCGTCTCCTAAATGGGTTCCAAAAGAAAAAAAAAAAAACAGAAAAAAAAAACCTTTTTACCTGTTGGATTTTTCCAACTGACTCAACTCAAAAGTCCCAAATATTAATGCAAAATAGGAAAAACCTTTTGATTTATTCGGTTTTTCCTATTTTGCATATTACAAGAAAAAAGCCCGAGTGTCCATCCAGCAGTTTCAGACACACAGGCCGTTTTTTTGTGTCACATTACAATAATTCAAAAAAACAGTGGTAGGCTTGCGATCCAGTGTTCACATTGAATATCGATGGCTAAATTCCTGAATGGCTGTTTGAGAACTGATAACTTGATAAGTCCACAGAAACAGAGTTTTTTTTTTTACTTTCAAAAGTTCGAAAATTTTTTCGCGCGATCTATTCAATTTTTTTTTTTCAATTGGTTGTCGGTAAGTTAAATCACCAGTTTTGATCATGAATTTTGAGACCAAATTCAATCAGTGGCGTAGCAAGGATTTTCCGGGGGGAGGGGAGCAGAGTAAAATTTTTAATGGAGACAAAGTCGAAAATTGAAGTATTTTTTAGAAATCGCCGATATTAGAGGACTATTGTATAAAAATGAAGGTAAAACTACTGCTCGAGCGAAAATTTTTCGCAAAAAACGTGTTTTAAAGGGAAAAATTACTCATTTCTGCATATTTTACATTCAATTTCAGGTGCCTTGGAGGCATTCGCACTCTTTGTCATCCTGACTATACCATTGCCTCGTAGAACTCTTCAAATTACATACTATATGTATCCTCAAGCTCCCCCACCCCATGGTAAACAGTCGGCACCACCTACCGCAGATGACTGGCTACGGGCCTGCTTTTAGATTTTAATAAAATGTTCAAATTTCTGAAACTTTAGGCTCTAGGTCAAACAGAGAATCTAGTGAGAACAGAATAGTCATCGAAATTCGAAATTCAACGGTTGCTACCGACTTTCAGATTTTCGAAATGCCTGCACGTCTCAGCTTTGTTTCAACCTTTCAGATGACGTTCGATACTCAGCTTGAAACCTTCGGCTGTTGACTGACTATAGTCTCTGACAGGAGTCTCGGGTACTCCATTTTTAGAAACGAAGTTTGGGGAGGTGAAGAAGAAAAATTTGAGGACAAATATTTTTTTTTAAACTAAAAATTCGCCGACAAAATCGTTTAAAAATCAGAAATTTTCCGATTTTTTAATCGAAATATTTTTAATTGAAAAAAGAATAAATAAATAAACAAACATTTATAAAAAATGAAAAATTCAAATGAACTGTTTCAAAATTTGCCGACTGCCAAATTATTGGGGTTGGGGGCTTCAACCCCCCACATAGTTTCGCCCCTGTTCTGGGAGTAGAAAGTACTCTGGTATGGAAATGGGCTCGAGGATGGCTGACATTCCATCTGTTCCCAATATTCGGCGGAACCAGAACAGTGATCAAAATTATGTCGTTTCGTACAGGTCCAGTATAGCGTTAAAGTATAGCAGCTTAGAGAATGATTTTGACCCTTCTATCGCCTCCCCTCGATACCAGCTACGTTTAGGGGTACACGAAAAAAATTATAAAGAGACCAAGTCCATGTGCAATAATATTGTACGAATGTATTTTATTTGAAACATTTTTCGCAGCAATGAACAATTTTTCATTTATAATTGAAAACCCGAAATGGAGTTCATATTTTATCTTGAGGTGAAGCAGGCATACCCGCATTCTTGAATATCTTTAGATTAGGAGCACGATATCGCCTAGTTTCTCTCTAAATACTTGTTATCGAAAAATTCTTCCTAATCAGTATCTACTTTGTAGTCAGCATACTCATGATGAACGACGAGATCCAGATCATACATTTTTCCAATTCCCCCCCCCAGTTTTTCAAAAATTTAAGGTACAGTAATATGCACCTGTTTTTGATTGAATTCAAAACATATTTTCGAACGCTCTGACTAAGGGTACAAAATCATTGCTACTTTTATTCACTTTCTCGAGACAGATTTTACGAATCTGAATAATAATGATGAAGTTACTCGAAACGACCGTTGTAAAAATGTTTTAATATCCGAAAAGGTTTTCCCGTGAAGGAGTCGTAAAATTTATATCGTTGTTTTCGTTATCGAGTTAGGAAAAAAGTGAGTCGCGCATTGCGATAATATGTTTACTGCAATCTACTGGAAAGTCACTGAATTTCGGCTTTTCCTTTTCTGCCCAACGCATGCGTACGTTTCCAGAGCGTGCGAAAAACGAACTTCCTGGAGTGTTTGCAGGAAAATTTAGCAGTAAACATTTCAGCTTTCGAAAGTCGGACGTCGCTCGTTCAAATTTGGCTGCACGTTCAGAAATATGGTAAGCATGACATTAATTGTTTCTAAGTATTTAGTCGTAACGTAGTTTGAGGTCTGCTTGACATCGTTGTGCTGTTTGCAATAGACGAAGATTTTACGTCGTTTTGTTGAATACGGTCCCGGATATTTTCGTAAGTTTACTAGGGAAACGGTTATCGAAAGTTCAAGTCAGAATAACATTGGGGCAATTTCTACTGCAAGTAATCGAGCACATTTTATTTATTTTGATTGTATAATTTCCAACTAGAAATGGGTTACATCGCAACTCTATCGACCCCCTGCTTCCATCACTCCAAAATAACGTATAGTTTTGAGTGAATTTTCACATCAAAATTACTATTTAAGATCACAGGACGGAAATTATGAGTAAACCTGTTAAGAGGGGGGGGGGGTGTACATATTCCTACGTATGTTTCGTAGCTCTGACTTCAGCTCTAGCCTCGGCTCTCCGAGTTCCTGGTATATAAAGGATTGCATTGCCCTAACTTCTCTTTTCTAATTTTGCTCTCAACCCGAGCACTGGAATCCGCCCTTTTTCGAGCATTACCTCAGAGACGTAGAAGAGGCTGTTAAGGCTGTCTGAGCCCTCTTCTCTACTTGCCGAAAAACCGGCCTAAGTCGAAATGTAGCGAGTTGTTACGTGAGCTCAAACCCGGGACTTCCGGATTCCGAGACCAGCGCGCTATCCACTCATCCAACCAGACCCCCCATCTCCCCACATTGCCCTGACTTAGTACCAGATAAAATTTGGGCAACGTGGCTTAACTCGATTTTTGAATAATTTTTATTAGTCTTAGCACGCCGGTTCCAAAATCTGATCTTGAAATAAAGCGAGCCTTTTTATCATTTTCGAGAATCGGAGAAGGACAACTGTTAGGATTTCACATCCAGTTTCAAAGAGTCGCTAATGGATCTGGAATGTCCTAATAATGTCTCGGGAAGTCTGGGAAAAGCTTTAAGTAATCTGGAAATGTCTTTAACTAGTCTCAGTCAAGCTCGGCGTAATCGAATATCATACGGAGAGAGCGTTAAGGAGTCTTCAACAAATCACGAAAAATATTTCAGGTTTAAAACATGCACGTGTATAAAAGTTTTGAAGTTTGTTAATATGTCGGAGAGAATCTAGGCACTAATCTTAACTATTATTAGGGTCCGAGTCCTAATTCACTGAATTGACTCGATTGTGACACTGCGTTGCTGAGATACAAAATAAATGTAGGCCAAAAATAATGTGGCCTAATTTGGAGATCTAATTTGAATAGCCCTCAAAATTTCAAATAAGTTTCACTTGTCTCTGGTGGTATTGCTCACTATAAATTTTACCCCCCCCCATAAAAAAGACAACAACAACAACATGATGTAAGTACGAAAAAATAATTACCAAAAATCCAGGGTCTTAGCGAAGGTAACTTTTTTGAGAGGGAATGAGGGGGGGGGGTCAAACGTGGGAAAATGCACGACAAGTAGAATAAAGAAGCCTTAACTTTTTCGAGCTTTTAGGAGGAACCGAAAGAAATCGGAAAAAAAGGAGTTTAATACTTTCGAAAGAATTCCAATGGAAATTAGAGTTTTCCCCAAGTTTGGTTTCTTTTTCCTCTGTCGTAGATACACCAGGGCAGGGGAGGGGCGAATACCTGGCTAAAAGCTGCATATTAATAGGCACTCACTTTCCTAAAATTATTCTATCAGAGGTCTACAAAAATCTGTCGGTGAAGAAGCATCTAAGATGAATTCATGTTTACAGAAACTTGGTTCGAATAATTATAGGAGGGGTACAGTAGATTGGATTTTTGGGATTTGTGATGCTGCTGTATTCTTTTTTCCTTGCGTCCAGAGCTCCGCAGTCCCATTCATGTCAGTTGAAGGTGTTAATTTGCCTTTGTATAAAAATAAAATCAAGTCCCATAATGTGTTTTTTCCAGTAATGTGCGTGAAATTTAAGTAATATTAAAAATTATGAATACATTGGAAGCATTTGGCCCGCTTTTTTCCACAAGTGCTTTTGCGATACTTGCTTGCTTGGGAATTTTTTCCCATTAATATTCACCTAAATTTAGTGTCACCTCGCCGTCCTTACTGTAGAATTTAAATCCACGATTTCAGTTTGTTCAAAAAATTCGGCTGGTTTTTTTTTTGACGATGATGGTTCAGCTACAACTGGCAACCCTGGCTGTTTTATACCGAAGAAAGAACGGACAGATTTCGTGGACTCGGAAACTTCCAAATCTGCAAAGGAGGAATTGATATTTGATTTCTTCCTACCTCCTACTAAAAACTGGGGAAGTATTTAGATTCCGTAGATCCCCCTCCCCCGGCAGGCATTGCTGTTCCATCTCTTATTCTTATAATCACCCACTACGTAAAGTTTTGTCCACATTCGAGAAAATTGCGTAGTATTTGAAGAAAAATTCAGATTATTTAAATAATTTTCAATCTTCCTCAAAAAATATCTCAATACTATTTTTTTTTTTTTAAATTACAAAACAGAGAGTGTTTCTTATTTGTGTGAGCTTAAGTTTAAACTAGATCCTCTCACTACTCTCTAGCAAAATCTCAAACAGTTTTCGAACTAAGTTAGTTGTAATTATGTGCAACATATTTAAGCTATGAAGTCACTTCTGATCAATGCCGCAATGATGGTGAATCCGAGATGTCTGCAAAATATTTACTTCCTCCAAAATGTATTAGCGGGAGCCACCTTACACTTTTCCAGGAAAATAAATATGCTCGCGAGGCAATGGCGGATCCAGTAGTCCATCTTTGAAGAGAGAATTCAAAATTTATGTTAGAATAGTTTTGGTTTGATGAATCTCTTCTCCTTAGTACTTAAATCGTGTTCTCGCTCTTGCGATGTAGTAACTCAATGTGTAGATAAGCAAGAAGTATTCAGGCTTAATGATTTGGACTACTAGCTGTTTTCTTGTTGACTTTGAAAATGAAAAGGCCTTCCAAAATGTAATGTTAAATTCTCAATTAGGCGAAGATTTTTGGAAAATGTTCAATGTTCATTATAATTCTATTTGAGGTAGGGGGGGCATTCTCATAATTAGCTAAAATTATTCAATTTTTATTGTTCTAGTAAGAATATTTTCGACTCTTCAAACTCCTTAAGTCTTTTCCATATTTATTTAAGACTAATTAAAACTGTTCCT
Organism: Acanthococcus lagerstroemiae; assembly: GCA_031841125.1. Classification (NCBI taxonomy): domain Eukaryota; kingdom Metazoa; phylum Arthropoda; class Insecta; order Hemiptera; family Eriococcidae; genus Acanthococcus; species Acanthococcus lagerstroemiae. Next base: position 21,675,687 of record CM063107.1, read on the forward strand.
CGAAAACTTGTTCAAGACTCTGTACAACTCTTCTAGATTTGCTCTAGATTCACTACGACTCTTGTAGACTCATTTATGACTTTCAAGACTATAGATCACACACAGTTTTAGGATGCTTTGAATCTGTCTAAAAGACTAGCAGGCCCGTTTGGGATTCTATTGGACGTAGTAGCCCCATTTGTGAAGCGATTCTGATATCAGTATTTTGCTCTGGGTGGGGCTGAACCTTGTGATTCGGCGCCAGTTGGGAGGATATTCTCAGGTTCGATTCTTAGCTTGTATTTTCATTTTTCAATAAATTATTATATAAATCAATCGTTATTCATTACAATTATGGATCCCAATCGTTGCTCATTATAAGGCTCTTCTATTCCAAACCCATCAATAATTTTGCTATTTATTAGCCGTAAACCTCAATCACATTCATTTTGATTGACATCTGAGCGCGCACGGCTACGTGGGGGAGGGGGCGGAGATGCTAATGCATCCTGAGCCTTTCGACCTATCCATATGGGCCCTTTTTATCGCAATCCACAACATCTCTGGAAAAATTTATAAATTCATTCACCGGGTCCCTTACGTTTTGCATCCCAAGAATTTAATCGTCAGGCCGTGCCTGCATCTGAAGCAAAGTTGAAAACGAATCCACTAAAATTGGACTCGAATCCGAATCCACGAATCACTTCCTTTTTTTTTTTTGGATTCGAATATGATTCGAGAATGATTCACGTTTACGGTGATTCGAATCAGATTCGAATAAATTGAGTGGATTCGTGAATTCGAATCCACGAATCATCGAATCTAGGAATCATGGAATCTTTTTTTTTTTTCTTTTGCTGTTACAAAATCAGCATTAAAACAAATGATACCTATTATACTCACTCAGCAATCTTTGACATATTTTTCTTCTTCAGAAAGACCAAATACTCCAAAAACTGGATCTTATTCGATATAATCATAGTAAACATACTTTCAGCAATGTATAGTTTCCGAAGAAATTGAATTTAATGTTTCGACTGAGGAGGCCAGAATGGATTTTGCAGATTTTATTACGTTTTTCGATATTTTTTTCGTTAAAAAAAAAAAAAAGAAGAAGAAAAGAAAAGTGACGAAAACGGATGGCTATAATACGGCTAACTAAAAAATTCTGATGAATCCACTAAAAAGATTTGAATCGGTAAATTTTACAAATCCGCGTTGTCCATTGGATTAGAATCACTGATACGAATCCAATTCCCAGAAGCGGATTCGAATCCAGTTTTCCAAATCCCCGAACTGGATTCGAATCTTTTCCAACTTTGATCTGAAGATGCTTTTTCACCGTCTTATTGCGAGCTTCATCATATTTCGCTGTTTTCATCCTGCAAAACGTACTCGTATAAGTAGCGCAGTCTGGTGTGTACAACTCTGAAACTCGATCACGAGTGCAACTCTTTCCTTCTCCGGTGTTCTCATAGATAGCGCCAGTAACCTGTTTTTAATTCAAATTCCAGTACAAATGCATTCCAGAAGGCCTGGAAGATGCTATGGTTACCTTGTGGTTTTAAATTCCCAAAAGTCTGATGTACCTATTCTACGGGTTCTGGAAAACCTCGACATTTCGATTGGAAAACAAACGAATGCATGAGCGTCTGTTGACTGGGCTTACATCTTCACGCTACTTTAAAATATTCGGAGTTTTCTCAGTCAGAAGGTTCTGATACTTTTCTGACATAATCATCGTAGATTATAACAAGGTATTAATCAAAATAACAGCAGATGCCTTCGTTTTGTTTCAGTATGGATTCGTGAATCATGCCTTGGAATTATTGGTCCTGAAAACGTTCGGCGAAGAAGCATGGGAGCGGATAAAGTAAATAATTTTTCATAATTATCGCACGAGGAAAACCGAAGCACATCAAAAAGTATGAATCGAATAAGTCTGTGGAGTGGCTACTTCTCCTGGGGAGTGAGTAGCTTGGAACAAAATTACAATTTTCACGCCTAAAGAAAGAAAAGAAAGAAGAAAAATAGTGGTTCTTGCCTTTCAGATTGGTGAGGGGACGTTAACTCATAGGTGGGGGCCATTTCCCGCTGGTTCTTCTCCTCCTCTATGACGCTACGGGCCTAGAATTGGTTAGACTTTTCTTTTTTCGAACACTATCTTCTTTTCTAATTTACTCTCAACCCGAGCCTTGGAATCCGCCCTTTCGAACATTATTCTAGAGACGTCGGAGAGGCTGTTAAGGCTGTCTTGGTCCTCTTCCCTTCTGGCCGAAAAACCGGCACAGGTTGAAATCTGATGAGTTGCAACGTAGGCTCGAACCCGGGACCTCCGGATTCCGAGACCAACGCGCTATCCACTCAGTCAACCAGACCCCAATCGTTAATAGTACCGCCGACAAGTGATTGTCTGAAATGAAACGTAATTTGTAAATTGAGATGAATGCTGACAATCAGAAAATGTCTACATATTTAAACCTCATTCGCAGGGGCCAATTAACACGTAAGCATGGGAAGCATCTGCTAGGGCGCGGAGAAAAGAAGGACGCCATCAGGGGGTGAAAATTTTTTTCAACACAAACCCGGGCGTATGCGCGCCGATGGAGCTCACTGAGGGCGCCAATTTTGATCTTGCTTCCTACGCCCGAAAAAGTTATTCTGCACCTGCTCATTTGAACTTGTATTCTGAAATCTCCCGGGAAGGAAAGCACTGGAGTCTAAGGGGACGTATGGCGATGCACGCATGTCAATATGGTCCCTGAGACACCGCACCCCCAGCCCCGGGAACTACCCTTTCGAGTATCGCATCAGTGGCTGGAGGGAAGGGAAGGAAAGCACTGTAAGCAATTTCAAACTTTTGTAGGGCAAGCAAGAAACAAGACGGTCTGCAAATTAAATTTGGAGGATTCAGGGTTCCACGATAGTCACAAGTTTGTATTACCAGTGTTGCCAGATCAGAAATGTTAACGAGTACCAGAATCAAAAAAAAAAAAGAAATCACATGACTGGATTAATTAGTTGTTTTTTTGTGGTTTTTTTTTACTACAAGAAAGAGTAACTGTTTAAAAGAAATATGGGAGGTATATTTACCTTACTAAATTTTCTCCAAGTTTGAGTAATGGCTAGAATTGATGGATTCACAGGAGTGTATTAACCTTTTCTGGCGTAGGAAGCAAGATCAAAACTAGCGCCCTCAGCGAGCTCTATTGGCGTACATACGCCTGCATTTGTGTTGGAAAAAAAAATTTCGCCCCCCGATGGCGCCGTTCTCTTCTCCGCGCCCTAAGCAAATGCTTCCCATGCTTATACGTGTTAATCCGCCCCTGTGGATACATTATGTTTAATGAGATACAGTGCAACTTTGTTTTCAATTTCCTTTATCTGTTGAGGCGCAGTAACGTTATGATCGAGTAATGAGTAAAGGAAATTAGGCATCATAATATTCTTTTTTTTTTTTTTTTTTTTTTAGAAGCTGAAATCCAAAAAATGAATCTTTTTCCATCCGTCACGAAATTTGTGCCTATATTCTACTCCTTATTTTTTCTTTTTTGACACCGAAATCCGAAGAATGAGTCTTTCATTCTTTTTAATTGTGCCAGTAATGCTTTCCTTGTTGATTAAACTTTTTTCTTATCGTTCGTGACCGTTTCCAGAATCTTAGCTATGAGCTGGGAGCTGGCTTGCAACTTTCAGTGCTGCTTCTCTTAGTACCCTACTAGATTTTCCAACAAATGACAATATGAGAATTGATCAAAACTAGAAATATTAGTTGTAGGCTTGAAATGAACCAAGAAAGCACCAAAAATTACGGTGGACCAACGAAATGAACCAGGTGTTTTGATCAATGCACAAATGGACCAAGTCTGGCAATACTGTGTGCTACTCGGCTTAGGCGAATTTTCGGCGAAATATATAATGAATCTCCGGTACCCCCTCTACCTAATCAATCACAATTAATAGCCCTGGTGAGATTCATTATGGTTTTTTTAATAAGAACTGCAAGGTGGTGTTCAGATGTTAAGTAAAAAGTCATCTGAATATTAAAGTGACTAATTTTAAGGAGTATTGAGTTACCCCATTGAAAATCGCTTCATGTTTTGAGTTTATTTACGAACAGAAATTTCAGTTCCACCTTTTTTTTTTGTTTTGTTTTTTTAGGACAAACGCGGCGGTCACGATGGAAGGTCAGTTTCTAGTGCGTCAAATATACGACGACGAAATGACCTACAATATAGTTGCTGCTGCTGTGGAAGTGCTGAGTATGTACATTTAATTAGTGGTACTATTTTTGAGACTATAAATTAAGATTGGGAAATTAATATGTACAACTTACTGATCCATTATTTCGTGAATTATTATCATCGATCAGCCACAAGATAATGCCTTACATTACGATGTTATGTGAATTCGGAGCACAGATCAAGCACAAGATGTATTAAGGCTCGTGAAGGAAACTCGACTGATTTTCTTTGACTGGTTCTTATTACTGCTCGTCCATAATTCATCATTAGATGACCCCGCGAAATTATGTAGTAGGTTTTTCAAAATACGTCCCAATTTAAGGATGTACCAAGAATACTTTCTAGCAGTCTAGCAGTAGTGGAAGTTGAGTGAGGCCGTTGCCAGCGAGTTTTTTGGGTGGCGGAGTGTATATAGCAAAGATGCCGGCCAGAATATAAAAACGTTTCCGTTGAAACAGAAGAAAATGGAAAAAAAATCTTCAAATTCTTCTATTTTCCAACTTGCTATGCTATAATTTGGGTGTCGATCTTTCAAACGACATGGAGCGGGAGATGGTGGGACCCCATGTCCGTGTAACACCCGCGAGAATTTTCATATTTGATGAACTAAAGGAAAAGAGAAACAAACTAGTTTCTAACTCTTTCAGAATGGCAGATTATCAATAAAATGGATTGAGTGTATTCATATTATGCAAAACATTACTACATATTAGAATCAATTTGTACAAACGAGCCCGTTCATTATGAATAAATTGGACTGATTAGATGACCCGAGTTGTTTACGAGGAATCGGTGTAAATTAAACTAAGAAATTTGTATTCATTCAGATATTCCAGCCAACGCCATTTTGGAACTCTTCGGGAAAATGTTCTTTGAATTTTGTCAAGATTCTGGTTACGATAAAATTCTTCAAGTGCTGGGAGCAACGCCAAGAGATTTTCTACAGGTACTAATAAATATTAATTATTATAATGATTCAACATTTTGATAACGATTACGTGCAGGGAAAGATGTAAATATTGAATCATTTCCGAAAGAAAAAGTTAGAATGGTTATTTCTTTTACTCATCTTCTTTTTTATCTTCTTTCATTTATTCCTTCAAGGTCGTGGAAATAAATGCAAGGAACATAAAGAAAAAATAGAGAGGAATGAAGGAAAGAAAGTGGGGAAGTAAGGAAGGAAGAACGGTCGCATGATTTTTAGCCCCTCCTAGGAAATCACGTTTTTACACAAGCCTCGAAAAAAGATCAAATAATATAAGAAAAAATCACAAGATGGAACATTTGAGACCCAGAAAAGTTTGGTCACGTGGGAAATGTCAAACCAGCAGGGAACTGTCTGCGCCTTTCCGTTCTTCATTTAAATACAAAGCTGAGCTATTTGAGATTCTTCCTGAAATTCTGATTTATTTGAAATTCTTTATAAGACTCTAGAAAACCGTACAGGACATGTCACAACTCTTTGAGGCCCGTGGAAAGATCATCAACATTCTGTAAAATCCGTTAAGGATTGTTTAAGACTTTTTCAAAATTCGTTAAGTTCTTATCCAGACTTACTAAAACACTTTTTAAGACTTATTGAAGACCCTTAATACCGTTTAATATTACATTCAAGCTCGTTAAGACTTCAGTGGGCGGACTCGGTGAAACACTTTCAGACTTATTAAAAAAATTTTAATTATGACTAATTAAAAATTCTCGGAGCTTGCTTGTGCCCCACTTGTTCACTACAAAATATCATTACAACTTGTACAAAGTCTCTTTAAGGCTTTATACCACTCTAGACTTATCTGAGACTCCAGTTACAGGCTTATGTTGTGCTCTTGAAGTCTCTTCTCAGACCTAGTATCTTCATGTCTTACTTAGGACACTTCAGGTTCTTCAAGACTCTTATGAGATTTTCTAAGACTCTTCATGGTGTGTTAAGTCCCTCACAGAACTAGTTTAATTTCCTCTTCCAGGTCTGGTTGGATACTCTCTGCTTAATTAATTTTAAAACGCTTTATGATGATTCCAGTCTTTTTGAATTTACGCACATACTTGCTGAAGACACTATTAAATACTGGGTAAGACTCTTCAAGATACGATTAAGTCTCATCAAGACTTTTTAGTTCCTTTAAAGAATGACCTGAGTCTCTCTTAGTTTCCTCAGGACCAATATACTACTGAGTTGTTAAGTTTCTTCACGAACTTATTGAATCCCTCGTAAACAGTTTCCCAAAAATTAGTTGAGAGCCTTTCGGTCTTATTGATACCTTTTCGACATGAATCAAGGCTCTTCAGAACTTTTCCAGACTAGTTTAGGATTTCTTAGAATCAAATACGGATTCAAGTGAAATCCAGAAAACATTTTCCCTTCCAAATCTATCTTTAATTACTTTTTTTTTTTGCTTTGTGCTTTTATTCTAACGTTTCCTTCGTTCTTTCAGACCCTCCTTTTCTACCCGAATTCCTCGGATAATTTTACAAATTTGCTTTTCATAAATCCAACATTACACGGAGTAATGACTTCTTTACGAAAGTTTTCAAATATCTCGTCTTACAGTTCCAAATAAGTTTAACATGACATTTTAAATTTGGACTATCCAGCCTTTGGTTTCGTCTGTGACAGCCTGCCTTGGGGTGATTCAAAAAAAGACTTTTTCCCAAATATTTTGCTCTCAGGGGCTAAACGTATTCTAGTTTATATAAAAACACCTCAGCTAAAATTGTTTTGAAATAATTGAATTTTGAGGGATTCCTCAACGGGATTGACGTTTCACACGGGATTTCTCAGAAAGAAACCTGAATTATTGCTATAAAAATTTTCCTAAAAATAGACTTTTTAGGTCCACAGTGGACTGAAATGTAAAATATTAAAATAATTCACACGTAATATCAAAATTTGGGGTCTCTGAGTTTGAGATTTTATTTTCCAGGTTGTTTCGAAAGATATCAATCAAATTGATCCAGTGGGTAAATTTGAATATTATACGTTTGAGCCACCTGTCGACCAATATGAGTAAAGGTTGGGACAAACACGACTTGAAAAATGGAGCAAACCCTTATTTCGATGTTTTTAACGTATCTAGTGGCAATTTTTAGATTCTGCTCCCCTTGAAGACCCTTATAAGTTGAAGCAGGCATGAAAAATGAATTGAGTGCATCCAAAAATCATGGAAACCAACTTTTATTCATTTTTATGAATTTCCTCGCCATGAATTATAATTATAAAAATTAACTTTTTTTACCAAAATAAAAGAAAGAGGCATAGATTTTGAAAATTTCTTCCTCATAAATTGCGAGTGGGTACTTAATTAGTGCTCTAATGAGATAAATTCGTTTGAGTCAAATATTTTTGGTTAAATTCAGTTTATAGGATTTTGTGAACCAAAACTGGAAATTTTTCATCGGAAAATCTGTGTAGAACGTCACCGTAGGTGCGCAACCACTAAATAATCATCGATTTCAAAATAATTTTGGTTGGGATGTTTTTATGTCGCTAGGATAGATTAAGCACTTGGAAGCGCAGCTTCTCGAAAAAATAACCTTTTTTGACCATCCTAATAAGAAGTTTTCACAAACTTATTTTCCAACACTGCATTACGCATGTTACCTGAATATTGTACGTTCTAGCCCCCAGTGAATCAATTCAGGTGGAAAAAACTACATGTGATATCTAAAGTGGATATAGCATGCCGAAACCATGTAAATAGATTTTTGATATTTTTATTTTATTTTCGTGAGCTGTAATTAAAAGAATTCCGTTTCATCCGAAAATGAAGCAAAGACTCAGGGCTATATTTGAAAATTTTTTCACAGAGTTTTGGGTCGGTACCTACTGTTTTGTTACACTATAAAAAACAATTCTCTGTCCTTTCTTTTTCTTTTTAAAATTATTTTTGGGATTTTCTTAGAGAGTAGAAAGGCGAGTTTCTTTTTTGGTAATTTTACAAGAATGTTAATATTTTGCTTTTTTCCCGTTTGTTTTTCAAATATTTTGATTGATAACATTCATATGATACACTCTACAATATTTTGGTATGACGTGTCCAACAGCAGCCTTTCTCGAGGGGTGGTTAGAGCGTCTCAGAAATATGACATGCCACGACGATGGACATTGCTTCCTAGTTACTGTTAACACTTATAATTTACCTATAGAAGTCTTTTTACTTTTTTTTTTTTAATATAAAACAAAAAGACAAGAAAGGTATAAGACCAATAAATTCTCAATACAACTCTGAATTATAAAGTACAAAATCAGGAAAAGAACATTAGGACTAAACTGAACTCCATAACAAAAATAAAACCTTAATGAGAAAATGAAAATAACTTGGTTATTACACAGTGTATTTGAAGATTTCCGGGACTAATTCTTTTCACGAAAGAAAAAAATAGTTTAGAAAAAAGTTTTTATTTAGTTTTCAATACAATTCCCTCCTTGTTCTATACAAATTTTACTGTGCTCGTACAGTCACTGTAACGATTTGGAGAACTCTTCTTCTGGAATGGCTTTTGGAGCCCTGGTCACATTTCTTTGAATCGCCTCAACATCTTCGAAACGCTCTCCTTTCATCGCCGATTTTAATTTAGGAAATGAAAAAAAGTCTAACCAAGCCAGATCTGGTGAGTAGTGCGGATGGTGAATCGTGGTGACTATCTTTTGAGCCAAAAATTGAGTGACGAGTGTCGAGGAATGGGCTGGCGCATTGTTTTGTGTCTCTTGCAAAAGAAAAAAAAATCACTGGTGCGGTAGAATTCCAGTCTTCTGCGTCGAATGTACTTCAAAAGTCGTTCCATCACATCTTTGTAGGATGCTGTGTTTACTTTTTAGCCTGGGGGGTCCAAATTCATTGTGGATAATCCCGCGAGAATTGAAAAAATAAAGTAGAAGGGCCCCTCTCGCAGATCATTTCCCAGCGAGCGCATGCGACTGGGAAACCTTGCCTCGGCTTTACCAATCATTCCCATACACGGTTTCTAACAATTTGAATGTTTCCGAACCACATTTTCCAGCTTTGAAACCAAATTTGTGTGCGCGCGCCTCAGGGCCGCCCCGAGGTTAATAAGCGTCCGGGACGAGATTTTGAACTACCCCCCCCCCCCTTCACAATTAATTTGCCTAAATAAGTGTGGGAAATATTTACTTCTTTTTATTTATTTATTTTACTTTTTTTTTAATATTTACATTCATAAAAAGAGTTACATATTGTGTAATAAATATAACAAACAAAACCTCTGAAAATATAACGAACGAAACTTCTATTAACAAAACTTTTGATTTTACGAACAACTTCAAAATAATCAGTATGATTCGTCAATACTTTAAGCCTCCAAAAGAATTTTCCTTGCCTTGGCTTTCGCAAAAGAAGTTAAAATGTCTCTAGAGTCCAACTTTTTTGCAACATCATCTTCTATGGATAAAATAGCCAAAGAATTTAGCCTTTCCTGTGTCATCGTAGATCGAAGATAAGTTTTGATAAGTTTCAACTTGCTAAAACTTCCCACAGCACTCTCGCTGCAATCAGGGGGATGGTCAGCATTATTCTCAGAGCAATCCATAAATTAGTAAATAGGTCTTTTTGTTCATGAGCTTTAATACTTTTTAGCTCGTGGGAGACAAAACTTTATTTGTCTTATCTTCATCGGGAACGATACTTTTAACATGAACAATTTCATTATACAAATCTTTTCCGTTTATGTCACTGATATTTTTAAATGTTAGAAATTCTTGAAGATTTAGGTAACACTCCTACAGTTCCTCTTTTTCTGGCAACTTGATCATGTCATACAGGAAGCCCCATAAAGAATGGCGGTGCTTTTGTTTAGCTATTTCGTTCGTTCGCTAAGAGATGTAGTCACACTATCAATCAGGGGCAAAAAAACATCTCTCTTAGAAAGTTCCTCCGTGCTCGTATAACGTGAGGGCGATATTTTTTATTTTTCACTTACACGGTCGCGGCGTCCCCTTCGCCGGGGCGCCGGGCGACCTTGGCACGCCTGCTCCATTGTAACGAAAACACGTCACTTCAAAGGAACACAATCAGTTCCTACTTCCTACACGAAGTTACAGCACTGACATTTCAATTTCGTGTAGCTATGGGATGACATTGCATAGTTCCAGTGTCGGCTAACAGATAGCGCCAATTGTACATTTTATACAAAATTAGTCCCGGAACTTTTTGAATACACTGTGTATTAAGGTGTAAAGAAGAAAAAATGGCAAAAAAATTAATAAGAATACATTTCTGGCATCATATCTTTAACTTAAGGAAAAATTACAAATCAGCTATACATATACATCAAAAAGGAACGCACCTTTTAGAATACTAGGGGAGGAGGGGGTTTACAAATTTACAAAAATAACAACTTGATCGAAAATAAACGTGTCAATATATTATTTCACTTCAGAGTTAGTAGAAACAAAATCAGTATTTCTTTTGGTACCTATGTTTCTCCGTTTTGAATACTGCGATTCATCGAGAAATACAATGAAATAGAAAGATAAGATGTAAGTAAAGAAAACTGATAAAAATATTCGCTATGTATCCATAGTGGAAAATGCCTTGTTCTTCGTAGTGGCATCAAAAATCAAGCTTGCCATATGACGGACAAAGAGTGAACGCACACATCCATTTTTGAAGCGATCCTCAAAGACAAGCTCTTAATCATTAGCATTCAAATATGTAACTGAGTAATTATGTATGATCTCTGCTACTTACCTATAAAATTTTATCGTCCTAAGACGAGTTTTAATGGTATTTCGAAAGCAAATTCTTTATCCACTATCGGAGACATTTTCAAAGTAAAACTTGAATTTTTTGAGACATTTTTTGAAATTGAGCCCACTGTTGGACCTGATATCGAAAATATACATTGGGCTGAGAATCTGAGAATGATACTATCCACTTTGACCACTTTCTATGTTCCGGAAATTTGCAGAGCTTGGTGTATGGAGATTAGGGTGTCCCTTATTTTACAAGTTTTCGCCAATTGATTAGAGTCGCACTGACATTTGTTCGCTCAATCTGTGGTCAATAAGCTGTTCAGCTATGTCCTTGAAGTTATGTGTAATACTGAGATATTTTACGAAAAAACCGCGAATATTTCGGAACACATCAACTTCAGGACCAAAATGCATATAACATAAAATGTTCCTCGTTAAATTTCCTATACAAAAAATTTGTACAACTTTTCTCTGGAACGCAAATTTACCGAGATAACCGCAATAATGTGTGAAAGTTTCAAGGAACGTGAATTTTATTTTTTCTTTCATAATCGATCTTCACATGCTAAATCGTAGTTATCTAAAAAAAAATATTCACTGCAAGACCAAAATACAAATAACATAAAATGTTTCTCATTGAATTTCCTGTAAAAAAGATACCGGACAACTTTTCTTTAGAAAATATATTTATCGAGATAATCGCAAAAATAAGTGGAATTTTAGAAAAACATGGGTTTTTTCTATTATTTCACGGCTGAAATATCTACTAATGTCGAGTAACGCACACTACGAGTACAATATAACTTCAGTCTCTGTCTACTGGGGCAAGGGCCCTAGTTTGCTCCCTCCCCCACCTGGCTACGCCCATGACAGTTTGTTGGGTTTCTACTACATGTAGAATAGACCTCGGATTAGTATTTATATCAATAGTCAACAATTTGCGCATAAGATATAACACTGTGCTGTTAAGGAACAGGCATGTGTTCTCCGAATTCAGGGTCATTTTCTATGGGCAAATCGCTGTTTCCTATTGTTGATATACATCATCTCAAGTCCACCATACCAAGTCTTCAACGGAATCTTAGAATACTCAAGACTCAATGAAAACAGTTTGTTAACCCTAGATCGCATAAAATTTGGTTTCCTTCAATCATTGAATTTGAAATTCAGTACTTAAAAAGTGTCAGTTTTCACTAAGGACACTATAATAAACACTAGTACTTATGATTTTTTACTCACCTGAGCAACGTAACTAGGTACTTCTACACATGTTTTTCTTCATCTCATCGTTAAAGGGGTGAAGATGGACACATGTAGAAGTGTTTGCGATTGTTAAAAGCTTGTGGTAGGACCGTTGGTCTGACTCCAGTGACGGAAAATTTGCAGACGAAGCTAAAATTGAAACGGTAACTAGGCATCCATGAGCCATAACTGATTCCAATGCTGTTGTTGAGTCTTGAGCATTCTAGGATTCCGTTGAAGGCTTGGTATGGTGGACTTGAGATGATGTACAAGCAACAATAGGAAGCAGAGATTTGCCCATAAGAAATGACAATGAATTCTGAGAACATGTGACTGTTCCTGAACAGCACAATGTTATTTCTTATGCGCAATGTTGACTATTGTTGATATACATACATAATCCGAGGTCTACTCTATAGTAGGTACTAGGTACCCAACAAACTGTCATGGGCGTAGTCAGGTGGAGAGAGGGCAAACTGGGGCGCTGCGTGAAGTTACCTGTATTGTAGTATGCATTACCCGACATTAATAGATATTTCAGTTGTAAAATAATGAAGAAGAAAAAAAAAAACTATGTTTTTCAAAAATTCCACGCATTTTTGCGATTATTTCGATAAATATATTTTCTAAAGAAAACTTCTAGAGAATCTTTTTATAGAAAATTTAACAAGGAACATTTTATGTTATTTGCAATTCGGTCCTAAAGTGAATATTTTTTCAGTTAACTACGATTTAGCGAGTGAAGATCGGCTATGAAAGAAAAAATAACAAAATCCACGTTCCTCGAAACTGTCACACATTATTTGACATTATCTCGGTAAACATGCGTTTTAGAGAAAAGTTGTATGGAATCTTTTTTATAGGAAATTTAACAAAAAATATTTTACGTTATATGCATTTTGGTCCTGAAGTTGATGTGTTCCGAGATATTCGCAGTTCTTTTGTGAAATCTCAGTATTACACATAACTTTGAAGGACAAAGAGGCACTGGTTAATGACCTCAGATTGAGCTCAAATTTTTATGGCGAGTTTCTAGGTCCAGTGGAACGAATTTCAGTGCGATCCTAATCAATTGGCGAAAACTTGTAGAATAAGGGACACCCTAATGGAGAGATTGAAAATTGACCACTACAAAGGACAGAAAAGCAAGAGACCGGTTTTAGAAAATGGCTACACTGATCCTCGAATTTCAGTGTGCCAAATTATTAGTCTGATCTTTTAGAATCACACTGCATTGCCAGTTTGTCCCAACTTGTGCACTAATGAAATGCAGAAAAATTTCAATGTTACCAAACGTGTAAAGAGGGCCAACCGTCACTCTGGACATTTGAAACACGTTTCATCCGTTTTTGACAAATTGAAAAAAGTCGTATCGTTTTAAAAAGTAGAAAAAACAATCTCCTAAACAATGGTGTAAAATAGTTTTTGTTGCTCTCTTATTCCCCAAAATATATCGGAGGGGGAGGGGGGTGTCAACATTATTGTAGAATTACTCATATGGGAAATCCCGTATTAAACTTCAAACCGGTTGAGGGCCTCCTCAAAATTGTTTTATTTCAAAATAATTGTTTGCGCTATAATACTTCAAAAAAGCTGTTTTGTGAAGCAGTCTACCTCGCTGCTCCCGAACTCCCCAGAAGTGGTTCCAACTGGTTGATTGCAACTCGGAAGTAACCCACAAAGATCCTAGATCTGGTTGAGCATTTAGGTCGTATTTGGTGTAATTAAATTAATGTATGCCGAACGAGAAGAATATTTTTTATAATTTTCTTACTCCTAAATTTTCAGAACTTGGATGCCTTGCACGACCATTTGGGTACCTTATATCCAGGAATGAGAGCACCTTCATTTCGTTGCACAGAGCGGCCTGAAGACAAAGCGTTACTATTGCATTATTACTCGGACAGGCCTGGTCTGGAGTACATTGTCATTGGAATAGTGAAGGTAAGGTATACTTCTGCTTGCACAAGATCGAAACTCTTAATCGCGTATTTTTATAATCCGCAGTATCAATATGTAACCCGGATTAAAAAGAAATTCGTGAAAATGACCGAACAAAAAGACAAATCGAAATATTATACGTGAAATGACAAAACGAATGGAAGAAGTAAACGCGCTTCGTGAATATCCCAATACGAGAGTCTATACGGACATGTTCTTATTTCATTCAGGCCGATAAGACAGTATGATCTAACCATCTTACAAGATCAACATCGTTTCATAATCGACCACCGAACATTGTATAAGCACGCATTCTTATTGATACTGATCTACCTACACATAAAATCAATACCCTGTCGGAAGATTTATGTACTTACATTCGGTTGAATTCTGTGCATACTTGATACGATTACCGAGTCTTACAAGAAGAAGCAGGTGGGATTCTTCAACGGGACCCTGCATAAAGTAGTCTGGGTTTTTGATCGATTGCTCTAGCATTTCATGGAACAGTGCATTTTACACTGATTCTTCATTTTTTCTAATGCGGTGTAGGTTATAATTCCGAGGAAAGTTCATTCTCTGTATCTATATGTATGCGTGATTCCAAATAATGGAACAACAAAACCGTATACAGTTCCTGCGTATAATGTAATATAATTTTAGTCGTAACGATAGTGTAGTAAATATTTTCAAACTGGCATCAGCATCTATCTTTTACGGACTCGGCTTTTGAATTATCACGTTAAGTGCCATGTCACCCACCGGTGGGTGACACTTTAACTTGTAAACTTGTGCATTTGTGCTATTTCTAGAGGGAAGCGTGATACGAAGAAATTGATGATAAAATAAAAGTAAAGCCCTATAGATACGAGTGAAGACATACGCCATTTTGGCTCATACCGCGCCCGTCGATACCGAATTGACTACGCGGTACGCCGCATAGTCAGATTCGCCATCCACGAGCACGATATGAGCCAAAATGGCGTGTATGTCCTCACTTGTACTCGTATTTACAGGGCTCTATTAAAAGTTGTTCTTCTTCACCGGACGATTGCTTTACCGTGTTATAACATCGTCACCCACCAGTGGGTGGCAGCTGAATTTTTCATCGCCGGCATAAAATAATGCCGTAATTTTCAAATTTAAACAACCACCTGCTTTTCTGAATTTCTTGGCTGAGTGCTAAAACTGCCAGACGGGAATCAATATTTCGTGAATGGAGGATGTTACACCCCCTCGAGGCGCTAGCCTTGGTTATGAGATGACTCTCTAGATCAGACAGACTAGGTTATGATTTGTTGATACTTATTACAATTTCTGAAGACTGTAACAATACTCGTGAAGAATTGATGAGACTGTAAGATTGTGTTAAGATTTCTTTAGACTAGGTTCAGCTTTATTGTATTGCCATTTTCATGTCTTTGCTTTGGCACATAGAAAAATTGCCAATTCATTGAGAACATTTATGTATTTATTTATTTATCTATATTTATCTATTTATCTATATTTATCTATTTATCTATTTATTTATTTACTAGCTGACCCGTTTCGCGGACAGTGGCGTAGCCAGGATTTTTCCAAGGAGGGGGATCAGCAAAATTTTGGGTGGGGGCGGGGGTACACCTAACATGAACTGTATGTTTCTACATTGACGTATCAGTATGTTGTGCTTTTCAACTTCACTTACGTATCTGGATTTAAATTTCATTTCGCGCATTTACGGTGATACTGCCAGAATATTAAAAAAATTCTCATCTCAAGGGGGGATTCATCCCCCTAATCCCCCCTTGGCAACGCCACTGTTCGCGGATCATTTAGACCGTAGGCTTAAGTGAGTTGGTTTAAGTGCGTTCGATACCAACATCCTCCGATTTTCAGATTTGTTTTTGATTTGAATAAATTACTTTTTCGATAAAATTCTAATGTGGCCTGTGCTATTCTACTACCATGGGCGTCACGGGGGACGGGAGGGGGGTACCCCCTAATTTAATGGCCAATAATTATATTTATACTTGTAATTATAAAAAATTTGTAAACGAATTAGTGCTATGTGATACCGCAATTAGTAGTACAATCAGCTGCTCCGAGAAAGTATTATGATATGTGGCAGTAGTTTCTATAAAAAGGGGCAACTTTGTCGATCCGACGAATTTTGAGTTACAGATAGTACGTAATTGGGATTTAAACCTGCACTAGAGTGCGCTGCTAAATTATCTGTGCGGGTGTTAGCGGGTGAAAATGAGTGAGTAATCATGTGTACTTTCAAATAGAAACACTGCTATCTTCAGAAGGGTAAAGAACCGAGTAAAAATTATTCTGCCAGTAGAACTGATTATAATTAAATTTTTTGGTGATGATGCAGTCGAATTTAGGACAAATTTTCTTTGAAAGTGAATTTCTAATCGACTTAATGATGGTTGAAATTTGCTACACGCTTACGGCAAATCATAAGTGATCACTCGCACATATTGCAGGACTGCCAACACTTGAAACTCTAAGTTTATATCCCAATAGAGGAATGAATGCCCGTTCCAAGGAGCTATCGGCGAGATCTGTAGCGTTTTTCTTTGCGGAGATACAAGCGGTCAAAGATGAGTGTAAGGAGAACACGCGCGAAAACAAGTTTTCGGGAAAAACGCGTCTAAAGTTGGGCACACCTTTTTCTCCCACTCCGTCAAGCGGCTCTAACTCGCCGCGGAATCACATTACCAGCCTCGACGAGAGCTTGTTGGAAAGGTAATTTTTCGCTCTTCTGCGTGGTAACAATTCAGAACATCGGATTTATTCGTGAGCTCCGAAAAACCACAAAGAAGCGAACGCAGACATTCGCATTCTTTTCTCATTCTCTTTCATAATTCTCTTTCTCTCTCTCCCTCTTCTCTCACATGCGCGTAGATTTTGTCTCTTCGTTTTTGCGATGTTTTGTCTATAGAAATCAATCAAAATCTCAAAATTGATTTTCTCGACCAAAAATTTTGTTTTTCTTTTATCGCGTTTTCTGAGACTTCGATCGATCGACAAAGTTACCCCTTTTTATAGAAACTGCCACATATACATAAGGAACAAGCTCTTTCAGGTCGCCCCCATGAACAAAACAAATGAATCAATTTCCCAATTTATATCATTGTGTCTCAATAGAGAGTGGAAACTTTCACAAAAAGGAATTTTAGTAGATATAATTGTTAAAGAATTGCAAATTGCGATCCAGAAAATGGGATAAACTAGTTCAAAATGGTTGGGCCATCAATCTAGCAAATTTAGCTAAAGTATGCATTGAATCAATTTCCCGATTTATATCATTGTGTCTCAATAGAGAGAGTGAAAACTTTCACAAAAAGGAATTTTAGTAGATATAATTGTTAGAGAATTGCAAATTGCAATCCAGAAAGTGGGATAAACTAGTTCAAAATGGTTGGGCCATCAAACTAGCAAATTTAGCTAAAGTATGCATTGAATCAATTTTCCAATTTATATCATTGTGTCTCAATAGAGAGTGGAAACTTTCACAAAAAAGGAATTTTAGTAGATATAATTGTTAAAGAATTGCAAATTGCGATCCAGAAAGTGGGATAAACTAGTTCAAAATGGCTGGGTCATCAATATAGCAAATGTAGCTAAAGTATCCATTGAATCAATTTCCCCGATTTATATCATAGTGTCTCTGAAAATTTTAACAATTTATATACCGAAGCTCGCGATCAGCTGTTTTTTTTTCTTCTTTTCTTTTTGCGAGGCTACAAAGTACCTAACGCTTTAAGGTAACGTTTTTGAAATTTTTGTTTCTATGTGCCAAAGCAAAGACATGCCGTTCGACTAGCTAACTTCATTGTATTTAGGACGATAAAAATAACTAATTTGACTGCTGAAATCATGAATTCGTTTTAAAATGCGAGCCATTGCGGAATTTCTAGGCAGTCGCTAGCAAATTACACGGCACAGAGGTGGAGGTAGAAATTGTAAAAACGAAGAAGGAATGTGACCATGTTCAGTTTCTCATCACAGAGCGCTCGAATCAGAAGCAGGAGCAAAATCAACAGACCACCGAAATCGAGATCCTATCTTTAGGTAGGTCTAGTGATAATATTCATTGTTATTTGGGGCTTAAGTATTGCTTATGTCACTTCAGCCCCCAGGACACCAAAAGCATGCATCAAATTGAAGATATTGTTGAATAATTTAAAGATAAACTATATTGGGATTTTTTTTTTTTTTTTTCAGAACCGAAAATAAGTCCGTACACGTTTTGCAAAGTATTTCCGTTTCATTTAATGTTTGACAGACACTTAAATATTCTACAAACTGGTACAGCAATAGCCAGAGTGGTACCATTTGGCACATCATCCTGTTGCAAGCTTACTGACATTTTAAATCCGGTAAACATTCGAATTACTTTTGTATCATTAGTCGCGTATTAGAAGACTTATGCCTGACGTTCATATATATGTATTTGTAACTAACTAGTAGGTATAAATGAACGATTAACAAGTTGATATTATAAAATAGAATAGTTAACGGACCCGTAATTAGGCTACTTTAAGATGTGCATACTGATAATAATGTTCATACCAGGTTAGACCGCATTTAGATCTTACGTTCGACAACATCTTGGCTCACATAAACACGGTTTATGTTCTGCGCACCAAACCCGGAATTATGAGAACTCAAGCTAATGAGGAATTTGCAACACTGCGTTTAAAAGTGAGTATAATCTACAGGGACATACAGAGCGGGGGTGAGCGAGGCCAAGGTGAGGAAATCTGGGCCCGAGGGAAGTCTTTGCCAAAAGTCTCTCTCACAGCAGAACATGCGAGAAAAATATTGGCTAGCGAAAAGATTTTCGCTTTTCAGTTACATTTTGTGTGAGGAAATACTATTTTTGCCGTGATTCGATAATTTTGCTGAGAAATTTTTGGTCCGGGTCGTTTTGTGGAGACTGTACCCGGGGAACATACTCCCAACAGCTCTCCATGCATGAGACTTGAGGGTAAGAGTTTAGGGCATCTTTGACGAGCTCTCATTTGCTATTTTATGGGAATTTACTTTGAGTGGGCGCAGCTGAGATCCCTAAATGCCCACGGTAAGGTATAATCTATCGAATCGGGTGCATTAAAAAGGAATGTGATTTGCAGTAAAAATGTTCAGATTTATAGATTTTCACTCGTAAGAAGCAGGTACGTACCGAAGAGTTTTTCCTGGAGAGGGGGAGGGGGGAGTATGAAAGTCCCAACTGATTCAACTCAAAGTTCCCAAGTATCGAAGCAAAAAAAAAAAGCTTTTGACTAGTTGGATTTTTC
The DNA here is from genome assembly GCA_031841125.1 of Acanthococcus lagerstroemiae. Taxonomy (NCBI): domain Eukaryota; kingdom Metazoa; phylum Arthropoda; class Insecta; order Hemiptera; family Eriococcidae; genus Acanthococcus; species Acanthococcus lagerstroemiae. The sequence goes on from CM063107.1 coordinate 21,695,093, forward strand.
CCAACTTCTCACTCCTCTTTGTTAATCGAGGAAAAGGGAGCTATGACATGGCTGCTGCTACTAAAACTTTTTCCACTGATCCATTTCCGTCAATACGTTTAATCTCATTTTGTTTTTCCTTAGGGCCAGATGCTGTATCTACCCGAAGAGGACCTAATGTTATTTTTATGTTACCCTAGCGTTGTCAATTTGGATGATTTAACTAGGCAAGTATCTACCTGAGTACACTATAAGAGCAAATTTTTATAATCCTTACCCAGATTTTGAATATGCTTGCGGAACAACCTGCTCATTAGAGAAAACATGTACAGGTGTCTTGAAACCAGAGTCAAGTTAATGGAATTTACGGGTGTTGTGGCTGGAGAGTTATATTATTTTTAGATTCGGAATAAATGAGTCTACTGTACAGACGAAGGTGACCATAGTTTAATATAGAAGATGGTACACAGCAGGAGCGAATAATAATAATAATAATACTGTCGAAAAACTCGAACACTGCTTTCCATGAAACCAGAATGATATATCATGATATTCAGCGACTATTGGCGCACGAGAATCATTTTCTAGGAAAAAAGTATTTAAAATTTATAGAGGGTTATCTTAGTAACTAATGATATTGTCCGGTTAAAAAAAGTAGTTCGTTTGAATCCGAAAAACGAATAATTTATTGATTACGTTAAAAAAAAGTGCTCCATAATGAACACAGTTAAAATAACTAATCACCGTGTAGTTTACATGATATTCAATTAACACTGTCATTCCGCTTATAGATTGGTAGGAAAATAATGACAGCTTTGGTAAATTTATCAACATTGGCGATTTCAACTAGTTGATTGAAAACCAGTTTTCATTTTTCTCATCTTCTTCAGTTGGATATTCGTACCTGTTCTACACGTATTTATAAATAATTGTGTACAAGCACAGAGTAGGTACCCATCTAAAGGTTTACCTACTTACACTCAGGTCACTTGATTATATATAGTCTGGGCAATATAGGAAGTCGTGATGGACAAAATTGGGGGCAAAACGAAAGTTGTTGGATCGGGTTTGTATTGGTGCCCTTTACGAATATAACCATCCCCCCACTCCGAAATCGATGAGGCTCCACCCCCCCGCCCTCCGGGGCATGTCTATTTGAAAATCACAGTTTTTTTTACAGTTTTGCCTAATAACGCAAAAAGGATGAGAGATAGGATGAAAATACCTCTATACAAAAGTATTCTACGTAAAATTTCCTATAAAATGGCATATTACATGATTACTTTCGGTTACATGGCAGCGTCACACGACGCAATCAAGTTTTTGTCGATTTCATGAAACTACACTTTTTCACGAGAAACTCGAGAAACCCCCCATATAATATAACAAAATTGTTCCCATGTTTGGATAGTTACCATATAATTGTAAAATACACGATCTGTACATATATACATAACCTCTATCAGTGCCGTAGTAAGCTTAAAAACATAGTTATACAAAAAATAAAAATTAACATTTTACAAATCAAAGTCCTCATCTTCTGAATCGTGATCCACCGCATTCAGGCACATCCCAGAACATGATGAGTATAGTTAGAGCTACACTTCAAACCTGTGAAAAAACATGAATTTATTAATTATTATGTATGAAAGCAGTAGAATTGATAGGTTCCCATTCTAGTGTAAGTAATTGTGTAGGTACCTAATTTTCGACATGTACACCGCATACTACAACCTTTGATACACCGGCAGAATATATTTTTCAGGAGGATGACAGGTGCTGGAGGTCGTTCCATTTGAACAGTACAGCTTGATTCTCCTTGATTATCCAACCCCATTCCTCCAGATTCCAGAAGATACCGCGCCATGTTTGAATTTGTAGGTAAACACGTTTAAAGTGTTGCATGGCAGCATCATCAGTCGGACATAACGATCAACTCGACTTTCTTATTTGACGACGCACCCCGTTCATACATAGTATACCGCCATTTATTCATAGATTCGACACTACGCGGAGCTCCGTAGAGTGCCAGGAGAATTGTGGTCCCTGCAGTTCGTATTTCCTCTTCTGTTGAATTGGGCGCATTGAAAGGTTTTACAACATTTCGTAGTTTACTATCTTTGCTCATAAGTCTATACACTGATGTTTTCCCTTTTTCATACAAGGCTCAGGTACTGTCACAGCCAGTGAACGCATGTAAAAACAGGATGGACGACTTGTACTTTCTGTCCAGACTTCGGCAAGAAGAAAAGTATTGGTCCCTTCCACCTTTTTTCCCAGGTTTAAGGAAGTATATTTCTCGATTCTTTGGCGAAAAGGCAGTAGTCAGTGTCCTCTCCAACAATCAGAACTCTTGACTTAGTTTTCGACCTCTGAATGGCCATATGGACAATGACATTATCCGCATCATCCACAGCGGAACTGACTTCAATTCCGTGTACTCTGAAATACTCAGACAACATTCTTATGAAGGCTTTTTTATTCTCTTCATTGGCCAAGAATAATGTTTGGTTGAATGTCACTGGCGTTTCTTTATGAAATATGACTTGTGGGCAAGTTTTCACATAACGGCGGCCGTGTTCAGCATTTTTTAAAGAAATAGGAGCGTATCCGTCAAAAATTATGTGAACATTATTCCCATAATGGTCTGTCACATACTTTAAATAACGTTCGCAAAGTGATTGAAAGTTTTGATTTGATGGCCATGGTACGCGGTGCAAAAGAAAACCACCATCTATCACGTAGTAGTCCGTCTTGTTTTTACTACACTCTACCTCAGCGAAAATTTCATAAAGTGCCGACTTCGTACTCTTCCTCATTAGTCCTCCATCTTCAAACAGAGCAAGAGGATATGGTGCCTGCTCATAATTGAAAAACTCCTGCAATTCTTTGCTGGTGGTATTCAGAATTGTCATTCGTTGGAATAAAGCTAAGGACTCTATAACTCGTGAGGTCTTGCGTACTGTTATTGAGCTGGACATCGTGGATAGAGTTACCACCTTATCTTTTTTTCTTAATTTCACGTCAGAATATTTTACATTAAAAATTTCTGTCATTGCTGTGTGTCCTCTATTTCATACGCGCGATGACAATTGACCGCAATTCCCACCAGTCCAGTACTTATTGACCTCATTTGGTCACATTCAATAAATGGTGAATTATTTTTTAAATAATTCACCAATTTTTCTACGTCTGTTTTATCACGTGCAATTCTTGAATCGTAACTATCGTGGTGTTGTTCAGAGGTTGCCCTCTTCACGCCAGAAAAATTTTCTAAATGTTCACAAATTTTCGACGTTATAGGAAGGCCTAAAATCCACTGATTCTTGACGCTCTTTGTCAGTGAGCGACCATGGATTACACCGCCAACTTTTTTCATATTCCTCATGAGCGTTTGCTCTATGGTCATATCCGTCCAAACTCCGCGTCAGTCCTTCGAATCGTAAAGAATTGCAAGACAACCGAACGTTTGGTACATACTAATACAATGTACCTGGAACACTACTACTGTCGAAGGGCTCGCATATAACATTATACTGGGTATTTTACGATGTATATTTAAACTGGGGTCAATTTCATTATACTATATGTAGCGTTTCTCGAGTTTTTCGTGAAAAAGTGTAGTTTCTTGAAATCGACAAAAACTTGATTGCGTCGTGTGACGCTGCCATGTAACCGAAAGTAATCATGTAATATGCCATTTTATAGGAAATTTTACGTAGAATAATTTTGTATAGAAGTATTTTCATCCTATCTCTCATCCTTTTTGCGTTATTAAGCAAAAATGTAAAAAAACTGTGATTTTCAAATAGACATGCCCCGGGGGGGTGGAGTCTCATCGATTTCGGAGTGGGGGGATGGTTATATTCGTAAAGGGCACCAATACAAACCCGATCCAACAACTTTCGTTTTGCCCCCAATTTTTTCCATCACACCCCTGTTTTGAATCCTATATTGCCCAGACTAATATTACTGGAGGCAGTGGGATCCGACAAGCCATTGGGAAAATCAGTTTTACTGGCCACAATAATCGCAGGCCAATACCCATCACACTCTCTCTCCACACAAAAGCGTTCATAATGATTGTCTTTTTTCCTTTTTTTTGCCCTCCTCTAGTTTCTACCTCTCCTCACTCCAAAGAAAGTGTCAAAAATAGCATTTATCATTTTTTTTTTAAATATATATTTTCTAGAATTGAAATAATTTTATTGACTCGGCATAAAAGCAAGACTTTTTTGAGGATTAAGGATGCGGAAGAATTTTTGTTGTAATTCCATTTTTGTGTTCTTTGTGGGTGACTGAGAGTGGACAAGCAACATATATTATTTCAGAATGTAGCGAGTTTCCCCAAAAGCCAGATGTCCCGCCCAAATTTCGGAATAAGAGCCCAAGAAGAAAGAACTCCTTCCCAGGATCTCACCTGTGGGAAATTTGCCGATATGCCGACGAAGGGAGCTAATAGCTTGTAATAACGAACGTTCAGCCTACTTTCACCATACTCATAGATGTTTAACCACAGACTACCACCAAGCCCCACGGGAGTCTGGGTGAGTCCACGATGACCCCTGCCCTCAGCGTATTTCATTAGCGAAGTAATGCTGAAGACCTGAGCCATCAGAATGGACACGTCTTCATAAAATAAACAAGGAGCCAGTAGCTCTTACTTCGCGATACTTCTATTCGTACGCGATCAGAAAATGAATACCCTCAAATATGGGTTCGAATTAAGAATTAAATAAACTTATAAACGACTGCATTCAGTGTTAACAATGTGGAAGTAGGGTCCACTCCCCCGTAAAATTTAGAATAATTAAACATTCATCAGCATCAAAGGCTGGAAAATGAAATTAACCAAAAAATAAATGACTAGCAGATGGGAAACCGAAATACAAATTCACAGGGAGTCCCCCTCTCTCAAGGAAATATTCAAATTTTGAGAATTGGGCTACATTATTGTCTCGAATTAAGAGCTCGAGGAGCTTCAGAACTTTCTGAAACCATCGTTTTGGATGATCACAGATTCGGTGACGGTTCCTGCGTCATGAACTGATCATGAATGGTCTCTCAGGACACGAAATTTTGAATTACCCCCTGAATGTAGAGTAACTAGGATACTGAGCTTTTGCGTGATTTTTCTGCGTGGCTCTTCACGAGATTTAGAATTGAACAAAAGAAAGGGGGAAATAAACAAAAATTAATGAAAATAAAATGGAAGGACAGTTTTTAGACCCGAAATTTTGAACAACCCAAGATCGAAAGTAAAGGGAATTTCTATTCCGCGCCCTTTCTAGATCATACACGCGGATTGAAAGGGACGTCGGCCTCCTGGTAAGTACGAATCTTAAGGCTAGCACTCGCGAATCGCACTACCACGGGTCTATAATAAAAAACCAAAAATAAGGTACAATACCTGGGATTTCAGCTAAATATACCAAAAGGACTCAATTGGAGTTACGTAATGCGATGTACTGGACCGCTGGAAAGTTACAATGCGTATGGTCTGCGAAGCGAGATGATGAATCTAGATCTGCGAAGTGGCCACTGCAACAAATCTTACAGCAACTCGACGACAGATGATTAAATGCAGGATCGAAGTGAAAAATAACATAGCACAGTAACTTGTCCCAAAACTCCGATTTGAAGCGAATGTGAATCGCCTCCAGCACGTTACTATCACGTAGAAAACTCTTTACCCAAGTTACTAAGCTGCTCACCCTTCTAAGACGAAAATTTCAATAAATTTTGGGTTGATTCCTCCTACGAAATCTGTTCCTAGGGGAAACTCAGTTTTGCCTACGCCTATCAATTTATCATGCTACAAGAATATTACTATCCGTCAAGTGTAATAATGATCAGTTTAGCACTGTTGATATAGGTAGTAGCATTAACAGAAACATTTTGAAGGAGACGGGGATAGTTTCTAATTTTATACGTGAGAAAAAATCATAACTGAGAATTCAATTGCAAATGGAGCGAGTGAAATTTTTTTTCAACGCAAGAATCGGTCATTTTCAACTTTTTTCGGCTTTTAGGAAGGGGAGATTCATCCCCATACTTCTTCAGATGTAAGAGAAACTTTATTAGATTTGAGAATAATGTACCCGACTCTATGTATACTTTTTAAAATTCTTTTAGACTTTTACTAATCCCTTTAGGGCTTGTTAAGATGATATTTTGTTATTTTTCCTGGGCTTGGAAGTGGTTGGGTGAGAGATATATTCTCATTATTTTTTTTTTTTTTCAGTGCGCCAGACATAATATCTTGTTTCTCAAGATTCTCTCAGAATTCTTCGAGATCATCTCTAAAGCATTTTCATCCTTATTCAAAATTATTATTTCAGACTCTCCAAAGACTTGTTTAGACTCTTCCAGATTTTTATAAAACCCTATACGACTCGTTCAGATAATCAGTAAAATGGGTATTTTCAACTTTTTTCCGGTGGAGAAGGAGGAAAATATATCTCTCGCAGTTTCTTGAAATTCTTTCAGACTGTTTTACTCTTCAAAACCCGGCCAGAATAGTTTAAGGCTGTCTTTACAACTTATTCCGATTTAAGATTAGATTGAGTACAAATACTTCCGGCAAGTAGTATCGTTAGAAAATAGACAAGAAAAAGAAATCTCTGCGAGAATTAAAAAAACGCGTGGAATAGTTTTGTGAAATCAATTTTCGGATCACCAGAGCCTATGTTTATGTCAAGCCACAGGGAAATAGCCCGGTTACTCGGTGGGCCATTCCGCCCCTCCAGACCTACTGTGGACCTGTCATCAAATGTTATGATTTTTTATGACTTACGTTAGGAATGAATATTCATTTGGAACTGTATCTCTTGCAGACGGGGATTATACATCAGTGACATACCATTACATGATGCTACTCGAGATTTAGTCTTGATGTCTGAACAGTTTGAAGCTGATTATAAGTTAACCAGAAACTTGGAATTTCTCACCGATAAACTGCAGCAAACCTACCGAGAACTAGAAAGCGAGAAAAAGAAAACCGACAGGTAACTTTACGTAGTGTTTCATATTTTCAATTTTTGATTGAAATTTGGTCACTTAAGTCGCTGTGTGGCCGAGTGGTTAGCGTACCCGCTTCATAATCCTTGCGTCTCGGATTCGAGTCCCACCAATGCCGGAAAGCTAGTGGCATTCCAATATCCTCCACTATCATCCTATAGCGAACGAAGCGACTACAGTATCAGACGAGGTGGAAAGATAACGCGTCATGTAACCCCGCCAGTTCGAACCAATAAGGCGTTACAATTACAGGGCATGCTACCACTAGATCTGAACGATTGAGACTATCGTGTACACGTCGTGGACAGCTTACTCAACGTCGGGCAAACACGTGGCTAGTAAGTGACTCTCCGGTACAGAGAAGGAAAACTTTAACGCAACATGGGGAAAGCAACGGCAAACTACCCCGACTAACCCTGTCCAGGAAAGTCGCGCGTCCGAAACCGCGACCGCCAACATCCACTGACTGAATCAATAATTAGCCAAATCGAATCTTAACCAGTTTTGAAAATGTATCATGCACGTACATTTAGAAATTGGGAGAGATTTACTATAGGAGTAACTATATACTTATCATACTAACCTACCTAAGCTGCAGTATTGTATTTTTCATCCGCCGAATATATAGGTATATCAGCTCATGTTAGTTCCTTCTTGTTTTGATTGACAGTCGTTTATAATTGATTTACTTAACTGGTTCTGTATCTGTTTAGTTTGTTGTATTCTGTGCTGCCAATAAGTGTGGCGAACGAACTTCGACACGGAAGACCAGTGCTGCCGAAACGTTTCGACTGTGTCACTCTGTTATTCTCTGGTATCGTCGGATTCAGCGATTATTGTGCCGTGAATTCGGATTCTAATGGAGCTATGAAGATCGTCCGCATGCTAAACCAACTGTACACAGCCTTTGACACGCTGACTGATCCTAAAAAGAACCCGAATGTTTTTAAAGTACGAATACTAAATACTAGAACCTGATACCATAATATAGTCTATCAGAAGCGCAAATACGTCTCAGAACTGGGGGGGGGGGCTTAAGCCCCTTATTATAAAGCAACACCACTCCCTGCATAATTTTCTTTGGTAATCTTTCAGAGTTTGGAAGGCTCACCTCAACCCCTATTGCGCTATGTCACTATGATCACAACTGGCCGAGTATTAAGTGTATACGCGACGATCGATAAAAAGTTTCTAACGCTATGTATTCATTATTATGCATACACAGTCGATACGCTTTATTAGAACTCTCGATGTACTGTAAATCAGTCTTGAATAAACTGAACAACGATAAAGCCGAGCGTGTTTTGCTAAAACATGGTGTCAGAGTGTCGTGAACCTAAGATTTTCTTTTGATTAAAAAGCGGAATTATTATTTTTTTTTCCCGAGTGTGTCGGGATGGTGGCGATGTGCTCCACACCCAGATCCAGTTCGCGCCTACAGTAAATTTCGTTTTGCGGATAGTGCAGTTCGAGAAATACCCAAGTTTCGTTTTTTACGCCTAATAGTGTAAGACTTTGAGCATGGCGCTTCGGTTAGACCCACCTCGCCCGTTTTCATTTGTGCCAAAGGACTGGCAGTCCTGGAGAAGCCATTTCGAGCGCTATCGTGCAGCCTCTGGTTTGGCCAAAATGGAGGAGGTAGAGCAAGTCAACGCACTTATCTACATCATGGGCATCAAGGCGGAGGAGATAAGCAAAGCCTTTGTCTACGCTAAAGCTGGCGACGAGAAGAAATACGACATCGTTCTGGGTATGTTTGATGCACATTTTGTTCCGCGCAAAAACGTAACCCATGAGCGCTATTTATTTAATACTCGTAACCAACGCACAGGTGAATCTGCGGAGGAGTATATTACTGCCCTGCATACGTTGGCAGAGACGTGCGAGTTTGAGAATTTTAAGGAGCAATTGATTCGCGACCGTATTGTTGTAGGTATAGCCAACCCCGAGTTGAGCAAACAATTGCAACTAATTACTCCATTGACTCTCCAAAAGGCTATAGATATCGTGCGCGCAAACGAAGACGTTGCGAACCAACAAGAAGCCCAACGTGCTGCTCAAACTGAAGCGGCCAAACAAACCAGCGCAGCCCACGTCGACCGAGTATATCAGCGCAACGGCGGTAACTCAGATCGAAAATTGGACTGTGGTCGTTGCGGTGAGTCGCCTCACGGCCGGGAGACCTGTCCAGCAAAGCGCGCAAAGTGTCACAAATGTCACAGGTATGGGCATTATTCGCGTATGTGCAGAGGGTCTGATAGCAAGCCGGTAAAGCCAAATCAGTGGTCACGGAAAGCTTCAAACAGGCCTCAAAAGAAGCGTGTGAATGCTGTAGCTGAGCAATCGGACTCTTATTCGGGTTCCGAGTCCAGTGATGATGATCGATTCTACATCGGCAGTGTGAGTAAGCTTGGTCCATGCGCAGATCCATTCAACGTCAACATCGTAGTTGCTGATCAACAGCTCAAGTTTTGCATTGATTCTGGCGCAGACGAGACAGTTATGCCGCCATCATTGAAACATCCCGATTTTCCATTACAGCGCCCGGACTCAATCCTAGAAGGTCCAGGAGGTAGTACACTGCAAGTTGAAGGCATGCAGATTCTTCCTATGTGCTACAGGGGTCGAACATCGTATCAAAAAGTGTATTTTGTCCATGGTCAACGTCGAGCGCTACTTGGTAAACCGGCAATCAAGGCCTTTAGTCTGATTCGTCGAGTCAACATGGTCAAAGATGGTGAGGGAGTAGAAGCGTCTTTCAAAAAACTGTTCAAAGGGTTGGGCAGAATGCCAGGTAAATATGTTATCGTTTTGAAAGATGGCGCAAAACCCTTTGTTTTGACTGTACCTCGGAAGATACCTTTTCCGTTACAGCCACGGGTTAAAGCCCTATTAGATAACATGGTGAAAGACGGTATCATTTCGCGAGTCTGCGAACCAACAGACTGGGTGGCACCAATGGTTATTGCGCCAAAAGCAGACGGTGGTATTCGCCTCTGTGTCGATCTTTCACGGCTCAATGCAAGCGTGAAACGAGGTCATCACCCCATCCCAGCTGTAGAGGAGACCCTGGCTAAAATCGCAGGTGGTTGCCTTTTTTCAAAATTGGATGCGAATGCAGGTTTCCACCAGGTGCCGTTAGCAGAGGAGTCCCGGCTGCTTACTACTTTCATCACTCCATGGGGACGATTTTGCTTCAATCGTTTGCCTTTTGGAATTACCAGCGCTCCAGAATATTTCCAAGCACTCATGACAGAAATGCTTGAAGGGTGTCGTAATGTGGTCTGTCACATGGACGACATTCTAGTGTGGGGCCAGGATCAGGAAGAGCATGACAAATGCCTGAAGGCTGTGCTAGAGCGTATTCAAGATTCAGGGATGACGCTTAATAAGGAAAAGTGTGTTTTCCGAGCACGGAGAATCAAATTCCTGGGTCACTATGTCGAAGGAGGCCAGGTTCATGCCGACCCCGAGAAAACTAAAGCGATACGTGATTTATCAGCGCCAACATCAAAGAAGGAGCTCCAGTCTGTTCTCGGTAGTGTGAATTTCTTAGCCCGTCACATACCAGACAGAGCCACCCTCCTCGCACCACTCTACGATCTTTTGAAGTCTGATCGGGAGTTCGTATGGGACAGTGCCCAGAAATGTGCTTTTGAACAGTTAAAAAAACTGCTGGAGAGTCCGGAGGTCCTCGCAGTCTACGATGTAAATCGTCCAACCACAATTTCATGCGACGCTTCATCGTACGGAATTGGAGCAGTCCTTCTGCAGAAGGACGCAGATGGCAACCAGAGGCCCGTCGCGTATGTCTCCCGAACTCTTACCAGCAGCGAGAAAAATTTTGCCCAAATAGAAAAAGAGGCACTTGCCATCTCTTGGGCATGCAGCCGGCTTCAAAATTTTCTCATAGGCAAGGAATTCGTTATTGAAACGGACCACAAGCCACTTGTGTCGATTCTAACCACGAAATTCCTCGATGATCTAACACCCCGGTTACTGCGTCTTCGCATGAAACTTCAGCGTTTTCAGTACTCTGTCATTCACACACCTGGCAAGAACCTCGTTGTTGCTGACCTTCTGTCACGCAAACCAGTGTCACTTGCTCCAAAAGATGATGAGAATATGGCTGAAGAGTTGTCCTACGCTACAATCAACACCGTCGAGATGTTACCAGCGTCGTCGTCCATGTTGCAGCGAATTAAAGAGGCGCAATCTAAAGACGTTATTGGTCAACGTTTGCGCTTGTTCATTGAGAAAGGGTGGCCTAAGTCAACAAGTGAAACTCTGGAAAATCTAATCCCGTATCGCCGTCATCAATCAGCACTACATCTTTCACGTGACCTCATTATATTCCGTGACCGCGTGTGGATTCCCTCATCGCTGCGCCAATCCATTCTGGAGAAAGTCCATGCATCACACTTTGGCGTTACTAAGACGTGTAAGCTTGCCCGTACGTCGGTGTGGTGGCCCAATTTAGACGATGATATAGCAAAGGTTGTCGCAAACTGTACCAGTTGCGCGGAAACCAGAGTAAATCGTAGCGAGCCACTCATTCCAACATCGCTCCCCGAGAGACCGTGGTTGAAACTAGGAGTTGATCTACTCAAAGAGGAGGGAAAGTGGTACATCGTAGTCATCGACTACTACTCAAAGTATCTCGAGTTAGCGCACCTTCCAAAGCTTGACAGCAAAACGGTAATAAATCGTTTAGCAGCGATTTTTGCACGGTTTGGTATTCCCGAGGAGATTTTCACCGACAATGGGTCTCAACTGGTCTCCCAAGAGATGAAGGAGTTTGCGCAAGATTACGATTTCAGGATCACCACGAGATCACCAGCCTACCCCCAATCAAACGGCCTCGCGGAAGCAGCCGTGAAAATAATAAAAAAGATCCTGCGAGCTAAGTCACCATCGCTTGCGCTTCTACATTATCGTGCATCGCCAACATCGACGGGTTATTCACCAGCCCAATTACTTTTCAGCCGAAACATCCGAACAACTATTCCTTCGGTAAACCTGGACTGGAAAAAGCTGTCACCTAAGCACATAGCTGAGAGCGACAAGTTGCGTCAAGGTCGCATGAAGCGCACCTACGATCGCGCTAAAGGTGCTCGAGTTCTACCACCCTTAGTACCAGGGGATCGAGTCTACGTCGAAGACGCCGACCAGCAAGGCACAGTCGCGATAAAACGTGAGGAACCACGATCCTACAGTGTGCGCCTAGATGATGGAACGGAACTACGCAGAAACCGGAAGTCGCTACATCAACTTCCAACGCCAATCAAGCAAGAACCCGGGCCTACTTCTGGAACTACAACAGTATCTCCAGAACCTATTGGGCAACGGTCCAAGAGTGCGCACCGTCATCAAGATACACCAATAGCGAGACCAAGGCAGTCAGTTTCGGCACCGAATTCGCCCGTTTCTTTGCCAAAACACTACAGTCGCCGTGGGACACCACCGCCCGATCGTCGTCAAAGTGGACACCCCCTCAAACAGCCCCGTCAGAGAGGTTACGATCTTCGCGCTCGGGCTCAGGTGAACTATAAGGAGTAAGCCCCCAAAAGGGGGAGATGTTGTAGTATCGCGTAGCGAGTTCGGATAAGAACAGGTTCTTATCTAAACCGGCTAATGGTTATGTTCAATTATTATTATGCATAAGCACAGTTCGATTATCGCTGTATAGTATAGAGTACCTCGTCGAAAATGTAACTGTAAGTCAGTCTTGAATAAACTGAACAACGATAAAGCCGAGCGTGTTTTGCTAAAACAGTATATACGAGTATTTCCCCAGAAACTGAGTATATTTGGTTACCAGGAAATTTTGAAACCTAATTTTCGATTTTCAGAGGCGGGGGTTATTATTCCACCAATTCAATCCATCAGACAGAATTATTACCATCTTTTAAATGGAGAAGCATATGGAAGTGTCCATATCTTGTCTCACAATACCTGTTATAGTTTCTTAAATTTTTATTTTTGGTTGATTTTTCCCAATAAAGTGGTATTATTATTATTCAGAAAGAATGGAGGTATATGGTAAGAAGTTCAGTTTGTTGACAGTGACCACATTTCCAGAAGGGGTGACGTAAAGTTCTGTTACCCAGGGCTTTCAGTCCACGGTCGTGGTCAGTCTTCGACTGATGCCAAGATATATACATCATACACTTCTCAGCACAGCAAATGGCAATACTGGTACAGTTTTGATCCCTGAATAAAATCCAGGTGCCAGATCGTAGTCGCTTGCGCATATGGTGCAACAATTTTCAAAAATTTCATGGAAAAGAAATTTCTTGAAGCTGTATCATACATAATCGTGGATATCAGTGCTTTCGTTGTAGACATGATGTCTATCATCGTGGACCAAAGTCGTCCTCCTCCCGAAATTTTGATATTTTTGCTCTGTAAAATTGTTGAATATTCTCTACTACTTATAAACTAAGTGTTATGAAAAAAAATCTAATAGAAAAAGAAACACTAGGTACCTCAATATTCTCAGTTTCCGGAGAATGACCCATCAGGGATGTATCAAAAAGTTTTCCTGAAGAGGGGGGGGGGGGCAACAATTGTGAAAGTTCCAACTAACTCAATTCAAAATTCCCAAGTATCAAAGCATGAAAGCAAAAAAAAAAGTTTGAACTTTTGATTGACTTATTGGAATTTGTGTCCAAGTAAGCAAAAGAAAAAATTAAAAAAAGAACTTTCGACTCGTTACTCCACCTCACTAAAATAGTAAATTTTTCAAACTGCTGAGTGAATAATTCCTACCGGGGGGTTGCCCCCTAACCCCCTTCGGTACGTTCCTGTGACCCATATACTGCTGGAATATTATCTGCCAAACTAAAAACACATTCTATTTTTAGAAAAGCTTGCGAAAATTGACCAAACTTTTTATTGACCCATTCCACTTGTGTGCTTTAAAGTGAGCATTCGTAGCAGTATTGTTCACTTCTAAACAGTTGAGGGACTCTTCTGTTCCTTTCTTTTAAGTGAAGATATAGAGAAGTAAGCTTTTCAGTTTTCAGTCTTCAGCAGATATATGGGACACTCCATCGAAAATGGGGAAAGAAAATTAGGGCGTCAGAAGACTTTCAGAGTGGTATAAAAAATTGAAAATTCAGGTCAACAAGCGACTAAAAAGTATTTTCTTGTCTGTGGAAAGTAGAAGTCACAAGCGAGAAAATCTTGTGGGTCTTCAAAAATTTCGTCTCTAAAACCTCTCAAGACACATTTTTATTAACTTGCCAAATTGTGAAATTTTTTTTATCTTTTAATTTTAGCGCCCCTCTCTTTTTGGTCAAAACCAGACCCCCTCCCTCGAACACTAGGCAGGCTAGACCACTGATAGAGAAGGTGGAAATTTCACTCTTCATGTCGCAAAAATTTGTTAAATTACGCTACGCACTCCTGTAGTACCTTTTAGCTCTTCATTTGTAGAAGAAGAAATATCGCGTGAACTATGAGATGTAAGGGTACCAAATACCACCCACCATTTTCCAAACTCTAAAACGTTGCACTTAAAATTGAGATATCTCGAAAACTGCGCATTCAATGTACAGGGGAAACCCTTAGGTTCAACTCCATGAAATTCTGGGTCAGAACTTCAATTAGAGGGGAAGCAGTTGTATTCTTTTTTTTAAAGTATCAAAATGGGGGTCTTGAAGCATGGGCTCCTGATATCGCACACCAACAAATATTTCGAAGGTATTTTTCGAACTAAAATCTTTTATTTCATCCGTGCAGGTTGAAACCGTTGGTGATAAGTATATGGCAGTAAGTGGATTACCAGAACCATGTCAACAACATGCTAGATGTATCGCCCGATTAGCTTTGGATATGATGGATTTGTGTAAAGAAGTCATCGTGGACAATAATCCAGTGGTATTAAACTTCATCATTAATGCATTTAATCTTTACTGTATTTAATAATTTTTCTATAAGGTAAAGTACGGTAAGATGACGCACATTTTGAATAATGGTCGTAGCTTCTTGACAAAATATCCGATGGGGCTGAAATTTTGGCTACAAATACTATGATCCCTTGCCTGTAACTTTTATGAAGATGTTTTGTGGTTTTACCCCCATCCAACAGAGGTATAATAATTTCCCCAGACCTTCTTTTTTGGCCATCTTGCGCGATGGGGTGGGTAAGATGCCTTTATTTGGTCGGGTAAGATGCCTTTATTTGGTCGGGTAAGATGCTTATGGAAATTACGTATGAAATAAAACTGTAATAAAAATATGTATGTACTCATACGATTTTGTAAATTTTTTTATTTGAGTATAAAATGTAACTTTTAAGTAAGTAGAAGTTCCTTCCGGAATCTAGAACTACCGGCTGGCTTCCCGTATGCAGTACCCCCCCCCCCACATATTCCATCGCACTTTTTAGCTGCGTTTCTGTCCAGGACACTCTAGTGGTCTTTCTGATGTAATTTGACTCCATAATCTAAAATAACAAGCTGAGAACATTTCGTTAGATCATTAATAATCAAAATTTATCATTAATCTTAGTGCGGCACCTTGCCCTACTCACACTCTGGCCATGTCACCAATCCTTAGAAATTGCCATACTATCTAACTCTTAAGACAAAAAAAAGTATAATCGCTCAATGCACCGGTAAAACTGATGAAATGAAGGGTAAAGAATCAAAACTCACATTTGCCATTTTACTTACAGGGCGCAAATAGGCAAAATACTGTACACGGGTGCAGGAATATCTTTGCTGCGCATGTGAATGTGCGATATGTATAATATACTCCATGTTCACAGGCGCAGCAAAAATATTCCTGCACCCGTGTACAGTATTTTGCCTATTTGCGCCCTTGAAGTAAAATGACAAATGTGAATTTTGATTCTTTACCCTTTAAATTTTCTGAAATAGGAGGGAAAATACTGTACATCTAACACGTAATATATTGAAAAATGGTCAAAAATTAATCACAATTTCGCAAAATTACATCAAAACGACCAAACATTTTAAAGCACTTTTCTTATATTATAAAAATTACGGAAAAAATCGTAGAAAAAGAATGAATAGGTCTACGACTATGGGACCTTGCACACAAGTTCTGGTATTGAAGTGCTACAAATATACTGCGTCACTTTTGTTATACAGGGCTGCCAACACAGAAAACAGATAACTGTGGAATCTTACCCACCGCGTCGTGTTGCCCTAATTTACTTTATGTTCATGTTTACCTATGATTCTGAGGCCGACCTAACTGAATATAGAGGTCGAGTCGCATGTTTCCAAGTATGTGGTCAATCTCATATTCAACTGAGTCAACCCTATTGATTAGTCAAAGCATCCACCAGGGATGTGCTGAAGGGGAAAAGACCTCTCCTTAAAAGTAATTTTCAGTGTTAACAGGTTTAGCAAAATTGACTTTCAGGTGATGAAATTAGGAGGGCAAAATTTCGAGAGCTAACTTTTCTCCCTTGTCAATAGAACACATTTTTCTCAGTTGGCGAAATCGGCCCTTTTTGACAAAATTTAGATTTCAACTTGAAGAAATTATGTTTCAACGCTTCCCATTTCCTTAAAAAAAAACTAAAAATCACTTCGGTAGGTACATCCTTGGCAGCCATAAACGAAAAAATAAATAAATACATACCCTGATAGAGCTCTTTTTCCAATTAGTTCTTTTTTGGCATCAGGTAACATTCGGGTTTTTAGATAGAGCACTCGGTATTTTTATTTTTATTATGTTATAGAGAATAACGATTGGCATACATTCTGGAGAAGTCGTAACAGGTGTCATCGGCCATCGAATGCCACGATATTGTTTATTCGGCAACACTGTAAATTTGACTAGCAGAACTGAAACCACCGGGGAACCAGGGAAAATAAATGTTTCAGAAGATGCCTACAGGTAAGAATATGAAATATAATATTTGAGTCTGAATTTGGAGATTTTCAAATTTGTCGTCGCGTGGCTCTGTGGAAGAGAAATGAATCAAAACTTTATATTTCCTCCCCCCGTGATATTGGTTTATGTTCTTGAAGTTTCGTAGAGCTGGTTTGTATTGTGTCCAAAATATAGGGAGTTAGAGGAATACTACGCTTTTCGAAACCTCCAGAAATGATCCAGAGTGTTTCATTTTACAGCGAATCCCCTCCTCTGAAAAATTGATTAAATTTTGTTGACTTGTCTTCATATTTCTCATAACTTGAGACAATCCTACAGGGGCACTTAGGAGTAGATATAAAATGAGAATTCGTATTACATATGTTCAAATTTATGGTTGTTGAAATTGAGCTTCCAGGCTCATTGACCTCAGGAATCTGACATTTTTCTAGTGCCGGATTTCTGAGCTAGTCTTTTATCTGATTGAAAACCTAACATCATGCATATTCTTATTGAGGCCAATGACCTGAAGATACACCTGCGCACAGAAAATTTAATGATCCTAATACAAATACTCATATTGTCAAGTTAACCCGTAAGCTCAGAAATAATTTTTGGGTTCGAAGCAAGGTTAATTTAACAGGAAAAATTTGAATCCGTATCTAAGTTCATAAGTTTCGGCTTTCACAACCCTGGTGCTGCCACGTTCAGAGAGAATGCTAATTTTTTCACCATGCGTGCGCGTAGGGTTATGGAACATTTTTCTGTAAACAACTGTAAGCAACCGCTATTCAAAATTTTGGGACTTACGTTGTTTCTGAACTATGTGGTTCACTTTGAAGCATTATTCCGCCTAATTGAATGGATTTTTTCATAAAATACTTACAAGCTCATGTGCCAGGTTTCAAAAAATTTTTTTCTCCATAATAGGTATTTTAAAAAATATTCTTTTTACACTTTAGGGAGCCTGTATGAGAGTTGAAAACTATAAAAAGTTGAAACTTTTTCTTTCATGAGTTTGAGATCTTAATGAGAGGGAAGAGGAGGCACTAAAAAAGAAGGTTAAAAATATTATTTTTTACACTTCAGAGAACCTGTAGATGTAGAGGAGGTTGAAAGCTTTGAAAAGTCGAAAGTTTTTCTTTCACCTGTTTGAGTTACACCCTGGTGAGACAGGAGCGCAGAAAGCGTAGCAGGTGTCGTAGCCAATCAGGCGAGAGGCGGTGTAAATCGAAGCGCCGCAGACCAAAGCCGCAGACAACTATGGGCCTTGAATTATGTAAAGATGTAAGCAAAGTAAAGTTGGGTACATCTTCCTGCTTGTGACCATATAGTGTTAAATTAAAATTGTGATAAAGATTAAACGAATGAAGTTTCTTCGGTCTAGGTGAGTGCAATTGAGCGGCACAAACATGCAGGTATCATAATTTATATATCTCGCTATTTAAAGGGGTAGGCAAATTTGAGAAAAATTGAAAACAGATATAAGACTTTTTTTTTAATTTTTATTGTGATTTGTTCATTTTTATTTCCTTATCAATTTTTATTCACTTTGATAATTACGAACAATTATTTCGATTGGTTGAGGTATACTAGAACCTACGACTAGGAAGAAATGCTTTAAATCTGCAAGGTGTGGAGTAAAAAACTTTTTATTGAATTAAGATCAGAGATACTTCAGGCGAACTTTCTTACTTTACGAAGCATTGCGCGCCTAGAGTAATGCATTTTACATCATTTTTCATAACAAATTTCGAATACCGCGCCATTAAGAAAAGTTCTTCCAAATGTGTAATTTTATCCTGAAAACAATCAGTTTGGGACGGAATAAGGCTTTTGAAAACTTGGAATTTTTCTCCTCTATGTTTGAGATACCATCTGTTGCGCATCGGTGAATGACTGCAAACACCTTCACCATAAAGTTCAGTGACCTCAATAAAAATTCATACCACGTTAGATTAAATTAGCAAAGTCGCCTTACCTTCAATAACCTTGGAATTGTAAGTTCAATAACCTAAACTTTTAACTTGATCATAACACTAATTTTATATCTACTCTCCAATACTTCTAACAACGTTTCATCTTCACCTCCAGTCCAGATCCAATGATATAGTATAAAATGCCAAAGAAATTTACTCCATAAACGTTGAGCTAAATTTTCGAACACAAAAATTTTATTTGAAAAATTCTCTATATCTTAATCAGTCTCTAGATTCAAGTACGACTCCAGTGCTCGAGGTATAGCCAGCTCTCGAAACTGCGCTGGAAGTTGATGGTGTTCGGCTAGGTGATGTCTGGCGGAACACCGGGCCAGATGTTTCAGTGACCTCGGCTGTGCTCCATTCTCTAAGTCCATCTCTTCTAGAAACACCATCAGCGCCGGCCACGTATCCTCTTCCTTATTCTCGGACTCCCAGACCACCGATATCGTAGGAATCGACCGAATGTAGAATTTGAAACATTCTGAAATATTTCTCCTGCAGTAACAGAGGCTGTCGTATTGCTCTAACTTTTGAATAAAAAGGCGGAAAATCGAATACATTTCGTGGTGTTTTTCGGTGGCTGGTAAGAAGGTGATGGCGCCGTACTTAATGAGAAGCATCACAAGGTCCCATTTGTCCGCCTTAACCGCCGTTTTCAATGGTGACAGATTTTCGTAACAATGCATGGGCACATCTATGAAGTTACGCTCGCAACTGTCGTACGTGAACTTGAGCCTACCTTTGACGGCGTGCTTCAGGAAATACACGGAAGCGTTTATATTTTCGTCTTGAGTGCAGTAGTCGCTTCTCCAGCCGGAAATGAGCTGAGTTACTTTGGTGCCGAATATCGAGCATTCGAAGAATTTCTCGAAAGTTTTCTCGCAAGCGTAAACACTGGTGAGCAGGGCGCACACGATGTCGGTCTCTTCTAACGCCCACTGGTAACATAGCTTAGCGGCCACGTAAAGAATATTGTGGTATTTACCGAACAAGCAAACATCGTTGTTCTCTACTTTCGATTTGTCGTGAAATTCTATCGCCGCTTCCACAATCTGTAATTCATGAGAAGTACGTAAATTTGATGCAACGTGCAATGGAGAGAGTAGGTACTACAATAACGTAAGAAACGTGGGGTCAAAAAAGAGGGTTAATCATAATGACTTGAGCTTACTAAATAGAAGGTTAGCTTCCCTCGTCTAACAAAAAAAAAAAAAAACAGCTAACTTCCTTCAAATGTCTGTACCGGATAAAAGTGTAATGACAAGAATGTCAGATCGACTACCAAACTTACTCTCAAAATTATTATGAGAGAGGCAAGTTCCATATTTCTCGGTGGTTAAATTAGGTCGTTTCCAGAGCCGAAAAATTGAAGACAACCGAGATTGAAGTAGAGAAGAAAATGAGGAAAGAAGATGAGTATAAGTAAAAAAGTCACCGGTGACTTCTTCACCGTCATGAAGGAAGTCAAGGACAGAACAAGAAGTCTTGCATACATGCAGCAAAGAGCTGAATGTAGCCCTGAAGGAGACTAAAAGTCTTCTGAAAGCCTTTCAGAGAATTTGATGTTTTCAAACTCTGTCTTCAGGACAACAGTCGAAATTCGAGATACGTCAGTTTTTTAAAATCTTTTGAGGCTAAAAATCTCATTCTGCAACAGTACGAACATTAACTTAGACCTAGCCAGTCTTATCACCGTCGGGTCTTAATGAATCTTAAGAGTGTGAATGAGTGTTGATGAATCTCAAAAGAGTTGAATGAGCCTTGGTGAGTCTTAACAGAGTCTTAAGGAATCCTAACGAGACTGGACTGAGTGCCAGCGTGTTTTGATGGATTTTAATAATATTAACGAATCTTATACAAGACAGCAGCTAACAATTTTTTTTTTGTGGGGGAGAGGCATGAATAAATGACGAGTAAAAGAAGAAATTTCAGATGAAACCTAAGAAAAAAATCCCCACTTTCTGAGTCTGGCTGACCGGCTATAAGGTTATTCATCAATAGCTGGCCAGTGGCCGGCAACACCTCTGTTATAAACTTTGTGAACAGGAATTGCATAGTAACACTGACTCGTTGAAATTTTCATTTACAAGTACCTATCCACAATCTTGTTACGGTTCCAGACTTTTGATGAAATAATAGATTTATTTGAATTTTATCAATATTTCATCAGTTTCTTCAACAAAAGTTGAGTCCTTTCCCTTTTAAGGGTGTCTATTTTGCTAAAGGAACACATATGCTGAGTGTATTTGAGGAAACTGGCAGTCGTTATATATTTGTAACTTAGCTGTATTATAATTCTACAAAGGTCGTTTCAGAAATAAGGTCACATTGTTCATAAAACGCCGGGAAGTGGTAAAACTCAGTTGACTGAGAGAGAAAATGTTCGTTAGGCTTCAACGTACAGTTAACTTTTGATGCCACGTATATTGTTTAAAATCAAGAACATGCAGTCTATCCAATTTTCATGATTGCGAAATGCGCGCTGTAATAAAATTTTTAAACGCTGAAAGGTGGCTGGTGCGGGAATTTATCGTAGGTTGTCAGCAGTGCATGACATTGATAATATCCAGACACCCCACCAGGTCTACAATTGGATCAAACACTTTAACGAAGGGTGAGCGGACACAGGATGAAGAGCGAAAAGGGACCGCTTATCAGATGTTCTCACTGACGACACTGTTGCGTGTGAACGCACTCTGTTCAAGAAAACCGCTAATTCACTACTTTTGACATTCATCACGAGATGGCGACATGTTTTCTCAGCCCCTACCTGCGATCAAAAACAAACGTCCTGGATTTTTTTAGCGGCAAGTGTGGTTTCATGACAATGCCCCGGCTCATAGATCACAACTCGTTCAGTTCCTCCTCAAGGATCTGAAACAGAACGTTTTTCTGCATCATCCCCGGACTCACCAGATTTGGTCGTTTCGGATTTCCATTTATTTTCGGGGTTGAAAGGCGAGCTTGGAGATCAGCGCTTTGCAAATGAGGGTGAACTGCGCAACGTGATCGAGACACTTTACCGAAAATTGGACGGCAGATGGTACTCTTCCAGAATAGAAAAGCTTGTGTACCGATTCAACAGATGTTTGGATAGTAGGGGGGGGGGGGTATGTAGAAAAGTAGCAAATTTCCTCACAAATAAACTCCGTTTTGTCAGAAGTATATCGATTTGTTTTGAGTCTTGTACAGACAATGTGACCTTGCTTCTGAAACGTGACCTGGAATTATGAAATGTGCCTCTCGTGCGAAAACAGGTTTTCGAGATAAACGAGTATAAACATGAGATGGTGGTAGTGGTGATTTGGAAAGATTCTCAATGAGTCTTATCAGGGCTTTAGCCTTGAAGTATTTGAATGAGTTTTAACAGAGCACAATTAAGTCTTCATGGGTTCCAACATGGTCTTGCACCAGAGTTTTTACAGGCCGTCGTAGATACTTAACAAGTTCTTCATTATTTTTAAAATTTTAATCAATCTGAACCATTCTGAATTAATGTTAGTAAATGTTTTGATGAATGTCAAAATGAGTCTTAATGAAAATCACGGAATGTTTTTCTGAGGTTTCATCTACTTCATATCCTTTTTTAAATTTTAAAACAGCTGTTCGTGTACATATCCTTTTATTCTACACTTCTTCTTTCTTCAACGTTACTCGTTGTTATTTCTGACGGCGAAGAAATGGACGGTGAAACGTTCAGGAAGGTGTAGCTTCATGGTATAAAGAAATTTGGCAACCATTTAGCCCCCTAACCACTTCAGTCCTTAGCGGCCTCTCGCATCAGCAGCGTCCACCCCCTAATTAGCTCTACCCGCCACGTTTTCTTATTGTCTTTCAGTTCGCGGACAGTCAGTTCATCAGCCTGTCGATTTGTTTGAGCCGCTGAGCTACAGAGATCTTAGCTTTTGGATTATTGATTCTAGCTCTCCACAAGGACGTAGCGAAGAGTTTTTTCTTGAGGGGCGAAATCTGTTGAAATTCCCAACTGATTCGAGTAAAAGTTCCACGTATTAAAATTTGTTTGTCGTAGGAGGAAAAAAACTTTTGACTTGTTGAATTTTCATAACTTTTTTTGATCCAACTGACTCAAGTCAAAATTCCCAAATATCAATATTTGTTTGTATTGGCAAAAAAAACAAAAAAAACAAAAAAAAAACTTTTGACTTGTTGGATTTTCTCAGCTTTTGATCCATCTACTATATTTTCTCAACTCTGTCGGAGGCATGGGCGGCAGGCTGCCCCCCTCATTTTCGTCCCTGGCTCTTGCCTGTATGTAAGTCTCGTACACAAATATAGCATATGGTGTACAGATACAGAGAGCTGGGAAGGTAAAGAGATTGTGACCCCGATTCGTATTTCGGCTTTACTTTTTCACGGGAAGGGGATGGTATCTGCCTTCCTATGTTTCAGTTTAACAGTTTCTGATTTTATTTGTTTCAATCTGTCTCTATGCCGAATTTATCTGTAAGTCTACCTACCTGCTTGGCTGAATCTTGAGGTACAGATCTGGGGTATCTGCCTACCTATCTTATTAGTTTGTCATAGCGTCAGAATTTTTGTTTATTTGCCTTTTCATTAATATACCGAACTTATCAATTTGCCAATCTGCTCGGCTGAATCTTGGGGTAACAGATTTTCTAAAGTTTTTTAAATTCAGATTTTCATTTTTCTACAGGCAGAAGAAGAGAAAAGAGACGAAGACCAGTTTTTCAGAATGTAGAAAAATAAATAGATGATATATATTGAAATTTTATGAATGTCGAAATGTTGTTAAATTTAATCCTTCTCCGCCCAAAAAATTCGTTTAACGAAGCCTTATGATAGGATTAGAAGATTTTGAATGTTTCTAGGTGCACTCCAATCTTCAAATTTAGGTAATAACTAATTTTTTTTTTCTTTCTTGCTCATGTGAGTATCAGTTTAACTAAGTCTACGTATAGGCACCATCTGCAAAAACGGTGTTCCGGTTTTCGCAAGGCCTTTCGTTCCTTAGTTTCTATACGATACGATAACTTTTACAAAAGCAACCCGAGAAACTAGACTTCACACAGCCTTTCCAACAAGGATCACTTGGATGAACAATCTACGAAAGTCAAAACGGAATTTGAAACTTACTAATTTACACTGCATTCTGCCGTCATTCTTACTGTTCTTATCTTGGTATTGCTCTATAATCGCGTTAAAGTAGTCCACCATTTGCTGTCGAGTTTGACTCTCCAGTAGGAAGCCTCGATCCAGGTTTGAGAATAAGTCGGCGAGTAGCCACTCTAGAGACATTCTAGCCCAATTTGGATCGCGGTTTTTCACGATAGAAAAATCAATTTAGTCGACGCGAAAGAACCATAATCGGCAGCAATTGTCGGTTGCTTACATCGGATAAGACAGGCGTGTTGAAACGGTCAATTATTTGTACGATTTTTTGAACTTCCACTCATTGCTCGCACTTCGAGATACGTAAACAAAAACATCGAGAAGTTTGTAAACAGTGAGCAAAGTCTGAAGAGAGAAATTTACGTACTATACGTTCGAACTTGTCGCATAGTAAACGCGAGTAAGGAGGTGTGTTCAAGCTTATTTCGAAATGAAGAAAAGTATCGAAAGAATCCTTAAACATGTTCACAGTTTTATGGTTGCCTTATATTTTTACATCGGTGGTCGGCGCTCAGTGTTGTCAACTGATTATTAGTTCCTGTCATTCGAGAATTACGTAATAATAATCCTAAGCCTATTACTGAACTGTCTCGATCGAGAATAAGTAGTACAATTATTGTTAAGGACTCACAGCTACGTGCATTTGAGGCCCCCATCCACCCACTTCGCCCTTATTTTCCTTTCATTTTCAGGAATATATTTCATACATGGAACCACGAACGACCACCCGAAATCGACCCCCCTCCCCCCTGAACTTGAACATATCAACAAGCCTGTAGATTAGAGTATATGTAAAGACATGAAGATTTATATTTTTGGTTACCCTGATGAACGCTGAATATTCGAAAGCAGCTATGAATGTACAAGAAGGGAAATTGAGTCGATTGCCCCTCCCAGATATGAGAATTTGAATTGAAAATAAATATTTGCCCAGTGGGAAAGTCCTGGTCTTAGGCATATCAACACAAGTTTTGAAGAATTTCAAAAAATCTTTAGCTAGTATTGGAAAGTCTTGAAAATCGTAAATATATCTGAAAAAGTTTCAAACCAAATCTTTAATGATCTTATGTTAGTCGAGAAGTCTTTTCTCTGAGTCTTAATGAGGTTTGAACGAAGCCAGGAAAATCTCGAGGAAGCTTAAATGAGCATTGAAGAATCTGATCATCTTATATGAATCTGAAAGCGTCGTAAACACGTACACAAGATACAAGAGTTCTTTAAAATGTCTTGCCGTGTCTTGAAGAGCTCGAATCAAGAGGCATAAAGAGTCCTACCAAATTTTGACCAATAACCATGGACAAGTTTGAAAGAGCGTTAAAGAATCTGGAGGAGGTCTAGGAAAGTCTCCACCTCTTAAACTATGGAGAAGTTTTAAGTGACTTTTGAAATCACATTGAGGAGTCTTAGATGATCTTTAAGGCAAAACCCCTCCAAAAGATACCAAATGCTTAAAGTTCTTTTGAAATATTTCCTCAATTGAAAATATAGTAAATTGAAAAATTTGATTGTACACGCTTCAAACTAAGTAGTTGGCAGCACATGCATTTAACATACCCTCCTGTGATTATTTTCTCTCCCCCCCCCAACTCAATTACAATCTTCAGGACCTATAAATGATCTAAATATTCAGAAAGGGAGCAGACACTATTCAATTTTTAGATATTCTGAATTGCCTTTATGGATTCGACATTAACTGTCTTCTTCTTCTTGATGCTATACACTAAACCGTGCTTTGACTGCTCACAGTTGATGGTCTTTTGCTTTTCTTAATAAAACATCAATTTCTACAATATCCCTCTTGCTCCTAATATTCTGGATCATCGATTTCTTCTGCCTCTGGATCTCCTTCCTTCAGTTCTGACTTCAAGAATGAGCCTAAGTAATTCATATTTCTATCTCCTCTCAAGATATCAGGAGTGTCAAGTCAATGGTCTCTGGCTTAAGCTTAGCTGATGGTTTTTAAGCTGCTGGTTGACGTGGCTTATAGCTTGATGCTAATTTTCCGATTTCAAATATGACCTAATGCTGTTTGGCTTATCGCTTAATCTTTGCACGTGAATTGACTCCAGTCAAAGTTACAAAGTTTGCAATTTCCCACAATTTTGATAACAGATAATACCAATTAAGAAAGTACATAAATTTCTTATACATGAATGATAGCAATTTTTTTAATCAATTTATTTATAAAATAACCAGAAGACCCGTGCTGCTCCGCAGCATTAGTTGTGAATTGAACGTAGGTATATAATTGCTGAAGCTGACAGCCAATCAGAATGAAGCAAGTGTTCTTTATTTATTTATAATCTACCATTTTTTTCCTTCTAAAATTATAACAGGTGAAGTTGAATGTCCACTCATAACTGTCTTGAGACTCAACCGATTTGAGTAGTGAAAAGCTCAAATGAGAAGTCTTGATCCACCGCGAGTGTTCTTAGAGCAAAACAAATTCTTTACCTCAATTAGAACCTGAGATATAGATCTTTGAGTCAAGAAAAATCTTGAAAATACGTATCAAATGTCAAGTTGAATGTCCACTCACAACTGTCCTGAAACTCCACTAATTTGAGTGGTCAAAGGCTCAAATGAAATGCCTATTGATCCACTGAGTGTTCTTAGATAAAAATGAACATTGATACATTAATTAGAACCTGAGATATTGATGTTTAAGTGGAGAACAAGCTTGGAAAAATCATAAATTACGTCGCGTTTGAGTATAACTTGAGTAAGGTCAAAGTTAAGTGAATTCCAATACTTGATGACATAATATACATATAATATACCTTTCATTTAAAAAAATGAAGCAAATCGGCTGGATAGAATGGCCGGACAAACTCGTATTAGTTTTCATCAATTCTTCTAATATATAGATTTTTCTTTTTCTTTGACTTTTGACATCAGCTGAATTAGTAAGTATAAGCCACAAAACCAGCTTACGGCTGACTTACGGGCTGAAAGCCGACTTACAGAACTCGCCTGATGGCTGGTTTTTGGCTTGAAGAATAACGACCAAAATTGTGATTTAGGTTTGAGCTTAAGCCATTAGTTGCTTCAGCTAAACATCCCTGTCTTGACCCCAAACATGCAGCTTTTCTCCTTTTGATTGTTTTCTGCAGTTCCCTAGTGACTCCAGCTGTACATAACACTAGTATTGCTTATTCTGTCAATCCAAGATATTCGCATTAGACTTCGTAGAAACCACACATTTCTGTTGCTCTTAGTCTATTCACTGATATTTTCTTAATGGACGTCTCTACCCCTGTACAACAGTATTGGTATTACTTAACATTGATGAACCTTTATTCGGAGGGAGAGGGTGGTTGCTGCTGCTGATCCGGCTATTGCTGCTCCCGGGTCTCCTGCAGCTCCTTTCCTCAGCATCTTAAGCTTTTTCTCGTGTTTCGTGATCATTATAGCTTCATTTTCTCATTCATTTGAGTAATTTTCTGGTCGTGCTCCTCCAGCTCGTCCTTCAGCCGCTGGATTATTTTTCTTACCCCCTCCCCCGCAGCTCCGGTGCTGTTGATGCCTTCTCCCTTGGCAACGCTGGTGTCGTCGCCTCCCGCTCCTATGATGTGGAAGCGACTTGTCTTTACTTTTCCTTTCTGTCTTCTTTGCCTCCCGCCAGGAGGACTTTGGGTGCGGTAACAGATTCCATTAAATAGTGGGATAGCAGGTTTTCGTTCTCCGTTGAATTCGTCAGTTGCCCGGGGGGACGCTTTTGTCCACCCCGCTATCCGAAGCTTCACGTTCTTCCTTGTTCATAATAAAAGGATTTGCTGCTTTTTAGGGCTGCGGCTAGCCTTTTGGCACTGAGGTAATCGCCTGCGCTTTGTCGTGGTAAAGTCTTGCTATTCGTTACAACGGCAGTAAGGCTGCTTGGTTCCCTACTGCTAAAGGCTCAGTCACGACTTTGGCTGAGTTTCTTCGGGTTTTCCGGTTTTAATTTTAGAGCTTTCAATCTCCTACAAGGTCCTCTCCTCTAGAATCTTTTGGTAGCTTATTGTACGCGCTGTACTATCTCCGTTACATACCCCTGCGCTTGTGCATCATAGGTACCCGCATTTGCTAGCGAGGGATAGCTGCCTCTCTACCTGAACTATATTGCTAGGCTCGTAACCTCTTACCCCGTGCAGGTGCTGGGTACGAGTTGATGAATGCAAACGGTAATGGGTTCGGGCTGGTACGACCTACCTTCTTATTGGCTAAGGGAGAAGTAATAACCCGCTACATCGCCCATTTGAAAGACCGCAGGAGAAAGGGTGTATCCTTGTGTATGAGAATATTTTTCTGACTGTGGAAAGCATCTTTGGCAATTGCACACCTAATTTTAATTTCTTCGTCACGGCCCAATTTTGAGTTCATCAAGGACACAAGATATTTGAACTTGGTAACTCTTTCCATTTGTTTTCCGTCAATGACTACTGCCACTTTGGTTCGGGGTTGTCTTCACAACTATCCATTTTGTTTTCTCAGTATTTATTCTCACCCCAAAATCTTTTCCGGTCTGTTTCACTTTTTCTAGGATTTTCTGATATATTCTGCTGGGAGCTATTAACGCATTATCATCAGCATATCTGATATTCCACATTCTGTTGCCAGACAGTTTTATCCCCGAGTTCTCAGAGTTTTTAAGAGAGTTGAAGATCTTTTCCAGATAGATATTGAACGATAATGGTGAGAGAATACACCTTTGTCTTACAGCTTTCTCACTTTCAATGGCTTTTGTGATCTGGTGCTTATCTACTTTTAATTCTGCTGTCTGATTCGAATATAGTCTCTGAATAATCTGGATGTCTTCGTTGTCTAATTCTAAATTCTTTAAGAATTTGGATGAGTAGTTCATGCTTAACAGTATCAAATACTTTCTTATAGTCTAAGAAAAACTAATGAAGACATTTTACTGATAGCCATAGCATTTTTGTAAAAAAGAATATTCGTTGCAAAGAAGGCGTTTCGTATTCCCATTCTTTTTTTTTAAACCAAATTGTGTGTTTCCAGCATAGGATTCGTATTTTGAGTATATGCGGTGATAAATGACTCGTAAGAAGGTTTGTAATGAACAGCTCCGTAACCATGGGGGAGGTGGGGCTGAGCCCCCTCTAAAGGTATCTTGAGCTTCCCTAGGCAAAGATACGACCATTAAAAAAAAAATCATCATTACGCTGAACGAGGAAAAAAAAAAGAAGGGACGAAGAGAATTAATATCACAGAAACATTTTAAGATTTTGTTAACTATAATTAGGGATTCCTGGATTAATGGAATTTCGAAAAACCGTATTTCAAAGGCGAAACATTGATCATTTTTGCATATTTTTAATTCAGTTTTAGGTGCCTTGGGGTAATTCTCCCCCTTCGCATCCCCCGGCTACACCACTGCCTTGTAGAAATCTTCACATAATATACTATATGTATCCTCAAGCCCCCCCCCCCGTAAATAGTCAGCACCCCTTATTACAGATGGCTGGCTACCAGGCTTGGTAATGAATGGCTCATTAACGAGATCAGTCTGAATTTAGAGCATGTTTTGGCTATTAACTTCAAAGTAGATTTCACCATTGGAATTTCTCCTGAATTACAGATTTTATTAAATAATGCTGTTAATATTCTTGGATTCATACATTCCCCTATTTCTGCATGTAATTCATTTCAATCCGACTTTTCCATTCTTTGCACACTTTAAAGCGTGCAATATTGGCAGACCATTATCAAGAGTCTTTACTTGGGTTGGCCCCTTTGATCGTGACTAATCGTAAGCAATGAAAAATTGGGAATCAAGATGAAGATCCTCAGCCTTGTCAGGAGAACATTGAAGATTTACAAAAATTCAATTAGGACCTCATATAAATTCGGCGATCGTAGAGAAATTTCGTTGTCGGTAGAGGAAAGTGAAAAGAAAGCTAAGTGCCAATATGAAGAGGAAATTATTTCGATATGATGCAACAGCGTGGTCAAAATTTATCGGAAAAGAAAGGAATCTTATTTATGTGCTTCCAGCAAGTCAACAAACATTCAGTAGACATTCTTTTTCTTGATTGTAAGATTCACGTCTGTCATCTTCCATCTGCAGTGCTGTTGAGGAGTAAACCAGCCTTGTAACTGAATTACGAACACCTCGCTGCAATTCCGTGC
This sequence comes from Acanthococcus lagerstroemiae, assembly GCA_031841125.1. NCBI lineage: Eukaryota > Metazoa > Arthropoda > Insecta > Hemiptera > Eriococcidae > Acanthococcus > Acanthococcus lagerstroemiae. The sequence goes on from CM063107.1 coordinate 21,725,209, forward strand.
ACCGTACATAATCGACAAAGAGTAGACCATGCGAATACAGACTTAAGACTCTGCAAAAGCTAGATCTTTGTTAATAAAATGATTTTCGATGTTTCAGGTGTTTAAGAGATGCGGAGAACAACGACCCGCAATTCAATTTCCACTACCGCGGGCCAATCATCATGAAAGGAAAATCAGAACCTATGAAAGTGTGGTTCCTAATGCGAAATAAAGAATACGTAGTTTAAAAAGAGGTATTTTATGTAACGCTTCCCCAATATCTATATATGCTATGTGTAAATTCTATTTTCCATTTTATTCTTATGAATAATTAATTTGTTTATTTAACTCCTCTACTTAAAATTCATTAGCATGTCTAAAATAATCTCCATCTGTAACTCATTTTATGTGGTCTTAATACTTTTAAAATTAAGCAAAATCAAATCACTTTCGGCAAGGACCACTAGCTAAAAATCGGGCGAATTTTATCCAAGCTGTTACAGTTCAAACTTGTAATTATTTGCCTACCAGATGTATGAAAAAGACGACAACTTTCCGAGCTAATTTCTCGGACTCGTACGTAATTTCTTAAATAATACAATCAGTTATTTATGATTGCATTATTTCCTATTTTAGGTAAAGTGAAGACGTTTGAACTTTTCAACTACTAATGATAATTACTACCAAGTGCTGGTAAAGTAATTAAAAAGAGACAGAGGTAAAACAACTTCGTTTTCTCCTTATGCTTCCTGTCTGTCATATTCCCGTAACGGAACTTTGGTTGTAAGGTCTGGAGGGGCTATCGGGACTATCCTACCACAAAAATCAATTTCAGTCCCAATAATAAATTTTTTGTATATTTCCAAAATTTTGAGAGGCAGGAGTCAACTTTCTGAAGGAGCTCAGAACCCCACGAATTTCGGTTATGCATATTCCTAACAAATACATATACCTAATATTGAAGAACCGCTAACACACCTCAAGGTCTTTCGGCTTGACCGAGTCCTTAAAAATCTTAGTCGTAATATCACTTTTCGACGAAGTGTCGAAATGAAGGTTTACTACGCCGCTGATTTCGAATTTTTGATCAGATTTTCTCTAGTCATATGAAGAACGTTTTTCATTGGAAATAATTGATTCCAATTGCTGCAGAACTACAGCCCTCCCTGAACTGTAAATTCCCACTGAAGAATAATTTCTCCCGAAGCAACTGCTGTGCGCCAGTACATGCTCAACTGGCGTACGGGTAAACCGTGATCTTAAAGGCGGTTCCTTCGGACTGAGAGTCGAAAACTGCACCAAGTTCGGGTTGACTCCAGTACTTAGTCGCTGTGTGGCTGATTGGAGTCCGCTTTGCAATCCTTGCGTCTCGGATTCGAGTCCCAACAGCGCTGGAAAGCTAGTGATTTTCGAATATCTCCATTAACATCCTAGCGAATACAGAGACTTCAGCACCAAACAAGATGGAAACATATCGCGTCGTGTAACCCCCGCCAGTTCACATGAACAAGGCACTACAATCGCGTGTGTACTGCCAGATCAGAAAGATTGATACTGTGGGTATGCACGTCGTGTACGGCTTACTCAACGTCATGAAACACGTGGCTGGTAAGCGAACAGCGACTGCGCACTCTTTGGCATAGACAAAGAAAACTAACGAACAAATCATGGGGCAAACTACCCCGACCAACCCTGCCTAGGATGATCAACGTCCGACATCGGATATGGTATACTTGAAGAAGACATGCGAAAAACACCCGTGTTGCTGATTTCATTTTTCTATGTTCCTGTGAGAAATTAGGGAGCAACGGCCTACCGCGGCCAATGACGGACGAAGAAAAGAAACCCGGCTAAATTTACATAAAAAAAGATCCGACTTATTTCTCTGCAGTTAAACTACGGTAATTGGTTAGTTAAACAACTTAGTTCTCGAATTTCAAAAGAGTTACAGAAGCGTACGTAGGCGTTCGTAATGATGTCTTCCGTATCAAAATTAAATTGAAATATGAAGGATCTGAGGGATGCAACTGCCAGTGAGGAAGATAATAATTTATATTATTTCGCAAACTTATATTTGAAAATTTAGGTTGTTACGCAAAAAAAAAAAAAATATTTCCAAGGACGATCAAAACTAACTCTAAGTTGTAACAATATTTTCAACAGCCGACGGTGAAATTACTTTTTACTATAAGCGATGTTGTAACCGAAACGCTGTAATTTATTCGCCCTATGACCACCCGGCAAATTTCCAGAAGAAGATGTCGAAAAAAAATAATAAATACCTGCGTTATTTAAAAAGTCAAGAAGTATAAAAAAGTTCACGGAAAAAGCGAATCAATTAACTGTTGCTCTTTCCACGTCAAATGTTTCACACAGGTAATTGTTTTATTACCTGTCTGCGTAATTTAGTTGTCTTTCAAACGTTAATGTCGAACAATTCTAAAAAGAATTTTACTAGAGAACAGTGTTTGTTACTAATCGCGTTAACATTATTAGGTCAGAATAATTTAATTCTTATATAACAATAATGTTTTTATACCACTCACAGACACAGTTGCAGTTGACTGAAAATCTGACGAATTATTTCGTGACAAATGAGTTAATGAGGGCTAAGAAGACGATTCTGGAGCGAATCAGACACAACGGAGTACATTCAATGCAAACCATGAAATCTAAAATCGTAATTCTCTTAAATTGGGTGGATTAGGTAATTTCTTAAGCGCAAACAGTCGATATGAAGTGGAGGGTTGTCATGTATCAATACCCTCTCTCGTATAATTCTTCAGTTTCTTTCGGGAGCTTTCAAAGGATTTGGAGGGGCCAAGCCCCAAGCCCGCTATTTACGCCTGTGCGTCAATTGAGGCGACTTCGAACATTAATTTAAAAGAAAAAAATATATGACGTCACATATCTCACAAAATTATTCGATTGACCGAGAACAAAGTCATTTTGATGCCCCAAGCAACCCCAATCAAAAGTAAGTAGGTAATTACCTACTTACTAATTTATTCACGAATTTGAGACGAGTGTCGCCCCTGGCAGGGTTTTCAAACTAGAAGTAGACTACAAGTTCGGGATTACGTTGGTTATGTATTTTAGAAGACCCCCCCCCCCTTCCATCGTTATCAATTATTCTTGACCTGATTGCGGATGTAGGAAGCGGGAGGGGGAATTTTTTGTATATTTAATGAGAAACGAAAATTAATACCATTAATTTTCAGGCATTTCGAGCCCGAGAAAATCTGACTCCAAATCTGACTCCGACTCCCTACGAAAAATATCAAGGGGAAAAATAGATAATACCAGGAAATTATCAAGAAAATAACCGATAGTATCGCAAAAATGTTGATAATATCAAGAAGAAGTTATTCCGGAGTCATATAGCTCATTGTTCCGACTCCGGTACCGCTGCGTCAAAATCAAGTGAATTTTCAGTGACCCACAGTCCGACAACAACTTCTCTGAAACTGGCCAAAATCCAGTTAATAGAAATAATCAATACATCATCAAAAATAATCAATCAAATAATAAAAATAAATTAAACAAGAGTAGGGGCGCTTGGTGTATTGTGACACAGAAAAAAGTTTTTGACTCTATTTTTCATTACGTGCGTTTTATCGAAATTCCGAATATACCATTCGAAAGTGGGGACAATTACCTACAAAATAACGTCATGTATAGAAATATTTCATGTGCGCCTCACAATTTTAAAAAGAAAAAATTCATTTTTTGCGTCACTTTATAACAGTAGTGTTGTAAAGTGACACATCCAATGTTGTATTATAACACACACACGAAAAAAAGATGTAAAACTCGTTCAAAATCAGTTATATTAGAAGAAATTTAAAGATAGTACGGGATATTCCAAAAGTCTGTGCACACAATTTTTTTCTTCGGAACGGGTAACACTGGAGTGGTGAAATTTTTACCAGATGTTCACTAGGATTGTAGCAGTACGCATGATTTTTTTTCAACATGATCGGTCGGGTCGTCCTTGAGTTATCGCCGTATAACCATGAATTCGAGTACCACTGCGCTGTCCAAATGTGAGTTTTGTGTAGTAGTGAAATTTTTACATTTAGAAGGTGGACAGTTTTAAGCGTGAAGAACGAGCACGTAAGACGAGGAGCGTAGTGGTGGACCTACAGCGACGGAATGAACGAGGAGACAATTGCGTGGGTGCATTAGTTGTTAGCCGAAGATTGGCGCTACGCAGTTACAAATATTCACGGAAAGATGGCAGACAATTCCTAAATGACATAGGTCGTACAACTGTATACAGAGTTTTAACTGATGTTCTCCAGCTGAGAAAAGTGAGCACTTGGTGGGTACCGCGTGAATTGACTGAAGAGCATCGAACCTACAGACTGGGAGTTGCGCTGGACTTTTTGACCCGCTATGAGCAGGAAGGTAACGACTTCTTACACCAAATAGTCACCAGAGACGAGACTTGGGTACATTTTTGGACACCAGAAACGAAAAAAGCTTCTATGGTATGGAAAGAGCTCACATGCGCTTGGACGGCGCAGGGGTACTCGAATTCATGGTTATACGACGATAACTCGAGAACAACATGACTGATCACTTCGAAAAAAATCATGCGTACTGCTACAACCCGACTGAACATCTGGTAAAAATTTCATCTCTCCAATGTTACTCGTTCCGAAGAAGAAAAAAAAGTGTGCAAGGACTTTTGGAATTCCCCTCGTTTATTTTACCACACATTTTCGAAAATATCTTGAACATTCATATAGATTACGTATTAGAAGTATGATATAGGAATCTGGACGAGATGTTGTGCCTGATTTCAGTTTCACTTCGCTGATCCTTGAAATGTGGTCGCAATCTTGAATCCATGCAATATCTGGAATATTAGGGAAAATAAACAGGTTTAGTTTAATTACGAATTACGTACCTGAAAAACGAACAATTTTGGCTTGTTTACATGTGTGTCACATTACACCATGATTTATATTTGTATTCAAATGCTCATATTTCATTCAGAAGTCTATCTTTTCTGAAAAACATTATTCCATTCGATTCAGCAGGGAATAAGTTTTAAAATAATATATTAACATACTTACTTCGCCCAAAAATTCAACATCCAGTTTAAAAATTCCCAATTTGGGGGAAAAAAAACTTCGATTTCTGAAAACCACATTTTTGTGAATAATGATCACAAAATCGAAATATCACAGACTTCAAACACATAAATTGGAAACGTATGTAAAAGATACACTCTTTGTGAAAAGAGTTCCTGTACGTAGCGCTAGCAGTGTACGAATAAAACGACTGTGTCTCTTTACAACATGTGTCACAACCCTATTGACCATTTTCACATTTAAATTCCGCAAGATTCCGCAGCGTCTCAAAATTTCTGCAAAATGAGACACCTTTTTCTCGCTACTGAAACGGAAAATAATTACCGCAACTTCAGTCGCGAAGAAACTGAATCCGTTTCCGCAATCATGTACGGTATTCCTACCACGCAACGTTCAGCTGCGGAATTCTATTCCTCTACTGACGCAGAAAAAATCATATTTCCGCATTATTCCGCTTCGAAAAAAATCTATTTCCGCATAGTTCTGCTTCGAACAAAATCTATTTTCCGCAGCGTTCCACTACGTTTCATCAATTATATTCTGCCACATAATTATTTCTCTGGAGCGTCTCGGAGCGGACTATATTGGAAGCAGAACTGCGCAGAAAATTTTATTCAGCAGCGTTCAGGAGCGACTATTATTTCACTGCTGTACAAAGCAGAATATTCTTCAATACATACTACGCCGACTTTCATTAATTTCTGATGCTAGTATGAAAGAAAACAATTTTTATTTGAAAATAAACGAACAATTTATGAAAGTTTTTCAGATAAATTTTGCGTCGCATTCGCGTGCTGGGTGGCTGCATTTCTGGAATCTGAAAATTAAATTTTCAGCATGAGAGCTGATTATTGAAAAGTGAAATGTATACAGAATGAGTGGCAAGAAAAGTGACCTTTGTAGAAAAAAGTGACTAAATGGACGCCCTGCTAACCCCATATAATACGGCCAAGACGTCAGGAAAAAATATTAGCGTCTGTTGAAACAAAATAGGTCTGTTTGGGCAGCATACAGAAACTACCAAAATTGACAAAATGGACAGAAAGTGCGTTTGGGCAACTTTTCTGCACTTTCTGTAACTGCAGAGAGAATGTTCAAGCACCAACTTTCTGGAGTTTCTGTAAGTTTCTGTAACTTTTTTGTGAACAGTTGGAACGGAAAAAAACTTTGGTTATTCCTTATAAAAAATTTGCTAACAATTAAATAATTTCATAAGAGAACGTTGAAGGTGATTTGCAATTGTTCAATTTTATTTTATGTGGAGATTTATCTGTGAAAATAAACGTTGATCGGAAATTTCAACAGAAAGTGCAGAAAAAGTGTTTGAGCATACGCTAAAACGATTACACAACAGCACTACAGAAACAAACAGAGACGTTTGTACAGAACTTACAGAAAAAATCATCAAGATTAATTTCTGTACGCTGCCTGAACAGACCTAATAATCACCATATCGATTCCCTCTATGAAAATGTACACGCAGCCAAAGAAATACTCTGAACCAGGAACTTTAAGATCAGATTGATTTTCACAATGTCGAATTTAAAATTCACCCTTTCTAACGCTACTGTACGGGAAATTTCACATGAAGGGAAAAACACCCGCCCACTGACTTCAGAAACCTCAATGAGTTCAACAAAATCCTATCAACAACAAACTATTCGTGCTACCAATGATAAATACTAGAGGTTTGTTCATTCAGCCACCAACTTCATTTGTATCAGTTTCACATTATTTGATTCGCGACGTTAGAGTTCTGATATTAAACAATTTTGAGACACAGCTATTTCACAAAATTTCTTCACAACGCTCACCTGGATAACTGATAGCAATCGTCCATGAACTAGTCAATTGTATACCATGTACCACATTTCAGAACTTGAGACTGGCTTCAGTTTTTTTGTTAATCAAAACCAATGCCGAAATGAGAATCTAATTTGAATTTGACAAAACGGTACGCTGCATCTTGCAGTAGCGACATCTCATTTCTGAATACCGTTGAATACGTTCATACGTTCAGAATGAACATATTCAACGGTACTGTACATTGATTAAATGCGGATACGTTAAGGAAATTTGTTGCGTGACATTCGTTAGTGCACGCTGGGTCATACGAGTGCAATTTTGCCAAAATAGTCGTCAAGCAGAAAGTTCCTGCACCATGCTCGAGCCTTTGAACGTGCATATTGAAACATGAATACTGTACTTACGAGTGAACTGACGACTTGGATCGCTGAATAGTGGACGATGGGCACGTTGGAACTGCGATTACATTCGTCATAAATCTGTGTTCATGCAAATACACAAATGTCAGTGCAATATGAAACCGATGTCAGATAGTACTACCAGCTACTGGTAATGTAAATACTTACCAAGTTCATCAAATAAATTGATCACTTGTCCCTCTCTTCATTAGCGAATAACCAATATTAGGAAACGACCTTGTGAAAAAATCTTCCCATGAACGACAGTAATTGCAACAATTTTAACGCTTCAATTTCATAAGTTTGCACCATATTCACTTCGATAGAAGAACAAGATCGGAAATTGCACGAAACTTTCGTTTATCATTATTTCGAAATTCGAATAACGGCCAGCGGGACAGCGGCCGACACGCCGACACATCACACGACGACTCGGCGACGCTAAGTGACCGGCAGCTACGCAGCCTGCAGTATTGGAAAATAGTAAAGAAAGAAAGGCATATAACGTCCCCATGTTAAGGGCCTTTCTCTAAGTTCAAAAAATTTCTGTTCGATCTGGTCACACCGGGTTTTACATACACTTTCAATTCCGACATTAATTTTTGTCAACATTTTCGATTTTCATAATGTCTTATTGTATCGGTCTTGGATGTTTTTTTCTGTTCAGTTATCAAATATTTGATAATTTGACGACACCTCACTGCCATAAGTAAAATAAAGTGAATTGCGAACGGTCGTTTGACAGTTATTTCGTTCCAATTTATACGCATTCAAATTATTGAATGGGTTACGGGTGCTCGAGTTAGTGAAAATAGGTATTTATACTCAGGTTTTCAAATTTTTAATGTCCGCTCTTGACAACAGGATGCCTCGGACAAATATATCTACTTTTAGGGACGGACTAGGGGGAAGAGGACACAGATGGAAAATTACATGAAATGCTAGGAAAATTTTTGCTATACTGTTACCTACTATTTTTCTGTCTGTCATCAACTTATGGGGCTGCGGAATTCTCCCCCCTATAACTGCATTATTCATACGGGGACTACATAGGGAAACCAAATCATCGCGCACTGCGCTACATTTACATTCGTACATGAAAGGTGAAACTGGTGAAACGTGGTCTGTCAAAAAATCGATTTTCCGTTATTTTTGTGGTTTCGGGTAGTTTAATATAATATCTCCTCTTTCGCAACTTCAAGGCAACCACAATGAAACTGTTCATCGGGATATTCGTCGTATTATTGGAAAGGCTCCGAAAATGCAGGGATGTACCGTTTTTCCTGGAGGCAACTTACGCGAATTATACATGGTCAATCATTTCGAGCGCTGCGTCAATAATAAAGAACGTGTACACAGAACAACGTCATTATAATGATCAGAGACCATTAAAATGATCCGAGCGTCAATAAAAATTCAAAACGATTTGAATTTTTTCAGACACAAGAAAAAAATTTGTTCTACAGATATGTTTTCTTGGTGACAATGAGGATGGAAGGGAGGTTTAGGGAGGTTTAAAGGGAGGATTATTACTACAGATCCTTTATTGTTTATTATTGAATTTTGCGGTACCTTTAGCCTATATTAAGAAAAATTCTGTGCAGCAGATTGAATACACAGTCACAATGGAGCACTTCTAATATTGAAGTCCGCATCAGCCACTGCTTTGTATTTGCAGCTTCTAAACGATACTGGCCAAAAAATTCTGGATCAGCAGCAGTTATTAGGATCGCAGTAGAACGTGTCGACTTTCATGTTTCGCACTAATCGTTACTGCCGCGGAATGTGGAATAGTCGCGGTAGAACGCCTCAACTTTTATTCTGCGTCAGTCACTTCTGATGCGGAACAAATAAAGTCGCCGCAGAACATTTTATTCTGCGTCAGCCACTATTGATGCGGAACAGATAAAGTCGCGGCAGAACAGAAATTCCACAATGTCCGCTACTGAGGCACGTTCATTATTCGCAGCTGAACGCCTCAATATTTAAATTACGCATCAGTTGCGGCTTTATTTTAAGCTGCTGAATGCAGTGTAATAGTAAATTCCGCGCCCGCCGCGGGTTAAATAATCGCAGCGTAACGCAACGTAATGGACAGGAATTCTGGAGACGCTGCAGATACTGCAGCGGAAAAATCAGAAAAATCGCTACGTTCTGCTCCCGAATTCGGCATCTGCCTCGAATTTTTTGCGGAAATTTGAAATTAGGGAATAAACCAAGTGCCCATTGATGACGAGTTATAATTCATTGATTAATTACAACTTATCAATTATACCCGATCAATTAAAAATGATCAATAATAATAAGTACTGAAAAGCGGGCTGTACATCGCGAATAAAAATTATCATTATTGAGTGCCACATCAATAACAGTAAACGTGTACGCAGAACAAAGATTGTAAAAATAATCAAGCGTCATTAATAATTCAAATCGTTTTGAATTTCTAAGGACGTTAGATCATTTCAGTGATCATTTTTCATGAGATAATTTTTATTGACCGTGTACAGCTCGCTTAAAGCGGGGCTACTTGGAATATTTTACGCTGTATTTACTATATTTTGCTTCGTTAGTGCGGTTACATTGATCGTAATAAAAAAGTGTTCAAGTCACCGTTCTAAGTCCAGTTCCCTCAATTAATTTATGTCTGAAACATCTTACAACTTACTTGTGAAATATACAGCTCAGTATAAAGGATGTGTTCAAAGTTACCTCAGCGGTGGGGCTTCTTTGAACACTTTTCTCCTTTTATACATGAGAAGTCGACAATGGCAAAAATCAAATTAATGCCCTTTAAAGACTCCACATACAAAATTTGGTGCCATTCTAATATGCGCTCTATCGACATAAAAACTGTCGCAGTATGCGCTTTGCCAACATATTTCTTTTCTAGTATGCGCTCTACCGCAGTAATGTGTTCTACCAGTGTACCCGCCTGCACAGGAAGTAGGTATGGAAATTTTTTCATTCATATCATAATTTTTGAGAATCCTTTTTTTCTAATTTTACTCTCAATCCGAGCCCTGGAACCTGCCCTTTCGAGCATTACCTTAGAGGCATCGAGGAGGCTGTTAGGGATGTCTTAGCCCTTTTCTCTGCTTACCAAAAAACCGGCCTAGGTCGAACTGCAGTGAGTTGCTACGTGGGCTCGAATCCGGGACCTCCAGATGCCGAGACCAGCGCGCTATCTACTCGGCCAACCAGACTTTGAGGATAGCGTTGCATGGGAACTCGCAGATAATGTCTCGCACACATAAGGATAAGTACCCAAGCCTACCTCCGATCAGTTGTGTACTTGCCTACTAAGATCGTGCTGTGTATTTATTTGTACATCGACCATTATGTTACTGAAGGATTTTTACATTAACGTCGTCAGTTCGGAAGCAGCTTGTGTCCATTTCATGCAAGACCATCTACTTCTTGGCGACATTTGGACAACGTATACATATACTCAGGATAACATTCAGAACAAGGAACATTTCTTCGGCTAATTGGTGAATTTGGACGAAACCCTAATCGCGGTGGATTTTTGGAAGACTTGTAAGTCGACCTCCTCGTCGTGTCTCCTGGGTAACGCCAACAGGCTAACAACGGTAGAGCGCATACTAGAAAAGAAATATCATGTTGGTAGAACGCACACATACATTATGTGGCAGTTTCTATAAAAAGGGGTAACTTTGTCGATCCGACGAATTTTGAGTTACAGTCAGTACGTAATAGAGGAATGAATGTCCATTCCACATTCCAACGAGCTATCGGCAAGATTTCTAGCGTTTTTGTTCCGGAGATACAAGCGGTTAAAGATATGAGTGTAACAAGAACGCGCAAAAACACGTTTTTGGGAAAAACGCGTTTAAAGTTAGACACACCTTTTTCTCCCACTTTGTCAAGCGGCCCTAACTCGCCGCGGAATCACGTTACCAGCCTCGACGAGGGCTTGTTGGAAAGGTAATTTTTCGCTCTTTTGCGTGGTAAAATTCAGAACATCGGATTTATTCGTGAGCTTCGAAAAACCACGAAGAAGCGAACGCAGACATTCGCATTCTTTTCTCATTTTCTTTCATAAGTTTCTTTCTCCCTCTCCCTCTTCTCTCTCATGCGCGTAAATTTTGTCTCTTCGTTATTGCAATGTTTTTTCTATAAAAATCAACCAAAATCTCAAAATTGATTTTTCCACCAAATTTTTTTCTTTTTTCGCGTTTTCTGAGACTTTGATCGATCGACAAAGTTACCCCTTCTTATAGAAACTGCCACATATGTAGATCACATGGCACGGGTAGAGCGCATATTAGAATGGCACCCAAAATTTCACTTAGAAAAAAAAAATAATAATAATTTGAATATTTGTGGAAAATAATGCAGAAAAAATCGAAAGCACCATTCACAATGATAACAAAAACATATTTTCCCTCTACAACGTACATCGGCCCTCTATAACTCTAAGCGAGCTTTCTCTGAATTTTCTTCCGTACAATGAAGAGCTCTTTTCCAGCATAGTCTGAGTTTAAAAAAGTAATAATATTATCCAGTGAATAATCAAAAATAATCATAATTGAATAAAAGTGATTAGGTAATTGATTAATCAAGAATGGTCGATTTAGTAAATATTCTAACTGAAATAACTGCGATAATTTTCTTAGTACTTCGCATTTTTGAGTTTGTGAAAATGTCATCTACTTTGGCTATCATCAAGGCTTTCTTGAAACCTTGGATTACCTTGTAGCTATTCGCGGCCAATTTCGTTGATATACTTTACATTGGGTTTCTAATATTTAATAAAAGTTCCTCGTATTTCATTGTCACCTCGTCGCCAGTGCCATCACATTCAATTGAGTGAATATTTTGAAAAGAAGAAACTCGCAGGTGTTCTCACATTCCTGGTAAACGAGAGAAGAACATTTTCAGATTAAATAACGAGGTGTAGCTATAGTTAGACAGCGTCATATATTCTGTTTGCGTTTTATGAAAGGAAAACAACGTTTAAACATCGAGGATTATCAACTCGTATGCAGGGCTACATGGCTAGATAGGCTATGTGGATAAAAAATAAAGCAATTTCATACAATTTTTTTTTTTACAAAAAAAAAGAGCATAATATTAATAAATTTACGAACCCGTTATAAATAATCCACCTCGACTACTCGGTTTACAGAGTGTTCATTTTCTCTCCGCATAAGAAAAGCCCTGCAATGTTTACTATTTTCGTTTGGAGAGATTACTGTAATCAAACAATGTACAAGTAATTGCGAACACTCGTTGCTTGCTCATCGTGCCAATGAAGGGATATGATATTAGAGTTATATCTACTCGTCAATCTGTGGGGGTGAAGTGAAAAAGTTTGTGAACGACAGAGGCACAGATACAAATTGTGTTTCTAGAAAGTTGATGAAGTGACAAAATAATAGAGAGGAAAAGATAGAAAATTTCACATGGAAGTTCTTGTCCCCTCCCCCACCACAATGAAACCATATTATGTTCGCACTCCCTACTGCACCTCTGGATTGTGTTGGAGAGAAAGATGTTTTTCGAAAAAGAACACGGATTTATTTCTTGAGACTTGGTTGTAACTCGTTCAAGTTCTGGTTGCGACTTTTAAGCTTTTAACCCTTAAGATACATATAGCCATCTCATTTCCTTCACCACTAAGAGCATGTCACCCATCCCTGCCTGGAAATTACGGGATCAGAAATATGCCGGCCGAAATTCCGGCACGGGGGCCAGAAATACGTCAGATATGCGATGCGGACTGTCCGGACTAGGTGGCGCGAATAGAAAGAAGCCAGCGCCATTCGGTGCCAGCAGCGGGCCGATAGCGCGCGCAGGTGGCGTTAATTTAGCGTCGAGAACTTGAAGCAGGGCCAGATTGGCGTTGTCGTAAATCTGGCGCCACAAAATGCACTCGCTCTGCTTTGCAGCTGATTGCGCGCGCCGGTGGTGTCAATTCAGCGCGAATAATTTTCGATAGGGCCAGATTGGCGATAGGGCCAGATATGCGCTAGCGCCAATCTGGGATCTGGGACCACGAAATGCACCCGCTCTGGTTTGGAGCCGTCAGCGCGCGCAGGTGAAGCCCATTGAGCGCGAAAATGGGAAATATCGCCAAATTTGCGCTGGGACTATTCCAGCGTCTAAAAATTAGGTGGCGCCACTGTGGGTCCAGTAGTGCGCAAGTAATCTAAATTTGTGAGCAAAATTTTAAAAGGTGGTCGAACCTTGCAGCGATGTTCACTCGAACAATCGAAAATGGTGATCCTAGGGGCTTCAAAATAAATCCCCCTCCCCATATCAACAAAAAAATAGGCTGCGAAGAATATGCTTAGCGTTTTTTTCATCGATAAATCATGTTTTTTGAACCAAAAATTTTAATTTTTACGAGAAAAGGTAGTTCGGATACAAAAATATTTGCTCCTCTCACCCTTCGAGGTAAAATGAGCAATGGTCCCTATTTCGAATAACAATCCTGATAGCTATAAACTCTTGACGAGTTCACAACACTACCAAAGTAACAATATTTTCGTTTATTTTACACAAACTGAGCTTCGATTTTTCAAACACAAGGCTTACGGGATCATAATCCTTCAAATTTGGATCATTAGGTGGTGCCCATCACTGACGGTGGTACACCAGGTAGGACAGATACATCGAATGAGGCCACAGACCGTAATGTGGCCACTTACCAATAAACACACTACAAGAATCTAGGAAAATATGTAGGCGAACAATTCTAGAGTGAAGATGCCATCTTCATGCCCAACTGTTATCAGACATGAATTCGGCGGCCCTCGGACCCTATGAAACGATATCCATATTGCAAATTTGTTTAAATGTTGAACCTCTGTCCCCTCAAAAAGACTAATTCTTGAGGTTACAGTGAAAGAAATAACAAAATCGAATTCTGTGACCATGAATTCCCCTTCCCCCTGGTATCTCGATTCCACGATTCGTGCTGATGGAAGCTTTGAAAGTCGAAGTAAAAGTGTAGTTTCTGATCCTGAAAAAATCACGAATTTCAAAAAGTATTACCTAAGAATAAGAGAAGCGAGGAAGGAACCATTTCCAAGATTAGTAAACGGGGGTGTAGAGAAACGGGTCTGAGGTGGTTTGCATCCCTATCATTTGCTAAAGTCTATATGAGACTAAATAAATGAAAATTCTACGACTTCCCCTAAAGGCCTGCGTTGCTGCGTTAATGTATTGTAAAATGAAGAGTTGTATTTATATTTAATCCCTATTGGGGCCACTTCAGGGGTAGTAATGGAAAAATTGTCAAAGGCCTTCTTTGTATAGAATTCAGTGATGAGGATCTATTTTGGTAGGAATTTGGTCTAAATTGCCAGTTAATTATTATGTGTCGGCCTATCAAGAATATGAGCGTTTCTGGAAGGGAGGAGGGTTATAATTTTGTAGAACAAAAAGTTCAAGACGCAGCTACAGCTCTTCTATATTATGCAAACATGAAATCATAAATTCTGAAAAAGCAGCCGGTCTATTGCTTTACTTAAATTCAGGAGAGAAATTTAAATTGAAAACACTTGAGGAATAACTCAAATTAAATGACTATAGGATAGTATCACAGACAGTAAAACAAGAAGTCTGCTGGAATTTTCAAGAATCTTAAAGATTTTAATAGCGTATGGAAGCGTCCCAAAAGTCTTAAAACGAGTTTTTGAAAGTTTTTAATAATATGTTAATGTTGTCGAACCTTGATAAGGGATAATAAAATCTAGAGGATTCGTGGTAGAGAGTTTTAAATGATTTTTCAAAAATTGTACTGAGTGTCTTAGGGGGCCTTCAAGAAGCTTGATTGAGCAGTCTTAATGAGTCGTATAAAATCTTGAAAAGTCTCAAGGAGCCTTCAGTAGCCCTAAAAATTCTTGACAAATCCTATTCATGTCCACAGAAGTTTTATAGATGCCTAAGTAAAGTGTGATGGAAGTCATAAAGCATCTTAAACGAATCTTAAACTCATATGAAAGAGCTTGTAGTGTCTCAAACAAAAATATGCAGTTCTCCAGGTACCTTAAACAAGTATGGAAGAGTCATTAGAAGTCTTAATAGGTTTTGAAAAGTCCTAATAAAAACTGGAAGTCGTACAACATCTTAAACTAGTAAAAAACATAACAAATTTTGAAGGAGCACTGACGGGAGTCAACTAGTTATAAGGGGTCACGGAGTCCTATACATGAAACTGGAAGTCTTGAGTAGACATAGAAGAGTTTCAAAACATATTCTGCATGCTATAAAGAGCCTCAATCGAATGAGTAAAAGTTATACAGAGCCTTACACAAGCACTAGAGCGCTTTAACTGATCTCAAAAACTGCCGAATGCTCCTTCAGAAAAAGAGTTAACGGATATTGTGATGAATGTTATAAATTCTCTGATCGTTATTGTCCATTTGGAAACCCGGTGAATCAGAAAAATAAAAACTACTGTTAAAATGTCTAATCCAGTCTTATCACACTTACCTACAAGGAGTTCTAAAAAGTTTAGATATATATACATGCTGTAAGGGACCTTCATGAATCTTAATAAGTCCTAAAGTCTAAGAAGTCCTTTCTGATCAAGTCGTAAGACTTTCCATTAGTCTTAATAAGTCTGAATAGAGTACAGAGGAGGGGTATAAGATAATTAGGTTTCGGTTCTGGTTCCACAATACACAAATTACCGTGCTAAATACAATAGGCTTAATACTAAATAAAAGGAAACAATGTTGCTGTTCTGACTTTTGAAGAGGCCTTTGTGAATCATGAGTTATTGTAGGAACCAGAACCCGAAAAAATTTGCGTGATGGAACCGCAACCGGTACCGGAACCCGAAAGATGTTCAAGTTTGGAACCGGAACTGGAACTCAAACAAAAATTGATCGGGTTCCCATTCCCTGCTTATCATTTTTTGCTTAACAGCGTCCAATTCTGTCAGGGATGCGGAAACCGAACGATACAGCTTCCGCCAGGGATGAGAAGCTTATTGAAAAAACTTCTCTTCCGGCTTCTGGTTTCCATAATTTTAAAAATATTCAGCTTCCGACTTCTTTCAATTTTGTAATTTAAAAACTTCCGACTTCTGGCTATTGTTGTTTCAGAAGACTTCCAGCTTCCAACTTCTAGCTCCCGACATTTCACTTTATTTCACCTCTAGTATCTTTTAAGCCCCTCCGCCTCCAAAGAATAAGAAGCACAAAACAAGTTTAAATGAAATAATCTATTTAGACTTTAAAGCAACGAGTTTAAGAGTTCTTTTCTTATGAATAATGACTGACAAGTTAGGCCAAATGCTGACTCTGAGTTGGAAATTGGAAGCCAAAAAGAAGCCGATAAACAACAGACTTCTTTGCCAGCTTCTGGCTTCCGACTGGAATTGGCTTCCGGCTTCTCGATTTGAGTCAGGATACATAAGAACTTTTGGCTTCCGGCTTCTGCTTTCAGCTTCTTTTACATCCCTGGCTTCCGCTTCTGTCTTCAAGCCTCCAATTCTCATTTAGCTTCTCGCTTCTAGCTTCCAGCCTCAATATATGAACTTCTAACTTCCAATTTTTTCCCAGCTTCCAGCTTCTTTCATTTATTCTCACCATTTCACTTTCACTAACCTTTTTTTCTTCTACATTTTTAGATAAAAAAATATTTTAAAGGATTATCATAAAATTTTAAGAAGTTGATAGGAAGCTGAAAAACTCGTCCGCTACTGGCTTCCAGCTTTTAACTCATTCAACTTCCAACTTCTGGCTTCTCAAAATTACCCTGAAACTGCAAAAACTTCCGGCTTCTGACTTCCAGCGCTACTGGCTTTTCTGCATCCCTGGAAACAATGCGTTCGCTTGTTATCAGAAAAAGTAAGGATGAAAATGGCAGATGAGCATGCCTATGCCTATAAGGCTTTTTGCTGCCGAGTTTATTTACAACATGATTTCTTATCTCGCCGCGGGATTATCAGTAATTTCGTAGTGCTTGTATGTGTTGAACATGTGTGATGTGTCACAAGAAAAGGGCCTCAGTGTCCAGTTGCTACACAGGTCCTTGGGTCCTCTCCTTGTGACACGTCACATGTGTTAAAATTACTATTGAAATTACTGTTTGAAATGAGGAACAGTAGCGTATCTAGGATGAAATCATGGAGGGGGTTTGACTTTTGATTTTAAGGGTATTCCTAAAAAAAACATCAAATGAGCATATTTTTGATATTTTTTAGAGCTTTTTTGGCCACGGTAGGGTGAACCCGGAACCCCCCCCCCCAATACGCCACTGATAAAGAAAATTATGTCGAGGAATATGTTCATAATATTGATGGTTTACCTACAGATATGAATGTGAATTAAGATCGTTTTCTGGAGCGAAAGTAGGTACCTGCCGGTTATTGATTAAAGTTGTCAGTATGCGCATCTCCTTGGAAGTTTGAAATGCTTTGAACAAACTTTCGAATTTTAATAGTCATCTTCAAGTTGACTTACTAAGTCCAATTTCAAGGCGGAAAACCTTGCCTTTTTACGTTTTAATAACAACTTATGATATTCTTCAACAAATTTGGCTACAACTTTCGGCAAACCAAAAAAAATATATTATATATAATATATATAACAGGATGCGTATCGCTTCTCGAATCATATATCACAACTACTGATACTACAAGTATGCATTTTTTCATAAAAATTGAAGTCCAAGTCACTGTCAGTACTGAAAAAATGAAATTTGTAATAAAATTCGGAAAAGGAACCCTACAGCTCCTTTTAAGGATAATCCCACAGCGAGATAAGGAGTCATGTAAACAAACCGGACAGCGAAAAGCTCTATATCTACTCGCTAAACGGTGGCAAGGTAATTGGGGTATAAACTATAAATAATTAGAGTTGCAAATGTTAGCACGATTGCGTCTTATCAGTGTATTAATCCTTAAAGCGTGTAGCAAACTTCAACTATCGTTAAATCGATTAGAAATTCACTTTCAAAGAAACTTTGTCCTAAATTTCAACTGCATCATAACTGAAAAATTGAATTACAATCAGTTTCACTAGTAGAATAATTCTTACTCGTTTGTTCCCCTCCTGAAGATAGCAGTGTTTCTATTTGAATGTATGTACATAATGATCACCTTTTCATTTTCCTCCGCAAACATCCGCACAGATGATTTTGCAGCGCACTCTAGTGCAGGTTTATATCCCAATAGCAAATTTTACGAGGAACATTTGAGGTGTTATCCGTCAAAAGGGCCCCTGTCAGCAAGTATGATATTTAGAAAAACCACTTCAAAGTTTTCAAGCTGAAATTAATGCTTTCAGACTGATTTAACTGAAAAATATTTTATTTTAAAAAGTGTTCACTGTGATTCCATTAATAGAAATGACTGATTAATTAATTAGTTCGTTCAGAAATAAACATGGACGAATTAAGAAAGAAGGATAATGACAGGGGCCTTTTTTAGAGCAATGGAAAAATTAGCGTGGTGGAATGTGTCGTGGTTTATCAGTATCTGTTTTCCCATGATAATATTGGTGAATTTTATGCGTTTACTCTTCTACTTTGTTTGTTTCCATCTTTCCCTACATTAATACAACTTATAAAACAATATAATAAGATTCCTAACTCGCTGTATGGTGAGTTATTGTCAATTCTCGTGATTGAAGCTAATGTAATTGCGAAGATGTCTCTCCCTACTCATAACGCAACCAAAATGTGTAATTTCTGAGGTGTATTTTCGTGGATAGAGTTGCTCACTTTTCACTCTATGATAGAATGTAATGTATGCTTGGTTTCATTGACTATAATATGACAAGTTTGTACACATTTCGGCATAGAATCTATGTTAATACAATGCGTTTTTATTCATTTATTGGAGCCAATTTCGCTGAATATCATATGTTGGTACATAGAGCGGGGGTTTTCTAATAAAGTAAGACACGGAGAATTCGAAAATCAACATCTCCGCAAAAAAGGCCCCGTTCTACAGGAGCCCTTTTGACAGATAACTCCTAATTTTTTGTCCCAACCTTTCTATTGGACCTCAATTTTTTGAGATATTTGCGAAAAATTGAATGGAGGGGGGGGGGGGTAAGTCAGAGCAGAAAATTTAGCACATGCTTTGGGGGCGGGATTTTCAATATAATATTCCGGACAGCGGACACACAACTTGTCATTTTACTACAAAATTTCCCTTTGAGTAGCCCAAAATGTTTACAGAGCCCTTGTTTGCGTCTTCACTACTTGTACACTGAGGGGGAAAAGCCACCTCAATATTCTCAGTTTCTGGAGAATGACTCACGCAGGAATTTCAGAGAAATTTGAAAATAGGTAGATAATTCGACTTCGTGTTAGCAACTGTGCAGCCCAGCTCGAGTCTTCAACATGTGCATCGTCAACCTACCTGTGCCCGTTGTGAATTCCTCTCTCCGAGGTATCGTGCGTCGCCGACGAAAGCAAAAAGTATCCGTTCGAGTGGCAGCCTACCATTAACCACATGTTTCTACCTGAGTTAGTGAGCGTACTTTTACCTGAAGCTACCTGTACTCTGTACGCCCGTGCCGTGCCTTGCCGTGTCGCGTCTGTGTCTCGGTATAACGTTAAGATTCAAATCGAGTTCAGTTAACATTTATCGATCCTCCGAAATCGACTTAGTACTGCGCGTGATTTGTTCCCGTCTCGTATATGTGAAACTCGCGCAACAGCATACGGAGTAAACCGGTCTTATACGTTCGTATATTTAGTGTAATTAAAACATAATCCTAATTATTGAAATACTACAGAAATAGATACCCGGTTTCATTCAATGAAATATTATTGGTTTTCGGTTACTATGTTCGAAATGTCCGAGTGCTCGATTTCGCGGTTATTCTAAATTGTGAATTTCGTGTTGTCGGGATTTTCGAGTGGTCAAGTGATTATCAGCGATTTCCTGATCAGCCTGTAAGTTATATCATTATAATACTATAAAGTTTCATGTATTTAAGGAATAAGTGATATGGATGCATAGCTCAAGTGGTTGAGAGTCGAAAACGACGAATACACCTCATGCTATATTCTTTGTGACCACAAAAATGCGCACGAACGTGTACCGTCTTATCTAACCTTAAATTTAGAGGTTCCGGATTTTAAATCAACGCCAGGAGGAAGACTCCCGTGTAAACAATATGGGCAATATTATCAACTTCTTTACAGTTCATATCTTTCCTATAGCTGTCAAGCTGAAATATTGATTACAAAGCTGTATAGCGACTGGGAGTATGGGAGTCTGTATCAAATTATCCTTCTTCGAACTTCAGTAGATATAGGTAACTTCTTTACAGTTCCATATAAGTATCTTTCCTAGCTGTCAATCTGAAATATTGATAACAAAGCTGTAGCGACTAAGAGTATGGGATTCTGTATCAAATTATTCTTTCGAACTTCAGTACAAATAACTTCTTTACAGTTCCACATCTTCCCTAGCTGTCAAGCTGAAATATATTGATAACACAGCTGTAGCAAAAGGGAATATGTGAGTCTGCATCACCTCGTCTCCCATGATGTCAGAAAAGTCGACATTCGGTAGATTCCACTAACCCAGTTGGCAACTTTGGAAAAGTGAGGAATTCTATTTGTTTCAGGTTTCAGATGAAATTATAGTTCGTATATTTGCTATATTTGCACTCCCAGAAAACTTACTAGTTATGGCCCTGATTGAAAATCATGGGGAATAAATGAATGGTGTATCCCGTCCCGAGAGATTCTCCGGGTATCTATATCAGCCTTGAACTTTCAAATGACCGCACTGATAATTGATTAAAACTGACCTAGCTATACTTGTTGCGCTCGCGATCAGTCCTCCGCGTTGAGAATGAATATTATAGAAATGTATTATACCTGGAATGTGAACCTAACTTGTAAAGAAGTTTATGTAAACTAGCAGACACGATGACGCTGAAGAAACTTAATACACGTTCTCTCAGTCATAAATTAAGAGACTTGTAGTTCGCTTTCGGTTTTATAAAAGTGCAACATTAAGAATCCAGTTTTTTCTTCAGCTTCTAAGAAGTCGACTTGAATTTTATCTAATCTAATTGAATTTGGTGGAACTAAACGGTGGCTCAGTCCAAAAACCCAGAGTTTGGGAAAACGCAAACAACTATTCGGCGCTACTTAAACCAAAGTTTATGACTTGAAAATTGACATACGCCTATAGAGGAGGGTATAACAAACCGTCGTATGTTGAGTTTCTAGAAAAAAAAATGCTTCGTGTTGAAACTGCAGTGGCGGCTTAACGATTGCGGACTTGACCAATTTTAGTTCTTCATCTGAAATAAAGTCGATGGTACCGGATGATAATGTCTG
Organism: Acanthococcus lagerstroemiae; assembly: GCA_031841125.1. Taxonomy (NCBI): domain Eukaryota; kingdom Metazoa; phylum Arthropoda; class Insecta; order Hemiptera; family Eriococcidae; genus Acanthococcus; species Acanthococcus lagerstroemiae. The sequence continues at coordinate 21,746,786 of CM063107.1, forward strand.
GAACTTGATTCCAGTGACTGCAATACGTCATGGACGTAACCCCAGATTGATTCTGAGAGATAATGGAAGTGGCGTGATAATATACGTATTTCTTTGAGTTTTCAGCCAATACATATGCAAAACAGCAGGAAACTGAACACAATTAATAGGTACTTGATACCAGTAGAAAAAAGTCTTATCAGCTCTACTGCGAATGATCACATGTCTGCACTGAGAACTAAACGGAGGTTAAGACTACAACTGCTTGGACTTGGCGTCTTTTTAGTACCAAACTGTGTGTCAACACAAAATTCAGTACTGCTAACTAGCAGTCTTGTGAAGTCCCTCCAGAATTCTGACGTCATCAGTCGATGCGACGTGCTCGAAAACCCATACACCAACTCTTACCTCAAAATTGCTAATTTTCGATTTAGCTACCTTTTATTTCTAACCAATTCAATTGATATTGCTGTATTTTGGCTGATTTGCTATCTGTCTGTGTACGTGAGAGTATTGTACCTTGGACAGTGTTGTACTTCGGGCCACACTGCAGATATTAGCTCTCTGTGGTCAGAATTTCACAAAAATTGTATGGAAGAGTTATCGCCTATAATATTATACATGCCTGTTATCCAAAAAACATCATTCAAATTTATTAATATATACAATTTTATTTATCTTGGACAAATCATGCCCTTCAATGATAAAATGAGGAAAGAGATCGATAAAAGAATAAGCTAAGCTTGGAAGGGGTGTAGGACCTTGAGGACGGTGTTCAAAGGAGACTTGGCAATCTCTTCAAAAAGCAAAATGCCGGAGACGTGTATCTTCCGAATACTGACGTACGGAGCACAGACGTGGTCTCACCAACGTTTAAGCCAAAAAGCTAGCAGTTACTCAAAGGGGAATGGAAAGGAGTATTCTGAACATGAAAAGAAAGGATAAAATCAGAGTTAAATCTATCAGAGATAAGACAAACTGCAGGGGAATCATATTTATGGTGAAAAAATTGAAAATAAAATACACGGGGCACCTAGCGAGAATGGAAGAGAATCACTGGTGTAGAAGAATCACTTTCTGGGTTCCGTACGAACGTAAGAGGAAGAAGGGTTGGCCAGTAACAAGCTGGGAAAGCGAAATCATTAAAAGAGTAGGAACACCATGGTGTAGGGCGGCACAAGACCGGAGGGTATGGAAAAATATAGGGGAGGCCTATATGACGAGTAATTCTTGCGTATTTATGTAAAGTTATCTTCACATTATATAATAGTGTATTAATTTGTCATACCAATGAAGGCTGTTTGATTTAATTTGACAATTTTATTAAAAAAATGTTGTTTTTTCAATTGCGATACAAATTTTGTGGTTATTTTATCTAGTGATTTTCAGCAATATTATTAAATTTAAATGTAATTTATTCTGGGGGGGGGGGTAAAAATTATAGATGCGGTTTATTTTCAGGAAAGAAGAAAGGGCCAGCAAATATGTGTAGACGGATGAAAACTAAAAGACAGGGAGACAGAAGGGAAGAATGAGGGATTCGGACTACAGAGAAGAGCAGACAGACAAATGACAAAAGGACACATATAGAAAGACAGACAGACGAGCATAGAGAAAAGTGAAAAGAGACATATCAGTCAGCTATTCAGGACAGACAGAGGAAATAAAGAGGACTTACTACTGTGAGTAGCCAAGCAACATTTTCGTCGTTTCCAATTCGCATGAAAACTACATTTTCTATTAAACTGCATACGACAATTAGTGGTAGCCTATGCTACGAAAAAAAAGAAGAAAAAAAAGTGAAAATATAACTTTACTACTTTTTGCCTGTATTATCCGTGAATTGAACATAGAGCTTGGAAAGCTGCAGTCCAACTTTATTTTTTTGTCAGAAGAGGTGCCCTAAATCTTTTTAAGACTGTGTTAAGAGTCCCTAAGACTGTTTTAAGCCGCTTTTAGACTTCTTATAACTGCCTTAAGATTCTGTAAGATATTTAGAGAAGATACGTTAAGACCTCTCACGCTAACATCTTAAAAGAACAAGTTATTACGCCCTAGGACTGTTCTCATAGTCACTGACTGCCTGCCTGCAGTGGTGTTGGAAGATTTTCTTCGGGTGTAAAAAATATGAGTCCACGAGCAAAAAGAGAGTTTTTATTTTTGAAAGCTGAGTTGATAGGCAAAATATATTCCGAATCTTGAGAAAAATCTTGTCTCTTAAATCCCTCAAGACGTTTTTTGTTAATTTTTTGGAGCGGTGTACAGATGATACTTTATAACCCAAATTTTCTAGAGGACACAATGTACCACTGTACCTCATTCCTTTCTAACACCACTGCCTGTCTGTCTGGAAGACTGACTGTCTGATAATGTCATATTAATATTGCCACTGCAAATTTCCGGTTTTCAACGCGGCGTTCTTTTCTCGTCTGGTGGAGGGGATGAAGGCTAATATTTTCGTACATAGGGAGATTGATTGAATCCCAGACAACTTCTCTAAAATAAAACGAACATTTCTTGTGGCCAATCATTAGGAACGCATCAAAAGGAGATAAAGATGGAAGGGACTCCCCTCCTCATAATTTTTGTCAATTGGTAAAGTATCTTTTACTTGTCAGGTAATAGTTATGGAGAGAGTCACATCGCTTACCCATCCACTCCCTCCCTAGCCGATTAAAATACAATTTTTTTTCTTGAATTTGTAAGAAAATCAAAAATTCTTTGCTAACTAAACTCGTGAACTTTCAAGAAACTTGGTTGGTAAGAAGACGAATATTCATTTCAGCCAGTCGTGACACAAGATTTTTTTAAAGGGGAGGGGGAACAAAAATTGATGTCGAAAAGATTGGAAACAGAAGTTCTCGCCTTTGAAAATTAAGTTAATGAGTGAAGGATGATGTAAGTTTCATTTCTGAAATCTGTTGCAATGCCCTTTCACCTAGCTAAATAATTTTTTTTTTAAAAGGAAGAGGGGTTAAATATCTCTGTAGTCCCGGCGTTACGTCACTGCTTACAGTTCCTTTAATCTGAGTGAAGACTGAAGACTTCTTAAGCCAGGGTTAAAGCCCGTTATGATTTGTTAAAAGATTCGTTGGGACGGTATCAAAACCTTTCAGAACTCCTCATGACAATGTCAGAAAGCTCGATGATTATATGAAAGTACTAAGCTGGTGTTGAGATTCCTTAAGACTATATTAAGAATTAATAAAACTTTTCAAGACGGTGTTATGAGTCCCTAAGATTGTTTCAAGCCGCTTTTAGACTTCTTATAACTGTCTTAAGATTCTGTAAGATTTAGACAAGACACATTAAGACCTCTCACGCCAAGATCTCTTCCACACAATGCGAAGTTTTCTGCATTGACAGACTTTGTGGAGTTTTGGGTGGCTGAGACCTCCTCCCCAAGACTGAAGCTCCAACAGAAGTATTATTTAGCCGACAGAGAAACTTAAATTTCAAAAATATACTCATTTTTATATGAAGGAAAATGTTTCCGCAAATTTTTACTAATTGAACTGTTTGAAGATAGTCAGTCCTTGCAGGGACTGGAAGGGTCAAGCCTTTCGAGGAGGTCAATTTAGTCTCTTCCTCTCTCCTTCATCAAAAATCTATTATTAAAGGGGTTGGAAACAGATTTGGGACAGGGTAGCCCCCCCCCCATCCGACTATAGAACTAAAATGTGCTTATGTGTATAAAGTTTACTCGTACTCTAGGTTGGTAATCGATGACGGATTCTGAAAATGACTGTATGCATGAAAACCTGGTATCGCCTCCACTTCCACCAGTTGGATCATTCTTCAGGAACTGAGAATGTTAAGGTGGCTCCCCCTACCCTCATAATACTTTGTTTACATGTAGAAGAGAATATTGAATTAATTTACAAAGCATGAGCATCAAGATCTAGGGAGGGGACGACCTTTATCCACAACAATAAACACCTTTTGTCTATGGCCAAAGCACTAATATCGAGGACCACAAACAAAACAGCTTCAAGAACTCCCTTTTCCAGGGAATTTTGGAAACTTGTACTATAACGTGTGCCAATGACTACGATCGGGCCCCTGGATCGTGTTCAGGGATCAGGTTCACACTGACGGAACCAGGCGATGTGCACAGTGTGCATTGACACACCTGTTCCTCCCCCCCCCCCAAAAAAAAGAAAAGAAAAAGAACACCATTGTTTCATGTTTATGGCATTAGTATATTTCGTATATCGATGGATTCTCACTTTCAAAACATTTGCCCGTCACAGAATGAAGTGTCATTAGGTGGTGTGGTGGGGAGGGGGACGGGTAAACATTGTGAATTTCCCAAATTTTGAAAAACGCGGTATCATATGTTCGAAAAGTGGCACACCTGATCAACACGTCTGGTTCTGCTAGTGCAAATTCAAGATTGAAGTCAGCACATCCACCAGCTGGAAATAAACGGACAGACAGACTATAACTGACAGAATTAACAGCGTGAAGAACAGAGAAGGGTCAGCATCATTGAAGTGAGTGTCGGTGCTGATTTACCTATCATGAAGTTATTTCGAGGCAACCCTACTCCTCCTGCCAAGTAAAATTCCAAGAGTAAATAATACTTTAAGCCCTTAGTCTGTGAAAACGCCCTGTAGAAGAAACTGAAACAGGTCAGTTTTGATTTTACTTTTCGAAACGTTCAACGACGCATTCTTTTTCGTACATAGCCTTCGTGTCAAGACACTGACCTCGATCCGATGAAAACTGCAGGTTGTAGATAACGAATATTTTCGTGTACATGCGGCACGTACCGGTTACCGGTTGGAACTTGTGGCTTTCTCCAGAGTCCGCTAAAATAAACAATACATTGTGCTGGTGCATAGAATCTCGTCACGTCAGTGTATAACTTCTGGTATTATTTTTTGGAAAAAAAGTTATCGAGTTCGGTGTACATTGGGTTCAGAAGCGCAAACAGCTTCTCAAAAGTTTGAGGTTACAATTTTTGTTTCGTGTAAAAGCTCATAAATTCCCACCGAAGACTAGAGTTTTTTTTTTTTTTAAAGTTATTTCTTGAAAATCCATTTTCATTGCTACCTTTATTTTTGTTTGGTAATACTCCTGTTTCAATGGTTTCGGACCAGTGTGCGGTTCTTCATTCAATTCATTTAATTTATTTGCAAGGAAGAAAGAAGAGGAAATAGTGAAAATAAGAGGTGCATCTCCTCGCCCCCCCCCACCCTGATGGACTTGTAACATATGTCAATCGTTTGTCCTCCGTTTGTGCTGGTTTGTGCTGAAAACCCAGTCGTTTGTGCTGCCTCGCTTTCTGAGATACTCGGAAAACTCTTGGAGGGCTGTAGAAACAGGAGCACCCCCATATTCCCCTGGGGGATTGAAAATGGTGTCAATCGTTTGTGGTGGGTTTCGCTGAAAATCTCATCGTTTGTGCTCCTCCCCCTCCCGAGATATTGAGGACCACTTCTTATGGAGAGGCGCTAGAAAAGTGATTTTTGAAAAAGTGGTTAGACAAAAGGATTGAAAAGGGAAAAAGTGGATGCAATCGTGTGTGCTTCGTTTGTGCTGGTTCGTTCTGCCACCATAACGTCCTAGTCCATCACCACGTCTATAGAGAGGTCGTTGTCATTATAGCAGGATACATATCAGATTTGCCTGAAAATGAAGGAGTAGGCAAAACATGTGTAAGCGATGAGGGAATGCGATAGAAAGGTTGCTTCATTGCGTATGTTAATGATGTAGCTCAATTTTTATTTGGCCGAAGACGGGAAAGGGATGGGAGGCAGTCGCTGACTGCAAACAAGAATTCAGACGAATTAACGCCACCTGAGTCAAAAGCGAAAACAATCAACCAACTCTTAATGGAGTAATGAAGCATATTATTGTGGGGACGAGACCGTTGCGTTGTATTCATGGACTATTTCATACTTGGGTCAATCTACAAAAATAGGGTATTTTAAATTTTTTTTTTTTTTTTTGTAGGAAATTGAAGTTGCTCATCCACTGGCCTGAACAGTGAGTGAAATAAATATTTTGATCCTCAAAAATATATTTTTATTGATTTTTTGGAGAATTTTCTATAGCAGCGCTTCCATCCCTTTCAGTTTTGTAGCAAATTATAATATTATCATATTGTGCTGTTTCACAGCGTAAAGTAGTTTCGATTTACAACTTTTTCTACTGTTTTAATGCAGTTGGCATCAGTGCTACAAAAAATTTGAAAAGAAGTAGAAAAAACAAAACTGAGTTTTTATGAGCGAAAAATGTTTCGATTTATTTTTCAAGCCATTGAATGAGCTACTTCCGTGTCAGATTCATTATTAAGGACCCCCAGCTCATTTCCCGTTTTGACTGGGAGGCTCACGTTTTTTCTGAAAAGACCCCCAATTACTTTCAACTACTACATCACTAGCGCAATACAGGAGGTTATTTTTCTTTCAACTTTTTTATACTGGGCGTTAGTAATTTTAATATATTTTCCGTTATAAGTAGATATTACTGTAAGTAAAAAATGCTTAAATTACGTACTCGTTTTACCCAATAATAAAATCGCTTAGCATTGCAGATATTTTCAAATCACAGCCTGACATTAATTTTATATGTAAGTACATAAGTAGACTTCGAATTATCCGACCTAGGTCGGATACCGACAAAGGTTGGATACCGACAAAGGTTGGATAATCCGAAATGAATATTTTCAACGTAGAAATAACGTGCACAAAATTGAAAAAAAAAAATGTATTTAGAAAATTGAACTTGGCGTAAAAAGAGAATAAATAAGTGAAAACACAATGCTTAAGTAATAACAAATCACTAATTATATATTTTTTTAATAGTCGGTGACCAAAGTTTTTTTTTTTTTCTTTTTTTGGCGATTCTTTTTTTGGTTGTGCCGTTTGAACACAACGTCGTGTCGGTCGAACAATGTACGTAATATATCTACATAATATACATTCCAAAATCAAGAATTAGGCGTCTAATGTAGGAATTCGGATTGACCGACCTCGGTAGGCCGGATTAGTCAGAGGGCAAGGTCAGATGAATTTGAGTCGGATAACTCGAAGGTTGGATAATCGGGTGTCTCTATTTGTTCCAGTGGGCCTAGAAACTTACCATAAGAATTTGAACTCAATCTGAGGCCATTAACCCGCACCTCTTTGACCTTGAAGTTATGTGTAATACTGAGACTTCACAAAAAAACGCGAATATCTCGGAACATATCAACTTCAGGACCAAAATAATTATGACATAAAATATTTCTTGTTAAATTTTCTATAAAAAAGATTCCATACAACTTTTTTCTAGAACGCATATTCACCGAGATAATCGCAAAAACAAGTTAAAGTTTGAGGAACGTGACTTTTGTAATTTTTTCTTTCATAACCGATCTTTACTAGCTATATCTCAGTTATCTAGAAAAATATTCACTTTAGGACCAAAATGCAAGTTAAATAAAATATTTCTTGTTCAATTTTCTATGAAAAGATTCTGTACACAACTTTTCTTTAGAAGTCATATTTATCGAGATAATCGCAAAAATGCATGGAATTTTCGAAAAACATAGTTTTTTCTTTTAAATATTTCACGGCTGAAATATCTATCAATGTCGCGTAAAGCATACTACAATATAACTTCAGTTCCTGTCTACTGGGGCAAGCGCCCCAGTTTGCCCCCCCCCCACACACACACACCTGGCTACGCTTATAACAGTTAGTTGAGTACCTACTATAGAGTAGACCAAGGATTATGTATGTACCTACATCAACAATAGTCAGCATTGCGCATAAGATATAATATTGTGCTGTTAATGAACAGCCACGTGTTCTTAGAATTCAGGGTCATATGGGCAAATCGCCGTTTCCTACCGTTTATATACATCTACTCAAGCCCTCCATACCAAGTCTTCAATGGAATCTTAGAATGCTCAAGACTTAATAAAAACATTGGAATTAGTTATGGCTCACGGATACCTAGTTAAGGTTTCTATTTTAGGTTCTTCCGCAAATTTTTTATCACTAGGGTTAGACCACTAGTCTTACCTCTTGCAAATACAAGCTTTTAACAATCGCAAACGCTTCTACATGTGTCCATCCTTCACCTAACGATGAGATGAAGAAAAACATGTGCAGAAGTAGTTACGTTGCTCGTGCAAGTAAGAAAACATAAGTAGGTACTAATGTTTATCATAGTGTCCTTAGCAAAAACATACACTTTTCAAGTACTGATGTTTTCTTACTTGCATTAGCAACGTAACCACTTTTGCACATGTTTTTCTTCATCTCATCGTTTAAGGGGTGGAGATGGACAGATGCAGAAGTGTTTGCGATTGTTAAAAGCTTGTATTTGTAAGAGGTAGGATAATTGATCTGACCCTAGTGATAAAAAATTTGCGGAAGAACCTAAAATTGAAATCGTAACTAGGTATCCATGAGCCATAACTAATTCCAAATTCAATCATTGAAGAAACCCAAACTTTGCGATCTAGAGTTAACAAACTGTTTTTATTGAGTCTTGAGCATTCTTAGATTCCGTTGAAGACTTGGTATGGTGGGCTTGAGATGATGTATATCTACAATAGGAAACAGCGATTTGTCCATAGGAAATGACTCTGAATTCTGAGAACACGTGCCTGTTCCTTAACAGCACAAGGTTATATCTTAGGCGCGAATTGTTGACTATTGTTGATATACGTACATAACCCGAGGTTTATCCTATAGTAGGTACCCAACAAATTGTCATAGGCGTAGCCAGGTGGGGAGGAGGGTGCTAACTAGAGGTGCTTACCCCAGTAGACAGAGATTGAAGTTATATTGTAGTATGCATTACCCGAGAATAATAGATATTTCAGCCGTAAAATATTGAAAAAAAACTATGTTTTTCGAAAATTCCACGCATTTTTGCGATTATTTCGATAAATATGTTTTCTAAAGAAAAGTTGTAGGACGCCTGTCTCTAGAAAATTCAACAAGGAACATTTTATGTTATGTGCATTTTGGTCCTGAAATTGATATGTTCCGGGATATTAGCGGTTTTTTGTAAAATCTCAGTATTACACATAACTTCAAGCAAAGCGGCACAGGTTAATGACCTCAGATTGGGCCTACATTTTAATGGCGAGTTTCTAGGTTCATTGGAACAAATTTCAGCGCGCACCTAATTGATTGGCGAAAACTTGTAAAATAAGGCACACCCTAGTACATACTTACATACGAGTATATTTTATGAGTAGCACCACCCATCTATAGAAGCATCTGTACCACGTAGGTATGAAATAGTCCTTCCATACAACGGTCTCACCCATTACTCCATGAAGTACTGATTGATTGTTTTCGCCTTCGACTCAAGGGGCGTTAATTCGTCTGAATTTTTGGTTGCAGTCAGCTATCCCTCAAATCTGTCCTGCTTCCCTTGAATCGTCAACAAAACAGTTGATCTAATTAACAAAGAAACAATATTTCTATCGCATTTCCTCATCGCTTACACATATTTTGCCTACTTCTTCATTTTCAGGCAAATCTCATGTATCCTGCTATATGACAAAGACCTCTCCTTCGACGGGGATAGGCTAGGAGGTTTCGGGTGGCAGCACAAACGGGGCACGAATTATTGCATCCACTTTTTCTATTTCATTCCTTTGTTTAACCCCTTTTTCAAACACCATTTCTCCATTTCTCCAGCCCCCCCCCCCATAAGTAATCCTCAGTATCTCGGGTGAAAGAGGAACACAAATGACGGGGTTTTCGGCAAAGACCAGCTCAAACGTAGCACAACTGATTAACATCATTTTTGATTCCCTGTGTGAAAATGGAGATGCTCTCGTTTCTACAGTCCCCAACAGTTTTTATAAATATCTCAGAAAGGGAACAGCACAAATGATGGAATTTTCAGCACAATCAGCGCAAACGTAGTACAAATGAATGGCATAATATGTTTCAGGTTTATCGGGGAGGGTGGAGTGGAGGCGAGGAATTGCACCTGAAAATAAGTTATTTTAGTGAACAAATACTGCATCTTGGCGTATAGGTGCAGGGCCGTAATGATGCAGGTTCGGGGTTACACTCTGCCCCAGTGTTGTTTGACTAGTTCAACAAGTATGTTTGCAATATTTGTATAGCGTAACTCGACCCCTTCCGCCTTCTCTACAGAATTTTTAAATTTTATGGTTGAGTTTTTAGTCCATTTGAGATGCTGAACTCTTCCAAAAGCCCTTTTACATACGCTAATGATCGGATTGGTAATTCTGGAGTATTTTGAAAATACATATTATGTTAGAGAAGTGAAACGTGATCGTTCGAGAAGAACGATAATTATAAACCGTATTTTTCATCGAATCTGAGCACGTTCGCGCGTATTCTCAAACAGTTTTCATTCCGAAGAATGCGTAATTCGTATATTGCATCCACTTGCATTAATAAGACCAACACTAACCAGACATATAACGCTATTTCGAATCGCGTTTCAAGGAGCTTTAAGTAAGATTAAGAATATACGCTCTCGTTCGAGCTTTTTCAATACCAGTTCGAAATACGGGCTTTAATTTCTCGTTTTGTTTCCGAGTCCAAATCCAAAAGACTTAGCTCGGTTCACAACTGAACAGTTGAAATACGAATCAACTTTTGGCTTGAGAGCTAGCTGTCGTCTTCTCGCTCTGGTGTATTCTGTTTCCATGTCTGGAAATGAATTTTTCGTTCGACTTCCACGGCTTTCTCTCTTCAACGACATGTTTCATTTCGTCGAGAATAAATTAACGAATAGTGTGATACGTAGTTGCAATTTCTAAGCTCTCGTTTCTGTGTCGCAAAATGTTCGTAATCTGAGACGTACCATCTCACATGATAAGAAGAAACGTATCCGAGGTCGTATTAAGTGCTGCAAAGGCGTACTAGGATGACTTTTCCTCGTGAAAGGTGAATTTGAATTCTGTTCGTTACAAAATTGCACCATCGTTTTTACTAGCAAAATAAAGAAATTCTCGAGTTCGATAAACAGAAAAGTCCTTACCGTAGCCGATTTGAAGAAGATATTTGGAGAACAGTGCCCGTCATTACCGTCAAAAATGGAATTTTTTCATCGTAATTCTTTGGAAAATTGTAACATTTTTGTTCGCTTTACTTGAAAATGAGTATTTCGTATATTTTTTTGAGAGTTCAAGGCTGCGAAATACACTCTCATAGAATTCTGGTACCGAGGGTGTTTGGTGGACCATATGGCAATTCACGCATGCCAAAATGACTCCCCAGACACTGCACCCCTGGCCCCGCAGAATACCCTCACTTTGGGAATGTTATGTAAGATGGGAGACGGTACGTGTATCAAATATATCTTCCTCGAAGCCTTACAGTAAAATAAAGTATGGGAGCTACCTACATAGGTTTTCATCATGAATGTATTGTTCTGCGAACTTATTTTGTATTATTCTCTTCTGGAGGGGACTCCAATCAATTCATGAGGCGATGCAGAATGCTTAAACTAAATTCGTCATACTTGAGAAGAAAACGGCGAGTAGTATGCTATCAATATCCGATAAGTAACATATGTTTGTACGTGTTGTTGGAAACATGTCGTTTGTACGGAAACCACACGAGAGAAGACATGAGAGAACCAGAAAGATGGAGGCACACATGCTATTCTATAATTGTCTTGGGTATAGTTCTTGCAATGGCTAGCTCATTTAAGGTGGAGAAACGGATAATCCTGGCATCAAATAAGGTTTTATGGAAAAGGTGTGAAAGCAACTAACGAGTAGCTATTGGTTCAAGTTCGTGTTTCGAATCTGAAAGTTCGGTCTATTTCTTTGTTATACGGAGAAGGTTTTCTTCTTTTTATTATTATTATAATTTTTTTTTTTTTTTATTAGCTTGCCAGTGATCTCAGGTCAATTCTACACATTAGCAGTGTTTCAGTCTTCGATATGAATTTTTTGATCTAAAGGTCAACTATAAGAAAATTTTGTCAGAAGTGAATTCGAGTAAAATTAAATAAAGACCGTAATTCTTCCTGGTATCGATATTTTTAAATTTTCGGCCGAAACTTGATTCTAGAGTTTTGGACTTTGTTTTACTCTCGGAACTTTTGCACTGAGGACGTAAGTGGAATGCTTAGGTAGCTATAACTCGCAATAATTTGTCGCTGTAGAACTCTTCTACTGACGCAAAATGTTCCTATTTATTCTAAATGGTCAATGTCTGGCTCAGAAGTTTTAGACTAAATCCAACAAATACTAAAAAAAAAAAAATCAATGAGAAACTGTTTTTCGTCTACATCTAGTGTTTGCCTTCCCGAACAAGATATTAAATTGGTTAATTTTCGAGATAGTTGTCTATTTGTAAGTTTTTAAGGTGGTTAAAATGCATTCTAAAGGTTTGCTTTTACTTTAGACTCACTGGGATGTCAGTTTAATGTGCTAAATTCCCTTTCGGGTCACTTTTTCAGGACATAACCGAAATGAAATTTCAGCTTCCTGCATTGGCAGCCCATGGGATCGAAACTAGAAAATAATTCCAAAGATGGATTCAGCGACCTTGAAAATCTGTATTATTATTTTGAAGGAAAACCACTGATGGCGGTTTAACCTCTTCTAGTGGCACATTAAAGCAACAACCTCGAAAACCGATTCAGTATCTCAAGAAATCTATAAATCAAGTACAATATCGGGAAGAAGAAGCAAAAATTATTAGACTCATTTCCCTATCAACCCCTTTTCCCACGGAAGCCATTTACTCTAAGCGCTTCAAAGCAAATTTGGAGCCAGAGAGTACTAAATTACCAATTCAAAACTTGTACTGTACAGGGTGGAAATAATACAGGTTCAGTGAAAAAATTCGAAACGTAGAGTATTTTCCCTTGAGAAGGTGAGGGAACCAGTGGCACGTGATCGAGCTGAAACTATCTGGGGATTTTTATTTCATTTATTTGGAACCTCATTAGGGGATCGCGGCATGAAATTGCGAAAAAATATTCTCTACCAAGAGTAACTGAAAATCATCCTTATGCCCGTGTGATGAAGATTCTGGTGACCATTAGGGTCGAGAGTGTTTTTATGGTCACATTAAGCATATCTGTCCCGTATTTATTGGTACTCCGGACAGGATAAGAAAATATGAATTAAGAAAATCGAAAAAATGATCAAAAGCGATTCATTGACTAGATTTGTATCTTCTTGATCTCCGGCATCAATGATTTAGTATATTTAATCAGTCGTGATAACAATAAATTGTTTCTGAAGATTTGTACAATTTTGTTACTGAAGACGTAAACACTTGTAATGAGAATTTAGGTCGCTACAATGGGAATGTGTAAGAGGCTACATTAGAAAAAAGTGGGAAGATTAGACACTGACTCCAGTTTTCTAACTATTTATTTATTTTCTAATTCCAACGGGTTTGAGAGTTGGCAAAGTTTATATTTCTAAATCTATAACATTCGTAGAATAAAATAGTATCCATATTGTCAGATGACTTTTACCAAGTTTTTTAGTCACTTTAGGGTCATTCTCCAGGCGCCCCCCCCCCCACATAATACTTCGCTTGTATGTAGTAGAGAATATTCAACAAGTTTAGTGAGCAGGAGCATCAAAATCTAGGAAAGGGGATGAATTCTGTCTACGACGATAAACATATTGTCCATGGCGAAAGCACGGATATCCACGACTACTCACAAAACAGCTTCAAAAATTTTCTTTTCCATGGAATTTTTGAAAATTGTGCTACCACATGCGCTATAGTGACTACGATCTAACACGTGGATCATGTTCAGGGATAAAAACTATACCAGCATTGCGATTTGTTGCGCTGAAAAATGTATAAGGCACATATCATTATACCAGTTAAAGACTGACCACGACTATGGGCTGAAAACCCTGGTAACAAACTTCACGCTAACCCGTCTGGAAATGTGAAGTCACTCACAACAAATCGAGAATCTTCCTTGAAACAAAAATGTGAAAAATATATCAGGTACCTATATTGAGATAAGATGGTATAACATCCACGACGATAAACATCTCACTCTGCTTTTTCCATTCAAAAGATGGTAATTGTCCTGTTTGATGAATTGGATTGGTGTATAATTTGTGGCGGATGTTATTGAGCAGTTCAACATAACCCCCTCCCTCGTAAATAATAATAATAATAATAAAATTAAAAAATCGAAAATTAGCAGGGTTCAAAATTTGTTGGTAACAAAATATTCTCAGTTTCTGGAGAATGACTTTTTTTTTCTGGAAATAAGTTCGTGGTGGCCACATTTACCGCATCTGCTTCTCATTGCTTTCTCTCTGAGTAATGTTGTCCGTATATTACAGATATGCAATGATGGCTATCTTGAGGAGTGTGTGGGGCATTGCCCCTCCCAAAGAATGGAAGAGAATGGTTCTTTTGAGTCATGTTGGCAAATTTGTAGTAATTCATCTTTACTTTCGTGGTTTCCAAACGAGTAAACAAATTTGTTGCACCCCCTTTCCCTTTCCCCAAAAAATTTGCAATCGCCATTGTTCCAGGTATCTAAAGAGTAACATAACGATTGTAATACATTTAAATTATATTATACTTAAACGTTAAACGTTTTGTTGTTTCAAGAATATACTGATCGAGTCCTCGGAAAATTTTTTAGTCAGTGTTCCCAGATGGGCATAACTTCTGCTCTTTTGGCAGAGTGTTTAGGTCTGCAGCAGAATTCTTTTGGAATGAACAAAAAGCAGAGTTTTTAGGAGAAATCACAGCAGAATTAGTAGAAAAGTAGAATAAATTTTCAACAGAAATCAGGAAATTATCTCATTTAAAACTTAAAACTGAGGGAACAATGACTGTACATGGGTCATTTTTTTTTAAATGTTGATTTTTCATGTAATTTTTTCTCCTGGAGGAAAGTAGGAGATATTTGAACTTTTTTTGATGGGAGTCGTAAGGAGGTGTTATGTATAACACATTGGTAAGATTGGGCTGACAGAGAGAGCATTCTGAAATTTGGCCTGGCAATCAAAATGATGAATGCTATGCCGAAGGACACATGAAAAGTCCATGCCGAAAAACCATAGCGATCAAAAAGTGTTCTGCCGTTGATTAGTTGATAAAGACAATACTAACCAATTAATTAGATGTAATTATGTTTGACTGATGAACGTTTATCGTTGCACAAAGATGGCCATGCCGAAAGACACTTTTTTTCTAACTCTTAATTTTAGACAATAATACGCGAATGCACGAATCTCGTCACAAAAGACTAGGATTTGATGTGCGAACCATACTGCTCTGATAAAAGTATACAGTTTGACCATGAATTGCTTCAAAAAAATATTGAAACTCCTGTTTTATGATGAGCTGAAAAAGTGCCATGCCGAAAGACAAAAAATCTCGGGACCATTTTCAATGTTGGCAACACTGACTCTCATCTGTGTGAAGACGCAATTTCAACGTTACCAACTCATTCATTCATTTATTTGAAGTAGTATTATTTTGGCAGTTTGCTCTAATATGTAGCTTGAAAATTTAGAAAATAATAATAATAAAAATTGTTAGAGGAACAGCCATGCCGACGGAAATTTTAGCATATCTAATCCAATGTTGACATACTAAAAGTGGATCAAATTTTCGTCTGAAAGCTTGAGAAAGTAGAATGCAGTCATATAACGAAAAAAAAAGTGCCAGTATCATAAATAACTTGTAAGATAACTGCTGGGGGCTAAAATATAACATTTTTGAAGAATAACCCATATTTCATTGGTCATGTTGTTGATGATTAAATTCTGATCGCTGAAGACTTAGTTTGTCTAATTCCAGTCACATTTCTAAATTAAGGAATTTTGAATTTGGGATATTTCTTTTACTTCTTTGAGTATATCTCTTTATCTTGATGCTCATCTCGTTTCCTTACCAAATTTGTGTATTTTCAAGTAATTTTCATATTATATGGACGAACTCAAGGACGTACCGATAGGGGGGAGATTCCCCCCTGTAAGAAGTTTTCACTCAACAGTTGGGAAAATTTATACCATTTCAGTCAGGCGGAGTTGGGAAATTTCAGTAGATCAAAAATTGGAAAAATCCAACAAGTCAAAAGGATATTTTTTTTTTGCCTTGCTATTCGGGAATTTCGAGTTGAGAAGTTGGAAAAATTCAACGAATCAAAAAGTTTTTTTTTTTTTTTTTTTTTGCTTTGATACTTTGGTATTTTGAGGTGAGTGAATTAGGACCTTCACAATTTTGCCCCCCTCTCTCCCCAGGAAGACTCTTCGGTATGTCCCTGCACCGAGGCAGTTTCGTTCGGCCTCGGTTCGGCTAATTATATAAGACAGCACAGCGAATGCCTCAGATTGCCTTGTGCGGCGTTCGGACCCGATCCGATTGGCGAATATTATAAAGTATAAATGAGAAAGAGTTTTCATTTTCTAAATACCAATACAGTCTATAGTAAAAATTGTAAACTAAGGTGGAAAAATACTTATAGCATAGAATTTTTAGTAGTGAGTCTCAATTATTCTTACTCGTAGTAAGTGAACGTTAGGCTTATTTTGCATTTTTATGAATCGGAACAGAGAATAATAGGTATAGAAGAAGAATATAAAATTAATCAAAATTGGACAAAACTTCGGCAGAATTTAAAATTTATGTGGCCGAAAAAAATGGCAGAATTGAACGCCTCGCTAGCAGAATAAAGCCGAATGTCTACAACAGAATTTCATTTTTCATGTATGGGAACACTCGAACCCTGCCCCCCTCCCTTAAGGTGTCTCCATCAGGGAGCAACCTTAAACTTTCTTCGCCGCTCAGAATGCAAATTTCATACTTTTCATCAAAATGAGCAAAGTTAACGTTTCTAGATCGACAGTATTCGTAGAATAGATGAATCAAGCAGTATTGTCAGACTAAGTTTCTAATTCACTATAGGAAATTAGCCCGCGCTGGCCACATTCAGCCCATCTGCCTTGAGCTGCTTTATCTCTGATTTGTATTGTCCACATTACAGATATCAGCGATTCTGAGGGGTGTGGGATGCCTTTCCCTTTCCCAGAAAAATGGAAGAGAATGGTTCTCTTAAGTCACGTAGGCAAATTTATAACAATTTTCCTTTGCTTTCGTGGTTTCGAGCCAGCAAACAAATTTGTTGCACCCCTCCTCTTCCAAGAAATAAAAATAGCAAGCCCCCGTTGCGGATATCTAACGATAAATATAACAAGTTGTAATATTTATTATACCGTTTTGTCATTTAAAAAATACACTGACTGATTCCTCGGAAGATTTTTGATATCTGTACCCCTCCCCCCCCCTTGTAAGGGTGCTCTGTTCGTTCAATATTTGACTGAAACGAAAGAAATACGAACACGGCCCGGCCGGCGTGCTGTTTGCGTCCGGAGAAGAGGGAGCAACCACAAATTGTCTTCGCCATGCAGAATACAAATTCCTTATTTTTTATCAAAATAAGCACGACGTGAAATATTAATTACTAAACTACACATACTCACATAGTTACTGCAAAAGAATCGCGTTAACAGATAATAAAGAATATAATGAGCAATTGAGCAATACATATGTAGGTAGTTGCATTTCTTGCAGTTATTATGTTTTTATGGCATTCGTAAAAGCACTTCAAAACAATCTCGTGCCCGACGATAGTTTAATTCTTCGTCTAAAGTATGTACCATTTCAATTTAAACCTCAATATTGAAGGGTACAGAATTCGAGATGTGGAAACTCGTTTCCCGTCCGGTCCGCTTTTATGAAACCCACGCCATGCGACAAAAATATTCATTTATTACACATGAAAATGATATCGGTTGAATTTTCGGTTAAAAGATGATCACGTGTTTGTACATGCTATCCTAGAGAATGGAATTTCTTCGAAAGAAAAGTCGTTTCTCGAATTTCAAGTTTATTATGGATTCTAGTGAGCATTAAATTAGTGTTTCGAAAAGTGACAGCACCGACAAAAATGGTACGGTGTCCAGTAGATCTTACCGAAAGATATAGATTTAAATAATATAAAACTTCTTTTACTCGTTGTGAAGTCTGTATTATGCCATCGTGTATTAATTTACAGCACCAATGACGGTTACTTCAGAAGTTAGACTGATATGACGAAGAAAAGCGCCATTGAAAAAGTTCCAATCGTGTGTAAATTTTCCAGAAGGCACTACCAGGCAAAAGGAATTCAAAATTTTCCTAAATCGAAAATCTGTGTTCACAGTACAAAAAATATGATAATGAGATTACAACTATAAGTTCAGACACGTATCAGAATTTCCAATAAAACTAGACGAAGGGACAACTTTGACAAGTAAATACTTTTTGATTGCGCTAACACGTGGGTTCGTGAACATAGAACGAAGTGCCAGTTGTTGGATCACTTTTTTCAAATCGATCTCACTGCTTCAGAAATAATCATTACCATACGGTGAAATAGGGCAATGAAAAGGTGATTGTCTGTCAAATGAAGCTCTCCGTTATTGGTTTTCTGTTTCGTATAAGAATGTCAGAAATATAGAGGTTTAAAAAAAAAAAAAAAAAGTCTGAATTATCCGCTATTTGGCACTAGTGCCAGGTGGAGAATTAGCAAAATTCCGACAAATTTCTGTTAGCATCATAATATATACCAAGGATATTACAGAAATATTGTTGCTAAGACCACAATCTAGAATGCCAATAAACGGATTCATCCGTTAACAAAAAAAGTGGCTACATGAAACTTCATAAATTGTTTATAATTGAAAATATTATAAACGGCAGAAAAAACAGTTTATAAATGGCGAAGGAAATGCTAGCCCTCCGCCCCAAGTTGAGTTGAGGTCTGGCAACGGGGGCAAACATTTGTGTATAATTTGTGTAATTTATGTACGTTGGTCTCAGAATTTGTGTACGCTTCCTTCTCCCACTATATCTAGCCCTCAAGTTGAATTGGAGATCCATTTCCAGACCTCCAACTCAACTTGGGAGGCTAGCCCCCCAAAATTCGATTGTTCATAGTAGTGGAAGGGAGCGTACACAAATTCTGGGACCAACGTACACAAATTACCCAAATTGTGCACAAATTTTTGCCTCCATTTTTAGACCTCTATCTCGACTTGGAGGGGGCAGCCTCTAAAAGTTTGATCACCTTTCTCGTCTCGTCCACAGAGGGGAAGGGAAGAAGACACAAATTGACATAGGTAGATACACAAAATACACAAATTTTACACAAATTTTTGCCCCCATTTCCAGACGTCTAACTCGACTTGGGGGGCTAGTACTTCCCCAGGCCCTCAGACTTTGATCGTTTATAGTGGGAGAAGGGAGCGTACACAAATTTTAGGACAAACGTACACAAGTTACACAAGTTGTACACAAATGTTTGCCCCCGTTTCCGGACCTCCAATTCAACTAGGGGAGCTAGCATCGTTTATACTGGGGGAATGGAGCGTACACAAATTTTGGGACTAACGTACACAAATTACACAAATTATACTCAAATTCTTGCTCCCATTTCCAGTCTTCCTACTCAACTTGGAGGGGCTAGCATTTCTCCAGCCCCCCCCCACTTTGATCATTTATAGTGCGGGGAGAGAGCGTACACAATTTCTGGGACCAACGTACACAAGTTACACAAATTGTACACCAATTTTTGCCCCCGTTCCCGGACCTCCAACTCAACTTGGGGGGCTAGCATCGTTTATAGGGGGGAAGGGAGCGTACACAAATACTGGGACCAACGTACCCAAATTACAAAAATTATACATAAATTTTTGCCCCCCCTTCAATCAATCAATCAATACCTTTTATTCTGGAAGTTTTTCTACTGCGTTTCTTACGCCGCTGGAAGAACACCCCCGGCCCTTTGAGAGCAAAGGTATACCTCACCCATTCCCATTCTCCGCTTTCCTGCGCCACCCTGTGGAACATTTTATTGTTTAAGAATTTCTTGAAATCATCTGCCCATTTTTTTCTTTGGCCCCCTTTTTTTTTTCTTACAGTACGCTTGGATCCAGAAAGTTGATTTGTATGTCCATTTATTAGGAGACATCCGGGCAATGTGCCCTGTCCAACCCCATTTTTGGTTTTTATAGTGAATTATTGCGTTTCTAAAATTGGGAATTTTTTTCTTCATTTTATCTGTTCTTATTTTGTCCGATTTTTTTATATTGAGGATGGACCTCAACATGGCATTTTCTGTTGTTGTTATCCTTACTTCTGCTTTTTTTGTAAGTGTCCATGTCGCACAACCGTATGTTAGAGTCGGTAGGACGCACATATTGTAGATTTATCCTTTTTGGTGTGGTTTAAAATTACCCTTGAATGGGAGCAAATTTTCAAGGGTAAAATTTGCCCCCATTGCCTAACCTCCAACTCAACTTGAGGAAAGCTAGCATTTTCCCAGCCCCAAACTTTGATCGTTTATAGTGCGGGGAGGGAGTGTACACAATTTATGGGACCAACGTAAACAAGTTACACAAACTGTACATAAATTTTGGCCCCCATTCCCGGACCTACAACTCAACGGGGGGGGGGCCTAGAATTCTCCCAGGTCCCAAACTTTGATCGTTTATAGTGGGGGAAGGGAGCGTATACAGCGTGCACAAAGAACACAAATTATACGCAAATTCTTGCCCCTATATCCAGACCTCCAACTCAACTTAGGGGGTAGCCTTTCCCCAGTCCCTCCCCTAAATATTGATCGTGCATAGGGAGAAAAGGGAGTGCACACAGATTCTGGGACCAACGAACACAAATTAGACACACATTTTTGCCCCCATTTCCTTTTTCAAAATCCACATGGGGGGCTGGTGAAATGGACCTTACCATCATAGCCTTGGAAGGTATCCATCGTCGTGGATGTTACCATCTTGCCTTAATACCTGTTATTTTCTTACCTTTTTGTTTCGAATTGTTTTCTCCAATAAAGTTGTATTACTCAGAATGGTTGGAAGTATTATATGTTATGAAGTTCAATTAGTTGTCAGTAGATTTACATTTCTAGAAGAGATGACATAAAGTTCTGTTACCCAGGAGTTTCAGTCCATTGTCGTGGTCAGTCTTTGACTGGTGTAAAGGTACGTGCCTTATACAGTTTTCAGGGCAAAAAATGGCAATACTGGTATACTTTTCATCCCTAAATACGATCTAGGTGCTAGATCGTAGTCACTAGCACATGTGACAGCACAATTTTCAATATTTCTATGGAAAAGGAAATTCTTGAAAATTGTTTTGTTCGTAGTCGTGGATATCAGTGATTTTGCCGGGGATAAGCTGTCTATTGTTGTGGACAAAAGTCCTTCTCCTCTCCTAATTTATATACTCTTGCTCTGTAAAACAGTTGGATATTCTCTATTACATAATATAAACTAAGTGTTATAAGGGAGGGGAGTCTAACAAAAGAAGAAATGTCACCTCAACATCCTCAGTTTCTGGAGAATGAGCCATACATTCAACCGACGGCTTGACTTCCGATCCCCTCTCCTAGAGAATGTTCGGCGGAACTTATGGCGATACACACATGGCAAAATGGCTCCCCAGGCACCGTACCCTTGGTTTGGGAAACTACCCTTTCGAGTATGGCATCAATGACCAGAGGGACACCTTTCCTAGTAGACAAGCCAAGACATTTTTTTTTTTACTTTTTTTCTTACTTTTTCCTTTCATTCAAATTCTTCCCTCTCCCTGAAAAATGGGTGACCTTCTTTGGAAACGTAGTCACGCTCCAGCCCTGCTACTAGTGTACCTATTTCGTCACCTCTGGTCAGACCTAATGCTAAATTGTTTCATTATAGTAATAGGAGTAAATTTCATTGCGATAACCTTCCCCATTCCGAATAACTGTAAACGAAACTGAGTATCATCTAGCAGAAATTGTTCTGTTTTCAACGAAATAGCGGAAAAATAATATTTTTGATTGGTCATGGAGAAAGGATCATCCATCAAATCCATTTTCTGACAGGGTACGCATGTACGTAAATATTGTGTGATTTACCTACGGCTATTCAATTTGTGAGATCTGTGTGCCCAGTAATCGATGGCAAATTAATAAGCGACAGTTTGCACAATAATCGAACTCACTTCGGGACGATTAAACAAAACGATAAGGTATAAAATTCCTAACGAATGATCGGTTCGAGTTCGGTTACGGTACAGGAGATCGATTGATAAATCGAGGATTAAAATAATTCCACTCTCTCTTTTCGTTTTTGTATCTGAATATGCGCGAATTGGTCGTCGACAAATGAGACATCATTCGATGTGCAAAGCGTAAACGGCGATACAAAATGCATAATATCGTATTGTTATGAGCGAACTGAGGAACAAAAAGATTCAATAAAATCGATCAATCGTTAAGAAAGAAATGCCTGGTTACCCGAACCGCAATCAAAGACTGGCGGTTAATTATTATGGTTGGCTCGATTTGCTTAAATAAGTTACGAACGAATAATAAGGAAACAGTTCGCTCGACATATTCTCCCGTTAACTGGAATGCGAAATATTCTCGAGCCGAATTTACATTTCGCGTGTCCACCGTGCAGAAAAAATCAAAAATGTCGAGGGAATTCGGCTTTCCGTTGCCGCCAAATGTCAATTAAAATGCTGCTTATGATAATAAAAGGAGTGACATCGCAAAAGCGAAGACGTCGTTCTTAAGAATCCGGAGCAATTAAAGTGGCGAAATATTCTGTGTATTTCGTTTTCGCGGGCTAAAAGAACCAACATTCGAATCGAGTTTGACTTGGACGCGAATTCACCGAAAAGAGCGAAGAAAATGGTTAAGATTTGGAGCGTATAGGGCAAAGTGCCAGTTGTGTAAGGCTCTGTAAACTTCGTATAGCCCTGCTTAACTGCATTTTCATCCTTACTTTCTCCGATAACACGCGAGCGCATCACGAAGGGCCTCGCGAGCGACAATCGAGGTTGCACCTTGCACAGGTCATGAAAGGATAAAAATGGTGGCTGAGTATATTCGTACCAAGTTTACAAAGGCCGGGGGTACCACGCTAAGTCCTCAGAACAACAAAAGGAGGAGAGTGCGACTGAAAGTAGTCACATGGAATGTTAGAACACTACTAGATTGCAAGGCCGACCGACCGGAAGAAGGACAGCTATCATTTACTGGGAACTGCAGAAATACAACAGCGACATAGTAGCATTATGCGAAACACGAATATCCGGCGAGGGCTCTCAAAAAGAAAACCTATACCTTCTTCTGGAGAGGTTGTGAAGCTTAGACAATACGGAGTAGGCTTTGCTGTGAGGAAATCCGTAAACCAGAACTGCATCCCCGCAGTCATTGGGATCGACGAGCAGATTGTACAACTGAAGATGGATTGCTGCGGAAGACCAATCAATCTCATCAGCGCCTACGCTCCCACCCTGCCAGCTAAAGACACAGCAAAAGAGATATTCTATAATGAGCTCGATAAGGCTCTAAGAGACATTCCAGAACGTGAAAACCTTGCTATACTGGGCGACTTCAACGCTAGAGTGGGGAGAGACCACATTGCCTGGAGCGGAAGTATTGGTAAATATGGAACTGGGAACATGAATGACAACGGAGAGCGGCTTCTGACCTTCTGTGCCGCACACGACTTGATCGTTGCCGATAACATATTCCCAGTCAAGGACATACATAAGGGAATATGGAGGCACCCAAGATCCGGACACTGGCACGCCCTGGACTACATACTCGTCAGGAAAAGAGACGTGACCCACACTGGCCTAACCCGAGTGTACAGAGGTGCAGAGGCTGACACAGACCATCGCCTACTGGTCTCCAAGATATATTGCCAACCCACGCGATCCGCAAGACCACCAAAGAAAGAAGCTGAAAGAAGACTCAACGCACCAGCTCTCAAAGTGGAGACAACGATGGTAGAGCTAAAGCAAGCAATCGCTAAATCCGACTTATTAAGAAGAAACACTGTGGAGGAGAAATGGCACAGCATTAGAGACCAAGTGCTGGCAGCTGCAGAATCCCCACTTGGCCCAGCCCCCAAAAAGAAAAACCCCGATTGGTTCGATGAGAGCTTAAAAATGCTCGAAAAGGCATTAAATGCCAAGGCCGCCGCACACACTCGCTTACCAGGCCAGCCAACAAACAACGTGCTAGCCGCCGAACTCAAAGCAGCTAAGCGGGCCCTCAAAAACGCGACCAGGAAAGCGATAAATAACTGATATATGAAAAAATCCGTGGAAATTCAAGAGCTTGCTGACCGAAACAACACCTCGACTCTTTACAAAGCAATCAAAGCAGCCTACATGCACAACACGAACCGGCCAGTCAGAGGTGCTGATGGAATCCTGCTCCGGCATGAGGATGAAATCTCAAACCGATGGAGAGAATACTACCGTAGCCTGTTGAACACATCACCGACTGTCGCTGAAAACCACTAAACTACTCCTAAAATACCCAATCAGGGAGGATCTTGCCAGACCACCAAACTCCAGCGAAGTAGCTGCGGCCGAGAAGAAACTGAAGAACCATAAAGCCCCCGGTGAAGACAACCTCCAAGCAGAGATCTACAAACACGGAGGTGGCTATCTCGCGAAGGCATTACTACACCTTTTCCGAGAAATCTGGAAGCAAGCGGAGGTGCCTACTAACTTCAAGGGTGCCGTGATAGTAAATATACCGGGGCCGCCGAGGGGGGGGGGTACTTTTCCCCCGGGCCCGCAGAGTCACAGAAATTATAATTATCAAATAGACAATATGTATTATACATTTTTACGAGCAAATAATTTCAGTGTAGGCCCCGCAGATTTGTCCCCCGGGCCCGGTTTGGTTCTTGGCGGCCCTAATATATACAGTGTGGTACAGATCATTACGCAACATAGGAAAATCCCATAAAGCGCACGTTGATGTGTACCACTGTGGAAAAAGTCATAATGGTACATATCAATACGCAACAGATAAGAAAACGGTTTTGCAGAATGAATTTCGTACTTCGTAGTATTCGGTGAAAAACTCCGGAGGTTTTTGAAAAAGTGTATTAACAAGCTTCAGGTAAAATGTTTTTCGAAGAATTTCATCAAAAATTGAGAAAATGTAACATTTTTGGAGAGAAAAAATTCCGATAATTTCCGAAGAATCTCTTCGAATATCATTAGGAAAAATGTCCAATGTTTTCCAAAGAATTTCTTTAAAAATCTTCGGGAGAATCTTCCGATAATTTTTGAAGAATTTCGTAGGAAATATTATTCGGGAAAATTTCTAACCTTTTTTTAAGTAATCTCGTAGGAAACTTCTAGAAAAAATTTCCAATAATTTCCGAAGAATCTCACAGGAAATCTTTGGAAAAATTTCCAATGTTTTCCAGAAAATTTCATTAAAATCCTTCGAGAAAATTTTCCGATGATTCTTGAAGAATTTCATGGAAATATTCGGGTAAAAACTCCGATGATTTTTGAAGTATTTTCAATAAAACAATCTTCAGGAAAAATGTTCGATGATCTCCGAAGAATCTCATCGAGAATCTTCGGGAACAATATCCGATGATTTTAACAAATTTCATTGGAAATTTTTGGGAAAAAATTCCGATAATTTCCAAAGATTTTTATTGGAAATCTTTAAAAAAAAATTCCAGTGTTTTCCGAAAAATCTCAACAAATCACATCAGGAAAATTTTCTGGTTATTTACGAAGAATTTCATTGGAAATATTCGGGGGAAAACTCTAATGGATTTAAAGAATTTTATGAAAAATTGTCAGAAAGAATGTACGATGATCTCCGAAGAATTTCATCGAAAATTTTTAGGAAATTTTCAATGATTTTTACTGAATTTCATAGGAGATCTTTGAGAAAAATGTCCAATGTTTTCCAAAGAATTTCTTTACAAATCTTCGGAAGATTTTTCTGACAATTTTTGAAGAATTTCGTAGGAAATATTCGGGGGAACTCTGATGGTTTGAAGAATTTTATGAAAAATCATCAGAAAGAATATTCGATGATCTATTTTTGATTCGATTAAATCAAAAATTAGGTAATGATTGTTATGAAAATGGGCAATTAATCCATAATTAATTTCCTCGTCTCGGATGAGGACACGTCATCCCAGCTAACAAGAACCGATTTAATCCCGCTGGGGACAGTGCGTGAAGCTGTGATCCAATCAATTGGACCACATCATGTTTACAGCGGCCCCCACCCCCTTTCTCAAACGTCCAAGATCTGAAGTACTTGGGAGAGGTAAATTTGCCCGACAGTTAGTTCTTCCGCGCTGTACACGTGACTTTGATTGTGATTCATTGTGTTTGGTGTTATTCTAAGTCGTGAAGAACCATATCCGTTCATTTTACAAATCGTGTTACATGAGTCTTCTGCCCTTCTTGGTTACAGTCTTGAGGAAAGCGACCCTCCAAATTTGAAAAAGAATAATTTTGCCATCTTCGTGGGCCCCTCTTAAGAATAATGTCGATAATTCATAAACTGGCTGCTTTACCTTTAATGGTACCTTGTCCCCGATGGACATAATAACATTTTCTCGAAGAAATTTGATGAAATTTTTTGGAAAACAAAGAAAATTTTTCTCAAAGATCTCCTATGAAATTCCTTAAAAATCATTGGAAATTTCCCGAGGATTTTCGATGAAATACCTCGGAGATCATCGAAAATTCTTTCTGACAATTTTTCATAAAATTCTTAAAAACCATCGGAGTTTTCCCCCGAATATATCCGATGAAATTCTTTATAAATAACCAGAAAATTTTCCCAAAGTAATTTGTTGAGATTCTTCGGAAAATATTGTAAATTTTTTCAAAAGATTTCCTATAAAAATCTTCAGAAGTTATCGGAATTTTTTCCCACAAATTTCCAATGAAATTTCTTAAAATCATCGGATATTGTTTCCCTTTGGCGATTATCGAACATTTGTCCTGAAGATTGTTTCATTAAAAATTCTTCAAAAACCATTGAAGTTTTTCCCTGTATATTTCCATGAAATTCTCCAAAAATCATCGGAAAATTTTCTCGAAGAATTTTGATGAAATTTTTCGGAAAACATTGGAAATTTTTTCAAAGATTTCCTATGAGATTCTTCGAAAATTATCGGAAATTCTTTCTAAAAGTTTCCTAAGAAATTCCTTAAAATGTAGCTCTAGGTGCAATATTTCAACAACGAGATAAGAACGAATTTCTTCATCCTATCGCTTACGCAAGCCGCACTTTAAATCGCGCTGAAATTAACTATTCTACAATCGAAAAATAAACTTTAGCTACCGTGTGGAGTGTTAAATATTTTCGACCTTATCTTCTCGGACGAAAATTCGAAATTCTCTCTGATCATAAACCTTTAATCTAACTCAAGACCCAGGTTCTAGATTATTGAGATGGAGATTAAAATTAGAAGAATACGACTATTCTATTTCTTATATTCCCGGCACTCAAAATGTAGCTGCCGATGTTCTCTCACGTATACCTTCTATAAACACTGTGACACGATCACAAACGAAGAAAATAAAAATCCAAAATGCTGAAGAGATAAAAACGCATAAGAACAAGGAAAAAGAGGAACGAACTTCATTTTTACCTCTACCTTCCTTAAACATTACGAAAGTTAATAACATACTAGTTTTTACTTCACCTGATTTAATTTTTGTAAGCTTTCTAACAAAAGACTTTTTCATTACCGATGACAAAAAATTCACAGGCAACAAAGGAGAGATAATAAAACACAGAGCTCATCAAAAGAACTTCTTTATAACTTTTTACAGGCAAACCAAAACAGATCTTTTTGATCTCAATGAGCTAATTACGTTTTTAAAGACTTTAAACGAACTGCTAATAAGATATAGAGTTCTAAATACCTCCATTTACGACAAAATAAACGGTATATTGAAGGACGAAATTTCCAAATAAATTTAACTGGAACTCAATTATCATGGTTAGAAATTGGTGAAATACCCGACGATAAACAAGGAATTTTACAAAAATTTCATGATCACATTCTAACTGGACACCCTGGAATTCAACGAACATACGATTTAATTTTAAATAATGGTTACTACTGGTTCAGACTCAAAGACGACATCCGCACTTTTATAAAATCTTGTCTACAATGTCAAATGATGAAAACAGATCGTAATCCAACCAAAGTACCGATGGTTATTACGGATACCTGTAAGCAACCTCTCGAACGCATCGCTATAGATATTGTTGGACCATTACCTCTAACAATTCAGGGTAACAGATTTATCTTATGCATCCAGGACAATCTCACCAAATTCCTTTACTTACATGCTCTACCTCTTCATACTGCCGAGTACGTGGCGAAAACTCTCTTAAATTTTTTTCTATTTTTGGCCTACCCAAAGGCATTTTATTCGATCAAGGCACTGAATTCTGTTCTCAATTGATTGAAATACTTACTGCCTCATTTGGAATAGAAAACATAATATTTTCTGTTCTCCTTATCATCCTGAATCTAACGGAGCCCTTGAACGAAGTCACTCGACTATCAAAGATTATTTGAAATATTACGTCAACTCGACGAAAGACGACTGGGATGACTTCCTTTCATCAGCTGTCTTTTCGTTTAACAATAATACTCATCAGGGGACAGGTCACACGCCCTTTCAGTTGATGTTTGGACGAAAGATTATGCTGGAAAATAAAAACGAAACTTACAACGAATATTTTCAAAAACTACTGAATACTTTCGAGACTTTACATCGAAAGGCCAGAGACACCATAATAGAGAGAAAGAAAAACTCAAAAAATTCGTTATGATACTACTCATAAATCGGATTTTCACTTTTATCCCGGACAATTCGCACTACTTCGGGATATATTGCCAACAAGTGCGAAAAAACTTGGACCTTTATTCAAAGGACCGTACCAAATAACTGCTACTCATTTTCCGAATGTAACTCTGAAAATAAACGACAAAGAAAAAACGTACCATGTAAAACTTTTAAAGCCCTATCTTCAGTCTTAGTTTTACTAACTGTATTTACTACTGTACGTTCGAATACTGTAACACCTATTCCAACTACTTCTAGAATTTTCTTTAATCACATAGGTCAAACCTATAACGAGGTCGACGATTGGATATTATTCGACACTTACAATTTATCTAACATTCGCTTACAAATTAACGAAATGAAATTATCATTTTTCAACGTCACTGATAACATACAAAGTGATCGTTCTCCTAACGCTCAATTTACTCGTGACCTTATGAATAAAATGTCTAATCTGACAAACACATTGGAAGATCTTTATAATAGCATAATACCGCAACCATTTAAACGAGCTAAAAAATCTCGCAAAAAACGCGGACTTATCAATGCTCTTGGAAGAGTATCCAAATGGCTAACTGGAGTCATGGACGACGAAGACGAAACTCGATTAAATAATGAGATAGATAATCTCAAACGCGATTCTAATGCCTGGAACGCAATGGCTTTAGACAACGTTCAATTAATGCAAGACACCCTCAAAGAAGTCAAACAAAAACTAAACAATTTAATCAACTCCAAAAATCTTTTCAAGTCGAGATAAAAATTCTCCAAAATGTCTTTAACAAAAATAAATTACGTAATCTATTCGAAAAATTTGTTCTTCAATATGAACTTATTCATAGTTCTCTCTCACTAATACAAGAGACTATACTATTTGCACCCGTTCGAATAGACCCAGCACTAATAAACCCTAAAGATATTTTTAATTTATTATCTAATATCACATTACCTGAAAATAGACGCGTTTCCCTTTAAATATTTCGGATTCGCATTTTTCAACTTTTATCTCTTTGTGTAAACTAACTACAACGATCAAATTCTCGACCGTGATCTTTGTCATCACAATCCCAATTTTGGATTTACGAGATTATGATCTTTACGAAACTCACGTATTACCAATTCAACATGGAACTTATCCCAGTTTTCTAACAAATGTGCATAAATTTTTCCTTATTGATAAATCCTTATCCCAATATCACACTCTTTCCGACAAAGAGTCTTGTAAACATCTATGGACAAAAGAGTCCTTGTGTTCCTTTCACCACTTTCTTGTAAGTTCAAATACTTGTGAATATCAAATCTTCATGAAACAAAATGCAACGGCATGTGAATATGTAACATTGCCCGCTACTTACGACGTCTGGGAACATCTTTCAGAAAATCAGTGGTTATTTGCTTCATCAAAAACCACTACAGCTGAAATAATTTTTCCTAACAAAGAAAGTTTAACTATTAACTTGCCTAGGTGTGGTCTTCTTACCATTCCGTATCAGGCAACGGTAATAACTGAACAACATGTCTTTGAAGGACATACAATCATGTTATTAGAAATTTTTCAGGATTTCAGCCAGTGTCGCTAGAAACCACTAATACTACTTTTAATATGATAAATTTTGATTTAGCACGCTTAGCAATTTAGAAAAACGATGGAATATCGAAAAAGAAGCCATCAAGGCCATAAAGAACGAAGAAACACAGAGTTGGTTCATGAAACTGATTAATTATTTAGGTCTCACTACTTCTATTATTGTAGGACTCATACTATTGTACCTGATTTTTAAAGTATATCGCTGCTTAAACCCCACAGCTGCGAATAGTGGACTAAAAATCTCACTCAATACATCGGTACCAGAATCTTCTAGTTTAAGAAATTCTAATTCCATAACAAAACGGCGTTTAAACAAAGAACTAAACCTCGCATCACAGAACTTGGACTCAATCAACGAAATCAAAGAAAATTCAAATGACCCTGAGTCAGTCGAATTATCACCACGGAAGGAGAGCGTATCATTCAAACGCAACGCATCAGGAAGATTCTCATTAAAATCTCCTTTCATGCATTTTTAATTTGATTTCAGATAAAGTAATCAAGAATACGTAACCACATTTTTATCTTAATATTACTTACAAATTTATTATTTTTATCTTTAACGTATAATGTCTACTTCAAATTTGCACCTATTAATGGATATCGACGGATTTTCGATATCTGATAAATATAATACTAAATATCTATGTAAAGAACTAGCTGTATTTAACTTTTCAACCAAGACTTCATATCTTTTTAGATTTAGACTTCACCGAACTTTAAAATCACTTACCGATAAAGATCGTAAAACAGCACGTTTTGTAATTAAGAACATACACGGTCTTAAATTTAAAGATTACAGGAAAGATCTTAATCAAAGATTTCTGCTCACAGTAATCAAACATTTCGCTGATTTTTGCAATATTTATAACAAATCTATCGGCTACAAAGGTGGTCATTTAGAAAAGGATCTACTCATCAAAGCTGGTGCCAAAAGCATTGTCAATATCGAACTCTACGGTACACCAAAATTCGACGTATTGATCAACGACGAACAAGTCAAGGAGCTGGCGGAAACTTTCAACTACAAGGTTGCCCTAACCAATTCAACCAGATGTAACAGGCACGGAAACAATAAAAACAGCTACCATTGCCCGATGATCGAAGTTGCATACTTTTCGGCATGGTTATTCTTAAACGATTTATTTGATAAATTATTTTAAAAAAATACTAATTAATTAAGCAAAAAATTATTTTTATTTTTTATTCTCAAAATAATATGTACATATTTTTTTCTCAAACAAACTAAACAGAAATTATTTTTAAGAATGTAAACTAAACTTTAAAGATTCTACTCAATTCTTTCATGAGAATCCTTCTTACGGGGGAGGTGTTATGGCCTGACCCATCACGCCAATTATTATTACGTCTTATTATTCCTACATTATTTTCCATTACCCAATTACACGTGTTTCCTTATTAAACTGTAACTTTCCTCCAAGTAATCATTTGCCAATAATCGCACTTTTTGCACTGATTGCAATTTCAATCATAATTGCGTCATTCAACCACAACCTTGTGTCTACTTTGCATTTTTCCAATCAACCTTTATACTCGATCACCTCATACTTACCGTTTATTATCTTTTTAATCGACTTGTTTACTTAATATCCGTCGAAATTAACGTTTACTTTGTAAGTTAGAAACTAACTACAATTTTGTCTTATTTCTTCGCTTCGAAAAGCAACAACGTTTTCTCGCTCGCGAATCTACTTCTACGTACGTTAAGACCCGGCACTTTTGACTCAATCAGAGTGTCAGTCATATTCTTTCTTTTCAATGATTATTCAATTTATTATTTCATTACAAAGTTTATTTTATTTGATTTCTTCTTATTTCTTTATTTTCAAGAAAATAACCGTTTGATCGTTTGTGTTCAATTTCTCACAGTCCGAAGAACCTATTCTTCGAGTTAGGCTTTCGTAACTCAAACCCTTTTATATGTTAGTCAATACATAACAGAGTGTTGGACCAAATGTTACCATTTAGTAGGTGCTCTAACCAAACCCCGTCTTGCTATCTCGCTGGACGACAGAATCACTGATAATTCAGTTGCTTTCAAGGTATATTTTCGCAGTTTTATTTTTTCTTGAGATTAAATTTTTATTTTTCATAGAGAGATATGAAAGTTAATTTTGTAATGAGTTTTTCGTACAACTTGATAATTCAGTATTAATGTTAATAGGTCAACGTTCATGTCTCACAATATACCTACAGCTGGTCTGCAAGAAACGTGTCCTGGTGTCTACTCTAGATATTTACAGAAAATGTCTGTGATTAATTACATCGATCCACATTCCTTCGTTCAAGATGAGAAAGATAAAATCTCAAATCCAATAACTCTGTCGAACGATTTAGATATATATCGCAAGCCAACATTGGGAGTTCAGAAATCGATAAAAATTAATCGACGTAGTTAAAATAGTAGCTACTGTAATTACAAATTTTGGTTGATTCATTTTTCTTTCTTCAAAAAATTCGCAAAAATATCTGATATTGAATTTTAAAGGCTCGAATGTACCCTGCCCTAATAATTGTATTTGGAAACTTTTTTTTTTGTTTCTCAGTTGATATCCGTGCAGATCTGTAAATTTGTAATTTGAAAATTTTACGCCCCCTCCCGATAGCAAATTTTTCACAATAATTAACTATCAAAACTGTGTAGCAATATTATTTTTCCAACACGACAAGCCAACCATTGTTAATTCGGTGATGTTTAATTACGAAAGTTCTTTGAGCCGCGGAGTTTTCGAAAATAGCCGAGGATTAAATTGGGAAAATTTCAACGGAACAAAATCGATTGAGCTTAGAGTAGTAATGTGTAATTATACAGTGCTAAATACACGAGTAAAAGTCCGCCATCAGGAACTCCTACTGCGGAAAACATTCGCAGAAAGGCAGAAAGTCTGTGTACAGTTAGTGTAGTCATCTGCTCGAAATGAGGCCATTCCGTCCTGTGTGAAGTTTTTCAAAAAAATCGACTAGATTCGCCGACTACTTTGTTCCGCTTTTTCCTCTCGCAGTTGCTAAATTGGTAATCGTAATATTGGATATGAAATTATTCGACTTTTCTTCAGTGGATAATTGAACTGAAACAAGCTCAACTGTTGGAGATTATCTGTAGCAATAATCCGATAAATATGATTGCGATTATGAAATTATAACATTTAGCAATTCAGCCTGTTGAACAACTTATATTTCATTTCATCAGGTCACCTGTTTTGCAGTTTTTTCTTCTTTAAATCGCGTATCAATTGCAATATAATGTACCTTCGCTTTTATTTCTTTTCATTTTTTTTTTCTTTTAACGACACATATAACCTGAATTCACCCATTAACGCACTTTTATTTCTCGGAATTAAAAAGAGAAAAAAAAAACACGAATATTAAGAAGATTTAATTTTACTCGCGCTGAGAAAATCGAAATCTCTGATTTACGATTTTTTCATAATTCATTTCGAGGAAGTGTGATACTGAAAACTGGGACAAACATGCAATTTATACATTTCACATACGTTCATGCATATTGCTTGTAATACTGTTAGATTCAGTGGCCGATCAGGAAACAAGTTGCTCCCCCCCCCACTGAGCACTGAACAATGTTTTTGTCATCTAGAAGAAAAATATATACAGTTTCGAACGATTTAATTGATTTATTTTTTATTGATTTCCGAAGTGTGCTGTCAAATTTATCTTTCAATTTGAATTTTCAGTCTGGCTACAATTTTTGGAGAAGTTTCAACCTGGTAATACTATCTTAATTTTTTTCCGAAAAAGAAATAGTCCTTAAAGACTAAGACTCTTCAAGTTTCCATGCTCATGCAATAATTGTTTGAATTTCTCAGTAGTGGCATGAGTGATCAGGATATATGTTAGGGTGGTCTTTATATTTACTCTTGGTGCAAGAAAATTTCATCTTTCAGTCTGGCCATTCCGTAGATCGGTGGCGTATGCTGAAAAAGCATTTTCTGCAAAGTCTGGGTTAGTGTGCCACAAGCCGGGAGAAGTTGTTACAGAAACAAACACTAATTTCTGTTTGGAATTTGAATTTCAGTTGTGGGGAGCATTCTTATTTTAGCTTAAAAATGATTTAATTTTCCGAATAGAAATCTTAAGAGCCGCTGAATTCCATTCACGGAGTAGTTCCCTCTCCTCTGAACCATTCATGCTCTACGGAGGACTAATTTCCAGTTACTTCAGTTTCTTTCAGTTTCTATACGTTCATAGGTCGATAGTTCGGGTTTTTGGGTTGCTGATCCGTTTCCGGGATCATTTCTTCTTTCCTCTATCCTTGAGGCTCCACGGGGGCTAATCTTCAATTACTCCGATGTCCCTGGTATCCAAGCTCCCTATGTTGATAGTATGTTTTTTTGGAGAAGCCCGATTGCGTCCGAAAAGTAGCCCTCACATCTATTTTCTCGTTTTATTGCGTCCCGTTTTTGCCCCTTGCTTCGAATGAGTCGATTGTGTCCGAAATGTAAACAGTCCGCCTCCCTAATAGTTCGATTGCGTCCATCATAAAATTGTGTTTGACCAAATTATGTCATAAAATTACCTCATCTAGCATGTCGTTCTCGTTTCTGTTTGCGTCCTGCGCTCTCATTAGTTGAAAAAGAAGCACTATTTTTACCTCAAATCCCAATTTTGACTTTTGTGTGTGCTGAGGCTTTGTGATCCTCTTTTTGTTTATCGAGGATGGAGTCTGGATGAGTCATAACCCAGCCTCAGTGAATCTAAATAGAGTCCAGGAGTCTGAACGAATCCGAGTGAGTCTCACGTGCCTCAAACTGTGGTCTGATAAATCTGAAGGAGTCAGCATGAGTCTCATTAGAGTCTAACAAGGCTCAACATGTCTAAAGGAGTCTGACTGAGTTTTAGCGGAATCTGATAGTCTTTACGAAACGTAAGAAACGCAATCTGAATGGCGTCTTTTAGAGTGTGAGTGGTCTTAACCCTTTCGCTCCCAACAGGACACCGTTTGTCCCAACGGTTTTTGAAAAATTCTGCTGGGTCAAATATATGTTGAAAACGGTGCTAGTTGCATCCCACTGGTAGAGTTCCCACAGAAACATATCTTAGCTCATTCACGTCTCGGTAGATAGCGTGGTTGTTTCGGAAATAATATTTTTGACTCTCATTGCTCAACCAGTGGGACATACGCCGTCCCAGGTCCACTGGGAGGCCAACGGGGAGTGAAAAAATCTCCGACACCGGATTCAACAATTTTCAGTTAAAAAATAATTCAAATTGAAAAAAAAATCGGGAGCGAAAGGGTTAAAGCTGCATTTTGACCAAAAAATTCTATTAGCTTTCCAAAATAAGACCTAAATGTACATAGGTGTTTTTTCTTCTGCATTTCTGAACAGGGCAAGTTGTGCACTCACGTTTTCAATTCCGTGGTTTATTCAGATTTTTAAAAATGGTTATCTAGATGTATATTGAAAGACTTGACTGTAGTTCGGTCCGCCTCATCGTGGTGCACTCTGGATGACATTAAGTGAACAGGGACGCAATGAATCTATGAGCCTGGACACAATCAAAGTCTAAATCGGGCCGCAATGAAACCATTCATTTTTCCAATAATTTATCTCCCCTTACTGATCTGGACCCAATCGGGCGAAAACCTGATTTTTTTGTGTCCACTGAATCCGTTTCTGAGATTATTTTCCCTCTTCACTTCACCCTTGAGACTTCATGGTGGCTGATCCCTAATTACTCCAATTTCCTCTGTTATTAGGGTTTTCTGAGTCCCCGAATCCGTTTCTAGCTCTGTGTCTCCTCTCTCTCTCTCTTAACTCTTCAGGTTCGACACGGGGTAACCTGCGATTAATTATTCAATTGTAAAATTCTTTAAGCATAGTGAATGCGTAGAGTTTTGTTGGTTTCTGACCTGAAAATGAAGAAGGAACATTAATATTATATATACTATCATATATAACGCCCCCTCGGCACTGATGCGATGCCCGAAAGGGTAGTTTCCGGTGCTGGGGGTGCGGTGTCACATGGGCCACTTTGGCATGCGTGCATCGCCATACGTCCCACCATACCAATCATATGTAGCGTATTCTACTCCTTTTCTATACCAAATTAATTATTAACAAAACAACATCAGGAATATGCAGTTAAATTTTGCCCTTTGTGGTGTCATACTGACTTAACGAATACCGAATTCCAAATTCCAAAAATCAATGTTAATTCCCACGTATAATCTTCTCTCTCTTGCGGCATAAGTTGACCGTTTTAGATTTTGCTCAGACTTTATTGGAAATGTTTTATCAACTCATGGAACCTCTCTACGAGGTGACCCATTGAAAAGAAATCAAAAGTCGCAAATATGGACCACCTTTGTGTATACTAATTTCTGTTAGTAACTAGAAGAGCTAGGGAAATATATTCGGCTCTCCGTGCTCCATGTATGTATGTAGCATGTAGCATCCTGAATCAGGGCTATGCAGATTTTGATTCTAGTTCTGCGTACAATTCTTAATCAAAGGAATGCCCTTGACTAAATTTAAAGATACAAAAGAGAATACGATGTTTTATCCCCTTTACACCTTCCTTCTTTTTACTCCCTCGCTTTCCCCTTTATTTGTGAATATAGATCCTGCGCTACACTTTTTAATGACCAATCATAGGAGCGGCAAAACATTTATTTTTGAGTATTGGGAACAAATTTATCATCTGTAATTATTATTCGATGATAGAGGGGCGTATGGCGATGCACGCATGCCAAATGTGGGCCGGGACACCGCCCCATATCTCGGAAACGCCCCGAACGGGCCTGCGTCAGAACAGGGGCCATTATTATTGAAAATTCTAATCTTTTACAACGAGCCTTGATTTTTGAGGGGTGTGGTTTTAAAAATATGTATTAACAAAAATGAAAGACTTTCATTTTTTGTTTTTTAATCTCAGCACTTTCCAGGACTTTTAGGACCTACTTTCAAAATTCAGGACTTGAGGATTTTTCAGCACCTGTAGACACCGTCGAAATTTCGGACTCAAAAAGTGTCCCATTTCGCCAGGTGGAGATTATCTATGACTATCAGAATAGAGAACAGGGACATGGAATCTGAGGACCCTGAATTGGGTAGACAAATTCGAAACTTACTGAAGGAAACATTAAAATTACATTTTGTAATAGGCGATAAAACCTGCACTAGAGAGCGCTACAAAATCATCTGCGCGGGTGATGCTGAAAGGGTGGTCATGGATAATATTTAATGGAAATACTGCTATCCTTGTGGAGGCAAAAAACGGCCCAAAATTATTCCACCCACTTGTGTTGACTGTAATTCTATTGTTCAATAACAATACAATAAAATGTTGGACGAGATTTTTTTTAAATCAATTTCTACTTGATTTACAGACTTTAAAGTTTGCTGTAATCTTATGGAAAATTGTACATGATCACCTTTTCAGTACGCAGGGCTACCAACTTTAGGAACTCCAAGTTTTAGTGCTTATAGGAATTAGTGAAGTGAGATGACCGGAAGAAAATAATTTTTGGACCGGGAGCATAGATTAATTAATACAGCAGCAACGCTCAGTCGCGGATCCAGACGACCATTTTGGGGAGTCTTATTATGTCGATTATGCTTTAGAACTTGGAGATCTTTTATGTTAGAACAGATTATGTCCTTGAAATAGCTGATCTGCCCCTGCAATTTTTCTGATTTTTAAGTAGGCAACCTGCAGTGCGTTGTTTTTATCCCTGTGGCGGTGGCGGATTGCTATGAATAGCAAATAATGAAGAATACGAAGTGTAAATCCTTCTCAGAAATAAAAAGGTTGGCACAGGAGAGAGAAAAGTGGGGGCACACAGCCTGCTAGTCGAGAGCATCATCTCATCACTAATGTCTACGCTGAGAGCCAGGCCGCTGTGTCCAAAAATCCACACGGCTGGAAAGACAAAAACCCGGATAGCCAACGAGGCAGCCAGACAGAGAAGCAGGTAGTTGGCTATCCTACCGAACAAGCGCACAGATATGCAGATAGACAGTAGTGCCACCCTGAGCCCGCATTTCTCCAACTTTCTGAATCCTTCACCAAAAATGTCTTCGTCTCCGTGTCAGACAGACAATCAAAATAAAGATCCCAGAATCAAGATTACAACTCTCGGGTGCCTGCACTGAGATAAATTTTACGATTAGGGTTACTAAATTTCTGGTGAGTTTTTCTGTCATTCAGCAATTTCACGTATTGTTTGAATATGAAGTGATAATTTTTACTATATTCTGGAAACTCTCGAGTGTCTAGACGGGGACATGACAGATGAATAGGAAAAACAAATGAATTCGGAGGTCGGGTGTGCCGAACGTCGCATTTGAAGATCAAAATAAAGCGTGAAAACTTCGTTAAAATATTAAAATATCTCCATATCCCAACACGAGTAAGGTTACAAATGGAGCTTTGTATGTCGTGAACGTGATAGTTCGGTTATTTTATCGTTATTTTTATCTAAATATTTATAAAATTAGCTTTATTTAAAGCTTGAGGGGGAGGGGGAAAGTTCAAGATCTTTTTCACGATCTAAACAATTTTTTAATCATCTTTTAAAACGGATCCGTGATCTTTCTTGATTTTTCAAATGATATGCACATCATGATGTTAGAGCTCTGGATCCACGATCTTGCTCATATATGAGCACAATGACGATAAATAAAAATAATGCGAACAGTTCAGCTGCCGTCTATACCACCACTTTCGGAGAAGATGATCAATAAAATAAAAAATTCGAGATTTGGAAGCAGAATCAAACTTCAGATTCTTACAACAGTATAGCTGAATACTTATGGATTCTAAGTTTCAACATTTCCGCGTCAAGAAGCAAAAAAAAAATCTTATAGATGTCCAGCGTATATCCATCTTAATAGTGGTCCTATTCTTGCTAGGAATTTTAGAACACGGGCCCCTCCTTCGAAATGCGGTTCTAGTATGAGAATCAGCTATCCGGCGAACAAATAATTTCGCCTATCGGCAGAAAATAAGAAAAAATATTTGTGCCCTAGTCATCAATAATATTATAGTAGTTGACATAATTCGAACTGATAAGCCTGACCAGTTCGCCCCTTATGGAGTTTTATAATTTACACTTTTTGTGAGTAGCGAAATTCTGAATGAGGTATGATTATGCTTTGTGTACTGACAATTGATAATTTTAATATTACTTAAGTATGAACCATATTTGAAATGATTATTAGTCCTACCAGGGATTTGTGAGATAACACAAGCTAAGGAGACTTAAATGGCAGAAAATAAAATACTTACGATTATAAGTATCTCGGTTGCTCTTCACACCTTGCAAAGCTCAATGTGACTTATCCCATATGGAACACCCAGGTAAACATTCATCACGTTTTATTTGATCTCGTATCTCCGACGTGAGTTCGTTATTAAAACTCAAAACGTGTTAGAGTGAAATATAAATACTTACACCAATTTCATTTTAAAATTTACGAAAAATTCAGACGTATACTTTATGGCTTATGCCCGACGATGTTTACTTAAATGAGAGCGCTGAAATGAAAATCAATTTGCAGGTGTGTTCGAGGTCAACTCTTCAGGTGTCAATAGCAAAACGCAGACTGTTGTGCTTTTCTCGAGCACCTAACCTGCGAGTAATGAGTGGAAAAATAGGTATCGGTTTCTAGAATTAGATGTCCTCGAACGAGAACGATGGAAAATGGGAACTTCTATTTTCGAAAAAACTTCAGAGCAAATGTATTTCAAACATTTGCGAACCAAATAATTTTCCTATCTCTCAGACTCGAGGCTGTTGGATTTGGGCCAGTCACGTTTGCAAGGTAGAACAGAGACAATTTGTATATGACGTGTTTACCTTAATCCGGGCACAATCAAATTTTTCAAAAGTGTTTGCAATAGCTAATGGAACTCTATCGGCTTGTCTTGCAGACTGTAGAGTAAAATTGCGAACGAGTTCGGGGATCAAAATTCGAGTAACGGACTGAAATTGAGAGTACCACGAAATTTTTTTTTTCAGTGTTGATAATGCTAATGGAGCACTCTAACCAAGTGTGGAAACACGGGGGAATAAAAGGGCGCAATTGCTCATGCCAGAGAGAATGACTGAAGGGTAGTTTTCCAAAAAGAAATTACATCCACAGTTTGAAATTTCGCGGTATCATGTGTCGTTTGATGGAGCAGACCAGTCTCGACAATTTTATCAAATCACCATGTATTCGTATTCAGCATGTCTCCGTAACCAGAATATGTTATACCTACTCGTATTTACTACACATAAGTTAAATTTAAGATTATAATCCTACTTCTAGGATATTAAAAAATCTTTAATAAATAAATAAAGATCACCACAGCTCATACACATAATGTATTTTTTATGCTACTTAATCAGAAAGGCAATGTTTACGTTGGTGGGTTTTACAGACGACAAGAAGCGCCTATCATTCATGCATCGAGTGCTAACAAAACCTGCATGTAAAGTAAACGTCCCTCATTGTAAAGCGTTTTTACATGAAAAAACTGCTGGCCAGTAATTTTGTATCGGGGAATCGAACCCGCGTCCATTGAAACATTTGACTGAAATGTAGCGATCGTCTCTATCCACTCGGCCACAGAGCGAATTACAAAGTAGCAACTTGATAACGCATTTAAATATTCACGACGTAGTACAGCTGTTACCGTTTGTTGTTAACCGTCGTTATGTTTTTGCTAGCCACTACCGGCGTATGCTGTTTGTGCACGTGAACTAACTGAAGACAAGACTGTGATACTGTACTTCTTAGTAATTAACTGAGCAAATTAAATTTTTGAATCAATTTTTTAATTTATTTATTACATCTTGGACTCGGGTCCGCGGCGCAGGTAGGCCGCCGTGCTGTCGAGTCCACCCAATGTTGGGCATAGGTTTCCACCATCCATTTCCATTTTGATCTGTTTTGGGCAGTTCTCTGCCAGAGTGGGGCCGTTGAATTAATTACGCACACAAAACTCATCTGTTTATAATTTAAATAAATAAATACAGACCATATCACCGAGAAACATTGCCGCTTCTGATCAAGTAGTATGAAAACTATCTTCCGCAACAAGAGCCAAAAATGAGTTTACATGACTTGGGAATAGCTCACTCGCTACGCTCGTTCGCAAACTTTCCCTCGCCATGTAAACACTCACTTTTTACTCTTCTGGACCGGGTTTTCTTTTTACAGAAAAAATCTTTTTTTTTAGATAGATCAATTTTTTGAAAACTGCCCTCCAATTCGAACTGTGCCCTTCAAAAATAGACCAGTCTTATCAACTGCGGGTGCTTCAGAATTTGTATGAGAAGTGTTTAGTCCGAACCGCAGCGAGGGCATTCGAAATCACAGAAACGAGAGTTTATAGAAAAGCGCGTGAACTGGCGATCGCTAGTAAACACAGATCTGCCTAAGAGCGCAAAAACATAAACTCTAACTGAACTAAACTGAATGGATGTCCCACCTGGTCAATAGAGGGACAAAAAGGAGAGTCAGATATGAAAAGAAGAAGAACGTGGTTTTAAAAAGATGACGTATTGGGAGTACAGGAATGCAGGAGACAAAAGA
Organism: Acanthococcus lagerstroemiae; assembly: GCA_031841125.1. NCBI lineage: Eukaryota > Metazoa > Arthropoda > Insecta > Hemiptera > Eriococcidae > Acanthococcus > Acanthococcus lagerstroemiae. Next base: position 21,788,581 of record CM063107.1, read on the forward strand.
CGTTTGTAAGGCGCTCGTATCATGCTATGCAGAAAGTAGCCAAGCAGGACGATTTATTAGGAAAATGTACATGGGAGAGGAGAGGGTCACCGCAGCACACCAAGAGAGTCAATGCAAAACCACAAACTAGAGTCGTAGCGAGTTTTAAATGAATCGAGAAGAGTTTTTTAAAGTTTTAAACCCTTCGGGGAATTAGATGGAAAATATCCCAGCTGCAGTCCTGCAAAGGGTCCTGAAGAAGTATTTCATTTTTGCTTTTGATTTCTGTAAACACCCTGGGAATTATCATTTTTAGGTAAATGAACTTAATCTTGCAAGGAGTTTGAGCTCAAGTAACCCCCAAATCGGAATCTTATTAATCTTATTGCATCGACATACGCTCCACCAAGAGAGGAACTTCTGTTAAAAAAAAGCACTGCGGGTTGCCCACCGAAAAATCAGAAAAATTGCAGGGGCAGATCAGCTACTTTCAAGGACATAATCTGTTCCAATATAAAAGATCTCCAAGTTTCAAGACATAACTGACATAATAAGACATAAAGTACCCATAATCAGATCTCATGTCGCAAGATATAGCACATAGTCTAACTTATATAAAGGCAGATATAGTGATCATGAATAGGGCAGACCATCTACCTTGGACTCTGAGATATCAGGTCCTTATGACGTCATCATCACGCACTGCGGGTTGCCTATCCTGCCCCTTCATTGCTCATTTCTCCAAAGGTAGGCAATCCACTGCGGGTTGTCTACCTGTCCCTTAATTGCTCAATTTTCCAGGGGTAACCTACCCTCAGAAGAGGGTTCATGGTTGAGGAGGCAGCTCCTGAAGAGGGAGGAGGGCCCCTGTGGGGGAGTGAGCTGTGGATGGAGATGGAGGCTCTGGGTGGGGCGGGGATTCAAGATGAGTAAGAGGACCTGGTGGAGGAGAAAGTCCTTGGTGAGACAGGGGACCGAGGAGAGAAATGACCATGGTGCGGGAGAGGCTGGTAGTGGGGGTCTGAAGGGGAAGAGTGGTCATGGTGGTGGGAGCTCCTGAGTGGAGGACCAGGAAATCTTCAAGGGAGTTGGGACGAGAAGGCCGCAGAGGAGGAGCAGTGGAATGGGCCTTAATTGGGGAGGGCGTAGTGATGGGTGAAGAGGTCAATGAAGGCTATAGTGGTGTGGGGGTGGTCGGGGAGACGTGGTCCTAATGTGGGAGGGCACTCGAGGTGGAAGAGGGTGATCGGGGGAGACTAGGTGGAGGACTAGGTGATGACTGGAGGGATGAACGGAGGGTGTCATATGGGGGAGAAGCTGTGGACGGAGAAGGCCATGGAGAGAGGAGAGGGTAATGTGCAGAGATTTCGGCCCAGGTGGTGAAGGTTGATTGTGATGGTTGATGATTGTAGAGGTGAGGAGGAAGTCCAAGGGAGAGGGCATACCCGAATGTGCAGAAGGAAATGGTTCACAAGGGGGATACTGCGGAGGTAAAAGACCATGGGGTGGGCATTCAAGCCTCTGGTAGGAGATTATGGCCGCTGTCGGGGAGGAGTTTGTGGCTGAGGTGGGCTGCGACTGTTGAAGTGTGACCGTGGAGGCGGAGAGCGACCGCAGTGAATGAGGGGATCGTGGTGGAGGAGAAGGCTCGTGATGAAGAAAGGATGGAGGGGGGTTCATGATGGAAGATTGAGGACCGCTGATAGAGGGAGAGCAAAAGAAGCGCAAAGCAAACCTCAACTCAAAAACAAAAGTTGTAAACCAAACACTGAGGACTGTGATGGTCGGACGAGGCGCAAAGCGGCCAGGAGACGAAGCCCCCTAGTGTTTTTTATTTTCGAAATGGTATTCCACGATTTGATTTCGAAAACAGATTCGAGTGCCACCAGAGGGACTTAATTCTTGGAATTCAACTTACGTACCGAAAAATGGTTTGGCTCAACCCCCTCCCCCTCGGGTGGAAATTATTTTCGATTCATATACCCATACTCCCTTATAGTTGATAGAACTAATTTGTGAGTTGCCATTCGTAATTGTGATGATGGAGACGCATATCTCCAGGGAAGAATACTGATCGGTGTTCATTTGTCGAAGTTTTCTTTTTTCTATATGTGCCTTTAGTTCTTCCTCAAGCGCCCGCACCACGCCAAGGTAGCACACATATAGGGGATGTTTCTGATAACGAAAGTCATCTTTGAATCTTCTGAACAGTAATTTTAAAGAGAACCTTCTTTTAGTTCGCCGTCAGGCGCTCAAATTGTTATATCGACGTCTCAATCTCAGAGGTTCATGAACCCGGGACACCGTCTGTCAATTAGCTGGTCAAGAGCTTAATTAATTTATTCACTGGTAATTAGCACGCATAATTGCTCAATTACAAAGTGTAAAATCATTAATTAATCGGCATTAATATTACATCGGCTGTGACCTTTTCTTTTTTAATCATGTTGAGGAAAATTCTCTGTTTCTTACGTAATATTAAAGATACAGGGTTGAGCGACGGTGGAAGTGCGGAATATTTTTGCGCTCGCCTCATCCGTTCTGGAATCGATCGAGCGTCGATTTTCCGTCGTCATGGACACTTTTTCTGCACGGCTGTGTACGTGCTGCATATTATCGCATGCAGAGAGCAGAGAGCATTTAAGCGTCGACGTTGTTCAATTAACTGTACCGGTACATCGTCGTGTTTATTAAATATCGCGATATGCGACGACTCTCCTCCTATTATCCGAATCGCGAGAGGGCATTGTATTCCGCCACGAAACCAGTTTATCGAGTCGAATTTTTCGATGAACTTACGAGAACGAGAGAGAGAGAGAGAGAGAGAGAGTAAGTGAGAAAGGTCATTCGATTTGTACAAAAATTCATATTCGCGCGAGCAACGCAAATTGGCGGCGCCGAATTGAGAATATTAATATTATTGGCGTGCCAGTGGCTTCTAAATAGCCTGGAGGATTTGCTGGTGAGCACATCAGGCACCGAAAAGCTGTAGAACTTGACCGGATGAAATGACCGAACGTGCCATACTGTAACCGTTAGATCAACCACGACTAGGGATGGAACATAAAATGCCATAATTTATGTACTCGAATACGGTTTCGTTCGCACCTTCGTAGACCATTTTCGAGTTATACGCCGACGAGTTTTATGTTCGTCGGCGTCTCTCGGTCTCTTTCTACCTCGGTCGCACTTCACTAACGGAAAGGAAATTCAGTTATTTTTTCCATTTTTAAACGCCAGTCAGAAACGGAGAGGATGGAGTGAGAATAAGAAACGATAAATATTCTTAATTGCAGAATCAGGAAGTGACGCGTGAGATTCGATCGACATTATTTCGACGTGTATAATACATAATTCGCGTAAGACAGGTTTTTGATGTTAAATTTTCCATTTCGAACAAACCAATAACGACTCGGTCGAGAATCTCTACGGGTAAGAGAAAGCGCCCTTATCTTTTATGATTTTCAGTTACACCAGAGCCCGGCAGACGAATATCGGTAAAATAGAAAATAACGTTCGGCGGGAAGAGGAGACGGGAAAGAAACTGCATACTATGGAATTTAAATTCTAAAATTGAAGTCATTGTTCGCTGATAAAGATTCGACGAAATTGAGGAGAATAACGATCCGGCGAGTTTCCTCGACTATGAAAAACGTACGTGATATTGCCAAAAATTATTTTTCGCTCAATTTCCTTATTATTTCGCAGACGTGACTCTAATCCTCGCAAATTTAGGGTACCTTGTACGTTTTAAATTAACGGTAGTACGTTTCGAAGATCTAGTTAGAAATTTAATTTGTTTATTTCCAATTTTATTCTTCAAATAACGAACCGGCGCATTGGCGACTACGAATCTTCCTGGATGTCATTTTAGACTGTGGTGGGAAGGAGGATAAGTTAAAGTATCTTCTAAATTCTTCTCTTGGGTGATACCTTGCCGGGGTGAGGATGCTTAAGCGTAAAACATAAAAGAACAAGTAACTTCGCTACTCGAAGAGGGTCGGCAAAATCTTTAAATTGCAAAACTGCAGACTATAGTTGCGCTGCTCTATATTACTTATCACTTATTAACAGGAAGGTATTCTTCAATCAGTTCCAAACAATTCAGATGGCATCTTAGGAAATTGTAATTCTTCATAATATGCTAAAGACAAAGAAGGAATTTTATTTCAATTCAAATAAAGTTTACAATTTCAGTAGGCATAACCAAGACTATCACCAATACTATCAACATCTGTTAACTGGCATCCAGTTTTGAGAACACTGGAAGTTCATTTGTTCGTCATAACTAAGTACTTCAGCATTGACATAGAATGATCAAAAAACAGAAAACAGCCTATGGCAACGTATACATCCTCAGAATGAATATCTTCATTATGTTCAATTGCAGGCTACGAAATTTGATTTCGATTTGCTTGTTGCTTGATAAATTTGTAGTCATTGTTGTGGAGTATCTGTTACGCCGAATTCACAAAATCGGCAGATATTTTGCTGATTTTATAAAATCAGTAGCGCAAGAACAGTTTATTGCCGAATTCATAAAATCAGCGGAATTTTTGCTGAATTTATAAAATGGGCGAGTGGTCTGTTGATTTTACAAAATCGGCAGTGATTGTTGCTGATGAATTTTAAATTTTTAATTCATTTGACCGCGTGCGAATTATTTTTCCATACCTATAATTAGAATTGGGAAGTATTAAATAGCACGAAATAAAAAGTGAAATGCAGTATAGAATCGGTTCATAGATTTTTATTGCTCCAAAATGTGATTTTGACATTAATTTGTGCGAAATTGTAAATTTGTGGTAAGTATGATGGAGGCCGAGAGTTCAAACTTTTTATTTCGAGCACAGTAATATCTTGTCTCTTTTTTTCATTGTGTGTAGAAGGTATTACAATTCCGGGCGTATTTTATTTTATCGTGCATATAAGTGAATTATATTGCGCTCTGAAGTGTAATTTTTTCTTCAAACTCTTTCTTTTTCTATTTCATACTTGTTATTGCGATTGTCATTTATATATTTCTTGCAAACAGCATATTTTTTTCGCGATTTCAGCATCACCATTGTGTGCCGATAAATCGGTCCCATTAGAATCTAGTACTCGTAGTTTAATTATAACAATAATTCTAGCTCGCTCGAGATAATATACCTGCCGATTTTTAAATCGGCAAAAATATATTGCATATTTCATAAAATCAGCAGAACCTGCCGATTTCACAAATTCGGCAAATTTTGTTCCCGATTTTATAAAATCGGCAGTTTGATGAATTCGGCGTAACATATTAGTCTGGCTAACGAAAGAAAACCGTTCTAGTTTCGTTGCCTCGTGTCAATTCTACTCAAACTAGGGCTCTATAGTTTCACCTGGGTATACTAAGCCACCATTTTGGTTCATACTGCGCCCGTCGATGCCGAATTGACTACGCGTTACGCTCCGCATAGTCGGATTCGGCATCCACGGGCGCAGTATGAACCAAAATGGCGGCTTAGTATACCCAGGTGAAACTATAGAGCCCTACTCAAACCAATGCACTAGCAATAAGACCGACATGAGTCGCTTCGCGCGTCCTTCACATATTACGATTAAATTATTTTGATGATCCCTTTCTATTATTCTTCTCCTTCTCAAAAGCAGTAATCTCGTTTTTGTTTCATCTCTGTATGTTCGGCCGTTCTTTTTTCCCACCTCTCTTTACCTGTAGATGGACCACCCACCTGCCAGTCTCCATCTCACTACGTACCTTGTACCGCCTACTGTGTGTGATGTGAGGACCCCTGAATTCGTGACGTCATCAGCGCGTTGCGAGCGTTTTACAAACGGCCTTCTTTCGTTGGCAAGACTATAATGATTCTGCTTCTGGTGTTCTGATCTACATTCACAAACTCTTTGTTCATCATATAGTTAAGCGTTATCCTGTACTTGTTCACTAGCTAATTGTTCATTTGCCTCATCACACATTCCCATCATCGCAACAAACGGTAATGACGTTGTTTCCTCTTCAGGTGAAGACAACCACAACGCTAGGCATCATCGCTCGAAACCTGAAACAGAATACCAAACTTACCATTAATACTTTTTTACCATATTTATGAGAAATAATTCACACCGCATTATTCCTTGAAAAATTTACTGATAAGAGTACTACAGAAAGTTGTATGTATTTGGTTTAATTCAAAGAAATTCTACATAAATTAGACTAAGAACCCATTTCATATATGTATGTATTAACAAACAACACACTTACCTCTTCTAAATCCAGTTGAGGAAATAGGTCCTTTTGAAGAAAAGTACGAGCCGCAATACTCCAGTGCTAAGTAAAATCCGAAATAAAAATAAAACGTAATTAATTGAATTTTTTAAATTTCATCGCCTTGGCTCTGTATACATATGTTGCAGATAACGCTTGCACAGTAATGAAGATCGAGAGATCAATGAGCACGTCTGAAGAAGAGGAAAAAACGACGAAGAAAAAGAAGTGATTACAAGAGAGGCTCGTTACCGACCCTAATAAAATCGAAACTGTTGATTATAATGATTTTTAGTATTTTCTGCTAATTAATTTCTCCGAAATGAAACGCCACTGAACTGAACTGTGACTCAGATCAATGAACACTACTAAAGAAACCACACATCTTAAATTACACGCCACTGAACTGAACCAACTGAACTGAACCGGAAAGTAGAAGAGAAGAGAAAAAAACAAGCAGATTCGTTACTTGAAGATGGTCGGTTGTGCCTTTACTATCAGGGACGTATGGAAGATTTTTTCTGGGAGGGGGGGGGGGCATTGTGAAAGTCCCAGCTGACTCAACTCAAAATTCCCAAGTATCAAAGCGGGGGAAAAAAAACTTCTGACTTGTTGGATTTTTCCAACTAACTCAACTCAAAATTCCCAAATATCAAAGTAAAAGAACAAAAACCTTTTGACTTGTTGGATTTTCTCAACTCCGCCTGGCTAAAATAGCAAATTTTCCCATTTATTGAGTGGAAAATTTCTATGGGGGTGGTAAAGTTGCCCCCCCCATTGATACGTCCCTGTTTACCGTGCAAAGCTTCAAAATGCGAAGCTGCAGACTGCAGTCACGCAGCAAAGATCAAGATCAATAAAGGACTTTCTCTGAAGTGAAGAACCTGTCTTCAAAAAAATGACTCTCAAATTTGAATGAAATGGGTTCGTGAAGTTAGAAAAGTTCTTCTAATTTTCTATATTATTGATTTAATTCAATCAATTCAGGTGGCATCTCAGGACATTGTAATTCTTCATTCGCTAAAGACAAAAGAAAAATTTTATTTCGATTCAAATGAGAAATTTTATTTTGATTCAAATAAAGCTTACAATTAGAACAGGCGTAATCATGATTATTACTAATACTATCAAAACTTGTTATCGGGCATGCAGTTTTGAGAACATCGGAAGTACATTTGTTCCTCATAACTTTGTAACTCAGCATTGACCAGGGCTGCCGAGAAGGGGGAAAAGGGTACTTTTCCCCCCGGGCCCGGGTATTTTGAGGGAGCCAGCAGAGTCACAGAAATTATGCCATTGTAGGCCCGCATATTTTTTCCCCGGGCCCGATTTGGCTCATGGCGTCCCCGGCATTGACCCAAAATTATCGAAAAATAATCCACCGCAACTTACACGTACAATTGTAGGTCATTCTTCTATTGTTCACGCTGACATGTCCTTAGTTCTTTTCGTTTTGCTCGATGAATTTGAAGTCTCTGTAGTATTTCTCCTCGATGCTTCTTGTAATATACACAGTTCTGCTTCTGGCGTTTTGATCTATGTTTATAAACTCTCTGTGTATTAGGTAGTAAGGTTTCATTCTGTACTTGTTCATCATTTGCTAGATTCGCTACTTGTTCATATGCTATGTGTTCATTTGCTGCATCGCATATTCCCAACATCATATAGTTAGGCTTTATCATGGACCAGTTCGCTAGCTAATTGTTCGTTTCTCATCATCACACATTCCCATCATCGCCACAGAGGGTAATGCCGTTGTTTCCTCTTCAGGTGAAGACAACCACAACGCTAGGCTGCATCGCTCGAAACCTGAAACAGAATATCAAAATTACCATTAATACTTTTACCATGTTTATAAGACATAATTCACATCGCATTATGCCTTGAAAAATTTACTGATGAGAGTACCACAGAAAATTGTATGTAATTGGTTCGATTCAAAGAAAAACTACACAAATTAAACTGAGAACCCATTTCATACACACTAACGAACGATACACTTACCTCTTCTAAATCCAGTTAGTTTCTTCACTTTCCTTGAGGAAATAGTTCGTTTTGTGGAAAAGTTCAAAACACACAGTACTCCAGCCTTTTTTTTTTTTTTTCATTTTTTTTTTTCTAATTTGCTCTCAATCCGAGCCCTGGAATCCGCCCTTTCGAGCACTACTTCAGAGACGTCGGAAAGGCTGTTAGGGCTGTCTTAGCCCTCTTCCCTTCTGGCCGAAACACCGGTCTAGGTCGAATCTGAAGAGTTGCTACGTGGGTTTGAACCCGGGATCTCCGAATTCCGAGACCAACGTGCTATCCACTCGGCCAACCAGACCCCCCAGTACTCCAGCCTTACGTAAAATCCAAAAGAAAAATAAAACATAATCAATCGTATTTTTTTTATTTCATCTCCATGGCTCTACACAAATATTGTAAATAACGCTTGCACAGTAATGATGATCAAGATCAATAAGCACGTCTGAAGCCGGAAAAAAACGAAGAGAAAAAAAAGTGATTACAAGAGGCTCGTTACCGACCTTAATAAAATCGAAATTGTTGCTTATAGGTAATTATTTTTATTATTTTCAAATAATTACGTATTAATTCCTCTGAAATAAAACGCCACAGAACTGAACTGTGACTCAGATCAATGAACACTGCTAGAAATCACACATCTGAAATAACACGCCATTGAACTGAACCAACTGAACTGAACTGGAAGTGAGAAAAGAAGAGACAAAAAAGAAGGGATTGCAGTAGGCTCGGCTACTCCTAGCCGGCCCTAAAAACATGAAAGGCTCGTATGAAAAAATATCAAAAAATCGTTTTGTCTGATATCACTGCAATTAATAAATTCATTTCAGTTTTCATTTGATTCATGAAACTTGTATATTTAAAGTCAAAAACGATAATTTTCTTATCTTCAGTACAAGTCTTCAATATTCTGAATTCGTGTCAAGATACCAAACTCGCATTAAGATTTTAAATCCGCCCCAAAATTTCAAATATTTGTATCCGTATAACAAATCCTCATTGGTATTCCTAATCGGCATCAGGATCCCAAGTTTATGTCAATATTCGGAATTCCCATCAGAATTATTAATCCAGGTCATGATTTTGAATCCATTTAAGGCTCCTGAATTCATTTAAGGAACGTGATTGCTTCTATAATGTATAACCAGATGGTACCCTTTTTCATAGATAATGGTAATTTTAAAAATTGTGCACCCTCAGTATAGCCAACCTTAAAATTTGTACACATTCAATGTACTGAACCTAAAATTTATTAAACTGCAAACCAGTCCACTTTCAAAAATAAGAACCCTGAAAATAATAAATTCGAAAATGAATGAACTTTCAAGATAGACAACTGTTCGAATAGAAACCCGTCTAAATTGAGTATTTCGAAATTATGTAAGTATGCATCCTCAAAATAAGGATTTTTGGAAAATATTTGTAAAAAGGCCTTAAATGCACAACCCTGGTTCTAGGAAAATATATTTTACGCAAGACTAACAGCATTATCAGGAAATAAATGTGTATTTTATCGATTTAGAAAAGAAGCAAATAATATTTTAAACTGGAAGTTCACTATTGGGATGTGGAACGGAATGTAGGAGCGCTAATGTGCACCTCCTAATAAAAGGTTGAGTGATCATGGAGGGAAATAACCTTGCCGTAAATGGGAAATAGGGGTTTTTCAAAAAATCATTATAAAATAAAAAAATGACGGATATGCTTCAAATTTGAACTGCAGGGAGCTACATATTTGAACTTGCAATTAAAAATTTAATATGTCAGTTAACGAAATTAATAGAAGCGCGGTGAAGTAAGAAATGACAGGCGTATTTTCGAACAATACTCAGTTTTCTAAATGCCCTTAAATGGAAAAAATCACTTAAAATTGCTCTTAAGTAGCCTTCGGAGGTTACTTAAGTGCAATTTTTAGTGATTTTTTCCCTTGAAGGGCACTTACGAATTAAATGTTTTTTCTCAATGTTCACTCAATGAGGGTTCAAACGTCCGCTAGATGTCAGCCACTTTGATTCCGAGTCCCAATTGGCTGCATTGTAAACTTATCAACTACGAGCTTGATTTCGAGGATTCTTTTCATGTCAATATTATACAACCTTTTTACCATGCAATAGAAAGGGGTTTAGATTTCGGACTCCTGCCGTACATAATAATCCACAATCATAGTTTTCAGGTCCATTAAACTGTTTTTGACGTTATATTGAATACATGCTCCACCCCCCCCCCCCTATACTCCAAAAGGCATCTGTTGAGTTTCCTGGCTTCAAATGCAATGAAAATGGTGGTTTTTGTTACTGAGTTCATTTTTGAACTTATTTCAGATTTAGTCCCGCAGGAGTCTGCGATGGAGAGATGAGGGGCTAAATATGCAAAATCAAAGTCACCCGTGTAAGTGGATAAGTGGTACCAGTAGCATCTCAAGGATGTTTTATTGGGTTGACGAATTCAGGTTTGAATTTATTTTGATCTCATCTAGCACCCTAATAGCGAATAGACAGACAAATGCAAGTTTACTTCACTCGTTCTCCAAGTAGAGACAAGAATTCGATGATTTCTGCGAGAGTGCACTGAGTTACATTTTCAGAACTAAGGGGTAGCATAAATCTGCATCCTTTTTTCTACTATGAATTTCGATTTAGAGGAAGTCCAATATAAGTTCGTTGGGCTGGTGTGCTTCATTACGAACTCTTTGTACTGGAGTGCTCTCTTAAAAGCTCGACGTTCTTAAAGCCTATAGGCCTACTGAATTTTTCACACACCCAAAACCTATAAAACGAACCTTTTAACCTGTTGAATGGTGGGATTTCATTCGTGAAAAGAATCTAATGGCGTTCGAACAGGAAGGACTTCATATATTTGATCGCAGTTACACAATATGTAAATCATCGGCTCGATTAGTAAACGAGTCGCATTCGCGAATCTCGCTCTAGAAGTCACGGTTTTAAAAATTTTCGGTCGGTATTACATTTCCCTTCATTCAACTCTCGTTTTAGCTGATCGCCCAATTCAGAGAGATCCGCTGGAGAAGTTGTTCCAGTTTTACCGCAGGTGAGTTTCCTGTTCGTTCTGGCTCAGGTCTACCTCAGAAATAAAACGCCTATGTTTATTACTTTAATAACTAATGATAGGTTTGTAATAAAAATCCGATCATTTGTGTCACTTTAACCACGAAATATGGTTCGGCATTAGCATTAATAATGTTTCTCATTCGTGCTGGAGGCGACTAAAACGGGTGAAATGCATTTGTGAACTTTTACATTAGCTTTACTATTCGTGTCACCGTTCACGTATTACCTTAAACGAGTAATTCGTTTTATTTTTTTATAATTTTTTTTTTTTCTCTCTCTCCACGTACTCGTAACCGTGACCAGAATTCCGATTTTATGCTCGGAATTAGGCCCAAAGTTGAACGCCAACAGGCTGATGTTATTTAGTTAACGGAAACCTCACTTAAAGCTTTGATATTCGATTTTTAAAACCCGGCTAAATACGAAAGAAAATTGTACGTGTGAGAAAACCGACAATAATTTTGGCGCAGTTTCGATGAAAATATATACGACCCTTTAAGCTGAATGCAAATATTTATTAAAATATACCGTAACACGGAGTGACTTTGCTTACTTTTGTTTGACATGTTCTGTGGACCGTAGAAACTGGGGTACAGGACCTAGATATATTTTATAATTTTCATGGGACACTCTCCAAAAAACTGTGACACCTCCCGTCCGCAAATTTTTCCACAGAATTATGAAATAAGTGTGTCCAGTGGAACCGCGATGGGGTTTCATTGCACATGTTCATGATTGAACGGAGAGAAAAACTGTGAATGTAGTGTTGTCAATTAAAAGGGCAAAGTAATTCCCAATCGATATATTATGCTTACTTATGTACGCATAAAAACGAAGGAATGTTAACCATGAGGACTGTACTTTTCCTTTATTCCAAAATTCCAACAATCAAGAGAAAAATCAAATGAGACCTTTCCTTTGAAAGACCGAGAACCTAATACACAGAAGTATATCCTCGGCATCTCTGAAATGCATAATCATCCAGTTTGTACTTCTTCATTCGCTAGCAGTAATATAGAATATTGAAATTGATCACAATGGCTTGAAAAACAAATAAAAAGTGTGTGCAAAGTTACCCCTCCGTGTTTTTTTACCAATTGCTACGTCACTATGCTGATTAATACACAACAGTTTACGTTTATGATGACAACGATCAAATTCTGCATGTAATGATACCAAACACATACAGTTTCTTTGGATGTTCACTGATTATCTGAAACAATTTCTGCAATGTAATTTTGATACGCTTGTCGAAGCTCTGCACAGATGACCTTGAGACCTTGATAACTCTGGAAATAGCGGGAGCTACAACATGCTACATTACGAGACACGAGTCAGTGTTGCCACACGTTCTAGTTTTTCCTTCGCGATCATAGACAAAATGAACACATCGACACCTTGAAGCAAAATAGTGCTGTGTAGTATGTACATTTTTTTGGGGAAAATGAGTCATTGGTATCATTGGAAAGGGAATTTCACGCTCTATCATGTGCAACACTAATAGTGCAATGGACTGCAAAGTCTGAGCGCTCGGTGCATGTAGCGCCACCTCACACACAAATGTGCAACACTGCCTGTTGATGCTGGCAAAACATTAACTTTACGTAAGCACGACGTCACGATTTCATAACACAGGAGTGATAGGCTACTGAAAACTTTTTCTCCCTCTTCTGCCAATTTCAATAAAATATATATAGCACTATTTTGCTCTAAGGTGGCGACATACGTGTGCCAAGTCACTCCGTGATTACAAAGTCTCCCTGTGTTACTGTCTTTGCGAGGGGGTAGTATGGATGGCAAAAGTTAGCAAAATTTTACTCTCGTGATTAGGTCACAGATCTACGAGCGTGAAGTATTTTTCTGAATGAATTCGTTTCATAATATTTTATGAAAAACAATTTGATGGAGGATCTATTCGAAGTAGAAATCTCAATTTGTTAACAGCTGGTATTACAACTTTTCTTTCGGCTTTCAATGGAAAGGAATTTTCCAAAAACGATTTTGTCTAAAGTATGGAAGTTCGAGTCATCAGTTTCAGTAGATTTTGCAGCTAAGTTCCGACAATTCGTCAATACTATCAAACTGTCGTATTGCAATCTGGCATAGGTGGCCACTTAGATATTTGAGTTCAAAGATTCCCATCCACCATCCATAAGGATAATGCATTTTCTAGGCCGTTTTTCGTATTTTCTGGAAAATTGATTTTTAAACATGAATGGAAATTGAGGAAAATCGGAGTAACTGGAAATTAGCTCCAGTGCAGCCTGAATAGCTTAGGAGAGTGGAGAAAATAATCTCTGAAATGAGTTCAGCAATACATTAAACCTCAATTTGAGTAAGAAAGAAATTTTAGGCGTAGGGGAGAGGGAGGATGTTTTGGACAGGGCCAGGTTTTGGACAGTCGATTCCTCAACTGTTTACATCGTCTCAAAATCGATAATTCTTGGATGGTATATTGGCAACGCCGATAACTAAGTATTCCATAAAAAGTTACCAAGATCACCTTAATCCAGAAAAAAAAGTGTTTTTCTTAAGAAAAATAGTTTTCATAGTGGCTGTAAAATTAGGGATATCTTTTGACTTTGAAATTTTACAAGTCTCTAAATTGGTCACCAGATAGAGTAAACAATCTAGAATATATTGCAAGTGTGTTTGTAGAGGAATAAGCCTCCAATTATTTTTCAATAATTTAAAATAAAAAAATGGCTATGAAGATGTTTTGGACAGTGAAGCAAGGGGATGTTTTGGATACATTATTTAGTGTGCGGATTTAACATAGGTAAGTTATTTTTGATAAAACGAATAGTATGTTCTGATTTACAGCATCCGCAAAATTGGAATATTGTAGTTTAAATTATTCAATTGTATTTCAATGTGAAAATGCCTCCTTATTACGTTAGTAAACGGCCATTAGACACACTGTTATAAGTCCTATTGAAAGAGTCTCGAGATTGACAAGAAGTAAAGAAAGAAAAGAGATAGTCGTCTTTATTTATAGTTTGTCCACCGGGGAACAAACATCGAAAAAACGAATTATTTCCTATGAAATTAGAAGAAAAATGTTTGTTTTTTCCAATTTTGCCAGCGAAAAACCAGGGTTATTTTTCAACCGATAAATTTCTGGCAGAGGCGTATTAAGGAGAGAAGCTGCTCTGGACAATATCAAATCTGCCGCCCCATTTGATTAGAAATACATTGTAGGAGCATATGGAATCATAAGTGCGCCCAATTTGTAATGGCCAAGTGACCATGAACTAGGCTGTTAAAGTGCTAATACCCTTTAGACCGAATTGTGGAATTAAATTCACTTCGTTGTCAAGAAAATAATCCCTAGTTTAAATTTACTTATATTGATTGATAACACTACAGAACAATTTGCAATTTTTCAAAAAACAATGGCAGGAGAATACATGATTCTATCAAACGAACTACCGAACATGGGGTTTTCCAGGTCGCTGATTTCGAAAATTGCCTTATTTTTTCGATTTGACTAACTCAGGGGGCAGAACATTCAAAAATTTGGGGCAGAAGGGGTTATTTTAATGTTTCTCATTTTCGCTGATACAATGTCTTTATGCACCTTGTTGGAAAGGCCTATTTCTCCCAAAAGTAGAATCCGTGAAATTTTTTTGAAATTTGTCAATTTTGGGGGGCGAGGGGGCCTACAGATGACCAAAATCCGCCCGGAATCAAAGTGTGATGACCTATCAAACGAACTATCAAAAAGAGGGTTTTCTAGGTCGCTGATTTCGAATAATTGCCTTATTTTCCCGATTTAACCCGTTTTAGTTTTAAAATCCGAATTTTCAACCTAAAATTGGTTCCATTATTCACAAATTTTTGACTTTCTGAATGCAGATTATTAAAGTCGCTTTATGCACATCGTTGAATAGAAAACTTCCTCCAGAGTATGAACTCGTGAAAAAAATTTCAAAATTTATCAATTTTCGGGGTAAGGGGTCCAGAGATGACCAAAATCCGTCCAAAATTGAAGTATTATGACCTAGCAAAAAGACTATCGAAAAGGCGATTTTCGAGGTCGCTGATTCCGGATATCACATTTTTCCCCTGATTCAACGCGTTTCAGAGCCTTACAAAATTTTAGACCCAAAAGTGGTTCTAATTGACAAATTTTTGAGTTTCTTAGCTCAAGTTATCAAAGTGGCATCATGCACATCGCTGGATCAGACAGTTCCTCCAAAATATGAATTCGTGAAGAAAAATTGCAAATTCATCAACTTCGGGGAACGGGGTGTAACGCCAGCCAAAACCTATCCAAAATCAAAAACCTAAAAGAGGTGCAGGGTGAGTTTTGAGAATGACCCTCCCCCCCTGTTTTTTTCTCGAATAATTGTCGGATTGCTCCCAAACAAAATGCGATCTTCGTGTACCGTGGTCTAGTTTCCTGCGGGCACAAGAAATTTTCTCCCCCATATTTGGGGGGCTGGAACGTACCACTAACTTTGGAATCTTAAATGGGAAGGTATGTTCTTATGCACCTTGTTGCAAAGATCTCTCCGCTCCAAAATTGAATCGGCGGAAAAAATTCAAAATTTATCAATTTTAGGGGGCCAAGGGGCCTATAATTGGGGGAAATCCATCCAGAATCAAAGTGTGATGACCTAGGAATTTCTAATTGTTCTGAGAAAATTCAAAGAAAAACTTACGTTAGAATGGTCAAAAATCGATACCACAAATGTCACTCCAGTTTTTGTAACCTTACTTTTGGAAATTTGGGAATTTCATCGAAGATCTTTGGGAAAATTTTCCAATGATTTTCATTAAAAATTTTGGAGGAAAAATCTCATAGGAAATAAGTTGATGGAAAACTACAATGGTTTTGGAGAATTTTGTCAATGAATTTCAGGGAAAATGTTGCATGATCTCCGAGGAATTCCATCAAAAATTTCTTGAGGAATTTTGTCAGAAATTTTTGGGGAGAAATTGCAATAATTCTAATCTTTAGGAAAATCATTCGATAATTTCTGAAGAATTTCATTAGGAAACATTTGGGGAAAGGCTCCGATCGTTTTTGAAGATTTTCATCAAAAATCTTCAGGAAAAATGTTCGAGGATTTTAGAAAAATTTCATCGAATTTCTTTGGGAAAATTTTCCGATGCTTTTGATGGAACTACATCAAAAATTTTTGAGAAAAAAATCCTTGGGTTTTTTCAATTTTTTTTATTATTAACAAGCTTAATGCTGAACTGAAGAATCTTATCGGACATTTCTGGAAAAAATTTCCAATGTTTCCCAGAGAATTTCTTTAAAATTCTTAGGGAAAATATTCTGATAATTTTTGTAGAATTTCATTAAGAGAAAAACTCCGACGATTTTTGAAGTATCAACAATGTTCAGAAAAAATGTTCTCCGAAGAAATTCATCGAAGATTTTTGGTGAAAATCTCCGAGAATTTTCAAGAAATTTCACTGGAAATTTTCGGAAGCAAATTCCGGTAATTTTTGATACAACTAACCTCCAGGAAAAATGTTTTCCGAAGAAATTCATCGAAAATCTGCAAGAATAATCTTCGATAATCTTTAAGGAATTTCATGAGAAATTCTTGGGAAAAAATTGCAATAATGTCCAAAGGTAGAAAAATACAGGAAAAATCCCGGATAATTTTCAAAGGAAGTTCATCAGAAACGGAAAGAAAAATAATTGCAGATTTTCTCCAAGAGTTTGCAAACAAAAAAAGCGAACGAATCACTTTCTGAACAAAAAATCCTAGGTCATCACACTACAATATTCTCGGTGGATTTTCTCCAATTGTAGGCCCACTGGCCCCCTAAAATTGATCAAATCAGAATTTTTTTCACGGATTCTAATTTTGGGGGAAGAGATTTTTTCAACAAGGTGCATGAAGTCATGGTGTCAGTGAACATAAAAAACGTAAAAAAATGAATCCCTGCTCCCCCAAATTTTTGAATTTTCTGCCCCTGAATGGGTCAAATTGGAAAAATAACGCAATATTCGATATCCACGACCTGAAAACCCACTTTTTTGATATTTCGTTCGATAGGTCATCACACTTTGATTCTGGGTGGATTTCTCCCAATTTTAGGCCCCCTGGCCTCCTAAAATTGATGAATTTTGAATCTTTTTCCGCGAATTCAATTTTGGGGGGAAGAGGCCTTTCCAACAAGGTGCATAAAGACATTGTATCAGCGAAAATAAAAAACATTTAAAATAACCCCTTCTGCCCCAAATTTTTGAATGTTCTGTCCCCTGGGTTAGTCAAATCGAAAAAATAAGGCAGTATTCGAAATCAGCGACCTGGAAAACCCCATTTTCGATAGTTCGTTTGATAGGTCACCGCACTTTGATTCTGGGTGAATTTTGGTCATCTCTGGGCCCCTTTCCCCCCAAAATTGATAAATTTTGATTTTTTTCTACGGATTCGTATTTTGGAGTAAATGACCTTTCCAACGAGGTGCATAAAGGCATACCTTCCTATTTAAGATTACGAAGTTGGTGGTAGGTTCCAGCCCCCCGTGAAAGGGGGAGAAAATTTTTTAAGCTCAGGAGAAACTAGATGTTACGACTGGAAAATCATTTTCGTCCCGGGAAGATCTGCCCATCGGTTCGTGAAAAAACAGGGGGGGGGACTTTCGTGGAACACCCTGTATGTATTTTCAACGAGGAATTTAATGCTGATGTTAATTTTTTGATTATAGTTCATTGTTTTTTCCTATCATGCAAATTTTAGTATCATCAAGATGATACTACTGATCGAACAACTATACGCGTTTAGTATTGTTATCAGTATCAGTGTAGATATTCCTGCGCGAAAAAAAGAAATAAAACGTGAAAATTTTAATAAAATTCTAATTTTAAATATGGAAAACGAGAGGTTCTCGAGGGAAATGGATAACGCCATCGTATTCAGCATTCAAAATATAGCTAAAATCATATAATCTCATCCCATTGTTTTTTATGCTGTTGTGCAGTGTAATATTATAATGCTGAATGAAGGTTAAGCATACATCATGACAAAATTTTTTGCGACAAACTACAGAGAAAAAAAAAATGGAAAATGACTGAAATAAATCATGAAACAAAAATTACAATTACAGATTTACATAGTGCGTTTTTGTGGGATCAGTTCTCGGTTGTCACGTTACTAAAAATTTCGTACGCTTTGATAATTCGGAGGATGGCTATTGTTTCAATAGTAATGGACCAAGAATGCTGCTGCAATAGAAATTTTCTCGATAAGTTGACTAGGAAATTTTTGCGAGGCATTTTTCTGGGAAGTTAACATTGCCGAGGTAGCGCTAGTGTAACACACTAATACAAACTAAGTAACGCTCAACACATTTGAAACGTCTGGGGGATTATTTCAGCCATCCTGTTCTACAACAAAAATCACGATTTTCAAAGATCACTCCTTTTACACGTTTCTTATATGAACGAGTTATAGGGGAATGGCACTTTTGCTTTTTTTACATATTTTGCCCCCAAATTTGATAATATTGATAAAAATGACTGAATAATTTTGCGCTTTTTTCAAGTTAAACCGAGATTTCAGCAATCGGTGATGAAAATTTGACTATTATTACTAAATTTAATTAGATATAACGTAAAGCCGAAGTACATAATTCAAAATATTGAGCTGCTTACTAGTATAGTCAATTTTCAAATTGTAATAATTCGCGAAAGAATGCTCGAAATTATACAGAAGTTGCTTTATAAAAATGTAAATACCTTTTCCTACAAATTTCAGTATTATCATTTTTCACGTAATTCCACTTACTTTCAAGAAATTTCGACATAAATGGAAAAATTCGTTAACTTCCCATTAGACTACATGTATTTCATTTTGGTTCTTTCCCCCAATATTGATAACAAGCGTTCTGGTGACGTCATGTGTCACTGCCTTATATTATCCCCCAGTTGTAGAAGCAGGGCTACCAACATAGGTACTTTTGGTTAACTTCTCAATGGAAACTTTTCGGTTACCCCGTATAAGACAGAAATCTTTCAAATGGCGTAGTTACTTCTTTAATTTTATTCCTTCTCCATTTTTCTACTTTTATCATTCCTTTTTCCTTCATTTTCCTCCCTTCTTTTTAGTCTAAAAATTCAAAATTTGGCCGCTCCAGGCAGAGCTGCCTAGGTTGCCTAACGGTAAAAACGCCTCTGGTTTCTGGGGAGAAGATCTGTTTTTCTTGTCTTTCGGCCTTTCCAGATGCTCCATTCTTAAAATGGACTCAATATTGAATTCCACAATTCTTAAGATTTCTTATTTGATACCTAATTTGTATTTTGTAGCTTCCACCTTCGCTTCCTTCTCCTTGAGATCTGAATTCGGAGCTGTGCCTGCTTACCTATTTCTTTACTTTTATTTCTGTCTGCTTGACAACCCGACTACTTGGCTATTTGTCTACCTCCTGTATATTCGTCTATTCGTGTTTCTGGTTGTCTGGCGGAATAGCTGAGTGTCTATTTCTCAATCTATCTGTCTGTGTCTGTCTGTCTAGATAGTTATCTCTCGATCTGACTGACTGTTGGTAACTGGTTTCCTGGAAAGCCTATCTTAGTAGAAGACACAGAATTAGCACTAAGGTCCAGAAGTTGAGATCGTTCCTGCTCTTGGTGTCCTGTATTTAATAAGTCGTCTTGAAGATACTAGCGAGCGTTTGAAACAGAATATGAATTTATATGTTAGCTTAAAGTGGAATGAAGTATTCCGCTCAGCTGTGAGCAAACACACAAATTCAGCTTCAAAAATCTGAATACTCGGCTCGTGATGGGGGTAGGGATCAGGCCGATGCATGTATTTTCTGCGTAGAAGAGCTCGAAAACGTTAGCCTCCTGGTAGTCTTATGCTCTCCCTTTGGTTGGCAGTCTCCTCAGTGAATTGACCTATAATGAACCGTGCACGGCTGGGCTGTTGTGGATTTTCAGCTGCAGGCGAGATCCGGTGGCAAAAGCAGGCATCCTTCTACATTATGTACCGAAATTAAATTAATAAATCAGTTCTTCCTGCATTTTTTCCAGATAATAGATATCGAGGGTACCCGATTTTCTTTTCTTGTTTTATACACTTAGAAAACGCTCAGCCTCGTGGCTTTTAAGGAACATATTGTCTTACATATCAGAGCAGCCATATTTGTATCTTCTGCGTGGAAACGCTCGACCACAAGACTGCCTCGCAGATCTCTGCTATCCCTTTGTTCGAGACAGTCTCTTCATGGAATCGGTCAATAATGAATTGCGGAGCTGTTACGGCTCTTCAGTGTATCGGTCATCGTACGTGCGTGGTGAGTTGTTTGGTCATTGCCGAATCCTTAGACTGACAGGCGGTAGCTGTTAGTTTCCTCTACAAAGCGGGCTTCTTGGCTCTGTATGCAGAACCGACACAAATCCTAGTTCATCCAGTTCCACATCCAGAAACCGAGATCTCCCAGGCTAATCTATCTACACCTGTCTTTTTAGCATTAATTAGCTGATATGAACATATCTGCCTGTTTCTCTCGCAACTTGTTCATCGTCTCTCTTGAAGTAACAGTCTGCCCTTGAAATCTTTCAAATTTTTGACAGGCAACCTACCAGGCGATTTTTTCCCAGCCGAGGGAGGTCAAAACTAGTGGTTCTAGTTTATAGGAAGAATGGATAATAAGCTCGCCCGACCCCACACAAGTCATTATGATAACTGTGCCCGCTCACTCTATCAAATCTAGACAATGAACCGACGCAATTTGATTGCGAATCCCCCGTGTGTATAACGAGCGGCTCGAAATAACCACGTTAATCTATTCGTATACTGCGTGAGATTACCGTAACTGTAAATACGAGCGAATTTCAATACGGCTTTGCTTTTGTTTCAGGTTGGAGCCGGTAGACAGCATGCACGAGTATTATTGAAATTTACAAAGGCGACGGCGATGACTGCGTTGCTGGGCGCGAAACGTGAATAGAAAAGTCTCTCGAAATCGACGATGGAAAGTTACCAGAAGGCAAAAGTGCCACCTCCTGTGCCACCGAAATATAAATTAACTTCGGCCGCGAGTTCTGTGTGCCAGAAAGAGAACGTGTTTGAGAACGGTTACCATCGTCAGCCGGCTCCGGTGACCGGTGGCGCTTTGATACAAACGAACGGCATGCGCGTCAAGATACAAATCAATCCAGAAAATCCAGTTTCTGGAAATAACTACCGGACGGTACTCGGGTCAACTAGTCAGTCCAACGGAAATGCTCTGAAGATAAACGTTAACGGTACCGCCGGCGCGGAGTGTCATCGTCACTCGCACGATATGCTGTTGAGGTCGGCCGCTTCGTGTGCCAACTGTAACAATAATATTGACGATTTTAGCTTGATAACGAATAACAAAAATATCATTAACACGTTCAACAATAACGTAACGAAATCGAGTAGTTCGTCCAAGTACATCGGCGCCGGGCACGGCGGCACCAACGGTTACTTCTGCAGCATACCCAGCGGTCAGTCTTCGCCTAGTGATAATTTAGACAGCGGCACGTGCAGCGACGTCGACACCGGCACGTCGCCGCCCCCGCCGCCGCACTTTAGCGTTAAGAAAAAGTCAAATTCGAAGAGCGCCGCGCCCCAGCCGCCGCCGCCGCCCGTCCTCCATCAGCGCTCCGGAAGCCTGAACAGTTCCGGCATCGGCGTGGACAGCGAGGACGAGGACAACGTCAGCTGCGACTCGATCAACAGCAGCGAGTACAACGGGGAAAGCGAGCACGCGCTGCCCATTATATCGGCGGCGATATTGAAATGCAACAACCAGGCTCGCAACGTGGCCACGTCCAAAATCGCTTTCGAAGAAAATTCACGGCATACTAAACGCCGGATTAGCTGCGAGCGCGAATACCTGACCGCTGGCGACGACGACAAATCGACGGCGGCGGCGGCCGAGCCGGACAAAATCGACGATACACGGCCGTACGATGACCTGGAAAACACGGACAGATATCTTCATTTTCACCTGAATGAGAAGAATTTCAACCACCAAGAAGCGACGCAGTCGGCTGCCGAGGACGACACCTTCGCTGGCTTCAAATCGCTGGTGGAGAAGAGCTCTCCGGCGGCGACGATACATAGCGCCAAGGGGACGGTCAGGGGCGTGAAGAACCGAGTGCGCGCCGGCATCGCCACCTTCCTCAACAACAATGTAACTAAGGTGAGTGAATGTTTTTCGTATCCATCTAATCAGTGTAATTACCTTACGCCCGCCTGATGTATGGTGCTGGTGCTAGGTGCACACCCACCAGAAAAGCTTCGAATTTCTAGCATAACGGTATCTACGTGTGTACGTTGTCAGGACGTACCTGTGGACTCCGTTAGCTTAAGTTTTTCATTGTGCGTGCTGCACCTATAATATACATTGAAAACAAACTCCAGATCTTTCTAATAGCACGTTATAGCTGGGTGTGTTATTAGCTTAATTTCTCTTATTCATTGCTACATGAATACATCGACTGTTTTGCATCAATACGAATCATTTTTACCTTTTTAGCTAATTCAATGCTGCAGTGCATAGTAGTAAGTGGGACACAATGGGACAAGCTCCACCAATACCAATAGTAATAAGTTGGTTACTGTGAGATGAGCCTGCCAGGGGTCAAAAATCAGCTGTAAAAACAGCTGAGATTAGGAAATTCTCAGTAAAAGTATGTGATGGATGGCCCAGCATTGAGTATGTAAAGAAGTATATAGGTATATAAAGTTATTAGTGCTATAGAATGATTAGGAATAAGTACATAATTATATTACATTTGTGCGAGGTGGCGCTGTATGCACCAAGTGTTCAGACTTTTTGGTCTATTGCAATTCTATGAAAACTATTTCTTATCAAGTAATTATTTGCACTTGGTATAGCTGAGAAAATGAAAAAGATTACTGGCCTGTAACTGACTTTTAAGGCATAAGGCCATAATGCAAAAGCCAATTCACATAAAAATAATAACTGCACTGCTAAGAATATACATATATACTTTTCCTCGGGTTACTGTTAAGGATCAGCACAGTAACCTTACTTTTATAGCAAAAGTGAGAAATTTACTGAGTTCCATCCCTTTGATATTGCTGGATAATGTGCATATTAAAACTCTGCTGGAAGTGATGTAATCACTAGATGAAAAGATGATGCTATTTATTATCACTATCTGCTATAGTATAAAGTATTAGTTGATTTACTAATCACCTGTTTTAGTTTCATATTAAAATGAATTTGTTTCTTTTTATTAAACTACACTTACATACTCTAATAAAACAGAATTTTGTTTAGAAATAATTATTTTCAATTTCAAAATTATATTCAAGGTTTACATTATGACTCACTCGCTTATCCCATGTTATAAGCCATTTGGTAAAGATAGTTGACATCATCCACGCATTTTGGTTAGCATCATAAGTTACTGGTAACTTCTTCACGTTCTTGAAACACCTAGGTTTGCGACTTTTCCCAATTACAAGTAAGTTTTCCTTCTCCCCATTCATGCTAATACAGCATAGCACAGTTATTCTTTCTTTGTACGTCTTTGTACCTTTTGCTTTATCATCTTTAAACATATAGGTATGCTCTGGCAATGCGCGATAATAAAGTGCAGTTTCGTCTGCATTATACACGTCGCTACTTGAATATTGCAAAATCAATGCCGGCCATTCATCATGTAACCAAGATTGTGCTCCTATTTAATCTGCATCTTCCTGTTCACCATGTGATTTTGCAAAAGTTACATTATGACGTTTACACCACCTTGAAAACCAACCATCTGTTGCCTGAAAATCGTTTTTGCCCATAGTTGTGGCCAAATCCTCAGCTTTTTTCTTCAGGAGACAACCGTTGACTGAAGCATCCTTCTCCCTGACATCTGTGAACCAGTCTTTTAAAGCCATCTCAACTTCTTCATCTTTTCCACATCTTGTTCTTTTTCAATTTACATTGATTGCTGACTTACCTCCAGTGGCAAAGCATCGTACAATTTTAGTAACTTCACTTTTTCAGCTCACTCAATCCTTGACAAGTAGTGGAAGAAGATGGTTCACTCGTCATTTCTCAAAAATGAACACGCGCAATATTCAGCAGAAACGTCAAAGGTTAGCTGTGTACTACTCGGATTGTTAATCTAAATGTATGTAGATGTACTGCACATGCAACTTTGTATGCAGAGGAACATGAAAAAACAGGTTACAAAAGATAAACTATTGTTGAAATTTGATGACTGTATCCGGCTTTTTGATCATACTATGCAGCCAATTTCACATAGAAAAACATCAAATGGGACCGGACCAGCCTATTTTGATCACAATAGCCGAATTATTCTCATAAGCGAGATCATACTAAGCAGATTCCACTGTATAACAAAACAAAACGATAAAATTATAAAATAACAAATGCATGTTGTAACTTTGTTATATGATAAAACCCTAAACTGTTTCTTATCAGAACAATTTTATCAGTGACACAACAAAAACATTAATCCAATAATAAAATAACAAAAATATCTAAATAACTATTCACTGATAAAATATGCTAAATGATATAATAATTGATAATCGTCGTTACTTATTAGTGAAGTTTCATCATCTTTAAGCAAATTTTAACAGTACTTTGAGAATAAATTCATCATCCCCTACCAAGGATATCTAAAAGTAGAATTTACATTTTTCGGGTAATTTTCTTAAATTGAGCCAACTGTTAGAACTGATACTGAAAATTTATACCAGACTGTGAATCTGAGAATGAGACCATTCACTTTGACAACTTTCTATAATCTGAAAATTTGTAGAGTTTGATGTATGGAGGAGAGGTTGAAGATTGACTACTATAAAGGACAAAAAAGCAGAAGACCCGTTTTGGAAAATAGGCACACTTATTCTTGCTGACATCAACTCGGATTTCATGGTGCCAACTTATTAATGTGCTTTTAGAACAACACTGCACTATCAGTAGTCCCAGCTGACAGTAAGAAAATGCAGAAAAATTTCAGTATTACCAAAAATGTTAAGAGAGATAACTACTACCACGGACCTTAGAGACATGTTGCCTTAATTTTTAACAAATTAAAGAGAGGCCGTACTATTTCCAATGTAGGGAAAAGGTAGAAGAAACGATTCCCCAAAAAATGATAAAAAATATTTTTTGTAGCTCTCTTATTCCTCAAGGTATATGGGTCAAGGGGGTCAACATAATTATCAAATTACTCGTAGTTACCTACTTGACAAATCTAAGAACCTGTAAGTCGATATCCTTATCTGTTGCACTTTGTGAATATTTTGGGCCTTGCTCCCCTCAGGTATCCTAATTAGCAAATTAAGAATAAATCCTCATAAAAAATGAATTCAGGGAGCATTTAAACCAATAAGACAACGTCTATACTTATTGCATTTTACAAAAATATAATTCTGAGCTTCTACCCCCTTCCAGACACCAAAATTTTGGATTGGCAGCTTAAAGAATATTAGAATCGAATTCTGTGGCCTTGAACACTCTTCTTCTTCTCCATCCATAGATATTTTGATTCAATGATTTGTATCAGTGAAATGTATAGAAAGTTCAGTAAAAATGTTATTCATGACAGAATACAAATCTCCAAGTATGGTATCTCAAGGTACCAAGGAAGGGGATACAATTTTTGGGAAGAATAATTATAGGATGTTTAGAAAGTGTTCCAAAAGTGATTTTCATTTCCTCAGTTTGCCAAAGTTAGTAGACCACAAAAACTTCAAATATTTTACAGTTATTGCTGTAAGATCTGTGCTACATGTGGTAGGTTGTGTACAGGGTCTGGTTGAGCCTCCTTGTTTTATACTATGCTTTGTATCATTATGTTGTTAATTATAATAAGGACATTTATGACTGAACTGTCTCGGTACTATTTTTGTTCTAAGACTTAAGTAAAAGAAAAAATAGGAGAAACTGATTTTGGGGAGATTAGCACAACAATTGGGGACATACATGTGTCGGACAGACGGGGACACTGCTGCCAACCTCAAGATCTTGAGATCTTGAGACAGAATCTCAAGATTTTCATGAAAACTTTAAGAGTTCTTAAGAATTTACATGAAATTAAGTGAATATGCGTTGCTTTTTCAAATTTTTCACTTCCAAAATTTGGAAATGGAAAATTTATCGCCTTATGGGAGTAATAAGCACTCAGTTTATACAAGCAATGGAAATGTAAAATACATCCTGTGACCTGTCACAGTAAAAGGGCCCTTAATGACATCAAAATATTTTGATGCCATTAAGGGCCCTTTTCATAGAACAGTTCGATGCCGGGCCTTTTCTTGTGACATGTCACATCTTTACTTTTTATGCTTGATGAATCAGTGAACATTTTATTGTTGAGCAACATAGAAAAGGCGAAAATTTTCATCTAAAGATTTTTTACGAAGGATCCTGGGATTTTGTAACTGGCTTGCTTGGCAGCACTGGATGGATATTTCTCTGTTATGTAGATGAGGCATATTCCTAGGAATAATCAGGGGGGAAATTCGCGGTGACTTTTATTGGCCACCGCTGAGCCTCAGCCGCAAATAAGGCCGATTGGTACCTAAAATTCTGCTAGAGGAATGGCAGTACATTGGCCCAACTTTCCATTTTCATTACCCCTCAAAATTTCGAGAAGTTTGAATGTATCGTGACGAGTTCTTAGAAAATTGTATTCAGCTTCTACTTGAACGTTATGAGAGACTAAAGTTTAGAGTGTGCATGGAAACTGGCACATGTGATGGTAGTGACTGTGAACAAAGTGGAAACAAAATCGCTTTTCCAACCATCCCTTTAAAATGACATTCTTTAAAGTGGAAAGGCCGAATCAAGTTTCCAATTTTGTAACAACGACACCAGCGATAAAAATGAAATAAAAATTTTACGTTTTTCTTCAATTTTATATCTTCGAGAAATTCGGTTTAGTATACGAAGAGTGTAATATATAATGAAATATTCTTCGAATGAATATCTTCTTTCAGTTTGAATATGAAAAATTATTTTCCAAATACAGCCCTTGCCGTTTACTTTACCGGGTGACTGAAAACTGATATATCCATAAAATAATCAAGAATTATTTCAGATTGGAAATCAGTTCTGGGGGCATAGCAAGGAAGACGCCCTCGTACGAATTTTCGAAGTCGGCATTTTTTGTCATATTCGACCATTTAGTCGGGGCATATTTGAGGAATGAGTAGCAAAACAGGAAAATCATTGACTCTTTTTTTGTCAAGTTCCTTGCATGGAAAATTTTGTAACGAGTTAGGATTTGCCGGGCTATTTAGTCGGCATTTTAGACATCAGTCGACAAAATATGAAAGTCATTGAGTTCTTTTTCTGTTTGGGTACAAAACTCTTTCACCGAGTCTGCATTTATGGCTTTTTGCCACCCTCTTCCCTACGTACGTTGATGTGGGACTCATGACATCCGTGGTTAATTCAGTCGCAGTATTGCGCATGAATTATTTATTGTACACATTTACACTTTTTCTGTAAAAGTTGAAACAGTCCCTCTTAATGCGTGAAATAAATTTTCATTGGAATCTTATAGCGTTATAGCCAGGTCTTTGTTTTCCGAACCCCTGTCGAAAATATCTCTAAACTTCGATTTCAACTCCGTTTACGTTTTCTTCGCTCGGTTGAATATTATGTCTGGTAAATCCATATACCTATGTTTTTGTTTTTGTTTTTTTTTAATTAAAGATTGAAGTTAAATTTTTAAAAGGTTCGTACAATTTTTCTTCAGAATTATGAGCAGTGTTAACGGAGTGTAGATGATAAAAATTCAGGTCTGTAATGACATCTTAAGAAATTTAGTATCTGGTTCTCGAAAAACGATTCGGATAAGTATTGCTAAAAGTCGTCGCCACTAGTCAAGAAAATTTGAGTTCAGATTATCGAAACGAATATTTCGAATTCTCAGTGTACTTTTTGAACCTCGAACATTCGTCCAATGTAGTAAATTTCACCTTAGTGATCGTATAAACTCGTGTAAGTAGTGCACCGCAAAATAAACTCATTCCCTCCTTTTCGTACTAAGACCGACGACAAATGCTTACGTGTTTATGGTTAGGCTTCGGGGTCAAGACCCCATGGAAAAGACGGAGCCAATGTTATTTAGATTTATAATTTAACAACGTTGGTAAAATTTTTCAAGCTAATTAATTGTCTTAAATTTTTCAATTTTCTTCTGGTTAATGTTTTCTCCAATCGGTCAAAGTTTAGGCAGGACCGTTTCCCTTTAATATTGACGTAATTCTCAGTAGGTTTAAACGATCCAACATCTTCGATTGTATGTCACCTTCATGCGCACATATCGGTATCTGGTCAGCACTTCGGTAATATTCTAGCCCTTTGGTAGACAGGGATGAGCCGAGGGTTGATGAGATGAGGAGAGTGTGTCACACCCGTCCACGAAACATCAGAGCCGGTATTTCTCAGTAAATTCGACCATATGAAACATTTTTGTGTAATTAAGTTAGCATTTCCAACATCAGTTCGGCAAATTTGGAAATATCTTCAAGTTTTTGACTGTATGGAAACTTTTTGCACCGAGAGCCGGCATTTTTGACCATCCCCCCATGCTGACAGGGCTCAGTTAGCCTCTGGTGGTAGAAGTACAGAATATTAACAAGTATATTCACAAACAGGAAATCAGTAGCTGTAAACCGTATTTCAACGAAATGTGTTACTCATTTCTGAAACTAGATCGTATGTGGCCGGAATTTTGACTAATAAAATTAATCGAAAGAGAAAACTGGGCTAGTAGCGACAACAACACAAATTCGAGACCTGATACTCATACAAACGGCTTCGCAGCCAAGACACGCGCTGTCGTAAATCAAGCTGGTATTCTTGTTAAAATATCATTTTTCATTGGCTCGCACTTGATTTCGAATTTTATAACTAGTTCGCACGCTCGTTCCTTTCTTAGCCTGTTGAAGACTTAATAACATTTTTTTATGCCTTCGCCTCTTTCTGTTCACTTCTGCAGAGCGGAAAAGTGTAGGGAACAGTTAGATTCATACGTAGCAGGTTGCATGTTTGATGCATACCTTTCGAGACTGAAGATTCGATCACGCTCTGGCTTATCGAGAATTCACAGAAATGATTCAGTATGGCAGACTGGAAACGTTAATCCATCAGTCAACTCAACCAGTCGTCAAGATTAATTTAGGACCACACAAGTGCATATAATCTACATACATACTGAAGGTGGGCGTTCTCTTGCGTGAATATTCAACTTTATACCGCCGGGGAAGGGGAGGTTGTAATAAACTAATTTGTTAGTTGGAAAAATGAAAAGATTCTCAATTTTGGGTGCATGCTGAACGGGTTATCAACACTGAAAATCTTGGCCGTTTATAACTAAAGGAAGAATTTGAATTTCGTCTTCTTGTTTAGCCATACTTTGACCTTAAGTGGAATGAAAATCTTTCATTTTGAAAATTCATATTTCACCCTTGAAATGAGCAGACTATCGATAGTACTTCAGAACAGTTGCTGAACTAGTGGTTTCCTAAGTCACTATTTTCGAGTATCCCAATAGTTTTCTGGTTCAGCACCAATTTGACTTCTAAGATCCGAACTTCGAAGTAGAAATGGGCAAAAATAATTTGACTTAAAAAATTTAATAAATTATGGGATCGTGTTTTTCTGGGAGCGGGGGGGGGGGCAGGAAGGGTGCTGATTTCTACTCTATTATTGTACTAGATACTTGGTCCGACCAAAACTAGAGCTCCAAAATTAAAATTTGACTTCACAAATGACGAGAGATTCTCCAAAACAGCTTGAATGATTTAGTAGTCGTGTGTTCTCAAATGCCACTTCTGCATTGCAAAAATGAAAGTTCAATGTTGCTAACCCTAAAATTGTAGTACAAAATATCCTATCGTTCCTAAGTTATTGGCTAATAAAATTGTGTAAATTTTTCGGGGGAAATAATGAGGCTGTTTTTGAATACCGTCGAAAAAAGTGTAAAAAACAGACGGTGGTGGCAGCGGAGGCCACTGGCCCCTAAGTGAAATATTGAAATTAGAAATATTTTCAAAATTGTCTTATGGAGTCCCAAAAGAACTTAGTAAAGTCTTTTAAGGAGTTTCAAAGAATCCTAACCAGGTATACAAGTGTATCTTACAAGTCATAAATGAGTTTTTCAGAGTTATAGAAAATCCTAAATAATTCTAGAAGGTTTTTTTCTTACAGGGACTTAAATTTTCGAAGATCTCGATCAAATGAGATTGAAAAAGAGGGAGGGGTAAAGGGGATAAACAATTTACAGTCCTGCAGAGGGTCCAGCGAAAGTACTTCATTTCTACCTTTCAATATCTATCTATAGCCACCCTGGAAAAGCGATACACTAATAAAATAACGTTATTTGAATATTTGTAAAGGGTGTCTACAGGTTCTGAAAAGTCATTCAAGTCCTTAAAATTCCTGAATTTTAAAAGTAGGTCATAAAAGTCTGGAAAAGTGCTGAAATTTAAAAAAAATGAAAAGTCGTGCATTTTTGTTGTATATACTCAAAAATACGTTTTTGGCAATTCCTATGATTGGTCACTAAACAGTGTTGCGTAGGATCTGTATTCACAAGAACGGGGGAAGTAGAGGAGCAAAAGGAGAGAGGGGTGAAGGGAATAAAACAATTGACCCTCCCCCAAAAAGAAGAAGAAGAAGAAGAAGAAGAAGAAGAGAATTTCCACATTCGGGGTTAAGATGGAAAGTATGCCGGTGACAGTCCTGCAGAGGGCCCTGAAAAAGTACTTCATTTTTACCTTTAAATTTCTTTGGACACCCTGGAAAAGCGATAAACTATTAAAAGAACGTTATTTGAATATTTGTACAGGATGTTTATGGATTCTGAAAAGTCATAGAAGTCCTGAAAGTTTCTGAATTTTAAAAGTAGGTCCTAAAAGTCCGAAAAAGTGCTGAAATGAAAAAAAAGAAAACGGAAAGTCCTTCATTTTTGTTAAAAATATTCAAAAATACCTTTTTGGCGATTCCTATGATTGGTCATTAAAAAGTGTAGCGTAGGATCTATATTCACAAGAAGGGGGGAAAGAAAGGAGCCAAATGAGGGAGGGGAAAGGGGATAAAACTATTGGAAACCAAAAAAAAAAGATTTGCACACTCGGGAAAAGATGGAAAATATGCTGGCTACAGTCCTGTAAAGGGTCCTGAGAAAGTACTTCATTTTTATTGTTTAATTTCTCTAGACACCCTGTTGTAGAAAATAATACAGAAGAAAATTCGAAAACATGATTCACATTTACAAACTTCTTTTCCCTCTGTAACGAACTTCAGCCTTGTATAAATATAAACTTTAAGCAAGGATGGGGCTCTACGAACCTTTTGGGGTCTGAGGTCGACATTTCTTAACAAGCGATCTAGGGCTGAATTTAACATGCTCGCGCCTCTAGGCAGAATAAAAATTAGCGCCCCCTTAAATTTTTGTTCACCCCTCATAAATTTTTTTCATAAGAGTTGTCCCTAAAATCTAGCGCCCTAGGCACGTGCCTATGTTGCGTATATGTAAATATGGCCCTGAAGTGAACAGAATAGTGTCCATGGGTTTTATATTTTATTTCGATAATGTATTGCGAGTGTACGCGGTTACTCGGGTCTCGGGTGTCTCGCCTCGTTGTCTGAACAGGCTCGGGTATCTTAGCGAGAGTGTACTGGGGCCATTACATAAAAATCTCATTCCCAATCCAAGAGTCCCAAATTAGTTAACCAAGTTTTTGTTCAAATTTTAAAATGCTTTTGTGATATTAATTCTCTTCATCCCTTCTTTTCTTCTCGTTCAGCGTAATGCTGATTTTGTAAAAATTGTGGTATCTTTACCCAGGAGGGCTCAAGATACCTTTAGAGGGGGCTTAGCCCCAGCTTGTCCCCCATGGCTACGAGGCTGGACTTTCTGTAATGTTTCTTAAACTATCTTTGCAAATAATCTGCAAAAAATATTTTTCACTAAATCAATTTTGAATTCACGATATTCTATACCAGTGGAATGCAGTAATATCGCTTACCGCGAAAAGTTGAAAGTGAATATTTTTCATATAAAAGTTGCCGCAGCTGTAGATTTCAGCGCAAAATCGCAACATTCCCAGACAATTGATGGAGACTCTTTCATTAAGTGTCTAGTTGCCTAGTGTCAAAGAAATGCAGAAAAATAGTTCAAAACTTCACCACTAGCGTGCGCTAAAGTGAGAAACTGCTATGTTCCAAGTAGCCCAAAGTTCAAAGTAGCCCTACTTAAAGATAAATTATGAAAAAGTGTGTTGCTTTCTTCTATCAGCTTTTTGCCATTTTTCTAGAATTTACTATCGTGGAGGTGGTCATCTTAAAGCTCTAATTCAAGAGCACTTCCCCCCAGTATTTCCTTTTCAAACAAATCTGACGTGATGGCGGCATGGTTAGGATACATTGTTTAGATAAGTATCTGATGGTCATTTTTACTGCGATTTGCTCGCTTGTTACATATTCTTTCTCCAATTTTAAACTGTTATACAAATTGACGATGCATATTAAACGCAGGCGGAAGGTCATTCAATGAGAGGTGGAGTTGACCGCATCTTGCACTTCCATACAGTTATAGTTATTCCGAATTACCTCATTTGAAGGCAACGGTGTTTCTAGCGTAATGAAAATGATACACACCATGTATGAAGCTTAAAAATGGGAATTAAGAAATTGGGAAAGTAACACTTTTACAGGTAGTAATAAAAAAAAAAAGTGGTCATGACTTATACGCGAGTAGGAGTGTTAGAGAAGAGACGGTATTGTGTCCTATACGCGAATGATAATGAACGGAGGTTTATTACACAGGTATTCGTATACATTCGAATTGCATGAAATCGAGTTACGCACGATGCGTTCTAAAATATTTGCTAGCCGTGAAATTGCTTCGTGACCTTTTCACGACTGTGTAAACTTACGTCATTTAACTTGAAAGTACGTAGGTACCTTCTGGGTATACAGCATCTCCAGGCATATCGAAAGATGGAAAAGAGCCTGTTCGATAGTTTAGGTATCGCGTAGATGAATTCGTCTAGAGAAAATATCTGTACGAGCCTATGAATATTTAATTTCAAACAGTGTAGGTATATACATGACCGCGGAATGAACAATACGATGTACCTGAGCTAATGATTCGCACGAAAATTGTAAACCCACGTTCCATCTGCATGATCAGTAATGTTTACGTGCAAAAATCTTCGTGTAACAGTTTCGTGCATTTCGCTTATTCTCTCCGGCTCCGGCTCAGAAATAACGCCTACAAAGTAATTTTCAGTTCATCTCGAGGGATGCAAGCCTAGCTGAGAAAATCGACAATCCAATATTAAAGTATAACGGATTCACATCACAGCACGTTCAAATTTTGGTAATGTAGCTGGATGTGGTGTCGTTTCTTGGTGCGACAATCTTGAAGGCGTCTCCGTGGAACGCAAGCTCTGCTATATGGCAAAAAGGTAATTAAGTTTCTTTATAAGGAATACCATTCTCTGGTTTTATTTTTCCCAACGTGCCCCATATTGAGAACCCGGAGAGTGCATCGGCATGATTTTTCGAGTGTTACTTTGATACAGCCAGCTACACTGTGCACTTAGCACTAATGTAGATGTAGGGACACGTATACTAAACGATGGCCACGAAATCTAACGAATCTATCGAACCTTCTTACCTTCTCGAATATTTGATAATTATCTGGACCCCGATTCGGAGCATTTTGTGTCAACGAGTGTGTTTTGTCAGCAGTAGAAAACTCTCTGGCACCGAGGTACGTAAACCATTAAGACCTTATCTCATTTCCTGAAACCACAATTTGTCTTCGAGAAGTCTCACCTCGCGTATAAGGGAATATAGTACATACAGCAATGAAAAATGGAAATCTCGTTAATAGATTTTTTATTTAGACACGAAGATAAATGACACTGTAGGCGAGATATGAATGAGAGTTAGAACGGATACCGGAGAACTGTATACGAGAGTAGATATGTGATGATACAATGCAGAATATTTCAACTTGAGTCCGAAAAGGGTTTTGTGGGTAATGTCTTCTTTTCCATCGTTGGCAGTTGCGGGTCTTGTTATCCTTCGGGTCAGAATATTGTGACGAGTACGAAATACCGGGAAAATATTGTTACGATGTTCCCAGTTGAGAAGAAGCTGGCTTGAGATGTACCCGTCATGTTTAGGTTATTTTGTGTAGGTAGGTGGAGCGGAAGTTTAATGAACCTATCCAGGAAGATCACCACGAATGTTTAATTCGGACAGGTCGATGAAATGGCTTACACGTGAAATTCTGCTGAGGCGCTGTTCAGCGGATTATTGCGGACCGGAGAATTAATTCACTAAATATTTTCGAGACCATGTAAAATAATGTCTAACTCACTGATATAAGCATTTAATGAGCACTCGTTCCCTGCTCCTGCATTGAAATTGAGAGGTAAAAAGAGAATCACACCGGGGTGCTGAGCCGAGAGAGCGAGTACCCACGACAACGAAATAAAATAGAGCAGTAGAAGAATTCAGAATAGTGTTCTTTCGGGTGAACGTCCTCGAGAATTTAGCCAAGGATAAAATTCACACACATACTCGTAAATTCGGAATTGCTTTTGTTTATCTGAAAATCAGAAATCCGTATGAAAGAACATTAACAAGTTCTGAGCAAGGCCGAAAAGTCTCGAAAAATTAACCGCAGTTGTCAAAAATCTCAGGAGTCCCAAACAAGTTTCGAGACGTCTTATGCAAGGCTGAAAGCCCTGCAGAGCCTGGCGCAAGATTGAAAAGTGCCTGGAAGAGTATTCTAAAACCTTGAATAGGTCTGAGAAAATCTTATACAAGCCTTAAAGAGACGTAACTTGTCTCAGAGAGTTCAAACTCGTCTTAAAAAGACTCAAACTAGTCTCGAAGCGACTTAACTGGTTAGAAAGAGTCTTAATTGAGTCTGAAAAAGTTTCAAACAAATTTTAGAGGATTGTAAAAAGAATTAAAGCGTTCCTAACTACACTAAAAGCATTTGAAATTTAATCAGTTCTGAGAATATTCCAAAGAGCCTTGAACAAGTCTGAGAGAGCCTTAATGAGTCATAAGCACGAACTCCTTCTTCAGGCGCCGTATTCGATGCCGGACTTTAGCAATCGCGGTAATTTTTAGAAGCAGTTTGTGGAAAAACTAATGAAGATAGGAAGCTGTGATTTATTTCATTCGAAAGAGCGTGGTTTCTACAATAAGAATTGTCAGGAAAGTGAAAAATGATTTTTGACACCTGAAGCACATTTCATGATTCCAGGTCACATGTTGATTTTGATGCTTCATGTGCCATTGTTTAGCCAAAGGTTGTATTTATCTCCTCAGGTAAACCACTGGTGTAGTTTAGACAGTTTGTTAAGATATATGAGGGGAAAGTAACTATCTTCTCATTGTACAGACCTCATCTCGGGGCATCCTCTGGAAACTGAGAATATTTAGGTGGCATTGATTTTGTACACTTTTTTAGCCGTTTTTTCCATAATACTTAGTTTATATATAGTAGAGAATATTTAACTACGAGTAATTTACTGAGCAGGAGCATCAGAATTTAGGGAGCGGGACGAAGTTATTTGTCCACGATGATATCTTGTCCATGACAAAACCAGCAGGGCCATTTGTTGTGTTGAAAAATGTATAGGGCACACATCTTTGCACTAGTTAAAGATTGACCATGACAATGAATTGTAAACCCTGGTAAAAGAACTTTACGCCATTCCTTATGGAAATGTGACGTCACTAACAGCAAATTGAATTTCTCACTATACTTATACTCCCACCATTTCTGAATAACAGTAGTAATTTATCGAGGGGGTGGGGGAAGAATTTTCTTTAAAAACTATAACAGGTATTGAGACAAGAGGTAACATTCACGACGATGGACACCTCCCTGTGATTTTTGCATTCAAAATATGATGATTGTCCTGTTTGATGAACTGAATTGATGCAGTTGGTCGCAGATGTTATTGTGCGACCCAATATAACACCACCCTATATAAAAAAAATATCTGAAGAAAGAGTTCGTCCCCTGCAGGGAAGGACATTTTTATAAGGACATGTCATCCAGGTGACCGAACTGACGCACATACCCACATTCCAATGCCTTCTCCAGTCGTCCACACTTGTTGTTGCTCGGCATTCTCCGTGTCTGCCGATCGAATCGTGATGGAACGAATGACCGCATAAAAAGGAATACGCCATCACATTACAATGGTAACGTTTTCCTGCGGAGCATTTTCTCTTTCGCGTGGCGAGCCATTAGACATATCCGTGTCAAAATTAAAAAATCGAAAGTTGAAATTCAGAATTTGCTCATAACAAAATACAAAAATATTTTTAGTTTTTGGAGAGTAACTCTTCCACTCGAAATAAAAGGCAGATATGTGGAGCGAGTTCTAAAACAATATCATGGCGGTGCAGGGAATAAAGTCCCACTTTTTCGGCATGGATGTACTAGATAAAATTTCTAACAAAATAAGACCTTGCAGAACTCTGTAGCACTAAAATTCGCCGAGATGTAGCTGCTTAAAGTAGAGATTTAAAAAACCTTATTTTGAGAAAAATGCAATTCAAAAAAGGTTCAACTAAACGAAAAATTGCAAATTCAAATTGGCATATCTCCGAGATCAATAAAGCTAGAGAACTCTGCGAGGTCTCATTTCGCCAGAAACTTTATTGAGAATTTCGTCGATGAAGTGGGACCTTTTCAAAAACCTAATACGAAATGAAAGAGTTTAATTTCTAATGATGAGTTGAGCGGGGCGAAACAGAGAGGAGGTAAGTTCAAGTGTCCGTCTGTAATGGACGAATAAATGCAGACAGGGAAAACCAGATAACACCATTGGAAAGCGGAGGGTTCATCTACTAAAATCGTCACGAATTCCGATTTTGACAGTTTTGACCTTGATTCACAAAAATCGCCGTACAAAATACTTAACATAGTTATCCTTCTACATTAATGTATCCATTAATGTAACCAGATTCATTTTCATCCGCCCCATTGTTGGGCATACACTTCACCGATTTTCTTCCACTTTTTCCTATCAAAGGTTTCCCTACCCCATATTGCACCCACCCTCCTTGTTAATTCGTCCCTCCATCTTAGTTTTGGCCTTCCTCTCCGTCATATGTTTGCCATTGTGTAATTTCTTTGTCCACCTGTCATCTTCCCCTCTCATAAAATGACCTGCGTATTTGAATTCGAATTTTTTAATTTTACATCCCACGTCTGTTAGTCCCATCCTCTTCCTGGTTGTTGCGTTTATAACTTTGTCTATCCTTTTTATACCCAACATACTGCGTTATATGGCTCTCTGGGTGGATCTAAAATTCTCCAATTCGGTCTTTGTGAGGCCCATGTCTGTGCGCAAATGTTATAAATTTTTGCTTTGCGCGTTACGTTAACAGTGACGAAGATGGGGAGGCACGGAGGACATGCTACTCCCAGGCCTCCGCCGGAGTTGGCAAATTTTAGTAGATGGATCAATAGTTTAAAAAATCCAATAAATCAGAAGTTTTTTTTTTTTGGCTAATACTGATGCTTGGGAATTTTGACTTGAGTCAGTTGGAATTTTAACTATTTTTGCCCCTCCAGAAAAAACTCTTCGCTACGTCACTGTATGTTAATGATAAAATAATATGTGACCTGCCAGGAAGAAGGGGAGCTGTGCGCAAAAATCCTTTTTGTGATAACAACTGTTTTTGATTAATCTTTGGCCACTCTTCCGCGTGGTGTTCTCGAAAAGATCCTAAAAAATTTTCCCAAACTGCTGTAAGTCTTCAAAGTTGAGTGTCTCCATAACGTGAAAACGTTATCAATTTTGTTTATTCGCTCTCTTGTAAAATTTACATTTTTGCGCTCAGATCCCTTTCTTCCTGGCAGGTCACAGGTCACATTGTTATGTGTTTACAATCTCTGAGTGGACTCATGACTTTTTCGCAACCATTCGAGCACTTCGACATAAAATTGTCGATTTACAGTCTGTCCAGGTGGTACCACTAACTCTTTATGATCTACCCCCTTACTATCAAAGAAGCGAATCATCATCAGTTTCATTTTCCCTTTTTCGGTTTTATTGAGTTTGGAGACAGTCACTGAAGATTTATGGCTTCATCATCGAACACCTTAATCCCTCGTAAGTTTCCTTTCCAGATTTGTCGAGTTTCACGCAAAAATGGATCTCATGTCGCTGCTCTATTATATGGCGCTCCATTTTTGTGACACGCACCACATTCACCAACTTGAATGAAACGACATAGCTGGGGAACTAACGACCATACTGGGGTCGCAGATACATACATAGATAGAGAAAGGTTAGGTTATTAACCTGGCAAAGTTTCACGTTTGCAAGGTTACCACATGTGCGGTAGAAAAGTCAGTCCGGTTTCTTAGGGCCACTATTGTAAAATTTGGTTAAGAATTAACCGGTAGTTAACATGCGAATCCTAATACCAGATTGGCGGATTCGCATTTTAACCACCGGTTAATTTTCAACCAAGTTTTATACTACTGGCCCTTAATTGTTAGACTTCGTACCTCGAAAACCAGGATCTACAAAGTGGGACCTTCTTTTCTAATTTGCTCTCAACCCGAGCCCTGGAATCCGCCCTTTCGAGCATTACTTCAGAGACGTCGGGGAAGCTGCTAGGGCTGTCTTAGCCCTCTTCACTTCTGGCCGAAAAACCGGCTTAGGTCGAAATCTGGCGAGTTGCTACGTGGGATCGAACCTGGGAGCTCCGGATTCCGAGATCAACGCGCTATCCACTCGGCCAACCAGACCCCTTGCTCAGCCAACCAGACCCCTTGCTCGGCCAACCAGACCCATTCTCTGCACTGCCACTATGTTCGTAAAGTGGACCAGGATATCGTGAAGATGCGGTTAAACGGGGCTGGAGAAAAGTTCGGTAAGCTTTTTCTGTCCGGTATTTGGCGCCTTTATCACGTGGGACATGTCTGGATAGTTTTTGGAGATGATAAGTGCGTTTGAAGTGTATTGATACAGAGAACTGAGAATCGAAACTGCGAGAGGTTCGTTGAAACAAGATGGGGAAAGTAGGTTACCACGATGACTGGTCCCAAATAAGTGTTTATCTTATCTCCGCGTTCGACTGTGGCTCGTTTAATCATATCTAATTAATTTCCTATATAAATACTTCTTCTATCAGACTGCATCACCTTCGGCTAATGTTTGATTTGTGATATCCGATGTCGTATTCGCAAGTTGTATTTTCGATACAAGCACTACAGCAGATATCTCCGCGATCTGCGCAGGCTTTATTCAAATTAGTTTTGTTTCTCTACACACTTTTCGAATTAACGTATAAACAGCTTCGGTAATTTCACTCGATGGGTACCCATATGGCTCGAGTCGCGTATTATTAACGCGTTTTTCGCGTGTTTATAATTTAGTAGACGATGACAATCAATCTATTTTATTTCTGAAGTAGGGTATTGGTGCAGAAAAGCCAGGCACTAACCTCCCTATCGACTCTATATTGTTTGAAACAAACACTAGGTAACTCAAAATAACTCAATCGAGCTATATGATGCCGTATGTATGCAAATCGCTAAACTAGCTGGGGTCAAAATGGTTTATTGGAATTGGGACCTCTCAAATCTAAAAGTTAATGAAAAAAGTTGGTCTCTTCGGGTATCAATCCCGAGCTTTGTTTGCTTATTCGAACACATTTTTGTTTTACTTTTTTCTGAATCATAGTATCGATTTTCAAACTGCGCACAACAGCGGACTACCACAAGGAAAATAATATTTATACAAATCCGTTGCACGTTTACTATAAATGTCCTTATGGGTCACCCCAGCCAGAAAAATTCAACACGTAATAACGAAAACATTCGACGTAGAAAAGTGACCGTTGACTTCGTTACCGTTTCACTGCCTAAGCTTTCCCGATTGAAAACGAGATTAAGTGAAAAATATTACGAACTATATTTTTGCATAAAAAGTTGTAACGTGCTTACACATATTCATTAAAAATCACGCACGTTGGAGTCATTTTTAGGAATATGAAACTGAAAGTCTCTCGTCGAGAATATGATATGCAGTTTTTGTAAATCGGAATTCACTTCGATTTGTATATTTTTACGTAGCCTCCATGCTCCCACCTCTTCTTGCGTGATATATATATTGCCGTGGTGAGGAGGCTTAGGCATAAAAAATAAAAGATTCATGTGTCATTAAAATCGCGACCAAAGGCACCTAGGAGAATGCAAACTTCGAAAGATAAACCCTGTTGAAAGCCGTGAAAAACTACAACAGTACCTATCTCTTTCCAGGAAATGTAGCGTATTAATTACTGATGATGGCATTTCAACAGGTAGATAATTTTCCCGGACGTAAAAAGCCCCCCCCCCATTCGGATGTCCGGGAGGGAGCTACTTGGGGGAGCATCATAATCCGAAAGTTTTAAAAAGAGGGGCATAATTAAAATAGGAAGTTGGGATGTAAAAAGCTTGAATGAAGTTGGAAGATTGGTGAATCTTAGGAGAGAAATGAAGAATATGTAGGACTATACAGGGTTATTCAGTTTTCGACGCAACATAGGAAAACCCGGCAAGTTGCATGATGATATGAATAAGACGGCACCTCTGTGGCGCTGCTTCGGAAACTTCAGGAGAGATCGATGATTTTTAAGGAATTTCATCGGAAATTGTTAGAAAAAATTTTCAATGATTTCCTAAAAAATTTCATCAAAATTCTTCAAGAAAATTTTTCGATAAGTTTGAAGTATTTCATAGGAAACACTAGGGAAAAATCCGCGATGATTTTTAAGGAAGTACATCTAAAATTTTCGAGAAAAATTCCAATAATTTCCAAAGAATTTCTTGGGAAACTTCGGGAAAAATCTCCGATGATTTTCAAGAGATTTCATCGAAAATTTTTGGAAAAAAAAATCCGATAATTTCCGAAGAATCTCATCGAAAATCTTTAGAAAAAACTTCCAGTGTTGTCAAAAAAATGCTATCAAACTTATTCGAGAAAATTGTTCGATAATTTTTTTGAATAATTATTAAACCATCGGAATTTTCCTCCGAATATTTCTCATGATATGCTGCAAAAGTTATCGAAAAATCTTCCTGAAGAATTTTGATGATTATTTTTTTGGAAATCATTGGACATCTTCCCCAAAGATTTCCGATGAGATTCTTCAAATTATCGGAGTTTTTTCCCCGATGAGATTCTTTGGAAACCATCGGAATTTTTTTCCAACAATTCCGATGAAATTCCATAAAAATCGAGAGAATTTTCCTGAGTGTTTCCTATGAAATACTTCAAAAATTATCGAGAAATCTTCTTGAAGAATTTTGATGAAATTTTTTGGGAAATCATTGAAAATTTTTACTAAATTGATGATTTTTAAGGAAGTTTATCCAGAATTTTTGGACAAATATTTTCCAATAATTTTCGAAGAATTTCTTTGGAAACTTTGAAATTTCGGGAAAAACCTCCGCTGATTTGTAAGGAATTTCATCGGAATTGTTGGAAAAACTGACAACAATTTCCGAAGAATTTCTCCCGAAACTTCGAGGAAAATCTCCGATGATTTTTAAAGAATTTCATCGAAAATTGTTGGAAAAAATTCCGATAATTTTCGCAGAATCTCATCGGAAATCGTTAAGAGAAGTTTCCAATGATTTCCCCAAAAATTTCATAAAAATTCTTTCAGAAAATTTTTCTATAATTTTTGAAGTATTTCATAGGAAACATTCAGGGAAAATCTCCAATGATTTTTAAGGAAGTTCATCCGAAATTTTTGGGGAAAAATTCCAATAATTTCCGAAGAATTTCTTCAGAAACCTCGGGAAAGATCTCCAATGATGTTTAAGGAATTTCATCGGGATTGTTGGGAAAAAATTCCGATAATTTCCGAAGAATCTCATCAAAAATTTTTAGAATTAATTTCCGATGATTTCCAAGAAAATTTCATCAAAATTCTTCAAGAAAATTTCATCAAAATTCTTTAAGAAAATGTTTTGATAATTGCTGAAGTATTTTATACGAAACATTCGGGGGGAAAATTCCGATAGTTTCCGAAGAATTTCCTCGGAAATTTCGGAAAAAATCTCCGGTAAATTTTAAGGAATTTCATTTGAATTTTTAGGAAAAAATTCCGATAATTTCCCAAGAATCTCATCGGAAATCTTTTAAAAAAATGTCCAATGATTTTCAAAAAAATCTCATCAGAATTCTTCAGGAAGATTTTTCCATCATTTTTGAAGTAGGGGAGACTGTTGTACCTTGGAACAAAAAACTTTAATATCAATTTTCTCAGTTTTGAGTGACTGACAGTAAAATTGAAGCACATAGGATGAAAGTACTGGTAAAAACGCTTT
This sequence comes from Acanthococcus lagerstroemiae, assembly GCA_031841125.1. Taxonomy (NCBI): domain Eukaryota; kingdom Metazoa; phylum Arthropoda; class Insecta; order Hemiptera; family Eriococcidae; genus Acanthococcus; species Acanthococcus lagerstroemiae. The sequence continues at coordinate 21,831,245 of CM063107.1, forward strand.
AAATTGTTAGGTTGATCTCAAATTTACGATAAACTGAAACCCTACAACTATCTGTTAAAATATTCCTTATTGTGGATTTACATTCGAGTCGGCGACTTCAGGCCAACATGTCTTGTCGTGCTATTTTGACAACACAACACAGCTGCACAATGTCGGCGACATCCTCATCAAACTTGTGCTTGTCGGTTCAGGGAAAAGTTTTCCGCGACATGTCTGTGATAGATCTGCGACCAAGTTGGAAAGGAATGTATATCAGTAGTTGTCACCGACATTTGAAAGTTTGTTCGTGCCATGTCGCCGAATTGAATGTAAATCCACCATTAGGGTCTCTATAAGATCGGCTAACGGCAAAATTTTCATCACAAAACACAGGGATTTTAATTAATCTATTTCCTTTAGAATGGGGGAGGATGAGAGGAGAATGCAGGAGAAAATGAAGCGTAGTATCATGTCTGTAACCAAATTTGCTCGAGCACACCGAAGTAAATATAATAGATGACATAATTATCTCCATCAGGTTTTCTACTAAGATTTCAGTTTACCTTGTTAACAATAGTATCCAATTACTCACCACGAGAATACCAATCTCTGTGTGTTTGAACCGCATTCATTTTCGCTGTTACCCTACCCAGCTTTCTGCAATCTTCTTTGAAATTTAAAAATCACGATTACGTTGTCAGTTTGTCACTGGATTCGCTCTCTATCATAGATAAACGAAATTTTGCTTGCAAAATTTTCACGCTAATTGGGGCACGTTTACAAACGTCGTTATTTTGTCACGAACAATTAATTTATGGAAATCGGGCTTCGGTAAAGCGACCTCGAGTGGATGTTTTTTCGAAAACACCCCAGTCATAATTTCGGAAACATTTTTCATTCGCGTTGACGATTCTTATGTGTAAAATCGAGAGTTAATTTGATTTGCCAGTCTGGACGATGTATACGAACTACGATTGTTGCTGCCGTTCATTTATATTAATTTTGCGACTGTCGAAGTGTCATTTTTTGATATACACCGCTTATTCGAAAATCGCCATTGTAATAGCCATTGTTTTATGGTGTTACATGACATTTCATTTCCCACTATAGCTTTCGTTAACCCTCAAATGCGTCCACATTTTGCAGGATATACCGCGTAAGCTCAGATTTTATTCCGCACTACCAAAAACTACAATTTGAATTCTCTGAACACGCAATGCAACGCGCGGAAAGCGAATGACTTATAAATTATTGATATTCTGTCAAAAGTAATCGTGCGCAATATCACTGATTCTATGGCATCCACAATGCATGATGGAGGTTAAGTGACCTAGTAATGTAATGATTTCGTCTGTGTGGCTAACATTATACTTTGAGAGGCATAATGTAATGTAAGCCCGTAGCATCATCACCACTTCTCCAGGGCCACAATTTGTGGTAAACTTGCGAAGTTCCCACCCAAAAAGTAGTAAAGGGTTTTGACATTTCTGTCGGAGGAGGAGGATGCACCTTGTGGGACCGTGGATACGGTCGACCACTTTGGGGGCTGGTTCCCTTGAGCGACCCCTGAGCTCCGCTCAGTACCGCCGGCCGGTTGGGAAGCGTACTTCAGCGAGTCGTTGCCGCAGCCACCAACCGGTTCACAGCGATTTCTCAGCCGTAACGGGGCGCAGCGAGAGCGGTGGTCCACCAACAAACCACAATAAACAACTACACCAGTACAGATGGTAACTAGTATTATTCCAATCAGAAAGAAGCAGTAATTACACAATGTTATGCAACTTCTTATAACTATAACTGTAACAAACTTTATAAGCGAGTATCGCCACACACCTATTTTCTCCCTTCCTCTCATGCCACAGATCTCATTTTATGACAGCAGGTTATGGTAAGCGAAGGATGCGAGGCGAGCGATACGTCTCTTGTCTCCTCTGCACTTACCTTTGGCTTTGTATTCAATGATAAAGCGTGAATATTGACAAGTACTTCAACATGTTTATAGATATCTAGTACTGATCGAAGATTAAGGGCTAAAGTTGCCAAGACAATATCCGTTCTGATTTTGGTACACGAGTCCGAAGAGAAGCGTTGCTTCAGACCTCCTTACAGGTGAAGTTCTGGGAGGGAGCCTGTGCTTCTTGTCCTCTCTCCTCCAGGGGTGGATGGGATCAGACAGGCCACTAGGAAAATCAGTTTTACAGGCCACCGTGGTAACAATTGCAGACCAATCTTGATGTTCCACTGAAAATCTCAATTTTGCTCAGGATGGCGCTTGTCTCGTTGTTAGGCCGCACGCTTCAATTGTTAAAGCTACATCTAGAACTTTTTCGGATTTAAGAGTTGAAGACAACGATGAGGGATACCTAAAGTGAAAAAGAAAACTTGTATTTCTGATTCGTCAAAATGAGTAATTTTCTGCTTCCTATCCAGCTCAGATGAAGGAAGGATTTATCTACAATGTTTTTTTTTTTAATTCCTTCAGATGTAGTTTAATCGGCAAGAGATTTTCGGTAGAAACTTTTTTTTAGATTTAAGATCTATTATTCCTGACTCTACAAAGACTTTATAAGATTCTTCCAGAATTTTACTAAACTTTTCAAGACTTGTTAGGATTAACAATAAAATGGGTATTTTATAATTTTTCGGCTCAGATGGTTTGGGTGGGAGATACGTCCTAGTAGTTTTTAAAAAAATTTTCAGACGTATTTTATGCTTCGAGACTCTTTCAAAATTCCTTCAGATTATCTCTAAAACTTTTTCATTTTGTTGAAGATTATTATTTCAGACTCTATGAGGACTTTTTGAGACTCTTTCAGACTTCTACCTATAAGACACTTTAAGATTCGTTAGGAACAGCAATAAAATGGGTATTTTGTAACTTTTTTCCTTTCTTGTAAGGGTGTGGGAGATATGTCTTCATGATTTTTTTATTTCTTTCCGAAGTATTTTACACTTCAAGAGTCCTTCAGAATTCTTCAAGGTGATCTCCAAAACTCTTCCGTTCTTGTTCAAAATTATTATTTCAGACTTTGCAATGACTCTTACACACTCTTCTAAAATTTTATAAGACCTTTAAAGACTCGTTAAGATGATCACTATAATGGGTATTTTGTAATTTTTTCTTTACTTGAAGTGGTGTGGGTAAGAGATATGTCCTAGTAGTTGTATAAAGTTTTGTCAGACGTATTTTATTCTTCAACGATCTTTTAGAATTCTTTAAGAACATCTGTAAAACTTTTTTATTCGTTGAAGATTATTATTTCAGATTTTACAAAGGCTTTTCTAGAATTTACCAGATTCTTATAAGACCCTCAAGACTCGTTAAGATAAGCAGTAAAACCAGTATTTTCAACTTTTTCCGGAGGGAAGGGAAGAAGAACAGAATTGTATCTCCGTTACTTCTATGATATTATTCTTCCAGACTGCTTTACTCCTCAAGAGCCTTCCAGAATTGTTCAAGGCTGTTTCTAAAATTTTTTGGATTTAAGATTATTACTCTCTACTCTACAGAGACTTTTTCAGATCCTTCTTCCAGACTTTTACAAAGCCCCTTCAGACTCGCTAAGATAGATTGTAAAATGGGTATTTTCAAATTTCTCCCCGGTTCGAAGGGAAGGGGTATACAGTTTTAAAATTCTGCTAGGCGAATTTTATTCTTCAAAACTCGCCCAGAATTATCCCAGATTATTTCTACAATTTTTCGTACTTGTTGCTAGTTATTATTTTAAGTTGTACAAAGACTTTTTCAGACTGTTATAGACCTGTTCAAGACTTCTTAAGACTTGACTAGACACTGAAACAAGCACGTTTAGAAAAACTTTAGAGTCTCAAAAAATATTGAACCCGTCTCGATAAGCATTTAACTAGGCTATAAGAGTATCAAAAATCTCAGTAAAACATAGAGTAGTTTCGAAAACTTTCTGTCATGTTTGTAGGAGTCGCTAAAAAAGTATTGAATAATCTAAAGCAGGATTGGACAATTTTAAAACCCCTTAGCTGACAGCGACGGATATATCGGTCAAATTTTTTGTAAACGTTTTAAAAGGGCGAGTACAAATATCTAAATGACGGAAATATCTTGCGTGACATTCAGACGTGATATCCGAAGCGTATCACGTGCTGTAGAGTTGAAAAATAGTATTGACAATTTTTTTGTGATTTTCGAAAACAGTGTTACGATTTTGATGTTGTTTTAGTTTGTAAGTGTTTATTCTGTCCATTCTTTCTTTATTTTGTTTCCTCTGTGTCTTTCTATTTGCCAAAAAAGTACGAAAAATAATCCGTCATTTTGACTTTTTTCATCATCAATATACACAATTACGGATAAATCCGTCATTTTGCACTTTCGAGTCAGTTTGGACACCATTTTTCAAATTGACTTCCTATGGTTTGGGAGGTCGTAGAAAAGTGCGATACGCGAGGGGGGTTCTTATCACTTGTAAAATGATAATCAGTAAAAAAAAAAGTAGGAATCTTTTGAACGTTTTTGCAGAAAAATATCAATTAGTTAAAGGGTTTTCTTTTTCTGATTTGATCTCCACCCGAGTCTTGAAATCCGCCTTTTCGAGCATTACTTCAGAGACGTCGGGGAGGCTATTAGGGCTGTCTTAGCCCTCTTCCCTTCTGGCCGAAAAACTGGCCTAAGTCGAAAATTCTGGCGAGTTGCTACGTGGGCTCGAACCCGGGACCTCCGGATTCGGAGTCCAACGCGCTATCCGCTCGGCCAACCAGACCTCTAAAGTTAAGAGGTAAATGAATCTCGAAGAATCTTCTTAAATCCGTCTGGATGATTTACAAGGGATCTTGAATGAGTAGGAAAAGTCTTAATTGAAGCGCTGCGTGGAAGAAGGCAGGGGCGGCAACTTCTGTGTATCATATGTAGCAGATGCTAAACATGGGATGATTTTGCTACACATGAGATTTTCAACAAAACAAAACAAACAAAAACTATTAAATTAATACTTTTTAATTTATTACTGAACTTGAATTTTTTTGTTATGCTACACATGGGAAAAATCTAGGTTGCCGCCCCTGGAAGAAGGGCCTTCATCTCATAAGAAATACATTGATCAAAGGTCCTCCTTCCACGCAGCGCGCTTCAATTAATCCCATTAAAAAATCTCAATTAAGCCGGGAATGGCCTTGAAATGAATCTCGAGAATTCTTAGCAATGATGAAAACTTGTTCAGAAGTCTTGAAATTTGTAAGCAAGATTTGAGAGGCCTAAAAGAGTCTGAAGGAGTGCTAGACCCATTCAGCGCTGAAATGAATCTATAAGAGTCTGAAACGATGATATACTCATAGCTATGGAAAAGTACCTCAATGATGCTGGAGGAAGTATATACAGAAAATATTAAAGAATCTGAAATTTTTTTTTAAAGTCTCGAGACTGACCAAGTCTGTAAGATAGTAAGAGCCTTAATGGAGTTTTAATGAATCATGAGCAAGCATTGAAGAGACTTGAAGATGTTAAATTAATCCTCGGATTATCAGTCTGTATTTGTGCCAGATCACAGGGAATTTGCCCGGTTGCCTGGCGGGTCAGTATACGCTCTTGCTCTTCTCTGTGCATCATTTGGAACTCTCAATTCGAAAATAACGATTAGCTCGAATTTAAATGACTTTGAACTTTAGCCAGATCTTCATTACTAGTCAAAATGTAGATACGTGTTGAGAACGAGGTCTCCGGTAATGAAATTATATTAAAAAAGAAAATCTGGAATGATATTCAACGCGGTATCCTAAACTATTCCATAAAGCCTCGGACAATTATGTAGAATAATGGGTTGCACAATGTAACTACCTATAGCACGTGCTCCAAGCAGATCGTTGGAATGTGCATATTAAAGAAAAAAAAAAGGTGAAAAAAATGGAACAGAGGTCCTGGCAAATACAATGAAAATATTATATTGACACCTTTCACTTCGTCGTCGACAATAGCCCGGATATTTTGTAGTTGACATATCTATAAAGTATAATATAAGACCAAAATATTATATTTATATTGGTTAATGACGCGAGCGATCAGAACGATCGGGTCCCCCTCCCTCCGTGCACAGGAGCGCGCAATGTTTATTGAAAATATTGAACATGTTTGCAAGACAAGCGAATTTAGAGTTGAGAACCACTTAATAATGCAATAAATATACGATATTGATTCTCTTTTATTTTTTCTCGAAATTTACACACTTTCTCTTTTTAAATGATAATGCATACAAAATACGTTGCCGCTGTGGTTTCGTTGGTCGTTGGCCTCTGTTCCGGCTTTGGAAAAAAAAATCATTATGATGTGAGGTTTTGAATTTTATATTTTGTTTTGTTTTTAACACGCACAGTATATGTATATTGAGCACGCGTTTCATGGTCTTCCGGCGAATGCTAATCACACAGACGACATAGACGACTGAAATGCAAGAATACGTATGTTGATTTTTCCAGTAAACATTAGTCGGGCTGAGTGATGTGACATTTGATTACGACTCTGTGTACATTTAAAGTATGAAATCGGGTATGATACCTCTGAGCATTTGAAGTTTTGTAACTAGTATCTAGGAAAGTTCATTTTGTGAACATCCAGTTGAACTGATTCCGGTGATTACTTTTCTAGGGGTGCTTCAGCACTATGTGAAATAATTATCGTTTTATCGTAATTACCTAATAGCCCAGAAGAATTAAACTCGCATAAGGTACAGTGAAAAGGAAAAAATTGTCAGCGAAGGTCTTACAGCTGGAATGTGTTTAGAACGATATCCGTAATACGTAGCTAAAAGCCCTCACCCCAACCCGTCGGCTTCCTTCTGGGGGGGGGGGGGGTCAGAAAATGAGAAATTTCTATCTCTTATTCATCTATTTCGGAGTTTTTCAGAAGAATGAAGCATGTTATGGAAAAAATACATCGAACGAAAAATGTTGCTCGTTGAATTGCCTAAAAAAAAGGTCGTCACAAAAAATTGCCTAAGTGGTACAGATATGCGTCAAATGCTAGCAGAATAATGTTGCATGTCGCTTGCTGCTGTTTTCTAGACAAAGTGCTTCCTAATTGTTTCGGATTCGTGCGTATTTAAAGCTGTATATGATTTTCGGGGTACCATCAGAGGTACCGTGGCAACCGATGAAGTCAGCTGTGTAACTCTCCTCTGTGCTCGTTTTCTATATATCCCTCTACGTGTATGGTCCAAAATGAATACACGCAGGGGCGCAGCCAGAACTTTTTTTAGGAAAAAGGGCCCAGCATTTAGAAAAATTTTCTCCTTCCTCAAATTTTGATGTTCTCTCTTTGTGAACTTGTTGAATATTCTTTACTACATATTAATTAAATATTATTGAATGGGGGGGGGGGGGTCTGGAAGAAAAAAACACAAAAAATGTCACTTTAATATTCTCAGTTTCTGGAGATTGACCCATAATCCGAAGTAAAACGCGAGTGGTTCCGAACTAAAAGACGAAAGAGAATCCATTTCCCCCACCCCGCAAAGAATAGGTCTGAACCGATTTATACCATCAAGACCACAAACGATAGCATAAAAACCATAGAAGGCGGAGGAAGGGAGAAGGACGAAAAATCAATCTACTCCTTTTCAAAATGTGGAAGGAAAATTACTTCTAGGCTCTATGTTATATTAGGAAAAATGACGACACTTGGCTGAAAAAGTCATGAAAATTTCCCCAAGTTTTCATTTTTGATGCGAAAGTTATTTTGACAAACAGTCTCCGTGAGTCGAATATTTTGACTTTGTTATCCTCTTAAAAGAACAGGATTCTGCGCACGTACCAAAACATAAATATCTGAAATTTCAAAATTAAATGAAAACTACGGTAGAGTCCATTAGGAGGAGAATGAAAACGGAAGGAATTACTCAGCACCAGCCACCTACATAAAACACACCTGAACTAGTCCTACACCTGTGGCATAACGATTGTACACTGGGCTTAACTATTGATGAGCATGAACGTTGGAAATTAACTGCATTCTATTTTATTTGAGAAATAATTTGTATGTGTGATGGGATTCAGATTTTTTGTTCTGTTGAAAAGCTCCCGCTTCCTCCTGACAATGCAAATTTGCTACTCGCATCAACACTGAAAATTTTCGTTCATCCCTGATAAAAATTGTTGAAATAATTTTTTAATAGTTTGAAATCTAATCCATAAACAGAGACCAGATCAAATGAGAGCGACAACCACCCATAACCATATAATTTAGCGGGGCAGGAAGCACTGAAATAGTATAAAGAAAAGTTGGGAGGAAGTTGACTAAAAATAATGGAAAACAAGTAGAATCTTAGGTAAAGAAAAACTGTCTATATCTGCCCAAAATTGACCAAAACGACCGAAAACTACTAAATCGAACCAAAAGTGATCAAAATCAATAACACCTTGAAAACATATCGCAGACGGATCTGCAACCACAGGAGAGCATTTTCATGTCTCGATTTTAATATCGACGCGACTAGTCTGCAGCCGTGTTGGTGTTGCTGCGCGACTGCTGTCTGCAGCTATGTTGTTAATAGAAATTTCCATAAAAATGTCAACCACTGAACTGAATTGTCACCCTGAAGAACAAATCATACGGACTGGCTTTTCGTGTCGGGGGGAGCGTTACGTTACGGTTTTCGCCCATGTCGGAGGGAGCGTAACGGTTTTCGTTCAAGTATACCCAGCATGGCTGGAAGAAAAATAAATTTCCATGGAAATGTCAACCACTGAACTGAATTGACACCATGAAGAGCCTTGATTTCGATTCTCGCCTCAGAAGTAACGCTCAAAAAGAAACACTTTTTTCGTTTATGTGCCAAAGCTCTCGATCAGCTGTTTTTTTCTCTTCGTGATGCTCCAAAATAACGCTCAAGAAGTAACGTTTTTTTTTTTCGTTGATGACATGAAAATGGCCAAAAAAAAAAAAACTTGAACAGGGCTGAAAGCTCGATTTGGTGCCTACCTAATTTGTTACCCACCTGTTTTTATGGGCTGTAAATTTGTACAAACCTACGACGTAACCTAACCGCATCAGGCCATCGGCATCGATCTTTTTCTGTTTCAAAATTGATTTTGAAAAAATTTCGTAAAGATTTTTCTGCGGGGGGAGGGGGTATAGCACCCTAGCCCCCTCCCCCCACATGTTGCGCCCTTGGTTCTAACAGCCAGTTCTCGACGTGTATTTTAAACTTAGGCTAACATTTATGATGTGAAATGTATTTTTCTATATTCAGCAGCAAGCGACATGTAACATTTTTCAGCGAGCATTTGGCGCCTTTCTCTACCACTTAGACAATTTTTTGTAAGAATCTTTTTTTTAGGCAGTTTAACGAGCAACATTTTTTGTCTGATGTATTTTTCCCATAACATGCCTCAATCTTCGGGAAAACGCCGAAATAGTTGAATAAGAGATAGAAATTTCTCATTTTCTGCCCCGCCTCCAGGAGGAAGCCGACGGGTTGGGGTGAGGGCTCTCAACTATGTATTATGGACACCGTTCTAAACACATTTCAGCTGTACAACCTTTGCTAACAATTTTTTCCTTTTCAATTCCGTATTCCTCCAGGGCTATAAAAACACCACATCAATATTATTGGAGAAATAGAAAGAAGAATTATTTGTCAACTTCTCAGCTAGGTTTGAATATTTTTCTTAACGCGATTGTGCACAACCTTGGGCTTACTAGGTTATCAGTTTACCTATCTGCAATTCTTAATCTGTGATTGGAAGTATGAATGCCTACATTAAGTCAAAGTTGCGTTATTGCACCTCGATTTATCGAAACACGCATTCTGATCCCTCTCTCAACTGCCGTAAAAAACGAGTGCAGTGATGACTCTACTGATCTGCCTGCCCTATATGCGTGCTGGTTCTCATGTAGAGGGAACCTTTTCAGGATTTCCAGCCTCTTCGTTTCTCTTTCAAGATTCTCTAATCTTCCAACTCCATTCAAAGCTTCTCACATTCCATATTCCTATTTTAATTGCGCCTTTCTTTTTAAAACTTTCCGGGGATGATACTCTCCCAAGTAGCTCCCTCCCGGACATCCGAACGGGGAGCTTTTTACGCCCGGAAAATGATATACCTGTTGGAACGCCATCATCAGTAATTAATATTTGGAAAAGCTACCTTTCCTGGAAAGAGATATACTGTTGTAGGTTTTCATTGCTTTCGACAGGGTTTATCTGTCGGAGTTTACCTTCTCCTAGGTGCTTTATGTCGCAATGTTAACGATATACAAGGTTAGTCAGTTTTTCCTTCCGCCATAGGAAAACCAGTTTTTCGTGAAACAAGGTGCACGTTGTTTCGCCAGGTGAGTGGTCTCTTCGACAAGAATTTTATGGGAAATATTCTGAGAAAACTTCGATGGCTTTTGAAGAATTTTATCAAGAATCGTCAGGAAAGATTTTCCAAATCTCTGAAGAATTTCATCGGGAATCTTCGAAAAAATCTCCTACTCAGGAAAAATTTTCGATAATTCTCGAAGTATTTCATTGGACATCGTTGAGAAATATCTCCAACGATTTCGGGCGAATTTTGTCAGAAATTTTAGAAAGAATCTCCAATGATTCACGAACAATTTTTTCAAGAATCATCGAGAAAAATCTCTGATGATTTTGGAAGGGTATCCTTAGAAAAAATTTTGATGCTTTTCAGAGATTTTCGTCAAAAATGTTCGGGGGAAATCTCCAATGATTTCTGAGAGGAATTAATTAGAAATCTTGGAGAAAAATGTGATGATTTCCGGAGAATTTCATCGGAAATATTAAAAAAAAAGTCCAGTGTCTTCCGAAGAATTTCCTCGAAAATTTTCGGGAAAATTTTCTGTTAATTTTTAAAGAATTGCATCGAAAATTTTTAGAAAAAATTTCTAATATTTTCCAAGAAAGTTCATCAGCATTCTTCGAGAAAATTTCCTGACAATTTTTCAAGAATTTCGTAGGAAGTATTCGGCTAAAAACTTCGATGGTTTCTGATGAATTTCATCGAAAATCTTCTGGAAAAATGTTCGATAACCTCCGAAGAATTTCATTGTAAATTCTCGAGAAAAATCTCAGATGATTTCTAAGCAATTTCATTGTAAATTTTCGAGAAAAAAATTCGAATAATTTCGGAAATCTTTATTAAAAATCTCCATTGTTTTTCAAAGAATTTCATACTCGTACAAATTCTTCGAGAAAATTTCCTGCTAATTTTTGAAGAATTGTACCGAAAATCTTCAGAAAAAACCTTCGATTATTTCCAAGGAATTTCATGAAAAATATTCGGGATGATTTCTTTGATTTTCAAAGATTATTTCCGACGAACTTTAATCGAAAATATTAAGGGTAAATTTCCGATCGTTTTCAATGAATATCAAGCGAATTTTGTCAGAAATTTTAGGAAAAATCTCAAATGATTCCAAACAGTTTTATCGAGAATCATCGAGAAGTGTATCTGAGGATTTTGGAAGGATAGCCTTAGAAAAAATGTTTTGCGCTTTTCAAAGATTTTCATCAAACATTTTCGGGGAAAATTCTCCAATGATTTCTAAGAAATTAATCAGAAATCTTGGTTAAAAAATGTGATGATTTCCGGGAAATTTCATTAGAAATGTTCAGAAGAACGTCCAGTGTTTTCCAAAGAATTTCTTCGAAAATCTTCGGAAAAATTTTCTGATAATTTTTAAAGAACTGCATCGGAAATTTTTATAATAATAATAATAAAATATAATATAATAATATATATATTAGCGACCCTCTCTACAGACTAAGGTGGCCAATTAATGAGGGTGTTGGGGAAAAAAATATACACAAACTTTTACGATAAAAACTAAAAACAAAACCAAAAACAAAAGAGAGGGAAAAAACCTTGAGTAAGAAAGGAAGATGAGTGTGGATGTGGAAGAGAGAAGAAAATTATGGGAAGAGGGAGAGAGGGAGATTCTAATTGACATGGGAAATGAATGAGCTGGAGATGAAAATTAAATGATGATGAAATGATGAGATGCCACCCACAGCCCCTTCCTGTCGCCCCATCGCCGATGTCCTCATAAAACCCGGTAGTTCAGGAATTGCGATGAAATAGGGACCGAGTACGCATGGAATAAGCCAAAGAATGATAGTTTTAAATTGACTCTCATTTAGATTTTGGAAGCCTTTTGCGATAATTATTTCAGTTAAATAGGACACTGATTTCCTTCTTGAATTTCGATTTATTTACTGAATCGAGTATGTCTAAATGGGCATGGATCTGTGGTATAGTGTTATACATTCTCATTATGCGGCTGAACGGAGCTTTCATATAATGATTTGAGCGAGTAATCCGCGGAAGAAATATGTCGGTTGTTCTACTGTTGAAACTCGGTACGCGGATTCGTATATTTTTAAGTAGCATTGGTGCGTTTATTTTGTTATGTATTATTTTGTGTAAAAAGACGAATGCGTCTATACTTCTGCGTCCTTGAAGACTTTTATTTTCAAACCCTTGGAGCAGTTTTGAGTATGTTATTGAGAAGGAGTAGTACGAGAATAGTTTGAAGTATAAATACCGTAAGAACCGCTTTTGTACCTGCTCTATTTTCGGAAAGGAACTGCGATAATTTCCGAAGAATGCGTAATCGGGAATTTTTAGAAAAATGTCCAATGTCTTCCAAGAAAGTTCTTTCTGAAGAAAACCTTCAAGAATCATCGAAGATACTTTTCAATGTTTTCCGATAAAGTCCTTTGGAATAATTGCAGAGTTTTCTTTAAATTTCCCACAAATTTCTCCTGAAATCATCGGATAATGTTTTTCAATGATGTCCGATAAATTTCACTGAAAATGATCGGAAATTTACCCTTAATATTTTCGATAAAGTTCGTTGGGAATAATCTTCGAAAATCAAAGGAATCGTCCTGAGTATTTTCATGAAATTCCTTGGAATAATCGAAGGTTTTTTCTGAAAATTTTCGGTACAATTTTTCAAAACTCTTGGTGTTATTCCCCGAGTGCTTTCGATAAAATTCTTCAAAAATTATCAGGAAATTTTTCGATGAATGAAAACAATGCAGATTTTTTCTAAAAATTTCCGAAAGTTTACGATGCGAAATTACTTCAAGATCGATTTTCGATGAAATTCATCAGAAACCATCGGAGTTTTTCTCAGAATAGTTTCTATGAAATTCTTCAAAAATGGTTAGGAAATTTTCTTGAAAAATGCTGGTAAACATTCTTGGAAACATTGGAAATTTCTTCAAAAGATTTTCGATGAGATTCTTCGGAAATTATCGGAGTTGTTTCCGGAAATTTCCGATGCAATTCTTTGAAAATTATCGGAAAATTTCCCCGGAGATTTTCGAGAAAATTCTTCGGAGATTTAGAAAATTGTTCCTGAAGATTCTTGATAAAATTCTTCAAAAGCCATCGGAGTTTTCCACGAATATTTCCCATAAAATTCTTATCGAAGAGACCTGCTCGCCTGGCGAAACAACGTGCACCTGGTTTCGCGAAAAACGATGTAGTTTTCCTACGGCGGAAGGAAAATCGACTAACCCTGTATAACCTCATAAGGAGTCTTTTCTTTCATTTTTTACGTTTAAGCCTCCTCAACACGACATGGTATCACCCAAGAGGAGGGAGATGAACCCAAATTTCATGTTTACGAGAAGGAGCATCATTTCTCGCCATGTACGTCTTTGGTAGGTGAAGGCATCATTTCCTCAAAATCTAATGCAGTTTTAATGGCTACGAAATGTTATAATTTTACGACTGTGTATGTGTACGCCTCCGCAAAGCTATATTATTATTTATCTCCTAGCGACACGACGTTTAATATTCGACCTTACATCTGCTGTGTATCTCAGTGACATTAAAAACCTGCAGCATCCTTGTCTCTCTAGCGAACATTTCATTTATTCGCAGCATCACACTGTCGTGCGGTCCGGATTCTTTTCGCATTTTCCGTACTCGACCGGGCAGTTTTTCTTTTGTTTATAACCAGACTGAGTTATCACTCATCCGTTACAACGAGCAATCATAATGCGAGTTGGCCGTAACTCGATACTCTTGTAATATTGTGTAATATATATAATCACATCTTGCAGGAAATAAGGCGATGCGAAACGTAAATAATGCGAATTACGTTGCAGAAGTTAATTTCGCGATCGAGTTGATTTACTGGAACGAAAACTATACAACTACTGTATCTGATATGTTTCAGGTCTGTCATTTTTTCATTTCCATTTCATTTATTTTCGCACAGTCGACGAGTGTTTCTTAATCATGTTAGATTTTCGCTTACTCAAGAATTCATATTTTCGTTCTTCTGTTCCCGACAGCGACCTACCCGAATGGTCGATCGGGTAATTCGTCGAAGTCACGACTCTCTGTTTGGATATCAATTAATATTTTTAAACAAAAGTAACAGAACGAATAACACGCGCGTTCGGCCGGGCTGGCTAACTGTAATTTATTACCTCGGTGTGTGGAACGAACTCGCGCCGAAATAGAAATTCCATTAGGTGCGCCATCGTGTATACCTTTAAGCAGGGCCTGTACAAATACTGAAATTAATGCGTTTTGTAAACACAGGTCACAGGACACTTCCTCGCGGTGACCCGCTTACTCTAAAGTTAATAGAACTTGACAAATTTTCGCCGTTCGGTCCTTTGAGTGTATCAGATTTGAGGCCGGATAATGGGAATAATTGCAAGTGAAAATATGTTATTCGCATCGAGCGAGATGAACTTATAATATGCAGATGCGTTGTCCCGGCGTCGCAGACGATGAGCATCGGTAATAGTCATCCGAATGTTTCATTAATTGGCACGTACGAGTGCGTTTTCGTTTCGAGTGTCTTCATTCGAAACAAATAATATTATTCAGTTTACCATTTATAATGCGACCGAGCGTGAAAGCTATCGGATAGAGCGCACATACAATCAGCTTCGTTACGTGATGATCGAGCTTGTAAGCTTATTGCGAACTGAGAAAGCGCATGTTCTTCATGTGAAAATAGGAGAATATATCCCCCAGTGATTTGCCAGCCCTAGCCCCGTGGATATATGGTTGTTACAGTCCGTAGTCTCTCAACTAGTAAGTTGCCTCTCTCTCTCCTTTTTTCACTCCTGCGCTAATCTATTTCTAAGAAGGATTTACACTATCCTTCATTATCTGCTCTTCATTGCTCATTCTGTGCCTTCCTTTCCAGTTCTTTCCCTCAACCATTCCCACCAGCAGTAATAATAATATCCTTGGATGTCTCATATTATGACCTATCATTCCAACTCTTCTCTTTTGGATTATACTCCAAATTTCTCTTTTCTTTCCTATTCGCCTCAATACGTCCTCATTCCTGATCTTTTCTGTCCATTTGATTTTCAACATTCTCCAATAACATCACATTTCGAAAGCTTCTATCCTGTCCTTTCTTGTGTGCCTGTTGTCCAGATCTCACATCCATACAATGCTATACTCCAAATTTCAAGCTGTTGAAGCTTCTTAACATATTAGTTTGCGAATTGCTGAAGCTGGGAACCTGCATACAGATGCTGAAAACACCATTCTACCTTGTGCAAAAGATATAGTGAAGTTGATGTTTGGTAAAAGAGAAGCAAAAGTTCTGGA
The DNA here is from genome assembly GCA_031841125.1 of Acanthococcus lagerstroemiae. Taxonomy (NCBI): domain Eukaryota; kingdom Metazoa; phylum Arthropoda; class Insecta; order Hemiptera; family Eriococcidae; genus Acanthococcus; species Acanthococcus lagerstroemiae. The sequence goes on from CM063107.1 coordinate 21,846,785, forward strand.
TAAACGCATTTCTGACATGGTGTTAGATGTGGAGGGGCAGCTGATTGAAGAATTGAAATTAAGCCGCTATTTTACAATTCCAGTGGATGAAACCACAGATGTTCTCAATGGAGCGCAGTTGATAATGCTCATGAGGTATGAAGTTGAAAGCGACCCGATCCGTGTACAGAAATTACACAAGGGGGGGGGGGTTGAGCATATATGTCATGTTAGGTTAGGTTATAAAGTTCATTGAAACCGACAAGAAACTTGATTTGATGAAAAAGTTGAATTCGTATGAAACAAACTGGCCTATTTTCAGACATTGTCCATCTGAGGTATGTTTTTAGACAGCGTAGTGTTGAAGAGGACCATTCGTTTGTTGCTGTTATCACAAACAAAATTGCCAGAACGCAAAGTATTTGATGGACATTTGAAAACACATCTTCATGGCAAATGTCGAGTGTTTCAAAGTACATTTTTGATGTCCTGCCCGGCAATGCATTGACGTCAAAGTTGAACTTTGTTTATCCCAAATGTCACACAGATCATGCAGAATTGAAGAGTATGGTACAAATAGGTCTGTACATGACTTGTCATTGAATGTTTTGATTTTGTTGGGGAAGAGGCAGGCAAAATTCGATAGAATATTACAATAATTTGAAAACTGATCTTGCAAGTATCTCAAGAACAAATGAATGTAAGGTATGTATAGATTATAACATGAAAATAATCTTCAACTAAAATAGTTTACATATGTTGGAGTGATGAGTTTGTCTCAACGCGACCCTTAGTGTTTGCAGTTTCAAGTACATACTTCATTGAAGTTTTCCTCAGCGTCTTCTCTTCTTTTCATGAAGACCTGTTTTGCAATATCAGCCAGTTTGATAGCCTTACTAAGATCCTGGTTTTCTGCTTAGAGTAATCAAATCAAAGACAAAGTCAAAGAATGCACGGGTATCTATAAATCAGATTGAATTGTTATTGTTGTTATTGTCATCATCATAATCGCGTATTTTGTTACAAAAGATTGTGTGATCTTCTTTCTCCAACTTGCTTCTTAGATTCTGCAGGTCCTGGTGCACAGAATGGCCTCCCTGCTTAGTTTCTCATAGGGGGAATTGCCTGGCAAGTTGGTCTTTACCAGTTCTGATTGTCTTTTCCCTTTTATTGGCTTCCCTTATATCTTTCCTTATACTTGCCAGCATGAATATCCCATTTTTTGTATTTTGTGAGCAATGTATTTCATTTTGCAGTGTTTAATGTCTTCTAAGAGTACTTTTCCTTTTTCTCCTATTTTTGCCAGTACTGTTGCATTAGTAATGTGCTTGGTCCATGATATCTTTAATAACCTACAGCCACACCACATTTCAAACGCGGTTAGTTTCTTCTCGCAGTCCGCATTCATGGTCCACGTTTCATATGATTATTGAAGTATAGTCCATACATAGTACCGCATTATTCTTTTCTGTAGGTTCAGACTCATTTTTCTATTCCCAAGCACTTTGCTCAGGTTATTGAAGGCATTTTTTGCTATTCCAATGTGTGATTCTATCTCCTTAAGATCTCGCGGTCATCGTTATTTATCAGGGCACCAAGATATCAGAATGCGGTCACATTTTTGATATTTTGTCCTCCAACTTTGATATCAACCTCTATATCTTTACTTTTCATGAACTGCATTACTTTGGTCGTGCTGGTGTTGATTTTCATATTGTATTTTATTCCTGCGTTGTTTATTTTATTGATCATTTTCTATAGTTGGATCTGAGATTCCCCTATTATATTTTTGTTATTTGCGTAGCTTATTTGATTTATTCTGTGACCATTTATCATCATTCCCATATTTTTGATTTTTGCTTTGTTCATTATCTCATCCTCTATATACGTGTTGAATAGTCTTAGAGATAGAAGGCAGCCTTGTTGAACTCCTTTTTGTATGCTGCGCTTATCACTCGAGTATGCGCCACCTATCTTAATATTTGCATACTGATCCCCATATAGGTTCATTATTATCTTCAGGTCCTTATCATCAATATTGCGCTTCTTTAGGATTTCCGTAGGTTTTTTATGAATTACCTATGTGTTAGTACCATGTAGATGTTAACCTGAAACATAAAGATATGTTAATTTTACCTAGAAATTTGGGGTCTAATGAAGTTGTTAGATTACTCCAGGTTGTCAAAATCACTTTTAAGGGCACAAATTCCTACCAGTTGCAACTGCAAGTAGGAGGTTTTGACAGATTCATGCTGCTCTACCTATCTAGTATTACAAAATTGTTTCAGTTTATTTATTCAATCATTCATCAGCTTTTCATCCTAGTTGATCTCATTTTGGAGAGCATTCTTGTGTTTCAAATATATGAAAAAACTGCAAACACTTTAAAGAGTTCCTAAATAGTTCTTGATGTCTCTTATATTGCATACAGAGCTGACTGCCATCTATTTTTGCTTGGAATCTCAATAGAGCTCGAAAATTTCTGTCATTTACCAATAGTTCATCTTCAAAAATTCATCCCGTATCTTTGGAGCCTCGGAAAGCAAGTCCTTGCTGGCCATAGAAGGTGGAAAAAGGGCGATTTTCAACATTTGCCCGTTTTCCACCAAGCCATTCAATTGTTTCTATAATTGGAATCAAGCATCATTTACTTTTATTGAGAAAGTCGAGTTTTTGTTTGGAATGTTGTAAGTTAATGGGTAGAGCGTTTTTGTCTTCAATTTCTACTCTCAAAGACCATTATAGCACCGATTTTTTGGGTATTCAGATGCATTATGTTTTGTAAAAATGGCCAGTGCTTTTTTCCAATTTCTAAATGGATTGTTAACTAACTGGCCTAAAGTTTGATCCCTGACTCCTCTCACTCAAGCACCAAATAAGGCACCGCATTTGCAAAATGCACCGTCTTCTTTTTCTAAGTATGCTAGCCATGAATATTTTTCTTGAGCTAAGAGCACTGAAACTGCAAATTTCTAGGAACCAGATATAGGAAAACTGTAGTTGTTAGAGGGTGTCCAAATTTTGTTTTGCAATCCAGAAATGAAGTTTATCCCATCAGCTGAAGATTTTTGTGAAAATAGTCCAATATTATACGTACCTACTCATATAACTTTTATTTAGTAAAGAAACTGGCAAAGATGAGCATTTTGGTAGTTTGTAATTGATCTCCGTATTTTCTGTGCTCTGTAAGAGAGAATAAGACATATGTAAGAACATTAGATGCACTGATGTATCAATAAATGATAAACTGACACAAATGTAACTTTGGAAACCCGATTTCTATACAGAATAAAGCTAACCTGTACCCATATTGCTCCTTTCTCTGGCTCACATGCAACCTTTTCAGTGATATTAATCTGACTTAAAGGTTTTTCATTTTGCTGATCACATTCACTTATGTCCTATCAATAAACAAATTATATTCATATATATTGTAGCATAAAACTGTAGATCTTCACTATAATTGACATTGAATTGACTTATGTAAATACCAATTAATACTCACATTTTTGTTTTCCATATGTGGCTTTTTATACATACAGGAAGCAACAAATATCCATAGTCAGTGATTTGTGAGATAAATGAATACACAAATACAGAAATGCTAAGTATCTTATCCCTATTTTCAAATGCATAGTGTGGCAGCTGGAGAATGAATGCTTAGATGGGCCTTTAGGCTAGACAGTCTTTTCAAGCACTCGTGCATCTCAGCGCCGACACGGTAACTGCCCCGAGCGCTGATTGGTCGAGCATACAGTGGTACAAAGTCATGTGAATTGATCTTGGTCTGCTCTATGATTGGTCTGATGCGACATGGTGGGGACTCGTATGTCTCCGAGCTCGATTGAGTGTTTGCGTTGGGTGATCATCCGGGACAGTGATCGCCGCAAACTATTATATTACATTTCAAGAAAGGTCTATGGGGGGGGGGGACTTCTTCCCTGCGCACGGGCCTGAAAGCGACATTGAAGAAGAGTACCTATTCTGCTTACTGCTGAATTCATGCACAACTACATCTGAAATTTTTCAAGTGACTGATACATACACGCAGCATCACAAACTGGACTGGAAGAAGTGCATTGGATTTAGCTCAGATGGGGGCAAGGTCAATGACAGGCAGGCTCCGTGGTGTTACTGTGGCAATTCGGCAGGTTGCTTCTGATATTTTCAAATTTTCTATTGTTATATCCGTCGACATGCACTTGTTTCTAAGACACTACCCTTTTCCTTCAAGTTGGTGCTTGACCAGGTGGTCGAAGTAGTCAATTTTATTATAGTCCGTGCTAACAATACAAGATTATTCACAATTTTACGCGACGAAACGGGAAGTGAACACAAACACCTCCGAATTTCGTCGGAAATCTTCAGAAAAAGTTGTGAATGTTTTCCATAGAATATCTTCAAAAATCTTCAGGAAAATTGTCCCATAAATTATGAAGAATTTCATCGGAAATATTTAGGAAAAAATTCTTATGGTTTTTGGAAGAATTTTATCGAAAATCTTCAGGAAAAATCTCCGAGAATTTCCCGAGAATAATTTCATTGGAAATCTTCGTGAGGAATTTTCAATGATTTTTAAGGAATTTCATCGGAAATTTTTGGGGAATAAATTCTGATAATTTCCGAAGAATTGAGACTAGTTTCCACTCACGCGATGGAATCAGAGATAATTCCCGACGATTTTTAATGAAATTCTTCGGAAATCAGCTGACAATTTCCGAGGAATTTTATCGAAGATAGTTTGAGGAAAATGTCCGATAATTTCAAAAAAATGTCATTGGAAGTCTTCGAAAATAATCTCCGTCAATTTTCAGAGAATTTCATTCGAAATCTTCAGAAAAAATTTCCAACGATTTCATAAAAATTTTCCGAAAAATCTTCGAGGGAAATTCCTGATGCCATCGCATGAGTGGGAAATAGTCTTCATTCTTCAAAAATCAGAATTTTTCCAAAATTTCCGATGAAATTTCATAAAAATTATCGGAGATTTTTCCTGAAGATGTTCGATAAAATTCTTCAAAAACTATCGGGAGTTTTTTCCCGAATGTATTCTATTCAAAAATTATCGGAAAGTTTTCTCGGAGAATTTTAATAAAATTTTTTGGAAAACATTGAAAATTTTTTCTAAAGATTCTAGTGGGATTCTTCAGAAATTTTCAAAATTTTTTTCCAAACATTTTCGATGAAATTCGTTTAAAATCATCGGAGACGGAGATTCTTCTCGAAGATTTCCAATGAAATTATTCTTTAGAAATCATCAGGGATTTTTCCTGATAATTTCCGATAAAATTCTCCAAAAACCATCGGATTTTTCCAAAATATTTTTGATAGAATTCTTTGGAAATTCTTGGAAGATTTCTGAAGAAATTCTTCGGAAAACATTGGAAATTTTCTCTGAAGATTTCCGATGAAATTTCTCTGGAAATTATGAGAGATTGTTCTCAATGATGTCTGATAAAATTCCTTGGAAATCATCGGAGATTTTCCCCGAACGTTTCTGATGAAATTCTTCGGGAATCGTCGGCAATTTATTCCAAAAATTTCTGATGAAAATCTCTGGAAATCACCGAACTTCTTCCGAAGAAACGCTTTAGAAATCATCAGAGTTATTTCTCGATGATTTCCAATAAAATTCTTTAGTATCGTTGGAAATTTTTCTTTAATTTTTCAACAAAATTTTCCTGAAACCATCGGAGATTTTTCTCAGTGATGTCCGATGGAATTTTTTGAAAATGATCGGAAATTATTCCTTACCTTTTTCGACAAAATTCTTCGGAAATTATCTTCGGAAATCAAAGGAATCTTCTGGAAGATGAATAATACGACTAACTGCACGTGTTTTTCGAAAAGAAGTCTACTCGGGACTAGATGCATTTTTTCACGAGCGAAAGCTTCACTCTTGAAGTTAACACTCCTCTTTATGTATACACCTTAAAGAGAAACCTATTTTCCGAAGCAAACGCTCTCACTCTTGGCTTCCTGTTCACTTTTTCTGTGCATACCTCCAATTGTACCAATAATTTCCCCAGTGTCGCCATGTGTAGCATTCGCTACACACACTATACAGAAGTTGCCAGCCCTGATCCAAGTAACTCCAACTTGAATTTTTAAGAAAGAGATGAATAGTGACTCAACATTACAGACCTCTTGAGTGCACAAAATTATCGGTTCGAGCAGGGAAATTTTCACTGCCCTTCCCACCTACTTATTCTTGCGAAACCGGTTTCTCTGCGATTATTTTTTTGAAGAACAATTATCGAAATTGCTTGGACTTCAGGCCTGATTTGCGTTTGAGGCTCACGAAATGTATTCCAAGCATCAGTGACTTGGTAGAGCAGATAAAATGAAAAATAAAATTAAAAATTAAAAAAACACAAATGTATAAACGAAAAAACGAAAAAAAAAAAAAGTTAAATTATTCCCACTGTCACAGTCTCGCGCCTAACCGCTGCCCTAGTCACAATCTGCAACCTACAACTACCATGGACCCTGCATGTCACAAACCACCGCGCAATTTACATCACACATCCCTTAAGTTCAGATTTACCATATATATAATCCTATGTGTTAAGAACTTTCCTGAGCTCTCTCTTAAAGTTCGTCTTAGTCATGCTGAAAATATCTAACATTATTAAAGAATTTTTCCAACTGGTGCATCAAATTTGTTGAATTTCGAAAATAGTAAGTGGATTAAAAGTTTAGGAAGCGCGACGTAGAACATTCTTCCTTAATAACACTAAAGGCTAAAGAAGTTGCATCCTGTTACAAAAGTAACAGAACAGGGAACGGCGTTTGTTGACCACTTTTACTGCAGTCATGAATAAGAGACACGACTAGCACGTTCAACTCTTTTCTCGAATAAGTTGCTTCTTCGCATAGTTACGCAATGGTAATTAAGTGTGAAGCCCAATTATCCCATCAACAATGTGTTCCGTGGAAACACTCATAAGAACCAAACTTTTCGCGCGAGTCACTGTTATAAGTCCAGTAGATCTATGAGTCCAAGTGTCCGGTATATACTCATCTGACAAACCCTTTGAGTCGACCTATAGCTTCGTCTCCGAGTCTCAGTGCTGTCACCCATTCATCAATCTGTATTTTCGCTTTTACAGTGCTCGATGGCTCGATGGACCAAAGGTGATTTCCTTCGGGGTTGGACGCTTCGTGCACTTTTCCCTCGTATAATTAATTCCTCGCAGTTGTTCCAACTCCTTGTACACTATTATGTTTGTACTTATGTATACTTTCTCAAAATATACGATCAAATTCTTCTGCTGTAAACGAAAAGTTAGTTCGTGTCGGTACTTCAAATGCAGCGGTACACGGCGCCTTTCATGTCAACGGTTATGCTCGAGTACGAGCGACGCTCAACCTGCAAGAGTGTTTCCTGAAAAAGGAAATAACTCGTGCGGAAGAGTCGAATGCGTTTAAATTCAAAAGCGATGAAAAAAAAAAGTTACTGAAGACACTTGAATAGTGGTTACGCCTTTGGTATGTTGACCACGACCTCTTTAGACAAATTAAAGAAGAGAAATTATAATTACACTCTGCCTCTCTGTATAATATTAATAAAAGTATTATATATATATATTCTCGTATTCTGTTTTAATTTTTCCCGCACACAGGACACACATTTTCTGATATTACGTACTACGTGTAAATATTCTGGCCTAATAAATTCAGCAACACAATACAGGTTCACTCGTAGGTCGTACTCACCGTACGCCCTGCCACCCAAATAGGCGAGTGTATTATTTATGATTTCGTATGCATACATGTGTGTTAGGAAATATAAAGAGTAGACTAGCTCGTGCAGATCAGGTGCAGCGTCGTATATAACTACTAATTTGTACGATTTCGTAATGATCTTCTTTCTTATTGGCATGATTCCTATATAACTGTACACTCTGTACATTTTTTTTCTTCTTCTTCTGTCGAACACACGCTTACTATATGAAATAACGTGTACAGATGTAATCGACTTCGCTGAAAAAGGTCGTGTCGGTTCTGTCGACTAATCTGCGATGGATATAACCATATCTAACGAGTTTGCAGCATCTCATACAGGCTAGTCGATTATTTTGATTCATCTAGAACTGTCAGTATTTGTCATCAACTTCTGGACTCTCTGCCTCTTCTATGAAGTCGCAAGAAATAATGATAGGAAGAAGAGAGAGCGAGTGTGTGCGTGAGAGAGAAAATCAAGAAGGATAAAAAAAAACTGTATACGATTTGACGGCACGGAAAAGATGTTACAAGAACGCATTTGTATGCCGAAGGGAAAACTTTGATTTCCGTTACGACGGGTAAAACTGCATCGAGAAATTGAAATGCGTTTGCATTCGGAGATATACCGGAATATGAGGAATTCAATAGGGCAAAAAGAGGCCAAGTTGCCGAGTATACGACTATATAATACTGTCTGTAGTATCTACGTTGCTGTTTATTAATTCAAGAGGAAGAAGACCTTTTTATGATCATGCGTAGACTGCATCAGGATGCAAAGAAGCTCATCAATGAACGTGACGTAGGCTTATTCATGCCATCTGTTTGTAATATAAATAATGTAGGTAACGAGAGGATCAATAAATTCATACTTCTGTAATTTTTTTTTGTAATACACTTTTGAGCCCGTGTACGTATCACCGTGAAAGAGGATTTATTTTCCTATATTTTTAGTCGGTACGTGCATACATCTACCTGTTGGATGATGTAAGCTGTGTGTAGTTCGTGGGAATGAAACGGTGCTGTCTCGCCGCGTGTATAGCATTAGTTGGGAAATTTTGAAAAATTGACAAAACATTTTCGAAATAGAGCTCATCGGATCGAGCACGGAATTCGAATCTGTGATTTGATTACAGTCGAGGGGGAGGAGAATTCGCCGGAATGAAGTAAAATACGTGTATGTTAGATCTCGCAAAGACTGTCTTTTCAACTACTGATGAGAAATTTGCTGATTGACAAGAGACCACGTTCCCCGCCAATTTCCCGAAACTATTTTCCGGTGTGTTCGTTTACTGTGAACTGAACTGGAATCAAGTTTCGTGTCGGTCGGAAATAGGGGAGAGCCAGTCAATAGACATATCCATGTCAATAAGTTTTTATTTTATTGCAGATTAACACTAGCAGACCCGCTTCGCGTAATCCAGACCGTGGGCTTATAGGTGAGTTGGTTTAAGTGAGTTCGATAGAGAAACATTGGTATCCAACTCCGTATCGTAAATTATTACTAATCAAACAAATTATTTGGTGCACAATTTCTCTCACATTTGGTTTCTAGACTTGCGACCGGCTACACATTATTTTAGGCAAGTACCGTAAACCGGGGCTACTTTACATTTGCGGGGTGCCTTTACACTGTACCTGTTTTTACCTCTTTAGCCAGGAGAATTGTACAGTCTAGAAAAGAAGGAACATTGATTATGGTCTCATTGTGTTCCTGGATGTTTACTCGATCAGGTTTGGTATTTTCGAGCCGAAAAAAGTGTATTTAACGATGTTTGAGAACACTGCGAAAATATCAATGCCCAACAAGATGAAAATGGTTGGGTTACAAAATTCCCTCTATTTACAGTATACAGTAGGAACAGTGTGTGCTATATGGGATATTTTTTATCGTGACGTAAATTGACGCAAAATTTTATCAGCTTTCGAACAATATATGATAGTATGGGGAAAGATGCGTGCACAGATGACTGGAGGTGATTGTTTGTTTGAAATTTAAATTAGCCCGGCTGCAAGGAAGAGCGACGTTTCCGGATTCACTGCGCGCTTTCGAATTTGAGATCGCCCAGCCAGAGCCCACCTGTCATCAGTGTTATTCGCTGCACTTTTAAATCTTCAGTAATACGGTAAAAATAAATGGTTAGTTAGTGAGTTAGCGGTGTAAACATGAATGGTTAGTTATAGCGGAGTTGGTGAATAAAAGAAGAATAAGTCTGAAAGAGAATCCGGTGAATAAAATGTAAGAAAAACTTTTTTTAATGAGGAACTTCGAACGTATTCAAACTTTGTTCGGAACTATCGTTACCTACTTGAAATTTTCTCCTACGCAGGGGTGTTACGAAGGGGAGGGGGGTAGGGGTGTCTACTAAGATGCCCCTTATTTTACAAATTTTCGCCAGTTGATTAGGGTCGCACTGAAATTTGTTCCAATAGACCAAGAAATTCCCCATACAAAATTTGAGCTTAATCTGAGGTCATTAACCTGTGCCGCTTTGACCTTGACGTTATGTGTAATACTCAGATTTCACAAACAAAAAAAAAAACGCGAATATCTCGGAACATATCAACTTCAGGATCGAAATGCATATAACATAAAATGTTTCTTGTTATATTTTCTATAAGAATGATTTAATACAACTTTTTTCTAGAACGCATATTCACCGAGATAATTGCAAAAATGTGTGAAAGTTTCGAGGAACATGGCTTTTGTTATTTTTTCTTTCTTAACCGGTCTTTACTTGCTAAATCGCAGTTATCTAAAAAATATTCACTTTAGAACCAAAATGCAAAGAACATAAAATGTTGGTTCCTTGTTAAATTTTTCATGTCCTATACAACATTTCTTTAGAAAACATATTTATCGAGATAATCGCAAAACTGCGTGGAATTTTCGAAAAACAAAAGTTTTTATATTATTTTACTGCTGAAATATCTATTAATGTCGGGTAATGCGCACTACCATATAACTTCAGTCTCTGTCTACTAGGGCAAGCGTTCCAGTTTGTCCCCTTCCCCCACCTGGCTACACCCATGACAGTTTGTTGGGTACCTACTACAGAGTAGACCTCGAATTATGTATGTACTAGCCTCTGACGGGGCGCCTGCGGCGCGCCCCGTTTAAGTTGTGAGTTATTTTCACTCGAACAATGTAGTAGAATTTATAATGAAAATAGCTCTTTTTGCTCATATTATGGATAGGAATAAGGAGGAACAGTTGAAAATGAAGTACATTTTTTGAAGTTCTCTGAACACTCTGTAGGACGTCATTCAATAGAACAAAAACTGTTAGTTATGTAACATCAAACATTTATTTGTAGAACGCAAGATTGTCAAAAATATCTACCGTTGAAATAGAGATTGCAGAGTACGAAGAAAAGAAAAGAGAAATAGTATCACAAAAAGAATGAATAAGTATGAATGATATTTTCAGCAATTTAATCGTCTTAATAGCGGGTGGAAATTACGCTGATTTGCTATTTCCTAAGAGATCCGTGTCAATATTCACATTATATCCGGTCTGGAGGACCAATCTTTCTCGTTCCTACGGGTGCTAAAAATAACATGACTTTTTTTCGTCGCGCGTGTAGTAACCCTTTAAATCTGAAACTTTGCCGAGTTGATAACCTAATAACCTTCCTCTATCAATCAATGTATTTGCGACCCCAGTATAAACGTTAGTTCTCCAGTTGTGTCGTCTTGTTCAAGTTGGCGAATGGGATGCGGCTCACAAAAATGAAACAAAGTACAATCGAGCAGCGGTATGCGTTCAACTTTTGAGTGAAATTTTGCGAATCTGGAAAGGAAATGCTCGATAATGTAATGAAGGTGATTGGTGATAAAGTTATAAATCGTTTTAGTGGCTATCTCAAAATTCAGCCCGAAAAAGACGCGAAAGAGCAAATCCAAAGTCAGAACGATGATAATTTGCTTCTGTGATAGCGAAGGGATGGTTTACAAGGAGTTTGTACCACCTGGGCAGTTTGTAAATCAACAATGTTACGTCAAATTGCTCGAATGGTTACGAAGAAGAGCCGTGTTAGAGTTCGCCCAGAGGTCGCAAACACGTGGATTCTTCATCCTGACGATGCGCTATATCATCAAGCCTTCAACATAACGCAATTCTTCACATTAAAAAGCATCCAGATATGTCACCGTGTGACTTTTTTTTTCGTTCCCCCAGATCGAACAAATCGTTGAAGAACACATTTCGAATCAGTAACTGACATCCAAAGGTACGTGACGACGATACTTCAGAGACTGCCGGCTTAAGTGTCCCAATATTGTCGTGAAAACTGGAAAAGGCGGCGGAATCAGTGTATAGCTGTCCAAGGGGAGCGCGGTTTTTTTGAGAATTTGCACGAGAGAGGGGTGTAGTTCGGACCGCAGCAAAGGCATCCGAAATCAAAAAATCGAGACGGTATAGAGAAGGTGCGTGTGATGGATCGACAGTTAAGTTAAAGTAAATCTTGTGCGGTTTAGCATAAACTGTAACTGGACTGCTCTAATGTCCTGTCAGGCCGACCAATGGAAGAAAAAGGATGATGAGTGAGAGGAGAAGAAGAAGAAGAAGAATGTGTCTTTTGATCAAATGACGAACCGGATGTGCAGGTATGAAGAGACAAAAGACGTTTGTTAAATACTTGTATCGTGCTAAGCAGAAACTGACCAAGTAAACAGTTGTACCCTGTTATCACGGTATGTAAACCAAGTGAAGGTTATAGCTGCACGGAATACGGGCCTACAAAGAAATTTTCGATTTGAGATTATTGCAATAGTCGGCAAATTTTAGATTCACGCACCCTCATCCCCTCCAAATGAAGGAGTTTCGGAACGCTTCTGCTCCCACGACTTCGCGCGATAATTGCTAAGTGTTAGTTTGTTTTCAGTCTTTTCTCAACATTTCTATTCAGAATACATACGTTCTGCCACAATTGTGCGTGTATTTTGTGTCATGTGTAAAGTAGCCCTAAAGCCGTGTAACTTTACCAATCGACTTTCAGACGTCATAACTACCGACCCCCGAGCCCAAGGTCATTATTTTCGTAATAGATGTTTTTCTTACATGGTTCACTTTCCAATGATATCACTATTGATAGTTTTCAATAACATTCGTCCATTTACCCCAGCGAAAAAACTAAACTAAACTAAACTAAAAAAAAAAAAAACACAAACAAACTAGGAAAATAGGTGACATAGCCCCAAATTTACGGTACTCGAAAAATATTCATTGAAGTGTGCCGCCTGTTTTCCCTCATTAATGTCTACTTCAAAAGCTACTCTGTCGATAGCGATTGTTTCAATACCATTTTTCCCCTATAGGAAAATCGTGTATAATTTTGCAAATCCGGTAAATTCGATGGTCAATGCCACGACCTGATACCAGGAAAAGATTTCAACAATAGCTGGAAATTTACGACTTTCTAGGCAGAGGTACCTGGTCATATGTGTATGTGCATCATCGACGTGCCCGAAATATGTGCTATGTGCCCGGCTGAGAACGAAAAGTGTGACATGTAACGGGTTAAAGGTGCGACATATCATCTGTATAGAAAGCTAGCCTAATCGCATGGCATTCGTGTTTTTCACACCCGAAAATGAAACGCGTGAAATTTCGAACAATTACTCGATATAGTGTTTTATTTTTACACACGGCCGGAGCAGTGTGTTCTCGGCATTAGCAAACGCAATACGGATAAATTATAGGACAAATATGCCGAGTGCTCTTCTAATCCTAGTGAATTTAACCAGGCTAAGCTATTTAAACCAGTTTCGATTGCCTCTTCGTCGTACGCAGACTTCGGTGAATGACCAAGAATGCCGAACAGAAGGTAGGTTGCAAGAATTGCCGCCGCTCGACCCTGCAGCAATGGTAGGCCTGTTTTCAAATGTTATTAAAATCACTAGCACGCTGATTCTCTACACTGAACGAGTACGTACGTACAGTTCATTGACAGCAGTTTTGAGAATAACGTAGGCATATCTGTTGCACTTAGGGTTATCAAAATGTTTCACTGAAACGACATCGAAATTTTAGAAATTTAGTTCGGTGGAATGTGCAACGTTTTCAAAAATGAACAAACAGTGCACCATGTTTCGTCAGTTTTTAGAAATATTGTATGGTGGCAGCCTCGACTTGAAGTTTTAATTTGTTTAGGTATAAAACAGGGTGATTTTGAACTTTCAATTCTTTATGACTGATGTTCCAATTTCCGAAAATTGTCCCATAAGTAAATTGAAATACACCACAAATACCTACAAGTATTTTCAGCTCGATCAGATAATTAACCCGAAGAATCATTAATTAATCAAGAATAATGGAATAATCGAAAAATTGTAAAATAAGTTAATCAAAACTAATTTAATTATTAAAAAAATAACCGAATAGTGAAACAAAATCCGTCTCTTTAAATGTTCCTCAGCCACGATAGTGTTTTTTTTTTCTTGTTTGTTAGGCTCAAAATATTCGCAATCAGGCCTCAAGAGAAGGAGTCGAAGGAATCGCAGCAGGAGAGGGATGACTGAAGAAACGACGCGAAAAAAAAACAATGAAATAAAAAAACAGGCAGCTAGCTGCTGGAACAGGGTCTGCTCTAGACTGGAAAATTAGAGACTAGTTTATCTATTCAGGAAAAAGGGCCTATCAGTAGTTATGTTTAAGGTCTCTTTATATGGCCGTGCGTTTAAGCTCGTCACTTTCGAGTTTATAACCCGTTGGACAATGATATCAAAGAGCTGAAAGATGAAACGTAATTATTAGGATGACACTACAGGCACCCTTAACAACACATCACATGACACATGGTAAGTTTAAGGCTTCAAACTGCGAAGCTACTGAGTACAGACTGCAACTGCGCAGCCAACACTTTCTCTGGAATGAGTATCTACAAATGACTCTCGAATTTGAATGAAATGAATTGGTGAAGTTAGAAAACGTTCTTCTATATTACTTACTTCAACCAATGGTGGCATCTTAGGATTAGGCAATCGTAAAACTCTTCATAAGCTACAGACAATAGAAATTGTACATCGATATGCAGAAGGAAGTTTATTTCGATTCAAATAAAGCTTACAATTCGAACAAGCACAACCAGAATTATCACTAATACTATGAAAACTTGTTAACGAGCATGCGGTTTTGAGAACATCCGAAGTATACATCTGTTGGTCATAACTTTGTAACTCATCAGCATTGACACAGAAAGATATCGCAAGATAATCTCCGCAACTTACACATACAATCCGTCCTTTTATACTTTGTATAACTTAACTTGGTCTCTCATGAACACGCAATTGACTAGAAACAGAAAATACTATTGAGTATCGAGAACCAGAATAATTGTCGATATAATTACGGATTTTAAGCTATTATATTACCCTAGCGGAAACTTCACTGCTGGAAACCTGAAACAGAATACCAAAATTACCATTAATACTTTTATAATTCACATCGCATTATTTCTTGGAAAATTTACTGATAAGATACACACAGAAAATTGTACTAGGTTTGATTCGAAAAAATTCTACAGTAATTGAACTGAGAACCCATTTCATACATTCACAAACACAATGACCTCTTCTAAATCCAGTTATACAAATTTTACGCAGTTTGAGTGTATCAATTTTTGCGTAGCAGGAATCCAGAATCAAGTGTACATAAGCGGAAGCTTCACTGTTAGAAACCTGAAACAGAATACCAAAATCACCATTAATACTTTCATAATCCACATCGCATTATTCCTTGGAAAACTTACTGATAAGAGTACCACAGAAAGTCTACTTGGTTCGATTCGAAGGAGTTCTACACTAATTGAACTGAGAACCCATCAACCCATTTCATACATTAACAAATAACACACTTACGTGTCTCTTTTAAATCCAGTTACTTTCTTCACGTTCCTTGAGGAAATAGATAATAAATTAATAATCTCGCTTCTGTTGAGTAAAATCCAAAATAATAATAAAACGTATATAATCTAATAATCACAATTTTTTATTGCATTTGCTTGGCTCGGTTGGCTCATTGACAACGACGCTCGCACAGTAATGAAAATCAAGATTAATAAGCACTACTGAAGATGAAAAAAAAAAGACTGCAGGAGGCTCGCTACCGACCCGAATAAAATCGAAATTATTGCTTATAATTAGTTTTATTATTTTCAACTAATTGTTTTCCCGAAAATAAGGCGTCAATGAACTGAACTGTAACTTCGATTAATGAACACTGCCGAAAACCACACATCTGAAATGACGCGCTACTGAACTGAACTGTGACTCTATAAAAATAGTGAGGCTCAGCTATGCGCAGCCGACCCTAAAAATAAAGGAAAAAGAAGAAAACGCCTACAAATCTAGTTGATACAGAATCTGTAAGAAGTCTGGAAGAGTCTGAAAGGATTTTAAATTTAGAGGACACTTTAAAAAGCTCTAATTTGATGTGTCGAAATACAGAAGGAGTTTTAATCAGATCCGGAGAGGTCAGCAACAATATGTAAAGAGTCTTAGTAAGCCTGCGGAAAGTCCTGAAGAATCCTAAATCATTTTGAAGAGCTGTAAAAAAAAATCGAGAAGAATTAACTTGTATGCGCGGGAGTTTTGAAAAATTATAAGCAAGTTTCGAAAATCCCAATGGGATATCGGAGTCTCCAGATGTACTGGAAGTTTTAAACGAGTCTTAACGAGTCCCATAGATTCTTTAACGAGTCTCAAAAAGTCTTCCAGGGTCTCGGAATATTTGCAAAGAATTGTAATCATGGAAGGACATTGTTATACCGATATGTCATCTAAATGACCCCATTGACACGCGTGCATGCCTTCTCTAGTCGTCCATTCTCGGCGTCGTGTGAGGTTCCGACTTCCCCCTTTTTAGACCAAGTTGTGGCCAATGACTTGTATCGAACTGCGGCCTAAAAAATAAGTTATGACCAATAGAAAGACCGAATCGTGGCCCACAAAAGTCGAGTTGCGGTCCCCTTGCAAATGGGATGAAGGCAATGGTTCGAAACAGTAGCCAGAATAATATTAACAAATTAATGCAACAAAAAAGTACAGACACTGAACCAACAACCACAAAAACAGACAAACACGCAGGAGCAATACCATTCACAGGGACACACACATACAAAATACAGAAAGTCTTCAACCGATATAACATAAAACTCGGAATCAGAAACAGACCACCACTGGTCAAACAAATAAGCAACGACAAAACAGAAACGGCATGAACAACAGCAACGGAGTACACAGCTTGGACTGCGAACACTATGACATGACATATATAGGAGAAACAAGCAGAAAATTTACAACTAGAATGAAAGAGCATGAAAAATCACAGAAGCTAAAGGATGACAAATCACTTTTTGGTAAACACTGCAACGACCAGGGATATAACAACTGCAAATTGACAGAATCGTACAAAATCCTACATATAGAAAACGACACAAGGAAAAGAAAATTAAAAGAACAACTATAGAGAGATAATAAAGGCAAAAACAAAACAAAACTACCTAATAAACATAACAACTAACTTCCAAAGCGAGAACCGGCTATTCAAATTAATGACATAACACTCCGTGATTGGATAGACTACACAATCACAGACAACCAATTCGGAACCCCCACCAATAGGTTTACCATACGGTACCACACATTACTATAAATACAGGACCAACAGAAAGAAATGGTAGGGAACTCCACTGAAGATGGCTTAACAGCCGAAAGCGCTATGGACAACAGAAAGAAAAAAGTGAATTAGCACACCCTAAAACAGAATATTCCTAAGTTCACTCACACTCCAACATGGACTCTAAGTGGGACGTTGTTCTGTGCATTGTCACATTTTTCTTGGTGTTTCCATTTGAAATTCCAAAGTGAATGGTGCTTCGGGTTTTTCACCTTGAAATGAACCAGAACTTAGTCTTTGAAGACAGCCGTTAGTCTCATCTTGCAATATAGAGAAGTCAAGGAGTTAATTTGTGAAACACCTTGCACACCTTTCGTATTATCTAATGCCTTCGTCGATTTCTTCGAAGTAAGTCGGCGATTTCGTTCTACTTTTGCGTACGCGCTACGCGGTTCATCAAACCCAGTCCAGGTATTAATTCCGAGTCAAAATAATACTACCTAGTCATTTGCTCGGCGAGTTTCTAAAGCTCATACTGTGTGACGTATATAATTAGCTGTGTACACCCAACCCGGTCTCTCGCCCGGCATATCTCTTGATGAGCAATCGAAGATCCCCTCTGTTTTGTTTTCGAAGTCCCTTTCTTACGAGTGATGTATTCTTTCGTACACAGATTCGAGAAACCATAACATAATAAGTGACGGCCTTCTTCATTATATATCCATCTATTATCATACGCCAAACCAAATTCTCGATAACATGCCATACTCTGTCGTATACACACAAGAAATTTACACAATTAGTAAGCCGTACGCATGCTAAACAAAAGTAACGGGGAGGTCAATAGTCAAGCGTGTGTAACGTGAAAATTAATTCGCTGTTCCGGATGAATTCCGAGTTGCTAGTTAAGTCACTCGAATGCAGTACTGGACTTATGTAAGGCACCGAAGGGGCCACTGGCCCCAGGGCGCCTGATTAAAAAGGTTCGTCTGAAAACCCTGAAGTGCAAAAGGATGAAACTAAGGCCAAAAAAGCACGAAGCCGAGTTGACTCTGATCGAGGAATTCAAATAAGGTACTAAAATTGGTTTTCTGGATCACTGATTTTGAGTTTCACTCCGATTGTCACCCGAAATTAAAGTTTCACTCTTGAAAGAGAGTAAAGTCGTCACGGCGAGTAAGAGATTTTGTGGGTCGCGGATCTTACATGTTTTTTTTCTTTTTTTTTCTTTAATTATTATTATTTTTATAAGAACTGCCCGAGGGCATTAACTTACAATTTTAGCAATTATGAATAAGCACGTGAATAATGATAGAACTAGGCAGTCGCGTCCTATCATGGTTAAAACGTCAAAGAGGGACAGAAAAGGTATAAAGCATTGTAAGCGTTTTGTTATACTACAAGATCAGTAGGCCATCTTCTTTTGAGTCGAGATATTGGTGGATTCTCGAGAAGCTGCAGCGCCAAGACGTTAGGGTGCTTGTGGAGTCGTTTTTCGTATGCCTCGGCCAGACGGCGGATCACCTGTAACAGGCTCGATGTCCAGATCGCGTTGAATTTGCTCATTTCGGATTAACCACGGTGCTCTTACCATTTTCCGTAGGATGATGTTTTGGGTGGTTTCGAGGAGTTCGATGTTGCTCTTGGCTGCGCAGCCTCACACTGGTGCGGCGTATGACCAAGCTGGTGTAATGACTGTGCTGTATAATAGTCGTTTATTGGAGAGCGTGATTCTGTTGTTGGCTTGGAAGAGCCAAGAGATGGATTGGGCTTCTTTACGTTTCGTAGAGATATGCTTGCCCCAGTTTAAGCGTGAGTCTAGATGGACGCCAAGGTACTTCACGTGGTCGGCTGGTGGAATGACGTCTTGATCAAACATCGAAGGCTCAGTAGCATAAGGCCTCAGAGCAAAGTCCACTCTCGTTGACTTTGTTCCGTTGATTTTAATT
Source organism: Acanthococcus lagerstroemiae (assembly GCA_031841125.1). NCBI lineage: Eukaryota > Metazoa > Arthropoda > Insecta > Hemiptera > Eriococcidae > Acanthococcus > Acanthococcus lagerstroemiae. The sequence goes on from CM063107.1 coordinate 21,866,057, forward strand.
TTCCACATTTTTGTTCAACTGCAAACATTTTCAATAGAGCGCTGTAGATTAACAGTAGCAGTATGATAGTCTTCATGAGAGGAGAGTAATGGCGTGTCGTCTGTGAAGGTAGCCGTCGCGTTCGAGTCATCTATGGGAATATCCGCAGTGTATAGCACATACAGAGTTGGGGCCAGCACGCTGCCCTGTGGTACGCCTGCTCCGATAGGTCGGATTGTAGATACGGCATCATTATAGTGAACTTGAAATCGTCTGTTGCAAAGATAAGAGTTGAGTAGGTCCACGTAGTGTCCCGGCAGATACTGACTGACTTTATGCACCAGTCCTTCTATCCAGACGCGGTCGAACGCCTGCTTTACGTCCAGGGAAGCGGCTGCGCAATACTGCCTGTTTTCCAAAGTGTTTCGGACGATGGTAGCAATTCAGTGTATCTGCTCGACTGTTGCGTGCTTCCCACGAAAACCGAACTGGTGTTCAGGTAAGATGCCTATTCTATCAACAAGTCAGAGGAGCCTTTTGTGCAAGAGTTTTTTGAGCAGCTTTGAGATTGTAGACAGCAGGGATATGGGCCGGTAGGAGGCTGGGTCTTCAAGCGGCTTTCCCGGCTTGGGGATAAGTATGACTTTCGCAAGTTTCCAGAGTTGAGGGAAGTAGCGTAGGCGGATGCAGGCGTTGAATATGTATGTTAGCATGACTGTGGCTTTCTTAGATAGTTTGCGCAGCATCTTGTTACTGATGAGGTCCATTCCGGGTGCTTCTTTGGCTTTAAGCTTATCAATGGATGGCTTGATTTCTGTTGGAGTTATTGGTGCCATGGGTTCTCCGTCTAGATACTCCGGCTTGATAATAACCTCTGATTGTAATTCGTTAGGCTGGAACGTTTGTTCTAGATGATCTGCAAAGATTTTAGCCTATTCAAGATCGCTGCGCGCCCAGGCGCCTAGCGGCGTTCTAATGGGCGGATCATAATTAGGACTTTTCTTCTTGGTCTTGGCTACTTTCCAAAGTGAGTAATTTGAGTCTTTTGTTGTGTCTAGGGTCAGAAGAAAGCTTCTGAATGATTCGCTATTCTGCTCGTTGATTAAGGCTTTGGTTTCTTTGCAGATTCTATTAAAGACTGTTTTGTCTGCAGGGTCCCTGGTTTCTTGCCAGCGGTGTCTAGCTGCTCTGCGCTTCTGTACTGCCTCTTTGATTTTCCTTGGGTACTGGATTGATGCCGGCGCACAATTAATTTCAGGGGTGAAAATTTTGGGATCAAGTGGAATAAGAAACGGGAAAATTAGATGAATTGATTAGTAGATCAGTCTGTATGGCAATCGATGTTGACTTTTGCATCAGCATTTGAGTAGCCATCATTATCAAAGTCAACAAAAACTGATGGATATTGACAGGTTTTTCTATACATGATTCAATATTGGCTTTCCCATCTGAAGTTGACAAAGAACTCGACATGACTTACCATACATAATTTGATATCGACTTTCCCATCAGCTCTTAACTATAGGAAAGGACGACAAAAAAGTCGACGTCGGCAACAATATCAGTTTCAAGACTTTTCAATCGACTTTGCGTGTCGAAAAAGTGACAGATTTTGAATGTCGACAAAAGTATCGACTTTGGTATCGACTGAGTTTCGGTAAATGCAGCCACGTGTATAATGCTGCATGGATACGCTAACTTACACCATCTGCTCTCACTGATATTAACGAAATATTCAATCTATGGTGTTGGGAAGGAAACTCTTGAATTTATGGCCCTCGAGGGACACGAAAGCACAGTGGATAAGACTGAATGAACAAAAAGAAAACGTTATTAAGCGAGCGAGCCTCCGCTCTCTTGAAATCTTTTATTCCGTACAACTTCGAATTTATAGTGTACTAATTTTAATAAACGTTTACAAAAAAGTTATCTACCCAGTTTTGAATGCAAACGTAAGCTGAAACAAAGTTACATTTACTTTGTGCGTTCGAACGGGAAAAAAAGAAAATTTTATTTTCCGAGCGTTTAGACCATGTAAGCAGTTGAAAGTTCAGGCTTATTTTCCAGCGAAAGTCTTGAACAAATGTTTTTCCAATTTCCGATACGGGATACGCAATTTCCATAAGCCCGAGACACTTTTTTTTCCCAAGGTAAACAGTCATTAGAAACTATGACACCTTCTAAGTAAATAAAACCTTAACTAACTTTCTGAGTTCGAATCTCGTCAGAAAAGTCAACGTTACCATCTTGACAAAATAAAAACTTTACGAGTACCAAGTTACGAACAAAGTTTTCTTCTGTGTTCGTTATTTTCAAAACACTGATATTTAGGTAAACTTTTTTCCTTTACCTCTAGGCTTCATATTTAGTAGGCGTGTAATATTTTTTAGTTTCCGTGTAAACTTATGAGTTCTTGTTAAAAATGTTCGCGGGCTCATAGCAAACCGAGTTTCGATATATCCCAGCCACACTCGAGCCCGGCAGAATATAAATTCACTCGTTCAAAAAACACGAAATGAGGTTAATTTTCGAAAATTAACCTTGCGCAGGAATTAAACTAAGTTGCGAAAGGATTAGTATAATTCCTGTTGGTGTGGCAGTTGATACAGAGCTAAAAATTATTTCCTCGTTAATTGGTAACTCAGCTAAGCCGAGTCGTTTTATTAGAATTACAAACTTTTCAAGGCAGCGTGTTTCGAACAAAAAAAAACCCTCTCCAATATGTCCACGTATTTCGGCGAATTGGAAGACGAGCCGTGAGGCGGAGGAATCCGTTCAGTGGACAAAGGAATTTCACACTTAATTGGCCATTTTCAAAGGTCTCAAGTTCTTTGTACTTTTTCTCATTAGGAATCGAAGTGAGTAATTATTTCGTTCCAGTCACCCAGAATTATCGTTCAATCAAAATTTTCACTTTTCTTCGTTGTTAATTATTGGTATGATTCTGCTTCTGTATCCGAAAGCGTACCGACGATGTGTCCACCGCAGAAATATTCGTAAGTACTTGTTTAATTACTCCCACGACTTTGAAATCCTAAATCTTACAAATAATTTGAAGTTACAAGATTCCAATTACAGTCAGAATATTGATAAAATTATTTTTAATTTACATGCGTAATTGCACGAAGTTGTAGGCACGGCTCTTTGAAAATGAAAAATTTCATTCATTGTTGAGACGCACGGATGCTGGAACGCTTTCGCGGGCTCTCGGATCTCGGCTCGGGCTCACAGATTGCTTTGCTTTCACTTTTCCACGAAACTGATCGTTATTGATAAATAATTCGAAACGATGCTTTTATCTTCGAAAGAATATCTTCATCATGATTCGCTCGAACGGTATGATGCGAAATTTTCACGTTTATTTTTCTTTTTGTTTCGGGTGTGTCCTTTGAATATACGATACCGTGATGCGTCTAAAACGGTTCGTTATTTTAAAGGAATGTTTGAGTTGAAATATAAAGACAAAAAAAAAAATAATAATAAATACGCAACAATACTTGGTCAGCTGGAAGCAATAAAAAAAGAACATTCGCGACTTTCTGGCGAATGCTACCGGGAGCGCTGCCACTGCACAGAGGATCGGTTTTCAAATTTACATTTGCAAAAAAATCAAAACATGCGGCAGTGAAGGGAATAAGATCCCACTTTGTTGATATGGAGTTATGAGTACGAGCGTCGACTGGATAAAATTTCGGACAGAATGAGACCTTGTGGAGCTCTCTAGCTTCAAAATTCGCCGAGATAGAGGAAAATGCAATTAGAAAAGACGTTCGGAAAAACGAAAGCTTACAAATTCAAGGCGACATGTCTCTGAGACAAATAAAGCTAAAGCGATGTCTCAGTACCAGTCTTTCAGATCTGGTAGCAACATGCCCTGCGATGGTAATGGCGCTGTGTCGGATGCCGAACGTTGGCGGTCAACGTTGAGTAAGCTATCAGCCTTTCTGATCTGGTGGTGACCCATCGTGTGATCCCCATCAACCAGATTGACGTGCAGTTTAACGTCAATTTTGTGTCAATTGTGGAATTGACACAAATTTGATGTAATTGTGATGTCAAATTCGTGTCAATGATGAATTTGACACAAATTTGACGCCAAACTAACATCAAACTTGCGTGAAGAAATGTTTTACTTTTTCTTCCAGTATATTTGATGTAATTTTGATGTCAATATGACGTTCAAAGTTATAGTCCAATTCAATGTGCATTTTGCTGAGCGTATTTAGACATCATATTGATATCAATTTTGTATCAATCAAATATTTTCTTTTCTTCTAATACACTTGATGCAATGTTGACGTCAATTTGACATCAAAACTCCCCCATCAACCAGATTGATATGCAGTTTAATGTCAATTTTGTGTCAGTTGTGGAATTGACACAAATTTGATGTAATTGTGATGTCAAATTTATGTCAATAAATTTTTTACTTCCTTTCTGAAATATATGATGTAATTTTGATGTCAATTTCGTGTCAACCTGTGTACTTCACGCCATTTTGACATCAACTGAATGTCCAAAGTTCATCTAACTCAGTGCGCGCATTTTGCTGACTGGATTTTGACGTCGATTAGACATAATTAATAGCGTAAATGTAAAATTGAATTGTACGGCTAGTAATTTTGAATCACATATACACACATTATTTTTATTAGATTTACTAGCCTCTCTCGGGACGCTTATAGCGCCCCTGGAGGCTACGCGCTTGCAGCGCGCGCCGTCCGGCTCGCCATCTTTTCTGGAGCATTCACTCGCTTTGCTCGCAAATGCTTTCACTCGTTGGCGCTTCGCGCCAACTCGAAACTAAGTGTCTGCAATATTATGGTGGTAACTGTTATTAATAAATAGGTAGCACATTGAGAATATTTTGGTTGGTATAAAAAATTTGACTTATAGGTTGGGCACTGTTTATCTTTGCAAGAAGAACCTGGACAATGATACTGTGAAGTCTTAAGTGTATCTCAAAGAAGGGGGAAGTAGAAAAAAAAAAAAACTGCACCGGAGTTTTTGAAAACTCGACATAAAATTAATTTTAGCATATTCCAACAACTTAGTTTTACTTTTTTCCTAAATTACTTGTAGACTTTGAAAATGGTTTGGCTCATGCTTGGCTTAACTTGCCCCACTGAAGCTCAACAAATCTCAGTAATTTGCTCACCTTCCAGGCTTTCTGATGACTACCTACTAATTTTTGTAGAAAATCTTACTATTTTTTATATATACAACTTGGTTAACAATGTCCATCTTCTTCAGGATTTAAATCTGAACTTCATCTTGCTTGCTCCACTCCAATGCACCCCCCCTTCCTCCGCGTAAGTTCTTCCATTTTAAAAAAATCACAGAATAGTTTCAGATTGATTAAAACATTTTAAACTGCACCCTGGCACTTGCCGCCACTCTGGAGAGAGGAGAAAAATTTTGAAATTTGGGAGATAACTTGTCTACATCACCTGCAGCACATTTAACCCATTTCGGAATTTAGGTCGAGGTGGAGGGATTAAGTACAAAATAATTTTTCCTGAAATAATGAATAAACAAAAATCTGTTCTAAAAAAATCCATGTTATTAGTTATTGCTGTAAAAAGTGCCATGCTACAGAACAGTACCAGTAAATTATTCAGTATTAAAAAATAAACTTTCTACCCCACTTTCCTGAATAAAATAAGTAATATGTGGCCGCGAAAATGTACATCGGGCCGTGCATTCGTCCGAGCGCGTCGCTGATGTCGAAGTGATAAGTAGTAAACGGTGAATCTATGCATTTCCTCCATTAATGAACAAAATAATTTTTTGAACAAAGAATTTTCTTTCGATTAAAACTATTTTTATAGCTAGATTCCAAAATTTTGCTGCATGTTTCAAAAACTTTACCTTTTGGTCGCTGATAAGAGTAGTTGATACTAGCGCTGCCCGGCTCGAATACCCAATTTTGTTACGTCGTCATATGTTTTGTGAAAAAGTCCCTTCGATAGTCTGCATAATCCAGTTTCATGGTCCTTTATTTTGTTAATGAATTAAATGCCTGCGGCAGTCTGCGGGCTGGGATGCTTCGATTCATACCGTTGCGTAGTGGCGTGGTTGGTGGTCGGCTATCACAAGCTCACAAAATCAGCATTGGTTACCGCCGGGCTGTCCCGCACCACGCACCTGTCGTTTGAATATTTGAATGTTGAATTCTCTGTTCTCTGGACACGATTTTTAGTTGTAGCTTCCATCCTGTATTATCTTTATAATTATAAAACGGAAATTAAATTAAAAGTGAAGTGGTCAGTTCTATGTCACAACACAAGTATTTTTCATGCAGTGCGCTGTTGGTATTTGGTATCGTCGCTGTGAACTGGTAATCGGTAAAAAACTATCGTGAATTTTGTTTTTGTGAAACGTATCGCCCGTGTTGGTCAGTATTTCCTATGTTTCGTATTGAAAGCCAGTGCTGTATCTCCATTGAAACTCGCGATTAATTTCAAGTACCTGTTCCTGCCAGGATTATCCAGCACCTGATGTATAGTACAAACAGTCGTAAGTATTTTGCGTTTCCTTCATATTGATTGAGCACACTAGTACGAGTGCAAATATCGTTCCTCGTGTCAGTGCAGCCCATTAATTCAATTTGTTTCATTAGACGCATATGTGAACGCCGTTGTCAACATTGTAGCTACTATTTGAGAGAGAGAGAGAGAACAATTCATCACCGCACTATGGTTAGTGACTTTTCACTTCAGAAACGTTCCTCGTCTCAGTTCTGAACAAGACATCTACTTTCATTGTGTCTCTATACTTTCCACTTTTTTATGTAGGAAAAATCAGCATGACACTGGTTTCAGTATGACCCCAATGAATAGTTCACCATTGAGCATATGCCATTATCAATGAACACTCCTCCGCATTGCCAAACGTTCGCCGCTATTCAACATGTCATGGGAACCAAGAAGCTTCGTAGTACTTGACGATGAGTCGTATCCGGTGGTAAGCAGTATTCAAGCATTTACCGACCTCGGCTTCCCGATGTCTAAGCAATGTGATATTGAAGCTTTTGATTGGAAACTTTCACTTGTTTCAGAAGAATACGATGATGTAATTTGTGCCAAATTTGTAAGTACAAGTTGTTATGTCCAAGCTTGCATATGTACGTTTTGTGTGGTGTCTGCCTGTTGCAAGTTTCTGTTGTTCACTTTTCATAGACTGCAGTTCTGAAGTCATGTAATGCCGGGCAAGGGGGCATAAACACGTTCCATTCACTATTGAAAATGAATCTTCCCAAAGGAGTGGGATAGTGATCGCAGTAATTCTGACAACAAATCTGAATTAGCAATACAGTGGATCTCACAAACCACACTGTTCAACCTCATTGTAGGTGAGTGTCTCCACCAACTCGAACTACTATTATCTACCTTGCGTTTCTACATTTAGCTGTTTCATTTCAGTTGAAAGTTCCAAGTAGCCGTCCTGTTGCGTACCAGTAATAAGGCCGAACAACATGACAGTGTATCAGACAAGGAAAGAATTCGAAAGTACTGGGAGAAGAAAGACCATTGTGGAAAAGTATACGTCATCTCTCAGATGTGAAAAATGCTTGCGGAATCGTTCATCGCGAAGAACAAGTAGCTGATTCTCGTAACAGATGAAAGGAAAGTAATCACACTACAACAAACACTGAAGGCTCAGAAGCAGGTACAAATTCTTCTAATTGTAATTTACAGGGTGTTTAAGATTGGTGAAATGAGTACATTACTGTCGATGATTTCAAACATACGTCAATCAAGTAAAAAATTGATTAAGAAATTGAAAGTGTGGTAAATCACAAAAAGTCATTGTACTGGGAAACAAAGATAAATTATAAAGTCAACTATTTTCAAATTTCAATTTTGTTTGACATAACCTGCAATAATTAGATTCTTACACCATCCCCATTCTTATAAGTTTGTTAATCAGTGGCAGATCTATCCTTGGGCTGAAAAATGGGGGGGGGGGACATTGCGATTGAGTTTTTCTCCTGTTTTTGGGTATCTGCAGCACCCCTGTCTATAATGTTCATTTTGAAGCGATTTAATCACATTATGAAACCTGTCTTCAGAAACTATTTAAAATGACATCCATCTTGGTTTCTTAGGGGGCGGAGGTGGAAAAAGTTTAATTTCCAAAACACCCTTCTTGGAAAATTCCTAGATTCGCCAGTTCTTAATTATAATTATTTCAATTGTGAACTTTGTTTAGGTATCATTGATGCACCAGATATAACCTCATCACTTCTAACATGAATAATACTAACACTGAGAATGGGATAGCAATTGATTTTTCTCAGTGTACGCACCACAATGATTACAGCCATTGTGATAAAGAGCTTCAGTCCGCTCTATTGACTTTTGATAAGACTACTGATGATGTGATGGGTAACTAAAGCGCTACATATAGGCTGTTACTTCCAATCAAAAATTCATCGCTTCTAAGTATTAATAATATGTTGTTCCAGTTCCTATTTGACCATAATATTTGTATTATTAATATCATCGCTTAACGTAATTTAGTGGGGATAATTATTTTTAACATTTTATTACCTACCCTCTCTTTATCTGCCATTCAGAGACTCTATTTTTTTCATTCTTATCTTATTAATGGACTCATTATTTTAATATTCTCTTCTTTTTTCGCCATTCAAGCCCGCTAGTGTATTCGTTTTTGTTTTCTTCTTTACATACATACATGTTCGCACTTGTGAGTAAGTTGAATCTCATATTATTAAGTTTTGAGTATCCCAATTACTGTAACTATTTTCATTTAATACATGTATTAATTTACCCACAATAATGTATTTTGTGTATTTTTTTTTTTTTTTGGCGGGGGGATTTTTTTACCCCAGTTACTTATTTTTAAAAAGCTTTATTTTCAATAAACATTGTTAACAAATCTGTAGATATTATGTACATCACGTCAAAAAGAGATCAGAATTGAAAGGTTTTACTACACATTTTTTTGACGTTGCTTAGTGGATGTCAAAAATTTCCTCTATATTGACATCAATATAGTGTCAAAAATATGTCAAAATTAGAATTGACCAATTTTTGACGTCAAATGTCCGTCAACTATCACATGAATATTGATATCAATTTAGTATCAAAAATACATCAAATATTTTAATGACCCAATATTGATGTCAAAAATGCATCAAAAATGCATCAAAAAACCTGTCAAAAGGGCGGACGTTTTTGGATGTCTAGTAGACGTCAATATTGCGTCAATACAGATGTCAATTTCACGCGTCAATGTGACATCAATAATGCGCATTTTTGATGTCAAAATCGTGTCAATCTGGTTAATGGGGATTGTAATGCCTTGCCTTGTTCGTGTGAACTGGCGGAGGTTACGGGATGCGCTGTGTTTCCACCTGGATCAATACTCTGTTGCTGTAAAGATACATTGTTAGTGGGGGTATTCGAATTATATGTAAGTTCCACCAGGAGCGCTAATGTCAAAGGCGAAAACATGATACATGTACATTACATCATAAGAAGTATGCTCATAAAAGTATTGCTCGCGGCTTTTATGTTGATTTTGATTAAAAAATGTTAAGAACAAAAGTTATTTTGGATTTTTTGGATAACTTTTTCTAATTGTCATCCTCCCATATCATATTTTCGTTCAAATCCACAAATCAGTGAACAGTATATGTTTTTTTCGGTAACAATCACCCGGAGCGACTCCTCTTGCATACATACGCGAATAAAGACGCAAGGATTGCGAAGCAGACACGTTACCATTTGGCCATTCAGCAACTATCTGTAATTAATTCAAAATGAGATTGATATTTAAGCAGTGACATAAAAAATGTAACGGAATTAACTAAATTAAAATGTCGAGCTCAATGTCGATATCGGCCCTGGTTTCATGTGTACTTCCAAAAGAACGACGGAGTAAACCAATTTATATCAACTAAAATGCATAATTATGTACTAGTGAACATACTGAACAGACTTCGTGGAACAGTGAGTGGGATTATGATTCTTAACAAAATGTTAATTTGGCTAATTATCAGAAAAAATGGGTGCATTTTAAAGCGTGAAAACAAGTCTCGAATTTTTATATTTTAGGAATTTTCTTAATAAAAGAATAGATAGAATGTGGGGCAACATTATCTGGCAAAATGAAGAAACAATACCCCTCGAACCTCTATATTTTTCCAGATTCCAGTCCCCCTTCAGCCCCACCCCCTAGATGAGACAGTTGTTACTGTGGCTGACAGTTAATGCTGGAACCAAATTTCACTACTCTAAGAAACTAAGAAACGATACTTGCATTATAGTTAGCCTAATTTCTGACCCTTGCCTCCTCTAGAGGGAGAACAGGAAAATTTTAACAGCTAAGGAAAATTAATTTAGTAGCGAGAAAATTTTTCGATTCCCCCCCCCCCACACTCTATACAAGTGTCAAATATTCCGTCACAGAAATCTTGAGAAATTGGATAATACATGTAATACACAATGCAGTCCGTGTAGCCAAGCTATCAACTTGAAAATAATAGTTACTTTGCAGTAGGGAAATGATTACTTCCCTCCCTAGGAAAGGAAGATGTAGTCGCGGAGATCCTCTCCTCTCAAATGTATATTTCTGTATTCACTGTGTAATCATAATGCCGTGTCAGTTTCTGTGTAGCACGATGTGAACGTCTCACAAATGTCTTTTGTCCCCTGCATTCCTCTACTCCTGGTACATGATCTTTTGAAAACCACCTTCGTCTGCTTCTGCTAGGTGGTCGACGGCTGAATATGTAAACCCAAATTCAATTGAATTTTGACCCTGATTAAAGATTTATCAAAATCGACTTTATATCAACGTTGATTTGTGGTCGATATGGTTTGACGGATATATTTGTACAATATCGACTATCTGCTAGTTTCTCTTGAAGTAATATGATAACGGCTGCTCAACAGTTTCTCTGTACAATATCAATTACCTATTGAATTGTCAATTCAAACTTCAATATCGACAAACGTATCGACATGTCGATTTGAATATTAGTTCCCTGATAACTAATTATAGTTGATTCGGAATGAGATAATTTCAGGATAATTCGACGTTAACAGCATGAGAAATGTAACAGAAATTACTAAATTAAATTGTCCAGTAAAATGTCGAGTTCGATGCCGATATCGGTACTTGTTCCATGGGCGTTGATGTCACCTGAACAACCGTATCTCTGAAATTCTAATTTCAGTTAGAACTTGACTGCAACACTGTAACTTATATTTCTTCATAGAAATTCGTGTTAATAGCTGCGTTTCCTCAATGACAAGATTCTCTATCTTGGGATACAAGTCATAGCCTTTCGGGGATTACGGTGGCATTTGCTTCTGAATCCACAAAAAAGCTGTTTACCCGCCATTGACTGAATTTCAACGGCGATTTAAGGCTCATTGGAAATCATATAGGTACTCAAATTTGACTCGATGTCGACGTGGATTACAGGGCATGGAACGAATTTACAAAAAATCGACTCAATTTCGACGTTGCATGTCGACCTGAATTCGATGTTGATATGCAGTCAAAGTTGGGTCGATTTGTAGTCGATAACCCCGGAACTATTTTGACGAGAAATCGACGTCGGTAATGAGTCGATTCTGAATCGTGACAAAAGGTCCATTTGATGTCACATCAACGTCAATTTGCGATTGACATCGACAATCTGCTAGTTTCTCTTGAAGTAATATAATATTGACTGCTCATCAGTTTCTTTGTACAATATCAATTACCTACTGAATTGTCGATCTAACCGTTGATATCGACAAACGTATCGACATGTCGATTCGAATATTATTTTCCTGATAACTAACTGCAATTCATTCGAAATGAGATAAGTTCAGGATAGTTCGATGTTAAATAATGATATCTAAGCAACAGCACGAGCAATGTACCAGAAATACTAAATTAAACTGTCCAGTAAAATGTCGAGCTCGATGCCGACATCGGCACTTGCTCCACGGGCGTTGATTTCACCTCAACAACTATCTCTGAAACGCTAATTTCGGCTAGAACTTGACTGCAACACCGTACCTTATATTTCTTCATAGAAATTCGTGTCAATAGCTGTATTTCCTCAATGACAAGATTCCCAATCTTGGGATACAAGTCAATCGGCTTTTCGCGGATTATGGTGGCATTTGCTTTTGAGTCGACACAACCTGCGTAATATCGGAAAACACAAAGCCGTTTCGTAATTAGTTCGTAGGCACGGCATTGGCTGAAGGCTTCCCTCTTCGATGTATATTTCCGTTTTAGTTTTCATTTTTCTCGCCGGCTTTTCCGACTGCTCGGTGTAGTTGGCAGTCACGAGTAATTAAGCCGTTCAGGTTAGAATGTTTCGTTGAATAAGAAAATCGTATGGTAGAGTCGTTTACTGCGAGTTTAGCTTATTGTAGAGCCGACTGTAATTTGGCCTGGTATTCTCGCACGGCGTCTTCTCTGCCGCCGCCTATCCACATCGGCCATTTGCTTCGCCCGTCCCCGCTCTCGACCATTTCCTCGTTGCGTTTATATGCAAATGCGATTATAATATGACCTTCGCCCAGCTGACCAATGTCGCCGATGGTATGCGGCAGATAGACGCGGTCGGTGGAGTTCTCAAGTCGTCGAGAATGAACTCGTCGCGCACCATAACTTATGTAGAGTAACTCGTGTTGCGAAAGCGAGCTTATTTATGTCTGTTATTAGGTGACAAGAGGGGCCCACTGCCCGATCAGAATGACTGGCGGGTCAGGAGGCAGTGCCCACGAGTTTCGACATTTTTCCAGACGTAAATACATGGCAGCGTTCTTGTAGTCGCGAGAAAATTGAATAGTTCGGCGTAGAAACCTGTTCGGCTCTTTCTTTCTTACTAATTAATCCGCCAGAAAGAACTCGGTGACACGCTTTTGTACCTTTTATCCGATTTCACGATAGTATTCTAGTTTATTGTTATTGTCAGGAACGATTATTATTTCCATAACGGAGCCATGCGGGGAAAAGATCATTGGAAATCTGAAAATTTTGCCGTACAAACGACCAAGCGCGAAACAATATCGCAACCTACGGTCGGGTACTGCTCGGTCTACCGATTTACATGGTCCATTTTGAGATAATAAATAACCGTTGTTGATATAGTTAATTTAGAATCAGCTGAACTGAGCGCACTGAGACTGATTACAAACTACAAGGGACGTTCCAACATTAGTACCCGTTTTTGTATGACTCAGTAACGCCACAACAGAAACGTTTGAAACATTGGGGTAGCATAGTATTTGAGCACGCGGATGCACTGTAAAAATTTGACGGGTATCGGCTCAGTAGTTCCTAAATTACGGCTACAGAGACTAGAGCTCCTGGAAACACCCGAGTATTGATATCCACCATTTTGAATCGTCGGGCACCAAGCTACTCAAAGTGGCGGACGTCAGTATTCGGATGTTTGCATAGGTGCTCTGTAAAAACTAGTAGCCCTTTTTTTAACCATGGAGGTCACTAACACCCCTGGTCAGTCCTGTCGAACTGCGCGCAGTTATTCGTTTCCTTACCACGGGGAAAAGGTGGTAATCATACCTAAATTGTTGTTGGAGACTTATGGTCACGACTGCATTGGTGAATCAACTATTCGCCGTTGGATTCGCGCCTTTATGGAGGGGAGATCCTCGGTAGAGGACAAGGACCAGGGACGTACCGAAGAAGTTTTCTCTGGGTGGGTGGGTGGGGAAGGGGAATATTGTAGAAGTCCCAACTGACTCAACTCAAAATTCTCAAGTATGAAAGCATCAAAGCAAAAAAAAAAAACTTTTGATGGATTTTCTTAACTGATGACAACTCAAAATTCCCAAATATCAAAGCCAAAAAAAAACTTTTTACTTGTTGGATTTTTCCCAACTTCTCAACTCAATTCCCAAGTGTCAAAGCAAGCAAAAAAAATAATAAAACAACTTTTGATTGGCTTATTGGATTTTTCCAACTGGTGCTGACTCAACTTAAAATTCCCTAATACCAAAGCAAAAGAAAAACCTTTTGACTTGTTGGATTTTCCCAACTTCTCAACTCAATTCCCGAATGTCAAGGCAAGCAAAAAATAATAATAATATTAAAAACAACTTTTGATTTACTTATTGGATCTTTCCAACTGATGCTGACTCAACTCAAAATTCCCCAATATTAAAGCAAAAAAAAACAAAAAACTTTTGATTAGTCGGATTTTCCCAAATTCTCAACTCAATCCCCAAAGGTGTCAAAGCAAGCAAAAAAAAAAAAAAAAAAAAAACACTTTTGATGGACTTATTGGATTTTTCCAACTGATGACGCAACTCAAAATTCCCGAATATCAAAGAAGAAAAAAAAAATCTTTTGACTTGTTGGATTTTTCCAATTTCTGAATTCAATTTCCAAATGTCAAAGCCAGCAGAAAAATCTTTCGGCTTGTTGGATTTTTCTAACTCCGCCTGACTGAAATGGTAAATTTCCCCAATTGCTGAGCAAAAAATTCCTACGGAGGGATGTAAGTTGCCTGCTACCCCCTCCTCCTATTGGTATGTCCCCGACAGGAGAGAAATGGTCAACCTTGCAACATCAGCGTCACGAAAAGAAAACACGATTCTCACCTAAAATCTACTCGCTGGAGACCATAGCTACACTTCAGACGAGCTTTCAGGAGCAAATTTGAGACCCGGATTATGCCACAAAGTCATCCTGTTTCACGATAATGTGAGGCCATAATCGGCACATGCGACATGAGCAGTTTAAGTGGACCATTTTGGACCATCCCCTACACTCCCTGTACCTGGCGCCCAGCGATTTTCACTTCTTTCCACTCCTGAACAGTCATTTGAATGAAGAAAAGGTCACCAGCGATACTGACTTCACGGCTGAGGTTATTTGCTTCCTTAAGGGTCGAACTCGAAAATTTTATGCTAAGGGTATAAGTAAGCTTCTCTCACGCTATCAGAAATGTAGAGAGATGGAAGGTGATTATGTAGAAAATTAGCTGTACTCAAATACTATACGTCAATACATTTTATCTCGATTCCATAATTATTTTTGAGTCATGACGAAACGGGTACTCTTGGAACGCACCTCGTATAAACGAATATTTAAGGCGGGGGGGGGGGGTAGCCAAATCTTGAGGCTGTAACCAAAGGAATAGCAGGATCATTATAACTGGGGCTCGATGCTCGTGGTTGCTGCGTTTGCTTTAGGATCTAGAGGCTTATGAGAAAAATTGAAGAAATTTTCGATTATGTTGGTTTTTTTGGAAATTGTTCAGAAGAAGTGTTTCGTCCCGACCGGAGAAAGGGATTTCGAGATGAAGAAATCGAGTGTGTAGAAAAAGAGTGTGTATTGAATGATCGATAGCAAAAAAGAGTCTTAACGCGAGTACAACATATAAAACTGTGACTGAACTAAACGGATGTCCTGCCTGACCGATCGAGGGGGAATAAAAACAATGACAAAGAAGAGAAGTGGGGTTTTGGAAAGATCGCGTACAGGAAATATAGGTATGCAGACGACATAAGACGTTCCTAAGACGCTCGCATCCTGCTACGCTGATAGTAGCCAGGCAGGACGATTTATACGAAAATGTCAATTGGAGAGGAGAGGGTTATCGCCATTACAATCTGGAATTTGGCAGAAATTTATCGTATGAATTACTTGAGTCTGAAAAATCTAAATAAGTTCATGGTAGAGCTTTGGTTGTGGTAGGGTGTTAAACTCTCCAAATTTGGTTTTGTCCAAATAAACTATTGCGAACTATATCAAATTTAGGAAAAAATGTTTCAAACAAAGATTATCCCTCACAAAATTTTACATCAAAAAGTTCATATTCACCCCGGAATATTCAGAAGGAAGAGGAGATAAACACCGCTCCGTTTTCTGCTATTCATTGACATTTAAGTTTATGGGAAGGAGGGACGTATAATTTTGGTAATTGTTCCGGTGTCACCAATTTTTGTGACTAGATAGGATGTGAATTGACATCGGGCACGCCTCTGGACTCCTGCACTTCCCATTCTCGGAATCTTTTCTGGATAACTCTCCTTACCGCTCGCTCCACTATTTTCAACATTGTGAATTTCTAGTTTTATCAAATCTTCCACAAAAGTTTTTCAGATTTGTAACAAGCGTGAGAAAGAACATTAGGACATCGATAGTAAAGTTTTCGAAGTCACTTAATTCGCTTTTCGTATCTGTTTGCCTCTAACTTGAAATTTGGGATCCCTAATCAGGCAGAGGGGAGTCAAAAATGGCATTAAATTTAATAAACCTATCGTTACTGAGGTTTTTAGGCTGAAAAATCCATTTACGGCATTAGTTTTCCGTAAACTTGAAAACCTAGAGACCTATGATGGCGTGGGCTTAACCCCCTATTGCAAAATGAGCTCCACTCCGAATTTTCGTGTTTTTTTTTTCTGGGGACTCAGGAGGCCCATACGGATAATTATCGTCAAACTGCAGCTTTCTGAAAAAAAGTTTTTGGTTCTCACTTGCCTACAATACTATATAGCAAGTCCATTGTCAGCCCGTCCCCTCCCTGGAAGAAATTTCCTGACCATACTGATACGAGAGGCGGCTTAACGCCCTGGATTTTGCATTTCAAGAAGTCGACGTGAACTCGAAATTTGCTCGCTTAAGCGCCTCGAGCCCAAAAGAGCTAATAAAATCGTACTCGAATTTCTCTTCCACATTCATAAATTTGAATCTACAAATTGCTAATTTTTATTGTTTTCTTTTGTTTTTCAGACTTGGCAGGATAAAGAAGCCGGAAAAGTTGTGGTGTACACGACGACAATGGGAATCGTACGCGAGACCTACCACAGATGCTTGAAAGTGCGACAGATTCTGAAAACACATTTAGTCAAATTCGAAGAGAAAGATGTTTTCATGAGCAGAGAAGTGCAAAAGGAAATCAGAGAGCGAATGAAAATGGACGATATTTTGGTTCCCCAAGTATTCGTCGAGGGACTTCACATAGGAGTAAGTATTCGTTTATTAATTCACCAGTTCTGGGGTGATATCCGAGAAAGAATTAGTCTAGGTCCTAGGTACCCTTCAAATTTATAAAAATAGATTTCTAGGCAACTGAAGCGTAAATTTCCGAAATCAGTATTCCTCCAGAAATCAATTTTTCACAATATACGACAACGTGTCTGAATCTTATGATAGTAGTCATTTATAAACACAAGTAACCCTTTAAGAATCTTGGGGTCGCTCCCATTTTATCACTGTCGGAATTCTAATTTCTTCCCAATTTTCAGAAACAATATTCCCCGAATGTGATGAAAATGAAAGGGGAGGAGAGTAACACGTGTCTCAATCAGTTTGAAATTGAAATGGAAATTAACTTAGAGATTTTTAGTCTTGCGTAACGTCCTTTGCTGAAGCTGACTAGCCCGGGACTTCAAGTTTTTGTCTTTAAATTGAGGGATTTTGAATCTTTCTTCCACAATTTCTTTTCTTTTGGATGCACAGAGAGCTTCACATCGAGGCTACTGACTACTAACATTAATTTGAACTCTAATACGATGAAAATAGGGTTTTATGAGTTAGTTAATTAAGTACCAATATTAGTAGTAGGAGCATCACTCTAGGACACTTTCCAGAGGAATACTCTCGAGTGACTGTTATGAAAAATTTTATTACTTATAGTTTGTTCTCAAAAATTAAGCTCGCGTCTCAAGTTATAATTATCTCTAAAACAAAAACAAAATAATATTTAGTTCAACGATGTGACGTCCATCTTGTATAATATCCGGACTACCTATATTTATAGAATCTGGAGACCCTTACATACTATCACCTGAGATAATTCAATGAATTAAGTCCGTCTGATACTAAACATACACTTGAGAACTCAGCCCCTATATGCATGCGCCATGTAAGTTGTGATTTGTAATACTAACTAAAAGCAAAATACTTGAGGGCACCCTAAAAAAATTTTTCAACACTATACTGAGGTAACACTAACCAACCCACATCACACGGTAGTGAGAAGAATTTTTCTTAAGATTTTTTTTTCTCACACACTTCAACTTTAATTTAATTTTATCCCATATAGTATATTATGGTAGAGGACCCACAGAGAAGAGAGATAAACATTGGTGTTAAGTGACGCTCCTACTACTGATATTGTTTTGTCTCAGTTCACTCCCCATTAAGCTTCACAGCTGCAGAAAAGGGGTCCTATGGACTATCTTCTTCAGGCGCTGTATCCAATGCCGGATGTTGGTAGTTGTAGTTCTGGTACAACTCTCCTGGACAGGTTAGTCTGGGTAGTTTGCCTTTACTTTCCCCACCTATGTTAGAGTTTTCCTTCTCTATGCTAAAGAGTATGTAGCCGCAGTTCGCTTACTAACTATATGTTTTACACAGTTGATTAAGATGTCCATGACATGCACACAATATTTCTGATCTGGTAGTAACATGCCCTGCAATTATAGTGCCTCGTTCAAGTGAACCGGCTAGTGTTAAAGGACGTGCTATGTTTCCACCTCAATTGATACTGTAGTCGTTGTGTTCAATAGGATGTTAGTGAGGGGGGGGGGAGGATTAGAGTATCACTAGCTTTTCAATAATGGTGGGACTTGAACCAGAGATGCAAGGATTGCGAAGCAGGCACGTTATTATTTGGCCAGAACACCGAAACAATTTTACAGATTCTTTTGTCTTTAGCTCTTTCCCTGCAAACTTCAGAGGGGAGACAGGATGACTTTGAAACTTGTTAACTACTGACATCTGTTCTGGGTACTAGTAAAAATTATAAATTCTTACATTCGTCAATACTGCCTCTTTTGAATCCAGAAAGGAAGAAACTGGAGCTGAAAATATCTCAAAAATGAACTCAACGCTGACTAAGCTCCGTATTGTCAACATATGTGACCTGGAATCATGAAATGTGCATCTTGTGTGAAAGCAGGTTTTCGAGCACTGATATACATAGCGTCTACATCTGTGGTGGTGCATTCACGCGTTGCTATGACAACTTCATTTTGAATTCTTGTTTTCTGTCATTCCAGTAGGCCTGTTTCACGCAGCACCATGTAAATGGATGTTTTAAAACTTTCACATAATTTTGAAATGTAATTTGTGGAAAAACTGATGACGACGGTAGGAAGCTGCGATTTGTTTCATTCAAAAGACGTGCTTTTTTCTATAATTGTCAAGAAAGTGAAAAATGATTTTTTGACACCAGAGGCACATTTTATGATTCCATGTCATATATATATGAAGAATTTAAATTTGAAGTAAGTAACCAGTCATTTCCTACAGAAGTTATGGAGCTTGAATCCAGGAAGTTTTTACTAAAATGACCTTAAAGTAAATTAAACAATATAACAGTCCGCATTTCTGTCATGTAGAAATGATGTTTTATTTGATCTTACTCAGAAACTGCCCTCTGTGGAGTTGGAAGGAGGGACGGTAGATACAAAACAACCCCAACATTAAATTGAACAGTTTAAAAAAATCAACAAATTATCTACTAACTTCAATACTAGTCAGTTCTAGCTTCTCCTCCGCCACCTCTGCAGAGCTCCAGTGAAAATGTTAAAAATGAAACAACCTCAAAAATTCAGCGTCTCAAAAAATTCTCCTTTCAACATACATATTATTATAAGTGCTAAAAATAAATATCATATAGTCTACACTAGCCCTTTTTTGTAGTTAGGTACAAATAAAGATTAATGGAAACTGGACAGCGACCGAGACAAAATCAAGAATTGATGAAGGGGCCTGTGGAGTCCGAAAGGAAGTATTGGAAAAAACTGACCTGAAAAATGAATTCAGAGGTTCAGAAAGCCCGCATTTCTAGAGGAACGATAAATTAAGCCCCATAAAACTGTTGATTCCTGTAAAGGATGAAACATAAATTCAGTTTAATATAAGATGATCGGAAAAGACAACTTTGCAACTGTTCTTTTGTTGTGGAAAGTAGCCCTTTTTTGTTATAGTTTGTGAAATGTTGCCAGCACATCATGTAGAAACGTGGAAAACGCTACTTTCCACCGCAGTTCATCTTTAAAGATGAAAGGAATTAGGTTCATTGGTCCAAAGACAGGTATTTTTGGTAACAGTAACTTACTGTGTTGACGTCACACGTGAAGTCAATTCCATCATGAAAAAGGAACTTAGTGGCATCGAATACGCAGAAAAAAGAGCCTTTAGTGATACGCAATCAAAGGCCCTTTTCTTAGAACAGTTTGATGCCATTTAGGACTCTCTCCTTGTGACATGTCACCCATGTGCTTCACAGAATGATGATAATAAAACCACAGATTAGGTATCAGTAAAAAGAACTCTTTCTTTTCCTTCCATCTTCCATTAAAGCATGGTAGGGTGTCAGGATTGGAAAGTAAGCAGACTGCCTTGTAAAACAGACCTTTTTATGGGCAACATCATGTTGACTCATGAGGAGGACTATTGTGCAGCTGCGCCAGAATTTGCAGAAATTCGCGGGCAGAAGGGTCAAGCTTGTTTTGTTTACATTCATTTTTTACATGCAAAACCCCATATATAAGTGAACGTTTGTTTTTCTTTGCGAGTCCATAAATATGGAAAAAAGTATTTCTTAGTATTGAATGATGATTTAAATCAAAACTAAATGTTTTTAGATCATAAATAGGCGTTTGGAAACATTATGAAATGTTGTCTTTCATATTTATGGACTCGCACAGAGGAAGCTTCTGGAGTCTTACATGTAAAATGAAGGTAAACAAAACAAGCTGGACCCTTATGGCTGCGAATTGCTGCAAATGCTGGAGCAGCTGCGCAACAATCTTCCCGTTCGCTCCGCAAATTTCGCACTCGGCAATTATTGTTTACTTTCCGCACCTGACACGTAATATACTATTATCTAAATTTAAAGGCAGGCAAGACTGACAAATTCAAAATTCAGGAATTTTAGTAGGCCGGGCTGCATAAATAACGAAATACGAGAATGGGCTATGCACGAGCAAAGCAAGCAATCAGTTTTCAAAATTTGCCCCAAAATGTATTGAAAAGGCAATTTGATGACCTTAGCCACCTGCTGTGTGGCCGAGTGATAGTGTACCCGCTTCGCAACATTCGCGTCTCGGGTTCGAGTCCCATCAACACCGGAAAGCTAGTGATACTTAAATACCCCCACCAATATCCTAGCGAACACAGCGACTACAGAATCAATTGAAGTGGAAACACAGCGCGTCCTGTATGTAATGTTAAAATGTTGTGGGAGAGGTGGTGGTTACACCGAGTGCTCAGACTTTAATGTCCATTGCACTATGCCTCTAACGTGTTGAGCCATATGTAGTAGCGCCAGGTTGCTTTCTACATTGTCCGTGTAGTACTACGCCAACTTCACTAGCCGGGTTATTACAACCTGAGTTCCGTTGGAGCACTCCCACCGACGCTCCGGCCAGTTAACAGCGTTTAGATACTGATAACAGATTGCGTGCTTTTCCATTACCTCTGCTGCTAACTGTTGCGCCTCGGTACGTCCCAGGTAATAGTTGTACAATGCACGTAGACATTACCTGAAACGCTGGCTGTAGCGGTATTCGAACTCGGGACTTTTGGATTTCAAAAGCCGCCATTCTTACCGCTACGCCACCGAGGCGACGTCCTGTATGTAACTCCCGCTAGTTCAAACGAACAAAGCATTACAATCGCAGGGCGTATTACCGCCAGATCAGAAAGACTGTACTGTGTGTGTGCACGTCGTGGACAGCTTACTCAGTGTCGTGAAACATGTGCCTAGTAAGCGAACTTCGGCTACAAATTCTTCAGCACGGAGAAAGAAAACTGTAACGCAACAAACTGTGGGGAAAGCACCGGCAAACTACCGAGACTAATCCTGCCCAAAAAAGTCGCGCGTCAGAAACCGCGATCATTAACGTCTGGCATCGCACACAGCACCTGAAGAAGAAGAGGAAGAAGAAGCCACCCTCTATGTGGCATTCCATTGCTATACATCGATTTTGATAATATGGAAGTGCGGATTTTTCAAATTGTTGATCTCATGAACTTGTTATGGCTGCCACCTCCCCGATTTATAAGTGGCTACCAGAATGTAATACACACTGCAACTTGGAAAGTCTTAAGGTCAGTGACCTTGTCGTCGTATTCCTGTCCATTTCATTTCACATTTTAAAGAATCTTTGTTATCAACATGAGCGTGGTGGAGGGATTGTATATTGTCAGAACTGAAGGGGCTTCGCATATTCGAATCACAAGCTATGTACGTCTACGTTTGGATTTCAATAAGAACATAAGTTAATTCACTTATTTGATAACTTTCTTTAGAAATTTGACTCACGCAATGTGTTTATTCGACTAGTGGAAGGGTAGGATGGGCTTCAAGTTACACATTTCTCAGCGACGTTATCGAGTGCTCCCTCGTTTCGTCTCTTCAGCAAAATTTGTATACAATGTACCGAAAGTAAATTTCGAACGTACAACAAAATTGCCCATGTAGTCATTTTTCGAAATAAGCAATATATTTTGCTGTACTCATGCTACCCCCAGTTCAAATCCCCTTCAATGATTTTGAACCATTCCTCAAAATTCATTCATGCCTGAGAGAATTTATCCACCGAGAATTTATGCCTCTTTTATTTTGGTAACGACACCACTTCAGACATATTTTTTCTGCTCGTAGGTATTTCTAACTGGTCTTTTGTTCCCCCTACAAGCCTTCAAAATTTGTATTAATATTCGGAATAATTCGCCAGTTCTCTCAGGCGAAATACTTTGGGAACGTTTAGTCCCTTTATGAGTCACTATATTATTTTTTCCCTCTCCCTTACCCGCCATGCTACGCCACGAACTCAATATATATTTCTCATTATCGGTTCTCTCGTTCCTTTGAAACCCAATTTGGTCGGCCAAATTTGGGAAGGAAAGCAACCGCATTCAATTTCGGAATAGTTTTGAAGTCGAATTCAAGGATCGAGGAAATGCGAATATACATCGAGCAGGGCCTCGCTGTTGTATTTACACGAAACAATATATTATACGCGTTAAAATGGTCAGGATTAAATATTTTTAGCCGATTGGAGATCCCGACTAAGGCGTTTTTCTTTTTCTGTTTTTCCAAACAGGATGCAGAGATCATCGATAGACTGAATGAATCTGGCGAGTTGAGAAAAATACTGAAACCGTATCGAGTAAGTATACACGTAAATTAAAATATTTCCCTTCCGGAGAATTTACGATCGGAAATTAATACGTCGTGTAACCCACACGTGCTCGTAGTAATTTTTTTTTTGTCCAGGAAAAAGAGCGTCGCTGGTACCCTTTTTTTGCCCTATTTTCTAATTCCGGAGCTGTTGGAAATTGTATTGAATGTTATCGATGACTTTCGATTTGAATAATTCCATTTAGCTAGCTCAAACACTCGTATAGAGTTTTGTTTTAGATAGAGGGAAAACATTTTAAAGGTAGGCAAACATATATCCAGTGAGATTTTTTTCGCATGAAGTTTTTTGCACTGGCTTTGTAATCTAAACAGGCTAAAGATGCCCACAGTATTGGTGAAGCTTTTGAGTTCTTTGGACTGGCTTCATAATCTAAATGTAATAATACCTTAGTGCCCAGGGATCTTAGCGAAACTTTGTCACCCAAGAAGCTACAAATAATATCAGTTTTTCAAAGTTTTAGAAAAAATCAATTTCAGACAAAAATTGCTATGATGGATTTTTTTTTACAGCCTTGAAACAGATGTTTCGGTCCACCCACTGAGGCATAGGCCTCCTTGATCAATTATTTTGATATAAGGGTTATAGTCTAATTCCCCTTGGTGACAAGCCATTACTGGGAAATGGTTATGAAAGAGTTCTCCTTCTCTCTAAGGGGACTAGTCAGGTGTTAGTAGTCTATAAATGTGGCTATAACCCAATAATTGTAGTCTTCTTGAATTCCGGTGGAACAATGAAGTTGAACTCTACCTCTTGCTACAATTGGTGTGGCTTGGTCGGATGTTAAAGTTTTCTCATATTATATTCTTGTATTCTGTTATTTTCTTATCATGTTCTTAATCTTAAAAAATGGCCTTCCGTACTGGGATTCGAATCCGCGTTCCGTGTTTTAGGAGGAAGCATTCGAATCCACTCGGCCACCAAGCCATATGATGGAATAATGTTCTCCAATTCTACGAACATATATTTATTTTTATTTATTTTATACATTTTACCCTCCCCTGCCGGCAGGTAATACCCAGGTTCTTGGCAAGAGAGCCGCAATGTTATGAATCTCTCACTATTTTTCTTCGCAACTGCCCTGAAAATATTGTCCATTCGGGTCCTCAAATACGACTTTACGCTACTGAGTTTATATTAACGCATGCCCTGAGGAAGGAAAAATATGTTTGATGATAGTGGCGCGTATGGCGGTGCACGTACGCCAAATTAGTCCCAGAACACCGCACCTACTAACCTGGAACTTCCCCGAATGGGCTTGATTTAGGGTAGGGGGAACGGACAAATACGTTACAAAGCAGTCTTAAACTCTATCAAATCAGTTTCATTACTATCGTTTGATAAAGGAGATTCTTGTAAGTTCACACTCGAGCTCTGCTAGTGAACGTATGTATATTTCGTTCTGTAGTACATCGCCTTATACAGGATGTCTCTTTTGCAATGACTCGCCTTCCATCTGGTAAGTAGGCAACCAACTCCGACAATATGTAGATATGTTTGCAAACGCTTACTTTTGAAGGGGCTGTGTTATGGTCAAATTTTGAAAAGTTTTCTTTCATTGAAATTGTTTCTTCTCACAACAAGGTAATTGTAAAGGGCAGTTGTAGTAAGCACAGAAAAAAAAATGATCAGAATTGATTCAACATGGTGTTCATAAAATCAATTTCAGTTCAAATTCTATCAGAAAATGCTCACATTTTTTAAATTTCTCGTAAAATGTGCCCTCCTAAGCTACTATTTTTTTTTATTTGCAATGTATTGTACGTAAAATTTCCTACAAAATAGTTATTAGCAATTTTCTCCGTTGCATGGACTTCAATTTCAAATATAGGGGTAAATAGATGAAAGGAGAAGGAGGTGAATAAGCCTCATAAACGATATAACTCTGTGGAGTGGTGAAGTACCTGAAGAAGATGATTATCAGGGCCGGCAACTTTTCATAATCCCATGTGTAGCGAAAAGAATAACACTGATTTTACACAAGATGTTGCCTAAATCGGTATGCATAAGCTTTCTCTCTCACTTCAACATAAAATAAAGCGAGTGCTTTAAAGATAACAACGTTTATTCAAGTTGTTACCAGCCGACGTACGTGTCCAAGGAACTTCTTCTAAATCGAAAATCATTCAAAGAAGCGAAAACAAAGATTGTACTGGTGTACAAGTGGAAAAAGCACCAAAGATACAAAACGATGAAATAATTTTCGGGGAAAATCTCCGATAATTTCCAAAGAATTTCATCGCTTTGATTTCCGAAGAATTTTATCGAAAATACTAGGGGACTATTTCCGATCATTTCCAAAGAATTTCATCGGATATCACTGAGGAAAATCTCGGATGATTTCAGGAGAATTCTTTTGGAAATATTTTCCGGAGAATTTCGTCGGAAATCTTCAGAAAAATTTTCAATGTTTTCCAAAGAATATTTTCAAAAATCATCAGGAAAATTGTCCCATAAATTATGAAGAAATATTTGGGGGGAAACTCCTATGGTTTTCGGAAGAATTTTATCGAAAATCTTCAGGAAAAATCTCCGCAGATTTCCCGCATTGGAAATTGTCGAGAAGAATTTTCAAT
The DNA here is from genome assembly GCA_031841125.1 of Acanthococcus lagerstroemiae. Classification (NCBI taxonomy): domain Eukaryota; kingdom Metazoa; phylum Arthropoda; class Insecta; order Hemiptera; family Eriococcidae; genus Acanthococcus; species Acanthococcus lagerstroemiae. The sequence goes on from CM063107.1 coordinate 21,891,783, forward strand.
TATTTTTTTGGAATTTCTTCGGAAATTTTTGGGGAATAAATTCCGATAATTTCCGAAGTATTGAGACTAGTTTTCACTCATGCGATGGAATCAGAGATATTTCCGGAAGATTTTTGATGAAATTTTTCGTTATTCAGCCCACAATTTCCGAAGAATTTTATCTAAAATAATTTGAGAAAACTGTCCGATAATTTCAGAAAAATATCATTGGAGATCTTCGAAAATAATCTCCACCAGTTTTCGCAGAATTTCATTGGAAATCTTCAGAAAAAATTTCCAACAATTTCTAAAAAATTTTCCGGAAAATCTTCGAGGAAAATCTCTGATTCCACCTCACATGAGTGGGAAATAGTCCTAATTCTTCAGGAATCGGAATTTCCCCCAAAAATTTCCGATGAAATTTCTTAAAAATCATCAGAGATTCTTCTTGATTTCTAATGAAATTATTCTTTGGAAATCATCGGAGATTTTTCCAGAAGATTTTCGATAAAATTCTTCAAAACTATCGGAGTTTTTCCCTGAATGATTTCTATTCAAAAATTATCGGGAAGTTTCTCGAAGAATTTTTCTAAAATTTTTTGGAAAATATTGGAAATTCTTTCTGATGAGTCCTAGTGGGATTCCACAGAAATTTTCTAAATTTTTTTTCAAAAATTTCTGATGAAATTCGTTTAAAATCATCGGAGATTCTTCTCGAAGATTTCCAATGAAATTATTCCTAGGAAATCATCAGAGATTTTCCTGCTGATTTTCGATAAAATTCTTCATAAACCATTGAATTTTTCCAAAATATTTTTCATAAAATTATTTAAAAGTTATCAGAAGATTTTTGAAGAAATTCTTCGGAAAACATTGGAAATTTTTTGTGAAGATTTCCGATAAAATTTTCCGGAAATTCTCAGAGATTGTTCTCAAAGATTTCTGATAAAATTCCTTGGAAATCATCGGAGATTTTCCTCGAACATTTCTGATGAAATTCTTCGGAAATCGTCGGTAATTTATTCCAAAAATTTCCGATGAAAATCTCTGGAAATCACCGAACCTTTCTTCTGAAGAAACGCTTCAGAAATCATCAGAGTTATTTCTCGATGATTTCCAATAAAATCCTTTGGTATCGTTGGCAATTTTTCTTTAAATTTTCAACAAAATTTTCCAGAAATAATCGGAGATTATTCTCAGTGATGTCCGATGGAATTCTTCGAAAATGATTGGAAATTTTTTCTTAACTTTTTCGATAAAATTCCTCGGAAATTATCTTCGAAAATCGAAGGAATCTTCTGGAAGATTTGTTTATTATTATTTGTGTCACTCCCGACAGGTGCCCGAAGGTCCCAATAATGGTGAAGGACAGTATGGAATAGAAAATAGAAAATAAGAAACAAAAACTAAACATAAACTAAAAAGAAAAATGAAAAAAATGAAAAAAATAAAACAAAAAATAAACAAAACTATAGAGGGGGAGAGGCTGGCACCGGAACAGACATATGGGATCGGCTGCGGAGAGGATCCAAGGTCACCAGCAAGGGGCCCAGAAACTGAGGGGTTTAAAAGCCAAGGGTTGTACGAGTATACCAGATAACCATAAATACGCACGAGAGCGCCATAAGAGAAACGGATCTCCATCCTACATCTGTTACAGTACCCTGCTAACAGAGCCGATGTACTAGCTTCTAGACATGTAAAATAAGTCAATCGTAAGGTCACTACTACTGACATTATTATACAGAGCAAGGGTTTTCTGTATCACTGAAGATGAAGTTCCCCCCGTATCAAATAATTCTTAATTTCTTCCATTAAAGGAAGCAGCCCTAAACCGAATACTTGCCAAAATCGTTTCGGAAATCAAAGGAATCTTCTCGAAGATGAATGATAACCGCGCATGTTTTTCGTAAAGAAGTCCACTCGTGACTAGTTGCATTTTTTCTCGAGCGAAAGCTTCACTTTTGAGGTTAACACTTCTCTTTATACTAATAATTTCCCTGATGTTGCTATATGTAGCATTCGCTACACACGCTATACAGAAGTTGCCGGCCCTGATGATTATTATCTTCATAAGGTTGCACATCTGTGTTAAAAAGTATTTATTTATTTATTTATTATTCATTTATTTATATAATAGTTTCCTCCTCCACCACAACGATTAGGCCAATATAATTCTTAACGGGGGTATTTTTAACTCCATTTTGAGCAGTTCTAATCCAGATACAAGAAGATTGCTCATAACCTTATTTATAGGAAATTTAAAGCACAATATATTGCAAATAAAAAAGCAGTAGCTTAAGAGAACAAGTTTCACGGGAAATTGAAAAAATTTGAAAATTTTCTGATATAATTTGTACTAAAATTGATTTTATGAACAGCCTGTTAAACCGATTCCGACTATTTTTTTCCTATGGTTACAACTGCTCTCTGTTATTACCTACTGGTACCATTCTTCTGTCTATCTCCAGTCGTGAGAAGGAAAGAAAAATCAAAGATGGAAAACTTTTCAAAATTTGACCATAACTCAGCCCCTTCAAAAGTACGAGTATGTAAACATATTTACATATTGCCGGGATAGTTTGCCTCCTTACCAGGTGAAAGGGGGTTCAGTACAAAAGAGACACCCTGTATATCAGACGTTCGCCTACCACCAGCTAGAAGGTTCCATGGTGGAGGTATTTCCTGGTTGGACGGCGGGAAATAGGGAAACAGTGTGGCCTAATTCAGCAGAAAAACATTTATATCGAATTTTTCTTACATATTGAAGTATATCACTTGAGTTATTTTTATAACGTACGTAGGAAGAAATTATAAAGTCTGTTTTCTCATTTTTAGCATGTTTTTTTGCTCTGGAATTTATTTTTGAATGAGTCTGGCTTTGTATATAAGAGTCTCAAGTTTTCAATGAAAATGTGAATATTAGAGTCTCAAGTTTTCAATGAAAATGTGAATATTAGATTTAGACATATAAAAATTGTCCATAAAATGTGTATGAGAGCTTTCAGCTCCATTTGTGGTTCGAGGCACAGTTGTTGGGGCTTCGGCCCACAGATTTGGAGGACATGTAGAGTCAGGTTAAATACAATTTTTTAAGATGTAATCACTAAATTCCAGGCACTCATCTTTATTTGACGCAATGGACATGAGCTCCAAAAAGGCATCTTCGACTTCCCCTAGATTGAGACTCGTATTTGTGCAACAACTTGCTTTTATTTTGCACTCGACCAAAATTTAATAATTGTGTCAGAAAATAGACTGCACGCATTCCTATCGTTTTTAAGGAGGCATTTTTGTGCGCAAACTTATAATCGAGCGCATTCCTGTTCTACCGCCTCCCTCAAGTGTTACAGTTTACCAATTAGGGTAAACATTAAACGCAGATACACGGGACAGGCAATGGGGAAGGTTCCTCGGCAGAGAGAAAAACTGAAATCAAAGACGCTTCACGAATGATAAAGCTCTTCCGAGTCTTAAAGGAGCATACTAAAGTCTTGAAAAGTTTCCGAGTATCTCCCTGTGTAAAGAAGTACGATTGGGTCGTGAGTAATCTTGAAATGTGATGAAGTCCGGAAGAATCTTTAAAGCTGAGATCGTCGTTGGAAGGTCAGACCGGGAACGAAAACAAGGGGGCACGGGGGCAGCTTTCCCCAAGCCTCCGTGGAGTTGGGAAATTTTAGTAGATGGATCAAAAGTTGGGAAAATCCAACAAGTCATAGGTTTTTTTTTTTTTTTTTAACCAATACAAACAAATTTTGATACTTGGGAATTATGAGTTGGGTCAGTTGGGAATTTAACAATTTTTGCCCGTCCAGATTCGCTACTACGTCCCTGAGTGAGACTCGCATTCAATCCGGTGTGCGATACAGATGAAAATATTTTGTTCTGGGCAGTTTCTAGAATCGATGGACATCTGCAGAGATATAAATTTGTTAAACAAATTTTATTTTAAAACCAGACACACTCTGCAGCACCACACCGACAGGATAGGCCATCGATATGTTACGGTTAAAAAATACCGAATTTCAGAACTCACCACGAAATCGTGTCATTATAAGCGAATACTTATGAAGCCGTAAAATGAAACTGGCACCACATCGTGAGCATTTTGACTGTATACAGAAATATCGAATATATTGGTGTAGCAATGAGGTCATCTTCGGACACCGCAACTGAGGCTCGTAACCCGGTATTAACGGAATAAATTATCGACTTTTTAATAATAATAAATTTTTGGGTAAAAACGTCGCGTCATACGAGATTTTCAACCGGAAATTTTTTCCAATATATTATGTTGTAAAGAGAAAACCGAATAATAGCAACGTAAAACGAGTATCGATATTTTGTGGAATAGAATCATCTTATTCTATCTCTTTTTTGTCACACTGTGAGAGGTTGCTGAGCGATAAAACTTTTTATTCGTTCTCTCGTCGGTTTCGGCAGTTTTTTTTTTCTTCTTTTTTGATGCTTATAGATCTAAAAATGGCTACATTTTATTTTCATAAAAGCATAAGACGCACATTCAGTCTTCTTAGGTTTTAAAATATTCAGAATATTTTCTGCCTGCCGGGGTATGTATTTTGAAATCGTAACGGGCCCTTTCGTACTCACTTCGAAATCCGGTATTGAATTTAAAACTCTCGCTGACTTGAAATATCGAAAGTTGCGCGTCGGTTGTGCTCGGAATCATCATTCTTGATGGAATTGACCTTTCAAGGTCTTGGGAATGTCAGTTTCCTCGAACGGAGCAGATTTATGTCTTTATTTGGCGACACATGATTCGAAAAATTGAATTTTCAACCAAATGTGGCCATCATTTAGAATCGTATACTCCGTAGGTGAAGAACATTGTTCGGGGAAGATAGTTTACTTGAATTTCCTGAATCACAGCAATAAAAAACTCAGATTATTCAACTCCAATTTATCTACTTTCAGACCATATCATGCTGAGTATTTCGAAAAATATGTGGAAAGAAGGGTGCCTATGGGTTAAGCAACGCCATGAAGTCGAGCATGCTAAACAGAGATCAAGTAGTCAGATAAACTGGTCAAGCATTTTCGTTTTAGTTTTCAAAAGAAAAGTACCTATTATTTCAATCCAAAACTGAGGACTGTTGGTGGTCCGTCTCTTCCATTCGCATATCGCATTGAGATGGTTCTATAAGTAAAGCGGTGAGTCAGTCGTTTTGAAAGAAATGACTGGGTGAAGTCAAGCAAAAGTAAAGGCTTCTGGGAATCCTTCGAATTTACAAGCCACTGAACTGTGTCAGGTTGGCTAAAACAAATCCAGGATAGAACAAGCGAATAATATTCGTATGGTAAAATAAATAAAGGAATCTAAAGCTCCCAACCTCGGTAGAGATAGCAACAGAAGGTCAACCAACAATCATGGCTGTCGGTGTGCAAGGAGTAACCGAAGACATTAAAGCTGCAGTCGTGGGTGTCAATGGAAAAGAGCCAATACTAGTGTCTCTGAACGCCACAAAAAGAACGGTAGTCGTGAGATTTGAGAAGAAGGACTTCTACAACGTTATCACAAAATTTCCAAATTGTCTCCTATGCTGCGAGTACACAAGCCTCCAGTACAAAACACATATTCCAGTTCATGTATGCAGGAAGGGCAGAATGTACGGGCATTCGGAAAACAGATGTAATGCCACAGAAATAACAATAAATGTGACAAAGAAAGCATCGGATCTCAAGAAATGTCCCAGCTGTGCAGTCGAACACCATGAAAAGATTAAACGTCTCCATCCCAATATATTAGTGACCCAAGTGATTTGTTTTGCCCCCAGTCACAGTGGCGATAAACAGAACTGATCATAAGATCTATCACCAATCTTGTCCAACGTACTCCATGCTTATGAAAAGCAAGGAAAGGCAGTATTAGGGACGTACCGAAAAGTTTTTCCTGAGGGGAGGGGCTGGAAGTAAAAATTGTGAAAGTCCCGACTGACTAAACTCAGAATTCCCAAAAGTATCAATGCAAAAGAAGGAAAACCTTTTGACTTGTTCGGTTTTTCCCAACTTTTCAACTCAATTCCCAAGTAAGAAGGCAAAAAAAAAATCTTTTTTAACTTGTTGGATTTTTCCAACTCGCCTGACTGAAATGAAAATTCATATACAGGGGTGGGTGGGGGGGTAAGTTGCCCCATGCTCCCGCTATCGATACGTCCCTGCGCAGTATTATTTTTAATACTAACATTAGTCTACTTCATTTAGTCAATACTAATCAGCAATAGCAGGTAGTTACAGTAGTAAGATTAATGATAACGTAGAATTAACATGCCCACAGCACAGGACTGTAAAAAAAAAAGAATATAAGCGTTAAATACTTGAATATGGATAAGAGAAAAGCTCAACAACTTGAAATACTTTAAGTAGAAAGAAAAAGGATGTATAATAATAATAGTAGCCGAACCTAATTATAAGAACAAACAACTACTAGGATTAAGAACGAATGAATTCTCAGCAATAATGATGGCAGATATTTCGATATGTTATTATAAAAATCTTGATTTGTACACAATCCAAAACACGGATTCAGTAATAATTGTTAAAATAGCAGACGTCATAATTGTAGCTGTTTACTGGTCACCAAATGAACCTAACGAAACTATACTTAAGAAAATATACAGGAGTACATAAGTATAAATCTAAGTCAGGAAAAAATCATTTTCACAGGTGACTTTAATACAAGATCCAGTCTGTATAAAAAACTAGCAAATGCCAGTTACAATAAACCAAGAACAAAAGCTTTTAAGGAATTTTTAATAACAAGCAATTGAACGGTTAGAAAACAATATAACATAAAAATATTTGAAAACAAAAATGGATCTTGTGTCATTGACCTAATAATCACATATATGAAAGAATAAACAAGCAGCTCTGCTGCTCGAAGAGATTTTTCGTAATAAGAGACCGTTTTAGTAGTCTGAGCAAAGTAGAAAATCTGTTAAAGATTGATATAGTTCATAGCTTGAAAATTGAGTAATAACAAATTTTTTTTGAGTGAAACGTTTGTAATTGATGATTGGACATACAAGAAATAATTTGGGGGGACTAATTCAAAATTGGGGGCTCAAGCCCTCCGCTCATGCCCCTCCCTATCTCCCCCTGTGAACAATCTCCATATGCCAACAAAAACGTGTAGTGGGCATGTCAGTTGGATGAGCCTGTGATTACCTAAAACGTTGGAAAATCAGGTCTTTTGATTTTACTTAACGCAGGATAACTTTTTAACAAGCAAGGTCCGGAGGACCTGGCAATAGGGTGTATGCAAATTCTTACTTATTATTTCATTATTTTTTATTAAAAATTGAAACACTTCAAAATGCGATAGCATAGCAAAAACCCTAGACGCTACACGCACATCATGGAAGTTCAAGGCTTCAAATTGTGAAGCTGCAGACTGCAATCACGCAGCAGACTTTGAACAACGCTGAACTTACTAAAATACATTTCCATTTTCTGTTTAATTTGTTCCAAGCGGCAAGCAGAAATCAAACACTCTACCTTTACAAGACAAATAAATTCAGAAGACATAAATCCAAAGAATTTTAAAACTCTCGAGTTTCAATGAATATGAACTGATAACTGCTGATAACAATTCAAAGAGGGACAGAAATTTTGTTTCGATTCAAATAAACGAGGAATTTTACTTTTATTCAAATAAAGTTGTGTTCTTGCTTCAGAAAACGCACATTTTAATGTGTTCTCACTCCTCATTACAATGTTTATAAGATGTAAAGACATTAGCTCCACTCCTGGTCACACAACCTGTGAAATATTCGTGGACCTTTCGAATGCGAACAATAGTATATTTCAAGTCAAGGAGCGATAAACCTCATTCGCTCCTTGCCTTGGAAGATATTTTGTTCTACAAATGCATCAAAATTCGAAAATGCGTTTCTGCTGCCACGGAGGTCTAATAATCGATCAGAAGACGAACGAAAATAGTACGCGTTTGTTGCGAATGTTTTGAATTATTTCCTTCCAAGTGTATAGAAAAAATTTTCTTTTCACTCCTAGTACAGATAAAAACGCGTTATCAGTGCTGATTGCTATAATAACGATAAATGTCTCTTTTGCTACAGAAAACTGTTACGCGAAAACGCGTTTTCAATGCATGTGTAGAACAAAATAATCTTTCATTCCAAAAACAAAACGTGATCTGCCAATTATTCATTCACATTTCTCGTTAATTCCGCTACACGATTATAATAGAAGTTCAAATTCATGGTTGAAGGCATGTTGACGGTTTTGGATGATTTGTCCTTCCTGACAACAAAAAGACAAAAATGAAATATTAGTGAAAGAACTGAAATAGAATACCGAAATTACCACTTAATACTGCTAACGTATTTATGAGACATAACTCATATCGCATTATTCCTGATAAGAGTACCACAGAATGTTGCATGTACTAGTACCACAGAATGTTGCATGTACTTGGTTCGAGTCAAATACATTACACACTTCAACTGAGAACCCATTTCATGCAAACAAACAATACACTTACTTCTTCTAAATCCAGTTAATGTCTTCACATTCTTTGAGGATATAGTTCCTTTTGTAGAAAAGTATGAGTCGCACAATTAACGTAGAATTAGCACCAGAATTATATTTAGCAGAGTTGTGACGTCGATCAGTCACGGAATGATCGAGACACCACCTAGTGAAATTACGTCCAAACAGCTCATGTGATTTAAGGCGCAGTGGAAGACTATAGGTTTGAGTACCAAGTTCACGAAAGAACAGATTAAATACAGGTATAACTTATTTATTTATTTAAACAAAACAAAACTGCTTATAAACTAAATTTTCTTCCGGTCCAGTCCTCCGAAATTCAACGGTTACCTAACGGCAAACAAACAAGTCCACTGTCAGTCCAAAGGATGTTAGTAAATTATAATTTAAATGTTAATTAAATTAAATGTCGGCTGGTGGTAAGGAGGATATGCACCGGCAATCCTGGACCCCCGACTATACCACAAGAGAGGAAGTTTACCTTACCCTACGGGCAAAATACCGCCGGGCGGAACGCGGGAGATAATGTGAGACCGATGAAACCGCGCGATTTTTCAACTTACCAGAAAACGCGCGATTTTCAACGTATCAAAAAACGCCAAGTAACCAAGCGTTCTTTATATGAGAGCGTTTATGTGACGTTTGTAAAACGCCTCTTTTCTAATGAATTTAAAAACGCTCCTTCCGATTGTTTCTTAAAAAAACGCCCTCACAAATAATATTCAAAAGCGCTTCTTTTCAGTACTTTTTAAGAAAAAATAATTGAATAGAAATTAAATATGCAAAAATTATATTTAATATTAATAGGAAAACAAATTGGTAAAAAAAAAAAAAAAAAAAATGAAAATAAGCATAGGAACACACATCGTTTCAAAAATGTAGGTAAACATTTTTCATAAACTAGTCAACCATAAAACAACTAAAATGTCCATTACAACAATGATAAAAAATTTTAAGAATTGAAAACGACGAAGAAATAAACATTGTGCACTATAAATTTTAATACTTATACAGTGACGCATTTATTTTTTTCTTCTTCTAATTTTAAACATAAGAAAACTGCAATAAATATTAAATGAAGAGTGGTAATGATAAAAAGAAATGTCAGGTGTATTTAATATACTATAAATTGCGTGTATCAGTGTTCTGAATTGAAATTGGAAAGTATAAATTAATCTTTTAAAATTAGAATAGAAAAAAATGCAGCAATACAGCGTCCTAATATTACCAGTACGCTGCTCCAATGACGATTGACTTGACACCACTTCATGTTGTTCATCACTGTTTTCAAGGTTCTTTTTGGCGGCTGGAAAGAAAAGAATGAATGAATGAACAATTTAAAAATTGTGTTGCACCTCCTGCTTCCTTTCTCTCTTCTAGCTTTTTCGCCCTGGTTATCGCATTCTGCCAGTATTTCAGCCAGTTGGCTCTACCTCTTGCTCCAAGCCAGAATGAAAGTTGTACTCAAACTGTACGAAGACGATTGTGTCGCTTTGGCCGAAAATATAGTTCGCTCAGTATAAGTTGACGCTCGTAGTTTCGTATCAAGTTGTCAGGTTTACTCAAACTAAAACGCTCCTGTTTTACCAGGTAGGCGCGTCACCCTGGTTAATTATATGCGGAAGGGTTAATTTAATTCACCTGTACGCAAGCAATAACGTTGGTCGACTCCGAGCAGGAGCAAATTAAATGAGTTGGTTCATGAAAAAAGCAGTTCGCGAAATTATTCCGAGCAAAAACCATCTGCTCACTGCTCTGTAATTCTGGTTCAAGTTTAACTGTGTACTACACAAGCTTCTGCCAGAAAGGTCCTCATTTGTAAAAGAATTCAGTTGAATTTGAATAAATCGCAGGGTATAATAGAGTAATGCATGGTTCATACTATTAAGAAAGAGGAGTTTCCTGCTGTATCTGTCCTAAGACAGCTAGAACCGCGTGTATTTCAACGCACAGAATTCTGCATGTACATCATCAAATGGAAGGATCAGATTTATGATTGTTTTGAAAGAAAGAGGACAGCGTGGATATGAGTAACACTCAGGTTCTGTATTTCAACAAGCGATCGCAGTATTTCGTCTTCACAGATATCTAGCAACGTTATATTCACCCCGTTGAACATTTTGCTACTACAAAAATGAGAAATGTAGTGGCAAACCCGCAGCGCAGAAGAGTAACTTGCCACTACGAATACATGGTATTTTTTGGTTCTGCCACTGCTCGCGGACTACGCAAAACAGTAAACTTGCGCTTCCTTGAAGGTCGGTGCGTTGGGGCTGAACTGTGACTATGCGCTTCCTCTACCACTACCAGATTCGTATATTCCTGATACACTACCGTTTTACGTGTATGTAAGGACTGCGTTGAACAGTAGAGTTACGTGTACAAGACAATCATTGTACAATAGTTATGCGCTTGCTTTACTACTGCAAATAGGCGTACGTTTCTCATATACCACAGCTCTCCGCTCACGTAAAGCCTACGTAACGTATTTTTCTGCGTATGCGTCAAGCATATTCTCCACGTATGCGTGCGTAAAGAATACGTAAAGCATATGTAGAACATAATACACAATCGGAAATATTTTAAAATCTGCACCGGTTCATTTTGTGCATAAAACCATATCCTGATGTTACATAAAATATAAACAATTCTGAAAATATAATGTAATAATTGTGTCATACATACTACAGTAAAATATTCAAACATCAATTTTTATGAGTCTTCTCCTTTTGAGGGAGCCGAGATGCTTGTCTTCTTTCAGTGAGGACGTCTCGACCTCGTTAATTTTCTCCTCACTTTCTCGCCACGTTCTCTTTCATACCTTATTTTGTACACCCTTCTATTTATGATCCATTCCGGAATCGTATGTAAGGCCTGGGCTTCATTGCGCGGGACCAGATTAGCTTGTTCTGAAAGAAAAAGGTGCAGTTTTCAAAATAACTGTTGAACGATTTTTGTTTCAAGAAAATATAAAAAACTAACAACTGATTGTCCACAGAAAAACAAAGACTACTGTTTTTTTGTTTTTTTGTGTTTTTTTTGCATTCAAGTTGCTTATGTAGATTCCATATAACTTTGACGAACTTGACAGTCTACACAAACAACTAACAACTGCACCTCAAAAACCAGCACAGACTTTGTTTTTCTGTGAGCAATCAACTTGGCGATTACCTACTAAAATGTTAAAAGGAATGGGGGGGTAACCGCCAAATTACAAATGACTCTGCTCTCCTAAACAGCTCTTAAAAATATTTTTTTGGGTGCAGTATCAAGGACGCAACTAGGGTGTTTTTTGAACGGGGTGCCGATTAAAAATTTCCCGACGAATATTTTTCATTTCTTGGTTCAGCATTCGTCAAATTTCGCATTTGCTGATTGCCGATTGGCCGAATCTGAATTCTATATGACTTTGGAATTTACCGAACTTGTCGATTATTGGGGGGGGGGGGGGGCAAGCATATTTGAGAAAATGACAAATGACCTTCCTTGGATTTTCTGAAAGTGGCAACCCTGATAAATCATCAAGTAGGTAGTTCAATAGTATTAAAACAAACTTACCAAGTTGAGGTCTTAGGGTCTGCGAATCAACACGTTCATAATGATCATCGGCATATTTTTTCCTTTCAAGGTTACGTTCTTCAAGAAGTTCTGACTGTTTCTTACTTTTCATTATTGAAGGCGGTTTTTCTGTTGATGAACTAGGTATCACTTATTGCTTTCCAAGTACTAACAATAATTTATCTGCAATACAGAAGTAAACGCTAACGAATTCGATTTTATAACATATCTGCCAACAATAATTGTTCCATCAGAATATAATCATTACACACGCCTGCTTGCAGTGGTCCATCTTGAGAGATTAATGAAACATTCAGTTACATTCATTTCCATCCCCCTCGGCACTGATGCCAGAGACGAAACTTGACTTTCAGTTGGGGGGGGTAAAGAAGGAATATTTGCCTACAAACATTTTTTTAAACTGAAACTTTGCCGATTTTTCATCAAATATTTTTTAATTGAAAAAATAAAAATAAATAAACAAACAAACAAACGTTCTAAGGAAATGAAAAATTCAAATGAACAGTTTCAAAATTTGCCGAGTTTCAAATTGTTGGGAGTGTTTCCCCCTCCCCCCATAGATTCGTTCCTGCAAATACAGATTGGAACCTTATCCTTCAAGTTCTCACATTTGCGCACAAGAGCATACCCTAGTCTGGGAGGGTAAGGTGGAAAGATGTTAGATACTTGAGAGGAACACACACTTCCTTTACACATTATGGTGGTCGTTATTTACTCTTGGAGATCTTTTTTTTTTTTTTAATTTTCTCTGATTCGTCTCCTAAACTGATCCCAATAAAATCAAAAAAAAAAAAAAACCCACGAAGTTTTAGGTCGATTGGATTAGGGGAATCCGTGCCACAAGTTCCCTTTCATTGTTATGGGAAAAACACATATGGGGTTTTGACTTTTGTTCCAGACCAAATTTCCCTCCTGGGACATTCTTCAAAAATGTTGATATTTCAGGTATGTTTTTCCATGAAGGAAAGTAGGGGATATTTGAACTTTTTTTGATGGGAGTTGTTAAGAGGCGTTTTGTTTAACATATTGGTAACATAATGAATTCCATGCCAAAGGACACATAATAAAATACATACCGAAAGAGAATACCGAACAAAAAATGTTCTGCCGTCGAGTAGTAGATTCCAAAACAAAGAATTATATGGAGAGTTGATAAAGGCATTCTAACCCATCCATTAGATGTAATTATTTTTGGATGATGAACGTCTATCGTTGCATAAAGATGATCATGCCGAAAGACAATTTTTTTCAATTCTTAATTTTAGACAATAATACGCAAATGCAGGAGTCTCGTCACAAAAAAAAAAAAAAAAACGGGATTTGGTTTGCGGACTGTATTGCTCTGATAAGAATACCTATACAATTTGACCATTAATTGCGACGGAAAATATTGGAGCTTTTGTTTTGTAATTGGTTGAAAAAGAGTCATGCCGATGGACAAAAAACCGAGGGACAATTTTCAAAGCTGGCCATACTGACTCCCACCTATGGGAGTGTTTCAACCTCCCACACCCTTATAGTTTCGTCCCTAACTGGTGCGATGCCTGAAAGGGTAGTTTCCGGTGCTGGGGGTGCGGTGTCATAGGGGCCACTTTGGCAATTGTGCATCGCCATACGTCCCACCACACCACATTCATTTCCATAATACATATGGAATCAACAGATAAGCGGGGGTTCTGTGGCCTGTGGTTCAAATTTTGTTGTAATAATCGAATTAGGCCATTCAAAAGAAAAGAGAACGAACAAAATACAGCGCACAGGACAATGTTTAGAACCACCAGTACAATGGCATCTTATAAGATCAGTAAAATTCACCGAAACTATAAATTTTCATAAGCTTTGTGTGAGGTTCTTACAGAGAGACCTAACATATTGGAGAAGAATGAGCAGTGTTATATCGGATGAAACTCAGAAAGTACACCTAAAGTCACCAATCCTCATTCCAGTCCTTTTCAAAAAAGAAAGTAAAAATTCGCTGAGTAGTGTAATATATACCGCACAGAGGCGAAACTATATGGAGGTGTGGGTGTTGACCCCCCCCCCTCCCCCACAATAATTTTGCAGACGGCAAACTTGGAAACTATTCATTTGAATTTTTCATTTTTTATGAATGTCTGTTTGATTGTTTGTGTGTTTTTTTGAATTAAAAAATATTTCGATTAAAAAATTGGCATGTTTATAATTTTTTAAACATTTTGTCAGCGAATTTTTAGTTTAAAAAAATATTTGTCGGCAAATTTTTCTTCTCCACCTTTCCAAACTGAAAGTCAAATTTCGTTTCTGAAAATGGAGTACCCTGGACTCCTGTCAGAGGCTAGTCAGTCAAGAGTCGAAGGTAGGTTTCAAGCTGAGTATCGAACCTTATCTAACGGTTGAAACAAAGCTGAAACATGGAAGACATTTCGAAAATTTGAAAGTCGATAGCAAACGTTGAATTTCGAATTTCAGTTACTATTCTGTTTTTACTAGATTCTCTGTTAGACCTAGAGCCTAAAATTTGAGAAAGTTGAACATTTTATTAAATTCTAAAAGTTGAAAGCAGAAGACTTATTTTCCAGCGTCACAAGATGAATCCGATAGCAAATGTTCTATTGTTCAATTTACGGGCTTTGGTCCTGGTGAATATAGGAGGGAAATTTAGTCTGAAACAAAAGTCGAAACCATGTGTTTTTCCCATAAAAACGAAAGGGAGCTTGTGGCACGGATTCCTCTCCATCCGATTAACCTGAAACTTTGTAGTTTTTTTGTTTTTTTTTTTAATCTATTGGAACCAACTTAGGAGACGAATCAGAAGAAAGTCATTCAGAAAAAAATATCACTAAGCGTAAATAACGACCATCTTAATGTGTAAAGGAAGTTGCGTGTTCCTCTCAAGTATTCCTAACATCCTTCCAGCTTACCTTCCCAGATTAGGGTACGCTCATTTGAGCAAATGTAAGTGATTGGAGGATGAAAAATTGAAAATGAATAAAGTGGGATTTATTTTACGTAAATTTTTGGGGTTGGTAAAAAAAATTAGCATATTGTGGCCAGTCAGGTAATCCCGCCTTGTTAGTGAATAAAAACACTAACCGTTAATTTGTATACAAACTGTAAAATGATAATCCCCACACCCATTTTTATTCCAAAGTCCGATCGACGTGGGACAAACTGGGGTCTTCAAAAGGCAAGTAGAGATGTTGAATTGAGGAATGCATTCATTCTCGTTTTCCTATTTTTTCTTTTTCGCGAAGAATGAAGATGAGCCCATTCTGAATGGGAAAAGAATGAAAGTGTTTTCCCTTAATTCGGCATCTCTGACGGCAAGGTCTCGTTTCTTTTTCGAGGGGGAAAAAAAATCGCTCCCATTAAGCAAGACCAGAGCTAAACTTGAAATTTTTTATGGAAAGATCACTAAAATAGGAGTTTTTGGGTCGTTGATTTCGAAAATTTCACCAGAAGATTTTTCTTTCAACCCGGAATTGACTTTTAGAGTTTTCTATTCTTAGAAAATTGAGTAACGAATCAAAATACGAGCAGTTTTTCGCATCGCTGAATTCGAAAGCTTCTATGAGCTTTCTTATTAAACTGCGATTTGGGCCCCAAAATTCAAAAGTGATTTCTAGGAAATCGAATAAAATATTAGAATCTTCTGGGTTGCTGAATTTGAAAATTTCATCAGATTCCTCTTGGATTCCCGATTTACGCTTCAAAGGCCAAAACTGATCTCCAGAAGAGATTAAAATTGACTTCCCGGTAACCGAATCAAATTAATATCAAAATTGGGAAGGGGAGAGGAGAGGTCGCCTAATTTGGAAATTCCATGAACGCGATAAATTTTAGATATTGACTCTAGGGTAGGCCCCAAACACCAAAATGAGAGTTGAAATTGAACGAACTTGATTTAATCTTTCAACATTTTCATAACCATCAAATTACCAAAATTTAAAATGGAGGAAAAATTTCAAAATTTATCAAAGTATGAGTTATTATAAGGGGAACATTCAAGTCTTTAATAATCAAAAAACTATGAAATCGAACCAAAATTAGGAATTACAATAGTCGCTGTTTCAATAGATTACTTGGGTTTTCAATGCCAATTAATTTTTGTCAATCTTTGGACTTCAAATGTTGGCTGGTAAAGATGCAAGCTTCAATGAATTTTCTCTTCAACATTACGCGCAAAAATTGCTTAACCTAAGAATGATGAAGTCCAATCAAAGGTCCCAGGGTCATTACTATATTCGTAACAGCCCCCCCTCCCCCCCTCAAACAATAAAATGGAAATAAAACAACTTTCACTTCGATAGTACAATCATTTTTTATAAAATCATATATGCTGTTTGTGAAAATTCGGATTTGACGATTTAACCCTTTCTCAAGAGATATTAGGATGTTTGTAATGATGAAAATGAATCAGCAATTTTTAGCATTTTCGAAAACAGTCTGTTAATTTGAATTTAAGATCGTAAGAACTCTCCACTTCAATAGTCTACTCGATTTGTAAAAACTAATTAGTGCTCGTCCATTTCGATTTATGGGGTCTCTTAAGCTTGAATCAGATTCAAAATTTAGCGCATGTTCGAATTCAACTACCCTTAAGGTCAGTAATTAATGTTGATAATCTATCCACTTTGGGATCCCTTTGGGATCACATTCTGAGTTCTGGAGTCCAGGGACGTACCGAAGAGTTTTTCTTGATGGAGGGGGGGGGGGGTAGAAATTGTGAAAGTCCCAACTGACTCAACTCAAAATTCCCAAGTATGAATGCAAAAGAAGAAAAACCTTTTGACTTGTTGGATTTTCCCAACCTCTCAACTCAATTTCCAAATGTCAAAGCAAAAAAAAAAAACTCGCCTGACTGCAATGATAAATTTTCCCGTTGCCCCCTGCCCCCTTATCGGTACGTCCGTGCCTCCAATAATTTGGCATTTGGCAAATTTTGAAACTGTTCATTTGAATTTTTCATTTTCTAAGAACATTTGTTCGTATTTTTTTTGTTTATTTTTTTTTTCAATTAAAAATATTTTAACCAAAAAATCGGCAAATTTAAAAAAATTTTATTTTTAGTTAAAGTAAAAAATGTTTGTCTGCAAATTTTCCTTCTCCACCCCCCCCCCCCAACTGAAAGTCGTTTCGTCTCTGTATACCAGAGCACAGTGAGAAACAAACATACGAAGGAAGAATTTCCAATGTTAATATCTTGAAAGGTGAATCTTCAATGTAAGATACAAACAGGGCTTTTAAAACTATTTGCGCGCTGTAACCTTTACTCAAAATTAGATTCAGCTGTAACTCACCAGTCTGGAAGGCGATACAGTGGAATGAAACTTTTGTCCACCTCAATTGTCTGTCACCTTCGACAATATAGCTTCCGCGATTTGTGGTTTACAGGATCATCTGCAACAGTGATTCGATACCGCTGTGTTCACTGTATTATTTGATTCCTCCTCCTCAGCTTCAACACCGCTGCATATCTAATTCAATTATACAGAAACATTATTGTCACTCGGTGTTTGTTCATGAAAATATCAACAGGTGCTCACCAAAGAGGAAATAGAATTATCGTTTTGTTCGTCCTCGTTATCACGGAATGCTGTCGTTATATCTTCTTGGATTTCTTCTCATCCCTCCATGTTCATAAGTAAATTGTTTTTCACTCACCTCATCGATTTCTTTTACTTGAAGATTGCTCGTCGTCGGCTGCTCCTTCCTTTCCAGAATGTTATGCTATAATATAACCAAATGTCCTCAAATTGGTACTTGTCTCACGAATACACATGTAAGTGCCGGTATTTTACATGAAAATAAACTTTGGAAGTTTTCTAATAGGGTGATGAGAATCGCTTAAGATAGGATCTAGCAACTTACCAGTAAAGATCGAGTAGTCCGTTTAATAAATTTTCCACTCCTGGGATCGTAATACAATTCTTCTCTTCTCGTCTCTTGGTCCATTTTTTCCACCATCCATCTCTGCAATGGAGCACCAAGAATTACCAACATATATGCCGCGTACCATAAATCGAAAAATGCCAAACAATAATAACATGTAACTGAGATTAACTTACCTATTCACAAATAATTAATTTGTAGTTTCAGAGAGATGACACAAGACGAACGTTATACGTTAATCGTGCCGACCTGCCGAACTGATCGTTATTTTTAAAAGTTGTAAACACAAACAGAAACGACAAATCTTTTAACTTTACACGGCAGGTGGCAGCTGTGTAGGCGTTGAATCGGGATTCACGGGTACTGTACGCTCGTAAGCGCAAATTATGAAATTTACATTCGTTTTACGGATACGTAGAACTGTGGTATTACAACTACGAAAATTAGTTCGCGGACCTTACCACTACTCCTGCATAATATTTTCGTATAATTTGTACATGTAGTAGTTCAGTGGACTTGCGCATATTCACGCCAGCTCTGCGCCGACGTAAAACAGTTTTGGTAATGAAAAATGTTCAACGGGACAGATTTCTTTTCAGGTCACTCAGTTTTTTCTTTTCCCACAATACGTATTATGAATCAACGTTACACACTTTTATTTTTTTGATATACCATTCAAAAACAAAAGGTTTTCGTTGGTGTACCTAGACCACCTACATAATCCGAGACCTCATGGTCAGTGATAATTATTCTCAATTACAAAAAGTCAAAAACCTTATTGCAAAATTTTTGGTGTTAAAAACGCTATGAAACCCGACCATCTTAGTTAAATTTGTTCCATCCCAGCCAAAAATTTACTACCATGTTTTTTTAAAAAATGGTAATAAAACTACCAGTTGCCCTTTCGGCAGGACAAGTGGTAGTACTACCACTTTTGAGACGGCGAACTACCTCGATTTTTACCAAAAATACACCAGCAGTGCTACCACACACGCCACAATTTTACTACCGCACTTACTACCGCTGAATAAAGTACCAGTAGTGCACTGCTACTTCACCACCATATTCACTACCAGCAGTGATACCACCATATTTTCATCAAAACTGCCATGAAAGTGGTTGATGCACTGCCGGCTTTATTGCTATTTCACTACTGCACTCACTACCATTTATACTACCACTTTCTGTATCAATACTACTATAAAACTGGAAGTTCTACCACCAGCAGTTGCACTACCTTAACTGGAAGTTCTACCACAGCAGTTGCACTACCTTAACTGGAAGTTCTACCACCAGCAGTTGCACTACCTTAACTGGAAGTTCTACCACCAGTAGTTGCACTACCTTAACTGGAAGTTCTACCACCAGCAGTTGCACTACCTTATTCTAATGTCTCGCAACCACATAGTTGGCATGTAAGAATGAAATGAAATTAATAAATAAATAAATACAGTTTTCTGAGATTCAACAATTGTGTAATCAATTAAAAATGTACAATCACAAATATTTCCATAAATCTTATTTACAACTTTTTAACACCGAACCTTGGAGTGGAGAAGAAAACTATACTACAACTTACTACTTCACTCTACTCTGTATGTCATACTTATTTTTAGCTGATTTTAGTCAGCTATTAAAATGGACCTGATGACGTGACCTACGGGCGGGAGTAAATTTTCTCGACGTTTCATGAGAAAAGAAAACTAATGACACCAATTTTGCATTTTCATATTTCTACGAAAAGTATAGTTTATGAACTGACAGGTTATCCAATAAAGGAAAAAATTGGCTATTTTTGGATTCTCATTCAGAATAGTCTCCTTATAGACCACGCAAGAAACCCATCAGCCGTACGCAGTGTACTAAGTCCACAATAGGGGAAATATGTTCTCGAAATTGTGTTTTTAGAAATCAAACGAGGAGCATTGTGTACGAAAAAATCTTCAAATAAAAAATAAACATTCGAAAATTACCTGCAATATGATAACCAAATATTTCGCTCCTCGCCTTAAGGAAACTACTATATATATTGTACATATGTGTGTAGGTACTGTTTTTTGTCGGACCGATAACTTGAGAAGAAATGAACCAATCAAGAAGATGAAATTTTGAAGGAGCTCAAGTCCCACGAGATCTGGAAGCCTACTGATTTTCAGCAAATTTGGGCAGAAGGGGCGGCAGGAAAGGGGTCAACGTTTTCTTCCGATCATATTTCATTTTCTTAGCGGGGTACTAAAAAATGTACGGAACCTAATTTGAAAAAAAATTTCATTTTACATATTTTTAGTTATTATTTTCGCCCCCCCCCCTACAAAGGAAAGTAAGATAACTGGGGTAGAAAATTCTGACTTAGTGTTCCGAATGTGGAAAATTTTTCGAAGTCCCAACATTCATCATGAAACGTGGTGAATGATTATTAAAACTGCTTAGCATTTTAATTTTTTCATACTAATTTTAAAATTTAGAAAAACACTTTCCCAGTCTTAGAAAGTCTGAGTAAAGTGCCTGGATCCAAAACTCCATAACTCCGTCAAATTTTTCAGGAGATGACGAAAACTGGTAAGCAAAACACTATTTCATAGTGTTGATTTTCTTTCGTTCTTGAAAAATACTATCCGATATTATAGATCTTTTTTACTGTTTGGTGATGCATTACTGTCTATATACTTGGTGAAAATGCGAAAAAAACAATTTTTAGTAAATTTGGAGTTACGGCGTTTTGGATCTAGGCCGACGATTTTCTGTTTAATTAGTGATCTAGTATTAATACTCGTTATAACCAAGGGTTCGACGATGTACGGATGCACTCGTCTCGTTAACATTGTCATCCTGGCTTACTTCATTATCACCCGCTTCAACTGAGTGTGGTTGGCTCATTTCAACATCACCTACTTCAATTGACGACTGATGTGTATTGGTTCGGCCGGATTCCATATCAGCTTCGACTGACTGTTGGGTGGTACTTTTTGTTTTTGAGTACCTGGTTCTAACTTGATTTCGGGTTTTCACCCATTCCCTGAACAATGCTTTGGGTACATTCGGCGACGATAAAAACCATTGTTTAATGGCAAAATCTGAAATAATAAATGAATTACTAGGAATATAGTCCAACTCACACCCTCGAAAAAGCAAAGATAAAAGCAAATCAAGAGAGAAAGCAAAAACGGGAAATTTGCTTACTGCAGATAATTTTGGTACACTGTAAATCCTTCATAGGCGCTTTGTCCGGTCCGACGCAGCTCCAGCCATGAGTGATGGTGATGTTTTTGTCAAAAACCGAACCTAGTAATCTTCGAAACTTACTGACTTCATTGACGGCGACTTTTTGGTCACGGTTAAGTTGTAAGGCGAGACAACTTAAAAACGAATTCTACAAGCATATATGGTGTGGGTTTCAGTGCAAAAATGAAAACAGAAACAACTCTTCGCTGTACACATACCAGATAACTTATAACTGACTTACAAATTTACGTTCAGCATCCCTGTTCACCAGCAGCTCCTCCTCCAACTTTTTCAGTTCCTCTGCATCGTAAATAGGAAATGACGCCTGGAAGTCTTCATCCACTGTTGCCAGTACATCTGTTGACTGCTGCAAATCGTTCCTCAAGAGAGTAAGGGTCCGGTTCAAGTTATTGATGTACTTGTTCGTACGAGCTAAATAAATAACAAACGAATTTGTTAAATGTAATTTTTTATGACAACAAGAAGAAAAATAATCATGCCGTACTTAAAATGAACGATCTTAATTTCCAATATTTATTGTTCTGAACGAGTGTAGATCTCCCTGAACCAATAATAAAATAGGTCTCCATCTACATCTATTTTGTCTTGAGTTTGAAAATTGTTCCACTCCCGCCTGGTACCTCCACTAAATTAAACATTTTGAAACAGTTTGAAAATTGTTCCACTCCCGCCTGGTACCTCCACTAAATTAAACATTTTGAAACAAATGGTATACTTTCTCGGACATTCTATTAGAAAGCTGGTGAAACAGGAGATATTTACTTCCGGGTAAACAAAAAAGGGAGATGTACTGCAAGCGGCAATAAGTAAAATGCAAAATGGGACCAATGGGGCACTGAAAAGTGAGGTTTTCAGAATGCTGATTTTGAGTCAGTATTATTACTCGGATCAGGCCCTCAAATCACCCTAAAATTGAAATATGTTTATAGTATACTGGCATTGACCACATTAAGCCTTTCTCTGTTCCCACAAAAATTAATAAATAAGGATGTTCACAGATTCGTTTTCTGAAAACTCAATACCCCAAACAACATACAAAAAAAATCACATTCTAATTCAACAGTTCTAGTTTGGTAATCCTCTTGCTTTCCTCTTCAAGTAGAGTAGGAAATTTTTCAGACTTTCGAAGAAAACTGATCTTTCTAAAGACAGGACACTTTATACTACATAGAACTGATTCCAACATTCATGCAGCAAAATCGGAAGAAGGATCAACTTAATCTCCCCCTCCCCAAATATAGCGCCTATTCATCTTACCATGTTCAGCTCGTATAGTTTTCAATATTTTTTCCTCCATAGTCAGAGCAGGGTTTCTCAAGTGCTTTTTACATTTATTTGCATTACGAAGTTGCCTGAAATAAAAATATAACAACATATGATAAAAAGTTTCAACATGCGTAGAGTACTTTTCATGATAATATTATAGAATTTAACATACAATATTACACCTACACAGCATTTACTTTTTAGATAGCCCATCTTGTCCACTGTGGTTTTGTAACTTGAGACACGTTCTGGCAACGAATGATTATAATAATGTTTTCCTCTTTTTCGTTTACTTTTAAGGCATGCATTCATCTTTGTGAGATATGTGTGTTATAGATGTCTTCGAACCATGCACAGATATCCGGATCATTCGAACAGAAAGAAGGCATTCCAACTCTTTCAAATGAGAAACCCTGACCTAATTTTGTTTTATATTCATTCCAAAAATTTGGTGGCTTGTCAGACAAGGAAGGCGATGTTGTAGGGAAAACGGTCAAGGAATGTTTTGTATAAATATAGCCATTATTTGGGTGAACTTGAAAACACATATTATATATATCTTAATCTCAAAACTGGTCTGTGTAGAATGAAACTTTCTTTAAATCAGTTGGTTCTTTTTAGAAGTAAGGTAGGTACCGGTATAACATAATGGTTCCAAGTGTCAATGGAAAAATTCATCGAGTAACATAATGTAAAAAGTACGAATATTTACTTTTTTGACAGAATTTGATCCGTAGCTTCTTTGCTGTGTCTTGTACCCTCTATTGCTCCCAAATACGATGAATCATTGACCAAACCATCTTCTTTCTGATTTGTGTTGTCCAAACTCCTGTAATTCATTGAACATGGTAATAAAAATGTTTAAGAATTAATGGCAGGAATTCATTAAGTAACTTGTAACGTAATAAGTATTCACTTTTCTGACAGGATTTCATTCACAGCCTTTTCTATTTCTTTGTGACTTGTAACATCCGTCGTTGGTGTTTGATATGAATCATTAACAGATCTTCTGTAATAAATTTATTACATGTGAAAATGAATTAACAGATTGGCGGGTGGAATCAAAGGGATTGCCAGAGTTTTTTCTAGAAGAAAGTAAATTTGTAATTTTTTTTAAATTATTATTTTAGTTTTTTTCTTTTATGTATGAAAGTTGAAGCGGTATTCACTGTTACAGCTTTAAATATTTCTTTTACCTTTCGGATACAGTTATACTCGGAGGATCGTCTACATCACTTTCACTTGACTTATACAGTGGGTCAACTTGGTTGAAGAACGTATTCGCTGACCTAAAAATCATCAAGTGTGAATTAAAATTTAAACAGAAACTGACCAAAATGGGTATGAATTAAGTTTGTGAAGCAACTATTTACTTTTTCGATGCAGTAGTTGGTAGCATCCGGTGGCTGGTTTTATATGGACTCCTGGTATTAAATGGGTGACTGGTTTTATATGGGCTGCTGGTTATAAAGGATGAGGTACGTAACTTTCGATTTCGTTTCGGTGGTCTGCAG
Source organism: Acanthococcus lagerstroemiae (assembly GCA_031841125.1). NCBI lineage: Eukaryota > Metazoa > Arthropoda > Insecta > Hemiptera > Eriococcidae > Acanthococcus > Acanthococcus lagerstroemiae. The sequence goes on from CM063107.1 coordinate 21,915,764, forward strand.
AAATTTTTAAAAATTAGAAACCTCAACTAGAGAGACAAATTCATTATGTTCATATCTGCAAATTTTATACAGAACCTGGGCTGCACGTCATCAGATTCCAAGCTCGAATTTTCAAAATCGGTCAACTTTTTTTTAATAATGCCGAGCTTGTCTACAAAGAAATAGGTAATTAAAATCATGACACAATGAGTATTTATACATACATATTTAGAAGCCCAATGATTGTGGCTTGTGATTTACAGACTCACCAGCACTATACAAAATTTCGTCTATTCGATATGTTCCCCAAGAATCTTCAGGTGGGATATCATCAATAGCCCTATCGTAGATTTTATCCATACTCATATTTCTTGGGTACCTGTATGTCGTCTTTGAACGATTTATCCAATCACGATGGACGATGCACATGCTAGACGTGTCAGCTTCTAGCACAATAACAAATTTTGCCAACGTCATTCTGATGGACCTGTAAAAATTATAAAAATACAATTAATGCGAAAGGACTATATTACACATTGGGACAATGAGTAGGTGTTTCATTTCTTGAGTTAGTAGAAGCTTACAACAAATATCTAACATGCAATAAACAAGGAGCACACACTACTATATACCCACTCACAAAATGGAAGGTCGCATGCAATTTTTGAATAGAGCCGCTCAAGCACATTATGACCACCGAGTACTGCATTCAGGGACAGTGAAGAAACTAGAAAAACATTTTTTATGTATCATGAGGCAAGTACTTACTGAATTATGTTGAAAAGTGCAAAATAATTTTATATACCTAAGACAAGAATGCAGGACCAAAAACTTAAGCGTAAGTAGTAAAAGCTGTGAGATTCGAGTACATGTTTTGGAGGAGAACTACTTAGGGATTGGATGAGGGGATTCTAAATCCCGCCCTCTCTCTCTCTCTCTCACTCCCTCCTGTGTACACCTTATGCCATGGAAGCACTGATTTTACACAGGTACGCAGAATATATGCTAGGTATCTGCTGTTAATAACTGGATCTAGAAGCTGAACTGTATCTATGTTTAAGCACTTACTGAATGTGCTAGATGTGCATGTATGACCTTCGTAGTTCCTTTGCAATCGAGTTCCTTAGAGTTTGAAAATTAGTCTCCATTACAATCAGTGCCCTCAGAAGAATTTGAAAACTTTTACAAAGAACTGCATGATAATAGCAGAGTAGTTGCGTCGCTTCACCAGTTACCATGCAACCCGAATGAATTATGGAGTACACTGAAAGTAATCATCAGTAAGTTGAAAATTGATGCATACATGATAAATATATTTAGCAAATTCCATTGTAGCGGCATACAAGAGTTTGCCAGGAAAATGGAATACGAAATGCATAAATTATTCACCAAACTAACCTGATTCCATAACAAGCGGGAACACAATTCATAAGATAATAATTGACTGATGAACTTCAGTGAAGCAGTTTCACCATTGCATATTCCCCGGGGTGATGGTACGGAACTGCAAAAAATTTTCCCGAGATCCTGTCAACTTCCCAAGCACGAAGAGCGCTTCCAACATCAATATTAGTGATACACACGCCTACATACTCAGAAGTGTACGGCTCAGAATACAGAGGCTTGATACTTCTCAACCGGCGGCCACATACATATGTCTTTCTACTGTTCCGACTTCTACAAAAGAAGTGTATGACAACCAGTTTATTATCCTTCAGTTCACAATACTTATCAGCTGAATTGTCTCCTCTGAATGTGAAATCATTAGTGCGATAAATCCAGAACTGTTCGTAGTGCTCATCTGAAGGTAAGTTAGCAGGAAGGGGCTGTGGATCGCGAACACATTTCTTCAGAGTTACCGTCTGTTTGGATCTTTCATTACCAGTATACACAGACATTTCATACATGCGCCGGGCAATCTGAGTTATTGGAAGTCTTGCCGATCGTAACATCAATTTTAGCTGATACAAGAAACTTTCGTATGGAAAGCACGAAAATGATTCCAAAGCTCCATAACGTTTAACATCGTTAACCACATGAATAAGATTATGGACGTTGTGAGAAACATATTTCGGTGCATACAATTTGGGAAAATCAGACACGAAGGCACGCAACAACCGATCGGCAAAATCACATTTTTCAGCTTGCTGAACGTCCTTGGGATTACTCAGAATTCGGACAGCTATCTGCAATGCCGCAAAATGTCGATACTGTTCTTTCGGTAAAAATTTCTTCAGCACCACTGTTCCAGTATACAATAAAAAATTTCGAAACTCCGTACTCTTGAAAAAGTGTAGTTGTTGTAATGAACGCGGTTTTCGAGCAAATTCACAAGGACAGTATGCAGCAGTATTCTCCAACACATCTGATATGTGCTTCCTACTTGATGCTTGCAGACGGAACTTTGATTCGCCTTCAAACCAGAGAAGTATCATTTTACGTGTGACACCTGCGACCATACAAAGTGAATTTTCATTATCTGTTCCCTCATCATTTTATTTTATAATCAGATAAGCGAATCGAAACAGTTTATAATTTCTTCCAGGGAAAATTTGATCATTCCAAAAGGGACAACACTCCATCAAAGAAAGGTATAGTAGGGTACTACCAGCTCACTGTCGGGTTGAATGATTTACTAAAACCTCATATTTGTGCACCTAACAACTTGGGAATAAAATTTCGGAGACGCTGAAGTGGACGGAGTAATCATCAGGGATCCTGAAGTCAGCCTGCCTGCGCAAGGATATGGCCCAATCTTGGCGACACTACTATAAGAAAAAAGTCAAAATAATCTTACCCAAGTAAATCAAGTGCATAGCATCAAGGGGCACATCACCAACAGGATCAAACAGTGGAATTGTCAACAAATTTGAGATTCCACGATGGTAACGAGTATCTGTATTACTTCGGAATGACTCAGCAGTACGCAACGGCGCATCGACCTCCAGGAAACATACTCTATTGTCGAAACGTTCGCCCATTACTGTACATTTGGAGCAACTACCGTACGCATTGAACCCTAAAGTTTTCATGATGAAGCAGCGAGCAGGGGTATCCATGTGGATAGCAAATAAATGAAAATTGTACTTCTTCCCCTCAAAATTCAAACCATTTATAGTCAACTGACAACATTCTTCTATGAAGTCTTTCAGGTATTCGTTGCTGTCACACGGCTTACTATCACCATAATATAAAAGCTATGATGAAGGGAATACAATTATCAATCCTACCCAGGATTGGCCAAAAACTTTTAGTGCTCGAATTGAAGACTGGAAGCCCATCAATACTAACAGACAATAAAATATCATTCTTCCCTTTACCAATTTTAGCATACCCATTCTGAACTGCTGACTCAATACCGAAGTACGAGTATGTTCCTCCCCCAAGGTCAGTTGGAACTGTGGTAGGATACTGCCCAACAACAGTTGACCAGGTTTTGGGCAGTGAGTGGATATCACGTGGATTGCTGTATGACCTCAAAACCCGGAGAATGTTATTGATGGCAGCAATGGGGATTTTCGATTGAACTAAAACGGCAAAGAGATTTTCGTTCCCAACGTATGCTGGTTCAAACAAATTACTTTCATTTCCAGTTCCTGTTGAAAAGAATATCATTTATAATACTATACCAAAATAAAATATTCATTGCAGTAGTGGTGCCCACTTATCTCACCCATATGATCATCAGGAGTTTCAAAATTACTATCTTCCTCATCACCATCAGTATCGAAAGGAACTTCGTCGCTAAGGAATGACAACCTATCTTCCTGCAGCTCAGCTGTTTCCTATTCAGTCAGACACAAGTATCACAAAATCATTTGGACAAATAATAACTTAATTAATTAAGTGAGAATAAATATACAATAAATTGAAATTTTGTCTATAGAATGCACTCATCATTTTCCGCACCGTTAGTAAATATTAATAAACAACACATTTAGTAAATTCATATCCTTCTCATCTGAGAACCACTGATGGTGTGACGGAAATTATCGCACTCCCTCGATTTGACAGTATAGGTTAGTATTTTGTTAGTACTCATCCACCTTGCTGACACTGGGGAAGTAGTGACCCGTACTGATGCACTATGGTAAATATTAGTTGAAGCGAAAGAAAGCTGATTTGTACTCACAATTCCATGATTTGAAAGATCAAAGTTATTTTCTGATGATGATGACGACGACGACGATGATGATGATGAATCCGACAAAGTAATGTCACTAGTTTCAGCCTCACACGGTATCGTAACAGCTCGCCTGTACAAAGTGGCCCGAGAGACAGAAGTACTGCCTATGGTGTACCTGGCTTTCTTTCTATTATCACTCATTCGTGAGCAAATGTTACAGGCTATAATAATATAATTATGTGAAACTGGTTATTGAAAACTTCATAGTTGAGAACAAGCGACAATAAAAATCGTGGTCAATTGAATAAACTGAAGGTGGAATACAGATAAAGCAATAATTTTGTGCACCATCACCAGACTAAATACTATTACATAATGAGAACATATACCTCTCAAAGATGATGCTACCAGAGAATAATTTTCAGAAATTTATAATTAATGAAAGTAACTACGATTCCACATGATCAATGCATACTCATGCGAATATAATAAATGATAATGAACCCGAGTTAATAATTAGAAACAAGGAAAGAGTACATGAGGGCATCCAAAAAATGGCTGAAAACTAAGAAATAGAATTATATAAGTTACGTTAATCCCGTAACTACATGCTCATATATACTACGTGGGTAGATCCGTGAAATTAACTAACTTACATGCACGCAAATTCCTGATCGATAATGAAAATGCGAACACGGCTTCAGTTAATGTATTACAAACCAAATATTTTGTTTTTCTTATAAGGTTTATAGTCAGGCGGGTTCATTTGTTAGTAAACACTTCCTTGTCAAGTAACTACATTAGCAAATATACTAATAGAACACTTTTTTGGACACAGAGGAAAGAGGTGGAAAATTTTGAAGGATTGGTAGAGAAAAGAGAGAGGAGGTCAACACAGAAGGAGCTAGATAGTTCCGAGATGATAGACAAGGGGAGTGGATGGGGGAGATTATAATCCTCTAGGCTGGATTACATTTCCTCTCTATTCTACTTCATTTGGGGGACATGGAGGGTTGAAAATTGATTTCTATTTTCAGATTTCTGCTAAAAGCCAGTAATGCGCTACTTGTTCTTCTCTTTACAAAGAATCTTACATTTGCGTCAACCAGTGTTGTACGCAACATCATCATTTCTGTGCACCTTTTCTAGGAAAATTTTTACATTTTAATAAACTGAATGAGAAATACTTCATTTGCGGTTATACTTTTTGACCAACCACTCGAACTATAAAGTGATCATAAATCTGACGCTCATAAAAATGGTTAGATTCTCTTAAATCGATTCAGTCGATTTTATAAAATTCCAAGATCAGCCATAGATCCATTATTTTTTAGTCTCAATTTGGATTCTATGAAAAGAAAAAGTTTAGGAACATCATCTAATCGCGGAATAATCCCATAATAAGCTTCCAATATTTGAACTGGCTATTCGCTCAATAAAATGGATTCCATTGAAAAATAATAGGCCCAGTAATAAAATATGAAAGCCGACTCACTACAATGAAAAAGCACTGCACTCAAAAATTAAAACTGGTGCGCCAGGATTCTTTCGTAGCAGTGTATAATTTCTTCAGTTGCAACGGCGGTTCTATTTTCAGCCGACTTATTATCTGCAACAGTATTATAAAGTACGCATTATTCACACAATCTGTTAATTACAATAGGAGCAAATGAACAGGGCGAGAAGATACACGTCTACAGACCACTGAAATATCTGCTATAACACATTTTATGGTGATGGAGGACAAGATGAAAACAACAAACTGATAAGGAAAAAGCAATACAATAAACCGACGGCTTGTTCCTGCCAGGACCAGGATAAGATTTTCAGTTTACCTACATATGTACATAACTTCTATCATTTTTACTTGGATGCACATCCGTGAAATACACAGGCTGAAATACGACTTGACATATGCACATTAGGCAAAGCTATACGGGTACTTTTTTATGTACAGCAACAACTCCACTCACTGCTGATGAGTAACAAGACGAAACTAATAATAAAATATACAACGAACTGGCTATGCATAACAGGATGAAACTTGAGTGTAACGCATAAACCGTGTATACTGTATAAAGTCGCACATTCGCCGGTAGCCATGTTGAATTAGTATTTCTGATACAGTGAATTACTCTATTCGTCTTCCGTTATAATGGAATAATTGTGTCAATTCTACTTACCGATACTTTTTACTTCTTTGTGAAAACTGGGACAATAAACACAATAACAACTAAGTTACTTAAATTTCTTCAAACATAGTAAACGGAAAGGCAATAAAACAAACGAAAACACAATTCACTATAAACCGACAGCAAATGAACATCACGAACTCACTATCACCGGTCCGTTCGGTCCGTTACGCGTTACCTTGTTTCAACTTTTCAACTGTTGCTCATTTTCTCCAGCAGGCAGCAGCCATGATGCATTTTGATGTGGTAGCTATCCTGCCGATACTGCTACCACATAGCTGCCATACTCACACAAGTCAACATTAAGTAAATATCTTTCAGTGTATTATTTTCACATTCAGCGATTTCGGTGGTAGCTGTACTACCGCTAATACTGCTGCACAGCTACCACACTTACCCATGATAAAGATATGAACTATTTTTTCAGCCTGCAGTGTTGCAACCACTACTGGTGTACTTGCTACAGTACCAACACATCAATACATTGTTAACAGGACTTTGCTTATGTAGTGGTGCTGATGTGGTAGTTGAACTACTGAGGTACTGCCGGAGTGCTACCATTGTAGTGTTAATACCATTTTGTTGCTGGTAGCACTACCTTTTTATTTTTGGCTGGGATATGTTCAATTTCAGATTTCTTCTATCATAACACTCAGCGAAAAATGCACCGAACTACAAAGTACAAACTTTTATAAGAAGTCTTAGTCAGGATACCCGTACAAACACAATATCTTCTTTCGTTCTTGGTACAAATCAGTTGTTCTATGTTCTATTCGTTATTCGTGAATCAAGCAAGGAATAGTTGATCTCAAACCTGATCGCTGCGACACTTCTCTCTTTACTCTGATAAAGAACAATCCGGAGCAACATATTGGAGCAGTGAGCAGATTAAAAACCCTAGTTCGCTAAAAGAGCAAGCAGATGAGCGAGGAATTGCCATTCCTACACGCAATGACGATCAGGGTTGGAACCATTCATTCTAGGTACTATATATAAACCAGATTTTGTTTCATGTTTCTATCTCATTTCTATGCCGAAGTATGTAATTTGAAACTCTTTTTACAAACGGCAGTTTCCTAGACTCCCACTATTTCTATACCACTTCTATGTAACGAATTATAGGACGAATCTGAATGTGGGAGATGTTGTTATTCAAAATATGCATACTGAAGATCCCTGAAACACACAAGTTCTTCAGCGTTGCAGGACAAAATACGAGTATCAACTTATACAGGGCGATATTATGTACGTGCTCTTAGAAATCAATTTTCTCTCTAATTCGTACTCACTATAATGAATCGACATTGCAATCTAATATCGCACTTACTTACACATTTTAAAGATATTGTACGTATTATACATAGTTCTTACCGTGTTCGTTCTGAGAATCATCCTCCATATGGTTATTTAAATGATATGCATCACAGAATAATACATGGAAACTTAAATAAACCACGACTGTTGTTTTTCGTTTCACAATTTCAGCATTTCAGGCTACAAGTCACAGCCACACAGATAACCAGTAACGGTTTCACGTTATCAATAATTTAATCTGCGCGCGCAGATGTATGTGGAAAACGCCACGAAACTATAATAATTCGGGCGTTTTCGAACCTGTTCATATTCGCGCGTATAATACCATGAGCGCAAAACGTACGATTTCCTATGTATAACAATTACAGAAAACGCACTCTTTCTTAAAAAAGGGGCATTCTAGTGATATGAGAGAATACGCGCGCTGAACATTTCTTATGAATCTGCGCGTAAATTAAGAACTGATGAAACGCCCGGCTTATACTCAGGGTACCGACCCATAAGTTTGGTCAGGACAACAGCAGTTCTGGATCAAGTAATAAATTGAGCCAAAGGTTGGGAAGAAGGGGAGGGTCCCTAATTCGGTTGGAATAATTACATTCCGACCAAACAGTAAAGAAATTTCCCCGGAAGTCAAGGACCCCAGACAGGGTCAGAAATAAGTAGCTTCTCCCTTTACCAAAAGGGGAAAAAAATGCACGGATCCATCACGAATGGACAACTTAAATATATCAGGTTTGTACCAGAATAATAACGTTCTGGGTGCAAACTTAAAGAATAATTTACCACACAAGAAGGGGGTAAACAATAAGAATTCACTAACCTGAGCCATGCTGCTTCACAACACAAACACCACACGCGATTCGCCACACAACTGTAATTTTAATAACTAAATTCACAATAACAATACTGAAGCGCGAGCGAGTCCTGAACAAGAATGACCTGGGTATTGTTCTGCTCAGCCCTTTTATGTTTGTTGGGGCACGTTGTTTACTACAATTTTCAAACTATCGACCATTGGTCGAAGTCGGAAATTGTGACGTCAATAGTGTACCTCACGACGTCACCTCACCGGGGTGACTTACGTATTTATTATCAGTAGCCTGGACTATGTCACATATTTTCGACAACAATACTGTTATGAGTAAAATACGAAATTACAAAATAAAATGTAAACAAGTTGCATTTGTAAATCGAATAATCAAAAGCCTAACGGAGAGGATACATTCATAATAGTAAACTGACTTATTGATAGATGGCAGCAGTTGAGAGAGAATGCAACTGAGCTAAAACTGAACTATGAGTTGTAAACAATTCAGTCGTATTTAATAAAAAATGAAAATTCGATTGCAATAGGGTGCTTGCAGCGCTGCGCGCGGGCAAACACCCTGAAAATTTAGAATTCGGTGAAGATGGTCGTATAATTTTGTCATCTCCTAGATACATACAACAATTTCCCATGGTCACAATATAGCTCTCAAACCATTAATTATTTACCTAGGCTCTGTGGCGTAGCGGTAAGAACTCAGCTTCATAACCCAAAGGCACCGGGTTCGATTGTAAACGCCGGCATCGTCATCAGTAATGCAAGAAAGAACTCGTCACACATTCTAACACCGCATTCTGATAACGTACACAGAGTCACAATCACTTACAGCAGAGGCTTCCGAGAAGTGTGTAATCGGTCGCCAGTATCTCAAAGCTGTAAGTGGGTAAAGCGCTACCTGCTGATGCTCGTTGAACTCACTGTCATAAACCACGGGGCTAGTGATACTGGTATTCGACAGGAAGATAGTGCAGTCGACCTAGGCCGATTCCCGGCAAGAAGAGAAGAGGGCTCAGGCAGACCTAAAAAGGCTCCCCGATGTCTCTGAGGTAATGCTCGAAGGGGTGGTTCCAGGGCTCAGGTGACAGCAAATGAAAAATAGAGTTGGACTAAAAAACGATCTGTTTGACCATTTAACGGAAAATTAAAACTTTTTCTAGCACCTTCAATTTTGAGAATAGGCAATTCATCGTACAAGATTTGTTCCGTTCGAGCCAGTACTACCAGTCTCCATAGTCAGATTATTCATTCCGTCAGTTATCATGTCTCGTGTATTGTCTTGAAAATTGTGTTCTTTTGTAATCTCCAAAACGGCGTAGCCACTTTAATTTGCTCGTAGGCAACTTTTCACACTTGACTTTTTTTCCTCGTCTATCGAGTACTATATGCGTTCTTAGCAGGTTCTTGAACGAAGTCCGGACACCATGTATACGTTTGTGTATAAGTGGATGGTATATATATAGATGTATTATATAAGAACTCACCCAGACCTCCCCAGTGCGATAAACTACTGATTGTAAAGGTACTGGAGAAATTTGATTGTTATGTTTTGTCAATAAAGGTTCTTTAAAAAAATCCCATGCTAAGCTTCAGGGCTCTTGTAGCACGGGTTAATATTATTCAAAATGGTTGAAAATTTTGTGGTGGCATTCAGAAGTCGTAAGGAAAAACTTCAGGGAGTGTGACGACAGATAATTAAATATTTTTAGAATAAGGGACACTCGAGTGTATAGGTAAGAAATGGTCTGTGAAATTAGCGTCGCTTTAGAATCCGTTACACTCTGACGTACGTATATGGCCTAACACGGAATCCGGCGGAGATTATAAGTTATACGGTGAAGATTATCGAGGATGGAGTGAAAAGAAAATGAGCCGCGAGTGCGAGTAGCGTCGACGCGCGGCCGATAAAAGCACCATGGCACGTCGGGGCACGGCGCACAGCGATGCGAAGAGGAGAAGAGACCACCATTGGCTGTGTTCGCTGCACGTTAATAATAATCCTTATAAACATCGTGTATCTAACGTTATTACCCATCGAGGTTATTAGCATTACGTGCGGCACATTGTTCCGCACAACCTCTACCTGAGGCGGCGCTTTGACTCGACGACTGCGACGGTGCTCCGGAGAGCCATCAGCGTAGGTACTCCTCGTCTACACGCTGCACGGTGCGGTGCGTGCACCGCCGATTACGACGAGCTGCGGCGGACTCGGGCACCCGACGATTATCGCATTCCCAGCAGATTAAATAACCAGAAACGATCGGTACGCTTCTATTGCAGTTATTCGGTTAAATGGGCACGATTAATAAATATCGTCTGTGCCACCGTTCACCCAGAAAGGATGGTAGGCGAGGGTGAATATGCCAATATTCTTGCAGGCACATTGTAAAAAAAATGTACAAAAAAAGGAGAAAAAATTATAAAATTAAGAAATTTAAATGACAAAACTGGTACCGAAGTAAGAACTAGGAAGCGAATTTTTATGCATAATCAGAAGGCAAAATATGTGCCCATAATGCGTATTTTTTATTTGAGTGATATGCAAAAATATATTCTAGAAAAACTGTGAGGTATGCAATACTATGTGCAAGAAAATGATGGCAAAATGGGTGTCATTTAAAAGATCTCTGAAAACTGCATTCAGATTGGCGCCGATGTCAAGCTCATGTGCTATTTTCTATGAATTTTTGAAAACATGTTAAAATTTGCCAATTATTGTGGTCGACCAATGTTTGGCATAATCTGATCAAAATTATCTGAAATTGACAGAATGAAAAGAAGAAAGTGAAATTTAATTTATTTATTGTAATCAATAATGAGTTGAACCGTCACCCAGAAAGTCTGGTAAGCGCGGGTGAATTTACTAATCTTCAAGCAACCGATCCCCCTAAAATCTCATGCGAAAACAAAACACAAAAATTTTCACTGGCAAAAGACGATAAGAAAAACTCATTTGAGAACCCCCCCCCCATTTTGAAAACAAAAACAAAAGCAAAAAACTTTCGCTGAACAAATCCGAATTTGAATTCACAGAAGTAAAAATAGGCACAATAAACGTAAGAACACTCCGTAATCCTGAAAACCTAATCGAACTGGAGAAGGCATTCATGCATTCCAACATGACAATTGTAGGTCTGTCGGAAGTCCGTAGAAGAGGGGAGAAAATCCACGTAACCCAGAAAGGAAATCTGCTATACCACATTGGTAACAACGAAGGTCAAAAAGGAGTAGGTTTTTTAATAAAAGCACATTATAAACCCTTAATAAAAGAAATAAGAGGTATCTCTGGCAGGATAGCCATACTGAAAATGGAATTCCAAAAAACAATTATAACATGTGTTCTGGTTTACGCCACCTCCACAGCCGAAGAGGAAGAAATAGACAAATTTTACGAACAAGTGGACGAAATAGTAATAAACGAGCAAAACAGCAAAAGAAAGAACCTCATACTAATGGGGGACTGGAATAGCTAAGTAGGTCAAAAACAAGAATACGAAGGTAGTACAATGGGCAATTTCGAATTCGGGAACAGTATCAAAAAAGGCTGGAAACTCCTAAGATTTTGCCAAAAACACAATCTAAAAATAGTTAATAGTTTCTTCAAAAAAAGGAAAGGAAAAAGGTGGGCAGGGATCTCACCAAACCAAGAATATAAAACCCTGATAGACTACATAATAATCCCAGTAAAAAACAAATCAATAGTAAATTTCGACATTCAAAACAAATTCGAATATCATTCAGACCACCGACTAATAATAATAACAATGCAAACCGAGAAGCACAACATCAAATATAGCAATAAGAACAGCAAAGGCGACGGAAAAATTAATCCCCAAAAATATCAACAAGAGTTGAAGGAACAATAAATAGCAGAACTGAAATTAGGATTAACGGTTGAAACCAGTGTAGAAATTCTGTGCAAATCAATAACAGGAATAATAAAAAATACTCCAAAAAATACAACAAACAAGACGGTAGTAAACAAAAGAGAAAATCCAAATGTGGAAAAAAGCAAGAATGATATCAAACTATTACTAAAAAAAAAGGTCTCAACTCTTAGGGACTACAAGGAAAGAGGCAAGAGAGAAAATGGAATTAAATGAAGTTTCAAAGCTAATCCGTAAGAAATTGAGGAAAAATATCTCCTGGTAAAAAACGATATCATCAGAAAAACTATTGAAACAAATAAAAATATTAAAAAAATGAAAAAACAAACATGTCTTAGGCTGCAATGGACTACGGGCCCCCAAGGAGAAAGGATCTGTGATAAAAAAGGAATAAACAAATTTATAACGAAATATTATGCAAAATTATACGACGACGATAAATACTGCAACTTCAACTACAACGAAAAAGGAGAAATACTATATTTCCTCGAAAAAGAAATTAAAGCAATAGTTGACCAACTGAAACCAGGGAAAAGTCCAGGCCATGACAATATAACCAATGAAAACATAAAAATGGGGGGGGGGAGGAAATGATATTAAAACAAACAAAACTATTCAACATTTTCGGGTATAATAATACTATTTAAAAAGGGAGACAGACATCAGGTGGAAAACTATCGCCCCATAACGCTCAGCCCCACAGTAGCAAAAATTTTTTCAAAAGCAATAGAAAACAGACTCAGACCCATTCTATTAGAACAACAACCAATAGAGCAGGCAGGCTTTCGCAGATCCTAACTGTGGACCATATACATGCCAGTTAATCAAATCATAGAAAAAAAGCAACGAATACAATATAAATCGTTTTATTGGGCTAATAGACTATAGTAATGCATTTGACTCCATAAGACACGACTTTATGATATCAGCGTTGAAAAACCAAGGGGTCCCATCAAAATATATCCAACTAATAGAGGTGGAATGTACGAAGGATTAAAAGCAAGGATAAAAACGGATATAAAAGGGGACTACTTTGAAATTAAAAAAAGGAGTTCGCCAAGGAGATCCACTATCGCTGATCCTCTTTGACTGCGCACTTGAAGAAATATTTAGAAACTTAAACTGGGAGAAAAAAGGACTGAACATGAATAGTACAAAAATCACAAATTTAATATTCGCCGATGATATTACCCTATTTTTCGAATCAGAAATAGAACTAGCAGATATGATAAACGAATTGATCGAGCGAATACAGTGCAAAAGCGGGACTTCATATCAGCGCTCAGAAAACAATAGTATTAAACTAAAGATAAAAAACTAAAACCAATAGAAATAGATGGGAAAATTTTAGACACAGCAAGCGAAGGGACTTATCTTGGCCAAAAATAGCTTTCACAAAGCACAGGGAAAAAGAAATTAATACAAGAATTACTTAAGATTGGACCAAATACTGGTCCACTAAGAGAAATCTTCAAAGGCCCTTTCAATCTCACGCACAAAAGTCAAATTCTTAACGCATGTGTAGTCCCAACGTTAACATATGGATGCCAAACCTGGACCTTAAGTGAAAAAATCCTTAATAGAATAAGGACTACCCAAAACTCCTTGGAACGCTCCATACTGGGTATTAAGAAAAAAGATCGTATTAAAATAGAAACGATAAGGAGCGAACTGAGGCATAACGTTGACGTAATAAGGCACATCCGTCGCACGAAATGGAAGTGGGCAGGTCACGTCTCCCGCCTCACAGACGACCAATAGACCTACAGAGCCACCTTTTGGCAAACTCTGAACTACAAGAGAGAAAAAGGGCGTCAAAAACTGCGGTGGAAGGACGACATTAACAAATTCCTAAAAACGCAAAATTATCAACAAATTCCAAAAAACAGGCAAGAATGGGATCGGTTGCAAGAAATCTTTGCTCTTCATGGGCCGGGAATAATTGCGTGAGCCCTGATCCGGGTTCCAAATCGGAAATACAGTGTAGATATATTAATAAGAATTTATTCCCAATAAAGGTGATTATGATTATGATTATGATGCAAAAATATATTCTAGAAAAACTGCGAGGTATGCAATACTATGCGCAAGAAAATGATAGCAAAATGGGTATCATTTAAAAGATCCCTGAAAACTGCATTCAGATTTGCGCCGTTATTTTCTATGAATTTTTGAAAACATGTTAAAATTTGCCGATCATTGTGGTTGACCAATGTTTGGCGTAATCTGATCAAAATTTTCTGAAATTGAGAGAATGAAAAGAAGAACGTGAAATTTAATTTATTTACTGTAATCAATAATGAGTTGAAATTTTCTTCGTCTGATATCATTTCATTCGGCAGACTAATAACAAGAGACAGAAAGCATTAGCTAATCATTGGCCAAAAAAAAAAAAATTGGAGCCAAATTTTGGTCAGGTCAAATATTGATTAAATCTTTTCCTATCATGTATTAATTTTCACAATCGCCGTCTGTTCTGCAACTCTCAAGTCGTCAGGTATAAATTTAACCCGGGAGAACACGCGCTATGAGCATTTTTCTCACAGTATTCATTCAGTGATAGGGGAACATAGTCTTAAAGTGGGGATATTGCGACGCGACTCTATATAGCTTCCTTCTATGACATGTCCTAACTTGTCATGCGCTTTTCGTGTAAGTCAGTTGTACTTTGGCCGCTGTATGGAGAAGATACTTCGTGAAAAAAGAATTTGTGAGCAAATTTCTCACTATGCGTGCAATCAAGATTGTGGTAAAAGTAAGTGTGAGAACTTTTCTCATCGTGCGTGATCAAAGTTTCATAAGTAGAGACGGGGACGTACCGATAGAGGGGGGGGGCAACTTACCCCTCCCTCTTAGGAATTTTTCACTCAGCAGTTGGGAAAATTTACCATTTCAGTCAGGCGAGTTGGGAAAATCCAACAAGGTACATGGTAGAAGTTTTTTTTTTTTTTTCCTTTGATACTTGGGAATTGATTTGAGAAGTTGGGAAAACTCAACAAGTCAAAAGGTTTTTTTTCTTTTGTATTGATACTTGGAAATTTTGAGTTGAGTCAGTTGAAAAAATTTAACGGGTCAAAAGTTTCTTATTATTTTTTATATGTTTTGCTTTGATACTTAAGAATTCTGAGTCGAGTCAGTTAGAACTTTCACAATTTCTACTCCTCCTCCACCCCTCAGGCAAAAGTCTTCGCTACGTCCCTTAATACAGAAATGATAATTATGTTGTTGTTGGTCCCTCACTGTGTTTTTCGGAATCATGAACATTGGTCCGATAAATGCTCAAATAATTTTTTATAAAAACACGGGCAGAGCGATGGCACGACGAAATTTTTTTTTTGAAAAATTATGCGTTGAAGAAACTCATGAACCCTCAATTTCTGAAACGGGCTGAAGACAATAGATTATCCCTTAAGCTACAGAAGATGGCTACAAAGATGAGTGAAGGTCAAGAGGTGAGGAGAGACATTGCGGGAGGATTTTGTGCCAAATGCCCTCGTAGAAAGAATAGAAAAACTAAAAAATTGTTGCGAGAAGGGTGACAAAGCAATTTGTAATGAACACATTGTTTTTCTTTGTGAAAAATGTTTTGAAGACGAAATATAGGCCTAATATGTAATGCTGGTCATGTAAATGTAAAAATTTAATGTATCATCTACTTCACTACCTAAAGTTGTTATTCCATTCATACATATGTGAGAAAAATGCTCATTGCGCGTGCATCTGTGTAAGTATTTTTGACGCGTGTTATGCCGGGTTAAAATCGAAGTTCCAGAAAGAAATTTCTCCCTTAGCCTCAGCTTTTATTCTTTCAGCTAACTAGAAAATATACTGCTATTCCCATCCTGCCCTACTTTTCCTCCTTCAGTTTTTATTCACTCTTATACTGACACAGAAGGACAGCGTGAGGGTCTTCACAACGTTCTGAATACGCGGAAAAAAGTTAACGAGTGTAGCATATCCGTATGATTTGAGGTCTAATCACGAACGATATTCATGTGTACACAAAATCGCTCTGAGTCGACGGAATAATTTAAATATTAATTTTGCTCTACACCAACCTGCGTCTTATTCATCATTATCCGCGCTATAATTCAACTTTCATCACACCAGGCATTGCGCGAGCTAATTAAAAATGTTTTGTAATTGTAGCTGCTTGAACTTTCTCATACATCTGTTGGTTGTTTTTTTTTTCTCTCGCATTCGATGACGCGTACACGGGTAAAACGTTTTCCATCTCTCGGCATTCTCTTTGGTTCCAAAAAAAAAAAAATTTTAATTCTCCATTCCCAATACCATCTTGCACTCGCGTGTTTATTAAGGTTAAAAAATCATGCACGAATCGTGGTTTACTTTCCATCTTATTAAAGATGCGTTTTTAATTTAATTTTTTTTTTTTTATGTTTCTATATATTATATCGTACACAGAGATTTGAATTGAAATACATATAAAAGTGATGGTGAAATGGCACGGTTCGAGATTGTGAAGTACAATTTCTCCCGGCTGTGTTATTTTGGTTTTTGAGTGATTTTTCTCCGAAGATGGCCGGTTATTAGGACAACGGTAGCCAGTAGATGCAAAATTATTATTATTACAGTCTTCGTAGACCTAGTGTACATTGTACAGCGCAGACAAAGTTATATACATTGTACACGTCAGGTCAACGCACCCCGCACGCGGGCATATTTTGCGATTTTGGGCCACTCTACCTCAGATTGGTGTGTGGTGGGACGTATGGCGATGCACGCATGCCAAAGTGGCCCCTATGACACCGCACCCCCAGCCACAGGAACTACTCTTTCGAGCACCGCGTCAGTGACCGGAGGGACGCCTTGGGGCCGAGCCCGAGCCCCCATTTCTATGTGCCGGAACGGTGTGCGCGTCCTACCAGGGCCATCATGGGGTTCCCTACTGACCGAGGTCCGCACTCCCTTAGCGCTCGCCTGGAAATTTCAGGTCCTCAACGGCCGGACGCGCTGCCTCTCTTCACTCACCCCTCACCTCCTCGTCTTAGTCCGTGTGTCGACGCAGGCAGGTGGCGACGACGGGTGAGCCCTGCCGGTGGGTCCGCAGTGCAGCTGAAGCAGCTCTTCTCTGGGATGGTACAGAGTTCTCCTCCTGTTCGATGGTGTGGGCCGAGCTTGGTGAATCACCGGCCCTCTGTCTCGACCACTTCGTCTGCATCTTCTTCTTCATGATGGCCGAGACAAAGGCCGACACCCGGTTCCAACTGCTTCCGTTCTTCATCATCTCCGGAACCAGGGTGCCCGGCGCGAGATGGCTGATCATGCCAACGTCGTCGTCTTCTGCTTCTTCTTCTTCTTCATCGTCGCCGCCAGGATCGATCGCTGTTGTGGCCGTCCCGCGCCTCTCCTGCTCCCAGGCCTCACACTCGAACAGGGTGTGCCAAGGTGTGTCCTCCGCCCCTCGATCACAGTGCGCGCACACGGGGCTCGGCGCTATCGACATCCGATGTAGGTACGTGCCGAAGCACCCGTGGCCGCTCGATACTTGGGTAAGGTGGAAGTTAAGCGCTCCGTGCGTTCTTCCTACTCATCCGTCGAGGTCGCGTATCAGCGCTCGGGTCCACTCGCCCTTGGTCGAATGGGCGAGCGCGTCCTTTGCACTTCCGAAACGTGTCCTGCTGGATGACTCGCTTGACCCGAAGTGCCTCCCGTTTCGTCTTCGCTTTCTTCTTCGCACCGTATACCGCCGCAATTTCGCCGACCTTGAGTTCGATCGGCGGTATACGCGCTAACACGCCTACTGCATCCGAAGAAACAGTGCGATACGCACTGACACACCTCATCGCTGCTTTTCGCTGGATCTTCTCCATCTCTGCTCTCCTGTATGGTACATCGATGGCGCCCCGTATAGGAGGACCGACATGATGACGTTCACGGACATCCTACGTCGCTGCTCTCTCGGCCCCCCTAGGTTCGACATCAGACGGGACAGCTGGCCGGCTACTCGATCCGCCTTCTCAGCTGCCCGTCGGAAATGCTCTCGGAAATGCAACTTCCCGTCGAACCACAGCCCCAGGTACTTCAGGGCTGTACAGAGCCCACACCTTTCAGGACAAAGGTGGGTGGGCTGTACTTGTATCGCGTCGTGAACAAACCTGCTTCTGTCCTCTGAACCGCTAAGCACAGCCCCGCCGACTCGATCCAGTGGGTCAGCATCTCTAACGCCTGGTTCACTCGTCGCGTGACCTCTTCTGTTGTCTCCGCCTGGCACACCACCAGCGTGTCGTCGGCGTAACAAATCAACTTTACGCCTGGTGGTAGTGCCAGCCTCAGCATCCCGTTGAAGGCGACGTTCCACAGGGTAGGTCCGAGTACTGATCCCTGAGGAACGCCGCAGGTCATCTCCCGTGTGATTGGTCCGGCGGCCGGAAAAGTAGCTCCTGATGATGCGCACGAGGTAACCAGGTACCCGCGCCAACTCCAACGCTTCCATGATACGTGTATACAGACGTTCTTGCTGTCGAGGCTGACCGCCGCGCAGAACTGCCGCTCGCGGATCGCCTTCTGCGCCAGACTCTTCAACTTCAGCGCGGCGTCCGCAGTCGAGCGGCCAGTCCTGAATCCGTACTGACTGCTCGAGATCGTCTTCCGCCTTTGGAAATGCTCCTCCAGCCTATCCACGATGGTATGCTCAAACACCTTGCCGACGGTGTCGAGCAGGCAAATAGGCCGGTACGAGGACGGCTGGCCATCTGGCTTTCCTGGCTTCTTGATCAGTGCCAGCCGCGCCGTCTTCCATCTGCTAGGGAATGTCCCCTCCTGCAACGCGCAATTGAATACGTTGGTCAGGAGGGACGGGTCTGCTCGGTGGACTACTTCCCAGACGACGTTGGGAATCATGTCCGGACCAGGCGCCTTCCTTTTCTTTGTCCTGATCCGGTCGATCGCGCTGTCCACTTCTCCTACACTAAGCAGAGGGATATCCTCTCGCACTTTGGCGAAGACTGCCGTTAGCGGGGGGCGCTGGGGGAACAGTTCTTGAACTACCTGTTGCAGCACCCCCGGCTCCATACTCTACCACAGATTATTCCTACTCTTCTTTCGATTTCGTCGCGCTATCTGGTTGCTGGCCTCCCTTTTCTTCGTTTTAGCTCATATGGTGTACAGTCGGTTATTCTTTTGTGCCATTTATCAACTTTTTCTCTCGCTAGGTGTCCTGCAAACGCGAATTTGGACTTCCTAATTTTATATGTTATTGTACTAGAATTTGTTTTTTCGTATATTTTTCTATTCTTTACCTTATCTTTTGCTTTTATGTTTAGAATACTTCTTAACATTCTGTTTTGAATTGTTTGCAGTTTCTTAAGTTGAGAGTTCGTGAGGGCCCGTCTGGGATCCATACGTTATAGAAGGAATGACGCAGCTTTCAAATATTTTAATTTTTGTTCTTAATTGCATACTACTTTTGAGGACATATTTTAGGGCCCAAAAACTTTTCCATCCATTTTCTATTCTTTTGTGTATCTCAGAGTCGAATTTCTTATTAATTGATATGGTCTGACCTAGGTAATTGGTTTCCTCCACTCTTTCGACTTTAGTGTCATTAAGTAATAGTTCAGCATCGGGGTCAAACGACGTTAGTAACTACAGGCCAATATCATTAATCCCGGCAGCGGCCAAAATTTTCGAATCAATAATATACAAAAGGATATTCGGACAGGGTAGAAACCAAATTTCAGATTTCCAACACAGTTTCATGGAAGGTAGGTCGGTTGTAATTAACTCAGTGTCCTTTGTCGACTACGTATACTCTATTCTACATCGTAATACGCAAGTGGATACAATTTACACGGATTTTCAAAAAGCATTTGACAAAGTTGATCATGTAATACTACTAGGGAAGCTAGGTAGAATGGGTTTTTCAGAGAGCCTAATTAATTTATTTTCATCGTACCTCACAGATAGACAACAATATGTTGCATATTAGGAATCGAAATCGGAAAATTTTTTATGTAAATCAGGTTCCACACGGCTCTAACCTCGGTCCGCTTTTGTTTCTTCTCTTTATTAATGATATTGCAGAAGAAATAAAATATTCTGGCACGCTTTTATTCGCAGATGATCTGAAACAGCTTTTACAATCTGATTTGAATGTACTGACTGAATGGAGCCAGCGTAATAACCTACCTCTCAATGTTCAAAAATGTCAGGCTATAACATATACACGCAAAATCAAACCAGTGCAAGCTAATTATAGGGTAAATGGTATTGCAGTTATGTCAGTAACTCAAATTAGGGACTTGGGGGTCTTACTTGATCACAGATTCACATTCAAAAGTCATATAAACCAAAAAGTGAACACCGCCCGTAGAATGCTGGGATTTGTTATACGAAATTCGAAAAATTTTACAAAAACTGAGATTTTAAAAAAGCTGTATTATTCATTCGTAAGATCACATTTGGAATTTGCTCCTGTTTTTTGGAATCCGGCCGCAGTTGACACAATAAAATAATAGAGAGAGTACAGAAACGATTTCTAAAATATCTGTATTATAAACAATTTTTGTACTACTAAAACTCAATCACTTATACTGAATTACTCCAAGGGTATGAAAGAAAAAGTTTACATGGAAGAAGGGATATTGCCTCAATAAATTTCCTGCACGGCATAATCAATAATAAAATATGTGAGGAGAAATCAAAATTCGCGTGCCAAGTTTTCATAGCAGGAAAACTAATTTATTTGAACCAGAGCGCCCCAGCACAAATTACTACTTCAACGCTCCCTTCAATAGAGTCATGAGACTGTACAATGATACTAGTAGAATTCGCGACAAACTAGATATCCTGGATTCAAATAGCATATCAAAATTCAAGCAGCACATTACTCAGCTATTCGATTAAGACAGCCCTCCAAAAGAACCGGGGTGGAGCGAACAGTAGCAGGAAATATAAAGAGGTCCAGGTTTCCGGATTTGAGATTATGGGATGAGGTCGTCGTGGCACTTCAGGGAGGGCATTCAGTTTTTTTCCTCCTTTTTTTAGGGCTGGTGAACAGAACTAAAATCGTTTTTCGTTATCGTCTTTTTATTTTGTTACAAAAATTATTATTTTTTCTTCGTTATCGTTTTCGTTATTTCATTACCATAAATTTTTTCCCCGTTTTCGTTATTAATTTTGTTAATCATTCGTTATCGTCTCGTTTTTCGTTTGCCGGCCCTGTTTTTTTGTTTTTGTTTTTTTTCCTACTTTTCTGGGTTTTTTTTGGTTTTTTTTTATTTAAATCTCGTTTGTTTCATTTTTAGTTCGTTTTTTTTTTTCTGTTTTATTTATTTTTTCTTTGTAATGATTCCCCCAGTCGTAATCGGCCAACCGGCTGCGACAGAGGGAATTAAAATATACTCTATTATTATTATGTTCGGGAGCGTTCTTCGCCACAGTATTTATCTAACAGGAGCGAATGAAGTGCATTAGACTACCTTTCATTATATACTAGAGACTTCAAGTTTCAATTTAACATGTTATATGACTCGAAAAAACCTGTTTGCAGCAACTACAAAAGCTTTGAAATTTACCAATTTTACACTTATTCTTATGGGAACATAAACCTTGATCACCTTTTCAGGAGTCGACACTAGCGAAACTGGTTACGATACGGTTTTATCCTTTTTTTCAGGGATGGCAAACGAAACGAAACGAAATAACGAAACAACGAAATAACGATTGATTTTTGTCTAAAATATTGAAACGAAAAAAAAAAAAAAAAAAAAGTTTCGTGTTTGCCATCCTTAGTTTTCTGATTTGTGATTTTTAGGATCGGCTACTGGTAGCCGAGCCTATTGCAACCACTTTCTAGGGTCGGTTACTAGTAGCCGAGCCTACTGTAATCGAAATTTCATTTCTTTTTCCGGGTGAGTTGAGTCAGGGTGAGTTCAGTAAATAGCAGGGATGGCAAACAAACGAAACGAAATAACGAAATTACGAAATAACGATTGATTTTTGTCAAAAATATTGAAACGAAATAACGAAACGAAAAAAAAAACGGTTTCTTTTGCCACCCCTGCTTTTTTTTCTCTCTTTTTTTTTAGACATGATCGTAATCGATCAGAATTAATCAACATCCAAAATATCGGAGGAAAATCAATTTTTAATGACCGATTTAATCGGTGATCGATTAATCGAGAGAAAAAAAACGTGATCACTACTGTAAATTGTCATAATAAAAGACTGTTTCATTCATTCATTCATTCATGCATTCGCTCCGTTACGGACTAAACATTTCTCTCGCGTAAAACTCCGAAAACGCCGCAAACTCACTAAAAATAACGAGCACGATATCTAGAGGCCGCGAATTTCGGTAATGCAGGCGGCCTGTGTTAACGATATTCAACAAAAAATTCCAATTTTCCCCTTTATTCTCTCATCACCATCCAATTTTACTCGGCTAATTCCGCTGAAACAGCCATTAACCGCGAGTCACTTCAGCCAAGTACTTTGCCATCTACGGGTCTTCACACTTGCCACACTCGAGTCGGTATTTTTCGCGGTAATCGTTGCCGAGGAAAGGAAGCAGGGTACGATAATTACACGTATCATAAAGTAGGATCAGTCGTGAATATGATTTAGAAGTTCGAGTCGAGCATTTATAAATAACCAACGCCCGTTAACGAGTCACTATACTAATACTTGATATCAGGCGAACCGAGACCCAGTATACTTGCTGGCAACCCGAGACCCGGTAGAAAAAACTAAGTTACTGATGGATATTGATCAAATATATGAATAGATTGCATTCTTCATACTGAATTCAAATACCCAGAGAGGGGTAACATTTTCCAAAATTATTGAATGTGTATGTACTTAAAGGCAAAGTGAGACCCTTAGTGTATAAGAGGAAGATGAGACCCACTTGTACACTGCAATGACTTGAAACACGGAAGCTGAGCCCCAGCAACGTTGCCACTTGCACGGGACACACCGGGTCTCGAGTTTGGAGTTTCCGCATTATAATGTTCGGTCGGACTGGGGCTGTAATAATATCGCGAGTTGTCGAGAATGATTTACCGCGATTTTTTTTTCTTCTTACAATCGACTGTGAAGCATGCTCCTCCGATCGGGCATCAGCTGATTTTCAGCTGGCATCAGATAATTTCCAGCGATGAAATATTTACTACCGGACATCAGCTGATTTTCAGCGCGGGATTTTGTGATGTATTGGAATTTTCATTGCTCACCAATCAGAATATTTGAATTTTTAGCGCAAGTGGCTAATCCAAGATAGACTGTCGTCTTCAAAGATCGTTTATTCACTGAAGAAACTATGCAACAACAGTGCTTTCGTGTGTTTTGTCGTGAGAGTTTTGGAACCTTGATCAGAGAAACAGATTGCTTCTAGTAAAAGCATTAAAGAAATACATACAACGCTGAAGGAAGAGCAAAGATATTAATGTCTACAACGAATTTGAACTCAGTGTGAAAAATTGAGTGGAATGCAGTCATTTTAATTCAAAATTTTTAATTTTTGAAAATTTCTCCGTACTATATCATGTCTTTTTGAGAGCGAAAAAGTTTTCTGAGAGCCTCGGCGTCGGTTCTGGTGCTAATCACTCAATCTTTCGAGATAAATTCAAATCTGCCGTCAAAATTGAGCTTGAGTTATTTTTTTACTAATTTCACCAACATTTTTCAGCGTATCTCGGGAACAGAGCGTCGTCGCCAAATTCGGAGAACGAATTTGAACTCAGCGTGTGAAATTAAGTAGGAAATAGTCGTTAATTGATAATTTTCGGTTTTTGAAAATTTCTCCATACTATACATGTTAGGTATTATGTTATTTTTCAGGGTGGCCACTATTTTCGGCGAATTGTTTTCCCTGACTTTTCCAGAGATAAATTTTCTCCATAGAATAATAAAAAATATGTACCTTACTGATAAGAACCCCTCCTTACCAAAGGTATAAGATTAACTTTTTTTTAATACAGTAAACTTGAGAGTAGCAGTTTTGTTCTTTCTTACAAAATTCCCTGACTTTTACTGAAATTTTCAAAATCCCCGGACTTCTCCCTGATTTTCCCCTGTTTTCCAGAAAGTGGCCACCCTGTTTTTCAGCCGGAAAATTTTTCGGAGAGCTTCGGCGTCAGTTCTTGTGCTAATTACTCAATTTTTCGAGACAGATTCAAATCCGTCGTCCAAATTGAGCAAGAGTCATTTTTTGACCAATAATTTTACCAACGTTTTCCAGTGTATCTTGAGAACGGAGCGTTGTGGCCAAATTTGGACAACAAATTTGAACTCAGCGTAAAAAATTGAGTAGAAGCCATAGTTAATTTGATTTTTGAAGATTTTGAAATTTCTCTATACCGTAGACAACATGTTATTTTTGAGACGAAAATTTTTTTGGAGAACTTCGGCGTCGGTTCTGGTACTAATACACAATTTTTCGAGACAAATTAAAATCTGTCGTCAAAATTGAACTAGAATCATTTTTTGACCAATTTTACCAACATTTTCGAGCACATCTCGGAGACGGAGCGTTCCTCACGTAATTTGGACCACGAATTTGAATTCAGCGTGAAAGTTCGTAACCGAAGAAGTAAAGGGGGTAAAAATAGCAAAATTTCGGAAGCTATAAAAAATTGTGCGACAAAAAGAATCTTTTGGCAAGAAAAAAGAACAAAGATTCGCGAGAAAGAATAGAACTGGTGGAACATAGCGAAACAGTAAAAAAGAAAGTAAGAGAGGATATTCGGAAGTTCGATACCGAAAGGTTATAATACCTACGATCTTATTAAGGATTTGGGAGCAGTGAAAAAAGCTTAAAAAATAAATTTTCTGGAATATAAATCTGACCCCAAAGATCGCGAACAAATCTGGCAAAATGGAATACGACAGGGACAGGATAGTTAAGGTATAGCGACTGATATTTATCAGAATCTATACGAAGGAAAGAAGAAAAAGAACACAAATTCAGAGTTGGAGTTAACTGTAGAAGAAATGAAAATTCCTCCATTCCCGGAAAACGAAATCCTCTCCACCATGAGTAAACTAAAGTAAATTAAAGGTGGGGAAATCTACGAGGCCAAATGGTGTAGGAAGTAAGGAACTCAAGTGCTTCGTCGTAGAGCTTTTCAATTTAATACTTGTAAAAGAAAAAATCCCTATCCAATAGAAAATATCAGAAATAGTGTTACTATTCGAGAAAGGTGACACATCAGATATATTAATAACTATAGGCCCATAAATTTAACTTCGAACATGGGAAAAATCTTTGCAAAACTTATTAAAAACCGTTTATACCCCATTTTGGACCACAACCAAGGCTCTGAATAGGCAGGCTTCAGGAAAAGTTATTCAACAGTTAATCGGATCTTTGTTATAAATCAAATAATTGAAGAAGCGAACGAATTTAATCAAGATCTGAACATACTGCTGATTGACTTTCGGAAAGTTTTTGACTCGATTTTGCTCCCAGCACTGTGGGAAACCCTTTGGAGACAAGGAGTACCGAGGAATTTGATATGAATAATAAAAGAAATGTACAAAAATTCAAGGGGGAGGATACGTCTTGATAAAATGAGTCATTATTTCGAAATCAACGGAGGAGTGAAGCAGGGGGACCCTTTATCCCCAAATCTATTCAACTGTCTTTTGGAGGAAGCATTCCACAACTTAGATTGGGAGGAATGGGAAGCTGAATATAGATGAGGACCTGCTCAGCAATCTGAGGTTTGCAGATGACGTCGCCTTAATAGCTTAGGATTGAGAGGAACTGTAACTAATGGCCAATGAGTTGGAACAGGAAGGTCGAAAAGTAGGGCTAAAAATCAATGCAACTAAAACGGTATTGATTACAAACAAGCTGAAACCGCCGGAAATCAAAGTGGAGCAGAGGTAATCTAAGTAGAGAAGAGTGCAGTTTATTTAGGACAGTTGATATGGATAATATGGAGACGGAATTGAATAGAAGGAGAGCACAGGCTTGAAGAAATTTCTGGTCGTTAAAACACGTATTTCAAAGTAAAATGCCACTTAAAAATAAAATAAAAATCCTGGAGGGATGTACACTACCGGTTTTGACGTACGGGGCGCAGACGTGGGCAACCACTGGAAACATGAAACCTGAAAATGGCAAGAACTCAAATTGCTATGGATAGATCAATTTTAGGTATAAAAAAGAAAGGCAGTCTAAGGAATATTGAGATACGAATAAGAACCGGAGCAAAAGACTGTAAGTATATCATGAAAAAGCTAAAATTCGATTATGCGGGACATGTAGCCAGGGAAGGGAGGGAAAGATGGCGAAAGAGGGTGACGGACTGACACCCCTGGGAAGGTGTGAGATCACCAGGAAGACCTCGGATAAAGTGGCACGATGAACTCAAAAAGATAGGGAGAGGCTCAGGGTTAGGGGAGCTAGGGATAGGGACCGATGGAGAAGGGTGGGGGAGACCTATGCTCGCTCTTGGGTGCAATAATCTAATGTTAGATTAAGTAAAGGTTGGAAATTCAAAGAAAAATTACCACAGATACCGCCGGAACAAGCGGGATTTATGCCAAGAAGAGGGACATGAGAGCACATCCTAAACCTAAGCCAGATAGTGGAAAAAGCGAGATAATAAAACAAGTCGATCTCGTTTTCAATTTGTCGAAGTAACTCACATGCCGCTAACTCTTCGTTACAAACGCGACGTCGGCATCATGAAAACTCATGAGTTGCGAAATTTGTAGCAGAAATAACATGAATACATTGTTACCAGAAAATGGGCCTCAGCTTTCCTACTAACACCGCAAAAATTATGAATAACCTAGTGGGTCTCGCGTTTCCAAGTGTCTGCATCTTCAGAAGAAACTGCAGCGCAATCTGCATCCAGTATTAAAGAACATGTGAACTAATTCTGTATAATGTGTATGTAAAAACCGGCAAAATGAGGCCCAACTCAAAATCTGGATTTGGGGTCCCAGGGGTCAGGGAAGTGGAAATCCACCAAATATACTGGTGGACAGGTGAGACCCGGAATCGGGTCTCATTTTACCGAAATGGGTCTCGAAATGCCACTTAACCTGGTAAATTGAGTCTCATCGCGCCGCTTCAAAACTCTATTTGGTCTAAGTTGTCTTAATAAAAGGCACTTTCATTCATTCATTCATGCATTCGCTCCGGTACGAGCTAAACATTTCTCTCGCGTAAAACGCCGAGAACGCCGCAAACTCGCTAAAAATAACGAGCACGCTATCTAGAGGCCGCGAATTTCGGTAATGCAGGTGGCCTGTGTTAACGATATTCAACAAAAAATTCCAATTTTTCCCTTTATTCTCTCATTACCATCCAATTTTACTCGGCTAATTCCGCTGAAACAACCATTAACCGCGAGTCACTTCAGTCAAGTACTTTGCCATATCTGCAAGTATTCACACTTGCCACACTCGAGTCGGTATTTTTCGCGGTAATCGTTGCCGAGGAAAGGAAGCAGGGTACGATAATTACAGGTATCATAAAGTAGGATCAGTCGTGAATATGATTTAGAAGTTCGAGTCGAGCATTTACGAATAACCAACGCCCGTTAACGAGTCACTATACACATATACACACTATAATGTATACAAGAACGGAGAGGGCAAAAGCAGTGATCTACATTCCGCGTATAATTATGCGCGTCATGTTTCCATTTAAATTGGCTTATAACCATTTAGGTTTATAATAAGTAACGGTAATATACAATCAGCCGGTGTAGAATTTTCAAACACACATAGACGTGCGCATACGCGTGTAATAAAGGTAGCGAATGCAGTCGGACGGCGGAGACCGGGCACACTCGTAAAGGTATCGTCCAGGTCTACTTCGTAATTCGATATTTTCCGCAAGAACCGCATATTTTCATTTACAATGCACGATGTTTATTAACATTTTGTAAAACAGCCGATCTAATACGCTTCCATTATCTGTGCACATGGAACGGTGCTTCTTCGGTTGATAAAATCGACGACATCGGACGTCGCCGAGTTACCATTCTTTTCTGCTGAATTCATGTTTAGTTCGTTTAATTTTACGCCAACAATGCGATTCGGAAAAGTACGACTCTGCCAGCACTTGCAAAAATCGTACCTTGAAATACGACCGTGGATGTCGTCGCACTCGAGGTCTTGAAGGATAATTTTAAAAGAATACCCGCGAGTATTTTCCGTGTTAGTGACCCCAAGCGTGTCTGGAACGCGATTCATTCGCAACCGCGAGGGATGGAAAAGTTTGGTCGCAGATTAACCCGTCGAGTTCTAATGAACAAAATATCAAATTGAGAGGGACGGGATAACCTCTATACTCATTAGCTGCGCCACGAAGACGTTTGTACGCTCATGATGAATTCCTTAGTCTCTCGATTAGTCGATGGCGACTCCAGTTTTCTCTCTCCTGTGCTAATCTTTTCATTTTTGAGACGCATTTACACTTTGTATCCTTCCTTATCTGATTTTCATACTTCTTTGCCTTTTCCTTTCCAGTTCTTTCTCTCAAACATTCCCTCTAGCAATATAACGGTATCCCAGGATGTCTTATATTTCTTTAATTTATTTATTTAGCAAGCCGTATCCATATTTCTTCCATTATACATCCAAGTGTTTAGTATTAATGATGATAGAGGGGCGTATGGCGATGCACGCATGCCAAATTGGCCCCGGGATACCGCACCCCCTATCCTGGAAATGCTCTGAATGGGCCTGCGCGTCAGAATAGGAGGGATAACTTTAGGGTGGCTCCTGCTACCCCCATTTCTCCTGTCGCCTCTTCACGACGGCGAATCTATGACGTCTTATTCTTCATCTTCTTCGCTGTCGAGTTGCTCCGGATCGTCTTCTTCGTCGGTTGTTAGCAGCCGCGACATCGTGTGACGTCTTTGTTGTTGTTGATGGGATGGCGAGTGCCGGCATAGGATGCTGTGTCCGCAACTTTGTCTCTGCCACTACAGCTCAATCTTCTTCTTGACAAAGGCAGCTGCCTGATCCCATCCCGCTCTACTCTTCAGCATGATCAGTAGCAGGTTCTCCAGTACAAGCGGCTCAACGCCCGCATTTGAAAAGACAGTCGCCGGTTTCTTCCCTCTCTTGGTCGGATGCCGGACCCTCGAACAGGGTGTGCCAGGCATCATCATCTCGCCCGTTGAGTATCAATATTAAAGTTTACAAAAAGTTTGTTCGTGGATGCGATAAACATATAGTATACCATTGCAATTAACGAATGGCTGTTATCGGCCTCTCCACTAGTAGTACAGGCGATAAATGAAAAATAAAAACATTTTGGGGACCAAAAGCGGATTTTGTTGAAAAATGTCAGGGTAGGTGTCAGAAACGTTTCGAAAATCCCGCACCTACAAAGCTGCGCTGACTTTTCTGTGGCACATTTTAGCCTCCCAAAATAAGTTCTTTGGGAATATTTCAAAAAATTGAAGTCCTAGAAAAAAAAATTTCAGACAAAACATATTTCTTGTAAAATTTTTTGTAAAATAATGTATTTAAATCTGAGTATAGGCCGCATTGTTAGCATAAAAATGTCATTGAAAACACGATGCAACGGGACAGGCCGAAAAGTTCCATCGGCAATCTTTGGAGAAAATTTCCAATATTTTTCAACAGATTTCATCGAAATTTTTTGAGAAAATTTTCCGATAATTTTTGAAGCATGTATTTCATAAATTCTCCTGAAATCATTGGAGATTTTTTTTAATGATGTCCAATGAAATTCTTTGAAAATAATTGGAAATTTTCCCTTAATATTTTCGATAAAATTCTTGGGAAATTACCTTGAATAGTCGAAAGAATCTCCTCGAAAATTTCTCATGGAATTTTTCGGCAACTATGGGAGACTTTCCCCGAAAATTTGTAATGAGATTCTTCGAAAATTGTCTGTAATTCATCCTGAAAATTTCCGATTGAATATCATCGAAACTTTTTTCTGAAGAAATCCTTCAAAAACCTATCAAAGATACTCCTCAGAGATTTCCAATACTTAGAATGATTGCAGATTTTTTCTAAAATTTCCAGAAAAATTCTTCTGAAATCCCTATAGGAGATTTTTTTCAGTGAGGTTCGATGAAACTCCTTGAGAATGATCAGAAACTTACTGTTCCTTAATATTTTCGATTAACTTCCTCGGAAATTATCTTCGAAAATCGAAAAGATCTTCTCGCAAATTACTTGAGAAATTCTTTGGAAATTTTGGAGATTTTCTCCGAAAATTCAGTGAGATTCTAAAGAAGTTATCGGAGTTTTTTCCCCCAAAAATTTCCGATGAAATTCCTAGAATTATTAGATTTATTCCGAAGTTTTCGATGAAATTCTTCCGAGATTATCGAACATTTTTCGTGGAACTTTCTGATAAAATCCTTCAAAAACTGTCGGAGTTTTCCCCAAAATATTTCTCAAGAATGACTCCAAAGATTATCGGAAAATTTTCTCGAAGAATTTTGATGAAATTCTTTGGAAAACCATGGACATTTTCCCTATTAGATTCCCGATGAAATTCTTTGGAAATTGTCGGAATTTTCCCGCAAGTTATTTCTAATGAAAATTTCTTAAAAATCATCGGAGATTTTCCCTGAACTTTGCTGATGATATTCTGCTGAAATTATCGGTAATTTATCCCAAAAATTTCCGATGAAAATCTCTGGAAATCATCGACTTATTTTGCCGAAGAAATTCTCCAAAAATCATCAGAGGTACCTACTTCTCAGTGATTGCCGATAAAATCCTTCAAAATAATTGCAGATTTTCTCTAAAACTTCGAAAAAAATTCTCCTAAAATCATCGGGAATAAAATTTCAAAAAAATTATCCTAAAATCATCGGAGATTTTTTTTCAATGATGTCTGATAAAATTCTTTGAAAATAATCGTAAATTTTTCCTTAATGTTTTTGATAGAAATCCTCCGGAATTATCTTGGATAATCAAAGAAATCTCCTTGAAAATTTCTCATGAAATTTTTTGGCAATTATGGGAGATTTTTCCCGAAAATTTTTAATGAGATTCTTCGGAAGTTGTCGGTAATTTATCCCGAAAATTTCCGATCGGATATCATCGAAACTTTTTTCTGAAGAAATCCTTGAAAAATCATCAGAGATAGGTACTTCTCAGTGATTTCCAATATTTGGGATGATTGCAGATTTTCTCTAAAATTTCCAGAAAAATTCTCTTGAAATTATCGCAGATGTTTTTTAATGAAGACTGATGGAACTTGTTGAAAATGTGATCGAAAATTTTTCTTTAATACAAGTATTCGATTGACTTCCTCGGAAAGTATCATCGAAAGTTAAACGAATCTTCTCGAAAATTTCCCAAGAAATTCGATGATTTTTCCCGAAAATTTCCAATAAGATTCTTCGGAAATTATCGGAATTTTTTTCAGAAAAATTTCTGATGAAAATCAATAAAAATCATCAGGAGATTTTCCCTGAAGTTTTAAATAAAATTCCTTGGAGATTATCGAACATTCTTCCTGAAAATTTTTGATTAATTTCAAAAACTGATGGAGTTTTCCAACGAATTTCAAAAATTATCGGAAAATTTTCACAAAGCATTTTGATGACATTATTTGGAAAATACTAAAGCAGTCCGAGAGTTTCGGTGGTTGCCAACTCTCACCATCATTTGGATTTGTTCATCCTTGGTTCCATCGCTGAAGGCTGAGACCGCAATTTCCTCTTTGAAATCTTCAGAGGATGTCGGATGAGCAGCATTGGTGAGGCAAACTACCTCTGAATGAAAAGCTTGAAGCGACTCGCCCGGCCTCTGTGACCGCCACTTTAGTTCCCACTGGCTTCATAAGGGCTTGCCCATATCGGCGTTCTAAGGCTGCCACCAGCTTCTGGAAATTCCTCTGGTCCTTGGTTGGAACCGTCTTCAGCAAGTCCATTGCGGCTCTCCTTGCAGGTTGACGACCAATGCTGTAGCCTTCGTCGCTTCGTCCCAGCCATTATTGGCAGCCGCTGCCTCGAACTGAACCAGGTAGTTCTCCCATGAATGCTGCCCATCGAACGCTGGCGGTTTCACTTTTGCAAAGCCATTGCCACTTGATGTTGGAACCAGTTGGCGTGACTGGTTGTCTGGAGCCTCCACTGACGATGCACCGACGGCTGAATTCATCTGGGTAGGCTGCGGGCCAACTAGAGGTACTGTCACTGACATCGCGGTACTGCCAGTCCGGAGTTCCTCCAGTTCTTTTTCTAATTTGGCCATTCTTTCATTCTGGTCTTCCAATTTCTTTGACTGATTTTCCAATTTCTTGGCCAAGGCTCAATTTTCTCATCCATCTTTTTATCCAGTCCTTGGATGTCGGTCCGCATGTCGTCCATCTTCTTTGACTGTTGAGCTTGTTCGGTCCTCATTTCACTCAACATGATCATAAGATGCTGAAGAGTAGCTGTTGTCGACCCTTCGTCTTCCGGTTCTAGTTCTACATCTAAATTAAAAGTTTCTGGGTCCTTACCTTCACCTCTCAGGAAGGTTTCCAGCCGCCGGACCAGTTCCGCTTTCGAACCCGATGGCGATAGGTCACGGTTCTTCAATTCCTCCCGGAGCTCTCTTCGCGATAGTTCGAACAACTTTTTCAGAGCCATCGCGAATGGAGAGTTTTGGTAACGCTCACTTCTTCAACGCGAAATGCCGAATCCACAGAACTCGAATGTCCAAACGAATGTCCGAACGAGATCTTCACAACGCGTACTGTCGAATCCCACTTCTGACACCAATGTAACGAGATTCGCACCGAAAAACGCACGAAAACACGTACTAACGACTTTATTCCACACAAACACAACGCAATGCAAACAGTAGCTGGATCGCTTTGAGAACGCACAGTTTATCTCATCCAAACTAGACTATACGGCGTCGGCCAGCGGCCTTTATATATCCCGGCGCTATCGGTGAAACGCCGTATCGTTCTCGTTATCGAACTTCTATTCTGCTACTCGAAACGCGTCGATATTTCTTCGCTTATCTCGAATGTTTGGGAGCGTTCTTCGCCACAATAGATACAAAAATATAGGATAGTCGAATTATTCGCAGATAAAATAACTAACTATACAAAAAATACGATATTAATTTAGGTTATACAAGCCGACATGAGGGGATATTTCTATCCCCCCTCACTGTAGGTCCTACAGGGGACGTTTCAACTAACTCATAACATGATCGGACGTCGGACAAAAACCCTCACGATAAGAAAAAATCAAATTCTATTTGGGGGCTGAACGCGAATGCCTTTAACCCATTGCGAATTCCACGCCAAGTTCACGAAATGTATACATAACGAATGAAAGAAACGTTATAACAGTGTTGGATCCGACTTCACGGTGTCCCCGGGTTGCTGCCTCACTGCAGGAGGAACCGTGGCTTCTATGCGGATAATGGTCATGGATGATGTGTCCACATATGATGGGCCACCGTCGGCCCCTCCCCCTATAACCACGAAGGTCAATCGAACCTATTTCGGGGCCATATGGGCCATAGAGGCACACAATTCCTCCATTACTGTCAACCGTGACATGACGTACCCCTGATTCGACACATAGCGTGACTTATAACGGAAGAAATCCCAGCCGATGGTGGTATAGGTAGGATCGGTGGCACCTGAGTTTCAGCCGGGCCCCCTTGGCTGTAATGCTCGCTTTATGAAAAATTCTTATTCCGAAATTTGGGCAGGACATCGGGCTTTTCGGGAAATTTCGTTACATACTTATGAACATCCCTCGCGGTACATTTCACGAGAAATCTTTTTTTTTTTAAATCATACACTTTCTTGTACGAGTTGATAATTTGGAGATATTCGCGGAAATCTGTTCGTTTTTATGAAAAATTGAAAATATGACCGTTTTCAAGGACATTTTTAGGCTAACTATGCAGCCTATACGCAATTTCAAATACATCATTTTAAAAGAAATTTCACGAGAAATTTTTTTTTGTGACTTCAAGTTTTTGAAATATTTGCAATAAACTGATTTTGGGAGGCTAAAACGTGCCACATAGCACAGCTTGTTGGGGACGGAATTTTTAATATGTTGTTTCTGACACATAGTCTGACATTTTTCAACAAAATCCGCTTTTGGCCCCCCAAAATATTTCTATTAACATTTTTTGTGCAGATATCGTCTGTACTTTGGGGTGAATTGTTAGAAATTTTTTCAGAATTTCTGTCGGTTTTTTGGCGAGAAGTGAAGAGGGCCTTAGCCCTAACAGTCTTCTCGACGTCTCTAAGGTAATGCTCTAGCGAGCGGATTCCAGGGCTCTGGTTGAGAGCAAAATTAGAAAAGGGTATGTACTATAGGGCTGAAAATTGAAGGTTATGCAGCGCCTTAAAAATGCCGGCTATGCAAAATTTTTACATATCTTTTCTAATAGCATTCAACTTGAACTTGAAATTAGTTCATTTGCTTATCTGTGAAATTGAAGGCGCTAAAACACTTACAATACTTTGTCACGTCATGGCGCCTTCAATATTGCATATAGGCAAAATTGTACATAACTCATTTTGTAGATCTGTGTCATTACTATTGTTAAACGTTATATTTTTGATAAAACGTTGTTTTCTGGTAGTCAATGTCGACGCCGTAATTTGACTATAGCATTGAAGTTTTATCAAATTTGACCAAAGGATGTCAAAAACAGGAACGTATTCCGAATGTCAACAAAAACAAGAGCGGATTTTTATATCGACAGTGCTTCAAGGGTCTTGACTTCCTTCAGATTCACTGAAACTTTTCTACACTTGTATAATACTTTGTGAGATTTTTTAGAGGCCCGTTAAGACCTTCATAGAACGCTATCAAAATCTTCTAAAACGATTCAAGACTCTTTTAGACTTATCTAACGCTCTTCAACAGTCTTGATGCCCTTTTTGACTCACGTATGACTTTTATGAATGGTACGGGACTGGGAATTTTCTTCATCTTCCTCTCCCTTCTTTCTTTCTTCATTTTACCTCGGTTTTTTGAATGTTCATTTGAGTGCCTCAGAATGTTTGTCCCTCCACTGGCCCCTTGCGCAAATGGAAGGCTGAGAGCAACATCGGTGTTGCTTCCGAAAATTCGAAAATGCTAACGAATTCTCTGCCTAATTTTCAGATGCTGCGACTGCTCTTTTTCCTTTTTTATTTTTTAAGAATCCCGCGAAAAGAAGAGAATCATACGAGCATCCACATCAATGTACCTCAATAACGGTGTGGCAAAAGTGACGTGTCTCGAATACACGTTGTAAATAACATATGCATGTGATTTTTTTTTTTTCTTCAAAAAACATGAAAAATGCGCCTGCTAATTTTTACGTTTGTTTTCAGAGTGCGGATGCATTAAATACTTGTCAAGTATGTGGCGGTTACCGTCTGTTGCCATGCAATATGTGTAACGGTAGCAAGAAATCGGTTCGTCGCCCGAACTTCACCACGGAATTGGTGCCACTCAAGTGCATGAACTGCGATGAAGTCGGTCTGGTTAAATGCTACGCCTGCTGATTTACTAGCGTGTGATTTATTAGAATGTATTATGAGATACGATTATTTAAATGATATATCTTCCTCTTGCTCGTTTTTCTTTTCTTTTTTATACATTTCGAATTCTACGTTTTGTTACCTAATTTTATTTATGCTAGATTATAGAAATATTTTAATTTCTGCATCAGTGTTCTTTAATGATTTGACGAGGTTTTGGGCTCCGAGTTACAGGAGCTTTCATTTAGTCATGCTCTTTCGAATGATTCTGTTGGCCAGCCCCGTAGAGAGAAAAAGACAGCCTGGAAAATTTCCAAGGCTCCCTCTTCTTCTAGTTCATTTTGTTCTTTTGTCAAATGGGAAAAAGTTATAGCACACATTTAAAACCAGAATCGACCTACACAGCGGGATGTGTACTTCCGTAAGTTACAAAAAGTGACGCAAGAAATAGAGAGTGATTGATTGATATTAGGAATAGTCAATGCATTGAACGATGCAAATTTCCATTATTACGGTCACGGAATAAGAGGTTTCTTCCATGGTGTAAGGAGTGATTGTTGATTTGTAGCCATAAGCGTTGAAATTCAGGCCTTTAGAAATATCGAGCACCCTTGAAAGTCCGGGCCCGGGGTATTTCCTCCTTTTCTTCCCCCTCTCGTTAGGGTCCCTGTTAGCTCTCCGAAATTATAATCAAAAACCCCTCTTAGTGACAGAGCAAACCGGAGAAAATTTTGCTTCTCGCTAGAGAAGTTCTAACTATTCCTTACCTCCTCTCGCCAAAATTAGTTGTCTCCAGTTTAAAGATTTTCGCGTTTTCTTTTTCAGTTTCCCCAGAAAATGAGAAATCTTGAAAATGTTAATTGGTGTGTCTTGTATTGCATATGCAACGTGTTGAAAGCGTTACCACATGTTTCCAAAAATTTTCAGTTGTGTAGAAAATCAGTGTGGTAACGCCTTTAACACATTGTATATGCAATACAAGACACACCAAATGACATTTTCGAAATTCTTCATTTTCTGGGCTGAAGTGGGAAAAATGCGAATAAATTTGAATTGCAGACAGCGACAGCAAAACTGTTTGAAATTTTGGTGAGAGCAGATCATTTTTTGCGAACAAGTATATCAGTTCCCCTGAAAAATTCACGCGATCTTAGGTTTTGGTATTTTTCAAAAATGGCCGCTTTCAAAATACATGAGTGATTTTTCGTTATTTCTCGTGACAGAATTAAAGTATGAAGATTAGGGTAGAACTTTTGTTTCTCGGTTGGCTTGCTCTCTACTTTAGCTCCAGATATTTGGAAAAATCATTATTTTCAGCTCATAGTTTGAGTAGAACTGATGAAAGTTACTCCGTGGATCTAGAGTGTCGAGGTTCTTATGGGAATTAACATTGATTTCGAAAATTCGAGCCTCAGTCAAGGAAAGAAACCCCTACCCCATTTTATTACAGTCTTTTTATTTTATAAACGTGTATATATGCTTAGATATTACTATATGTAAACGGGGCAAAGGTCCCCATTCTCCTATGTTTAGGTCCCTCTTCGGGCAAAGGTCTCTCACCACAGGGGGATGATTATTTCCATTTATTTCGGTTTTGTTCCGATTCCCATATTGTTTAAGCGTGAATAAAGGTTTTGTGGGTTGCTGAGTTGATTTTGGAGTTTCCCCCTCTCCCTTACCCTATGGGCTCCGCAGTACGCTAATCTTCAATTATTCCAACTTCTACGTCGAAAAGCCAAAAATATCTTATTTGGACATAAAAAGAACGTAGACATTGGAATAATTGAAGATCAGCCTCTTGCAGCCAGAGGGTAAGATGGAGGGAGAAGAAACAAAGATTTATTCAGTCTTCCGAAAAACCTGTATTACGACTTAAATAATGTGGAAACTGGAATAAAATCGAAATAATTACAAATCAGCATCCTGTGGAGCTAGAAGAACAAGGGGAATGGAAAAATAATTCCATGAATGTATTTAGCGACATTAAAGACCCCAATCTGAGATAGAAATTAATTATAGGGTGCTTCCCCTCGATTGAAACTCAAATTCCAGTAATCAATGTATTTGTATTTTAACCTCCTTGAGGCACGAGTTATGCTTTCCCGATTTCGTTCAAACTTGCCAAAAAATTTTTCAATATTCGAAACCGAACTAGGGGCATGCCAACCGGAAAAGTGGGTACACAGGATATTCAGAGAAAAAAAAGGAACTGAGCGCCTGCCACGTAGAGAACGTAACCCATCAAACAGTCAACTCGTGGAAGTTGTAAAAGCAACTAACACTGTATTACTATACCAAATTTCAAGGCGCTAGCATTATTCTTCTGATGCAAGAACCACACGGAAAAATGCAGGAGGAAAGGGACCTGTGCGCGAAACTTATGAAGCTGAAAAATACGTGTTTCCTACAAAAACACGTATGCTTTCGTACCCTAATTTTAAAAAATTTCCATGGAAATTACTATTAACAATATGGCTGCAGACTGCAGTCGCGCAGCAACAACACGGCTGCAGACTGTAGTCGCGCAGGGTACAGCAAAGATCAAGATCAATGAGCACATGGCTGGAAGGAAAATAAATTTCCATGGAAATGTCAACCACTGAACTGAATTGTCACCATGAAGAGCTAAATCATACGGACTGGCTTCGTGTCGGGGGACATGGAAATTTGTATTAACAACACGGCTGCAGACTGCAGTCGGGCAGCTAAAACACTGCAGCAGACTGTAGTCGCGCAGGGCCAGGGTTGGGTAGGGTTTAAATTTTCAGGTACTTTAAATCCAAATTTCCAAATTTCCAAAAATCCTGATTTTGGATTTTGGATTTCAAATCCTTTTTCAAAAAGGATTTCGGATTCAACTCCTAATTACATATTAGCAAGGGAATTGCATTTTTATTATTTCAAAAAAAATTAAAATCCAAATCCAAAAATAGGGTGACTGCAGCGCTGCGCTGCGGCAAACACCCAAAAAATTCTAATTTCATCAATTTTAACAATAATTTACTATTAACTTACTGATATCTTGAAAATCTAACTTTAAATACTGACAGTTTTATTTCCTTTTTGTTGTCGTATTCTGCGAACGCGAAGAAAGCTCATTTGGTCACCTGTTAACAGGGACTGAAAGACGAACGATAAAGCTGTCGCTTTCGGCTTTAGCTTTTGACCTTGAAAAATACGGCTTTCGCGTTTGGCTTTCAGCTTTGAACTCAATCAGCTTTTAACTTTCGGCTTTAGTTTTCATGCCAAAATCGTTCGGCTTTGAAGCTTTTAACTGTCGGATTTTCGGGCAGTTTTCAGAATATTACGTTAATTGACCATTTCTCGCCACCTCAAGGATATTCTGAACATTGTAACAATGTTGCACCGCTTCAAATTGAGAGTTTCTCGTGAAAACTTTTGCAATGCAATTGTAAGGTTTTCTAGAAGCAGAGAAAAATGTCATTTAAGGTTTCTAAGTGATTACATATTTTTTAAAGATGAATCAAGTCGTGAAAGTCGGAAATGCCCATCTGTCGCCACATTTTCTCATTTATCGCCACACAGTTTCCATTTCTCGCTACGGATATTCATTTATTGCCAGTGCTACATAGCCATCTTTCGCCATATAACAAAGAAAAGTTCTTGAATGCAAAACTTTTGTATTACCAAAAATATCACTTTAATAAAATGATCAAAAATTTAAAAAACAAAAACTTAAAGAAGAAAATTCAAATGCATTTTCCGCAAATACTTCGATCAGAACACTTCTCGTGACACCACTCGTCACAAAATAAGCAGCGAATCCATTCTTAGAAACATAATTGAAAAGGAAATCAGTAGGCTGAATAATAGTTTTCCCAGTAGGCTATTGAACGTGTGTATTATTTCTGAGGTGTGGTAAGTATTTTACCTCTCCTGGCGGACTTAAAAACAACTCCAGGCATACAGCGCATGGTGGATTATCATTTTCCAGTTCACCACTTTTATGTCGAACCCTTTTCTTTGCAGATCCATAAGTTATTGTAAGCATGATAGAAAAAAGTTTCAAGGAAAAGGAGAGAAGAAAAAAAATGTAGGTACATATTCGTACTTTTTCGGTCCAGCTTTCTTCGCACGTAGTCTTTTTGACGTCTGAAGACCTTCCTTCTCCAAAGTTGGGTGACTCTGAAAGAAAAGAGGAAATTGTCAAAATAATAATAGAAAAACAAGTAGTTGTCTGTCACTTTTGTACTCACTCATTAGGATCTACAGTATGGTCTGTTTGAGTGCAACACTTTGAGTTGCCAGTTGTGGGAAGGCTCCCACTACTGTTGCCCTTTTGACAATCTGCTCTCTTCTTCTTGTCCACTTCCGCATTTTCTTTTTTTCTTTGTCGTACTTCCTGTCTTTACTTCTTCAAAATTCCAGCTTCTTCTTTGCGTATTTTTGCTGCTTCTCGTTTGGCTGCCCTCTCGCATTTTTCTTTTTCTTTTAGTAGTTTTTCTTGTTTTTCATCTTTTTTCATGGCAATCCACAGCTCATGGGTGATAACAGATGGGAAATGTACACTATTAACTTTTTTTGTAGTTTTCACCTTTGATTGAAACACATGGTAGTCATTCAAAATTTCTTGAACATTCATTGTAGCAGGGTTCTTCAGTGGTGAAGGTGGTTCAGAGGATGATCTTATCCTCTAATACCATTCGTCGAGTTTTCATTAAAGTTGGGAGTGCGTGATCGTTGCGGCTGACACACAACTGAGATATTATCAACATTGCTTGTTTCTTTTATATCATTTCTTGTTATAGTGGACTGATGAGCATCTCAAGGGTGCGTTACGGTTTTCGCTCAAGTATACCCCTGGCTGGAAGAAATAAATTTCCATGGAAATGTACATACAAAACGATTTTCGCTCAAGTATACCACTAGTATGACGTCATAGTAACAGGAGCGTTATGGGAGGCTGTTAAGGAGGGAGCGTTACGGTTTTCCCTCAAGTATACCCAGTAGTGAGCTGAAAACTAATTTCCCTCAAGAATATTTAGTGTCACAGCGAATTGGAGAAACATTTGCTTTTCCCAAGAGAAATTCTAAAATTTCCTTAAATTTGTTTTGTCACTAATGATTTCCTCTCACTAAAATTTCAAACCGTTCTGCTCTAGCTGTTTTCAGTCCAAGGTTTTTCGCGTTTTCACCCCCCCCCCCTCCAAGAAATTAACCAACTGAGAAATGTCAATTGGCGTGTCTTGTATTGCATATTCAACGCATTGAAGGCGTTACAACATTTTTCAAAAATCCTCGAAAGTCTACACAAAAATGGAGAGACTTTAATATGGTAGCGCCTTTGACGCGTTGAATATGCAACACGTAACGCACGAATTAACGTGTTCGAAATTTCTCATTTCCTGGGGGAAATGAAAAAACGTGAAAACTTTGGATTGGAGATAGATAGAAGAACGCGGTTTGAAATTTCGGACAGAGGACACAATTTCGATTATGACTGTCTTTTCACCTAAAACAAAGTTCATTTTTCTCAAGAACTGTACGAGGTAGAGCAAAGTGGAGAAAATTTTGCATTTAGCTTCTTGCAGCATACGTTCTAAAACTTTCCATTGCCTTCATTTCATCAGAAATGACCTCCTGTCACCAAAATCTCAAACCGTTTTGCTCTAGCTGTCTCCAGTCAAAAGTTATTCGCGTTGTACCAGTCCCCCCTCAGAAAAAAGAAATTTCGAAAATGTATATTCGTGTGTTTTGTATTGCATATTCAACGTGTTGAAGGCGTTACCACATTTTTCAAAAATTCGCCGAGGTGCAGACAAAAATGAAAACTTTAATGTGGTAGCGCCTTCGATGCGTCGAATACGCAACATATAGCGCACTAATTGATGTTTTCGAAATTTCTCATCTCCTGGGGCAGGGGGGATGGTAAAACGTGAAAAACTTTGTAGCGTTTCGGGGCCGCGGGGGCCAGCGAGATGTGCTTTCCGGGGGAACGTGGTTGATGATGGAGTCGCGATATAGGTTACCTCACGAGGTACCGTGCGGGAGCGTAGGCTCCAAACCGAGGACATTTTGATACGACAATAATAACGACACAGAGGGTTGATTTAGAGATAGTAGTATTCGACTATTTGGTATTTATGCACAGGGAAACAAAGGGTACGAACTAAAATGCGCGGACAGCGGAAACGAAAATGGCAACTATTTTACGAATTATAAGTTACGTTATGAGTACATAGAGTGCCGCGGACGACGGCGCTATGTATACGTATATAGAGGGGGCCGCGAAGGCTCATCAATGCACTAGCAATACACAAAACGAAGCACAGTCGACACGAGACGAGGTTACTCCCTATTGGTGATCGTGACAAGGGGGACAAACAGTTGGAGGAGACTGGCGGTTCACTGGTTTCCAGGAAGCGCGCCCAAGGGTGAGGGAGGGATCGGGATGCGCTGGTTTCCAGTCGCTAACCGAAGAGTTGAAGAAGGAACCTGGGTGCGCTGGTGTTCAGGCACTCGCCGAAGAGTTGAAGAAGGAACAGGAGTGCTCTGGGCTTCCAGGCTCTCGCCGAAGAGTTGCGGAAGGAATCAAAGTGCTTTGAGCTTCCAGCCTCTCGCTAAAGGGCTAAGGAAGGAATTAGAGTGCTTTGGTTCCCAGGCACTCGCTGAAGAGTTGAGGAAGAAATCAGGGTGATCTGGCTTCCGGGTACTCGCTGAAAGGTGAAGCAATAGCGGGGAAAAGCAAGGAAAGCGAAATACATAGTAGAAATAGCTCGTCGCAATTAGCTTGTCCGAGTTGGCTCGACCAACCTTAGTTCTCGGGGTAGTTAATGTTTATAGAGTAGCTACCGACTTCGTCCGCGAGTAGCAAAAAACCACCCTCGAACATGAAATCACATTCGCGACACAAAAAACGTTCTCGCGATAGCTAAAATGCGAGACCCGGTTTTGTGACGCAGCGCTCGACTATACTTCTAGTGGTGGCAGACTCTTGAAGCATTTACTCGCCCGAGTAGATAGAGTACGTGCGTACGTAACAGATATATTGTCAGCTGAACAAAAGCTCATTTATCTATAGAACCGTTAAGATAGAGCAAAACGGAGAAAATTTAACAGGCACAAGAGATGTTCTAACTTTTCATTACCATCATTGTGTCTGAATTGACCTCCTACCACCGAAATTTCTAATCGTTTTGCTCTAGCTGTCTGCAGTCAAAAGATTTTCGCGTTTTTCTGGGTCCTCCAGAAAAAGAGAAATTTCGGAAACATCTATTGGTGTGTGTTGTATTGCATAACAAACGTGTTGAAGGCATTACCAGATTTTTTCAAGAATTTGCAATATTAACAAACCTCAATGTGATCACGCCTTGAACACGCTGAATAGGCAACACAATTCTGGGTGAAAATGGAAAAACGCGACTAAATCTGAACTAGAGACAGTTAGAGTAAAACGGTTCGAAATTTCGGTGAGAAAACATTTCTAAAAACTCTGTCAGTTCACCTAGGAAAAAACTCATTTCTTTCAAGAACCCTTAGTGTCAGAACCTGGAGAAAATTTTGCTTCTCGCAAGAGAAATATTGTAACTTGTCATTACCTTCATATTGTCAGAAATGATCTCTCACCAAATTTTCAACTCGTTTTGCTCTAGCTGTCTCCAGTCCGAAGTTATTCACGTTTTTCTACTTCCCCCAGAAAATGAGAAATTTCGAAAATGAAACTTTGTTTCTCGCAGGAAAAGTACTAAACTTTCATTTCGTTCAAAGAGATAATTTCCTGTTTATTAACTTCCAGCCTCCCTCCCTCTAGAACCCAAAGGTGAGAAAAGATTATGTTGCAGTGAAGGAAAAG
The DNA here is from genome assembly GCA_031841125.1 of Acanthococcus lagerstroemiae. NCBI lineage: Eukaryota > Metazoa > Arthropoda > Insecta > Hemiptera > Eriococcidae > Acanthococcus > Acanthococcus lagerstroemiae. Next base: position 21,959,329 of record CM063107.1, read on the forward strand.
AACAAACTCTGTGTTTTCATTATAAATATTTACAAATTTCGAAAAAGGACCAGGAAGAGAACCAAAATAACCAGAAAAGGGACGGAAACATTTCAAAAATCCTCCAAAATCCCCAAATTTAGTACATTTGCACCGTAACACTGAAAAGAATTTGATGCTTTTAATTTTTTTTATTGCCATGTATGTTTTGCGTCACAATTTTGGAAAAAAGTGATTGAAATATTTTTTTGTGTTATTTTTAACCAAAGGCATACGATTCGAATGCTATATAGAGGTTTTCGATTGATAGTTCAGATCTGGTGGTAAGTCACTTTGAAGAATGCTTGTATCTCAATACGGACCACCTATGATAACATGGAAATGAGCTCAAAAAATGTAATGTTTACTGATGGCCAAAAAATCGTAAATTATGGATCAAAAAAAAAAAAAGGAAAACATATATATCGACTGTTTTTAGGGCTAAAAAAGTAAACTGGATCACGGAAAGCCTTCAAACTACATTCCGTTTCTTTGACAAATATGAAGCTATTTGTCACGTGCTCAACATGTTTGAATATTTGAATTCACGATGCTTAACTTTCTTCACTCATCAAAACTGTCAACCCTTTTTGAAGTGGTCTTCATCAGGAGACCAAATTTTCGATTTCTCAAACTCATGAGACCTATAAAAAAAAAAAAATCATTAAAAATCCAATAAAATTATCATTAAAAAATTTTTTTTCTATGGAGGGTGGGGGGGGGACTAGGATTTCTTAACTGCCATTCAAAACCATTAGCAATATACCTACGACCATGGACAAAATAGCTTCATGAATTTCCTTTTGCAAAGAATTTTTGAAAATTGTGCAATTACGTGTGCCAGTGACTACAATCTGCCACCTGCATCGCGTTCATGGATCAAAACTGTTCCAGTAGATAGTACCATTTATTGTTTTAAAAAAAAAGTATACAGTATGTATCGTTGCACCAGTTATAGAAAAGACTGATCACGACAATGGACTGAAAAACCTAGTAAGAGAACTTTACGACATTTCTTCCGGAAATGTGAAGTCACTGACAGGAAACTGAACTTAACATACAGGGTTAGTCGGTTTTCCTTCCGCCATAAAAAACTCCGTTACACTGAATGAAATATGACTCAATTGTTTCGCCAGACAAATGATCTCTTCGACAAGAATTTCATGGGAAATATTCAGGGAAAACTTCGAAAACTTTTGAAGAATTCTAACAAGTATCTTCAGCAAAGATTTTCTAAATCTCCAAGTAAAGTCTCCTATTCAGGAAAAATTGGCGACAATTTTCGAAGAATTTCATCGAACATCATTAGGATATCAGTATCGCGTCAGAAAGACTGAATTTCTGACCAGCTCGTGTCTTATGCTCTCCAATGATTTCAGGTGAATTTTGTCCGAAATTTCAGGAAAAATCTCCAATGATTCCAAACAATTTTATCAATAATCATCGAAAAGTATCTCTGATGATTTTGGAAGAATAGCCTTAGAAAAAATGTTGATGGATTTTCGTCAATAATGTTCGGGGAAAACCTCCAATGATTTCTAAGGGATTAATCAGAAATTTTGGAGAAGAAATGTGATGATTTCCGGAGAATTTTATCGGAAATATTCAGAAAAAAGTCCAGTATTTTCAAAGAAATTATCTCGAAAATCTTTGGGAAAATATTCCGATAACTTTTAAAGAATTGCATCGGAAATTTTCGGGAAACAACTTCGATAGTTTCTGAAGAATTTCATCGAAAATTTTTAGAAAAAATTTCCAATGTTTTTCAAGAAAGTTCATCAGCATTCTTTGAGAAGATTTCCTGACAAATTTTGAAGAGTTTCATGCGAAATACTCGGAGAAAAACTGCGATGGTTCCTGGTAAATTTCATCAAAAACCTTCGAGAAAAATATTCGGTAATCTCCGAAGAATTTCATCTTCGGAAAAAATCTCGGATGATTTTTAAGCAATTTCATTGTAAATTTTTAGAGAAAAATTTCCAATAATTTCCGAACATCGCACCGGAAATCCTTAGAAATAATTGCCATGGTTTTCCTAAAAATGTCATAAAAATTCTTCGAGGAAATTTCCTGAAAATTTTTGGAGAATCCTATCAAAAGCACTCGGGAATAACACCAAGAGTTTTGAAGAATTGTATCGACAATCTTCAGAAAAACCTTTGATTATTTCCAAGGAATTTCATGAAAAATATTCGGGACGATTTCTTTGATTTTCAAAGATTATTTCTGATGAACTTTATCGAAAATTTTAAGGGTAAATTTCCGATAATTTTCAATGAATTTTTATCGGACATTGTTGAAAAACATTACCCGATGATTTCAGGAGAAATTTGTGAGATATTTTAGGAAAACTGCAATTATTCCTAAGGATTTTATCGGAAATCATTGAGAAGTATCTTCGATGATTCTTGAAGGTTTCCTTTAGAAAAATATTTCGATGATTTCCATATATTTTTATCGGAAATCTGTGATATCAATATTTCTATGATCTTAGAAGAATTTCATCAGAAATGTTCGTGGAAAATCTCCGATGATTTCTACAGAGTTATTTCATTAGAATAATTTTCGATGAGATTCTTCGGAAATTATCGCACTTGTTTCCGAAAATTTCCGATGCAATTTTTTAAAAATTATCGGAAAATTTTCCCGAAGATTTACCATGAAATTCTTCGGAGATTATTTGACATTTTTCCAGAAGATTTTCGATGAAATTCATCAGAAACCATCGGAGTTTTTCTCCAAGATCTCTAATTAATTCCTTAGAAATCATTGGAAATCTTCTCCCAACATTTTTGATTAAAATCTCTGAAAAGCATCCACATTTTTTCTAAGGATATTCTCTTCTTCCAAAATCGCCAGAGATACTTTTCCATGACTCTTCGATAAAATTGTTTGGAATCATTGTTGATTTTCCCGATAATTTCTGACAAAGTTCGCCTGAAATCATTGGAGATATTTCTCAATTATGTCCGATGAAATTCTTCAAAAATTATCGCAAATTTTTCCTGAATAGGACATTTTTTGAAGATTTCTGATGAAATTCTTCGGAGATTCAGAAAATTTTTCCTGAAGATTCTTGATAAAATTCTTCAAAAGCCATCGGAGTTTTCCACAAATATTTCCCATCAAATTCTTGTCGAATAGACCGCTCGCCTGGCGAAGCAATTGAGTCATACTCTTCGTTCAGCGTAACGGAGTTTTCTTATGGCGAAAGGAAAACCGACTAACCCTGTATACTTTCAATCTTTGAAAAATATTTGTAGTGCCATTTTATTGAGAAAAAACCACATGAAACGCAATGAAAAGAATATATATAACAAGTATTAAGACAAAATGGTAACATCCACGATGGTGACACCTTCCGATACTTTTTCCATTCAAATTATGGTAATTGTCCTTTCTGATTGATCGGAGTGGTGGAATTTGTTGCGTGTTATTGTGTAACCCAAACAAAAACCCCTCCTTTAAAAAATAAAGTTATAACATGGAACGTTAGGATTTAAAATTTGCTGGTAAAGAAATATTCAAGGTTTCTGGAAAATCATTTCACTTGTCTTATTTCCATACTGTTCCTACCGATTATTAGAATGAGATTATCAGCTTCATTACTGCGAGATAAATAAAAAGTTCATTGTACCTACATGTACGAGGGACGTCCAGAAAGTAAGTGTACTGGGAATCACACAGCCGTAGGGATATTTTTTTCTCGACATGTTGGTAACACTGCTGTGTAGCCTGACTCTGCTCCTTTAAAACAAGACTAATTCCAGGTTGGGCTTTGAAAACTCTTGACGCACGGACATCTCTCGCGAAAGATGTCGATCCAATCTCCCGCCAAGTGTGAAATCCAGGCCGTCATCTGCTACCTCGTTGTTAAAGGAAAAACTCCAGTTGAGATTTTTGATGAGGTTAAATGGTTAGAACTGTTTACGGCGATGGAGTTATGAGCCCACTACACGGCTGAAACCAAAAGACAGTCCCAACAGTGACGTCATACCTTTCACCCTCCGTCAAGAAATTCAAAACCACCATTTCAGCCCAAAAAAAAAAAAAACATGGGATCTGTGTTTTGGGACCATAAAGGCATAATTTCGATTAAATATCTGGTTTCGGGGGAGACAAACCAACGCGGCGAAATACTGTGAGACCCTGAAAAAAATTGAAAAGGGCGATTTAGAATAAAAGAGAAGAATCATGCTGACAAAGGGAGTCTGCCTGCTGCACGACAATGCACCTCACACGGCCAGCGCCACGAAGCAACTTCTGGACTCATTTGGATGGGGTATTTTGAACCGCCCCCCGCATTCCCCTGACCTGGCGCCTTCAGATTACCATTTGTTTACTTCCTTGAAATTGCACATGGGTGAAAAAGGGTTTTCAAGAGAAGGTGAAGGGGGAGGTGCAGAAATGGGCAAAGGAGCTGACGGGAGACATTTTCGAGGCAGGTATCAAAAAGTTGATCCCCCGCACCTCACCACCTGCAACGAGAGGGATGGCGACTACGTTGAAAAATAACTTACATTTACATATGTACAAATGTAACCATGTAATTTTTTTTTGATTAAAATGTTTTGAAGCCTACATAAATTGAGTACACTTACTTTCTGGACGTGCCTCGTACGTATATGAAGGACCAAGTATAAGATTCCTAGTAAGCTTCACTATTTCTCATTCGTAATTCGACGTTCCGCGTAAAATCAAGCAAAAAGCAGAGAGATACGTTACGCTTTTTAGACTCGCAATACTGTTTGACTTTGCACCTTTTCCCTTTTGAACTAAATCATTCCTTTTGTTTTTACTAACGAGCCAAGCTTTTTTCATTTTTTTAATCATTATTTTTTTGTATTTATCCCGAACGTAATCTTTTTCTGGTGTCTCCGACATTGTCATTCTCTTTGTTCTCAGTACTTCTTTTCATAGAGCGTTTAATTAAATATCATTTACGCGACTGTACTAGAAATCCTCCAAAATATACATGGAATTTTCATTAGATTACAATATTCACTCGAGCTGAACAGTAGAAAGAATGCTGGAAAATGCAAGACGACTGAATTGTTAAAATGAGATATCTTCATAATTACACGAATATCGTAATTTTCCACCCATTTTCGTGCCTTCTGAAGATGAACCGTTTGTTAAAGGCTGATATAAGAGCAGCTGTACCCCGTTATCTAAAAATGAAAATGTAAAAAACGTATACCTATACCGTGACTAGGATGTAAGCGAACTCCCCTGAACTCACAAAATTAAAGATCCAGCCCAAAGGTTAGCTTATTTAGCAAAGCGCAAAGACGTCAGTGACATCATTGAGGTGCTAATCACTCAGGACGCTTACGGGAATACAGTTTTTAAAAAAAAATCTTTACTCTCAACTGGTGCCCGCAACATATTTAATTAATTAATCTATTTATTTAATTTGTATTCGAGTCCCCGAACAAGTGCCCGAGGGTCCCATTGACAGGGAGGGACAATAGTTACAATATGTACATATTATATTTTGAAAGACAAAAACAAAAAGTACTTTTCGAAGGAAAGGTGGGGGATAAAGAAGAAGGAAAAGAAGACAGAAAGAGGGAGAGGGAGAAAGGCACCAGAGCAAGGGCAGAGTGGGGAGTGAGGGGCGCGCAAGTCCACAGGCGATAATTGAGAATTGTGAATTGATAACGGTGGGTTGAAGGAGACCAAGGGGCTGAAACAAACCAAACTTGTGGGGTATAAGGAAAAGAACTGCAGAGTCTAGGACCTACATACCTTCGAGTACTTTAATGGCCGATGAAATATCGTTTGTTCTATTTCTAGTTCGTTTTTTTTCTTTTTTTTTTTTTTTTCTATTTCATCTATTTTTTCTTTGCTATCATTCCCTCTGTCGTAATTGGCCAACCGGCTGTGACAGCGGGAATTAAAATATACTCTATTATTTATTTGTATACTGTTTCCTACTCATGAAGAATATGTCAACCCCAGGGTCTTTTTGGGTAATATTATTATATGAGGAGTTATCTGTCAGAAGGGCGTCCGTTCCATAAGAAATACACTGAACGGACGCCTTTTTAACAGATAACTCCTCATATAATGCTAGAGTATTGTCCATACTTGATGCTGAGCTTCTACGTGTCACAAATAGATCACTATTTCTTGTATTAAGTGTGGGGACCCTGAATTGAATACGTATTAAGTTGTTGAAATCCAAAATTTTGTTATTCAAAATATCCCTTAAGAAGATCAATTTTGCCAAACACCTTCTGTTTTTTAGACTCATAATCTCAAAGCCAACCAGAAGTTCTTTGTATATAATTTCAAAAGGATAGTATGTAATAATTTTGCAGTTTAAGTATTTCAAAAATCTCTTTTGAATTTTCTCAATTTTATCTTTACCTTGTTGGGTTCTCGGATCCCATGTAACAGAGGAGAATTCCAATATCGATCTGACGAAACTAGAATGAAAAATGTTCATTGTATCTAAATTTTTAGAACAAGTTCCATTTCTCTTTATGAAGCCAACCATTCTTTTAGATTTTAAAGTTATATGATCGATATGCATATTGATTAATAATTTCGAATCCAAAATGATGCCTAAGTTTTTTTACAAAATTTACACACCTAAGTGTATCTTTTTTTATTTTATACTCGGGTAAAATGGGGGATCTTTTTCTTGAGAAGGTAATTTTTTCACACTTGTCAGTATTTAATGTTAACAAGTTACTATCACTCCACTCAACTAATGAGTCAAGATCTTGTTGCAGTTTAGCACAGTCATTTTGAGATTTTATAATTTTATAAATTTTCATATCATCTGAATACAGCAATAATTTTGAATATTGGATTTTTTCAGAAATATCATCGACAAAGATTAGAAATAGGTATGGACCCAAAACCGAACCCTGGAGACCCTGAGGAACACCTGACACACTCTTGTAACACGTAGAGGCCACTCCTTTATACTCGACAAACTGCATTCTGTTGTTTAAGTAAGAGTGAAATAGAGTTATTAGATCTTTTGAAAAGCCAAAGCTGCGCAATTTTTAGAGTAAGATTTTGTGGTTGACAGTGTCAGAGGCCTTTGAAAAATCCGTGTAAATGGTATCTGTTTGCCCACCCTTAGCGAGGGTTATATTGACATCATGTGAAGTTCATTAGATTTGTCTGCACTGAATATCCCTTTCTGAAGCCATTTTGACACGAAGATAAGATATTTTTGGATTGATTGTATAGATATTTGGGCAAGACAGTTTCAAAAATTTTGGCCGCGAGTGGAATCAGAGAGATGGGACGATAATTTTTTATTTTGTTTATTTTGCCTGACTTGTAAAGTGGAATAACTTTCGACATTTTCCATATTGTTGGATAAATACATGTCTCGAGGACAGTATTGCAGACATAAGTTAAGGGAGTAATTAAAAAGTGTGAGCAAGCTCGAAATATGTATGGTGGAATGGAATCATGGCCACAAGATGATTTAGGTTTAAGGTCATGCAGGGCACGTTTTATATCCTCGATAGTGATCACACCTACCGATATAAGGCGTTCGCCTCCAGTAAGCTCCACCCCATTAGCACTCTGAGTTTGGTTCTGAGTTACATTTTTATCGCTAAAAACACTGTAAAAATAGCTTGCAAATGATTCCGCAATGGTAAGATGTCTATTACTGAATTTTGGAAAAACTGAGCAGCTTGGTTACTATCTGTACGCTTGTACAGTTCATCCCAATTTTTCAATTTAAATAGATTGTACATATCCAGAAAATATGCTTTTTTGAAATCAAACCTCTGAGGGTTCGTAGTTGCAGTTGCATTATTTTTTGAGGAATGTGTCACAAAACCAAACTCAACGAGTAGAGGTGGGTGGTAACTGTCACAGGTATCGGTCAAGGAGTCGCCCTGAGAAACTACAATGTGGGAGAAGTTGGCAAGTACCAAGTTCAGTGTTCTGTTTAAGGAATTTGAGATAGTGTTATGTGGCTTAAGGTGGTTATTATCTAAAAATGAATAAATGTCTTTGTATACTCCATGATGTTTGTGTGGTCTGATTGGCCGAGTGGATAGCGCGTTGGTCTCAGAATCCGGAGGTCTCGGATTCGAGCCCACGTAGATACTCGCCAGAATTTTCGACCTAGGCCGGTTTTTCGGCCAGAAGGGAAGAGGGCTAAGACAGTCCTAACAGCCTCCCCGACGTCTCTGAAGTAATGCTCGACAGGGCGGATTCCAGGACTCGGATGGAGAGCAAATTGGAAAAAGAGAATACTCCATGATGTTTATCAGACTTACTAAAATTATTGTCGAATAATGGCAGGTTCAAATCCCCAAGTAAAAGTAATTCATCGTTTACTAATTCGTATGAGGTAATTTTTTTCGAAAATTAGTGAATACTCCCACTCACCCGATCCCGGGGGGAAATAAAATAAACCTGTGTACATTTTCATGTCTTTACTTTGGCACACAAACAGGAAAAACATACGCTTTACATTTAAGGAGGAACGAAATAATCATTCCATGGAAATTTACTTTTATTCCAACCATGTCCTCATTGTATACCTATTCCTTGTATTACAAAAATGGAGTGGGACGAGCACACGCTTCCCATTTGGGACTTCGCGAGCCAGTTGGAGCCGAAGCTATTCTCATGAGATCTATGGAGACTCAATTTCATCGCGTTAATGTGATACCAATTTTTTATTCTATTCTTCCACGTTCTACCCAATTTCATCGGGCTAATGATCGACAGAAACTGAACAATAGAGCTACTGGAGCTAATGCCAAATTAGTTTACTCGTTTATCACTTCAGCTGATTATTTTTCAAAAATGTCTATTATAATATTGGTTGTATACACACGCACGAGCTGTAAAGTGTCGACCTAGGCAGCTACCGAATCTTAACGCGTCTCCTGAGAACGTTTTAAATTTCTCGTAAGCTCATCCATTTTTAACGACACAGATCGGTTGTACCCTCTCGTGTGATAAAATTTACTGTTGAAATGTGTAAACGAGCTCGAAGAACCGAAAATATACACTTCGCCTTGTAACCAGAAACATTATTGCGTTCATTACGGGAAGAAAAAATAATTGATTTACTTCGAGTGTAGCTCGTTATTATCACATCAGCTGTAATAAGCGGCGCCGATTTCGCTTGCGGGTTCACGTGAGCGCCACAGATTCGCCGAAAAGCTTCGCGCTGCGTGTGAAAAGTGCCCGCGCCAAAACAGCCAAGTCATTACCCGCGTACGATCCAAATTATTTATAAATTTCGATACAAACAAAAAGTTCGAAATAAAAAGCAACGGGTGAATAAACGAGAGAAAAATTAATATTAATGAGGTCGGCATTGGCTTTTTGCGTGCTTTTCAAAAGCGGGCAGCTAAAAAAAAAAATTAAAGTCGTTGTTAGTAAGTCTAATAAGTTACCACTTGACGTAAAAACTGTTTTTAATTTCACGTAAAAATTCATAAATACTGGAGACCCCACCCAACGCACTTGATAATGAATCATTTTCGAGTCGGGGAAACTTCGCAGGGTAGGAAGCAGTTGGAATAATTGTTTCATTGTTGTTCGTCGCGAACGATAAAATGCTGGAAAATATTCGTGGCTCGACTGCAAAAGGGTAAACTTTCCAGAATCGAGCGATTCGCTATTTTCAAGTCGATGTTTATAGTACCGTCGCATGTGTGCTAAACTGCGTCGTACCTGCCGTAATAGTCTAGGTCAATCAGATCTGAAAAAAGGGGGTTCGAGGAAAAAAGGGGTAGCTAGCGAGAATTAGTTGAAAATGATTCAGGGTAAATCTTAACTATTATGATAAAAGTCCATACGTCTGCCTCTTCACATAATTTTTTGTAGGAAAATTCAAACTATTAAAAATCGCCCCACCCCCAATAGAAAACTTCGAATACTCTGCGATGTAAAAAATATGTATATGAAATGTTCTACCAAAAAAAAAAAAAAATTATCTTGTTGAATTTAACGTGTGATCGAAATATTTGAAAAACAAAACTAATAGCACTTGGCTAGGGAAATTCTGGATTAGACGATTCAAGGCTCGGACCTCATCGCGGACGACAACGTTCCAGAGACAAATTGCCCACTTTAGATCAATACACCCCCTTGGTTAAAAACTGCGATAATGATTTACTTACAGATACATAAGAGACGATCCAATAACCAACAAGATCATGAACGTAAAACTGTACGAATTTCACGACCAGCTTTTACGAGATACGACTTGGAAGACGGATATAGGCGAACTAGCTCAGAAGTTTGAGCTCGGTTCTCCAACTACAACGTCAGTCTTGACCGATATCCCTACTATTTCGTCTTATCTTAATTGGATTTTCGCAGTTGGGCATTGTAAATCCCGATGAAGTGCGTTTGGGGAAAGACCATGGGTAGATACTGAGCTTTCTGGTTGGCGATTCTGTGTCTTTTCCTGTAACTAGCATTGAAGTTGGTCCGAATTCATCTTGAATTTCAGGTCTGAAACGGCTTTATTCCGAGTTCGGTACACTGAGAACAAAAGGAGGTGAAATTCTCGCTAGTTGCACTTGTATTGCACGTCATTCACTCATTGATAAACCGAAAAGTACAGGTCGTAATGTGCAGCTCCCATTGTCACTTGGTGATCATAAAACAGACGGTACATGAACGCCTCAGACCGGTGCCGTTTCAAGATTTTTCATGTCCTATCTTAATCGTAACCAGCGGTGATTTTCAATGCGGGGACTGAAATCAACCAGATTCACGAGTTACGCTTGTAAGCCATACCCTGTCCATATGAACCCCTCTGGTGAGCCGTGTAGTGCCTGCCCCCTTGTGTAGGATAGTGGATACGGGTTCCCAGAAGGCCGGGTACGACGTACCAAGAATGATACATCGCAGAATTTTGCTACAATAGTATTGTAATGAGATTCGCACCGAAAAACCCACAAAAACAAGTACTAGAAACTTTTAATATCACACTATAATACAACGCACAAAACACAGTAGTTAGATCGCTTGAAAAACGCACAATTTATCACTTATAAAACTAGACTATACAGCAACGGCCAGCGGCCTTTATATATCCCGGCATTATCGGCGAAACTCCTTATCGCTTTCAATATCAAACTTCTATTCTGCTGCTTGAAACGTGTCGTTCTTCCTTCGCTTATGTCGAATGTCCAAGATTATTCGGCACACTGCCTCCTCTTTAAGCCTGGACATCCCTGCCAGGCTCCAGATCTTCTTCATGGTCACCATGCCAGACTGCCAAACAATGAAGGTGCACGACTTTGGCTCGTCCACCACCAAGCTTCCAAATCTGGCATACAACATTGTTGATCCGCTTGAGTATAATGTACGGTCCTTCCCAATGACTCTGTAGCTTTGGGTTCCGTGTCCTCTCTTTTGTTGCGGATTGTAAAACCAGACACAGTCCCCAAGCACAATGGGCGACGTCCATGGACTTGAAGATGGCTCAATGATACCCTGTCGGTTCAGATTGTCGATCATCCAGTTGACTTCCTCTTGTCTTGCCAATGGGACTCTCTGAGGGCGATGCTTAGTGAGCAGGCTGTCCTCAGTATCAATCCAATGTTGGACCAATTCTGTCCAGCCATAATTGTCGCTGTTCTCAGCAATGATCTTCCTGAAGTCCTTTAGAAGAGCCTCCATTGCCCTCTTCTGCATCGCATCCAAATCTTGGACTACATTCCTGGCCCACTGGTCAAATTCTGATGGTCCTGTCTTATCTCCCTTGAAAAACGCACAATTTATCGCTTATAAAACTAGACTATACAGCGACGGCCAGCGATCTTTATATATCCCGGCGTTATTAGCGAAACTCCTTATCGTTTTCCATATCGAACTTCTAGTTTGCTGCTCGAAACGTGTCGATCTTTCTTCGCTTATCTCGAACGTTGGGAATTATTCGCCACAGTATGGCCAAAAAATAAATTCAGTGACATTGAAAACCCCATATTTTTTTATGACTATTATATTGTATTTTATGACATTCTTGATCTTGGCCTCTCTCTTAGCGCCACAATTTTCCCCTTGGGGCCATCTGATATCAAAATAAAGTCTTCGAATACCAAACAACTGGTATCTCTACAGAATTTTGGTATACTTTATCACCTCAGTCCAAGCCACTTAAATATACGAACAACCGATTTCGCGTGTGAGATATCGGGGGGGGGGGGTAAAGAGTTTCAAGAATGGAAAGCTACGGAGGTAGCGATTGAGTATATGTAAGACTGGAAATCCTCCTGTTCTCAAAATTACATGGACTGAGGAAAAACTCAAAAACTGCTTTTCTCTCCGCTAACGTTGCTTGCTCAGAAGAGTCATTTTGAATCAATCATCTATGACGTTTCTGTAGTACATGCGAAAAAATACGAGAGATTATCTTCATTAAAAATCTGGAGTAGAAAAAGTTTGGGTCGAAAATTGTTTTTTTTTTTTTTTTTTGCACTTACTTCATAATGTTCGAGATTTTTGAAAAATATAAAAATAAGAAAATATACGGTCTGGAGTGTTTACACGCCTGTGAGAAATTGCCACAATGGGTATAGGGTAGGGACCTTCAGTTGGTTAGTAATTCTCACTTATTACTCTTTCTCTTCCATGAATTTTCTTATTTGCTTACACTATATTACGGAGTATTATAGCAGAAATTTTATTACACGGTTTAACCTTTTCAGGGCTTCATTTTTGCATTTGGCCAGCCGAGCTGAATGAGAGATGATTTTGATTCCGATGCCGATCGTCTTAGGGAATGCGAGGCTAATATCATGCAGCTATGTAGATTGCGTATTCAAGTCAACTGATAAGTATCACAAAATCGGTGAATTGAAAATTTATAAAGCTTTACGTTCCGCGAATATGAATTTTCGTTCGATCAAGTAACCTGTTGAACAATCGTATACAAAGTAGCTCATGCATAATTGTATTAGGTAGTTATTTTTTCAGCGCCGTTATACGCCGCATAAATTCTTGAAAACTGATATACATACATTACTCTCTCTTTTTTTGGAAGAATCGGAGATAATACCAGCCGCTAAACACGAAATGCTACCTACTCATGAAGAAAGATAAGGATCAGATGAATGCTCTGTTCAAAAAGATCGAAATCTCAAACTCGTGGCAAGTCCTGGTCAAAGACAGGGACCAGTGGAGGAAAATGATTGCCTCTCACAAGGAGACGAAGCAGCCAAGAAGAAGAGCGCCTCGGCTGATCCTCTAGTGTATGAATGTCATCACTGTGGCAAGCAGATATCGTCGAGAATTGAGATGATTGCACGCAGCAAGGCCCACCTACGTTACTGAAGAAGTGGACCAGCAATAGTCGTAATCGACTGGCTACAGTAAGTAAATATGAAGATCTTTCCTTCTCCTTGCATTTGTTGCAGGATCGGCCTCTGTATAGCCCTTACTGCCACCGCGATTTCCTCTGCTTCTACCGATTCCTGTACGTCAAGGAGAAGAAGTGTGGTGTTACGCTGAGGCTGATTCAAAATTGGGATAATTTAACTAGGATTCCTTACTGCTCCGTTACAAGTCCACAATACACCAACGATCTTACCGGGTCAACTGTACTGGAGTGCCGTTAAAATAGCAATACGTGCCCGGTCCAACACACTGTGTTATAAAATTGCCTACCTGGAAGGCTTGAAGGCTGCTCGATGAATCACACAAAATTAACACAAATTCTGTCTTCTGAGTTCGATAAGACTGCAAAAATGAATATTTCTGGTTGAAAGGTACCATGAACTACTCTTCTGCATTAGTGCAGTAAATTGCATTTCCGCAATCACACTCTTCAATAACGAATGAATTTAAAAGTTTTCAGATAGCAGATCTTTCCCCCAGTGGCTGTTATTTTTATTTAAACGATTAAATACACCGGAAAAGTATTTTTATTTATTTTTTTTAAAGATAAATAAAACGTATTCGATACAGTGTTGGAAAATTGCATTTCCATTTCCAGTGTCCATCGGCTATTGAGCTTTTTTCCTCTCGTAATATCCGCACGACCAGATCGAGCAATTCACATCTGAAAAAAAAGAAGTGAAATTTTGACTTGAGCTTTGTTCTCAACCAAGATCAGTCGTGCGAAAAACAAAACATACAGTATTTTAATAAATTCGAAAAAACACGGTGCAAAAAGGTTTGTTTAATCCTGAAAGATTATTGGGAAATGTCTATTCGTCGTCGTGTATGCGAAAATGATAATGCAAAGCCACGCAGTGCCAATGTTCTACTTTTTTCCGACGTTTTTTCCCTTCAATAATACGATTAATTTCGGCTATAAGCAGGCATTCGTTTCATTCTCCTCGTGCTCCATTTATCCAGGGTTTTAACGCCCTTGAGAACTTTTCACAAACAGATACGGTTCTTCTGCGTTTCCAACTTTCACACATAATTCAGGGGCTCGGCGAAGGTGTAATGTGAAGTGGCGAACTACACGGATCTCAAGCCTTAAATATCAAAAAGTTTAAAATACCCGCCGGTAAAGTTGTTGGTATCCTTGAAAACGTTATGGCAGACAACGCCAGTTAAATAAATGGTACGTCTTGGTAAAAAAGGCGACACGAATTCGAATCCATCTTGTGAGAAAGAAAGATAAATAACTTGCAATTTATCAACGACAAGTAAGTATTTCGAATTTGTTATTGAAGTTATTGGCCGTGTAAATCAAGGAAATGATTTGGATGTTGAAATCTGTTCCATAACGCAAAAGAATAAACGAAGCGAACCTTATAGTACAGGCAAAATAGATCTAAAAAAGGGGTTTTGAAGAAAAAAGATACGTAGCAAGTTTTTGCTGGAAATCGTTGAGAATAGTAGGGTACCTGGTCCTACGTTCGTCCTTGTACCTAATTTCGGCTAAGGCCCGAATTGCACCGTGCGACGGAAATACAAGGGGCTAATTGCGCCAAGACTGCGTAGGAGGAATAAGGCGAATTGCGCCGAGACTCGTAGGGCGGATAGGCTCAACTGCGCCGCGAACGAAGATTCGGGAGGAGTCAGGAAAGAATCATTCTTCTCGTCATACTT
Organism: Acanthococcus lagerstroemiae; assembly: GCA_031841125.1. Taxonomy (NCBI): domain Eukaryota; kingdom Metazoa; phylum Arthropoda; class Insecta; order Hemiptera; family Eriococcidae; genus Acanthococcus; species Acanthococcus lagerstroemiae. The sequence goes on from CM063107.1 coordinate 21,974,371, forward strand.
TATGCAGACATCGAACTGCCAGAAAATCTCATTTCTGGTGTGTTTAAAAGAAAGTGCCTAAATTAACTGAACTATAAATATATTATAATGGTAGGCAATATTTTTGTCAATATTTGCAAAAATTCAAAAATTAAAATATTTTATGTGGAATTCTTCCTCGTTGACTTGGCGTAAGTAAATGACACCTTTTTTGTGTAGTCACATCGAGTAATTTACCAAGAATTAAACTCTTCTATTTTCTCAGTAATCTCATAATCAGCTGTGCACTGAAAATTAGACATTTCATACATTACGAGCAAAATAATCACTAACAATCCTCCCTCTTATCGTACATTCATCTTTCAACGTACACACAAGGGGGTCCCTTATTTTACAAGTTCTCGCCAATTAATTTGGGTTGCACTGAAATTTGTTCCAATTGACCTAGAAATTCACCATAAAAAATTTGAGCTCAATCTGAGGTCTTTAACCCGGGCCGCCCTGACCTTGAAGTTATGTGAAATACTGAGATTTTACACAAAAAAACGCAAATATCTCGGAACATATCAACTTCAGGACCGAAATGCATATAACATAAAATATTTCCTGTTAAATTTCCTATAAAAAGAATTCTATACAATTTTTCTCTAAAATGCATATTTACCGAGATAATCGCAATAATGTGTGAAAGTTTCAAGGAACATGGACTTTGTTGTTTTTTCTTTCAAACCGACCTTCATTCAGTAAATCGTAGTTAGCTTTAAAAATATTCACTTTAGGACCAAAATGCAAATCACAGAAGATGTTCCTCGTTAAATTTTCTATAAAAAATAATCTATACAATTTTTCTTTAGAAAACATATTTATCGAGATAATCGCAAAAATGCGTGGAATTTTCGAAAAACATAGTTTTTTTTTTTTTATTAAATATTATTTTACGGGTAACGCACACTACAATATAACTTTAGTCTCTGTCTACTGGGGCAAGCGCCCCAGTTTGCTCCTTCTCTCACCTGGCTACGCCCATGGCAGTTTGTTGGGTACCTACTATAGAACAGACCTCGGATTATGTACGTATATCAACAATAGTCAATAATTCGCGCGTAAGTTATAACGTTGTGCTGTTTAGGAACAGTCACGTGTACTCAGAATTCAGAGTCATTTCCTACGGGCAAATCTCTGTTTCCTATTATTGATATTCATCATCTCAAAGTCTTCAAGGGAATCTTAAAATGCTCAAGACTCAAGAACAGTTTGTTAACTCTAGATCGCAAAGTTTGGGTTTCTTCAATCATTCAATTTGGAATTAGCTATGATGTGGTGGGTATGGCGATGCACGCATGCCTAAGTGGCCCCTGAGACACCGCATCCCCGGCCCCGGAAACTACCCTTTCGAATAATGCATCAGTGGCCGGAGGGCCGCTTTGAGGCCGGCCCGAGCCCCATTTCGCTGTGCCGCTTCCAGTGTGCACGTCCTGCACAGGCCACCATGGGTTTCCCTACAGACCAAGGTTCGCGCTCCCCGAGCATGTCCTTCACAGCCGGATGCGCTTCCTCTTCGCTCACCCCTCGCCTCCTCGTCTTGGTACTTGTGGCAATGCAGGCAGGTGGTGATGGCGGAGGAGCACTGCCAAGGGTATTTCGAAACCGGTCGCTCACTTTCGCAATAGTGCAGTCGACCTTGTAGAGACAGCGTTAGCGCCCAATTATACCCGGAGTGGAATGCCGGGGAACCGCTGTATGTGATGACAGTAAGCAATAATTAGACCTCCCAGTATTACACATAACTTGGTCATAGTGTCACGGGTTAATGTCCTCAGACTGAGCTCAAATTTTTTATGGTGAATTTCTAGGTCCATTGGAACAAACTTCAGTGCGACCCTAAGAAGTTGGCGAAAACTTGTAAAATAAGGGACACCCTAGAGCACACTTTAGAAGTCGAAGTCGCTGCACAAAATAACGATTGTTCTATGTCAAAGAGATCGTTTGCGGCGCAACTCGCCTCATGTTTTCTGAATACCTTGGTGCAATTCAGCCCAACTTCAGTGCTATGAGCGCAGTTCGACCTATGTTGTCTGGGGTAGGCGGCACAATTCGGTCCGAGCCCTAATTTCGTCCCCCGGTGTTTCTCAAACGGTAATTAGTCTACTCTCGCAAAAATTATCCAGAACTATCAAGAATCATCTAGAACGACCTGCTAATATGAAACCTTGACCGATGCTGGTATATTTCGCCATTCATTAAGCATTAATTTTCGTTTTTGTGAATGCTGAAAAGTTTTTTATATCATTTTCAAGAGAGTTAAATTTTTACTCAGAGTAATTTCGATGTTTTATGGTTTTAAGGTAACTCCTTTTTCTAATTTTACTCTCAACACGAGCCCTGGAATCTGCCCTTTCGAGCATTAGAAATAAAAAGAAGGAAAAGAAAAGCATGGAAAAGTTACTGGACACTGGGAGATATTTTTAAGGGTAAAATGGAAAACAAGGCAAAGATAAAAATACTGGAATAATGTGTGACCCCGGTGCTGTGCTGTGGAGTACAAACATGGGCATTGACTAATAAACAGTTGGAGGACTTAAGGGTAACCCAAAGAGCGATGGAAAGGAGTATCTTAGGAAGTGAAGAAAAGGGATAAAAAAAGAACACATTTATACGGAAACTAACGGGCGCAGTCGATGTGAGTATAAAGTAAAAAAGCTAAAATTTAGATTCGCAGTCCATATCATGAGAGTAAACAACAATAAATTGGCAAAAAAGGTTACGAAATGGACACCATGAGGAAATATACAAGGGCGAGAGGAAAGCCTAAAATAAGGTGGAGGGACGAAATAAGAAATAAAGTAGGCACAGGTTCGTACAGGAAAACACAAGACAGGGAGAAATGGGAGAAAATCAGGGAGGCGTATGCCCGACTTTGGGTAAAGGATTGAGCTCGATTTACTGTTTATGGTGTCTAGTTGTCTACCGTATTACGTTTGTATAGAGAATCGCGGCTTAATCCAATAAACGCTGATATTATTATTATTATTCTCAAAATCCCGTAAAATAAGAAAAATAAATAAAAAACTCAAGAAATTGACTCTCGCTCCCTATAAGGCTTCTTTTTAATTTTTCTACTTGGGATAGATACGAAAAAATAAGTACAAGAGCCATTTAGAGTTTTGTAGATCGAATTAGTCCATGTATTGAGTAGGAAAAATGGGTAAAATTATCAAAGGATGAGCTTAGGATTATGGTCATGATACCACTCCAACGTTTCATAACTCGTTTGTTACCTTTCTCGTGATTTCAATTCACCTGAATTATTTTCAGGAATGTACCGGAGAGTCTTTTCTGGGAGGCGGGGGAGGCAAAGTGAAATTCCCAACTGACAATTCAAAATTTTCAAGTATCGATCAACATTTTCTTGTACTGGCTTTAAAAAAAACTTTTGACTTGTTGGATTTTTCCAGCTTTTGATCAATCGACTAAAATTTCCCAACTCGTCCCTGACTGAAATGGTCAATCTTTCCAACTGCTGAGTGAAAAATTCCTACAGGGGGGAGTAAGTTGTCCTCCCCCTATCGGTACGTCCCTAACTATTTTGTATTTTAGAAAAGTGACACATACTCATACCAACCTCGTCATTTTGTATTTGAAATCTTCTTATCCTTCATCCATATAGTAAAATTTAGGAAACACGCCACAAGTTGATCTAGAATCAACAGATCCGAGTTATGACACGATACCAGTTCCAAACTGAACTGAGTTGTTTTTCACAGCTCTGTTCATGTCCCTCTCCCCCCTGTGTAATCTTTCAATGATCTTGACGAGCATCATCAGAACAATTTAATGGTCTACGCGATTCCATTTTTTCGACTCTGTCAGCGTTTCCCTGCGCAAATATGAGACCAGGAAATAATACGAAATATAGGAGTTATTACCCATTACGGAACGCATTTTTAACAACTAAAATGGCTTTCCGTGAAGTTTTGAAGGACTTTTACCCCTCGCGTAGTCGGCTGATGTATGATTTATTTCACAGAGAAAAATTAACCTCGAAAACGAGTTTTACTTTAGGGTTATTTAATCAACGAATCTAATGCTCGAGAGCTCAATTAACGAATCCGACCTTTCCCGTGCTTCTTTAAATCATTAGTCATTTATTGTCGAGGAAAGTGTCGTATAAACAAAGAAACTCGTTAACGGATAAATAATGCTTGATTTTAAAACGTAAAATAATGTTCTTTAGAAGGTCTCATATGTCTTCATTTTTGATCTGTACGCGATCGGTATTAAAAAAAAAAAATGTTTTTCGTGAAGAATATAACGGAACGGGTAATGTGCCTGTCAGTTTGTGTAAAAAGTTCTAATTCACGCGATGTTGCCGATCCTAAATGAGAAAATGGTTTCGGATCTGATATGCCACCATTAGACGTATTATCTCTAATTTGGCAAGATTCTAATATCGCGGAAATTGGAGAGTCGTCAAGCCGGCTGAAATATAAAAAAATCTTATTGAAACCTAAAGATAAAGAAGTAAAAAGTCTTCACTCCTAATAATAAAGAGGGTGCTAGGGGGTTATTCTCCCCTCAAAAAAAAATTATTAGAAATTTTTTTAAAAATTAATTTTGAAACGAAACAAAAATTGATGCCGATGGCATGATGCGGTTATACGTTGCGTTGCAGGTTCGTACAAATTTACAGTTCATGAAAATAGGTAGGTATACCAAATCGAGCTTCCACCCCTGCCTGTATTTTTTTTTCTCTAAATTCTAGCCCCAGCAAAAGAAAGTTCTGCTGATTGCGCCCCTGAGTACATAGATTGTGGGGGGGGGGGCATACAAAAACTATGTGCGTTAAATTCAAGCTAGTGTAGTTTAAAATAGATTATAAATTCAGATAATAGGTAATGATGGAGATTGGCTATTTGAAAGATGAAGACATTGCTATAGTAAGCAATAAGAGAAACTTCTGGAGGCGTACTTTAACGAAAGATTGGCCTGCATCCCAAACTGAAGGAGGAAATAAGCGCCTAAAAGAGGAAATGGACGCCTTAGGAGAAAAAAAAAATCATAGATTTGTCTACTTACACCCGCAGGGATATTTTTGTGGTTCACAGTATCTCTATGCAAAAAGAAGAGAATCCTATACAACTGGCGGTGAAATGATATTGATGCTGCATAAATAGACTGAGAACAAGAAGAAAGGAAAGTTCACCTCTTTACTCATTTTATCAAACTCGTCAATCGATTCAAAAGTGATAATACATTTTGAAAATGGCGAAAACTTGAACAAGCAGCTTCGCTACTCGAAGTGGGTCGGCTGGAAAAGCCAACAGTCGAAAATTAAAGGAATTTCGAATTTTGGATAGCTGTAGCGCGTGATCTATTGGAGATACAGGAAATTTAAAAACTGTTCCGGATTGGTTGAAGCTTCGGGAATAAGATTAGCTATAGGAATCATAATTTTCCTCTCCCTCTTCCTCCCGGAAAGGCCTAAAGATGAACTGGTAAAGTTACCTGTGCATGGAGTGACATTGCTGGTACATAAGAAATGCAAAGAAAATGAGTGGAAATGTCTACGTGTTTTTTATAGTTTAAGGCCGGGTCTAGAATTAATCCTAGATATTTTATTTCTGGTTTTAATTGAAGATTTTCACAGTCCGTTTTTCTTTCTTTCATCTTTCTCTACTTTGTTTCGAATTCTTCTTTATTAGATTATGTCGTCTTGATGTGAACATCATTCGTGTTTTATTCACGTTCAGATTCAGCCCTAATTTCTTTAGTGCGTTATTTACTCTTTCTAGTTTCCCATTCATTATTTTGGCTTTGCTAATTTCGTCTATCCCCACAATCATTAGTAAATCGTCTGTATAGTGGGGCGAAGAATGCTCCCGAGCATTCGATATAAGCGAACAAAGATCGACACGTTTCGAGCAGCAGAATAGAAGTTCGATAACGAGAACGATAAGGAGTTTCGCCGATGTCGCCGGGATATATAAAGGCCGCTGGCCGACACCCTACAGTCTGATTTTGTATGCGATAAATTGTGCGTTTTCAAGCGATTTAGCTACAGTTCTCTGCGTTGTAGTGTGTTAAATTAAAAGTTCTTTTTACATGTTTTTGTGCGTTTTTCGGTGCGAATCTTGATTTGTGTCAGAAGTAGGATTCGACGGTAGGCGTCATGAAGATCTCGGTACGCGTCGTGAAGATCTCGTTTGGACATTCCGTGTTCTGTCATCGCGTTGAAGAAGTGAGCGTCGTCGAAACTCTCCATTCATGATGGCTAGGAAAAAGTTGTTCGAACTGTCGCAGAAAGAGCTTCGGGAGGAATTGAAGAATTGTGACCTATTGCCATCGGGTTCGAAAGCGGAACTGGTCCGGCGGCTGGAAACCTTCCTGAGAAGTGAAGGTAAGGACCCAGAAACTTTTGATTTTGACGTAGAACCAGAACTGGAAGACGAAGGGTCAACAACGGCTGCTGCTCTCCAGTACATTATGAGCATGCTGAGCGACCAATCAAAGAAAATGGAAGAACAGTCGAAGAAGATGGACAACGTGAAGATGGATCAAGCTCGACAGTCCACAAAAATGAAAGAACAGTCAAGGAAAATAGAAGACAGGTCGCAGGTAATTGTTCAAGGACTGGAGAAAAAGATAGACGAGAAAATTGAGCCTTTGGCCAAGAAGTTGGAATATCAGGATGAAAGAGTGGCGAAACTAGAAAAAGAGCTGAAGGAACTCCAGACTGACCGCACCAGAACATGAGTGATAGTACCTCCAGGTAGCTAGTAGCCTACCCAGATGAATTCAGCCACCAATGCATTATCAGCGGAGGCTCCAGGCAGTCAACCATGCCAAATAGTTCCACCTTCAAGTAGTAGTGGCTCTGTGAAAGTGAAACCGCCTATGTTTGATGGTTAGCATTCCAGGGACACCTACCTGGTTCAGTTCGAGGCAGCAGCTGCCAATAATGGCTGGGATGAGGCGACATAGGCCACAGCATTGGTCGTCAATCTGCGAAGAGCTGCAATAGACGTGCTGAAGACAGTTCCAACCAAGGACTAGAGGAATTTCCAGAAGCTGGTGGAAGCCTTAGAATGCCAATATGGGCAAGCCCATATGAAGCCCGTGTTCCAGCGGGAACTAAAGTGGCAGTCACAGAGGCCGGGCAAGTTGCTTCAAGCTTTTCATGCAGAAATAGTTCACCTTACCAATGCTGCTTACCCGACATTATCTGAAGACTTTAAAGAGGAAATTGCAGTCTTAGCCTTTATTGATGGAATCAAAGATGAACAAATCCAGATGCTGGTGAAAGTTGGCAACCACTAAAACCATTGGACTGCTTTGATGCAAGCCCTAGGGCTAGAGGTTGCATGGGAAAGCTCTACAGTTACTACCACTGTAGCCCAGGCCTACAAAATGGAGCAGGAACGGACAGGCTTGAAGAAAGCTGTGGAAGCAGTGGTGGAGCAGGTGATGGAGATGAAGAAGCGACCAAACATTGAATGACAATGCCAGTTTGGAAAGCCGCGATACTTCCAGTGTAATGAGCAGAGGCATATCCGTCTTAGCTGCCCCAAGAACTAGAAGGTGGCTAAAAAAAGACTGGGGTATTGCTCGCTAAGCGTCACCACTTGTTTCCCAGGAGGACTAGACAATCGTTCCTATCAAGATAGCGTTGATGTATGATGCCTCAAGTAACTATGTGAAAGAGAAACTTGGTCAGAAGACAGTACTCTTCTGTGTTGACATTGGAGCATTACATTCAATCCTTTGAAAAAGTTGGACCAGAAGAAGCGGTACGTTCTGCAGACGGCCACTGGAGAAACAGTGCTAGTGTATGGAAGAGTTCAGCTCTAAATTCAACTAATGGGATTGTTCCTTGAACAAGAGCTTCTGGTTGCCGATATTCAGGATGCCACGATCATTGGCTGGGATATGATGGTGCGGTATGGACTGATCATCGATCCCAAGTGGCAGATACTGAAGTATCAAGATCGGGTTGCAAAGTTCGAGAAGGCAACCTACTCTGGGCCCAGTCAGCTACAGAAGACAGAGGCCTGGAAAGTATCAAAGAGACAGATGGTTTCAACACCAGGAGATAAGACAGGACTATCAGAATTTGACCAGTAGGTCGGGAATGTAGTCCAAGATTTGTATTCAGTGCAGAAGAGGGCGAAGGAGGCTCTTCTAAAGGACTTTAGGAAGATCTTTGCTGAGAACAGCGATTATTATGGCCAGACAGAATTGGTCCAACATCCGATTGATACTGGGGACAGTCCGCCCGTTAATCAATGCCCTCGGAGAGTCCTATTGGCAAGGCAAGAGGAAGTTAACTGGATGATCAATGACCTGCACAGGTAAGGGGTTATCGAGCCATCTTTAAGTCCATTGACATCTGACATTGTGCTGGTACCAAAGAAGGATGGTACAACGCGGTTGTCTGTTGACCTACAGATCAGCAGTCCATGAAAGTACGCAGCACACTCCCACAAAGGTCGTCCTTGGCCGGGAGTTACAATTACTGTGCGATCTAGAGTTTGGAACTCCACCTGAACAGCCGCAACTGGTTGACGAGTTTGTTAGCCAACTGAGAGAAAAACTTGACTCTACTCATTGCATGGTCCAAAACCACTAGCAAATTGCCAGCAACTGGATGAAGACTTGCTACGACATCAAAGCCAACAACGTCGGCTTCCAGGCTGGAGACCGTGTCTGGTTTTACAATCTGCAACAAAAGAGAGGATGGAACTCGAAGTTACAGTCATTGGGAAGAGGACCACACCGTATTCAAGCGGGCAACAATATAGTATACTGGATTTGGAAGCTTAGTGTCGGACAAGCCAAAGTTGTGCACCTTGATCATTTGGGAGTCTGGCATGGTGACCATAAAGAAGATCTGGAGTCTAGCCGGGACATCCAGGCTTAAGGAGGGGGCAGTGTGGCGAAGAACGCTCCCAAACATTTGAGATAAGCGAAGACAGATTGACACGTTTCAAGCAGCCTAATAGAAGTTTGGTAACGAGAGCGATAAGGAGTTTCATCGATAACACCGGGATATATAAAGGCCGCTTGCCGACGCCCTATAGTCTAGTTTTGTATGCGATAAATTGTGCGTTTTCAAGCGATTTAGCTACTATTCTCTGCGTTGTATTAGTGTGTTAAATTAAAAGTTCTTTTCATGTGTTTTCGTGCGTTTTTTTGGTGCGAATCTCTTTACAATAGCTTATAGGAGCCTAATCCTGTCTGTTCCTGTGGATTTCTGACATGGAAATATTAAACAATGAAGATGGAAGTGTGTGTAGATCCTTGAGGTACAACCGACGATAATGTGTATTTTACTCGTAGTTTTATTTTATTACTATTGTCGAACCATCCAATTTCCCTGTTTTCTAAAAAACTTTGAACAATTTCAATTTTATTATAGGGAAATCCCTTTTTCATCCATAACATTGAGAAGGCTTGACCACTTTATTCTATCAAAAGCTCCCTGTACATCAAAACTGATTATCACGATGTGTTTACATTCTCTGTTAAATTGGTCCACAATCTTAGTCATTTCGTTCAGTCCTGTTTCCGTGGATCTTCCTTCTCTGTACTCATATTGGTGTTTGTCAAAATTTTTCTTTTCTTTTATTTCCTCATTCAAATGGTGTTTTATAAATATTTTGTATACCTTTGCCAAAGTGGATAGTAATGTGATGGGTCTGTAAGAATTTATTTCTGACGGATCTTTATTAGGTTTGTTTATAAGTTCTATTTTTCCTAGTTCCCATATTTGTGAGAAATAATTGAGGTTTAATAGTTTTTCATAGATTGTTTTTAGTATTTTCGGGATGTTTTTGTGAATAATTTTATTATTTTATTCGAAATGTCATCTGGGCCATTTGCCTTTCTGTTATTCAGTTTTTTAAATTATATTTGTTAGTATTGAATTTTCGATATTTAGATCATTTCTTCTCTTAGATTTGTATTCCTTTCGGTAATCATTCATTTTTAGGAACAAATGAGTGAAAATTTTCTGATATTTTTTCCCCCTCCGAGATGATTGTCTTCTGGAGAAGATAATTATTAGTACCACTTTTCTGTCTATCTCCAGTCGTGAGAGGGAAAAAAATTTCAAAGATGGAAAACATTTCAAAATTTGACCGGAACTCAGCCCCTTCAAAAGGAAGAGTATTCAAACATATCTACATATTGTTGGGGGTTGCCTACTTACCAGGTGGAAAGGTAGTCATTGCAAAAGAGGCACCCTGTGTGATTCGGTTGCCATGTTCTGTAATTCTTCAATGTTATTACTAACCAAAACAATTTAATTCCCTTCCCAGTTCATTTTTTTCAGTTAATTTTTTTTTTAATACATTATAAATGAATAACGAATTATTGTAGAAAGTATGACAATTATCTCTGTGCTGCTTTAGTATTCATCCAGTTCGTAGTAAACATTTTTGTAATGCCATGCATAGATGGCTAGCAAGGTGCGTTACCTTCTATTTACTTTTATAACGAAGCTATCAACTGAAGCGTGACGAGAAAACTCGTGAAAAATTTTTCTCGATGTTAATTTTCTTGTGCTATTTGAAGGTACGTTTAAAACCAATACTTTCATTGTTTGGGTTCTCCATTCCGGAACAGGAGTGCGACAGACGCTTCGCTCAACAACTCGCGTATTATATAAAAACTAACAAACGAATGAAGAATACTTATAAAAGGACGTCGAATAAAAGATGCGTTGGTGCAAAAAATGCTAAATTTAAGAACAAATAGAAATTAACATATAGATATTCTTTGACATCATGTTACGCTCTTGAACATTGTTTCAAGGTTGATTCAAATGGAGGTCTGATGATAGAAAGCACAAAGTTATGTTGCTAAGCAACTGTTCAAAGTTACGGTGCGTGAACTTATGTAGTTTATAACGAACTGAAAAAAAAAACAAGTTCAGAGTAATGTAAAAGTTTTTACTCGGTTAAAATACCGTGCTCATCTCATGTCAGCTCTCCATATCGTTGAGTAAAAGCATCCACATCTTTCGAGAAACTTTTAATTATTCCGTTAATAATTTTTCGAAATTTATTACCCGCATTTTTTTGTATCGTTGGCTTTTCAACGCTCGCTCTAACGAGGTGTTGTCTGCGAAGAATTTTTTCAACCGTGTAATGGTTTGAGAAAATATGTTGTATATTATGGCGGACGCTCGATAAATGCATCGCTGTCGCCGAGTTAGGCTAATAAATACTCGTTCGGAATGCATTCCACCGAATAGATCCTTTTTACATTTTGGATTTTTCCAGCTTCGAAAATGTCGCATATTTTATTCACCTTCGCCGGGGCATCCGCATCTGAATACCAACTAGATCTTTTGTTCGCATTTTCAGCCACTATACGTGTACGTGGAAAAAAAAGAGGAAAAAATGGGCGAAATGCATTAATCGACATCGACGAGAACGAACAACAGGTGAACGGTAGAAAAATACTTGGGCGAAGCTTACGCGCGAAAAGTATCCGAGAAAGTTTTCCCCGCACCACATTAAGCTCTCGTTTATCCCCCTTTCGCTGAATCGACGTTTCCAGTTTGTCGGCTAAACGAAAGGGCTGATTTAGCGTACAGGGTGTCTCGAAATAATCGATTTACTTCGATCTCGCCTCTGTAGCTTCCTTCGACTGTCTCTGGTAAATGCCGTCGTGACGGGTTATTGGATTAGAGGAAGAAGAAAAAAAAAACGCGTTACATCGAAGCAGACGATTCGATTGCTTCTACCCCGTCGAGAAGGCAGTGAATTTGCACAAACTGAGGCCTGGAGATGACAAAATATGCGTCTTTAGTCGTGTATTTTATTGTAGAAGAAAGCTTAGCTTTTGCAAAGTCTGACATACGCCTTTCAGGTGCAGATGTATTTACAAGTTGGTGCGAACGGGTTGCGATGTTGCCTACATTCAATAAAAGAGAAAAAAAGTCAATTTTATTCGAATTTCAGTTAGAAGCAGCAGAAAATGATTTCGAAAGCTTCAGTTACAATGTGCCAAACTCTTTCGACTGGTATCGAAAGATGGGCCAATACTAGTGGCGCCGAAACTGTGGGGCAGGGCCGACAGTTGATCCCACTCGTAAAGCTGGGAGCAGGTAGCGTAATCTTGACTCGATTTTTGTTTTTAATTATTAGCTTTCGGTCAGTTCTTATCGAGTCCCGCGAAAAATATCCCGAGTGCCGACTGATATCGCTACGAGATAGTGTGTAGTACAGAACTTGAAATATCTGAAGAATGAATTGAGAGATGATTTCAAAGACGAACTGGCAGACCTGAAAACAATAAAAGAAATGGTGGAAAAGCTCGATGGCATCCCAAAGAGATAGTCGAAGAAGATTGTTCCGCAATCACCGAGGCGATAAAAGCCTGTAAACGGGAGAACTGCGAGCTAAGGTCCAGAATCGAAGACCTAGAGAAATACAGCAGACGAAATCACCTGTCAATAAGCGGCATACCGGAACAACAGGGCGAAAATTACGAATAGTCAAACTCGTTGCTCAAAAGCTCGGTATCCAACTTTTCGACTAAGATTTCTCCATTGTCCACCGACTACAACCAAAAGGGATCCAACGTGTATAATAGCAAAATCAACGACCTGGGAAGAAAATAGCCGTAGTAAGAGCAGCAGAAAAAAAAGGGCCGTGCTCGCTGAGGAAATTAAGCACATGATCAAAAAGAACAACTTAATCCGAGAAAAGCAACTGGACATGATCTTGTAATGGCACGCATGCTGCAGGAACTGCCGCGGAAGGGAATTGTTATGTTTACCACATTTTTTATAACACAGCTTTTCGGCTTCATCACATGCCTCGACAGTGAAAAATGGTAAAGGTAGTAATGATCCCAAAGCCCGGTAAGCCCGTCGCAGAACTGGGATCTACAGGCCGATTTCTCTATTTTCTACCATCTTGAAATTGAGAAACTTCTAATGCGGAGACTGTTACAACTTGCCCAGGAGAGCAACGTGATTCCAGTGCACCAGTTTGGATTCCGTCCCAAGCATACCACACCATAGAGCAGGTCTAAGCAGTCAGCACAACAGTGAGATAAGCCTTGGAGGACAAGAAATTTCACCCTGCCGTAGTTCTTGACGTGAGGCTGGCGTTTGACAGGGTCTGGATCCCTGGTTTCCTGCACAAATTCAGTCGACATTTCTCTGTGCCGCACACGCAGCTACTTGAATCCTACCTTACTGACCGCTGGTTTTCAGTACACTGTGGGGACAGTGCCTCTATCCGTGCTGGCGTCCCACAAGGTGAGTTCTTCGAGGGAGAGTACAAATTGTGAAAGTCCCAACTGACTCAACTCAGTATTCCCAAGTCTCAAAGCAAAAAAATTTAAAAAAACAAAAAACCTTTGGCTTGTTGGATTTTTCCAACTGACTCAACAACTCAAAATTCCCAAATGCGAAAGAAGAAAAATCTTTTGACTTGTTGAATTTTCCCAACTTCTCAACTCAATTCCCAAGTATCAATTAATAATAATAGTAATAATAATAATAATAACAGCACTGGGGTGCTACTTAGTGGTGCGGTTTCTTGCGTGTGCCCCCTATCCGTTTCCACCTCCCCCGCACATTTCTGAGCATATGCCTCCTCCAAAGCTTTCCACTTCCTTCTGTCGAGTGCCAGTCTTTTCCAGCATGGTCCTTTTTCGGCCACAAAGTCGTCTTTCCACCTTCTGAATGGTCTCCCCCTCCCCCTTCTATTCCCGTACGGCGTCCAGTTTAGCACTATATTTTCCCATCCTTCTTCCTCTCTCCTGCTAATGTGACCCGCGTAGTCCCATTTTAGTTTTTTAATTCTGTATCCAATATCCTTGATTTCCGTTTTACCCCTTATCACTGCATTGCGAATTTTATCTTTTTTCTTTACCCCCAATAAACTCCTTTCCATGGCTCTGTGCGTGCATCTTAGTTTCTCGACCTGCTTCCTTGTGGAAGCCCAAGTTTGGGCGCTATACGTAATGGACGGTAGCGTACACATCCCCCATACCCTCCTTTTTAGTCCGATGCTAGTTTTACTTTTGTATATGTGTTTCAGAGACCAAAAATTTTTCCATCCTTTTTTAATCCGAATACTTAGTTCCTTTTTCCTTCTCTTTTTAAACGAAATTAATTGATCAAAGCAAGCAAAAAAAAAAAAAAAAAAAAAACAAATAAACCTTAAGACCCTTTAACTTGTTGGATTTTCCCAATTCGCCTGACTGAAATAGTAGATTTTCCTAACTGCTAAGTAAAAAATTCCTACAGCGTGTGGGGGGGGGGTACCCCCCATTGGTACGTCCCTGTTAAAACTGGTCAACTGAGTTCCGTGATGAAAGGAATTACTGCCGAAGGTTCTCTCTCCACAACAACACTTTGTGGAGAACGCTAGAGCAGATTGTTTTAGAGTTGTGAGCAAAGGTCGGATACTTTCAGGGCAGACCTTGTAAATCGAACGTCCGATGGCCATTAATGGATTAACTTGTACAAACTGATTTATTAACTTACAGAATCATGAATAATACTAAATAATGAATTCTGGGAGCTCTTTATACGGCAAGCAGGCAGGATTATGTGCATCGTCCAACTCAGTCTCTGCACAACAATCAATGACCCTTTTGTAAAATTGTAACGTTGAAGTGGAACGCCATTGAGGACCAAAATGTTTCATGAGCATAGGTACTCTCCTCGTAGAACTACCGCTAGGGTGATATTTTCCGGTCCCTTGTGCTTCATAAACACATTTGCGAAAGTACTAGTTATGATCAGATCCCCCCCCCCTACTCAGAAACAAACGTCAAACTGAAGAGCTATTTTCTTGCTTATTTAGTGAAAATTATCAAGCTGCACCCCTTCTCATCATACCCAATTTTAGCCCCATTTGTTTGTGAAGGATACAGTTCTGCAACCTCCACTTCACACTCTTCTTTGAGATAATCCACTGAGTCGATTCAAAGTTTTGAATTTTCTTTCCATAAGACTTAAGGTCGCTTTATGCTCGACGGAACGCATAGACATAATACATATTCTTTTTTCAATTTTGCTTAACCCGAACCCAGGAATCCCCCCTTTGGAGCATTGCCTCAGTGACCTCGGGGAGACTGTTAGGGCTGTCTTGGAACTCTTCTCGTCTTGCCGAAAAACCCGGCCTAGGTCGAAATGTAGTGAGTTGCTACGTGGGCTCGAACTCGGGACCGCCGGATTCTGAGACCAGCTCGCTATATTATAAGAAAAGATTTTGAAAATTGAGGAAAACCCTTCACTGGACTTAGAATGGGTAAGTTAAGCTGCTTGCTAATGTATAAAATGAGTTCTTAGTTTGATAAATGTACAATTCGTTTTTGAATCGAGCCATATTTCGGTGGTACTCTTATCAGTAAATTTTCGAAGGAAAAATGTGATGTGAATTATGTCTTATATACTAATGGTAATTTTGGTATTCTTTGTTAGGTTTTGGTCAGTGAAGCCTCAGTGTTCTGGCTGTCTTCACCTGAAGAGGAAACAACGTCGTTCCCCTTCGATGTGCAATGCAGCAAATGAACTAATCGCAAACGAACTGAATAAGTACAGATAAAACCTTACTACATAATATACAGAGAGTTTTTAAACGTACATCAGAACGCTACAAGCAGAATCGTACATATCACAAGAAGCATCGAGGAGAAATACTACAACAGAGACTTCAAATTTATCTAGCAAAAGCGTGAATATAAAAGCGAATCGAAATTAAATTTAGGAACCTGCTATTGAATATTGCGAACATATTTATCGCGAGGTTGTTTTTCTGCTTTTTGATAATTCTATGTTAATGCTGAGGTGCATAGTTATGACAAACAAAAATGTACTTCGGATGTTTTCAAAACTGGATGCCAGTTAACAAGTGTTGATAGCACTGCCCGATTGACAACGAAGCCGAATGTGAGCGCTTTTATAAACATCACTCAGTAATCACACTACTGGTGAGCGATAACTTCACACACACTATCTTAAAATGATTAGATGGTGAGCACTCACAAAGAAATGTAATCGGCCAAAAGTCTCAAAACGGTGGTGTTTGTGACATGTTGCGTGAGCGGTCACCAAATTGTCAATCGGGTGGTGATAATTTTGGTTATGACTATTCAAATTGTAAACTTTGTTCGAATCAAAATAAAATTCTTTCGTTGTCTTTAGCGTATTAAGAATTACAATTTCCTAAGAGATGCCACCTGAATTGGTAGGAATTGATTGCAGAGTACCTTCCTGTTGTTGACAAGAGTGATAGAGCTGCGCGACTGCAGTCTGCAGCTTCGCAATTCGAAGGTGTTGCCGTTGACGACCCTCTTCGAGTATCGAAGTTACTTGTTAATTATGGATCCTGAATTCGATGCTATATTGCTAGGAGATAAAAAGAGTCTTATGTTTATGTCGTGGGTACCTTATGCGCAGTATAACCAGACCTTTACGCGGTTCACTTATCAGTCGAGAAGGATAATCTACCTCTTCGAGGAGTTTCAGTTACTGGATACTTCCAGAAAACGTTCTCTCTTACATTAATAAGTTTGATGCGAGCGAAAAGTTTCATAAACAAGTTAAAACTCGTATTATTGGTCCAATACTGGCTGTTTATTTCGTAGAAGGCCCTAGGTCCATACATAATTTTCACGAGTCTGATTATTATTCCAAAGTAGATTCTTCGACGGATAAGCTCACTTAGAAAGTTCTCGACCAAGTTACATATTCCAGCGAATGCTCCTATCTAACTTTGATTAAAAATGTGATGCATGTGCAGTTAGTTGGAGCTTCCTGAAAACTTCCGATATCAAAGAAAAGAATTAACAATTTCTACTCCAGCAAGATAAAATGTTTTTATATCATTTTAACGTTCAAACGAAAACTCAATTCAAATCGCAAGTGCTGTACTACGTTCCAAGGGTACCAAATATTGTGTGATTTCTCATACCTCATCTACTCCGTAAGGGTTATAACGTTGAAGGAAACTTTCTGAAGTTTACATAAGGTATCATATTTACCTACCCCGGCTCTTCTAAAAAATTTACGAACAGATAAAAGTTAAATTATTGTTTACAAAAACGTATTTATTGTATTTGATAAAGAGGATCCGTTAGCATTTCAATACGATGGCACGAAATTCGAATACAAAAACTCTGAACACGTTATCAAATTACTGGCCTGTTGATCGAATATCCTCCAAATTTAAGAAATATCAGCGGTCGTCGTTCGCCGTCGTGAAATTTAATTTAAAATTTGCATTAGGAAATTCCATCATTGTTCTACGCTTAAGGGAGTTTGTATTTTAATCTAAGAAAATGAGAAGACAACTACTTCGTACTATAAATAACCGCATTTTTGTTTTATATTAAAAAATCGAGACGGAAATAAATAATGTTGCATTATTTGTAAAATTTCCGCAGATGCCGGACCGAGTTTCACACCAGCTCGCTGTTTGATATTGAACTTGTTGACAACAAGTCTTCCAGAGAATTTTCTTTCTTCTTTTAAGATTCTGACGTCACATTACCATAGTAACGACCTCAGTCACTCCGTTTTTACTATGTTTCCATCTCTCTTTTACATTTTAATTTGCCATCAAAGTTTTTTTTCCCTTGTATCCTTTTTTGTTCTCAGTATCAGTTTCTTCTCTTTTATTATTTATTCATTTTGTATTACTACACTTGATGTATTTGTCCGAGTGAGACTGATGTCGGCGAACGAATTACGAAATCCAGCAGACGTTCTTGTCATCTCGTCGGCTGCTGGGTTTTTCGGATATGCCCCTTGTCTCCTGTCAAGCCTGAAAGGGGTAGAAACTAGGAATTTATCTTTTATGTTCCAGATACCTATAGCGAGCTCATCGTGTAACCAGAATGTAGCGAAAGTAGCTACAGGAATTCTCTTAGTAATCGCATATCCGCTACATATTTTTTTTCTACGTATGTTAATATTCCTTCTTGTCATTTTTTTTTCTTAACATTTTTCAACCTTATCGCATTTATACTCGAGACATTATTACATGCTTTTTAAACTGTAGGTACTTTTGTATCCAACTCCGATGTATGTTCTCAATTTTCAAAAGCCTCAAATAGAAATATTCTAAACGGAAAGTAAGTACTCGCTCGAGGGTCGTACCTTTAAGGTAAAATCGGTAGTTCGGAATGCGTGCCTAGACGACTTGTTGGACGCACAAAACGTGCTAAGACATCGTCTGCTATTATTTATTCATTATAGTTCTGTCTTCGAGACTCGAGTTTACTCGAACTTTTCAAAGGATGGCCGGCTATTTACTACGTAACTAAACTTCCAAATGAAGATACAGAGTATTTAATCAAATTTGGCAAGCAAAAAGGGCTTCACTTTCGGATACCGGTCGAGCGGAACAAAGCACAGGGCCACAGTGAATAAGAGATATGATGCTGCTCCCTCCCCTCACCCGCAAAAGAGTTTTTTAGGACTGTTGCAGGCAATCCAGCAATTCTGAGTTGGCAATTTAACGAAAAATGCGAACAATTTAGGAAATCTGAATTGAATTTTCAAGAATTAGTAGAGAAATTTATCATAAATTTTGTTTCAAGTAGCTTAGCTTTTAATGCAGTAGTTGGCAATTCGACGAATGGAAGTTTGTATAGTAGGTGAACATCACTGAAGTTGGCTGGTTGAGAAATCTATGGGTAAAAAATTAAAATGAGTGCCCAAACTTCACTACAGTGAAAATTTATTATACGCGTTTTGCCCTTGAGTTAATTTTAGTGCTAGAGTTGACAATCGCGAATTATCAGTTTTTCAAGAGAAATAAGGATCGAATAAATTAAGTAGGTACGATTTCACAAATAAAAAGTAAAGAAATGCGGTGATTCTTTCTTTCTCAATGTACATGTTTGTATAAATCGTCCTGCCTGGATATCCTATGCGTAGCACGATGCGAACGTTTCACAAACGTCTTTTGTCTCCTGCATATCTGTACTTTCTGTGCATGGTCAGGGACGTAGCGAAGCGTTTTGTCTGTAGGGCCAAAAACGGTTAGTTCGTCCCACGTATCAAAATTTGTTTGCATGTATTGGCAAAAAAAAAATAAAATAAATGAAATAAAGAACGGTAAGACTTAAACGTTTGGTACAAACACGGTTTTCGCTCAAGTATACTCAGTAGTATGACTCGTATGCCCGTGCGCAAAAATTATACAGGGGGGGGGTTGACCATATACTTCATGTTATGTTAGGTTATAAAGGGCAGTGATCGCCATAAATTATTATATTATTTACATATCAACAAAGGTCATGGGGGTTGAACCCCCAAATCCCCAAACTCCTCCCCCCTTGCGCTCGGCCTGTTATGGCTTTATAGTAACAGGAGTGTATCACATCCTAATTAAAACTAATTTCTATTAACAACACGACTGCAGACTACAGTCGCGCAGCAGAGATCAAGATCAATGATCAAATGGCTGGAAGAATGTCGGGGGAGGCGTAACGTTTGGTACAAACAAGGTTTTCACTCAAGGCTCAAGTATACTCATGGTCAGTAATATGACGTCATAGTAACAGGAGTGCCTATTAAGTAGGACTGTCAAAAGTATATGCTTTGGCCTCTAATTAATTTTCCTCTGTGAATCAGATCAAGCATTTCGAAAGATAATTGCAAAACATGAAATTCTGAGTGAAATAAGCATTATTTGAAATTGCATATTCTTGTATATTTCGATATAATTGCATATTTGGTGTTTAATATGCATATGGGTCATTCTACCAAAACCTTGATAATTCATGTTTTTTTTCTTGTTTTTTTCTTTTTTTTCAACATTATTACTTATTTTTCATATAAATCATTTATATGCATATAATGAAACATACTTATGAGGTTGAACCTACAGCATACTTCCTGGGGGAGGAGATAGAGGGGGGCTCAAAATGATTAGGACCACGCTGAAGGAATGGCAGCCCACGTTGAAGGAATTGTTGGCTATAGAAAGAAGTTCCTACGCGCACGTGCGCCCATGTACTGTGAATACGCACATACTCTCCCACCCGCACATCAACGAACGTATATCAGTGCTGCCAGGTGTACGGATTTTCCATTTAATCTCTGTATTTTTCAACCTTCGGTAAAAAATGTCCGAATTTCTAAATAATGTCCGAAAATTTTGGGAACAATCCAGATTTTTGTTGTTTTTTCTCGTTTTGTGGGTTTATTCAACTTCTGATTAGTTTGAAATATTTTTCTGTGGCTGACTGCATGTTTTACTGCACTAAACTGGACTAGAAAAAAATGTTTTCTCGTTTTTTTATCTTAATAATTACTCAGTTTTCCTTTCACCCAAAGCATCCTTTTTCAGAAATCAAGGTTAAAAACAAATCCACTAAAATTACATTCAAATCAGAATCCCCAAATAACTTGAATAAATGGAGTGGATTTGTGGATTCGAATGCACAAACTGACCGGTTCTAGCATCCAAATAAACTTTTCCAGGGTCATCTTCCATTTCATTCGGATCCGCCATTGTAATTAATTCAAAATTCAATTAAAAGATGAAAAAAATCATCTTTTTCCAGCACGTTTTTGGTTATTCTCTTTTTCGTTTTCCCCCCGAAAATTATGGGATTTCAGTGTAAGATTCACAAAGAGACAAAAAAAAAAAAAAAAGTACAAATCCGACGAATCTAGTAAAAAGATTTGAATAAATTTCACGAATCCATAGCGATTATTAGATCGAATTATTGATATGAATCCATTCCTAATTTTTCAGCTCCCATTCAAATTCAATATAATGGAGGAAAATGCTCCGGGGCCATCGATTTATGCATGGTCCCAAAATGAAAATAAAATAGTAAAAGAATTTTCAGTTTCCCAAATGTAGAGATTCAAGTTGATCTATAGTAATAATTGTTGCGTCAGATATTTGAGTGATTTTTAATGGGGCATTTCCATTCTCTGTTAATTTAATTTTGGGTGCATTGTTTGATAAAACTGATAATCAAACTGAATTCTGCATGAAATTTCCTATAAAAAAACATTAATCTTATTTTATGATAGTTTTATCATTCTTTTCTAGTAAATTGAATTTTAAATGCATTTTTTTTTTCTTCATAATTAGGTACTTTTTTAATAGTTGTAATGTATTTTTTCCAACTTACAAAATTTGGGGCCTTAACTTAATTTTATGCGAGAAAAGCTGAATTTTTATTTTCACCCTAAGGTCCCTTCCCTTTAGACATCACATTTTCTTTCTGGACTGTTCTCTAGATTTTGGCAAAATAAATCTGGCAGCACTGACTCGTATTTACAAATTTCCGGTCACTCGTGGAACCAGACTTTAGTAAATTTTTTCATAGTGGTATCGGATTCCTTCATCGTGGCTTTCATAATTCCTGTTGCCACGGTGAAGGAAATGGGAAAAAATCTTCACAAAATTGATAAGGGTTCACTGAATCTCTCGATTTTGACCATAGGTATTTTAAAAAATAATGGAACGATAAAGTGTGATCTGATGTACATACCCATATATTTAATTGCGATTATCAAAAATTTGAGTCGCTTGCGGCGCTCATCGCAATGCGCCACGTTTAAGGAATTTCTGTTGGTAAAATCTCTTGTTTCCAGCACTTTTCTTAAATTAAGCGACAATCCATTCAGAATTCGCAAAAAATCATATGCGCACACCACCTGACTGATGAAAATACATCAGGTTGGCTATTTTAAGTTCAAAAATATTTGCTGTGTCTGTTTTCTGATTGGTTCAAATTTGACCACGGTGAAGGACAAAAAAGCGAGGGACACGTTTTCAAATATGGCTGCACTGATTCTGATCGAGTCTGAAACACGTACTGCACTGCCAACTCTTGTTCACTATACTCACAAAAACTGTACACACGCATCAGTTTATCCGAACACCTAGCGATAATATTTACAAAATTTTTTTTGAAATCCAATACATGGTGAGGGACAGTCACGTTGAAGGAATTTTTGAGTATTTAAATGCGATTTCCACAATAGGGGTGGGGGCACGATACTTTAAATTAATAAAAAACATACAATAAGTTATCCTCTGAGCCTATACAGTATTAGAGGACCCTATTGTTTATACATTGCCAGATATCTAGCTGGGACAAAAGTAACAAGGTTTCGGTAGAATGACCCATATTTGAAGCATATTTTATCAAATTTCCTAATTTTTTGCATTTTTGGACATATTCTTGAACATTCAGTACACTATATCGTTGAGTGTATTTATTTATTTATTTATTTTTATTACTTTACTGCACTGGTACGTGGTAAACCTTGGAGAAAACGGAAGTTGTCGTTTGTGACAACACTGCTTGCTAAGATTCTTGACGCACTATTACGGACAATTTGTTGGAACAATGTTGCCATTATAATATGCTCATTTTTCCTTTTAAAATAATACTCATATTGGAGCAGAATATTTTGGAATATTTCGACTTTTTAGGGCATATTTTTGGCATCTTTAGCAACAAAAAAAGTATGCGCATATTTCATCTATTTTTAAAGCATATTTCTAGCAGCCCTACTATCAACTACAAGACTACAGACTGCAGTCGCGCAGCTACGATCAATGAGCACATAGCTGGAAGAATGTCGGGTGGAGCGTCGAGCGAGTCGGGAGGGGAGGGAGCGTTATAGTTTTCTCTCAAGTATACCCATGGCTGTAGACATCGATTTTAGGATGAAGGCCAGCCGATAGACATATCCATGTCAAACTTTTAGGCATTGCAAATTAATCCTGCAGCCGCGCTGTAAAAATTAATATCAATGAGCACATTGCTAGAAGGAAAAATAATTTCCGTGGAAATGTGGACCACTGAACTAAATTATGACCATGAAGAGCTAAATCATAGTGATTGGCTTCACGCAATACGCACAACTGAACTGAACTGAACTGAACTGGAATCAAGTTCAGTGTCGGTCAGAAATAGGATAATGCCCAGCCAATAGATATATCCATGCTAAAAAAAAAAACTCTTAACTCGATGGATTTTCCCAACTTTTGATCCGTCTACTAAAATTTCCAAATTCTGGCGGAGGCTTGGGGGAAAGCTGCCCCCGTATCCCCTTATTTTCGTCTCTCTACATGGTCTTTTCTGAACCATGCTCTTCTTCTTCCTTTCCTCCTCCTCCTTCTCACCCTTCGACTCATATAGTCCTTTTTCTCCATCGATCGGTTAAGTGGGATATCCTTTTAAGTCAGTTACACTTCATATGTTTCAGCACTCTTCTTTTCTAATTTGCTCTCAACCCACGCCATGGAATCCATCCTTTCGAGCATTACCTCAGAGACGTCGGGGAGCTGTTATGGCTGTCTTAACTCTCTTCCCTTCTGATGGCCGAAAAACCGGCCCAGATCGAAATCTGGCACTCTCATTCAGACTTACTTTTACTATCGATCAATACTTGCACTCTCTACACTCACTCGTTTTTGGATTTCGAATTCCCTTTACAGTGGACCGGACTAAACACTTCTCGTACAAATTCAGAAAAACCTACAGAAACTTACGAATAATATAAGTGTTTGAAATCAGATCACGAAATTTTATTGAGCTTTTGTAACAAGCGTTAGCTGCGATATTGTTTTCTCGAACTGGATATTCAACATTACACTTTTCTTCATCGGAAATATTTGGTGATCGGAATTTCACAAAGTGAAAACTTCTCGTAACATTTTCCAAATAAGCTACCAAAGTTTCGAGATGTGACGCCTGAAGTTAAAGAAGACAGGTGTCTTAAAGTCTTTGAATGGCAGCATACCTGTCTGATCAAAATGGATTGTAATCCCCAGAAAGAAGGAATCGGTATCTTCGTTTTGTTATCCGAGTACCTCAGCCTTTTATAGCTCAAATGCATTTCACCTTTCCGTAAATGCGAGCAATATCACCGCTGATGAAACACTTTTACCCCGTACTATAAACAGACTCGTAAAGGAGATCTGGGAAGGTTGTAAAGAGGATGCGTTATTTTATGTTACCATTTGAAGCCGTATCTTTATCATAGAAGTATTATACGTGAACGCGATAATGTTTGAATTAATAGTCGTGCCCGGGTTGTGGGCTAATGTAGTCTTAGCCAGTAAGCCTATTCGTATAAGGAGAAACGATACCATTTACCGGATTACATGCACAGGATAGCCGGCCTTGGCAGAAAATACGCTCCTAGCTCCGTATGGATTTTAATAACCGGCGAAGAATGACACGAAAGATTATTAGGGGGCTTTTGCGTTGTATATAATCGTTTGAGATGCAGGACAGCAGACCGAATGAAACGGAATTTTAAATAGATCCACGCAGTACATTCGCCACCCGCAGGGCTGCGTTTTTAGAAATTGCGCTCTAGTTCGGAACATTACACAGGTAATGAATTTGCGTCGTTTTATGCGACTACGTAGGTCCATAGAGTAGGGTGCATAAGCGTATATGCGTCATTTATTACGGGTACGGCGGAATATGAAAAATGACAGGAGCGGGGTGAGAACGGACACGTCACCGGGAAAATCAGTATTGCAGGCCACCACCGTAACAATCGCAGGCTAATACTACCTCCTGAACTTTCTATTATATGAGAGAAAGTTAAAAAATAACATTTCCCACCATGATTGTCATGTTCCCCCTTTCTTTACTCTCTTTCTGGTCTCTACCCTACCTCCCCACCACCCCCCCCAAAAAAAGTTTCAAAATAACTTTGTTTTGGTTAAGTAGTCGACAACTTTTGACATAGACATGTCTAATAACTCAGCACGTGAAAGAGAAAAATTGGTGCTGTTACAATATGCGATCTACCTCTGCATTCTCTGCTACAATATGTGAACTACCAGCGTGAATGCGATGTACAAAACTCAGAAATCATCCAGCGGGAATGTGAACGAGGTTCCACGATACACTCAGATAAATGACTCGCGTATCGATGTTTCACAGCAGAGGGATTCGTCCAATAAACTGTGATCCACCAAGAGCACAACAAAGATCCAGATTCAGGCACCCACACACAGGCTACCGAGTCGTTGATCATGAAGAAGCAATAAAGAAGCGTACAACTTCACGTGCTCCAGTCCCACCTTGATATTATTGCTGGTAAACTGCTAAGGAAAAATGAACCGGGTGCCTTTTATCGCCTTCTTAGAGGACATATATGAACCACGTTCACGAAGGACAATGCTTTTATTCTGGACAATGACTTCTAGTCGGCTCACTTTCACGTTACATATTTCTTATGATTACCAATACCTGACACCGTGCAGCTCATCCAACCCTGGTAGATCGGTTATTGTAACAGTTGATCACATGGTGTGGGTCACCAAACTCTGGCAGGTCGCATATTGTAACAGGACCGAAATATTCTGCAGAAGAACGTTACTATTGTGATGTAGTTGCGTATTCCTCTTTAATGCGGTCATCCATTCCATCCAACGCAGAGAATGCCGAGCAATGTGGGGACAGACAACTAACGCGGTCGCCTGGATGACATATCCAAGTAATAATGTCCTTTCATGCAGCGGTTGGACTCTTCCTTTACTTCGCAAAAAACATTTCGCAGAAGAACATTACCATATTGGTGTAGTAGCGTATTCCTCTTTATGCAGTCATCCGTTCCATCACGTATTGACTGGCCACCACAGAGAATGCCGAACAACGCCGAGAACAGACAACTAACGCGGTCGCCTGGATGACATATACAAGTAGCAATGTCCTTATGCAGCTGGGCTCTTCCTTTGCTTCACAAGTAACATTCTGCAGAAAAACGTTACCATTGTGATGTAGTTGCGTATTCCTCTTTATGCGGTCATTCGTTCCATCATATGTTGGCTGGCTAACACGGAGAATGCCGAGCAACACCGAGAACAGACAACTAACGCGATTGCCTGGATGACATATTCAAGTAGCAATGTCCTTCCATGCAGCTGGGCTCTTCCTTTGCTTTGCCAGAAACATTCTGTACGTTACTATTGTGACGTATTTGCGTATTTCTCCTTATGCGGTTATTCGTTCCATCATGTGATGCATGGAAGGCCGCGGAATGTCCCACAGCTGAGCCTTTACACTAGGTGTTGCAAAGAACACGGCTCCCTTCACCGGGTGAAGCGTGACTGGCTAAA
This sequence comes from Acanthococcus lagerstroemiae, assembly GCA_031841125.1. Classification (NCBI taxonomy): domain Eukaryota; kingdom Metazoa; phylum Arthropoda; class Insecta; order Hemiptera; family Eriococcidae; genus Acanthococcus; species Acanthococcus lagerstroemiae. The sequence continues at coordinate 22,000,446 of CM063107.1, forward strand.
AACAAAGACCAGGGATGCCAAAACAAATTTAATAAACAATAAATAAAACAAAATTTGGAAACGATTAATTCACGGAAACCAATACACACGTGGATAACGATAAAAGAGGGCGGATCCAAAACAACGAACGTGTGCAAAGATAGAATTGACACCGCATAAATAACTAATAAAATAAAAAGTTAAAGTATGATGAAGCCTTATATGAAAAAGGAATGACCCACCCCAATGGTACTAGACCTACTTAAAAAGGGGGAAGCCCAACTGGCAAATAGGGAAGGGTGGAAAGGAGAGGGACGACCCTCAAGCCCAAGGTCATTATTTTTGTAATGGATATTTTCCTCACATGGTTCATCACTTTCCAATGATACCACTATTGACAGCTTTTAATAACATTTGTCCATTTACCCCAGCGAGAAAAAGAGAAAAAAAACTAGGGAAATGTGCAAAATAGCCCCATTTTACGGTATCAGAAACTGTAAAGACCTTACTTTCGAAGAAAAAAAATTGTATTACGTGTTTGTGCATCTAAGCAGTCGATTTGACATCAAAAATTGAAAAGGAATGACCGAATAAAAATAATTTTATAAGATACTATGGATTTTTAAGAGACCCATCTGGGTTACAACCTCATACAACCATTTGCAGATGAGATAAATGGTACCAGAAGAGGGGGAAAAAAATCAGATGTCCTCAATTCTTTGTTAATCGACATATAGTGCTTCTCATACAGTAATGACATGCAGTTACATTATATCTTTTTAACTACATTAGGACCACCTTACACCCCTGGGCCTTTATCTGCCAAAATTTTACTGTCCCTCTAGGATCGTCACCCACCACTACCTCCTCTTTCCTCAATGGCCACCCTCTCCTACCAAGGATTTTCTCTGCCACGAGGACTTCTCACCCACCACTACCCCTGGGCTTCATCGCCCTTCAGAGCCCCTGTCCTCACTATGGCTCTCCAACCCTCTTGAAGATCCCTGACCATCCACCCAGGAGCTCTCACAACCATGACAACCCCTCCCCTCGAGAGCCCTTCCCCCTCAAGACCCCACCCCGCCAACAGCCCCTCCCGCACCACGGCCATTTCTCTCCCTGGTCCCCTTTCTCACCAAGGACTTTCTCCTCCACCAGGTTCTCTTACTCATCTTAACCCCCCGCCCCACCAAAGGCCACCATCGTCCACAGCCCACGCCCCCATAGGGGCCCTTCTCACCCTTCTGGAACTCCCTCCTCAATCGTGAACTCCTCCTGAGGGTAGGCTACCCCTGGAAAATTGAGCAATTACGGGGCAGGGTTGGCAACCCGCAGCGACTTGAGATCTTGTAGATTATGGGTAATTACGTCATTATACGTCTTTTTATGTCTTATTATGTCGGTTATGTCTTAGGTGGTAGAGCTTCTCAACCATGAACCCCCTCCTGAGGGTAGGCTACTCCTGGAAAATTGAGCAATTAAGGGGCAGGGTAGGCAACCTGCAGCGACTTGTGATCTTGAAGATTATGGAATTATGTCATTTTGTCTTATTATGCCATTTTATGGCATTTTATGTCTTTTATGTCATTTTATGTCTTTTTATCTTATTATGTCGGTTATGTCTTAAAACTTGGAGATCTTTTACGTTAGAACAGCAGATTATGTCCTTGAAAGTAGCTGATCTGCCCCTGCAATTTTTCCAATTTTTAGGTACGCAACCCACCGTGAGTTTTTTCCAGGAGGGGAGGGAGGGGGAGTTTTGGTTTTTAATATATAGAGAGATGTCTTTTTTTATGTCTTATTATGTCGGTTATGTCTTAAAACTTGGAGATCTTTTATATTAGAACAGATTATGTCCTTGAAAGTAGCTGATCTGCCCTGCAATTTTTCTGATTTTTAAATAGGCAACCCACAGTGCGTTTTTTTCTCCCGGAGGCGGCGGTGGCGGTGGCGCCGGCGGATTTTACTTTTTTAGTATACAGAGAGATTGGAAACTCATTTTGGTAAATCGAGTACGGCCCAAATCGAACCATCAAACAACTAACGGATATCAAAGTCCCGAAATGGTTTATTTTAAATTCGCTTTGGCAGGCGAGTTCGCCGAAAGTTTTAGGTTTAATTTGGAAAAGGAATAAAGGAATGAAAAGTGCCACCAGTCATAGTCGAGGATAACATAATTTCGAGATCAACGGTTTGAGGAATTGAACGAGAAAATTCTCGCCGTCTCTAAAACGGGTAAAGCTCGCAATTGAATTATTTAAATAACGTACTTCGCACTATGAAGTATATAACCGCGAGGAAACTATGTACTGCTTGAAAATTCATAATTTCTTCCAATAGAAACTCGAAATTTCGACAGTAACTTTTTCGAGCCTGGAGGCAGCGAATCGATTTAAAAGCACCAAATGTTACACGAACATATTGGATAAAAAGTCGGGCGATGAGCATTAACAAATTATTCCGCCATCGCATCGGTCAAAGAATGTCTACGGAGATTTCAAACAATAAACCATATTGTTGGATGTAATCCGAATATTTTCCAAGTGGATAAAAATGGAGGACATATGTTTGCACGAACTGTACCAAAAAAAAAAAAAAGAGGAAAAGAGGTCATAAATAATTTGTATGCCGAAGCAGATATACAGGCTTTCCTTTCAACAGCCACCTTCTAAATAAAAAATAGTCCTGCCGAACTCAATTTTTCCGACTAAATTCGATGACACTAATAAATTCATTTTTTTTTTAAATCATTTCCCAGCATATCCTCCGGTCACGGAAAACCCTGCTGATAGCTGTAATGTTAGCCCTTGTAAATGCTGACGGATTCCTTATTACAGAATTCGTTCCAAAGTCGTCTGGTACATGATACAATAATTTAGTTTTATATTAATCATTAGCATCCATCTGGAAGTTGTTGTTCTGTCATTTTACAGTTCAATACATTCGAAGGAAGAATTTTGAATAACAATATGCTCCAAGAGTTGAAATGATGACTTTTTGACTTTTATAGGGAAAGAAAATGTGCGCTACGAATTTTTTTAGAGATAAAATTCAATATAGAAATAATTATATCATCAAACGTTATAATAATTATATTTAATTATTAAGAATCCAATATTTCAGAGATTTTTAAAGTAAGTTATCATAACCAACCTTCCTATACAACATTGTAGAATACGCCACTCTGAATTTATAAAATTCGGTTGAAATCTGAATGCTTTGTCTGATGAAGTACCATCCGGCTTTTATCCCTGAGTTGATCAGGAAAGCCGCAAGGAAGCTTAAACTTTTGCAAACAAAAACAAAACCATTCTTCATGTTTAGGCCGATGTCATGGCAGTATATTGTGAAGTGGGGCTTCTTTGAACGTTAGGGCTAACTTTGAACAGCGGCACTTTTTCACTTTAGCGTGCCCTGGTGGTGAAGTTAGGAACTGTTTCTGCACATTCTTTCGACATGTGGCAAATAGACACTAGAAGAAAGAGTTCTCATCAGTTGTCTGGGAATGTTTACTATTACCGGGTAAAAAAATAAAGGGGCACGAAGGGCAGCCTCCCGAGCCTCCCCCGGAGTTGGGAAATTTTAGTAGATGGATCAAAAGTTGGAAAAATCCAAAGTTAGAAGTTTTTTTTGTTTTTTTTTCCAATACAAAGAAACTTTAATACTTAGAAAGTTTGACTTGAGTGAGTTGGGAATTTAAGAATTTTTGCCCCTCCACAAAAACTCTTCGCCACGTCCCTGACTGTTATTTGTGGAAATGTGCCTTGTAGGAATTTATCGTGATTTTATGTTGAAATTTATGTTTGCGGCAACTTCTGTATGAAAAATTCACGCTCAACTTTTTGCAATAAGTGGTATTTCTCATGAATTAGCAAATCCGATTGTAATCGAATGCTGTGAATTTTAATTTTTCAACCCTAAATAACAGTCCTGTAACATTATTTTTCTAAAGAGGGGCTACTTCGAACAGTAAACAAATAATATACCAATGTAAAAGTAAGTAACAAGCGATTTTGATGGAATGGAAAATATTTTTGTTGAGATTATTTTCAAAGCTGATTCGAAAATACGAGTATAAGAAACAAAAGAATTCGCGAAAATATTGTACCTAATTATATGAAAAAAAAAATAATAAATTAATTTTAAAAAAATAACTTTATAGAAAGCTTTCTTCGAGTTTATAGAATGCCAACGTTAGTTCTTAAGGGAAAAGAAGGGTGTTATCACTGTGAATGATGTTCTAGAATTTTCTTCTATATTATTTTCTACAAGTTAGTATTCTAATAACTTTTTATCTATCCATATTTTTATTATTATAAAGTTAATCGATTTTCCATCTATTTCTTGATAAAGTTTTATTGAACTTTGTAATGCACAGGGTATTATTTTAATCTTTGCCGTTGTAAAGTTCTGATATATGACAGGAAAAATTGTTCCAAGAAGTCCCCCACGAGGTAACATTGAACACATCTTTTATATTGAGCTGTACACTTTCCTAAGCAAGTTGTAAGATGTTTCGAAACATAAATCAAAAGAGGGAATTGGACCTAAAACCACGGCTTGAACACCCGTTTCCATTACCATCAGTGTAGCAACGTTAATAACGTGAAATGTAGCAAAATATAGCGGATATATGTTCAAAGAAGCTCCACTTTGCGATAAATGTACGGATTTGAAATTTTACGCACATAGGGGAGACTGGGGCAATACCAACCATTGGGTAATACCAACCAGTCCCGTAAATTACAGATGTCGTTACTTGGTAACCTCTAGGGGGATGTGTTGTGAAGTACTATGGTATTACAAACCTTAAATGCATAGTTCATGTTTTAGAACTCGCGTTTTTGTTTGTATGGTGATAATTCAGTTTTGTGCATTCGCGATCTTGAATTTCAAGAAATTTTCGTAAGTCGGTCAGTTGAACATTTTTCAACCAAATATTTTCGTTTATGGCTCATTTTATAACTTATACATTCTACTTTAACGTAAAAAAAAAATCACAAATGCTCGAGTGCCATAGTTGGGGGGTAGAAAAATTTTTTTATCTGATAAGACGCGATCGAGATGTAATGGGGAAATACCAACCAACAAAATTTTGATGTGTTTTCTCGTTTTTCAGATAATTTAAGGAAAGTAAAACTTCTTTATGGTTCGAAACTACCACCGACAACGTCGACACTCCCGAATGTGAAGAAAGCGAACCAGAAGTTGATGAAAAAAAACAACGAATGCCTGATTTGCGGCGAATATGGGACGAGTGAATTTTGGTATAGGTAGGTATACTAGCTGTGGGGGTTGGGCTCATAAGGAACGTAGTGGCTTAGATTCGGCAAAAGGCTATATTTGCGATTATTGTACGTAATAAGGTCGTTGTCAATGTTATTTTATTATCTAATAACGAAAAACTGTACATTTCTTGATATTAAAAAGAAAATAGTAATATAATAATCAGACCTTTTTTGTCACATCTTTTTTGGGGGCACGCTAATTCAATTTTGTACTTGGATAATCAAATTATTTCATTTTTTTTAGTTTTTATGGCAACTTTTCGATATTTTCGAAATTTTCTTTGAGTGCTACCTCAAAAAAAGCCCTGATAATAATAAAACGAAAAATGGTGCTTAATGTTTATACTTTTTGATTAAAATTTTAAAAAAGTATGTATTTTTTGTATTTTTTATTCAAAAGGTAATTTTAAGTCTATTAAACTCTTCATTTTTCAATTTGTGAGGTACTAAAATAAGGTGGTTGGTATTACCCTGCTAAATGGGGAATACCAACCAAATGAGTTTTTTTGTCAATTCAAAATAGAAAGCTCTGATAAATTTTAGAAAATTTTTCAATGCCGTAGTTCGATAGCCAGGGGTTCAAGAAATACATTATGATGATTTCCAAAATTTTAGAGCAATTTGACTGCTAAAAAATTTCAAATTTGTTTTAAGTGGTTGGTATTACCTCGGTCTTACTTAATGCACATATTACCTGATTCAATAATCTGTGTGAGTATCAACAAAATGAGTAAGTGCAGATCCTTTTATAATCCTATAGTCGACTTTCTCATTTTCTTACCAAATTCCCATAGGGAGCAACCCGAAATTGTCTCTGGAAGAGGCTAAGCAAAGGAAAATAGGGAAGGGGGTAGATTTTTACAAAAAAATAGATATTTAACTTGTGATTATTTTTAGCTAAAATGGGCTCGGGGGCTACAGCCCCCATAGACCCCTAGTTGCGCCTATGCACATTCACCAGTGTTTCATCTGGATTTCTCTCTTTCGAAATATGATTTCTTGAATTTTCAAAATTTTGCTGGAATCTGGATACTTTTTTCTCTTCAATGCCAAAAAACTGACCCTGCATATTATGTAGATCAAGTCAGATATATTGAAATTTCAATATTTTTTAGAGCTAAGAAGTGCACATTTTTCAATATTTATATTATTGCTGTGACAACATTGCTGAACATAAATAATAGATGAAAAATTTCTTAGATGATGTGCTAACCTCAAGGAAAGAACTCCTCAGCGTTTCATCGAGATTTGAAGATTTTTTAATTTTTCGGTATTTTTTGTACGAAACAGTCAATTTTGCTCACGCTGAAATTTGATCCTTGTAAGACATGGGTCATAATTATTCTACTAAGCTCAATTTTTTTCCAGAAGTTATTTGAATTATAAGGAACAACGTCCAAGAGTAGGAGCGCAGACCCAAGAATTTTTTTGTGATGATCCTCATATGGGTGCTCAAACAGGTAGTTTTGCTATGCTAATGATTAAGGAGCATGGCATGAGTGTAAAAATGACATTTATGTATTTTCTCATAGGAATAAGTTCAGCACGTCATCATTTTTTCAATAAATAAAGAAATTAAATCTTTGAACATGAACCTGAGAAAACAACAACGCTATAACTGAGTCGCGGTTCACCGAGGAAAACCGACCATGGTAAGTGAAGCCTCTTGCAGCGTTGGAAACTCGTGATAAGCAGTGGAAAAGAGATAGACTTTCAAAAATAATCCAATGAAAGTAACGAAGTTGAAAAAGTAATAGAAGAAAAGTGACCTTTTAGTAAAGGAATTAAAATAGAACAGAAAAAGGTACAATTATTGACGACCCTAACTTCTTTCTCAATAACTCGGCTAAAAATTACCCGATTTTAATGAGGAATTGTGTCCAAAGCTGAGGCGTATAGTCTAGTTTTATGGATCAGAAGAATTTTTTTTATATACTTTATAAGTTCCCAAACTACAGCAATTTTTGTGAAATTGAATATTGAGGTACTAATAAGGACCTAGGTATAAGTATAAACCACCTTAGAAAATTCAAAAAATCACAAAAAAATCGACCCTAAGTAAAAACTTTTTAAATTTCGACCATAACTGTAAAAATGTTTGAAATATCATATAATTTTAAAGAAGAGTTGCTGTTTATTTTCATTATTTCCAATTTTTCGCATTTTATAATCGTCGCAATTAATGAATTTCAAAATTTAGTAAATTTTATGGTGAAAAAGAAACAACTTGACACAGCCTCTAAAGAATTGAACTGGAGCATCGAAAACGGGATAGAACTTTGTTGTTTCAGTGTCTAGTAACATATTTCGGCATTAGTTCAAGACAAGCGCTAGCAGTAATTATTTTAGACGCGGGTAGTCCATATTTGTACTTTGGTTCATAATTGTACCTCTTATTCTACATTAATAATTTTCCCTCTCATTCTGTCTATTTAACTACAGTTTACGCAACCGAGATAGAATTAACCTAAAAATGTCTGCATACAGTGGAGGATAATGCAAAACAGGGAAATAAGAATTTCAAGCATTCGTTCTGCAATGGGTTGAATTTCACGATCAAAGAGTGTGTTAAAAAAACTTCAAACCCTTGTAATGAAAGATTTCTGGATCTGCTGCTCGTCAGTTTTCATCTGAAAGTGTGATGTTCGCGCAAAGCGGAACGAGCGCATTATTTGTACGCCACTTTTGACAACCTTAAATCTAACTCAGACGGTTGCGACTCGTTCCTTTCTTATTCAATACTTTTCTCGAGAAAATCACTAACTATAGAAGGGGTTTGCGGTCCTAGTCTTTCAACAATACTCGCTTGTAATCTGTCCAACTCTAAGTCTACACTTGACTGCAAGCCTGGCTACCTATCTATCTCCTCCCGTCTGCCTACACTGATTATCAAGAGCCTCTGGGGTTCTCTGTATCAAACCTCTGCATAAGTACTCCGGGGGAAGGGGAGGAAATCGGGCCACTAATTTTTTATTTTCCAACATTTTCTCAAAAACAATGGGTAACGTTACTGATGTGTAAATTTCCAAAACTCAAATCATAACAATTTCCTTTTATCGAAAAGAAAAAGGTCCTTTCGGTGTGCATTCATCTCTATATGCCTACAATAACCCTCTAATACTTCCAAAAAAGAATGAAACAAAAAAGGAAATATTCGATAAGATGTACGCGTCTATTCGCCTGGGACGTATATTTTTTCAATTCCGTCTTCCGGATGATTAAGCTTGTGCTCTTTCTCCAGTCGGTACCAATAAAAGGCTTAAATTTATTTGAAAAAAAAAGCAACGTATGTGCTGAAAAATCGACTCAGTAGAAATAATACAGATATAAATCAGTCAGAACGTATACATATTAATCCCTCGGTATTCAGATACTCTTAGCTGATGCGTACACAAGGACATAACATATAATATGTGGATAATGTAGGGTGTCTCATCCTCTCCTGCAAAAACGGTATTATGCAATTTGATACACGCGAGCGTAATTGCTTTAGAGTAATTTCAACGCTGTTTCGCGAAAATAATGCGACCGTTTTTAGGAATATGAGGAATTATAGCGTAAGAATGCTGCTGTGTTGCAAGAATCAAGGAAAATTCTCTTTATTAATATGTAATGGCGGAATCGTGAAACTTTAATCAACTGACATAAATCATTTCAGACTAGCTGTTCGTATTATTTAAATAGCACTGCTTACAGACAAAAACAGACGTTTCGCCGGCCCAGCTGTTGTACTCGTCAAATTCAGTTCGCGTAATAAAATTTCATAAAATGCCGGCCGAGGATATTGGATTCGCCAGGTTCGAAGTTCGAGATAAATGCCTCAAGTTTAGGTCAAAAATATGATTGGTACATACAGGAGCAAGAGTGGAGTGAGAACATTTTATCCTTCCAAGAGTTCGCCGCAAATGGTTTCACTCGAGTGAAAGAGTTCCTTCCCATTAAAATTAAACATAAATTTGATCTTCTATTGGAAAGTCTGAAAGTTTTCATAATATTAATGGGACGTTTTCATAATATTAATGGGAAGTTTTCATAATATTAATGGAAACTTTTGCTCTTTAAGAAGAAGCCGATCATCCTGGGCTAAAGCATGACCACTTTTCTAAGGAAAAGGGAGCGAATGACTGGGCCTAGATAACAGTTAACCATATTCCAAGGATAGGAGACGACGGATATCCTTTATTTTTTTATGGTAGATGCTTTTATACTCAGTGAGGTCGTACTTTTTAGAATTATTGGTTTGTAGGGGTATTCTCACCTTATTCCTCACTCAGTTCACTCAATTGTTGGGTATAAGACTTCGTAAGGTCATTCCACTTCTGCCTGTCGCGGACTAGAGATGCTCAGTTTGAACTAGCCATTCCAACCACCTCGTCTGCCCACCTCATCGATGGTATACCCTTTTTTCTCTTATTGTGAAGAGTCCAGAAAGTAGTTGATTTATTCCAATTGTAATTTGGTTCCCTCGCGATATTACCAGCATATTTTAATTTTAGTTTTTTTGATGAATCTGACTTTTGGTTTTGTTGTATATTTCCGAGATGCTCATTTTATCCTTCAGTTTGATTCCCATGATATTTCTCAGCGCAACATGTTGAGTTCGAGCCACTATCTAGATCTGTTTAGCAGTGCAGGTTCATGTTTGTGCTCCAAAATCTTTATTTTTGATTTAAGATTCATTTTACCTTTCGGGGTTTTGGACTATGCCCAAAACGCACCCACAAACTGGCTTTTTAAGGCGCTCTGGGAAACCTGAGAACTGAAAGGGCGCTTCGCAGAAGAGAGGCGGCGACAGGGACTTTTTAACTAGCAGCTTTTTTTAAAAGACATTTCGCAGCAAAGGCACGTTGAGACCTATTGAAAAAAGAAATCGGCGAGAAACGTTCATTCGGTCGATTATAATTCTGAGTTTAACCATGATATGTCGAATGATAGTGTAAATTATGTTTTTAGTTCTTATTACCCGTCCAATTCGAATTCTCATTCGGATTGTCCATCCCAAGTAAATAAAGGCACTACTGTTTCGAAGTTTCGAATGTAAGGAGCCCGATAGTGTCGTCGATCAGAAAATTCGAGAATTTGTATTCAGATTTCGATCGACACCTTTAGTAGAAGGCAAGTCACCAGCAGAAATGTACTTGAATAGACACTTTCGAATAAGACTTGACGCATTTAAGCCGCAAAAAAAGAACCAGTTCCGCGGTCAGTAAATTTTCCCTGGTCAAAGTAGCTAAACGTGGGAGATTACGTCCAGTCACGAAATTATCAAGGCTCATCCAACTGGAAGTTAGGTATTCATCGTCAAGAAATTAGATCGACTCCACTACATCTTCGAACTTGAGGATGGATACACTATCAAACGTCACATTACTCAGCTTCGTAAATCAGAGGTACCGGTGGTGAACCACGAGCAACGCCCAGAACGTCGAGTTACTTTTGCTCCAAATACACACTCAACTCCGAAAAGACACTACTGTCCTCCATTGCCGATTTATGGAACTCTTCTCTCTCTCTCTCTCTCGTAATCATCAGAGCCATAGCCAAGAAATGCAGCGGCAGAAGTTCATAACAGTCGAGCACCTGGCACTGGTTGTTGAGGCTGACAGTCCAGCACATGACACTAGTTGTTGGAGCGGCAGTGGCAGTGGTTGATGACAGTAGCGACCTGGTACCTGAAGTATGAGAGGGTTGAGTACCCTGAAGTTGGAGTTACCAAAAAAACAACTAAAATGGAACACTGGAAGTACCATTCATACATGCGACAACATACAGGTCCGACCATTTAAATATGTGCGCCTTATTTCGCGTGCATTCCGTTTGATTTCTAGACTTGTCATTTTTCGCCTGCAAACGCTATTTCTATCGCTTGTAAATAATTATTCTCCAATAACTAGTAATTGAATATTACATTAAATACGTAACGCGCAACTGCTAACTTGGAAGTTGGAAACAGAAACTGTGAGATAGTTTGTAGATACACATCGAACCGGATAGCCGTTAAGCCGCAAACGTTTATCTAAAGGCGCCGACTTGGCGATAACCTTGAAGCCTGAAGGTAACACCACCCGTAATTTCGCAGTGGAAAACTGAAAATCCGCTACAACCAGGAGCTGAATTTTGCCCGATTTCGTCAATAGGGTTATTAGCATCCAGAGCTAGTACTACAGTGTCGTCTGCAAACGTGGAAGTTTCTGTGTCATTGTCTGTGGGTGTACCTCGCCGAGTATTGCCGAGCTGATGGGGTAGCGACTTTTCCTTAGTCGCGTGTTGACTTTCCCCAGCTGCCTTTTAGGTAGCGATAGCACCACTGTCCACCAGTGTATCGGCAGCTTCCGTTTCTAGCTTTCGGAAGCCGCGTGACATATGTTCCTTGAGAGCAGTTGACTCATCTTCCAGGTCAGTCCATCGTGCCAGACTTTAGCGAATGGCTGGGGAATGTTCAAGAACACCTCCCACAAAAGACAAAAAAAAGGATTAACAAGAAAATTTATTCCTTCGCATCCTAACTTTCGTATGGAAAACTCAAAAATTGTTTTCTCATCATATTCAACTTTTATGCTGATTCTATAATATTTCGCCGACTGTTGTTACTTTTGAGAAGAAAATCGTAGAAAATGTTAATTTGCTTAATTTTCTATATTAACTGCCAAGTTGCCCGATTGATAGCTGGAGTTTCCCTAAGTGGGGTGGGGGAGGGGTGTCTCGCACCGGCTCTGCTCAGTCGGCTCCAATAACGGTTGCACTGGCGCGAATTCGCGCTTCACCAAACAGCAATAAATACCGGGCTGCCAACAAAATCAAGACTTTTCGACTTACACACGGTTTAAATACATTACGGAGATACGCGGTGGCGGAATGAAATCCAATTAATTCGAACCGCGAGTCCCGAAACGAGATGTGTAAATTCGTGGCGAGAATTTCGATATTCGACTCTACTTGTTGACAGAGGGAGCGTTTACTTTTGCGCCAGACCATCGCCGAGCCGAGGCAAACTGGGCGAACGGCAATTTCAGCGCCGAGGTCCACACTTTATTCCACATTATTCGTTCGTTTATTGCTAGACTCGGTACACCATGTACATTAAAGTCGTCGGCGCGATATGCTTTTACATTCCGTCTACATCAACACGTTGGGCAATTAATTAAAAAATTTAAGCCGTTTAGCGGGCTCGTATTAAAGAAGGTTTTTTATTTTTATTTATTTTTTTTTTGTGTGGATCGATGCGCAAGTTCGAAATATACACACGTACACATTTTAGCCACGCCACGTGAAACCTACCGAGGATGGCGGGGGCCTGCGAGCGTCGCCGCCGAGGGGAGGCGCGGTTTTCATCACGGCAGCGCATTCGGGGTTACAATTTTCTCTCGGTCTTTAGTTTGGGTCCGAATGTCGGCGCGTAAGAGCCTTCTCGGCTATGGGTATTTTTCAAATTCCGAGCTCCATTTCGCGTAATCGAAACGCGCGTACCGATACGACTAATAATAATTCTGTGATGGCTTCTCGTTCGTCGAACGGCCAAAATACTGTGCCTCCTGGTTCGAATTCATCGCACCCGACGCATGCCGGAGAAGGTAAGCAAAGTTTCCGAAATTATGTTTCTGCTGGCTCTTCTCTCAGGCTCTGATCACTGATTGGCAATTCAGACACGTGCTATCTGCCTTGTTGCTTCCACGAAAGTTTATAAGGAAACAGGACTTAAATTCGGAACATTTCGAAGCTAGTTTTTCTGTTTTAGTAAATGTAGCGGGGATGCGAAATGGAACTATGGGCGAGGGAATCGCGAAGCCACCTGTGCTACATGGATAATCGAATTGCGTATATAATTAGCTTCGAATATGGAACTTTGAACACGATATCGTAGAAATTACCTGGTGTGAGGGTAACAAATATGAAGTAAGCGAGCAGCCACCACACTGCAAACGTTTTTATCGCTCGCATTCACCTGTTGGTTTTCCCTTCGCATTCTAACGGAGTTACACTCAATCGCGATCGCATTACTAATGTTATCTACGTGTCTCTGTAGACTCAAGTGATAATGTTTTATAAAACCCAAGTTAAAAATTTAAAAAATGGGTACAGAGGAGTGCCCCTTACATAAATAACCATCCGCTGCGGAAAACTGATAAATGACAGATGATGCTAATCCTGTCACAGGGTCTGTCGCAGAATGTCACTACTAGAACCAATCAGAATCGAGCACGCCCGTGCGATTTTATGAGACAGAATGCAACAGATATAGGACGGGGCATCTGTCAATGCAGTGGCACAACTGCCAGTATTTGCCGTGTTCTGTCAACAACCTGTCCAACCTGTTAAAGGCTTCGTCACATTCTGGTAGTATTGTGTCGCAATTTAGCAGCGCTCTGACACTTCCTGGCAATATTCTGTCGCATTTTGGTTCACCTACCCCTCATTTCAGTACACCCCCCACACACGCACACAAAATCCCGATAACCAAAATTCATAAATAACGATCAATCTTACTCAAATATTTTATATTTGTATAATTATATTATACAAAAAAAAAAATTAATATACATATATAATTAATAATCTTCCACTGCGAATACAATTTATTGTGTATTATCTGTTGAAAAGAGAAAAAGCGAATTCATGAAGTAACTTTAGTTAATACAAAAATATTTTAGATAGATTTATAACTTAAAACCAATTCGCAGTGACCCTCTTGGTATTTTATGTATTAATGGGGATCGATTTTACCTACCTTCATTTTTTACATTTCCAAAATAAATTATAGCTGAGAATTCTCTCGAGGATTTACAATACAGAACAGCAGGTCCAGATTTAGGGGGGGGGGTGGCTGGGGTCCCAAGAACCCGGGCCTCTACATTTTTTTCTACTGTTCTTCTTCTTCTTTCGTGTCCGGACTTCGACGCGTTGGTAGTTAACTTTAAGTTTTAAATATAAAATTTTCCTCTATCTCTGCATCAGGTCTAAGGTGCTGTCGTCTAGGTTACCCCACATCTCTCCTCTGGTATGTGTGGTTCCTCCTCCACATATAAGGAGGTGGTCGTCGTTTTGAAGCTGACCACACATTTGGTATCCTGCGTCGTCGCGTATGCCCCATCTGGTCAGGTTTGCCGCTGTGCAGGCGCATCCGGTGCGCAGCCTATTCAGGGTGAGTCATGATGGATAGGGGAGATCATGTCCACTGCGGCTAGGTCTTCAGCGCGTCGGGTGTGGTTGAAGTTTGTTTAGCTTGTCGCCCTAGAGGTCGAGGGGTTATCTGTAAGGACCGATGTATTGTTGAGGAAACTCTTCCTGGATTTCAGTCTCGGCGTTGCTGCCACCTGGCCGAACATAATGTGGCGAGGGTCGCTTACCTTCTTAATCCTCTCCACATCCGCAGCCACTTCCTCCTTACCTCCGGGGGGGGGCGATTCCACATATCCGAGGAAGGTACTTGAGGCTAGTTGGTCTCAGGCAGCTGGATACGATCCGCATGGTATTATTCAGGGCCACATCAACTTTTTTTAGTATGTGAAGATCTACTCCATGCTGCACATCCATATTCCGCAGTAGAGTAACAGAACGCCAGGGCTGTGGTCCTTCAGTATGCTCGGCTTGGCTCCCCACTTGGTTGATACGAGTTTTTTCAGGATACTATTTCTGACTTCGACTTTCATCTTAGTATTCTCGCAGTGCTTCTTAAAAGTAAGTGTCCTGTCAAGTGTGACGCCAAGGTACTACGGATTTTCGCAATTTTCAAGCTGTATTCCTCCTCAACTCAGCTTCAGTTTGCATCTCGCTTGAGCATTTTTCAGGCGGGAACTGCACACCTGAGTTTTAGATGGATTTGGCTTGAGAGCATATTATTTGTGTAATGTACTTCTAGTTCATTAAGGTTGTCCTACAGTTTTCCCTCTACCTCTTCGTGTGTATCCCCTACGCCGTCACTGCCAGGTCGTCAACATATAGGAAGTGATCTGTGTGGACTCCAAGTGGCTGATCCTTAGTGTATATATTGAATAAGGTAGGGGCAAGAACACGTCCTTGTGGCAGTCCATTTGTCTGTCGTCTCCATCTGCTCCATTTAGGTACTCTGGTGAATGGCATAGAACATTCTGTTGCTCAACATTGCTCTGTTAAGTGTCCTGAACTTGATATCTTGTGTAATTTCGTATATTGTTCTGCATAGTAGACGGTGGTGATTCACTGTATCATAAGCAACAGTTACTCGTAGATCTACGAAGACCGTCCTTGTGATTTTTTTCTCTCGGAACCATTCTCGATATGTTGGACGAGGTTGGTGACCTGGCTTGTGCAGCTTTTTTCTTGTCAAAAGGCAGCCTGTTGGGGGATGAGTTTTCCATCAATCGGGTCTTGTATCCTATTGGGTAGTAGCCGTTCGAACACCTTGTAGAGGTGGCAAAGGAGGGAAATTGGTCTGTAGCCCTTCCTATCGTTAGGATCTTTCCCAGGTTTCAGGATAGCTATTAGCTACTACCTATGTCCTCAACCATAATCTTGGCATTTTTGTGGTATAAGCCCGTTAGCCATTTAATGCCCGATGATCCAATTTTCTTGATCTGTTCACTGAGTATTCCATCTGGTCCGCAGCCGCTTTACCATTTTCTACTGTGTTCCACAAAGACGTACATGAGCTGTATGCGACGATTGTAAATAATTGTAGTGCGTAGTACAATCTACAAAACTAGTACCTCGCGCATCCCTGCGGGTTCAGATTTTTTTCTTCTCATTTGTTGGATTTATGAATTAGTACGCGCAAGGTGAAGAAATGAACGTACGACTTGAATCCTTGGGTTCCGGCAGGACCCCTTAGATATGACAGCGCAAGAAAAATTCAGAATTCAGGCCTTCATCCAGGCTATTGACCAATTCAATATGTCTTTGAGTCAGAAAATTGAGGCCTATAAAACCATTTACTATAAATTTTTTTTTATTTTTTTATCCGTACTAAGTTCTTGCGAGCCAGACACTTGGTGAGAAAACGGAAGAAAGTTGATGAATTCATATCCAGAAGATATATGGATGAATGCTTGCTGAATGAGTTGCTTCAGTTTGCTAAGTTTATCAAGAATTATGAAAAAGAAAATGAAGAGTTCATAGAAACGTTCCAATATAAAATAATTTCACAAAATAATTTGAAAAACGTGTTCCCGAACGTGAAGATTATGCTCAAAATTTTTTAATCATTAATGGTCTCTAATGTCAGTGGCGAACGTTCCTTTTCAAAGTTAAAACTGATTAAAAACAGACTCCGTATAAGCATGTCTGAAGGACGGCTAGAAAATTTATCCCGACTAAGTCTCCTGAACGGGATGTCTGTCGCCAGTTCAATTTTGAAGATCTGATTGGCGACTTTGCTCTTCAAAAATCAAGGAAAAAAGTTTTCATACATATTGTATCGCTGCTTCCATTTGTATCTTTTGCTGTTTACTGTACTTCGACTTAAAAATAAAAAATTACAATGGAAAATGAAATAACATAGAATTCTTTTGATAATTTATAAAAGAATAGTTACCCAAAGACATTTTTAAATTAAAGTAATCAAAAAACAATTTGTATGGGACGCCTCCGCCCCGAAGCGTTCAAAAATTTTGAAGGCCTCCAAAAGATTGGGACCTCTATATTACAACTCTTGAATCCGGGCCTGCAGAACAGTATGAAAATCAATTCATCATAATTATGATTCTTTTACAGTCTTCTTCTCATAAAATAATAAGTGTTTGCCTTACCTATTCTTATTTTTTAGATTGGAAGATAATTATATCTACATTATGTCAAGATAAGTTACATGCTTACCCTGTTGTAGAGGACTCACATACCTTAAGACACTCTGCATATGGTCCTTGATCTTAATACATAATTACGTCGGTACCCGTTTGTAAGTAAGATGAAACACGGTGTCAGACATTAGCACGTGATGAAAGCTCGTTTGTCGACTATAATTCGTAGCTTAATAGGTGTATGTTCACTCATCCCACGAGGCAACAGTACGTGACTAATCTTGGATCAGATACGATATCGATTAATTAACACCGTAGGGTAATTTTCGTTGGTAAACTAGGGGACATTTTTAATCTGAATTAATTTAATTCGGATGAGAGTTTCTCAGTGTTTACTATATCAAAGTCGGATAAATTTCATACTATGCACAAATTTTCTCTTGCTAGTGACAGTGATTTTAATAATTATTACCTCTGTAAAAGTAGAGTCGTCCCTTGTTCAAAGTAGACTCTGCACTCGTGCCAGGTTTTGTTTTCGTAATAAAAGAGACGAGTATGGGACGATCCAATGGAATCTCTTCGCAGAAGGGTTCCCAACTGAAATACGAGGGGTTGGAGAACTTAAGAGGAGTAGATAGGAGGACTTAGTCTCGAATGGAGCAGCGGTGGATCCAGAAAGTAATCCTGAGAAGGGCAACTCAGAGCTGGAAGAATTCAATTGTATCCCTCCGAGTACTTGAATCATCTTTTATCCGCCCGAAGTTACACGAGTGAATAGATGAGAGAGATCTGAACGATGTGTAATGCTGACCATTTTCTTTTAAATTGACAGTGAAGATGGAAATATCTCGTAAGTACGCCGTCAAAGTTTTTCAAGTCACTGAATTCTTGACTGGGCGACAATTCTTGAAGAATTGTAACCATCATCATTATCCAACATTTTTATCTCATGGAAATGCAGCAGTCATTAACGCTGGCTAAGACACTTCAGTCTTCAGTTTCTACGTGCAAATATTTTAAACTCTTCCGGGACTGCTCAAAACCCTCTAAGACTTATCCAAATCTGTTTAAGACAAGCTAAAAATGTTTAAAACTATGTTAGGGCTCGTTATGATTTTTCCAATCAGCATTTTTAGAACTTTTGAAGTTTCTCGAGCCTTGTATAAGACTCGAAACCTACTAGGCCATTTCAGTATACGCATTTTAGAATACCAAAACCTGTTTCAGATTTTATAAAACTGTTTAGACGCGTAGACTGTTCTAAACTCATTTAGGCAGTTTTAAAACTCGTCCAAATTTATCAAGATCTTGAAAACGTGATTAAAGACTCGTTAAGATTCTTTTGTGTGTTCGAGACAAGTAGACACTTTTCCAGGAACTTCCAAACTATTTACGATCCGCTAAGAATGTTAAAGACGGCAGTAAGCGTAGCCAGGATTTTTGCAAGGAGGGCAAGTAACAAAATGCCCATTTTTATCGAGTTGCCCTAAATGTACTATCGCAAAAAAAAAAAAAAAAGGAGAATAGTTAGGAATGGGAGGCAGGGAGGTATACCCCTCTTGTCTCCGGGCTACACCACTGCAAACAGGCTTAAGACTTCATGAGTTTTCCAAGCTTGCATGAGACTCTTTAGGACTAAAGACTCAGCCCGCAAACCTTCAAAGCGGAAGTGGCATTTTTAAAGTTACAAGAAATAAGGTCGTATCAATTCAAATAATCATCTGTCCATCGTTCATGACAGCATTCGGTGACCCGCTTCCAACCGCGTCCGCTATTAATATCCAAGCCAATCGATCCTCCGCAGTTCACGTCAACTTACAGATGTCGAGTTTAGTCGTTTCCTCCATCAGATCCGTCCATCTTTTTGGTGACCTTCCTCTCGACAGTTGCCCTTCAAGTTTCCCTTGTACCATCAACTTCTCCAGGTTATCGCCATGCCTCCTGGTGATGTGACCGAAGAATTGCAATATCCGGCGGTAACAGGTGGATGAGAGGCGTGTTTGTATGGCCAACTTTTGAATTATTGATGCGTTTGTCCTTTTGGCCGGCCACGGGATTCTCAGCATCCGATGGTAGACCCACATCTCCAGGGTGTCAATCCGTCTTCGATCGTCGGTTTTTATTGTCCATGTCTCGGAGGCATACAGGAAGACTGGAAACCCCGAGGTCTTTACTAGCTTAAGCTTTGTGCTTTTGGTTACTTCTCGGTCTCTCCATATTGGCGTGAGCTTGGCTGCGGCTTCGCATGCGAGAATGATTCTTCTTCGAATTTCACCTGAACTTCCGCCCCCAGTGTTCACCATTGAGCCGAGGTATACAAACCGGTACACCGTGCCGATACCTTTCCAGCGCGTTTGAGGTTGCGAGTTTGCTAGCGCGATCGACTGCCATTACCTTTGTTTTCATGCGGTTAAGAGTGAGGCCATATTCCTTGCTGTTTGCTTTGACCTAGTCCAGGAGCTGTTCCATCTCTTCTTTGGACGATGCGTAAAGAGTGGTCTCATCTGCAAAACGAAGGTTGCTGAGGGAGTAATCTCCTACTCGCATCCCGTCCTTCCACTCGTCTTAGCTCTTTCGCATTATATATTTCCCATAGATGTTGAAGAAGATTGGTGATAGGATGCAAGTTGGAAACTAGAGGAGTGTCCCTCTTGGAGTCATACAACCGCACTGCTGTCTGCATAGAGGTTTCGGATAAGTACAGCAAGGTGTCCGAGGACGCCCATATCGACAAGCATTCACCGCAGCTTACCCCACTGGACGTAGTGTAGCCCCCTACAATTAAAAAAAAAAAGGAATAAAATAAAAGGAATACTAAATAAATACAGACAATTTTACTGAAGCTCTTTTGCTCAAGAAGATCGCACGGCTATGGTGCTCCAAGAAAAGTCATATGATCAAAAAGATGGCCACACGATTTTACTGGGGGCCAGTTAAGAGCAAAAAGAAAGATCGGAAGACTCTGGCAGGAGCTCTAGAAATGTCAGATAATCCTTTAACTTCGTTCACGTTTTTTTCACTCTGTTGAAAATTACGTCACGTAAATCCAATTTGTTGACAATGATAACAGTAAAAAATCCTTGGCTAAAAACTACATCTACGGTGTCTGGTAAGTGATGGAAGGAAATATCTTCAATTTGTAAGGTACTTGCATTTGTTTCTTTTTTTATTTATTTAATTTTTTATTTATTTTGACTCTGAAGTCCAAACTTAAATTTCCAAAAAGTCTGTAGAATTTCTCTCAAGGAAGATGAGGAGCGTAAACGAAGTGGGAGCGACTGTAATGACATCTAAAGAAATTTAGAACCTAATTCTCGAAAATCGATTAGTGCGTTGCAAAAGGTCATAATCACTAGTCAACAGAATTTGAATTGAAATTATCGACACGAATAAATAACGATCGAAACATTTTGAATTCTGAGTAGTATTCTGTTTGGTCTGTGAGTTTTTTGAGCCTCAAACATTCGCCCAATAGGGCCTATTTCACCTTCGTGGTCATAAATTCCTGGAAGTAGTGCGCCACAAAACAAACTAGTTTCCTTCTTTTCGTTGAGACTGACGACAAATGTTTGTCGTTAGGTTCGAGTTTAGACAAGGACAAGACGGAGAGGTCATAATTTAGATTTATAACCCGACAACGCTTTTAAAATGTTTCAGTAAAATTAATTTTTTGTTTCCCACAATAGGTTAAAATTTAGGTAGGGCTTCTTCCTTTAATATTGACGTAATTCCCTTAGATTTAAACGATCCGACATCCGCGATATACTAAATTGTACGCCCCCTCTCGCCCTAACTTAATTATCCGCAAACATCGATCCAGTGAAAGCAAATTCACATTAGTAATCCATATTCACCGCAGGCAGGTAAGTATTGACTTAAACATGACTGACTTGTATTTTGCTAATCAGGAGTGAATTATAAGCTTCCCAAATTTCCAAGAATTACTATATACCAATTCAGCACTTTTGTGTTAGTTCTTGTTGCTAATGACTGAATTTCGTGTGACTCCAACCCAATTCATTTTCACCTTTCCTTGTACCTTGTAATTTGATATTTGAAGGCCGCATATACGATCGTTTGCTTGACCCTTCCAGAATAATTTACTATAATATACTTTCAGTTCTTCGAAAGAAGAATACGAGTAGATCAGGTTGCTGATTAGATTTCAAAACGAACTGGGAACTAATGATGTACCCTGCGGTAGTTTTGCGACCCCTAAAATTACCCAAGACCACTGGATGAGATCTTATAATGCTTTCGAAGATGGTTATTTTGGAGATTCATTTAATTTCAAATTCGCTTTCAAGCCATCGTAAGTATAAACAGCTTAACTGAACAAGCGTATCGTTTTCTCTCTATCGCTATATAGTCTCGTAAAAAATTCGATCACAAAGAAGCTTTCCAATATATTTTTACTTTCACCCGGCCACGTTTCCTTCTAAAAACTTGAATTCGCGAAACAAAAATACCTGGTCAAAGACCAAACAGTCTACCGAAGCTGGTATGAGAAGAGAGTAATTTTAAATTCTTGTTATACAGGAAAGAAACAAAATAGAGGCTTTAGGTTTTAGACGAATGAAAAAGAAAACGTGAAAATGAAAAGTTCTACGGTCGATGTCTAACGTAATAAAGGTAGAATAGGTCTACATGACTGGAGGGAAAGACCAGCGATAAAGTAACCAAGGTAAAATTTGAAAGAGCCAAAAGCTACGAAAAGTCGGATTAAAACAATTGTAACCGTTTAGTCGAGTGAGCCCAATTTTAATACATTATCAACCTGTAAATGGCTGAGCTACATACCTATATTAACATTATAGCAAAAACGAAGTGTTTAATGTTTCAAAATTCGCAGCTTATCCATGAGACACCGGAGCATAGATCTCATAAAATGTATCCCTGTTCCTTCACAAAAGCCTTTCTGCTGTATTCCAAATGCTAAGATGCTCGTAAATTGAATGGTAAATCGCAAAACATGTCCCTCGGTTTATGTGTGCTGTAAATCAATTCGGCTTGACCCGATTTCAGGTTATGGCAAAATTTTCGACCATTTCAGATAAATGCTCATTATTTTAGAAAATTGAACAAAGCAAGTAAATAAAATGTGAATAATGCAATATTCAATATTGTATGAAGTTGATATGGAAACAGTTACAATAAATGTATAGGCTGCAGCAAATGTATGAAAAATGCGAAAAATTTTTCTACCTCGCTACTTCCACATTGTTACTCATTATGTCTTTGTCGTGGCTTGTTATGTACTCGTTGAGGCTCACTTCGTCCTTGTTTTTCTGAAAATGTCATTTCCCCCTCCCCTACTGACCCTGCTGCATGCCCAGTGTTGCCAATGTATTGTTCAAGATACAAAAAATTCCATTCAAAAAATTCTGAAATTACCTTTTCTAAAAATCGGGGGAAAAATTAAAATATCAACATTTTTGTACAGAATCCCCTCATTGTTAGCCACATCTTACCAAAATATTATACAGAACGCCTCTTAACGACTCCCATCAAAAAAAGTTCAAACATCCCCTGCTTTGCTCCATGAAAAAACATACCTGAAATATCAACGTTTTTGAAGAATGACCCCCGTACGTTTGTGAGGACCGCCTCAGCTATAACCTGAGGTTCGGCTAATCCAAAAGGAATAGTATTAAGATGTAACCCATGTGAGTGTGAATAGTGAGTAGTTTACAATAAAGAGTGTCACGTATATGAATTTTAGTTTTACTAATTTTTCGCCTACCTCTTGATTTCTTTGAATCAAATAATTTTTACTCTAGGGTGAATTTCTTAAATTAAAATACCCCTTTCCCCCGCGTTATAAAATAAGCAAGAGTAATGCTATTATTAGAGGAGCGGCAAAAATTAACCGGGAACTACAGCGGCACAATACCTAAAACCGCCACTGCTTGTCGTAAGAATAATCTTCACCCATACCGCTATTCTTTTTAACTTTTGATTTTTACCAGTAGGTACTTTTATTCAATGCTCTACCCCCTCAATATACGGGATGAACCAAATTTGCACATAACATTTTTAATAGTATTCATTGCGGACTTTAAATTGATTCATATACAAATTTTACCTATCTGTGAAATTGAAGGTGCTATAAAGCGACAGGCTATACTACGTGCTATAGCGCCTTCAATATTGCAGATAGGCGAAATTTGTGCATAACTATTTTTGTAGATATCAATCATTACTACTGTTAAGGTTATATGTGAATTTTGCTTATCTGCAAAACTGAAAGTGCTATAAGGCAACAAAATATTGTAAGTGCTTTTTAGCGCCTTCGATTTCACAGATAGGCAAAATTTGTGTATGAACGAATTTGAAGTTCTAGATCGATAATTTTAAAAAGGTTAGGTAAAACTTTTGCATTACCTGCATTTTTAAGGCGCTGCGTAACATTCAATTTTCAGCCCTATAGTACACATATTTATACTTCAAGGACAAATCCCCTTAGGAAAAATTTGCAACTGTTTAAAAATTTTTAAAACACTTTTTTTTTTCACAAAAGGTAACGTCTTACCTGGAACGCATTAGAAATTTCGAAAAAAAATTTGATGATCCAACCTATTCAACAGCCAGGGCTTGGCTAATGAAAGTCGTCTGTAGAGTTCGAAAAAGCTCGCTTGAGAAAATGAATTGGGATGTTGTTGGAATTTTGGGAACTAAAAGATCAGGCGAAATTTCGTTCAAAAGACTAAACGGAAACATTTTTTTGTTTTTATGGTTCCACTCGAGGTTGCAAGGAGGTTGGTTTCTGTGTCAGGAGGTATACTTGGTGCCCCGTGTGGACGGATTTAAGGGGATCACGGAAGGGATAGTACAGCAAATGTTTGGAAAAATTTTTGGTCGTACAAGTATATTTTAAAAAGCAAAATGTTGGTATCGACAAAAAGCAGAATCCTGGAATCTTGTGTGATAGTACCTACGCTATTATACGGAGTACAGACCTGAACCTTAATGAGTCGACAAGTAATAAGACTCGAGACGACATTCAACAGAATGTTAAGAAGTACCCTGAATATCAGACTACGTGACAAAATTAGTCTAGTTGAAATCAGGAAGAGAACAAGAGCAAAGAAAATTGGCCTTTCCGTGGTCCGACGGAAGCTCGGGTACACGGGGCACTTGGTGAGAGATTACGATATCTGAACAAAGAAGCTAATGAACTGGACTCCATGGTACAAGAAAAGGAGAAGGGGACGTCCCCCTGATGGAGGGATTTGATGTGTAAAAACTTCGGTTCCCTCTGGTTTACAGCCGCAGAGTGCAGAATAAGTTGGATGCCTATGCCCGGAGATGGGCGGAAGGTAGGGTTAGCGGCTTATCTAGCTAAGTCAAGTTCAGCAAATTTAAAATTCATAATACGTATTATGTTTTTTCCCCTTGTTATGTCATGTATTGCTGTTTCATTTGTATGATTGTCGTTTCCTTATTGTAAAATCCAAATCGGTTCTGTACTTCGTTCTCGGCCGCGCCTCACTGCCAGGCGTAAATAAAAAATAGAAACAGTTACAATTTATAGGCTGCAGCAAATGTATGAAAAATGCGAAAACTTTTTCTACCTCGCAACTTCCACATTGTTATTCATTATGTGTTTGTCGTGGCTTGGTATGTCCTTGTTGTGGCTCACTTTATCCTCGTCATGGTCATCGTTTTTCTGAAAATGTAATTTCCCCCTCCCCTACTGACCCTGCTGAATGCCCAGTGTTGCCAATGTGTTGTGCATGATACAAAAGATTCCATTCAAAAATTTCTGAAAATTCCTTTTCTAAACATTAAAAAAATGATCTTGAAATATCAACATTTTTGTAGAATTACCCTACTACATGTAAACTAAGAAAATTATGGGAGAAAATTTAACAAAAGAAGAAAAGCCACTTTCATGTTCAGTTTCTGGAGAATTACCCCTATAGTGTACACCCTATGCAAGCATCTCTGAAGACAGTGCTTTATTATATTTCTACTCGTAGATGAAAATATAAGTTTTCTCAGCCACATTCTCGGAAACGCTCTTTCTCTTGTTACACTAGTTCTCACTGAGGACAATATAATTTCACATATATGTTTTCAACTACCTGAAATTTTCGTTCGCAAGGGTCTCAATAAACTCGCCAGTGCGATAAAATTCTCTCAGGGTGGAATTAACAGCTCATCATAACACCTCAGCACAACTATGAAGAAGTCGATCTCACTCGCAGAATAAGTGCGAGAATTCAGGAACTAAAAATAGATTGATTTTTCTTTATACATGGAAATGCAAAATACTGAGCATTTTTTAAACTCCTGTTTACTTTGTACGATTTAATGGAGCGTTTCAACGAACGCGCCAGGCTTACTCTCGGTGTTTCTTTCTTCTCAAGTGAAGGTATTCTTTCTTGAATAAACATCTTTTAAAACGGCCGTTGTCCGGTGAAAAGGATCGGGGCATTGAACAGTTCCTACAAACACAAGGCCGTTTTCAAGTAGGTCCATATTTATACAGAAATGCTCGTAAATGTTGTTGAGCACTCAAGTATCTATACGCTTTCACCGTTGTGTATATAGCTTCGTAATCTAAATGGACTTCCAGGAGATTTCGTTTCTAGTTTGTTGTTTCGCGAGGAAAGATACAAAAATTTTTTATGTTGATGGAAAAACGAAAACGCTGGCTATTTCCGAAAAAGCGAACTAGAGCTGGTAAAATTACAGGTACCAAAATGGGGCTATAGAAATATTTCGTTTTTCTGTGTTTGAATCTTTATGCTGTTGAATGTATGTCAGATAGAAAAATGATATTGGTTTCAATCGATAGCTGGAAAATTCCTCGATCGGAAACCTTTTTTTCTTCTTCTTCTTTTTTTTTTTTTAACCTGAAACATTTAACAGGAGAATTTTTTTAAATGGTTATGAAAGTTGTACCACAAATGGGGCTACTTTAATAACTTAGATTTCGATGTTTTTGAATGCCAAAAATCGATTGTAAACCCCCTTCCCACAACCGGAGACATCGACGATAAAAATCTTATTTTATTCAAAGTTTAAAATGAAAATCTTAATTTATTCAAATTTTAGCTCGGTATTTTCTGGAAAAACGAAAAAAAAAATAGAAACTAAAAAATTTCGTGTTTGCAACACTAAAAATTACGAGTTAAAATTAGCAGTACATTTATCGCAAGTATAGATTCTAGTCGTTTCAGTTGCTCCACTGCAGTCCATATGGGTCCATTTTACAATTCTTCGCACAACACTGAATCCATTCCTGCAAAGGATTAAAAAATTAATAATGCTAGTAGGTACCGAATTAGGTAGTTTTCTCTTCATTCCAGCTAATAAATGTTTACTTCACCAGGCCTGCTGCGCGATTCTCCGCAAACCACACATTGCTCCTCCGTTGCTGATTTGATATTTTTATTCGTTGATCTTTTCTTTGGTTTTTTGACGGCTTTCTTAGGTGTTGGTACCACTGGATCGTCGTCATCTTCTTCTTGCATTTCCAAACTCTCTCGTTTTTTCTTGTTCTTCCGAACCTTGGGCTGAACATCGACTTCTTCTGGTGTCAAACTGGTTACACTTCGTCCTGGAACTACGCTGACACGTTTTCCATGTCCTCGCAGTTTAGTTTTTTCCTGATTTCCAAAACGAGTTTCTTTGAGGAATTTAACTAGAACATTCCTGGTAGATGGGGTACGCTAGGTCAAAGGGGTTGATTGTGTCGTCCAAGAGGTTTGCTGAGTCGTTATAAAAGGGTTTGTTGCACCAAAGGAGTTTGTTCGGTCGTCTACTACAGGGGCGTTTCATCATCACTGATTTTGTCATCCGATACAGTTGATTTATTATCCGGCAATCTTCTTAACACTTTCTTTGGGTTGAAGGAGCTGACGCCGCACGCCTTAAAGGCGCTGATCAAATAATTAAGACGAACACGATCTATAAAAGTTTTCGATTTATGATATTATTTTAATGGCGTCTATCGCCATAAGGCATTTGTTCAATAGCGGCCTTTGTAACCGTAGAGATTCTAGAATTCTCATTTTTAAATAAACTCAAAGTTGTACGCCATGTCTCTTTCATAGGACGAAAAAATCCTACATTCAGAGATTACGTAAGGTGGGTGCTATTTGGTACGAGACGCACCAAGCAAATTTGGTTTTCAACACAGCTTTTGATAACTTCGTATGTAAAATGAGAACTCAAATTGTCCCCGATCAGTACTTTTTCATCAGGCTGATTTTTTTCATGCGATGGAAACGGATTTAAAAACCAATCAGTGAAAATAATTGGGTCCACCCATCCTGACTTGGATCTGTTGAATTTTAATTTGCCTTGACAACAAGTTTTACGACAATACGGCAGCTTCCCTTCGTCTTCAGCCAGAACAGCCAGGTACTATAGATGAATTCGGATTTCAATAGGATGTATGGAGGTAATAATTCTCCAGCTGCTGATGCACACATCATCATAGATGTTCTAGATTTCGACTGATTCCTAACTTGAACAGGGTATTTCGTTCCTAAACAAAGCGTGAATAGGTAGGTAGGTATTTAAAAGAGAAATTGAACTGAAATTACGTTGAAATTGCATCAAAATCATTCATGTTTTTTAAATATCATTTTTCTTGGAACCTTGGTCATCTGTTATTGCGCTTTCATCATAGTTGTGGATGTTTTCAGGAGGCACACCTTCCAAACTCTGTTCAAATTCGTTGAAATATGATGTTTTGGTTACAACATTTACCTTGGCTTTACTGCGACTGAGATTAGATGCCTGCCTCTCTCTTAACTTTGATTGATGTCTCTGTAAAAAGCTTCTCGCCCAATCAGGCCCTCGTAAACCATCTTTAAACGTTGATACAGTCATACCTATGAAATGAAAACATGATAATACAGTGATTGTAGGTATTTATGACAAATTTTCGGCAAGTAAAAAGATATTTGTAGCATTTAACTAACCTTTGGACCTCAACAAAGACTGTAAAAAATATCTCAAATCATCTTTTGACATGGGAAATCCCCAATCTCCGCAGGTGATTAAGCAGTCAACAAGCCGACGTTCACGATGAAGTACTAAGGCAGTTGGATGTCCATGATTTTCAATGTTTTTACCATAACTTATTATGTAAGTGTCCATAAGGTATTTTATATTTGATTGAAGCTGCGAGTATAGACGACCTTCTTTCGATTATATCCAGGAATGCATTATTCGCACCATCCTCAGGATAGTTTTTGTAGGTCCTAGAGCCCACTTGTTGTTTATACTTGATTCCATCTGTTAGAATAAAACATCCAGGTAGAAAACTCCGGTATCAAAGTAGCCCCACCCGATAAGAACCGTTATCAGATGAAAAGGACTCACCATAAAGATTTTCTGCCGGTCTTCTTAGATAGAGAAAGAGTTACTCTTCACTAAATTCTACACTGCACAAAGACACATAAATTATTTATAACTGTTCAAATGAGGGTTTTGCAAATTCAATTTTCACTAAATTTTTGCCACTTTTATTCACGTGAACGAAAACTGCAAACCGTGAATGTTTACAAACACCCATTTGAGCATCTCGACAGCCGGCAATATTCTAAAATGAAACCGTCTAGAGCGCACTAAATAAAGATTTTTAACGTTATCAAAGTAGCCTCATGGTACGGTACCTACGTTATACGCAACGAAAATCAGATCCCATGAGTGGCGATGGCGCATCAAACTGTGGAGATCCTTAGGGCCTTCACTCGTGAAGCTGTAGAGGCAATTGTATCATTTTGCCCCCTTCAATTTCACCAGAAGAAATTAAAAAAGTGAAGAATCCCTGACATGAAACGGTGTATGACCGAGCAAATACACTGGAGGCAGGGGAAAATGAGGGAGGCACGGGGGCAGCTTGCCCCCCAAGCCTCCGCTGGAGTTGAGAAATTTTAGTACATGGATCAAAAGTTTGGAAAATCCAACAAGTCAAAAGTTTTTTTGTTTTTTTTTTTTAAGCCAATACACACAAATTTTGATACTTGGGAATTTTGAGTCGAGTTAGTTGGGAATTTAACAATTTTTGCCCATCCAGAAAACACACTTCGCTACGTCCCTAACTGGACGTCAAATTTCTGTCAAACCGAAGGGGGGAAAATGGCTTATTTTCTTCGGATGCAAATTTCAGTTTCCGTCACAACTTAGCACGGAAATTAAGTATATTCGTACAATGTATTAATTGTAATTATTTTTGGCACGCTCATTTTTTGGACGCTACATTCGCTGGACGATGACATTCTCATGTCGGCGCAATCGGCGAAGCAGACATGAAAATGCTCTCCCGAGGTTGCAGACCCGTCTGCAAGATGATGCCCTAGCAGAGCGTAGTGCTCGCAGGCTGGTACAAGGAACGTGATGCTCGCAAGGGAATACAGGCTGGTACAAGGAGTGTGATACTCGCAGGCGAATGAAGTGTTGAGTCAGTTAGTCAGTCAGTATTACATATTATTATTATTTTTCGTAACGCTCTTTTTGTCACGCTCCAAAGTAACGCTTTCTTTCGTTGTGCGCCAAAGTAAAAGCTAAAAATTTCAAAAACGAAGACAAAAGACCAGGTGGAGGGACGACTTCGTCAGGCTGCTCGGGCATAACATGTATTGTCGGGCGGCCCAGGACTGGGCGGAATGGGATAGATTGAGAGAGGCCTTCGCCCGTATGGACTCAATGTAATAGTAGATAATGTATTCTTATTATTAATATAAGATAGTTAATGGTATATATTACAATAAATGGCGTATAACTATTGGTGACGGTTCACTGACTTTGAGTAATGACAAAATCACATCTAGCGCTTTCTTGTGGTGGATTTTGAAGTTTTCGATATGCCATTCCAGCACTTGCACGAGTTCTCTATAACAATTCCATTCGTGATAATAACTCAAAAAAACGTACTTTTAAGTAATTCTTGCATTTAATGAGCGATATCCGTGTCAAAACGCAAGTTTCATCGCCAGCTCAGTCAAATGCGCCCTTCTGCGAGTCCAATAACACACCAACTCGCTCAGTTAACGAGGAACTCGCGAGAATTTCATAAATTGCTTTTTAGTGGAGAGCACCCTATAAAAATGAAAAACGTGGGGTCGGGAGTTTGACGATGGAATGTGCCCTTTTCAACAATCCGTTTAATGCGAAGAATTAAGCGAGCAAGTAGTCGAATATCGCGTACATGAGGTGTATAATTTACTATTCATTTCAACTGTGTAAATGCCTGCGAGAAGACCTACACGGATATATTTGTCTATTTCGCGACTGAAATGGGCGAAATTACGCACGTACCTTCGCGGGCTCGTATTGCCGAGTGAAACAATCAGGTTTTGTCTGAAATATTCATTATCTTTCATCGTCTTGGTATATAATGGCCTGGTAAAGTTGAATGACGGTTGTGTCATACTATCTTCATCACATATAACGAAGCTGGAGATACGAAATGTAGGTACCTGCGTTTCACCTTTTCCATATTGCTTCGTAAAAGCAGGATGAAAAGAGCCGTTTGTCGTTTTTATCTCGCATACTACAGATAAGAAACACTGTACACCGTACAGCTTTCTCTATGGTCCCCTTTATTAATAAGCTGTGGCCTGTTTTCCAGTCATCGTGGAAAACAAAGTTTGCAATCGAATCGTACCACCGCTCCACAATTACCAATTTTGAAAAAGTTTCCGAGAAACCCAGTATCACAGAGTCAAGGAAAAAAGAGTCAAATCAGATTCAAAACACTCGTGTGCTACCTATACAAAAACAGACTAGCCATGAAGATCATGTTGAATTTCCTGCTAGCATTGTGAGCCTCCTTCTACCCCTCGATCTTTTGCCCGGAATTTCCCCGTTCGCCGCCAACGAAAATAGTTCTTCGCCCATCATTTTATTTCGTATGACCTGTCGCTTGCTTTCTTTAGTCATCTTCAACAGAACTGGGCTGTCTATTCCTACTTTCCTTAGTACTTCTTCATTCCGGACCTCCTCCGTCCACTTAATTCTGTCAATTCTTCTGTATATCCACATTTCGAACACGTTAACTCTCCTTTCAACGTCCTTCGATACTATCCAGTATCCACGTTTCCGCCGCATATCTCAGAATAGATCATACATGGCATTTCAGAATTTGTATGCAAGGTTCCATCTCTATTTTGCGGTTTCTTAGTATTCTCTCCAGGCTGTTGAATGCTGCTCTTGCCATGCCCAAACGAGTTCTTACTTCTACATCGTCCCTATACCGTCATCAGTTATAATGACACTCAGGTACTTATATTTTGTGACCTGCTCAAGCTGCACGCCGTCCACTTCAATAAGTATGGGTCTGCTGCTTTCCATTCTTCCAACCTGCATTACTTCAGTTTTCCTCGCATTTATCTTTATTCCGTAGCGTTTTCCTTCCTCACACAGCTCGGTCATCATTTGAAAATTACCAGGGAAAATTTTCCCGGAGATAGCCATTCACTGTAAGTTCATGGCCACCTGTTTTGAGAATTAGCCGAAAAATCTCCCAGAAAGACCAATCCACTCTTTATTCATTTCCCTCCTCCATAAATGTGATTGTTTAGCTTTTATGCCTCTTCGTAATTTTTCCTATTAGCAACTACAAAAGTTTTCGGCATCTATCGGAAACATACCCAATGGTGAGCAACACTGCTGCAATTTTTCACAAATCCGGCTAAATTTTTGTATTCAAATTAATTAAAATCCTGTAGCAAAAGCATGCTTATTTCCTAATTCCTCAAATTTTTCAAATTTTTAGATTTTTTTATTCGCAAAATTGTCATAACCCTTCGATCGTTTTTCAAAAATCTGACTACTTTTTTTTTTTTAAATTAAATTAAATTAAACTTTACCAATTTTCCCCCAAGATTTTCATTATACTACTTTCTATATTTTTCTCTTAAGCGACCACTATTTTCCACGAATCTTACTCAAATTTGGTATACACGTCGTTTGAAACCTCAAAATATTAACTCAGGTTCAACATATTATTTTATCGAATTATTCGAATTTCAAAATATTTTTCCCTTCCAACGTCTTGTCCTAACTCGCGGATGATTTTTCAGGGCGGTCGCAATTTTCTACGATCAGACAGAATTTTTCTCTTTGAGTTGTTTGAAAACACCTGATATTGAATTAATTTCAATTTTCAAATTTATCGAATTGGTTCGAATTTTGAGTTTTCTTTCCTCCAATACCATTATTGTCATTACCCTGACCACTCTTCCAGCATATTACTAGAATTTTCCATGGATCTTACTCGATTTTTGTATGTAGGACAACAATTTTTCACAAACCATACTCATATTTCGTGTACAATTTTTTTGAAGACTTTGGTACAGAATCAAGGCCAGTCTTCTACTTTATCAATTGATTCGCATTTTAAAACTAATGTTTTTCTGTTCCGAATTCTTATCTGAACTTATTGTGGTTTTTCCAGGCTGACGGAAATTTCAAAAGAATCAGGCAGAATTATTTTACTCAAGTTGTTTGAAAATTCTTGATATCGAATTAATTTCAAACTTCAGATTTATTGAACTGGTTCGAATTTTGAGTTTTCTTTCCTCTAATATCGTTTGAATACTCCTTAATCGATCACTCATTTAGAATATCACTAAAATTTTCCATGAGATTCAATTTCCGTGTGCGAGTTTTCTAAAAACATAGGATTCCTCATTAAGATCCTCTTCCAATTTTGCCAAATAATTCGATTTTTTTCCCCCAAGAATTTTTTATCATAACGTCTTGAATATTTATTTCCTATGCGATATCAATTCTACAAGTCTAAAATACATAGATTTCAATTATTAAATCGAATTCTATTCATTTTTTTCAATAATTTCAATATTATTTCCCCTTTCAAATTCTTGTCTTAATTCATGCATGAGTTTTTGAGAATGACTACAATTTTTCACGAATTAGGCAGAACTTTTCTATTTGAGTTGTCTGAAAACGTCTGATATTGAATTAATTTCCAAATTCAGATGTGTCGAACTGGTTAAAATTGAGTTTTCTTTCCTCTAATATCGTTTGAATACTCCTTAATCGATCACTCATCTAGAATATTACTACAATTTTCCATGAGACTCAATTTCCGTATGCGAGTTTTCTAAAAACTTAGGATTCCTCATTAAGATCCACTTCCAATTTTGTCAAATAATTCAAAATTTTTAAAAAATGTTTTATTATAACGGCTTTATTATTTATTTCCTATCTGATATCAGTTCTACAAGAATCTTACTCAATTATACATAATACGAGTTTTTTCAAACCTCCTGAGATTAAATCGAATTCAATATTCCAATTTATGGAGTTATTCGAATTTCAAAACGTTTTCCCCTTCCAGCTTCTTGTCTTCACACGTGAATGATTTTCCCAGCGTGACTGCAACTTTCCCCGATCAGACAGAATTTTCTTCTTTGAGTTGTTTGAAAAGACCTGATATATTAATTTCAATTTTCAAATTTATTTAACTGGTTCGATTTAAAGTTTTCTTTCCTCTAATATTGTTGTGATTATTCCTTGATCGATCACTCATCCAGAATGTTACTACATTTTCCATGAAACTAAATTTTTGTGTGCTAGTTTTTTTAATACTTTAGATCCCAAACTTAGATTCACTTCCAATTTTGTCAAATTATTCGGAATTTTTATTTATTTACTTTCAAAAATTTGTATCACAACCTTTGGATTACTTTTTCCCTGAGTGACAACAATTTTTCACAAACCTTACTCATACTGTATATACGAGTTTTTTGAAGACCTTTAGTACTGAATAAATATCAGTTTTACTTTATCAAATTATTCGAATTTCAATATGTTTTTCTCGTCCAAATTCTTGTCTGAACTTGTTCTGGTTCTCTGTGGATGACAGAAATTTTCCACGAATCCGTCAGAATCTTTCTCTACTTTAACTGTTTGAAAACGCCTGATATCAAATTAATTTCAATTTTCAGATGCACCGAATTGGTTCGAATTTTGAGTTCTCTTTCCGCTTACATCGTTCTCATTATTTACGAGTATTTATCGCACTCACTCGGAATGTTAGGTACTACAATTTTCCAGGAAACTCAATCTTCGTGCGCGAGGTTTCTAAAGACTTGAGGTCCCAAATTAAGTTTAACTTCTAATTTTGTCAAATTTTTTGAATTTTCTTTTTTTTAAAGGTTTTTATAACACTTTCATTAATTTTTCCCAGAGAGTGACAACAATTTTCCACAAACATTACTCATATTTCGTATCTATTTTATCGAATTATTTGAATTTCAAAATGTTTCCCCTTTGCAGGCTCTTGTTTTAGTGATGACTGCGATTTTTCACGAATTGAGCAGAATTCTTCTACTTGAGTTGTTAAAAACGCTTGATATCGAATTAATTTCAATTTACCGATTTATCGAATTGGTTCCAGTTTTTCGTAACTGTAATATTGTTGTTATTACTCTTTGATCACTTACCCAAAATGTCACTTACTACAATTTTCCTTGACCCTTAAATTTCGAATGCGAGTTTTTTGAAGAATTGGGATCCCAAATTAGGATCAACTTCAAATTTTGTCGAATTATTTGACTTTTTTTTTCAAAATTTTTTAATCATATCCCTTGGATTATCATTTTCTCACTGAGTAACACAATTTTTTTACAAACCTTATTCATAGTACATATACGAATTTTTTGAAGACCTTTGATATTGAATAAAGGTAAACTTTATTTTATCGAATTATTTTTCAAAATAAGTGACGGAAATTTTCCACGAATCAGGCAGAATTTTTCTATTCAAGTTTTTTGAAAATGCCCGATATCAAATTAATCCTAATTTTCAGATTCATCGAACTGGTTCCAATTTTGAGTTTTCTTTCCTCTTATATAGTTGTCATTATTCTTTGATCACTTGCCCAGAATGTTACTACAATTTTCCATGAAACTTTATTTCTGTGTGCAAGTTTTTTGAAGACTTACGTTCGCACATTAAAATCGACTTCCAATTTTATCAAATTATTCGAAATGTCTTTCCTTTTTCAAAAATTTTCATCATAACCCTTTGAGTATTTTTTCTCTGAGTGATAATAGTTTTCCACACGACCCTTACTCATACTTAATGAACGATTTTTTTTTAAAAGAACTTCGATATTGAATCAAGGCCAATTTTGATTTATCGGATTATTCGAATTTCAGAATGTTTTTCCCGTTAAAATTTTTGTTTGAACTTTTATTGTGATTTTCCCAGGGTGGTGGAAATTTTCCACGAGTTAGGCAGAATTTTTCTATTTGAGCTGCTGAAAACTCTTGTTGTTGAATTATTGTAAATTTTCAGTTTATCGAATTGGTTCGAATTTTGAGTTTTCTTTTCTCCAATATCGTTATCAGTGCACTTTGGCTCCTCTTCCAGAATGTTATTACAATTTTCCATAAATCTTATTACTCATGTTCGTATGCAGTTTTTTTGAAGACTTAAGATTCAAAGTTAAAATCAACTTCTAATTTTGTCAAATTTTTAGATTTTTAAAAATAATTTTTATAATAACCCTTTCATTAGTT
Organism: Acanthococcus lagerstroemiae; assembly: GCA_031841125.1. NCBI lineage: Eukaryota > Metazoa > Arthropoda > Insecta > Hemiptera > Eriococcidae > Acanthococcus > Acanthococcus lagerstroemiae. Next base: position 22,035,939 of record CM063107.1, read on the forward strand.
TTTCCCTCTGTGACAACAATTTTCCACGGTCTTACTTATATTTCGTTCGTGTATATTTTTTTGGAGACTTTTGCTATTGAATCAAGGTCGGTTTTCCATTTTATTGATTTATTCGCATTTCAAAAGATTTTTCCTGTCCAAATTCTTCTCTGAACTCGTTATAGTTTTCCCAGAGTGACAGAAATTTTTCAAGAATCAGGCTGAGCTTTCGCATCCAGTCGCTTGAAAATTCTTGATACCAAATTAATTTAAATTCTCAGATTTATCGAATTAGTTCTATGCTTGAGTCCTCTTCTCTTAAAAATCTTTGTCATTATTCAATCATTTTTCCCGAAGGCCGAATACAATCTTCCATGATCTTACTCAATTTTTGTGCACGAGTTTTTTAAGAACTACGATTCTGAATTAAATTTGATTTCTAATTTTGTCAAACCTTATCTATTTTTTTCCAACACCCACTATAACCTGTAAATTATTTGTTTCCTATGAGATATCAAGTTTACCCGAATCTTACTCAAATTATGTATACAAGTTTTCTGAAGACTCTCGATTTTAAATTAATTCAATGTTCCATTTTATCAAATTATTTGAATGTCTGAATTTTTTATTTCTTTAAACATTTTGTCATAATTCGATAATGAATTTTTCAGTGTTATTGCAACTCAATGACGTCTTCCTGTTTCGAAAATTACTCGGCGAAAATTTTCCGGAGGGACCCACATTCTTCCCAATGTAATTTTTTAGCTTTCATTCTTCTTTGTAATTTTCTTTAGACACTGCAGCCCACTTGATGGCTATTCACTCACCCACCCCAACAGTTCTTAGCATCTGTCGGAAAATTACTCCACGTGGGTGCCACTGCCGCGAATACAAGTGAAACTTGACTTTTTTTAGAGCTCTTGAATTAATTCAATAACCTTGATGCTTGACTCATATTTTGTTATCATGGCATGACCCAATTCTAGGAGGTATTCGAAAAAATGGCTACTTTTCCAAATCAAGAACCACCCTAACAAGTATTACACATTGATTACACAGAAACTTCTTTAATACGAACATCTTCAGAGAATAAAAAAGTTTCGAATTTCTTTATCTTTGTCTTTTAGGAGAAATTAAATTTTGAGTATTTCTGCCAACGATTGTTGTTCGATTCCAGTCATCTGTAACAATTTACCTATTATCTAGTCTACATCGTCTTTAATCTCCTCGATTTGAACGGCGAAGGCAACTCACATTCGATATCTGACGTATATTTAAATATCATTTGCGTTGCTCGTTTCATTTACTATGCATAAAAATCGTTTTCCAAAAACAAAATCGAGTTTCATATTTCGAATATAGTGTTCCTAACTTCGCTCAAGATCGAAGGTATACAAAATACGTGTATTTGCATCACTGCGTAACTTATTTCGTTTTTTCTACAAGTTGATGTAATCGAACGTTGGAAGTATTTCTTATTGGAGAGAGCCGGAGCGAGTGAACAGGTAAAAAAGAACGTAAAAAATCAACGAATTTATACAATAAATTCACTCAAAATCGTGAAATGCCATAAACTGGGGTAAACTAGGATTTGTGGGGGGACTTTGGACATTACCAGTTTTAGACATTATAACTGGAACATCGGTTTTCGCCACATGACAGTGTAGCTACACGTCTCAACGTTTATTTGACACCCTAGTTAACAAAGAACTAAATAAATACGAGAATTATCAAGTCCGGACCGCAACGAGGGCCTTTGAAATCAAAAACCGGGAGTATAGGAAAAGCGCATAATATATTTTTTATCAATCAACAGTAAAAACAGATCTGATCGAAAGTGGTAAACATAAGTTATGAATGATAAACTGATGTCCTGTTTGGCTGATCAAGGGAGAAAAACGTGAGTCATGAGAATCAGAAGAATAACGCCGTGGTTTTGAAAAGATCACACACAGAAAGTACAGGTATGCAGGAGACAAAAGTCGTTCGTGAGACGTTCGCATCGTGCTTTTTAGAAAGTAGCCAGGTAGAACGATTTATACAAAAATATACGTTGGAGAGGAAAGGGTCATCGCAGTCACAATGTATTTTCAAAATATGTTTTTTCTCTGAGGAAAGTAATTAAGCAAGGGTAAGGTACTAAGAACATATCAGAAGTTGACCGGCTTGTTTGACAGAAGGTGTAAACTACAAACTTGGAATTTTGGACTTAATGAGTTCTGTGGAGGCACCCTTAAATTGATCGTACAGTTAACATAAGGATTACGGAAAAGCTAAATGACTTATAATACTTCGGAACTCATTAAAAAATTACTTTCCAAATGTTGCTGTTCTCTACGAGTCATATATCATTCAGAATACCTTGAGATTCCAATTGCGTTCGAATATTTATTTAGTATGCTCGAAGAATCACCAGCCGAGAAAGCTTTTTGAAATTCGTTCCGCGCAGTTGTTCATTTGTTTTAATTTATTTAAAGCATATTTTTTTACGAACCATTAGGTCTACTCTGATTCAGACAGATGGTTGTGTTTCGGATGTCAGATTATTCGTCATGACAACCCCAAAGTCTAAAGTTAGAACTAATCGGATGAAGGAGAGAACTACAACGTGGTCTGAAGTAAATTTTACACTTTCGCTCTGCTAGAATACCGCAGTGCAGAAACGCCCTAGAGATAACAGAATAACTTGTTGAAAATTAGTCGCTCTCTGATCGAGTTATAATGAAGAAAATGATATATATAAGAAAAGTTAACGGTCCGTAAGCGCTGAGCTACGTGGAATATACTTCGTATTCGCTTCCATATATTAATGTTTTTGAAAACGTGTCGCTGTACCGTCTAACTTCCATAAACTTATTTCGAGTTCGAGAGCTTTTCAGTAAAATTTAATGAACGAATACCAATATTTGTAACCAGCAGATTATAATAAGTTGGTTTTTTGCTTTTTTTTTTTTTTACGCGGCAAACCTTCAGTACGTAGTCTACACTAATGTTATGTTCATTTTAACCTTTGGGTAACTTCCGAAGTCTGTCTGAAAAGCAATAAAAATGCTGCTGTTGAATTTTTTTTTATTGAACATAAACTGCAAATTCAACTTAACCCCTTCAAAGTAAGCCCCTTTCGCAGCTATGCACCGGCAGAAACACTCCGCCCACTCTTCAAAACACTTTTTGAACTCTTGATGGGAAATTCTCTTCAACTGCTCGGTTACGGCACTTTAAATGTTCTTCAAATTTCGAAAATGTCGACCTTTCAGGCTACGTTTCAATTTTGAGAAAAGAAAAAAGTTACACGGACTGCAGTCTGTCACGACTGAAAAAAACTTTTATCCTCTTTGCTCCGTCCCCTAGCATCCTTAGGGCCCTACTTGAAAGCAAAAGTTAATGGGAAGAAGTTCAGAATTTGGAGGGAAGTACGTCAAGGGGATCCGCTATCTCCAATCCTTTTCAACTGCGTCCTGGAAGAAGTGATAAGACGGCTCGAGTGGAACACCGAAGGTATAAAGATTGATGGGGAATTTCTCAATCAACTAAGATTCGCCGACGGCGTAGCACTAATTTCGCACAATTTAGAGGAACTTATCGAAATGGCTGAAAACTTCATTGAAGTGTGTACGCTCGCGGGGTTGTAGATCAATAAGGACAAAAAAGTAATTTCAAATGCTAAGGAGGAACCAGTCATCATAGGAGGGAGGGAGATAGAATGGGCAAAAGAAGTGTCCTACTTGGGCCAGATTATCTCCTTCAGCAATGCCAGAGAGAGGGAGCTGAGCAGCAGGATCAAAGGGGGCTGGAGCAACTACTGGAGTTTGAAAAACATCCTTAAGAGACGGATAATTAATACAGTTAAATAGTACATTCCCACATGCATTAAATGAGGTAGTAGCGATTTTTCCACACAATATTCGGGATCACGTGGGGGGTACTCTGGTCAAGTTTTCGACCTCGGGGCTCCTCCGAAACTTGGTTTTCCAGCACAAAAACTGCAATTTTTTGGCACTTTTTCAGTTCTCGGCCATTTTGACCAAGAAGGAGTGGTTTTTCGACTATAACTACGCATACCTTTTTTAAACTAGATAAAATGTGCTAAATTTTAATTTATTTTTTTTTGTCTCCGTAGACCTAATAGTTTTCACCGATACTGAACCGGTGCCTAAGTCGGACCACCCTTAATTGCTCGAGCCCGCCGATAGGTAGCGCTTTGGTTCTGAGGTATGTTATACCTAGCCGTGTAACGGTTGAAAAAATTTTCATAAGAGTACGTGCCTTCTAAAAGTATGTGAAATTTTGGCGTATTGAGATTTTTGAAGAAGCCATGTTCATCCGAAGAAGAGTAGTAGATGAAATATCTTAGTATATTATCGATTTAGTCATAGTCTTAGCCATATTTTTCTACAAAGAGATGAAACATTAACTGCATGCATCTCTTTCCACGGCCATGTTTGCGAGAAAAAGTCGTGGACGCGTTAACTGGACCGCATATTGTTCCCTAAGTTGGACCACCTCAAAATCACATTATTTATCGCATTATTCCCATTCTGTCACATACAAGACCACGGACTAATGCAATGAAAAATGTGTAGCTCGGTAATTTTGCATTTCGAACAATAAGAAACGAAAACAAGGAAGTATCCCAAGTTGAACCGGTCCAACTTAGGATAAAATTCTCTTTCGACAGCCGTAGAAAATGATGTTTATTTTTTGCTTACAAATGTACTAATCTACATTTCATTGACTCTACTTATTTTTAATTATAAATCTCGAGCATTTAAAGACTTTTTCATATTTTTTTTACGACCGGTCCAACTTTAGAACCCATGGTCCAACTTAAGGCACGGCTCCCAAACTAGACCACGTTTGGATTTTTATTTTAAAACTTCTCTTCACGGCGTCCTAATAATCGTAGAGCTTTCAAATTTTCATCGAAGGTAGCCAGATGTATGCCCTTTCCAACGATGTACCACACATTAAATTCTATGCAACAACGGCTGAGTTCGAAGCCTCCTAAGTCAAAGTGGTCCGACTTTGGCAACTCTCCCCTAGCAATTTCTCTTGTTGAATTTCATAAAATCGTCCTGGTATGATCACAAAAACCACTTTCATACGGTTTAGCGAAGTAAATTTTTACTAAATTTTTATTTTAGAGAGGTGTGGGTGAGGGGGCAGGTATGTTCGAAACAGCCCAACTGCGAGTAGTTCCTTCTTATCTAAGCCTGTACAGAACAAGTCCATAAGGAGTGATCAAAATCGCCACCCCCAAGCAACCCTTTCTTTAGACGAATCGTAAATTTCAATTTACTCTAACACGTTTCCCATCCCCAGGTGATAGGGAATAATTGACAACAAAATCGAATGGAGTTTGAACAGATGTGTATTTTTTTATCTTTTTTTAATGGAAAAAGCATTTTTTACAATAGTAGTACAAAATTAAATGGCATTGAAAATTTCCTTATTGATTTAATGACGTATAACAAAACAGTACAAACTAATTATCTATTTATTTACAGTAAACTATGTAGCTGGTGTTTTACAATTAAAAATTAAATGAAGAACAACCCCATTGTCGGCATCTTCTTCAGACGGGGACTCGTCGTCCTGTAGGTCGTAGACGTCGTCTTGGAGCTCCGACAGACGAGGCAGGGATAGCGCATCGTCGTCGAAGCTCTTGTCCAAATCCGGGTTGCGCTCGTCGACGTCGATGATGTCCGGTATATTTTCGCACGACTGTCCACTGCAATGGCCACAAACAATGGAGCATTTCAGCCCGTCTTTTCTGCAGCTGCAAGGCGTTTTCGCATCATTGCCGGCAGTTGCAGGAGATGATCTGCAGAAGCTGGAATGGGGCAGCTTCCTGGTCCATCACTTTTGGGACCAGGCCGTGGGGTGTAGGTAACCATCCCTACTGTGTGGGGCTCAGGTCTTGCCCCATCTACTTCTGCACCTGATGTGAAGCCCGGACAGTGTGCAACCTGGCAACATCAGCAGTGGGAGGAAGCCAGGCTAAATATAAATTCGTCGTGGCTGCGTTTTGGCAAACAGCTGGTACCGCAGGGAATTAGGGGTGTCAACGCCCGGCTTGCCACCATACATGGTGACAATGATGTGTTCCCATGCGGCCGCTATTTGCACAGGTGTTGCCGTGGGATTTAAAAAAGCTGCAGCCTGCTCCTTCAGCTAAGAGTTCCGCTCCAGTGCAGTGATCAGTTTCGCCTTTCCATGGCCGAAGAAGGCTGAAGTAGAATCGCAGCCGCTGAAACCGCGGACGAATGGGCGCGATGGTGGTTTCCCAGTGTTGTGGAGGCAGCTCAGTACAGAACGTCTGCCGTTTTTCCTCGCCCACACTTTTGGAAATACACGTTCGTTGGTCCTACCAGACCAGTGAAATATGACCATCAGGTCGATATCTTCCTGCTATAATCACTGGCCTCGGCAAGGGCTCCCGAACAGTTTGCACTCCTTTTTCTTTCAGAAGTACAACGTCACCTTCCCGCAGACCCTCATCACATATAAAACACGCCGAACTTTGAAGTTCCAGGTTCCGAGGTTCCCACATCCTGATATTTCGATTCGATTGCATCATCCGAATCACACTACAAAAACGAATATGACATCACGATGTACACACCGAACATTGGCGGTTCGTCCGTGCGAATGAGGGTTCGACAGCCTGCTATCGGTGCCAGGTGCCGGTTACCCAAGGGAGGGGAGAGGCTTGGAAGCGAACACAAATGGATAGAGGGATGTCGGGCCCCTCTAGGCAAAAGGGGCTGGCAGGAATGCAAAATAGAGACCCCATCTCAACTCTCTTTCTTCCTTCTTCCTAATCACCTCCTTCTTCCAAGTTACTGAACCTACTTCATAAATGGTACCTACCAATGATAGCACTGTGCCATTTTTTTAAAATTAACTAATTAACTCATCCTTTTTAATCATCATCCCCCCCTCGCCCATACTTTTCTAAAATGTAAATTTAGTAAGAATTTACATCGCTGAACCATATGAAAGTAATTTGTGATGATACCAAGGCAATTTTATGAAGTTAAACAAGAGAAATTGCTACATTCGTATTTGCAACTTTGAAAGAAACTCCAAACTTTGAAAAGCCGTATCTCGGAAACTGTTAGGTTTACAGACACAAAAAAAAAAAAAATTTAGCAAATTTTATCTAGTTTAAAAAAGGTATGCGTGGTTATGGTCGAACAACCGCTACTTCCTGGTCAAAATGGCCGAAAACAGAAAAAAGTGCCAAAAAATTGCAGTTTTTGGGCTGGGAAACTATGTTTTGGGTGGGGGTGAGGTCGAAAACTTGACCAGAGTACCCATACGTCATCCCAAACATTGTGTGAAAAAATCGCTACTACCTCATTTAATGTACCTGACATCGATGTTGGATTACAATTTAACTGTATTAAGTGTCACCACGACTGACGCTGAGAATTTTTCTACGAGGACGTCATCATGGCAATTTTTACGTCATGATATTCGCTATCGTTCTCCCGTTTTGTGCGCAAATTCGTTCCTTGTGGAATATTTTACTCGTTCTTTTTGTGCATCGACTGAAAACCTGGAACATGTTCGGTAGCCATACGACATAGGGTGGGCTGGGGCAAAATTCGGACATACACAATCTTGGAATAAGGAGTGAACTAGGTGTATCACTCTTACATCAAATATTTGATTGGGGTTTTATATCACAATACGTAGAAGATACCACAAATTGTTATTTTCTTATAAAATTTAAGCCTGTTTTCGAGGCTCTTAAAAACTTTTCAAAACGCTCCTAAGACTTCTGAAAACTAGTGAAGAAGTCAATGAGACTATTCTAAACTTGCTGAAAACTCGCTACCATTCTTATAGATTCATCTATATCTAACGAGACTCTTTCATACTTCATTAAGATTTTTTGAAACTTGCTAAGACTCTAGTAGGTTTGTTCAGTCTTGTTAAAACTTTTGCTACTTTTAAAATGTTTCAAGTTTCAAGTTTTTTCCCCGGGAGGGGCAATTGCCCCATTGCCTCTTTGTATCAATATCTGTTCAGAAATTTCTTAACAGAAAACTGTCCCAAACATTTTCGTATGTCGGCATCTATAGAAAAATTGGTGTGTGGTTCGAAACATTGGATTTTCAGCTAGAAGAAATGAGGACCCTTCCCTTTGGAAATTTGATTGTTCATAAGATCGAATTCGATTATATCGGACAGCGCTCGAGAAATAATTTAACCGTCATCGGAGAAAAGTGCAAAACGGACCGAAAATACAATTTGGGAATAAAAAACTGGATTTATTATTTTTCCATCTAACGTAAACAGCAGTTAGGGAATTTTAAATCGACATCGACGTTGTCGACGTATTCTACGACCGAGCTATTATTTCAGCTGTTGACTTAAACGTTTTGGTATACGTGGAGCAAACATACGATTTGGTGAGCTTGAATATCGAGAATATAATTTCGGAAACCAAGCTAAGTTGAAAAAAATTCTACACGTTTTTGTAAAACATACGAAGCCATTTTGAAAGTTATTTGCAAGCTTTCTCGAACGTAAATTTAAGTTTGTTTGGTAAGGTGTTGTCGTCTGTGAACCCTTTTCGCATGTTCAGCTGAGAACTCGAATTTTCAGCATGCAAACTGCCTTACCTTTCTAAGATGACAATAAAGATGCTAAAATACGAAGACGACTTCCATTTACAGTTCATTTTATCGAATTCTTATGTACAGTCCTTCTTTTTTAAAACCAGCGGAAGAGGATTTGGCTTACATGCAGCTGATTTAAAAGAATAGTTTATAAGATGTTTTTTACGTACTCAGTTCATCTATTAAAACCTAGGTTTTTTTTTTTATTTATTTCAATTTTGATGATCATAAACCAGCCGAAATAATCCGCTTTAAGTGGGCCAATCCATTTCATGAATAAAGTAAACAGTGTCATCCTGCGAATGTTGATTGAGAAGAAAATGGAAAAATAAGTGCTGACATAATCCTCCGTGCTTCAATTCGTCTTCTCGTCGAATATCATTTTTCACGTAGTCGGGTTCGGGCACAAAATGGTTCCTTCGGGAAGAAAAAATATCAAATTTCAACTGACTGACACGACGCAAATCCGATTCGGATATGCTTCGTTTTCCCATTTTCAAAATAACAGAGGCATTCCTATTGCCTGGAAGGGTGAATCAATGTTTATCAACTCGGCTCGATATTTGACTATTGGACCACTTATCGGGTCACATTTTCCAGCAAACTATTTCATAGTGTAGATTTAATGATTATCTACTTATATTGATAACAGGGGGAGTCTTTTCTAATTTGCTCTCAACCCGAGCCCTAGAATCCACCCTTTCGAGCATTACTTCAGAGATGTCGGGGAGGCTGTTCTGGCCGAAAATCGGCCTAGATCGAAATCTGGCGAGTTGCTACGTGGGCTCGAACCCGGGACCAATGCGCTATCCACTCGACCAACCAGACCCCTCGATAACAGGGAGTGGCATGAGATTCAACAATAGGCTGCCGTAACACGGGGTGACTTTGCTTACTTTTTTCTGGTTACTTTCAAATGTGACGCGCCCTACACACAATGGAAGTTGGATTAGAGAACAGGGATATTTTTTGTAATTTTAATGGGACATTGTGAAATACATTACCCAAAAGCTAGTGACACCCCGTCCCACAAATTTGTCCACAGAATTATGAAATAAGTGTGCCAAGTGGCACCACGATGGGGTGACATTGCATATGTTCACGAATGAACAGGAAAAAAGTTGTAAATGTAGCGTTGTCAATTAGAATGCCAAGTACATAATTCCATATCGATATACTATGTATACAAATATATGCCAAAAAAAAAGAAGAAAAAAATGTTCAGATTGTTAACCATGAGAACCGTTTTTTAATTTTATTTTTGAGCTTAGCCCAATTAGGGGAGACTTTTGAAATGTAACAAATTATTTATGGTAGGTAGGCGAATTCATCCCTTACTGACTTCTCCTTCGGCTACCCAATTCAGGTATAGCTCTCCGTCACTTCTCTCCATTTGTCCCTATCGCTAGCCAGGTATATCAATTGGGGCTTCAATTGCACCAGTTCATCAGCCCATCCCCTGACTGGTCTGCCTCTTCCCCTCTTGCCTTTGTGTGGGACCCCTGTTGTCAGGATCTTGTTCCATTCAAGTCCCGATGCTCTTACAACATGGCTAGCGTATTTCCATTTTAGCCACTTGATGGCAACCCAGATATTTTTGGCTTTCGTCTTGTCAACTATTTCGTCTGTTCTTATGTGATCTCTTAGTTTCATTTAGAGTATGCTTCTCAACACTGAGTTCTCGGTCGTCTGAATCTTTCTTTCCTGGTTTTTGGTGGTGGCCCAGGTCTGATCCCAGTAGGTCAGGACAGGGAGAATAGTACTTTCCCAAATTCTTACTTTAGTGTTCAGTTTCATTTTGCTCTTCAGTATTTTTCTGTGCACGCAGAATGCTTTCCAGGCATTCGCCCTATGGATTTGTAACTCTTTTTCTGTTTCATTTTTGGTTGATAAAATCTGTTTGAAATACTTGTATTCAGTAACCTCTTTTATTATTATATTATGAATTTTGATTTTGCCAAGGTCGATAAACTTTGTTAAAAACGAAATTTATTGGAATATTTGAAGAAAATATCTGGAAACATCATTCACGATGATACATAATAAACTTGTTTTCCTTCAATAAAGAACTTCGGCCTTCTATCAACTTTCAGCAAGATTTCTATGAAGTTTTTTCGATATAATCACAGTCCTCTCGGGAGTTTTTTCGTTTCTTACATTATCAAACCATCTTTGCAAATAATCTGGAACAAAAATATTTTTAATTCCATCAAAATCACTTGCTAAGTATATGCATTGGTGTATTATTTGTTTACTGTTCAAAGGAGCCTCTCTGAGAAATATAATTGTACAGGATTATTACTTACCGTCGAAAGTTTTTATTCTATGCCAGACGGATGTACTAATTTATGAGAAATATCACTACCGCCAAACCTTTAAAATAAATTTTTCGTACAGCAGTTACCGCAGCCATAAATTTCAATGCAAAATCGCGATAAATTTCGACAATGCACATTTCCACAAATGAATATAAGTATTCCCAAGCAACTGATAAAGATCCTTTCTTGAAGTGTAATTACTTGGTGTCGAACGAACGCGGAAAAATTAGTTGATAACTTCACCACAGTGCGCGCTAAATTGAGAATGTGCCGCTGTTCAAAGTAGCCCAAACGTTCAAAGTAACCCACTTTATAGTACGTACAATATATTTTTCGGTTAGTGAATTTTGATGTACAGTTCAATTTTTCATCCATAGATTTGTGCAATCTCCAGTTCGGAATCTTTGAATTGCCAATTTCCATTCAACAAACTACCATTCCATTCCATTCAAATGAATAAGTTGATTTAAATAAAATTTGTAATAAATTTACATGCTCGTAATTTTTGAAAACCCAGTTCAGTTTTTCCAACTTGCTTATATTATTCGCCAAATTAGTGAGTTAAAATTGCTGAATTTCTAACTACAGCTCGAGACAGTTCCCCTCTCTGTAGGCCAGGGAATTGCTTATTTTATCGTTTTTACGTCAACCACTTATATTTTGAATATGAGGAAGTGTCTGTAGATTTTTCGGATGAGATAAAGAAATAAGATATCTGATGTACATAGATATCGATAATGTTTATCGGTATCCGGTTATGATTAGATCTTATTATTTTAGGATTACTATAAAATTTGATAGATATCTTTCTAAATTGTTTTAAAGTCCTTCATTTTTCTAAATTTAAAATTTTATTATTGTATTCATTGACTATATCTACACCATTTTCACGGACTGGATACACCCGATGCGCAATCAGTAACCCTATTTACCTGTGGAAAAGTTACCCATTTGCAACCCTCAGTTACCCTCAGATTACCCAGAAACCCGTCAGTTACCCTTGGTTCCCCTTTAGTTACCTGGGTAACTGGCGGTATTTAGTTACCTTCTAGTTACCCGCGGAAAAGTAAGCCATTTGCAACCCTTAGTAACCTTCAGATTACCCAGAAACCCGTTAGTTACCCTTGGTTCCCCATTAATTACCTGGGTAATTGGCGGGATTTCGCGCATTGGGCAGGTAGACTGGGAAAGATTTGCTGGCTTGTTTAAATATAGAAAAAGAACACGACATTCGCTCATATATCCTGATAAAAGGTTCTTTTTGACAGACAACAAAGAACGATATATAACTAATTTGTTAGGAAAACCTTAGATAATTATACAAATAATCGGTATCTAACGGAATCCTGTATACGATATGATCTCGGATAGTTGCCCGTCATCTTATTTTTCGAAGATAGAGATCTCTTCATTATTTTACCACGTCTACGAGTACGATTGTGGGCTTCTAAAACGAAAACCCTCCCTCATTATAGTTTTGAGCCGGTACCAAAGTCAATCACTTGGTCGTGGTATGTTCACCTTTGTATGCCTTTAGATTTCGTTTGTATATCAACACAATCGTATGGCCCAGGGTCATATCAAGAACTGTGAAAATCCAGTTCCTAAAATTTTCATTCAAATTCTGAACCAGTGCCAATGGCTTTGGAATGATTTATACGCTTTTTACAGAATACTTCATTGTTTGTACATGAGGCCCCATATCTTAATTACAGAGGAATACTTCTGGAGGCTGCCAAAAAAAAAAAAACACACAGAAATTGAGATTAGACTTCTGACCGTTGCCAGTTGTTCGTATGCATTGTCTGTATATGTTTTTACAGCATATTATTGTAGCATTGGTACACCAACTGCTCAAGTATGGCCTGTGGTCATTCGAGAAGCCGCGGGAATACAGCCCTAGAAGTTTGTTTTACTAAAACTGCCTTTTTAGAGAATATTTTTCATACCTTACTGAATTATGATTCTATTTTATTACGAGTAGATTCAACTATGAATTTAAGAATCAAAAATGAAGTGCTTTGCGAAGCACCCTGCACAGTCTAGTCTCGGAACAGATTATTTCAAAAGCAATCCCGTAGTTTCTTGGAGTATAAGACGTACTAACAAACTAAGGTCGGTCCTCACAGGTAATTCTATTCTTAAATACAATCGTCGGTATTTTACGACCGGAAAACTGTTGGTGTGTGCAAACAGATGACCAGAGAAGCTTGTTGCACGCTGTGGGCCGTCTAAGCGTCTATACAGGACGATAATTTGTCAGCGTCTTTTCCACGCCGAGCTTTGTCATCTTTCAACGCTTATAATTCTGTGCCAGCCGCGAGGCGACATCGAAATTACAAAATCTTATTTCCTCTATGGCACGTTATTAATCTTTCAGTGGTCCGTTTTAGTGTCGCAAAACTGAGCCGTAGATCGTAAAATATTTCCGAGTTGTATTTGAACCGCCGCCGTTGTACGCGAAATCTAATTTGGCCCCGAGTGTGGGCACGGAATGATGAATTCTTAAAGTACGAGCGGATTAATAAATAACCGAATTATGTCAATATCATTCGACTATAAAAGACGAAACAAATATCATAATGTCGACACTCTTGGGAAATTATTATCAAACGGATACCGATACTGTTGTCACCGAAATTACATATCTAAGTGTACTACAAATAAGATTCAAAAATTCCTATTTAACCCACGGGATTGTACAATATGTTATTGGGGGAAATCAATTACCTGAATATATCAATAGAGTGAAGACTGATGATATATAATGTGAAACAGGTAACCTTGTTAGGTTTTTAACAAAATAAATAGAACAATTTCAGTCTCTACCAGACTAGACACTGAAAGAGACAGTAACCAAAACGAACTCGTCTCCTTTTCTTTCTTCAGATGAGGAAGTGACCACCGCAGATTTGAAACAAACATGAACTCGAAGCTAGCAATCGAGGTGTAAAATACAAATTTGTAAATCAGAAACACTGACAGATTTATTCCTTCATAAGCTAGGGGAGGAAATTTAGGCGAAGCGGAATCGGGTGCAGGTTTCGCTTCAGATTCTTGTTGGAGACAGAGAAGGTCAGATTCTTATATTACTTAGAGAAATCACGACTCGTGAAAACTCATTCAAACTTATTTAAATTCTCTGCTATTACTTATGATTCCGTTCAGACTCAATGTGATTAACGAAGCCTGATAAAGACTCGTTAGAATAACAGCAGGATCTTGGAAAAAGCGATAACGTTATTATAACTCATTAAGATTTCGATGATGGAGGAGCGTATAGCGATGCACGCATGCCAAATTTGTCCCGAGACACCGCACCCTCATCCCGGAAACGTCCCGAATGGGCCTGCATCAGAATGAAGACTTGATGAGAGTTGTGTTTGTTTCAAGATAATATGTTGAGCCACAGTTAGACTCATCAAGACTGAAACCTCAGCACGACCATGTTAACGCTTGTTGAGAACACAAAATGACTCTGATGAGTGTCTGAGACTCAACTGATTATTGCTTTGTTCCTTCATCAACATTTTGGCTGGCTTGTTTTGGTTTCAGGCGCACTTACATAGGAGAGGCAGTGAGGGAATTGCTACTCCCAGTGAGAAAAATTTGAATCGAAAACGTATAAGAAATTGCGAAGTATTATCCGGTTTCAAAAACTTTGTAAACGTAGTAAAAAGTCTCAAGGAATCCCAAAGAAATATGAAATAGTCTTGAAAATAATATACGAATATTAACGAGTCACAGCCGGTCTTAAACAAGTCTAGAAGATTTCTCCGTATACTCGCATAAATTTCCAGCTATACTAAACGAGCCTAAGGAAGTCTTGAAAAGTCTTAAGAAATCTTAAAAGTTATGATCAAGTCTTGATAAATCCTAATTAGCTCTGGAAAAGATACAATGAGTGATAAATGAATGTCCAACAGCTTAGCAAATCTTTGAAAAGTTCTGAAGATCCTTGAAGAAGATCCACTAGCCCTCAGTCAGTGTGAAAGAGACTTTAGAAAACTTAATCACATCTTCACGTGTCTTAATGAAGAATAAAAGCAGTGGTATCCATGGGTCTTATGGGCATACCTACTACAAAAGTTAGAAATTTAAGCAGACAAGCAAAATAAAAAGTTTTTGTCTCAGAAAAAATTGACGAATGCAAAAATCTCGTAAATCTCATCTCCGAAATCTCTAACAAAACTTTTGATCAACTTGCCGAATAGTTTTTCAATACTTTTTAATTGAAGGGGGGTCAGTGTACTCCTATTTCCTCCGTTTCGACGCTACTGGACAGAACAACCAGAGACGTACCGACGGGGGCAACCCCCGTGTAGGAATGTTTCACTCAGCAGTTGGGGAAATTTACCATTTCTGTCACACGAGTAGGGAAAATCCAACAAGTTAAAAGGTTTTTCTTCTTTTGCTTTGATACTTGATAATTTTGAAGTGAGTCAGTTGGAAAAATCCAACAGTCAAAAGGTTTTTTCATTTGCTTTGATGCTTGGGAATTCTGAGTTGAGTTAGTTGGGACTTTCACAATGTTTACCCCTCTTCGGTATGTCCCTGTGAACAACCTTAATGAAATTTGAAGAGACGTTGTGAGCCTTAAATCAATTTCTAACAGCCTGCAAATATTTAAACTTTTGGAAGAACCTTAAAAGAATCTGTATCGTGAGCCTTAAACCAGTTTCCAACAGCCTTAGCAAATCTTTACAATTTTGGAAGAACGTTAAAAGGATCTTTCTAAACCTTAATCAAATTTTGAAGCATCTCAATAAGGGCTTGGAGCAGTGGCATTGAAAGACTTTTTTAAACGGCTTCATTTCATCAAACTGCGGAATGGTTTCTTTTTTGTGGGGAGGGGGTGTTGGGAGGCGGTACAATGTACTTGTGTACCTCACCCCGTTCCAACACCACTGGATTAAACGCGAAATGAAAGTTGGAAGAGTCGCAGCGAGCCTTAAACAAGTTTCCAACAGTCTTAGAAAATCTTTAAAAGTTCTGGAAGAGCCTTGAAGGGCGTCCACTAAAATCCTTGTAAGTCTTGATAAAATCTTGTAAAGTCTTCATGAAGGTCAAAAAGGTCATGAAAAGTCTCAAATGAGTTTTGAAGTCAGCGAGTTCGGAAAAATGGCCTTAAAAAATTTTAAACAAGTCTAGAAAAGTTTTGAATGTTGCAACACGGCCCACTTGCCAGTTGTGAAAGTTTTATTTCAGTTTCATAATATACGAATTTTTTTTTTGCGTTTAAATGCGAAAAATTGTAAGAGAAATTCTGACCAGTTAAAATCTGCATCAAGAGAGCTTTCCTTTTTTGCCGATTCGAAAAATTTTTACCTCAACTACCTCAATTTTATCGATAAAAGTGTTTCTGGTGTCGCTAGGTTCGTTTTCAAGTTATTTGAACCGTGAACCCTCACCTAAAATAGCCCACAGGGCGCAGGAAAGAGAAAACATCGAAATTACTTGACATACAGCTTCAGTTATACTGATAATGGGAATTCTGTAGTCATTGAATTCATTTTTGAAGTAATTTCTCCTGTCCCAGTCTCTGTGAACGATTGTCGAGGGAGGAGGAGCGGTAAGAAGAAAACATTTCAGAAATTAATTCAACGACTAAAAAGTATATGGGACCCATTTATCGGCCCACAATGGTAATGTTGAATTCACGAAAGAAATATGCTGTTTGCACGAAATATACAAATGACAAGCGCAGTAACAAGTACGAAACAGAAAAAGAAAGAGTTTTAAGAAAAAATTAAACTTCAGAACGCAATATAATTCACTTACACGATAGAATAAAATACGCCCGGATTTTTAATACCTTATACACACAATGAAAAAAAGAGACACGATATTACTGCGCCAGAAATAAAAAGTTTAAATTTGCGGCCTCCATCATACTTGCCACAAATTTACAATTGCGCATAAATTAATGTCAAAATCAAATTTTGGAGCAAAAAATCTATGAATCGATTCTCCACCTCCTCAGGAGCTACAAATTTAGATTAAGAGCCAAACCGATATCAAAAACGAATTCATTCAGTTCAAAACCCCTCGATGATCTTGATGGGGTCATTCGCATAAATAATAGGTCTAAAAATTCCTAATGTACTGTAATAAAGGGTAATTTTTACACGCCCACTCTTTTTTTGTTCTCTCAACCCGAGCCTTGAAATCCGCCCTTTCGAGCATTACCTCAGAGCTGCCCTCTATGGCGTTTCTAGAGTACTTAAGAAAAAATTCTTAATGACCGTTTTTATAGAAAATTGGATCCCTCTTAAACTCATGGATCTCCTATCTCCACGAGTATGTACGTTATCCGCAATGACGTATAATTTTTGTGTTTAAACAACATAATATACCATATGCAAGTCATTTCGTGATATCGATTTTAAAACTCGTAATTTAAACTTTTTTATTCGTGGCTTCACATTTTGTTCAATCACACTTTTTATTTCGTGCTATTTAATACTTCCCAAAGTATATTATTGATATACTTAAGGCTATATTATGCAGCAAAAATTTGCTCATGTTACTGGCCTGGTTACCAGCACGCCTGCTCTTATATCCCCGGCGAGGATTCGCTGAAACTGGGCAAAAAGGAGAGCGAGAGGTAAAATACCACAAGATAAAATTCTCAATTAAGCAAACGGTCCAAGATAACCAGGTAGGAGAGGTTTTGTGTAAAGGGACACTTTCTTTCGAATGCCGATTTCTCCAAATATACGAGACTAAGATGTATCAATATTTGATTCAAGATTCTTTATAGTTTCTGCTAAATATTCTCAAAGTGTTGTGTCATTCGCTCTGAAACTCTTCCCTTATTAAAATCGTGAAGCAAAGTCAAATGAGCCATCTTTAGACATGTATTCTTAAGATGACGCACATTTTTTAATGCCATTTTCTCCAAATGTATGGGACCAAAATGAGTCAAAATTTGATGAAAGATTTTTTGGCTTGCTTGTTACTTACTCCCATAGTTTTGTGTCATTCGCTTCTGAACTCTCCCCGCAGTAAATAAAATTGTGAAGAATACTCAAATGCGCCATTTTCAGACAAGTGTTTCTAAGATGGCGCATCCTCAAATTTCAAGTAAAAAGTATAAAAACGTACTCGAGCTACAATTCTTTGACTTTCACCCAGTTCAACTCTTTTCTTAATGCTTCGACTAATGAATTTCCATCATTACACAGCTTCCGTTTTGGCGGCTATTGTCGCACCAATTTAGGATCTGTTACAAGAAAAACTATTCGATCCGTTCCGTCCATTAGAAAGTAGATAAAATTCCGAGCATAACGTGATATTCACGCTTATTTTATGTGAACATACAAATTCGAGAAGGCTTCCGATGTAAACTAAGAAGAAAAAATCAAATTTAGACGCCCAAAAAATAACGAGATACTACGGCGAAAGCTAGGCAGTGCTACGAGCGAGTGTTCTCAAGTTAAAAATGTAAAGACACAAAGTAAGGTCGGTGCGAAATCAGTTTTGACACCAGTTGCAAGAAACCTACAGTGCGCACAGGGCGCCGTCTTAAGCAGTTCGCCATCTTAGGACACGCGTCTCTATATTTACTCGCATCTGTAACTTGCGGTATCGTTACATATAGCGTCGTAGCGACATATATTCACAACGGTGTCCGACATTATCTGCGAGTTGTGGGAGTGGCACCACAATACAAAAACGAATAGGGAAGTAATTTCCAGTCAAATTGTAGAACGAATACATGTCATGTTCTTTCGATTCAATTCTTAATTTGCAAAAGTAATCAAATTAGCAATAGAGTAATTATAATTGCACAGTTTGGTTGTACGAGCAGAATAAGAGGCACAGTGATAACACGAGAACAACAGGTTAAACATCGCGTGACTGAAAAAGGGTGTGCAAACAGCGTCTATAACTTTTGTTGAAAGTAAAATTATACTGTCTCGTAATTCCGATACGATTTATTGGATGCCCTCGTGCACGCCCTTGTCGAAGATTTGACTCATCGTTGTATTCAGCCATTAAAAGTAAGGTCTAGAAACATTCACGATAGGGTTGCTTCTCATTTCACTGGGACTTGAACGTGTTTTATTCAAATATACATAATTTCGACACCGCGGTCAAATTCACTGCCAATCATTATCATCCCTTAACTGGAGTTTCGTAGTAGGATACAGTCGAAGAGCACGGTGGATTTTCAACTCCGGAGATGGTAATGTTAGCTGAATTATTGTGCACTGGAGTAGCTGAACTCCTCAGTCGAAGAAATTTCGTCTGTCGGGAAATAAATATGCAGAACACAAAGAATATGCTTTTGACTGTATACTTGAGACGTCATGGAGTACACCAGAGGCAGGACACCCGTAAATATGCCTACTAAGCTACTTATAGAGTAGCACCCTTCTTCGTGAATTCACCCGAGAATGAGTGACTGGTGGTGGAAAAATCAACTGAGCACTTCATAACGCTCGACTTCCGTGTTCTCTACCACCTGTTAACTTACAGGGTTTTGTGTCGAGCAGCACGCAGCCTGTTCATTGAGTTACGTGCGACGGATTTCCTCTTCTACTTCAATTTACGTTGTCTAGCGATACCGCAAATCCATAAACATTTTATAGCCTGGCTTTCGTTTTATCGTTTCATCTCATCAAAGTACGAGAAAAACTCTCCGAAATTCCCGTAATCTAATGAATATAGTTCCCGATTGATAGTTCGGAAAACAAGGGGAAGGTCTGCGCTTATAGAGCATGTGCATCTTTTCACTGTATAAAACAATATCCGAAATCATTATGCCACTTGACCCTGACAAACCCTGTAATGGGTTCAGATCCGTTAAAACTCAACAGGATTATTTTGAACTGCGATGGGGTCTTCTTCACAAATTAAATAGCGATTCGCCGAAAATATTCTGGATTCTGCGAGGAGTGGTAATGAATTGCTGTTAAGACTAGGCGTGACTACGAGATATTTCTTAAATACAGTTATCCAAGAATAATATTATTATTATTATTTTTTATTACAACCTTTCACAGTATAAAATGTATGAAATGAAATTATTACACCCGGTTTCGATAGTTATTTGTGCGTCCATGAACGGGCATAGATCTCCCCCACCTATCTTCAACGGTCCCTATTCCTTGCTCCCCTTATCCAGAGCCTCCCCTCTATATTTTTCAGTTCGTCGTGCCACCTTTTCAAGGGTCTCCTTTGGGTTCTCCTTCCCTCCCTTGGATGCCACTCTAATACCCTTCTTCCCCACCTTCCTTCACTTTCACTGGCAAAATGTCCTGCATAATCAAACTTTAATTTTTTAGCAATGTACCGACAGTCTTTTGCTCCGGTCAGCCTTCTTATTCCGGTATTTCTTGATCTATCCTTTATTTTTCATCTCAAATACGATCGCTCTATAGCATTTTGGATTCTTGCCAGTTTTATATTTTGTGCTTCTGTAGTTGCCCACGTCTGCGCTCCGTAGGTCAGGACCGGTAGTGTACATCCGTCCAAAACTTTTACTTTCAAATGTAACGGCATTTTTCCATTGTATATCTGTTTCAACTCCCAGAAACTTTTCCAAGTGCGCTCTCCTTCTACTCAGTTCCTTTTCCATATTACCTTCAAAAGATATTGTTTGTCCTAAATACAAGGTGCTATCTTCTACTCCAATTCCCTCCGTACCCAGCTTGATTCTTGGCGCTATTCTTTGATTTGTAATCAACACTGTTTTGTTAGTATTAATTTTCAAACCAACTTTCAACCATTCTTGTTCCAGTTCTTTGGCCATCGTTATGTATAATCTTCAATGAGCCTGAAGAACACCAATGTCTCAAACAGTCCTTAAAAAATCTCGGAGAACCTTAAACAAGCCTAACACAGTCTTGCGAAATCCTATACCACTCTATAAGAGTTTTAGACGAGTCTTGAACCATCTCAGAAAATCTAACTACACGCAACCCAAAGAACGTATTTACGGCGTTTCAAATCTGCAATTTCATTAACACTTAGAAGGCGCGTTCGCTGATGAAATCCTCACGCATAGCTGTGTAATGTATTGCAGCGTGTTCAAGAACAAGGCTTATCATTTCTTTGATCCTTTTAATTCCCAGACGGCCTGGTGAGCCTTATTAGTGCGCCGAGGAGTGAGAGGGATATAGGTCAAGATGCTAAACGCTGGCTTGGTTAAAAAAATTGTTATGTAAGCAAAAGAAAAGGGAGCAGAACACTATTTTTGTATTTTGGCGATTGATGTTTCATACGCCAACTGAATGACGGAAATTGAAGAAAAGTTACTTCATAATACCGACACGATGCTAAAATTTCCCACGCAAGCAAAGAAAAGAAAAGAAAACAAGGGCCGAAACGTTCTCACATTTTTCAATCCAAGACAAAAAAGAGAAAAGAAAAGTCAACAATTTCACTGTTTTTCCGACTGGATGGTCCAAAATCCGACCAATTGTAAGCCACTCTCTGCCGCGATACGCTTCTGTAAGTTCCAAAAATGGAACATAGTAATTTTTTGTTAGATAATAGTCTTGATCAAATCTTGAAACATATTAAACAAGTCTTGGTATCTTGGTAGAGTTCTAATAAGTCTAAGAAAGTTTGAAAAGATCATAAGCAGTCTGGAACTTGTTTTGAAGAGCGTTAGCAAGTTTTACAACTTCAAGGAATTTTAAGTCATCTGGAGTAAGTACAGCAGTGTTTTAGAAACCGTTGACCCTTGATCAGAAGACTCGAAAAGTTTTAATCAAGTTTGGAAGAACTGAAGAGTTGTAAACATGTATCGAGAGGTCCTGGCAGGCCTTAAATAAATTCGAAATGGCTTTCATGTATTTTGAACAAGTATAAGAGAGTCATCATGATCCGTAGACAAATTCGACTAAGACTTAATGATCTCAAACAAGTCTGGAAATGTCATCAAGCATTTAAAATTAGTTTTGAACAGCCTTAGTGTGTCTTTTAAACAATCTTGGAAGATTATAGAATTTTAGAGATCCTTAAGGGTTTGAAACTAGCATAAAAGAATTTTAAAACATCTTGATCAAGTTTTGAAGAATCATGAACAAATTTGGAAGAATCTTAATTAGTTTTAAGGAAGTCTGAAAGAATCATAAGGTATCTAAAATCAGTTTTGACAGCGTTAATGAGTCTCAAATAAGTTTGAAATTGTCGTAAACAATCTTGAGGGACCATTGCAAGAACAGCAGAGTCTTAAGAAATTTTGATTAGGTCTTCAGGAGTTCTAATTAAGTCTGAGAATAATTATAAGTCGTAAACGTCGACGGAATAATCTCAGAAGTCTTAGTCGGGTTTAGGATAATTGGTGGCGTGTATAGCAATGCTCGCATACCAAATTGGCTCCCCAAACACGGCTCCCCTGGAAGTTTTTAAAAAGTATGAGTCATAAATTTTTTAAGGAAAGTCTAGATGAGTATTAATGAACCTCGAGAAAGTCTAGAAAAATTATCAGGCGTCCAAAATTAGCTCTCAACAGGCTCAGCGGTATTTAATCAAGTTTAGGAGGGAAAAAAGTCTTATAAGATCTTAACGTGTTTTACATAAACCTAGTCGAGTTTTATGAAGTTTGAATCTCACTTTGAAGAGCTTTAATCAAGTCTAGTTGGACTACAATAAGCCATAAAGTATATTTTAAATAATCTTACCGAACCTTTAAGAAGTTTAAAATTACATTAAAGAGCCTTAAGGAAGTACGAAAAAGTTATCACGATCCTAAAGCCTGTTTAGATGAACCTTAATGAATCTTAGCAAGTTTAGAAAAACTGTCAGTCGTGCAAAAATAGTTTCGAACAGCAACAGCGAGTCTTTTAAATAATTTTAGAGAGTAATGAGTCTTACAGTCTTACGATGAATTGCCCAAGCCTGGTAGAGTTTTTAAGAGATGTACGTCAAGTCTGAAAGAATCATATTGCATCGTAAATACACACTGAATAATATTGGCAAATCCTAAAGAAGTTTCTTCAACAAGAAAGAGAGAGTCATAACGATTTTTATATGAGTCTGGATCTTTAGATGAGTTTTATCAATCCTTAGACAAGTCCAGGGACGTACCGAAGAGTTTTTCTTAGAGAGAGAGAGAGGAGGGGGGATGTGAAAGTCCCAACTGATTCAACTCAAAATTTCCCAAGTATCAAAGAAAAGAAAGAGAAAAAAAAAAGCTTTTGACTTGTTCGATTTTCTCCACTCTATCGAAATTTCCCAACTTCGGCTAACTGATATGGTAACTTTTCCCAACTAACTAGTAAAGATTTTCCACAGAATAGCCTGAATGAATCTTATTTTAAACAAGTATAAGAAGCGAGGGTCTCACAAGGTTCAAGACGGTGTTAATCAAGCATTTTAAGGATTTAAGACGTTTCAATAAAGTCCTCAGCAGTCTCAGTTAAATTTGGGAGAGTTATAAAAGGTTACGGGATTTTCGGAATTTTTACGAATACGAGAAGTGTTTAGTCTGGATTGCATCAGTGAGGTCATTCGAAATCGAAAAATGAGAGCATAGGAGAAGCGCGTGTATTAGTTGATCGATAGAAATAGTAAGTCTTACAAAGAGGGCTAAATATAAAGTGTATAACTGAACTGAACGGATGTCCTGCCTGACTGACCAAGGAAGGAAAAGGACAATAAGTAAGAAGAAGAAAAAAGGCGTAGCAAAAGATCACGTATAGAAAATGCTGGTAAGCAGATGATAACAGACGTTTCTTAGATGCTCGCATCGTGCTACACCGAATGTAGCTATGCAGGATGATGGGGAAGGTCACCGTAACGTCTTAAGCGAGTACTGATCAAACTTATCAAGTCTTAAATAAATTTAAAAGAGCTTTACACAGTTCCAAAAACGTGTAGGAGAGTCATGTAGGTTCTTAAAAAAGCACCGAAGGGCATTGGGTACATCGTCTCGAGGGCTGTGCCTTCCTCTTCGAGAGAAAAATTGAATAACATGTGTTGGACGTTAACAAAATGTTACAAACATTATCACGGTGTTGGAAATCAAATAAATTGAAATAATATGACAGCAGCCTTCGGCAATGTATTTTTGTTTTGAACATTTAGTTCTTATTCATTCACAAATCACCCCTCCGAAGTCGTCTTTCTGCATTCTCTACTAACTACGGCTGACCACTTATGAGGTTATCAACAGGGAGTTGATTAGCAAATGCACTATGATTTCCATTACTCCTCAGCGTGTCTCGAAATTTCCTCCATTGAACTGTTATTTGCTTCACTCCAAATTCACTTCATGAATGGATACCTTCTGATAGACTTAATTTGCACCTCTTCTTCTGTATTCAAAGGAATAATATAGCCAATGACGATTAACATTAGTTTATTTTGGGCCCTTCCACGGGTGCATATACCCTAACAAATACACTACGAGGTTCTCAATACAGAGCTAATTAATAAATATTTTCCCTTACTCCTCAGGATGTTTCAAAATTTCCTTCATTGAACCGTTATTTGCCTCGCTTTAAATTCACCTCGCGAATGAATATTTTGATTGACCTAACTTGCTTATTTTCTGTATTCGATGGAATATTATAGCTAATGGCGATTAATACTCGTTTACTTCAAGATTAATATTAGAGTATGCTGAATTTTCGAAGGACGATGAATGTCACCGATCGAAGTAAGTTGACTGTCATGCTCGCACACGTTCCTCAATCAACTCGCTTTTCTCAGCGCCGAGTGTCACATCAATTCGTTGATACCTCGAGTGATATCAAAAGTTGAAAACTAACGGATAGACGGAGAGAGGAAAAGATGTAGGTACGGCCGTCAATCATGTTAAGAGATCCGGTGTGAAACACGCATACATCAGGCTCGGAATGGAAATGTTCGCCTCCTGATAATTTTCATACTGTATGTGACTTCATCGCTTATTCAGCCTTCAGCCCTGCAGTATGAAAAGACCATTGACGAGAATTACAACGCGGGGCAATATCCGAGGTGTAAATATTCGATATTATAATATTGACGTATTCTCTGGCCGAATTTTACACTCCGTTTCAGGGTTGTTGCTACGGGTAGGTAACGGCTGGCAATATCTGTCCTGGAAAATGTTGGCTAACCTTCATGTTTCATCTTTCTTCTGAAGTTTTTCTTCCTTAGTTGGACAGATAATACCTTTTAATTATAAAAAATTTTGAAGTTTCTACGTTTGGCTAACACGGACTGATAGGGCGTCACTGAGAATACTATCAATGGCTCATGAAAACTCAGTTATAAGACCAATTCATACTCAGCTGGCATTCATTATAATTGCTTACGATTTTATAAATCTCTTTTCACCACCTCCACCTCGGCGGTGGCTTGCTTGTGTCGCTCCTCCTTCAGTTCCCGCCTCAGCTGATGCAAGGAGGCAGCGCCGTCTTTTCTCTCAGCTTGTCGAGTTGCTGCCGGAGGAGAGCATTCTCGGCAGCGAGCTCCACCGTTAGATCGGTGTCCATCCCAGTGGAGGAGTCTGTGTCTGCTTCATCCGCCTCCAGGGACAGTTTGCCTTCTCCGGGGTGGTGAGCATAGTGGGCACCTCTTCTTCTTCTTTTTTTTTGTTGTTGTCTGGGCTTCGGTTTCCCCTTGTGCTGCGGCTGCCATCGGCTACACCCCGAAAGCGGTGCTTTTCAGGGTAGCCGTGACTAGGCTAGACCATCTGAGCAGTCTCCGGTCGGCCTCAGGCCCACCCATCTGTGAGAATGAGAGGGTAATATGGAATAGAGTTGCAGTTTGAGAATTTGCTTGAGTCTCGGCGCTTCAACCGGGCCTTGGCCTGATTAAGTTTTCTTGTCCTTTCCGCTCCCTTCTTGGAGCGACGACAATGGTAATCACGTTCGCTTTCTCCCGGTAGTCACTTGATCTCTTCGAAGATTTTTGTTCTTTCTCTGGAGGTCAGTAGCTGCGTGATTGTTGCCGGGTTGCGGGAAGCGTCCAGCCTTTAGCTTTTATGGTCGTTCTCGCTGTCGTCATCGGCGTTGATGCCGCCGCCGGTGATTTGGTCTTCGTTCGAGAGGTTGGGGTCTGGTTGGCCGAGTGGATAGCGCATTGGTCTCGGAAGCCGAAGGTCCCGGGTTCGAGCCCACGTAGCAACTCGCTAAATTTCGACCCGGGCCGGTTTTTCGGCAAGAAGTGAAGAGGGCTAAGACAGCCCTAACAGCCTCCCCGACGTCTCTGAGGTAATGCTCGAAAAGGCGGCTTCCAGTGCTCGGGTCGAGAGCAAAATTAGAAAAAGAGGTTTGAGAGGTCGGATGGCCGCCGCTATATCTGGGCCCTCTCACTTCGGCGGCACCGTCGCCAATACAGGCGAAAGCGTCAGGTCCGAGACGCTGCCTGTGCCGTCCGGGGTCGTTTTGAACTGCGTGTCTTCTTCAAGATTGCCTCCCGCCAGGTGAGACTTTGATTTCGGTAGACGTTTCGCTTAGAGTGGTATGGATTAGCGGGGTTTTTGATTGCCGATGAATTAGTCGTGGTTTGCGGAGGGACGCATGTATCCGCCCCGCCATCCGAGACTAGCTTTCTTTTTCAATTCATAATGGATAAACAGGGTGTGTGAGTTCCGAGAAGACCACCCATAAGACTTCGCGATTGGAATTGGTCACTTATTTGGAAGCGGTAACCGCTCGCCTGGTCTCAGTGTATTCTTCGGCGTGGGTAGCATTTAAGCAGGAGTGCCACACCACCGTCGAGACACTTGCCACGAGCGGACAATCAGGCACAAGACCCGCTAACCACCCGCAACGGATGCAGCCCCCCGAAGAAGCACATTACCCCACTTGACCGGCCTTTCCCAAGAGCGTCGTCTGCTACCACTATCCCAGACTGCCGCTCTTGTTCGCGACCGCATATTTGCCCCAAGAGGCTTATTTTGCGGTAGGCCACACTTGGTGGGTTCCTCCTCTACACGTGTAAGGGGACACATCCGTCGCTGAGCAGGCGTCCTCAGACTCCCCTTCGAAAGCAGTATTGAATCCATACGGCATGCGAACTGGGCGGTGTCCACCAGTTGCTCATGTGTGCCTGAACTGGCCAAACACACCGCATGGAAGTGAAAGCCTCCAGGGGAAGAAGTCTCGCGCCACCCTTGCCTGTTACGCTTGAGTGAACCTCAATATTCCTGACCGGCCATATACGCCAGAGAGTCGGTGACGAAATCGCAGTATGTAACCCGGAAGAGCGCAGTACGTAACATGGTAAGTCGGACGTAAAGGTGTTACTCCACCCCGGACGTGAAGACGTGCCGCCAGCAAGCCCCCGGAAGAATGTAGCCAGCCCGAACAGGGTCCTGAGACGGAAGGTATCATGATGTTCTCTGTCATTTTCTAAGATCGCTTCCTTTATGACAGGCCCAGTCTGGTCTAGTCTTATTTTGATTTTTTCTGAGAAGTCCTCTGCACTGAGGACTTCTCGATAGTGTTCCCTTTCAATGATAGATGAAGTCCTCCTGTTAGTGTTGCCTGTTAGCTTGTTCTGTCCTTTTTCAGTCAAGTCCAACTTGTCTGTATGTCTTTGGCAGATATGACCGTGGCCAGGGGAGAGGATATCTCCCCGTCCCTTGTTTGGTTTCTTCTAGTCTCTGGAAATTTTGAATTTTGTACATATATAAGTAAGCCGAGAGGGGTAGGTGCCATATTTCTACTGCTCCTGGACCCGCCAAAAGGAGCTAGGCAATACCTGCCATAGAAAATTTTAACTAACAACTATGTTTTCTTTTAAACCTAGAGTAATGTGCAATCATAATTTCTTCAGATTTCTTTTTCATTCAGTCTTGAATTTTACGTTAACATGGTTTATATGTTACTTCAGGAAAAAGTACATAATAAGACCCACTGTGGTAGTGAATATTTCTAATGTACTAGGCTGCTAAAAGCAAGTTGAAATTGATGAAGGGGTGACCAGTTACATTATTATATATAATGCACCATCTGTCACACAAGTAATGATACATTATATTCATCAATTATTTAATTCTGACAAGATTACTCCGTTTAATCTATTTGTCTTGTATCGAAAAAATATCGTGTGATTTTGTTTTTCCTTGTTCATTTGGTACGCGCAGATCGAACTCTTGAATAACGTTTCAGAAATTTTTGAAGTTCCAGTTTAGTGTCACATGAAATTTCGGCGTTATTATTACGATACCGAATTAAACTATTTCCCTATACCATTATTCAGCCTGTCCATATTTTTCCCCGGTACTACTTATAAAAATTAAGTTATAACGAAGTAATTCTACTCATCTCAAGGAACTGGAGAACGAGCTTCTTTCACTATGTTTCGCCTAATTCACCCATCGAATTTTCAGGGCAAAATTTTACGGAAGTCGCGAATTAAAATGAAAGGGGTCGTTATTTCACTTTTCACTTTCGAAGTCTCCACCGGAACGAACTTCTTTTTCTTTTATAAACACGAAGGCGGAAGTGGAAATCAACGCAGAAGAAACTTTTAAAGTGCTGTAAATTTAGTCACTACAACTAATTTTTAAAAATGACAAAATAGACTGAGAAAAATTGGTATAATTCAAAAAGTCATTTCGGCTGGTTTCTAAATTATTATTATTATTTCATTTTTTAACTGAGATGATTTTTCTTGTATATTATTTGCGCTTTGAAACTAATTCTTCCAAAGGGTTTACTTTTCTAGAGTTTCATGTTTCGTATTCTGAAGCTAACGTGTTGAAATTTTATAAATTACGATACCCGAAATGTTTGCAAAGATGGGAGGTCCACATGAATACGAGTACAATGCCTGAATAAATGCCAGCATGAAAAACATTATTTACACTGAATATAACTAAGTTACGAATTTTGAAGGACAGACCCTGCTACTTTGCCCCACTAAATAAATAGACAGACTGGAGAAGGCAAGCACACAGACAGAATAAATGCTGCGAGGAAATTTCAAAGCCCCCTGATAACATTGTATTCATTTCGTTTAGTTTCACATTTCCATTTTGAATTGTTTTTTCCTTTGTGCGGCGGTAAAATTTTTATCCCTATGAAAGGCAGGGTGCATAATCATGAGGCACATGATGATTACCTCGATTTAAGGAGGAGGGTATAGCAGTTCGTTCAAAGTCTTATTAGGGGAAATTGATTTGTCGCAGCTGGTTCGTCGTATTTACGGCGAATCGACTATGCAATTTATCTAACATCAGATAAGTTTTACAAGTATAATAGGTAAAGTTATCAGTGTACTGGCAGCTCCCCCAATTTGTTTGAAGTTTCTCCCTCGCCTCTTTCCGATATATAAATTCTTATAAAATTCCGTTGCTTCAATTATTTCCTCTCCGCCAAAAAGATTTTTCTGAGACTTCCTTGCTTTTATGGCTAGAAGTGAATTTTTCCTATTAGCCAGTGCTTCACGCACCTTCCTGTTTTATTCGCTCTCCTCTAATATTTCTTTCATCACAATTTGATTGTTCGCGCGTATATTTCTTTTCATCCCCCCCCCAACCATTTAATCAGTTTTATCAGCTCGCATCACTCAATTTAATCATTCCGATCCGGAATGGGCTTTGCTCCTTATCTCAGTTCTCTTAACAACGAGATGTCTTGTTTCCACACTCATTTTTTGTGGACCTGGCATTTCCCTTCCCTTTGCCTGACTACTTCGTTGATAGATTTTTCCATCCAACAATATTCTTCTTGCAATATGGATAATGTTCGTCTCCTTGCCTAATCCAACTTCATCCTTAGTGCCTCATTCGCCTCAACTCATCTGTATACCGGTATGATCATACTTCCCCTAGATCCCCTGGCTTTCTTCAGACAACAAAACAGTGAAGGAAATGGATAATTTTCTTATCAATGATTTAAAAATCATCAAAATAGATCTATGTGCTCATCAGATCAAAGAATGGCAAGAACGAACGTTGGCCTCGCTCTCGGTTATAACTAATAGATCTGTTTGTTCTGATATCCAGACCTGACATTGGAGAAAGTGCTTTTCTCTACACCTCCTTCTCACTTTTGAAAATCGTGCATGTGAGATGCACTAACAATTTTTCGGTAGTATAGTTTACAGCCTTGAAAATGGGGAATATTTTCATAACTATACAGCCAGTTCAAAAAACCTTGCTTCGTCGTAAACTGAGCCTTTTCAGTTGTCTTTCTCAGAAGTCGGAAGAAAGAATCGTGCATGTAATGCGCATACACGATGTAAGCTTTTTCAATCTATTTTCTGACGGATATACGACTAAGCTCGTGATTTTATTTTGAAAATTTCCATAACAGCTACATCTATCTATATTTGTGCTGACCGACGTCAACTCCAGTCCAGTTTTCCGGTATAAGCCGTGCGCTGTGTAATATAAAATGACGCTGTTGGTTATGTGCGACCCGAATAACAATCATTGCTGAGTAAATGTAGATGCGACAGTTGAATGAACATCGAGGAAAATGCAATTGGGAACTGAATTATTTGGCGGATATAAAAATACTCGCTCGAAATCACATCGGCAATGGTCGACTGAAGGATTTTGCTGGAATTTATATACAGTAAACCGAATTCTCGTTTTGATATCAATGTTCAGTCTCAGGCTGATGGCTATATACATGAAGTATGCAGTTAGGTTTTCGAATCACAGATCCTCAAAGTTATTGGTACGAATAATATCTATTCGGTAACTACAAATTGGATGTAAACGATTAATTAATCTAAACAGGGTAGAATGAAAAGTTAACCGCACAATTTCCTCGCGCTTTACTCGAAACTCAAGAGCATCCGAGATATTCATAGACACGGAAATTGGTTGCGTCACAAGCTCGTTTGAGGAGACCAAAAATGAAATAATGGGAACACTTTAGGTATTCCAAGAGCTATGTGTTGACCGAACAGAACAAAATTCTCGCATGCTTCCCTCAAAATGCCCGGGAAATGATTTAGGTTTTGTGTCATCCTAGACGCAAATATTTTAACTCTCCACCCTTTTGCATACGCAGAGGGTTTCAGGGGTTAAACTCGGGAATGGAAACTTTTCAACGTTTTTTTAAGCATTTTTATCATTAAATTTCCCACCCTAAGTTCGGCGCTCGAAGCAGTACATCAGCCGCCGGGAGTAACACGCCCCTACAAACGCCTAATTGTACTTGGTATTTATTTTTCAGTAAAATTTTACTTTTACGATCTTTACAAATCTCTATCGTTATCAAAATGAAATTTCATCTGGATGTAAACTTTGAATGTTACTTGTGTAAAGTTACATGCTATCTGAATAGCTGGAGTTGGAAAAGTATACGCTTTCCAGCGTACAAAATGCGCCTCGAGTAAAAGTAATTTTTTCCGGGAAACTTTTCTGTTACGTTTTTTGCCTAATACGGGTGTTGTTTTAAACTACAGCAATTTGTACACAACTCTCTCTCGAAGATTTGAGGCTCGAAGAGGCGATAAATTAGGAAAACAGATTAAGTAAGCGTTAAATTTGGTGCTCGAAATTCGGCGTGAGCATGAACACGCTTCGGACACGTTGCTCGATATAAATGAAAAACAGCGAAAATGTTGATCGTCGTTACCGTCGGCCAAGTCAGTTTTTCTCTATAGGAGGCACGATGTGAGATATTGGAGTCCTAAATCCAATTCGTACTATAGACATACCAGTACAATTCAGCAAGAAAAGGTCGACGGAATTTTAGGTAAGCTGAATTTCGGTACAGTGGGTGAAAGTTCCTAAAAATGAATGTGTCTCATGCACACCGAGGATGAGACTCGTGTTGCAAAATCTGTTTATCCCACTCTTGTCGAGACGCAGGCTTCGTGACGAAAAAATATACTGCCGTAGAAATTATTCTGCGCGGAATTATATTCAAAAATATCTTTCATCTTTTTCGTGTCTACCCTCGAAACACCAAAAATTGAGATTTTAGAGTAACCCTTCTCACTGTTACGTATTAACACGCACCGCTACACATTCACACAGATTTTCTATGTGGAAATGTAAAATTTTGATAATTTTTCTTTAGTTACACCGAGCTTACGAAAGGGTAGGAGTATAATTAACATCGGATCCGTTTCTGTGCTTTAATACAATCTCGTTCCCGGAAAATTTTCATCCCCTGTATCTTCGCTTCTTAAATATCGCACGCATAAAGTCATTTTTTTCCCTCGAATTTACTGGTTTTAAAAAGAACTTCCGTAAGGAGGCTTTCTGGACTTTCACTAATAGTAATGATCGAATGGCCTCTGAATTCAATTTGCGGAGTTGAAATTATCCTCCTTTTGGGTGATACCTTGTCGTGTAGTAAGGAAGCTTCAGCGTAAAAAATAATAACAGACTCTCTATGAGGTTATATATCGTTGAAATCGCGACCAAAAACACCTAGGAGAAGGCAAACTCCGACAGATAAACCCCGTTCAAAGCAAAAAAAAAAATTACAACAGTATCTTTTTTCAGGAAATGTAGCTTTTCCAAATATTAATTACTGATGATGGCATTCCAACAGGTAAATGTAAAAAGCTGGAATTCGGATGTTCGGGAGGGAGCTACTTGGAGGAGCATCATCATCGAAAAGTTTTAAAAAGAAAGGCGCAATTAAAATAGGAACTTCGAATGTAAAAAGCTTGAATGGAGTTGAAAGATTAGAGAATCTTAAGAGAGAAATGAAGAGGCTTAACCTAGGAATAATTGGAATAAGCGAAGTAAGGTGGAAAAAGGAGAATGATTCTTGGTCAAGAGACTTTAGAATAATAAATACAAAGGGAATAAAAGGGCAAGCAGGTGTCGGAATGGTTATAAATAAACAAATAGGTAATAAAGTTATGTATTACAATCAACAGAGATAGAAATCAATACCAAACCAGTACTTACAACAATAATATAAGTGTTTATGTCTACTAGTACTCATGAGGACGAAGAAATTGAAGAGGTATATGAAGAATTAGAAAGACTTATGAAGTATGTTAGAGGGGAAGGGAATCTTATTATGATGGGTGATTGAAATGCTAGAAGTGGTGAAGAAAAAGTAGGTAATATAGTTGGGATTTTGGATTAGGAATGAGAAATGAAAGAGGAGAGCGTTTAATACAGATTTGTGAGAAGTATAAATTAGTTATAGGAAATACTCAATTTAAAAATCATTATAGATGAAGGTATACATGGAAGAGTTCAGGTAACGAAGGTAGATATCAAATTGATTATATCATCAGTAAACAACGTTTTGAGGAAAAAATATTAGCCTGTAAAACTTATCCGGGAGCCGATACTGACAGAGATCATAACTTGGTAGTAATGAAACGCAGGCTTACATTGAAAAAAGTTAGTAGAAAAGAAGAGGTAAAAAGATGGAATTTGAAAAAGTTGAAAAATATTAATACTAGACAGAAATATCAAGAGGATATAGTATTAGAATCAAAGGCTGACAGAAAATTAACAGTGTAGAGGAAGAGGGGGGTAAAATAAAGGAGAGGATATTAAAGTCAGCAGAAGAAAATCTAGGTAAAACTAAGAGGAAAAGAACTCATGTGGATGAAGGAGGAAATCCTCAGAAAGATGGATGAACGAAGAAAATATAAGAACGCAACGACAAGGAAGGTAGATTAGCTTATCAAAAGTTGAGGAACGAAATAGAGAGTGTAAAATGGCAAAGGAGGAATGGATGAAAGAAGAATGTGATAAGGTAGAAGAGTTTATGAATAAAGGACAAAGAGACTTAGCCTATAGAACAGTAAAAATGGAATTCGGAGAAAGAAGGAAGAAAGTAAATAATTAAACAAATAAGGAGGGAGAGACTATTTACACAGCTGAAAGAAAAGTGAAAAGATAGATAGAGTATGTAGAAGGACTAGGAGAAAAGTGGGGGAAGCCTACGCCCACCAATGGGCGCCTTAAAATTAGTAAAAGTGTATACATTACAGAAAATACGATATGTAGCGTCCGTAGTGTGTGCATTCGCGACTGAATAAAATGGTCAAAAAAAAAACGAGAGAAAAATGGACTGTACTCGAAAAACAAACATGCAGAATAATACGCCCGACGCTACGAAGTGCAAGAAAAACCATAACGGTTCAAACCGGCACGGCACGTTTACGCACGGAGGACAGATAACGCATGTACATTCTCCCGGCCGCTGACCAGTGGTCAGAGGGTAGAAAGATAAGACTAAACATCTTATAAATGATAATGCCGTAAGATAAGACTAAACATCTTATAAATGATAATGCCGTAAGATAAGACTAAACATCTTATAAATGATAATGCCGTAAGATAAGACTAAACATCTTATAACTAACAGATTAACAATTAGTGCAACCAGTGACTAATCGTGTTTATCTACTGGTAAATAAATCAAGTGAATTGTCGGGACGGTCTTCAACTGCCCATTGACACAGATCTGGACAGTACGGATGACGCCATTCTTGTCAGGAAAGCATCGTTCAATGCGAGCAAGCGGCCATTGCATTGGTAGGACATTCAATTGTCGGTGTAACACAACCTGGCCTTCGGTGAAATTAGGCTGTGGATCAAGCCACTTAGAGCGGCAGCGAAGTTGATTTACATAATCAACGGACCATAGCTTCCAAAATTCAGTCAAACGGCGACAGTTGGCACGATATTGGGCCGATAGCGGTATTGACACAGTCGACTCGGATGGTTCAGGTATAACTGACAGATTGCGGCCAATGAGGAAGTGACCTGGTGTCAAAACTTCATTGTCGGTCTCAGAGGTCCTCGAATAGACCAGGGGACGAGAGTTGAGTAGCCCTTCAATCTGGGTCAATAGGACTCGGAGTTCGTTGTACGTGAGCGTCTGCCCATTTGTGACAATAGGCAAGAAACGTTTAGCGCTCTTGACAGCAGACTCCCATATTCCACCTCGGTGCGGAGTATACGGTGGGTTGAATTTCCATTGAATGGAATTAGTAAGCGCATAGTCGGATATCAGTTTGTCTCCAAAGTTCAAGTAGCGATCGGCACCCTTGAAGTTAGTCCCATTATCGGAATGTATTGTTGTTGGTAAACCACGACGGGCAACAAAACATTTCAGAGCATGCAAAAACTCTTCAGTTGATAATGAAGGTGCTAACTCAATATGAACAGCGCGCGTGGCAAAGCAGATAAACACAGCTGCGTAAGCTTTGGCATACTTTGTGGTGCGGTGATAGTTACATTTAACGGTAAATGGGCCCGCGTAATCGATGCCGATGATTGCAAATGGAGGCCTTGGATTCACTCGATCAAGGGGCAAGTCAGCCATAAGCTGGGGCCTTGCCTTAGAGAGGTGACGGCGACATGGTACGCAGCGACTCAACACAGCTTTGATCACACCGGTGATACCTCCAATGAACACATATTGGACAGATAGATAGGCATAAAGGAACATTCGAGTAGCATGGAAGTATCGTTTGTGGATATGGCGGACAAATATGGTTGTAAAGTGACAGCGAGATGGCAGAATTATCGGATTTCTGCGGTCATAGGAAACACCAGCATTTTGGATACGGGTTCGAGAACGAATGAGCCCGCATTCATCAAGAAAAGGCGCGTGACGACGTAAGCGACTGCGTTTGCAGATCCTACGGTTTGACCTCAACCGTTGGTATTCATCAGCAAACATTGTATGCTGGGTAACTCGGATCAAGTGTTGCTCAGCAAAGATTAGATCAACCAATGCAACTTGGGTTGGCTGCTTCAATGTTGCCTTAGATCGCCAGCGGCGACATATTGCCTTGACAGTAGCGTACAAGCGGACTAGCTTGAGGTACGATGAACATGACTCAATTATCACGCTATCCCCGGTGTTATCAGCTACGACAAGGGCAACGGCTTTTGGTTTGGAGAGATAGGTTTTACAACGGTCATCTATCTCGAAGACAGACTTAGGGATTTCATCCTGGATGATGAACTCAGGACCAAAATACCATAACAATGATGTAGACAATTGATCGGTAGTCAGACCACGGGTAGCAAGATCAGCTGGGTTCAGTTTACCGCTGATGTGACTCCAATGATCACTTGGAAATTTTGAAATGATTTTCGCGATACGATTGCGGACAAAAATCTTCCAATCACTGGGTGGTCGAGCCAACCAAGATAGGACAATGGATGAGTCGGAATACAGGTGAACATGGTGGTCCTCCACGATAATTGTATTGCGCACACGGTTGACTAAATCGGACAGCAACACAGCAGCTTGCAGTTCCAACTGCGGCACAGTTAAGGACTTGACAGGAGCTACTCGTGTCTTGGAACACAAGAGTGTAGATCTACGGGTACCAGATTCGCTAGTAACAGCGTAAACAACAGCGCAATAAGCTTGCTCAGAAGCATCACTAAACCCAATGATACGGTCTTTAGTGTCGTTGCCTACAAAACGAGGGTAGGTTAGGCGCTTAACATCAATTAGGTCGTCGATGTACAAACGGAAAGCGTCAGCTATTTGGTCTGGCAAGGGATCATCCCACTTGACACCAAGCTTCCATAATTGCTGGAACAGTATCTTACCTCGGATGACAATGGGTGAGGCAAAACCCAGCGGGTCAAACAGTTTGGATATCGTCGATAATACCAAACGTTTTGTAACGATGTTGGTGTTCATACCAAAATCAGTCTTCAGCTGGAACACGTCGAGAGATGGGACCCATGAGAGGCCCAATATTGATAGCGAGTCATTGCCACCAAAACTCTTAGACAGCTTGGTTTCAATCAGCTCAGGATCAATAGAGTCTAATACATCACGTGAATTAGACTGGTACTTTCTTAGCTGGAATCCCGCACGGCTAAAACTCCATGGACAATCTTACGGATTCGAATAACCTCAGAATCAGAATCGGCTCCAAAAAACCAATCATCCATGTAGAAACACTTGCGAATGATCTCAGCGACCATTGTGTCAGTTGGTTCGTATTCTTCAGCTAGTTTGTCCAAGCACTTGGTGGCTTGGTAAGATGCTGGACCGGTGCCGTATGTAACAGTATTTAATTCGTAGACTAGGTTCTTCCATAGAATGGATTGGTACATACGGTCTGATTTGTGGACTAGGATGCATCGGTACATCTTGGCAACATCACCAGATACAGCGTACTTATAACAACGGAAACGAAGTAAATGATCAAATAGTTCAGGCTGCAGTACTGGACCAACCATAAGTATGTCGTTCAGTGACAACCCTGAGCGCGTTTTAGACGACGCGTTGAAGACAACACGCAGTTGGGTGGTTGTGCTAGAGGGCTTCAGAACAGCATGGTGCGGAATGAAGTGTCGCTTAGTGATATCGGCATTTGGAATGGCAGTCATATGGCCTAAATCAATGTATTCTTGCATGAACTCATCGTACTTGATGGCAATTGGGTTGGATAGGCGGCGTTCAATACGCTTGTAGTGTGATAGCGTTTGATCGTAGTTATTCACAATGCAGGATGGATCCTGGTTGAATGGCAATCGGACGACGAATTTACCGCTGGAGTTGCGGGTAAATGTTTGTTCAAAATGCTTCTCGCATTGGATGGCTTCAGACGAAATATCAGGACTACTAGGTATTGACTCAACTTCCCAGAAACGCTGTAGACGTTGATCAATATTATCAAGAGTCAAACCGCAATACAAAGGGCTTGACTCGGAGTGAGGCAGCTTAAGGTTAGGAACTCCTGATGACGACAGAGTCCAACCTAATGTTGTGTCTCTCAGACAGAGAGATCCGATGTTCACAACATTACCACGAACACAACGGTTGTAGGCTTCAATGCCAAGTAATGCATCAACCTCAGATATTGATACAGTCGATGCGTAGTAGGCAGGGTCAGCAAGTTGATACTTACTCAGGCCTGTGCACAGCGAACCTAACTGTAAATTACGGACTGAATATGGTAGTTTTGTGTCAATCACATTGAATGAGGTCTCAAAGTGGAATGGCTCGGTTTGAGACTCGAGAGATAAGTGCACCATTAGCTTACTCACAGACTGAGTACCATTAACACCCGACACTTTCTGCGCAAATTCACATCGCGATGTTGGAATCTGTAGGCGGGATACGAAGGATTTAGTGATGAGGTTCAGCTGAGAGCAGCTATCCAGTAGGACACGCATCTCTCCGCTTGTCTTGCCAGAGACAAATTTCACCACAGCAGTTGGTAACAAAACGGTCGGGTTACGAATTGACAGCATCGAGGCATTAGGGGTGACAACTGATACAGTAACAACCTTCACATCTGGAGCATTGGCAGCAGCAGAGTTATCAGTTGACTTCTCCTCATTGAAATGGAGAAGAGTATGATGCGCAAGTTTGCACTTAGTGCATCTTGGTTGTTTTGGGCACTCACTGGTTTTGTGACTCGTGTTGAAGCAATTACGACAGACAGGTTTGGATTTCAGCGAACCATATCGTTCACGGGGAGTTTTGGTTCTGAAATCGTCGCAATCGATCAGCAGATGTGACTGGGCACATATTGGACATTTCGGTTTACCAGACTTGTCAGAACATCCGGATGCAACCAACGAAGTACTGCGTTTTGACGGGGTATTCACACGAATAGACGAACTAGTTTTTGGATTGGCAAAGGGGCTTGCGTTTCCATCCGTTTTTCGTTTGCTAATTGAAGAAATATTCTCCAAAAATTGACGTAAGAGATCCCATGAGGGAAATACGGTGTTGGTTGTTAGCGTTTTCTCAAACTCGTTGAAAGTCGGCTCATCAAGGCGCTCGGATACAATGTAGCTCACTAGGGAGCTCCAATTCTTTGTCCTCTCACCACAGGCTTCGAGGCCTTTAAGGGCTTTGTCAACAGTTGAGAGCAACATTGGTACCTCCTTTGCGTTCTTGATACGGTTGACCGAAAAGAGAGTATCAAAATGCACACGAATAATCGATTTCATGTCCTTGTACTCGTTGACCATAAGGCTTACTGCCTGATCATAACCAGAGTCAGTTAAAGGCAAGTTTTTGATCCTATCAAAGGGCTCACCAGTACAGGACTTTTTGAGGTAGGCTAGCTTCTTGACTTTTGGGATGTTGGCTTCATTGTGCACCAAATTTTCGAAAAGTGCCCAAAAATCCAGAAAGTTCTCAATCTTACCATCAAATACTGGTAAGTCGATTTTCGGCAATTTTACACCACCGCCATCGGGGAGGGTGGAGTTTAGCGATGCGTTCAACGAATAGCGGTTACGGTTGCCTTCAAATTCGGCAATAAAAGCATTTGCCTTACCTCGAACAGAAACAACAGTAGCTGATATGCTATCTCGATCAGCAATGATGGCATCTTCAGCGCTGGTGTCCTCAGTAATATGGCTGTAACCTTCTCGAATGATTTTCCGAAACTCGTCGTATTCATAGGCGAGTTCATCCAAAGCTGCTCGAACTTCACTAACGTTGGCCAAGGTACACGGTTTACCTACAGCGAGTGTGAGGATGCTGCATGCTTTTGCGATGGAACGTTTCGCCAAACGTGAGCTGCGATCATAGTCGAAAACGGACATCTTGTATCGGAACAGAGATGTACAGACGCGAACACGAACGAGCAATATGTATGTCAGGTAATACACATGCACTCGCGACTGATTGCAGTATGTATGGCTATCGGAAGTACATACATACGCGAAAACGCATACAGTATGATTGACGGCAACACATGTACGCGGAAACGCACAAAGTACACAACACTACTTATGCGGCGAAAGGTACGAATTATCGGCCTGGTATGGACAAAATGTACGTCGTAGTGTGTGCATTCGCGACTGAATAAAATGGTCAAAAAACACGAGAGAAAGTGGACTGTACTCGAAAAACAACATGCAGAATAATACGCCCGACGCTACGAAGTGCAAGAAAAACCATAACGGTTCAAACCGGCACGGCACGTTTACGCACGGAGGACAGATAACGCATGTACACGATATGTGTAATCTTAAGCCCGATGCGCAAAATCCCAACAGTTACCCGGGTAACTAAAGGAGAACAAGAGTAATCGGAGGGTAACCGAGGGTAACAAATGGGTAACTTTTCCACCGCATGAACTAGAGGGTAACTAAAGGGGAACAAGGGTAACCCGAGGGTAACAAATGGGTAACTTTTCCGCGGGTAACTAAGTAACTAGAGGGTAACTGATTGCGAAAAACAATTTAAAAAAATAGTTTCAACCAGACGGGGCGAAATGTCATACGGCAACAGAAACGCCCATGATTTCTGGAGAGGGGGTTTTCAATAACTAATTTGTATTTTTCACAAAATTCTATGCACGACCCTTTTTCATTTCGCCCTCCTAAGCCATACTCTCATCATACTCCTTTTTCTTTTCTTCCTCCTACTCTGACATTTCAATCTCCCATTACAATAAAGTTTTCTTTTCCTTCTACCTCACTTAAGGTGTGAAAATTCTTAGGTAATTTCCAAGAATTCAC
Organism: Acanthococcus lagerstroemiae; assembly: GCA_031841125.1. Classification (NCBI taxonomy): domain Eukaryota; kingdom Metazoa; phylum Arthropoda; class Insecta; order Hemiptera; family Eriococcidae; genus Acanthococcus; species Acanthococcus lagerstroemiae. The sequence continues at coordinate 22,076,177 of CM063107.1, forward strand.
TTTGAGGGGGAGTCCAATTCAGTGTGAGAAGATATCGAGTGAAAGTTAGAAAAATCCAAGGTGAAGTAGGAGCAACTTGCAACTCGCATGTAGTCGTTTAAATGACGATAACTTTTAGGAAGACTTGTATGAATAGAATTTCGAGAAATAAATTTTAAATTTTAAAGATTTCATTACAGAGCTGGCTAATTCTGCCTTCTACCTGCTAATTGAGTTACATTTTTTTTATTGATTACAACGACTTTAAAGATTATAGTCGACCACCTCACGTACTTAGAAAGAAGAAAAAAAGCGATGATTATACTCTGCATGAACTGAGCCCACATTCAACTCCGGCAATATTCGCGGTTTCGTGATGCCGACCACGGTGCGGCGTTTCGTTTCATTTTTCTTGGAATTCCAAAATGCGAGCGTTTCTCCGGGGAAATATGAAACTTTTAAAAGAGTATGGAAAATATGTCAGCGAAAAAGTTACCGGCCAAACAAATTCAACTATATGCCCTTGACAAAGCGAGAAGAGATAAGAACTGACTCGGTGAATAATGCTTCGGAGATCTCATTTTCACAAGCATGTTGACACAGGGTAATTCGAAAAGGTGTGTACCGTAAATTGCGAGCACATTTTCTAAATTACTCTGCACACGAGCGCACGTCAATGCGCGAAGTCCGAGGGGGTATAGTGAGCTGATAATTAGGATTAGTCCAGTCAATTTAACCGCCTAATATAGCCAGTGGCGTTGGAGCTGGGGTTTAGAAATATATTACCCACCTCTCAGATATCAAAGCCCATTATTAGAAAGTTGTAGTCAAGTAAAGTAGAGAATACATTGAGAAAATCTGAACTTTCTCTGCCTCTCTGCAAACACTAGATCAAAAGGGAAATTGTAGTAGTCAAAATCGACTTTGTCAAAAAAATTGAGAACGCCGTTGAAATAGTTTTTCTTTGTGATAATTGCAAAATGCATCAAAATTCTGATCTGTCTTCAAATTGAGCTCCCAAAACTCAAATTTCATGATGAAAGGAATTTTACAATTTTAACACGATTGAGCTTCACAAATGTCGTTATAAAGCTCATAATCTGTAGAGGAAAATTGAGATTCTTTGTACAGAATCGCGCACAGAGGGGTGCAGAATGCTACCTGAAATATATAAATTTAATATGACTAAAAAATTTTAAACTACCGAAAATAGGATTATTTGAGTTCCTCATTATTTGGTCATTGTATGACATGGTTTAGCGGACCCCGATTGGGTTTAAAAATCGTATTTTATACAAGAAACCTATCTAGCATTTTTTCCGATTCAATCTCCTTGGATGGAACTTGGAGAAAAATATGGATATGATTCCGGAATCTACAACTATGAAAACTCCTTGTTACTGCTTTCAACTTGTTCAATAGACCGAATTCCTAGTGATGTCACACAGTGTGTTACTGTTAACAAAAGTACCCGTCTTTTGGCCAACGAACGTATAGACTCCCATAAGAAAAAAGCATGGAGCGAAGATCATTATGTTACTACCCGAGAATAAGAAATTTGTTAGAAACCAGAAGTTTATTAGCAAATGCTAAAAACCTTCTGGATTAAAAATATATATACCCATGGTTTCTAACAAATTTCTTATTCTCAGGTAGTAACATAATGATCTTTGCTCCGTGTGTTTTTCTTATGGGAGTCAATATATTCGTTGGCCATAAGACGGGTATTTTTGCTAACAGTAACTCACTGTGTGACGTCACGGAAAATTGGTCTTCTTGAAATTTCGATTATCCTGAATTTTTGTCATTCAACCGGAACGCCAAAGGCTGCTATGTAAAGTGTTGAGATGTCTCCACGGAAGGCAACTCTCAGGATCCTTTTTACAAGACAAGAATCCAAAAGTTTGATTAGAGGGTTAGAAAAAGCATAGTTTTGTAATTTAGGTGGTAGGATTGTGTCTTTTCTAAAATCAATGCATATTACATCAGTTTGTGCTCCTTCACCCATTACCGCACTTACAAAATCCATAAAATTATGAAGGTTAGTGATGACTGATTTACCTGCAATGAGAATATATTATTGGTTGGATAAAAAGCCTTTTACCTGATTATACGATTTATTGCAGATAATTGTTTGAAAAAGTTTACTTGGAACCGATTTGATATCCCTTCTTCAGATGGTGAACCCGAACCCCTTGTTTGTGACATAAATTTTGTGATCCTCCAATAAATAGGATTTTATCATTTCTGCTTGGTTCCTTTTTCAGTTGCTATCACCTCCTCGTCCTTCGTGTCAACCTAAATTAAGATATGAAGCAAAAATTACATATCAGATCTTTGAACTTCCACTATCATGATATCCTTCCAGCGCATCTGCATACATCACATGTAAATTTACGTTTTTTTCGGTGTTTCATTGGTCGATTTTCTTCAAATTAAAGCCCCCCTTTCTGTAACCAAAAATGTCTGTTTCAAAAATTTGACTATTTAATGTCGGAATTGAGCTGAAAAACTTTCAAAATTTATCTTTCGATATCGATATTATACGTCATGTAAATGTTGTCCCCACCTCTCATCCGTGTGTAACTCGGATTTTTAGGGCCAAACCGATATAAAAAGTGAATTTCATGACCTCCATAATAAGAAATTATTCTTATATTGTCTGGGTTGAATTTTTCAGTTTTGAGCTCCCACCCCAAAATTAATGTCGAAATCGAATTCGGGGTTACAAAAATCTATAAATCGATTTCCGTAATATATTTCACACATTTAACGTCACCACCATCCCATCCTCTCTCCTCAAGCCGCGATTTTTGATTTAGGTCAAATACAAATTTAGCCGACGCGAAGCCCACTTGGACCGTACTTCGACAGCGCCATTCGCATCAATGAAAAATACAAAAATTTCTTTCCAAAATCCTCTTCGAGACTAATTAAATACCAGAAAAATGCCAATTTTCATGTGCTGTAGAGAAATGGAGAGGAAATTAGCCAGGTTAGGGGTAATTTGCGTCTCAAGTCGCTGAGACTGGTAAAATATCGAAAATGTTACACGATGTCCCATGAAAGCCCTGAAATTGTTATTTTCAATATTTTTTAAGTTCTAGAGCAGTTACATAAGAATGATAATGAATTAGTTTTATGGAAAATTAAGTTCAAAGTACATTTTATTTGAAATATTTTCTTATAAAGGCGGAAGGAAGCCAGCTGTAACCAAAAACCAGATTTTCAGGGCTTCTTCCCGCTATAGTATTGAAATGCCAGGTCAATAGGCTGAGAGGTTTTTTTCCCACTTCATCAGGGTGGTGAATCTTTCCGTGAAAAATCAATTTCGTATGATTTCATTTCTTTATTGGCTGAACCAGCAAGTTTCCTGATCGGATTATATTTTCAGAATTTCAGAACCTAATTTTTACCCAATCGAGGAATGAAAAGTGGGTATACAAATATTGGTACGTTAATATACTTTTATATGTTGTATATATATACGATACGAGGAAAATGAAAGCTTGAAAGAACTTTCGGACGGAACGGCTGTAAATCAAAGCTGTGGGGGTAATACGAATCGAAAACGTGGTAAAATCGTCTTGTTATTTCCAACCACTTTTAGTTTTATTGTTTTCTTTTCGAGGAAACGCGTGTAACGCAACAGTTTTCGAAACAGCCGAGAGGATAAATTAGTCTCGAGAAATCTCCGGCGTGAAAGGTATTTTGTACACCATTTTGACGACCGGGCTTATTCTGCAGGGTAATTGGACCACACTGAAAGCAATCGTGGTCACCTTGCTCGGTTAGCCAGGGGAGGGGGGAATAGCCCTCCGGTTGGAACATGGTTATTCGGTCGTATTTCATGGAGTATATTTATCTTCTTGCAACTCCAGGACTTAATCGACTGGACTATTGTGCAGATGTGCAAATTACTCTCAATGCAAAATCAAATACACCGGCAATTGCCCCCAAAAATTCTCAACCTGTAGTACTGCAGCCTAAAAGATAATTTTAAGTTAATCTATTAATGTTAGAAATATTTATTTAGTAAATTTTAATTTTTTGAAATTTAACTTGAGGGTAACTGAAGGCGTGCTGTTCAAAACATCCTATGTGCGAACTTCTGTAAAAGTGGCTTTGTGCATGGAAACTGTTCTAAGAACCGCCGCCCATAAAACACTAAACATCCTAAGTAAAGCTCTATAGGGGGAGTGCGGACATACGCCATTTTGGATCATACGGCGCGCGTGGATGCCGAATTGACTACGCGGTGCGCTTTGTGTAGTTGGGCTCGGCATCCTGGGGCGCGGTATGACCCAAAATGGCGTGTGTCCACACTTCCCCTATAGAGCTCTATCCTAAGTGCCCATAGAGCCTCGAAGTACTTCTAATTTCCACCCAAAGATTGCAGCACGCACATGTGCCAGCGAGCGATCCATGCAAAATATCCTAACTCCATTGATGTTGATGGCAATGTTTTGCTTTGTCTTTCCCATGGACTTGGGATGTGCACAACGTCAACCCTCATTTTCTCAGCTTAGGCATGACTGAGCCCCAAAATTTGTACATGGACATGTGCATGAGGCCACAGAGAATTGTCTGAGCACCCATTTTGCCAAACCCACCCCTTTACCACAGCTGAAACAGTTTTTTGCTTCTCCTGTACACTATTGACATTGCTACATAGGATGTTTTGAACTTCACGCCCTCAATTCTTGTTTGATAATAATAGTGAATTGAAATTTTAAACGTGTTCATATAATAAATGATGTACAAAAAATCTTGAACAAAGTATATAATAATTTTGCGGGAAAATGAGTCAAACTTAAGCACAAAAAATAAAATTTCGGCAACAAGTAGAAAACTCTGTGAAAAAAGAAATTTTTTGGTAAGAGCTAAAAATAAGACTTGTGTGGAAAAAATAGAGTTAAAAAGAAACTTATAGAGGACATATGGAAATTTGATACAGAGAGGATATACAATCTAATCAAAGATTCAGGGACTATGAAAAAAGCTAAAAAGGAAATCTGCAAGAATCTTAATTTGACTCCCAAAATCAAAAATTAATTTGGAAAATTAGAATTCGACAGAAATAGGATCGTCCAGGTGGCGACGGACTTCTACCAGAAGTTATGCGAAGGAGAGGCGACTAAAGGCGAAATCTATAAATTGGAGGAAAAAGAAAATGAGGAAGAAATTCTCCAGATATTGGAAGATGAGATTTTCTCGGTCCTGAGTAAACTAAAGGTGGGAAAATCCGCAGGTCTAGACAGGATAGTAAATAACGAACTTAAAACATTTGCCATCGAGTTGGCACACCGGCAGTTACAGTGATCTTCAACATGTTTCTAGAGAAAGAGGTAATCCCCACACGGTGGAAATTATCCGAAATGGTATTATTATTTAAGAAAGGGGACAAAGCAGATATTAACAACTACCGGCCCATAAGTTTGATCTCCAATTTGGGTAAAATTTGTGCAAAAATTAATTATCAAAAATCGCTTATACCCCATTTTCGACTTTAACCAAAGATCTGAACAGGCAGGTTTTAGAAATATGGTTATTCGACAACGGATCAAATCTTTGTTATGAACCAACTGATTGGAAAATCGAAAGAATTTAATCAAAATTTAAATATATTATTGATAGACTTTCAAAAGGCTTTTAACTCGATCTCCTTACCTGCACTGTACAGGGCTCTACGGAGACAAGGTGCTCCCTATAAGATGATTAGATTAATAAAAGAAATGTACAAGAATGCCAAAGGAAGGGTGCGTGAAGACAAAACGAAGCAATACTTCGAAATTAATAGAGGGCTTGTCAACGGCTTATTGGAAGAAGTTTTTTTATAATTTGAATTGGGAAGACAAGGGCCTAAAAATAGACGGAGTTTGTTAAATAACTTACGGTTTGCGGACGATGTTACCTTTAAAGCCCGGGATGGAGAGGAACTCCAAACGATGGCCAAAGAAATGGAATAGGAAGGATTGAAACTTGGTTTGAAAATTAATACTAGCAAAACAGTGTTGATTACAAATTGAAGAGTAGCACCAAAAATCAAGCTGGGAACGGAGGAAATTAGAGTAGAAGATAACACCTTGCACTTAAGACAAATAATATCCTTTAAAGATAATATGGAAAAGGAACTGAGTAGGAGAGCGCAGGCTTGGAAGTGTCTGGTCGTTGAAACAGATATACAAGAGCAAAATATGCTGTATGTAACTTTTCTTCGATTTCCGCCATTTAGTTGGCATACCAAACATCAATCGCCAAAATACAAAAATCATGTTCTCCTTCCTTTTCTTTTGCTTACATAACAATTTTTTTACCAAGCCAGTGTTTGGCATCTTGACCTATATCCCTCTCACTCCTCGGCGCGCTAATGAGGCTCGCCAGGCCGTCTGGGAATTAAAAGGATCAAAGAAATTATACGCCTTGTTCTTGAGCACGCTGCAACACATTACACAGCCATGCGTGAGGACTTCATCAGTGAACGCACCTTCCAAGTGTTAATGAAATTGCAGATTTGAAACGCCGTAAATACGTTCTTTGGGTTACGTGTAGTTAGACCTTCTGATAGTTCAAGACTCGTCTAAAACTCTCATAGAGTGGTATAAAACTTCGCAAGACTGTTAGGCTCGTTTAAGGTTCTCTAAGATCTTTTAAGAACTGTTTGAGACATTGATATTCTTCAGGCTCATTGAAGATTATACATAACGATGGCCAAAGAACTGGAACAGGAAGGGTTGAAAGTTGGTTTGAAAATTAATACTAGCAAAACAGTGTTGATTACAAATCAAAGAATAGCGCCAAGAATCAAGCTGGGTACGGAGAGAATTGGAGTAGAAGATAGCACCTTGTATTTAGGACAAACAATATCCTTTGAAGATAATATGGAAAAGGAATTGAGTAGAAGGAGACCGCAGACTTGGAAAAATTTCTGGGAGTTGAAATAGATATACAGTAGAAAAATGCCGTTACATCTGAAAGTATAAGTGTCAGAAGGGTGTACACTACCGGTCGTGGCCTACGGAGCACAGACTTGGGCAACTACAGAAGCACAAAATTTAAAACTGACAAGAACTCAAAATGCCATGGACCGATCGATTTTGAGAATAAAAATAAAGGATAGATCAAGAAATACCGGAATAAGAAAGCTGACCGGAGCAAAAGACTGTCGGTACATTGCTAAAAAATTAAAGTTGGATTATGCAGGTCATGCTGCCAGAGAAGGTGCAGGAAGGTGGGGCAGTAGGGTATTGGACTGGTATCCTAGGGAGGGAAGAGGAACTCAAGGGAGACCCTTGAAAAGGTGGCACGACGAACTGAAAAATATAGGGGGAGACTTTGGATAAGGGGAGCAATGAATAGGTACCGATGATTCGTTACGCGGGAGGGGTTTTACAGGGGGGAGGGCGTTACGGGAAGAGAATGTTACGGTTTTCGCTCAAGTATACCCAGTAATAAAAGCATATAAAATGCTAAAAGTATATGTGTCACGAAGTTACTAGAAATACAGTACATCAGGGTAGGGTCATCAAGGATATAATACGAATGATAACAATGACGTATAATGTATAATGCCTCACCATTGTTCATGCCGCTGATGCTGAAACCATATTGGACTGTTTAATTTGTATTTCGCATGGAACTTATTCGAAATGTATTCACAGATAATCCTTTACGTAATACTGATTAGTGCAAAGGCCAATTCGGATTTTCGGATTCACTTCCCTCATTACGCACAACTTTTATGCGACTTCACAAATAGCCCCTTTCTATAAATGTGCAAATATCTCGCGAACTGTAAGAGCTATGCGTTCACTATTACCAGCAATCGATTTCGCACCGGTTTCTCCATATAACAGAACGCAAGCAACGATTCACTTCAGGTTTCATGCCATGAAACCGAACCACATTTAGAAAGGTCTTCCGCAAAGTCAAAACACGCTCCGAGATCTTCTCCAAATACCAAGACTAGTCACGCACGCATGACAACAGCGCACCAAGGCACCCTCTACACCCCCCGGAATTCAAACTTCTACGTACCTAGTCATGTCATGGTGGATTTACATTCGAGTCCGCGACTTCAGGCCAACATATGTTTTGTCGGATACTGTTTTGACAATACAACACAGCTACACAATGTCGGCGACATCCTCATCAAACCGGCGCTAATCCACCATCTGTGCCACGATCTGGCGAAAAAAGCACGACTTCTCACATAGCCCGTGATTCCAAAACAGCCCCTCCCTATGGTAATGTTACCCATACATCATTTACTCTTAATTAGCAAAACACAAGAAACGTGGTTAGTCAAGTTGAGCAGTCATATTCAAGTCAATACTTGCCACTGCTGGGAGTAGGGTAAAAATGAGTAGTACGTTGACCCCGTCTATTTAGAATGTACCTGGAGACGTGGCCTAATTCTTCTTCTTCGGAACCAAAATTTGTCACAAAAATGGGGCTGACGTGAGCAGCTTTGATTGGATTGATGATAGTTGATTCTTCAAAGCGTTAACTTTCCATGAGTTGTGGATAGTTGTGCATCAAAGTTCCAGACGCAGATAAGTTACGGCGGGAGGATGAGGAAATGCACCCGAATAGAGTGGATATCAGTGCTTTCGCCATGGACAAGGTGTCAATCATCATGGACAAAAGTTGTCCCCCTCCCTAAATTTTGATACTCCTGCTCTGTGAACTTGTTGAAATGCCACCTAAATATTCGGAGTTACAAGAGAATAACTAAGTTGTACGCTGAACTTCGATTTTGAAACCCTCATTTTCCACAATTTGTAGACTCACCAGTTCTTAAAATTGATTCTAACATCTATTTCATGCTTTCACGGCAGAATGTACGATTCGTATGGAATTTGGCTCTAATGCCAGCACTAGTACAGGAATGCAGCCCTTTCAACCCCTACTTGCTTGGGTCTCTATTCACCGCCCGGAGTTTGGCAAGGATTTCACACAACATCCTGCATTCGCGTCGGGACAAGTCTCAATGTTTGCTTTCACAATACAGCAACCTAAAACCAACTACACGAGGGTTATGTTCTTTAAAGAGGCTTTGAAAAGAACGTATCGTTAACTCGGCGAGCTTAATGCGTGCACAAATAATGGTTTTAAAACTGTAGACTCGAGGTAGTCGACGTACATGTAGTGTACCCTTGTAAGTTCTGTGTCCACATCAGGACTCGCTCGTAAAGGCCGACCACTGTGAGCCGGAGCAGAACGTCGACGCAAATGGTGTCAGTACAACCATTTTCGATTTGCTCGCTCCGAGCGAAAGCACGAATCTTTGCATTTTCGGGTCTCGTATACGTCGTTGTTCAAAAATTCAGTCGGCCTGAAATTCCTTCGTCGCGGTTGCTGCCCCCTTTTCAATATAAATACACTTTCTCCAATATCTACGCGCAGAACTTTTGGCGAGATCCGTATTTCCGCAGGATGATTATACAATCTCGTGAACGTAAACAAACGCGGAGTAATTTTACTTTCTGTTAAAATTAAAGTCGAGCCGACAGGATGCGTTCGGAGGGAAGAAAAACACATTTAGGATGCGCTGTACAAAATACGGGACGGATCCGCAAATTGTGTACGCAGTCGTTGAAAATATAGTTAAATTGGTTACAGTTTCGCGATGCTTTTATGTAGTTAAACTCGGCGATTATTGCTATTCATTATCGGGGGGGGGGGGGGCTGCCTAAGCACAACTTCTTCATGTCGGCCACTTTTTGTAACTTTGTAAATGGGATGCCTAGCGAAGTGGCGATAATTATCGTCTTTCCGTCATCCCGTGGCCAGGGAGGATGTTTACTAGCACGGAGCCTACAGTTGAAATGTATTAAGAACGAGTAAATATATAAGCCACAACCGAAATGCAGGAAAGCTTAAATAAGCTCTGCAGCACTTTTGAGCTACTTTTATCCTTTAATTTGCATATCCTATTCAATTTGCATGCATTTAGGTTACGCAAATGCACCAAGCAGGCGCGGATGAACGGAAAGGGCAATAAGGCAATCTTTCTTTTCAGAGAGAAACAACTGAATTGAATCTGCTTCTAAAGCAGTTAATCAACGGGGGAGCAAACTAATTGGTAGTGGTTTAGGTGGCGGCTTTCTATGTTCTACAAGCCTAACAGCCCTCCTCGAAATCTAATGCCAGTAGGTTACCCACCTAAATCTGAACCCTGTACAGGAGCGAATATGTTGCTCGAGAATCCTAATGGAGAAACTTATAGAGCAGGGAGAGACCGGTAGTCAACTGGGCAAACAAACAGAAGAGAACAAAACTAACAGGTGGACAGTCTGATGAACAGACTATTCTTTCATCCCTTTTAAATTCAGTCATTTCTTCTGTTTATTCAGCGTTGAATTTTCAAGAAGAGCAAGTTGGGGTAAACTCCATGTAGCAGTTACCTGGAAGGGGTGCCTCAAAGCGAGGTAAAAGAAAGGGAATACACTGTAGAAAGAAATAAGAAAGAACTACTGAAAAAATAAAGAGAATCAAAGATTTCTGGACGTTTCAGAGTGATTTCCCTGACACCGCATTTCATCCAAATCCGGCACTGGTGTTAAAGAGCATACCTGAAGAAGCCTCAGTGAGACTTAAACAAGCCTTCAAGAGTTTTTCCAGGGTCACAAAAATCTGTAAGAGTTTTAAAAAATCTTAAGGAGTCTAAAAGAAGTCTCGAAGATCCTACTATGTTAGTCTCAACGATTTAAAGAGTTTTCTAGAATCGCCAACAAGCATTCAAGAGTATTACACGATTCCTTAAAAATCTTTAACGAGTCTTCACCAGGCAAGAAAGAGTTACGCCGAGTTTTAAATGAGACCGAAAGAGTCTGAAATACTGTAGTCTCAGAAAAGTCTTGAAAAGTCTAAGCTAGTCATAAACAAATCTAAGAATGTTTTGGCCCTAAAGCTACAACAGCCTCGAACGAGATTCAGCTAATCTTAGCGAGTCCTCAAAAAGCTGGGATGAGTTATTCCACGTCTTAAACAAGTTTGGAATATTCTTGAATAAGTCGTGACGAGTCTCGGTATGTCTTCAATAAACTCGAAAGAGTTATAGCAAGTCTTAATAGAGTCTTACATGAATATTAAAGAGTCTAAAACCTTCCTAAGGAGTCTCAGATAAGTCTTGATGATTCTAATAAAGTAATTTTAAAGAAATCGTTACAAGTCATTTAAGTCAATAAGAGTCTTACAAAATTCCTTAAAATCTTATCGAGTCGTCAATGAACAGCAGAGAGTCACGCCAATTAAAAACAAGTATGGAATAGCGTGAAGAAAGTCACGAGCAGTTCTAAGTAGTCTCAGGAAAGTCTTGTAATGTCTAGGCGAGTCATAAATAACAAATCTGGAAATGTTTTATAGAGTCTTATAGCTACAACAGCCTTGAACGAGTTTCAGAATCTTGGCGAGTCTTCAAAAAGCTAAGATGAGTCACGCTACGTCTTAAACAAGTCATGACTAGTCTCGGTATGTCTTCAATAACCTCGAAGAGTTATAGCATGTCTTAAAGGAGTCTTACATGAACCTTAAAGAGTCTGAAACCTTTCTAAGGAGTCTAAGATATATCTTGACGATTCTTATAAGGTAATTTTAAAGAAATCGGGAAGAGTCTTTCCAATCTACAAGAGTCTTACACTATTCCTTAAAAATTTTATCGAGTCTTGACCGATTTGAGAAGAGTCGTGCCAACTCATAAACAAGTTTGGAATAGTCTTAGCCAGTCATCAATTAGTGCCAAAGGTTATGTACCAAGTCTTAAATGAGTTCGAAAGAGTCTGAAACAGTTCTAAGGAGTCACAGAAGAGTCTTGAAAAGTCTAAGTAAGTGAGTCACAAACAAATCGAAAAATTCTTTCAAAGCCCTGAAGCTACAGCAGCCTTGAACGAGATTCAGAGAAACTTGGCGAATCTTCAAGAAGCTAGGATGAGTTATGCCACGTCTTAAACAAGTTTAGAATAGATTTAAATAAGTTATGACTAGTCTCGGTAAGTCTTCAAGAACCTTGAATAAGTCTTACATGAATCTTGAAGAGTCTTACATGAATCCTAAAGAGTCTGAAACCTCCCAAAGAAGTTTCAGACAAGTCTTGATAATTCTAATAGGATAATTTCAAAGAAATCGGAACGAGCCTTTCACGTCTACAAGTCTTACATGATTCCTGAAAATCGTATCGTGTCGTCAGTGAACAGGAAGTGTTACGCCGGGCGAATGTAATCTGCACACACATTTCATTTTGAAAATGTAAAGTGCTCACAGTCTAATTTGCACACAGAACGACGAGTATATTCTGAATGTATTTTGCTCACACTTGTAATGTATTTTGCTCACATCGGTAATTTTATATAGAAAACAGTATTTTGAACACAGTGCTACTTTAACGGGTAACTCTACGGTAAATTACAAATATAACAGGTAAGTCTAGGGTAAAATGTAACGTAATAAATAACTTAAAACATGAACGTAGAATCGACTGAGATCAGTCGAGTAATTAAGTGTAACGAGGTATGAATGTGAGGTATATAATCTATGAAGGACAAGGCTCCGTGGTTGAGATAGGCTTCGGGCACACGTAATATCCGCACCTTTTGAGAAAGTGTAGAAAAACTAGACGTGATAGAGAAAAACGGCCGACGGCACTGTATTCAGCGTTGAAAAGTACTCAAGAATCACCTCCTTAAATGCGTTGTGCAAACAAAAAATTTCATTTTGTTCAGTAGTGTAATTTAAGGGGTAACGATCGAGTAAAGTGTGAGCAGAATACGACCTTAAATGAAAAGGAAGAATGTAAAATGCTCACACTTCTCCCCCTGTCGGGAGACTGTAAAGTGCTCACACTTTTCCCCTGCCTTTTGCAGTGTGTGCACTTTACAGTGTGAGCAAAATACATACTTTCGTATTTTCTGAAAGTGTGAGCAGTTTACTTTCTCCCGTTACGCCAATTCTCAAATAAGTTTGGAACAGCGTGAAAAGAGTCACAGTTCATCTTATCGAACTTTTAATAAGTTTGGAAGTGCTATATCGAGTCATAAACGAGTATTAATTTGAGTAATATGTAAAACTCTTAAATGAATTCTAAAAGTCTTAAATAGCCTCAAGGAATCGCAAAAAAGTCTTGAAGAGTCTAAGCGGACTATAAACGATTCTGGAATTGCTTTGTAAGCAGTGGCGTCGGAAGGGTGAGGGGTACAAGGGTACGCTGTACCCATCTAAAATATTCTGGGGGTACATAGTATCATTTAAACTCCCAAAAATTGAAAAAAGACTTGAGGGAGTTCAGAGAGGAGATTTAATAGATTTCTCAGAATTTACGAGCTTTGTTCTTGGTTACCTTCACTTCTAAGACAAGTTTAAGACAAGAGAACTTTGGAACCTTCTTTTTCTTCCTGCGTTCCTAAATTAGAAATTTTTGTATCCCCTAAAATAACGTTTCCGACGCCACTGTTGTACGCCTGAAGGCTACGAGACTTGAACAAGTTTCAAAGCATTTCATTAAGTCCACAACACGTTCAAAAAAGTTTTACTACATCTTAAATGAGTCTTAAAATGTCTGAAACAGTCCGAAGACGTCTCGGATAAGTCTCGAAGAGTCTAAGCGAATCATATCAATCTCGAGCAGCCCCTCGCGTCCTAAACAAGGATACAAGAATTTCGAACAAATTTTATAGAATATTAACAAAACTTCAACAAGTTATGAAAAGTTAGAAAGAATTTAAGAACAAGCATTGAATAGCTTAAGCGTGCTTAAGTTGGGAAAATTTTTAAAAAGTCTAAGCAAGTCTGCAGGAGATGAGCAACTAACGAAAATCATTGAAAATATTCCAGGGTAGGTAGCCATACACAAACTCAGATTATGAAAAATAATAACTAGTGGATAACATTTATCGAAGTTTAAACATTAAAGAGTCCTGAATGAGTGTCAAGGAGCCTTCAATAGAAACAGAAAAATCATATCGTATGAATTCTGAAGGAGTCTTGAATAAGCAAAAAAATTTAGACAAAAGCTTCAAGAAGTATTTTATGAAAGGATAGGGTAGTTTGCAGTATTTTAAAAGACCATTGAAAATCCATATGAATTATTCCTAAGAAGTTTTCAAAAGGTGTGGAAGAGCTTCAAGTCTTGAAGAGTCATAAATAAAGTAGTAAATGAAATTTGAAAATTCTTACTGATTTTATTATGTTTGGCATCGTATTAAAATACATGTTGTATATATTAAACAAAAAATTTTAGAAATTTGTAAACGACCATAGAAGACCCTTAATACGACTCTTGAGTATGGTGTTCCTTTTGCCTTTTTTCCATGCCCCCTTTCGGTATTTCATCGGCTCGGGGGGATCGTGAACACAGCTACCACTCCCCCTATTTCCCCAAAAACGTTTAATGGTATACATACCATGAGGTATTCTCATTATTAACGTCAATAAATCGTTAGAAAAATCGTTCAACGCTTTAAATATTTCTCATTTATCGATTTATACAATTTTAACACCATGATTCGAAAAATGAAATGGAGTAAAGCCGTTTTTTTAGAATCCCACTACCCCAGATTGCTTCCCGGATCTACTACTTACCAATGTACCTGCATGGTAAACGATTTCTGCTTCTAAGCTCTACCAATTTCTTACCCTGTCAGAGTGATTAGTTACTCACGTGAAAAATAGAGGACTTAGAACAAAAAATGGTTAAGTCCATTTTTAAGAGACAGACCAGTTCAAAACAATCAAATTAACTTCTTTTTTTTTTTTTTTTTTTTTAATTAACCCAACTGAATGAAAGTTTTTTTACATTATAAAAATCATATTGTATTTTTTTTGCTTGCAGTTTTATTGGCGACTTTAGGAGAACAATGTGCTTCCACATGGAGATGGATACGGTCGTGGGCCTTGAGGCTGGACGGCGAGGATGATCCAAATGGCGGTGACGAGGACAGCGTAAAACAACCGTCGATACGAATCAGTCACTCATTACCCGATTTAAATCACGATCCACTGCAACCCGCATACAACGGTCCCACCGACATCAAAGAAGGCAGAAAAGTACAACAATATTATTTGTATTACTATTAATAACTAACTTGTGAATTAGAGATAGTAAGTTAGGGCTTAGGAACGAAGTCTTTATTAAGTTTCGATTGGCCTCGGCATATCATGGAAGCTTCACTCAGCAGTTGGGAAAATTTACCATTTCAGACCGGCGAGCTGAAAAAACGCAACAAGTTAAAAGGTTTTGTTTTTTTTTTACTTTGATACTTGGGAATTGAGTTGAGAAGTTGGGAAAATCCAACAAGTCAAAAGGTTTTCCTCTTTTGCTTTGATACTTGGAAATTTTGAGTTGAGTCAGTTGGAAAAATCCGAATAGGTCAAAAGTTTTTTCCCCCTTTTTTGATAATTAGGAATTCTGATGAGTCAGTTGGGACTTTCACAATCTTTACCCCCTCCCTCCCCCAGTAAAAACTCTTCGATACATCCCTGGGGTAACATATGACTACAGGGTGTCGCAGAATGACATTAGCGCTCTTACAACAAGTCATAAATGGCCGATATTCCTACCAGTGTCTAACATTACCCCAGTTCACTTTACTGATAACGATACTAACGCTGCTACAACAAGTTATGAATGGCTGATATTACCCAGTTGACGGTATGTAGAAAAAGCGGGTGTACTGATCATATGTGACCTGGAATCATGAAATGTGCCTCTGGTATCAAAAAATCATTTTTCACTTTCTTGACAACTCTTATAGAAAAAGTCACGTTCTTTCGAACGAAATAAATCGCAGCTTCCTATCTTCATTAATTTTTCCTCAAATTTGCATTTAAAAACTACATCGAAATTATGAAAACATCCATTTACATGGCGTCGTGTGAAATAAACCTACAAGAATAACAGGGTCTACACAAGAGTTTGAAACGCGGTTGTCATAGCAACGTGCACACGCACCACCACAGATGTACACGCTATTTGCATCTGTGCGCACAACTATACCACCATCCTATCTTTACACTCGTGTAACTCAAAAACCTGTTTTCACACCAGAGGCACATTTCATAATTCCAGGTCACAAACTGTAAAAACTGATCTGAGCGAGACTGCTGAAATGTAAACCATAACTGAACGAAACCGATGTCCTATCTGGCCGATCGAGGGAGAAAAAGGAGAATAATTCATGAGAATAATAAGAAGGATGTAGTTTTAAGAAGATCATACTTGTATACGGAAAGTACGGGAATGCAGGAGACAACAGACATTTGTTAGACGCTTGCATCACCAGCCGACAAGATTCAAAGGACGAAAAATCTTCCGTCTTATGATTAGTGGAGTGTATGAAGATCACATGTTTGATAGTATTAGAACCAAAGGTTTCAAAATCGTAAGATATTACATGTTCAACCCCAATAGTCCATTTCTTTTACTAATACACGAATTCCTGAACGGTCTGTTAGCCAATCACTATGGATTATATTATCTATAGTTGAACAAAAAAAAAAAAAAAAAAAAAAAAAAAAAAAAAAAAAAATTCCCGCAATGTCCAACCGTCAATGTTCATATAATTATCAAATTTTATTAAATGGAAGAACCATTCATTTAACTGAAGAATTAACCTTAGAAATTCCATTTTTTTAAAGGAAGTTAGAACGGTATATGTCAGCATAGACTAGAGCAATTAAAATTATTTCAGGTTTTTTGGGGCTTGTAAGAGAGAAAAGTGTTTAGTCTGGACAGTAGCGAAGGCATATTAAAAAAAAAAACAACAACAACAACAACAACAACAACAACATGAAGATGTGTAAAGAAAGCACGTGTAATGATCAATAATACGTACATAAAAACAGATGTCAGTACTACAGAAACTGTGTGGCTCAACTGTAAAAACGGATGTCCTACCTGACCGGTTGAGAGAGAAAAAGGAGAGTGAGTCGTGAGAAGTAGACAAAGAACATGGTTTTAAAAATATTACGCACTGGAAGAACAGGAATGCAGGAGACAAAAGACGTGTGATAGACGCTCGCATCGTGCTATGCAAAAACTAGCCAGACAGGATAATTTATACAAAAATACACATTCGAGAGGAGTCTTACTTGGCCAATCAGGAGAGAAAATGGAGAGGGAGTCGTGCAAATAAGAGAAAGAACGTAGTTCTGAAAAGATTACGCACTAGAAGCACAGGAATGCAGGAGACAAAAGACGTTCGCTAGACACTCGCATCGTTCTACACAGAAACTAGCCAGACAAATCAAATACAAAAATATACATTCGAGACGGGTTGCCGCATAACAAATGAAGGGGTTTGAGAGTTCTGTAATTACAACGCCACTGTACGGTGTCCAAATTTGGGCTCTTACTAAAAAACAGAGTCATATATATTCGTATCAAAACAAAACAGAATGCTTGAGAGCAATACTGAAAATTCCCCAAAATGAGAAAATTATAAATATTGCTCTAAGAAAGACAATAAAATCATCCAATATCAACTACATAGCTAAAAAAAGTTTTAAAATAAAGGACATTTGTACAGAATTTGTCAAAAGAAAGGGAATAGTGTTTCAATCGACTGGAAGCTAAGAGGGCTTATTAGAGGTAGAAGTAGATCGGCCTCAAGATGGCGGGACGAAATAGTTAATTTCATAGGCATATTGTGGGGCCATGCGATCAAGAAGAAAAGACCCCGATAGGGGGTGGTGAAAGCGTACGAAGATGGGCGGACTAACAAGCGGGACTGGCATCTAGGAATCTCTAAACGTCGTCCTATCGTTGTTCAACACCAAATAAATTAAAAAATAAATGCTTGATCATTCGAAACGCGGGCTGAATACTGACCTGTTTTTTCATCGATACCCTTACCTTAATTACGATTTTTTCACATTTTGACTTTCATGTACGGTTTGGTATTACAAAGAGCACCTTCGTGTCATCCGACGAGATCTAAAAATGATGGCCTGCACTTTTGCACATTGCACAATACGAGTGTTGCAGAGAAGCTCGAATAGAGAAACAACTTTCACCCCAGCTCACGTTCATCTGACATGGGCGCAAAATTACACCAGAGTATGTAATTTTCATAACGCAGTCTTTACACAATGAAAAAGGATTTCAGTTGTTGTATTCGGAGCTTTAGTGATTCCGGACTTCAAAAGACATATTACAGTCGCATCTCATCCGTGCAACACGAACACCAGATTTGTCTACGTGAAAGTGTAGAGCTCATAATTCTTTCAGTTACAAAGCTCGTACAGGTGACACGAAAACGTTTTCGGTTTCTCAAGATGAACTGGAAACGTTATTAAAATTGCGACCTCAATCCCTCGGATCGCCGCCAGTCTGTTTGAAATTTCGACTCCGCAAATGTGCGTTAATTTAACGCGATTCCGGCGAGATGTTTTCCCTCCGACCAGTGAGAAGTTTATTTGAACCCTGTAGCGGCGCCGAAGGCTAGAATGGAAGAACTCTTAATTGCCAAACTTTTTAAAAGCTATTAAAAAATTGTCGACCCGAAAATTGAAAGCGCCGCGAGAGGGTAAAGAGTAAAGCCATTCCCAAGAAGTTCTGCGTCGTAAAAAAAAATAATAATAATACGATACGTACTAAAATTCTCATCACTTTCAATCCGGCCGAACTATATAATAATTTAAAATAAAATCGATAACCGAAATAATAATTTTAATATTTTTTTTTTCTTTGTCGTTCTGTTTTGGAGAAGGTATTACGTCAAATTACGATGCCGTCCGTTCCCACGAGACACCAAACTTTCCAAAGACAGTTGTCGCATCGATTAGAATTCGACGGGATCGAGTTCAAAGTTTGTAAGGTGAAACCACGAAACCAAACTTCAATCGGCGAATTTAAAGTAAGCGGATTACATACATACAGTTTCTCTTTCCTGAATTTTTTATACCTATTATCGCGTAATATGTAATTTTGCTCGAGTGAAAAACCATCCCGCGGTTTTTCAATTTACGCCGTCCTCGAACTTTGTCCGGGTTCGAAGAAATCGATGAATTCTTTCCCGTCGTCTTATTAATACCTAGGTCATGGATATCGCAGGTGTAAGACTCGAGTAGATTTAATGTTCCTGTAAAGAGTAACCAAGCGACTGGCTCCATTTACAGTTTTCCTGCCAGCAGCCTCAACGAGAGTTTATTTTCCGTGTCTTTTAATTTCGTTCTAAATAGTTTCAAATATCTACAGAAGCGTGATACTGGAGTCCCTATTTAGGAAGCAGCCGACATTTTGCCTTGATTCTGAAACAAAGTCAAGAATATCTGCCAAGGGTAGAAGGGCATTTACATTATGATAATTAATTAATTTTTTTTTAATGGTTAGATTGAAAGTAAACTGGGTACTTTTTATTTCGCCTTCGTCTTCAGTTGAACAGCGAAATTTAAGAATTAATTTGTTTCGAGCTACTCAAGATTGTTTGGACTGAAGTCCTGGAAAAATTAGGGCAACCTACATCGGTTGCCACAGTTTTTCGGATGAACCACAAAAAGGTTTCCTAGCTGACGTAAAATTATATATACCGAGGATGTTAGATCGTTTAAAACCAGGGGGAGTTACGTCAGTACCGAAGGAAGAAGGTCTTACCTAAATTTTAACCCATTGTGGAAAGTGGTAACTAGATGAAATTGAAAAAAAAAAATTGAATAAAATTAATAATATCGAAATATTTTACAAAACGTTCCTAGGTTATACATTTAAATTACGTTGTTTCCATCTTCTCGTTGTCTTGAGCCTAATGACAATCAGACATTTGTCGCCAGTTTAAGAACACAACGAAAAGTAGGAAATAAAGTTTGTTTGTGGAGCACTACTTGCAAAAACTTTTACGACCAGAAGGTGAAATTGGCCCCACTGGGCAAATGTTCGAGGCTCAAAAACCCACTAGACCGAACGAAATTCTACTCAGAATTCAAATTCGTATGTTGATCGATATGTATTCGTATCGAAAATTTCAACTCAAATTTGTTGACTAATGATGATGTCTTTGGCAATACTTGCTTGAATCGATTTTCGAAAACTAGGTTCTAAATTTCTTAAGATGTCACTACAAATCTGAATCTCCATGGTAATTTTTATTTCGTTTAGACTGTTCATATTGTTCAAGAAAAACTGCAATAACTTAAAAAAAAAAAAATTAACTTTAAGCAAGCATAGTAGGTACGGTTTTTAGCCAAGTCTTTCTGCCATCATCATCGTCAACAAATTGGATGTGTATGACAAAATCTTCAAAACGGAGCGAAGAAAACGTGAACGGATGTGAGCTCGAAAATTTGAGAAATTCTCAACACATGGCTCTTCCCTCGGGAAATTCCCCAAATTTGGATACGAATAGCATGCCTTCTTACTTTTTGACCGCAAGTTATGAAACATGGCTCATATCGAGAAAATGGTGAGCAAAAATATTAACAATCCGCCAAGATATTTCTTAAACGTATAGCCATTTAAGAACAAACTTTATCATCAAGAAATATGTCCGTTTACTATTCAAAATCAGTTCAAACTGTGAAGCTGCAGACTGCAGTCGCGCAGCTCTCTTACTCTAATAACAACACGAACGCACTCTGTAATCAATTCAATGAAACAATACTGAAGATGGTTGGAAGAAATGATGGGGGGGGGGAGCGTCTGGACACCCCACAGAAGCGAAACTTCATCTCTCGCACTGTCGCACTGAGTGAGTTGCTACGTCAGTCGGTAGGTGCATGTACTAGATGTTATCTGACAGAAAACTGTTAACGGAGATGTGGAGGGGAAGTAGTTTGATTTCACATACGCGCGCTCTCTCTTTCCGCTGTCTATCTTACTAAATGTTGGTGGAGTGTTACTATGTCACTTCTGTGATTGAAGGCTGTGTAAACTTCGAATGGACATGCTTGTCCGCCATTTTGATCCTTATTTTTTCCGATGACTAGCAAACGCGTCACAAGCGACGATCGAGGTAGCACGGGGGATGAAAGGATAAACATGGTGGCTGAGCATATCTATACAAAGTTTACAGAGCCTTACTTCTGTTGCATGTTTTCGGGTTCGCTTTCATTTCACTTTCTCTACATTAACCTGAATTTACATGAAGAAACTTTGCTTTAAAAAAGTGATTGCAAGAGGGACGCTACCATCCTGAAAAACACCATACGACGAATCCGACCCCTGTCCGTCCCCATCTGGCAGAAAGTAAAAAAGACCTTCTCCTTCTGTGTGTCTTTCTGTCTTTTCTATCACCCTATCACCCTAAACAAAACAAAAAAAAAAAAAAAAAGGAAAAAAGGAAAGAAAAGAAACAAATAATTTTACAATTTCACTACTTGGAGAGGGTCGGCAACACCTTCAAATTGCAAAGCTGCAGACTGCACTGCAGTCATGCAGCTCTATCACTCTATCAACAGAATTCCAAACAATTCAGGTGGCATCTTAGGAAATTGTAATTCTTTATAGGCTGAAGACAAAGGAGGGATTTTATTCCAATTCAAATAGTCTTTACAATTTGAATAGGAATAACCAAGATCATCACAAATACTATCAATACTTGTTAAACGGCATCCAGTTTTGAGAACATCAGAAGTAAATTTGTTCATTATAACTACATACTTCAGCACTGACATATAACATGATCAAAAAACAGAAAACAATATATCGCAACTTATAATGCATACGATCGTAGGTTCTTTTTTCAATATCTTCGCGATAAATATCATCACTATATTCAACAGTGATTCCAAAATTTGATTTTGATTCGCTTTTATATTGACGCTTTTGTTAGATAAATTTGGAGTCTTTGTTGTAGTATTTCTCCTGAATGGTTCTTGTAACATATACGATTCTACTTATGGCGTTCTGATCTACATTTACAAAATCTCTGAGCACCATGTAGTAAGGTTTCATCCAGCACTTGTACACTACCTAATTGTTAATTTACAGCTTGTTCATTTGGTATTAGTTCATTTGCTGTAGCGTACATTGAGGAATGCCATTGTTCTTTCTTCATGTGTGAAGACAGCCAAAAGGCTAAAATGCTTCATTGATCAAAACCTGACACAGATTACCGAAATTACCATTAATATTTTTGTCATATTTATGAGATTTACATGACATTATTCCTTGGAAAATGTACTGATAAGAGTACCACAGAAATAGACATCTTGAAGGAACATGTTTCACTTGATCCAGATTTGATCAGAATTCAAAATACAGCCAAAAACGGCAACAAGCTATTGGCTCACTACAAATTTTACTTGACTTTCCTCAACACAGAGGATTTTCAAACTCAATAAAGTATGTTGGCTCTGTCTCTGGAGTCTGGTAAATCCTATGTTGGATGAGCAGCTCGACGTACCTACTTAATACTTATTAGTTATTGAACTGCGAACCCATTTCATACAATAACGAACAAAACATCTCTTCCAAATTCAGTTAATTTCTTAATTTTCCTTGAGGAAATTGTTCCTTCTGTAAGAAAGCAGGAAACGCACAATACTCCAGTGGTTAGTATAATCCAAAATAAAAATAAAACGTAAAACTGAGACGAATAATCGAGAATTTTCATCTTCTGTTGCTTATAATTATTTTCAACTAATTGATTTCTCGGAAATGAAGCGCCACTGAACTAACTGTGACTCAGATCAATAAACATTACTAAAAACCACACATCTGAAATGACACGCCACTGAACTGAACTGTACAAAAATGAGAAGAGAAGAGAAAAACAAGTATAACTTCGCTACTCGAAGAGGGTCGGCAACACCTTCAAATAGCGAAGCTGTAGACTGCAATCGAGCAGCACTGTCACTCTATCAACAGCAGGAAGGTACTCGGCAATCACTTCCAACTAATTCAGATGGCATCCTAGGAAACTGTAATTCTTCATACGCTAAAGACAAAGTAAAGGAATTTTATCTCGATTCAAATAAAGTTCATAATTTGAATAGGCATAACCAAAATTATCTTCTATTCTATCAACACTTGTTAACTAGCTTCCAGTTTTGAGAACATTGGAAGTATATTTATTGGTCATAACTATGTATTTCAGTACTGATATATGGTGTGGTGGGACGTATGGCGATGCACGCATGCCAAAGTGGCCCCTGAGAAAACAGAAAAACAATCTATCGCAACTTAGACATCCACAGGCTGAATATTTTTACTATATTCAAGAATTCAACAGCGAGCTACAAAATTTAATTTTGATTTTCTTGTCGTTTGATAAATTTGTGGTCTTTGTTGTAGTATTTCTCCTCGATGCTTTCTTGTAATGTATACGATTCTGCTTCTGGCGTTCTCATCTACATTTACAGACTCTTGGTGCATCATAGTAATGCTTTATCCTGTACTTGTTCACTAGCTAATTGTTCATTTGCTTCATCACACATGCCCATCATTGCCACGCAGGGTAATGCCGTTATTTCGTCTTCAGGTGAAGACAACCACAACGCTAGGCTTTATCGCTCAAAACCTGAAACAGAGTACGAAAATTACCATTAATACTTCTACCATATTCGTGAGACATAATTCACATCGCATTATTTCTTGGAAAATTTACTGATAAGAGTACCACAGAAAGTTGTATGTACTTGGTTCGATTCGAAGAAATTCTATACACATTCGGACTTCCCAAGATTCAACAGCAAAGTAGCTGATATCTAGTGGATGTTTTTGGCAATCTTATCAACGTCAGGATTACTGTGATGCTAGACATTCATTATGCACAGTGTACCCTAACGTTGATAAGAATCATTTCCTTAAGTGTGGAAAGAGAGGAAGGCCCGATGCTAGCGCACCACCGGTCTGGGAAGTCCGAATTGAACTGAGAACCCATTTCGTACATTAATAAAAAAAAACACACGTACCTCTTCTAAATCCAGTTAATTTCTTCACTTTCCTCGAGGAAACAGTTTGTTGTTTTTTTTTTGTAGAAAAGTACGAAACTCACAATACTCTAGTCGTCCATAAATGATCGCATTTTTTAAATGTTATCTCCTTGGCTCTATGCTCTATACATTGAATTTTCAACTAATTAATTTCTCCGAAATAAAACGTCACTGAACTGAACTGTGACTCAGACCAGAGAACACTACTAAAAACCGCACATCTGAAATAACACGCCACTGAACTAAACCAACAGAACTGAACTTGAAATGAAAAGAGAAGAGAAAACAAATCAATTGCAATAGGCTCGGCTACTAGTGGCCGACCCTAAACTTTAAAAAAAAAATGATTGACGTACTGACTCAGCACTCATTTGCCTGCGAGGACCACACTTCTTGTATCAGCCTGTATTCCCTTGCGAGCATCATGTCCCTTGTACCAGCCTGCGAGCACTACGCTCTGCTTATGTGCATCATCTTACAGCCCAGTTTGCAACCACGGGAGAACGTTTTCATGTCTGCTTCGCGGGCTGCGGCGACGTGAGAATGTCGCCGTTCGCTATGCTCTGCATAGCGCACTGCGCTCCATATTTTTTGGCCGCTACATTCGCTAGAAGATGACATTCTCATGTCGGCGCAGTCCGCGAAGCAGACATGAAAATGTTCTCTCGTGGTTACAGACTCGTCTGCAAGATAAAGCACTAGCAGGGCGTAGTGCTTGCAGGCTGGTACAAGGAACGTGATGCTCGCAAGGGAATATGGCTGACACAAGGAGTATAGTACTCGCAGGTGAATGAAGTGTTGAGTGAGTGATTCAGTCCAGTCAGTCAGTCAGTCAGTAGTTTTATTATTATTATTATTAATTTTTTTGTAACGCTTTTTTCGTCACGCTCCAAAGTAACGCCTTTTCCCGTTGTGTGCCAAAGTAAAGACATAAAAATGTCAAATTGAATTTCCATGGAAATGATAATTCTTTTTCGTTACTATTTTTCGTTCCTCCTCAGATGTTGCGTTTTTCCCGTTTGTGTTACACCCATGGCTGGAATGTAACAAGAAAATGTCAAAATAAATTTCCAGGGAAATGATTATTTTATTCCTTTTCAAACGCGTATAAAACGTCACGCGTAAAAGTAACATTTTTCTGGTTTGTATGCAGTAAAGACATGAAAATGTCAAAAAAAAAAAAAAACAACTTAGTTATCCTTAACTTATTTTATTCCTAACATGCTCAACATGCCAAATGAAAATTAATAAATAATTATCAACCCGATATCGATCTGTTGTTATCAACCCTTCACTCCCTTGTGAGTTTACTATTCAAACTCAGCTCAAAATGCGAAGCTGCAGACTCCAGTTGTGCAGCTCTATCACTCTATCAACAACACGAACGCACTCTGCTATCAGTTCAATGAAACAATAGGTACTGAAAATTGTTGGAAGAAACAATAATGCATAAAATGAAAAAAAAGAAGAAGAAAAATAATAATAATAATAATAATAATAATAATAATAATAACAATAATAATAATAATAATAATAATAATAATAATAATAATAATTGCAAGAGGATCGTTGCTGACCCTAAAAATGGCAATTTTACAGCCACATCTTGTTGAAGTACCTAAAGCTGTTCTCCTCTTATCCGACATAACACGACTTGATGTAATTTAAATAATCTGAGAAATTCAGGCAGCATGGTTAGACGATAATGAAAAAATCTGTAGGCGTCGTCTCAATTCAACATTTTGAAAAGGCCACTCACCAACGGGCATTTTGGAAGCGATTATCATCCCAAACAAAAGTAGAAAAGTTTGAGGAATAGTTAATTGGATTATTTTGAATTCACGAATATCAGATCACTCACGAGACAAATTTAGTCCAAATCGGTTCATCTCAGATCGGGTATAACCATTTTCAGATGAGATAAGCTCCCTAGAGAAGTCATAAAAAAGTTGTCTGAGACGTTCTGTACAGAGTGTTACATCATTTCCGGTAACGGCACCATGAATTTGCAACAAGTAACGTGAACTAGTGGAGACACGAGTCTGAATAATTAACCATGGAAATGGCGTCCGTGCAAGGTGTAGCAAATGTAGACTACATTTGTTGTTTGTTAGTTGCACATAATGCGCACGTAAAATATTTACGCCGATTTCATCGAATATACGAGTCGAGGAATTTACGAGGCAATATATTTCGCGCTCAGATTTCGTTCCTAAAATATGCAGCCCTCGTAACATCAAATAACTGACAACCGCCGAGTGTGTCGTTTTGAGCCAAAACTCCTTCTCAATAATGGGGAAAACGTATTTTTGCGTTAAATATTGTTAAGTGTATCTGTACACAAAACACCTTGGTCGATATGCAGAGTGTACGAGATCGGCGTAGAAACGAGAATCTCTCCTTTCAAAACACTATTTTAGCCTCGTTACACGTAGTTCCGATTGAAACTATAACTGTAAAAAATATGACATCGGATAACGCTTTTCCTTCGTAACACATTTTTCCCCTTTCGCAAAATGCGGGTCAAAAATAAATCTTCCATTTTACTGCGATACTGCGTGGCAGCGAATTCGAAGCACGTCCGCGCCGGCGATATAAAATTGAAATTCTTTAATTTAGAGTGAAAATTTGTCCTCTGTATAGAAGTCGTGAAACATACCGAGTGGTGCTAGTCTTTTTCTACAAATGGTTTGAGAAACTACAGACGGTGTTTAACGAAATCGGCCCGACTGAATATCTAAAGAACGCGAAGTCACATCGAAATTCGATAAAATGCGTGTCTAATAATTTCAGGTAATCTTTAATTGTGACTGAAAAATGTTTGCCTACCTGAAAGGAGCTTGGGCGTTCCACCAACTTTGAAATTTTAGCAATGGTACTGAACAAAGCATAAAAATGGGTGGTGATTCTCTGGAAAGTTCGAATGTTAAAGATTGAATGTCAATGTTAAACTACGCCAATTTTTAAGAAATCTAGTTCTGTTCAAACATACCGATGGTCTCATGCACAATTGAGCTAACTAGCAGCTTTTTTTTCAGAAGGACGTTTTGGAAAATTTTCAAACTTTAGGCCCTTTTGAGACTCTAATCATTATTTCTGAGTCCTAATTAAGCTGCGGGATGAAATCTAACATCTCTCAGGATTACGAGTATAATATCACAGGAAAGAAATTTAAAAAAAAAGTAACCTATACTATGCACTGTGGCTGTAACTCTGAAAGTGTATACACTTAGTAAATTTTACGCAACAATTATTGTTCTTAGTACAATTATGCTTCAACAGGGTAGCACTAAGCACATTTTGCGTTTCAAATTGCGTCATTTAGTACATCTGAATCCTGGGAATAAAAGTGAAAAAATTAATTAAAAATCAATAATCATCGCGTTAATTAATTTTATTATAGCATGCAAACGTTCTCAAAGTAAGAAATTAATTTCTTAATAATATATTGAATCTTAGATACTGCTAATGTTCTGCACTTGACAACCTAGTAATGTTACTTCTAAAAGCTAGCAATTCACTGCACCGCCTTTCAGTATTTCGTACCGGTAAGCAGTAGCGAATTACTAAGAAGTAGGGTAGGCGGTACAGAGTGCCCCCGTGCTCCCCTATTTTCGTCCCTGAACTTAGGGTGCTTTTGTCACTTATGATCACCCAGGCGAATGCGATAACTTACTAGCCGCCAAATGTTTGAAAAACAGTTTTTGAACAACTAAAGTTCGAAGTTCAGGAAATTGTTTTTGTTTTATTTGTGAAGAGGCGTTGATAAAAATAAAAAATATCGTAAGATAGACTATAAGTTTCTGTATCATTTTATATCAAGATCGAAGAAAAAGAACAGAAGTTTATTATTTTCACGTGTGACTGCACCACGGCGACAGGATAGGTACACAATGGCACATATTACAATTTCGATAAAAGTACCATTAGTATGAAAACAAAATTCAACTTGTATAACTTATCGATATTTTGAAAGAAAACATGCCAAGAAAATCAATTGGAAAGACAACGAAAAGAGAACTTTCCGAAGAGACAATGAAAATCACAGTTGATTTTGTGCTTCAGGGTACTAGTCACATTTCTTTTTCATTAGATTTATGGATATACAATATTCGCTGAAATTTAATTAGGCCCACAGAAATCATCTAATTGTTCAATAATAACTAGAGTCTTTTTTCGATTTTACATTTTTTACCGGTGTGTCAAAATGACACAAAATTCCGTTTCCTTCTTTTCATCTCTCAAGTGGCTTCTTATCATTCTAACTGACTGAAAATTTGGTACGAGATGCCCTAATGTTACAGAAATACGTAGATTAAAAATGAAGTCGTACGAATAATTACAGCTTCGGTTATAGGCAAAAAACTAAAAATTGTGCCACTCTGTACCGACCCACCCTTTTTCTTAGTCATTCACTATTGCTTACCAGTACAAAATATTTAAAGGTGATGCAGTGAACTGCTAGCTTTTGGTAGTAACTTTAATAAGTATAGTCAAGTACAGAACATTAGCAGTACCTAAGAACTGGAGTTCAACTTCCCAGCTGGTTCGTCCTATCTTCAAGTACATTGTAAATGTGCTGCTTTGCAGCCAACCCCGCTGACATATGGGTCCTCTTTTCATTTCTCATCAATAAAACAGGTAAAAGAAAAAGAATACTGGGCTAAATAATGAGCTATTACCTGCAGTCTTTCTTGCATTTCGCGCAAAATGGCTTAAGTGACAGACAAAGTGCGCTAACTGATCTCCAGCTGATAATTTGGCACGCAAAATGGGTGAAGTACGATCAGCCTCGAGAGCATAGGTCATCACCATCTCTTTCCATATGTCGCGATTTCTCGCCAATCTTGTCCACCCTCCCTCCAGATGCTTAAAGTCGTCTCCCCAGTGCAGTACTGGTCGACCCCTTGCACGTTTATGGCCATACGGGGACCAAAAAGTTGCGATTTTATGCCATTTAGGTTCTTTCTCGCGTATCAAGTGGCCGCATAGTTTCATTTTAATTTTCTAATTATATGTATAGCCAATATCAGGTACGTTAATTTTTCTTTTTCTGTATGAAAGTCTAATTTTGTCTCTCAACTTAATTTTAAAAATACTTCTGAACATGGAATTTTGATTTACTTTTAGTTTCTTCAAATGTTTTTTCGTTATTGATAATGCTTGAGCCCCTATGTTGCCACTGGTATCACACAGCTACTTAGGATTCTTGCTTTAGTTTTAATTTTCATATTACTTTTGAAAATATGTTCTTAGACCCAAAATGCTTTCCACCAGTCATTTATGCGAACTTTAATTTCTTTATCAGTTCTGTTTTTAAATGATACGATTTGTCCTAAGAACTTATATTCGTCTACTACCTCAAGTTTCACTGTGCTGGAGAGGCGGAGTTCTTTTTTATAATCGTTCCTCATTATTTTAGATTTCTCCAGGTTAATCGAAAGTCCTACCTTAGCCCGTTGCTGTCTCAGGTCCTCAATCATTGCGTTTATTTCCTTCATACTTTTTCCAATCAGTACGATGTCATCGGAAAATCTGAGGTTGTTAATTTGGGGTTGTTAATCTGCAGACCATTAATTCTCAATCCGTAACTGTCCCACTAGTTTTCTGAATACACCCTCTAATACCGCGTTAAAGATATTGGTTGAGGCGGGGTCTCTCGATCAAACCTATCTCTTAACAAGAAAAGACAAAGAAGAATACAAAATACACATAAATATATGAAGAGAAGCATGCTAAGAGTCAAAAACAAGACGAACGGCTAAATTCGGAAACTAGACAGAAAACGGGGCAACAAAACACCGGGTATACGATCAAAAGACCAAAATGGAAATATGGGAGTATATAATAAGGTATGATGAGAGTATAGGTAGGAAAAGAAAGCGGAAGAGTGGGTGCCAGATGGACAAAAGCGATCACAAGGGCGACCACTTACTTAATGGAGTGACGAATTTTCGAAGCAGTTAGGACCTCTTTGGGGGAGAATGACCGCCAACCACAAAATTTGGAGGGAGAAAGGGGAGGCGTATGTCCAATCTTAAGCCTAGGTGGTACAAGGAGAAACTCCCCCCCCCCTTTACCGCTTCTATGCACTAAGAACTAGGATAATGGATGTTGTACCAGTATGCTTAAAATAAAATGAAAACAAAATAGTGTTATCTCACGAAGGAAGTGGGATATGCAGACATTGATGATAGTAAAAGTTGTTATTCTTCGCCAATAGAATGCATTTCCGCACTGCAACAACGTCACCCACCGGTGGGTGACGGCCAAAGTTTTCATCACCGGCATAAAATAATATGTACTTCAACTTTCGAATAAAAAAATGTTGCTTTTAGTCGTTGAATGTACTTTCCCTTGTGTTTAGGCATTAGAAATATTTGTAGTCCCTTGTTTATTGTTCTTTGACTTCGATTTTTAAAAAAATAAATAAAATAAAAATAAGCCTTTACTTTTTATCTCGTAGTTTAGCGGAAGATTTCAAAAATTGTAATTCTCGTCGTGTCGTAAGGAGAAATCCGCGAAAATCCTTCCTCATACGTCAGTCGATCATCATACAGTCGTACCTCCTGTCGTGTTGAAATCAAGGGCGCAACCAAGGGGGGCTCGGAGCTATAGCCCCTTAAAAAAGTAGAAATTTTCTCAAAATTAATTTATGAAAATAGGTAGGTACCAAATCGAGTTTTCATCCCTGCCCAAGTTTTTTTCTCTCAAACCTAGCCCCCACCAAAAAAAAGTTCTGGTTGTGCCGCTGCTTGAAATATTTCGAAAATGACCAATTAGGATCACCGTGCTCTGATCAACGCCTTTTAATCCGATGATAACACCTAGAATTCTCAGAACTTGCGACTATTATACCGCGGACGCCTATTGTCTTTCTTTTTCTCGGTAGCCTCCAAATTCTCAGATTCTCAGAAGATGACCTCTTAATTCGCAAGAATTCGCAGACTACTCATGAGCACACTTCATTTGCTTACGGGTTGCACAGAAATTATGCATACATTAGCGTATAATGTACTTTGCTGAGCTTGACCCATAGCGGCGGCTTATCACTCTCTTTAGTTCTGGTATCAGTAGCAATATCAGTATCAGTGTTGTACTTACATGAACTTTCTGGCTTCTCAAGAATTTTTCTATTTAAATTTTGTCATTCCATAACTTGTACCCCTTGACCCCAAAGCTTACTTACCCATTAATTTTACAAGCGAATATTCTTATTATTTTAACGATTATGAGATCAACTGAATTCTGTACCTACTGAAAGTTGCTTCCCCAAATTCTTCAGGGTTTTCCTCTTTGATTTTCCATGCTCCATACGTGTAGGAAAATCCTCTCTATTTCTAGATGCGCAGTCTCGAGCCCTATAAATCGTGCATCATCATACAGGCAGTACAGTCGATAAACATTCCGTTGATATAGCGTCATTATTCGGAGTCTTTCCTATTTTTCCGACAATGAATGTCAACGTAAAACCAACCAAAAATTCATTTTCTCGAACAGAAAAACTGTTCACACCTTATTACCACGAGTGGAAGATTTCAGAAGAAACATTCTAGAATATCGGTCAACGCTGAAGAGAAGAAACTCCGCGCAGCGGCGGCTCGTGCTAACAAAAGCTTGCTTTTGTGTTTACAACAGCAACACCTTCGCCGGGAAAAGTTGCTGGAAAACAATAGCAACAATGAAATATGACCTTCCTTCTAGGTCAGCCGATATTCTCGTCATTTTCGCTGCAGGCCAAAAGATACTCGTACTTTTCTGAAACGGCGAGTCGGTAAATCCGTCGTAAAATTAATCCAATATCGAGAAGAAATATCGTAATCTCGTATATTAAGCGATCGGCTGTACAGAATGTTCCCCGACATGGACCCACGAGAATACCTGAAGATTGTCACACTGAAGCAATGCAGCTCGTGTCGATCATTTTAGACAGCAAACAGGGAGCTACGAGAAGGAACTCAAAAATTTACTTGACGTTTGAATGAAACCTTTGTGACGCAACTTCTGGCCCGTTGACAGCCTTACAACACACTTGAGTTTATCATTGACCTTCTTTATAGCATTTACGTCTTGCAGTAAAGTTTTGATGCTCTATTCTAATACAGATGCATGGACGTGTGAGCTATAGAAGCAAAAAGTTGAAAATATGATCTCTTGGACCACCACTATGATGGAATTTTCGTGTTATGTTCCTTACGACTAGAAGGTTGCATCTCTTCAATTTTTTCTCTCCTATGCTAATCTTTTTATTTCTGAGAAGGATTCACACCTTGTATCCTTCATTATAATGTTCTTCGTAGCTCGTTCTTTGCCTTCTTTTCCAATTCATTCCCTCAACCATTCTCTCTAGCAGTAATACCAAAATTCCTGGATATCTTGTACTATGACCTATTATTTCAACTCTTCTCTCTTCTCGATTACTTTCCAAATTGCTATTCTCTTTTCCATCTCAATACTTTCTCATTCTTGATCTCTTCTGTATACTCTCAAATTCTCCGATAGCACCACATTTTTAAAGCCTCTACCTTTTTTCTGTGTACCTATTATCCTGGTCCCACATCCGTGCAATGCTATACCTACTCCAAATATACGTTTAAAGAAATCTCAGTCTTACTCTTAAATCTATATTTGCCCTGGGAAAAATAACTGGAAAAGGGTGTGTGAAACGGAAAAAATGCCGGCCAAAAGTTTTATTGTTGGAATATGTCGGAATTAGTCCCCTAAGTATGTGACAGGTTTCCACTGCCTCCACCCCAATTGCTTCCCCACATGGAGGGCAATTTATATATAATTTTTTTGTTTTTTAGGAATATCTCGAGTATATAACGAAATATGAAAAAAAATAATGGAGTAAAAAAATAACAGGTTTCAAGTAAGCTTGGTTCAATAGTAACATTATAACGTGCAGCTGCGAAATCCTATTCTCATTTAATAAACCGAATAAATGTGGAAGTATAGTTGCTATAGCAACTGCTAGGTGAAAAAATTAAAATTCGGAGAAGTCCTCTATACACGCATACCTACGCGAGAGCTGGCGAAACTATGGCTTAGTAACAGGGCCAAAGAGGGGGAGCAAAGGAGACATTTGTCCCGGGCCCGGAATTTTGCATGGGGCCCCAGAGGGCCCTAGGGGGGAAAATCCCCGTTTACCCCCACCCCCTGCTAACATAGGGCTCTATCCTCTCGTGTTTGCCCCGGGACCGCTTTTTCTCTCTGCGGCCCTGCTTAGTAAGAGCGAATACAGTGTTGGTGTCGTATGTAAATTCTCCGTGTTCTCATTTAAGTAGGCATTGCTTCTTCCTCTTCATTAGTAGCCAAATGTATTACCAGCGAAAAAGAAACCAACGAAACTTGCCATTCACTTCAGAAACGACAATATGTAGGTATTTTGGCATATTCTTACTTTTGAAAAGGGCTGAGTTAGGTCAAATTTTGAAAAGTTTTCTATCTTTGAATTTTGTTTCCTTATCACGACTGAAGATAGATATAAAAATGGTACTAATAGGTAATAGTAGAGAGCATCTGTGGTAATCACAGAAAAAAAATGGTCGGAATCGGTTCAACAGGTTCATAAAATCAAGTTCAGTACAAATTATATCAGAAAATGTTCACATTTTTTCAATTTCCCGTGAAACTTACCCTCTTAAGCTCCTGTTTCTTCATCTGCAATAGATTGTACATTAAATCTCCCATAAAAAAGATCATTAGCAGTTTTCTTGTATTTTGATTAGAACTGCTCAAAATGGAGTTCAAGATATCCACGTTAAGAATTATTACTTTTTAACACAGATGCACAGGCCTTATGAAGATAATACTAATTTTCTTCAGCTACTGTGCCACTTCATAGAGTTATATCGTTTATGGGGCTAATTCACTTCGCTACTTTCATCTATTTACCCCATATTTGAAATTGAGGCACATGCAATGAGGGGAGGGGTTCTAGTATATTGTAACGTTTAATATGGTAATAATTGGTTCTAAAGGTGGCTTAGTTCGTTTTGATAACATTTTGGCCATATGCCCCGAACTGTAGCGCATACTGATGGAAAGGAGGTGCAAGATGACAGTTGTGGTAACCACACAGAAAAAAATTAAAGATCCATGGAAAGTGATTGAACATGATTTTCATAACATAAATCTCACCTAGTACAAAATTGCACTGGGAAATGTTGGTATCCTTTCTATTAACTGTAACACTCTGAGGGGGGGGGGGATTAATTTTGTGATGAGAAATGTTATTTATGTAGATTAGGGAATCAAGAACCAACAAATTGCAGTTGACATGGATAGAAGAGCCAGCCAGGTTATGGTCTTATGGTTATTGGTTATGAATACATAATGGAACCTCCCCCCATATTCGGGTTGATTGCGACCATACGACAGAATTACGAAATTATTGGTAGCCAACCAAATTGACGTTGAAAATTTCATTTATTATTGGCTGACTGTTCTGGTTTTATTTTTGTTAATTTTCCATACAGTTTTCCCTCCAGCCACTGATGCGAATATCCGAAAGGGTAGTCTTCAGGGCGAGGGATGCGGTATCTCAGGGGCCACTTAGGCATGCGTGCATCGCCATAACCTCTTTAGAGGTAAACATAGGCACCGACTAATGGATATTGAGGGGAGCAGGATCAAAGTTATCAATGTTCCTAGGAACAGTCTAAAATCCCTTTTTTTGAAAATTCGAATGGTCGTCTTCCATCTATTTTGTTGCCAAAATTATACCCTTCTCGTTATTACTTATAATATTTTACTATTTTAAATAATTTAAAATTATTGATTTTCTTAGATTCCGTTCTTATTTTTACCGACTTTTCGAAGAATTCGAAAGGAGGTATTGTTTTTGTTCATAGGGTGGGGGTTTGAGGTCAGAGTGAATTTTCTTTACGTTTTGAGGTGTGAGGAGTTCGAAAATATCATTCATTCTATTTCAGGTATCCTTATATATATATATATATATATATATATATATATATATATATATATATATATATATATATATATATATATATATATATATATATATATATAGGTATATGTACAAAATTTTGAAACTGGAATAGCTCGAAGAGTGTAGGATCGAATTTTATGAAAATCAGATATGTTATAGAACAGCACTTGAAGTTGTGCATGTGAAATTTTGGTGAGGATTCGCCGAAAGGGGGCTGTGGGGGAGAGGGTCAAACATTTCTTTCGATTATTTCTCATCATCTCAGCTTGGGGACGAAAAAATATACTGGAACTCATTTGAAGAAAATTTCATTTTACATATTTTTAGTTATTATCATTTTTCGCAGCACCCCAAAGGGGAGGGAGATAACCGGGGTAGAAAATTGGGATTTAGTGTTAAAAATGTGGTCAATTTTTCTACGTGTCGAAAATGTCGAGATATCGACCTTTCGATATATAATGCGTTTATTCAGATTCATTCCCAACAATAGTTGTTAGTCGTCGGTACTGCTATTGTTAGCAAGATAAGCAGTTACTGGTATCAGTTCTTTTATTTGAACTCTGTCCATGTAAATTCGTGTTGCCTGCATTTGAACTACCACGCGTCTAAATTCGTGCTGTGTGTATTTGAACTATTTGTGTTTGTTTTGAAGTGCGTCGCTTGTTTTCCTTTAACGTTATCCCATTTTTGCTGTTTTGTTGAGTTTTTGTTTTATTTTTCGAGATCTCTGTTATGGTTGTTTTTATGGTTAAAAGTTCCTCTTAGTTATTTATTTCGGTTTTTTCTTCTGTTTCTATTCTGTTGAATTTTTTGCATACAGCTTTCATTTTTCCTAGTCATCGCCTCCTTTTTTCTATTATTATTATTATTATTATTATTATTATTATTATTATTATTATTATTATTATTATTATTACTAATATTATTATTTTGCTGATTTGGAGTTTTTCTTTTATTTTTCAGGATTTTTTTTATGTAAGATACTAAATTTGAAAAGTCGGTACTGCTGTCGCTGCTGCGACAGCGTTTTTTTATTTTTTTTTTGTTAAATTAAAAAATTGATGGTAAAATTTGTTGTACTTTTTCCATTTGTGAGTTGAAAATATTGGTGGAGGGGAGCGTCGCTCCCCCCAAAATGCCAAGTTGGCGCCCATAAAAGTAAAAGTATGTTAGCATATCTACAAATTGTCGGGGTAGGTTGCCTACTTACCAGGTGGAAGGGAGTCATTTCAAAGGAGACACACTGTATATCAAGCTGTCGCGTTTCGGGACCGCAGGGGCCAGCGAGACGAGACGCGCTTTCCAGGGTTGTTGGTGATTGTCGAAGAAGCGATGATGGGTGACCTCATGGGGCACATTGTGGGAGCGGAGACTCCAAAACGCGGACATCTTCGACACGAGACTGACGGCCAAAACACACAGTGTTGATAATTTATTGGGTGATTTTTAACGCCTACATGATAGTTTTAAACGCACGGACGATTAGCGACTAGTAATGAAAAAGAACTATGTAATGCTGAGAAAAAGATTCACGGGGGAAAAATTGGCGCACATAAAAATAAAATACATTAAACGCAATCGTAAATTCTTAAACGAAAACTAAAAATGAAACACACAAAATGCCTTTCACACATTAGGCAAAAAACAAGCGAAAAAACTTAGCTCGCAAAATTAGGGTTCACAACGTTGGTGCTTGTAAATTGAAAAAAAAAAGGGAGGGGTACATGAATTGAATAATGAATTATACGAGGAGGGCTCTTCTACACTTTGATGGCCGCCCACGTTTCCGCTTCTGCCCGAGCGGGACACTTTTCGCTTCTAGCGGCACTTCGACATCTTGCCGCTTAATTAGCATGCCTACAGAATGTTTGCATTGATTTTTCTTAACAAAAAACGGGCAAGTGCAGGTCACGTGGGCAGGATACACCTCGATCTTCCATATCTGCATACGCCACGCACCAAACTCCTGAAATGACTTCCACTTTCCCTCTCGGCGTTCAAATGTCGTAAGAAGTTTCGCAGTTATTGCTGTTTGCGACTTGGAGGATGAAGTGAAGTATTCCGTACATTCGCGGGTGTCCCGCTGGAGCACTACCGGTTTCTTAGCGACCCATTGGAAAGCTTCAGTCCAAAGTAGCAGCGGAATGGAACGAGTATCAGCGAAGGATACACAATTCACAGATCTCGGGTTACGGCGTTGCGACCACTGCCTCACCATATCGTTGGTACAATTGAGGAACTGGCCTACTGGCAACCTTTCTCGTAACGTATGTTCCTTTTTGATTAGGGCGTTAGTGGACTCAATCCCATTATTGGTCGAAGGTAAACCAATTGCAGCCCCCTCATACCAGTTCGGAAGATTGCGCAGCCACTCTTCTTCAAAGTAATCGATGAATTCGAGGACGCGTTCGTCAGTCTTTTTTCTCCATTTCTGAAGGAAGAGTGCAGAGGCTTGGAGAAATGTTTCTTCATTGAGACACGTTTGCAGCAAGTAAATATCTGCCTTCAATTTCCGGGCTTCATCGGCCTTCTTGATAGATCTGAGGTGCTTCTCTACATTTTTTATGACGTGGAAGTTGCACATCAAACGTACATCAGGGGCACTGAAGACTGCAGTGAAACCATTTGTAATGGCCTCACTGCCATCGGCCAGTAATACTGTTGGTTTCCACTCTAGAACAGCTACATGCAAGGCGTGGAAGAGAAACGCGAAATCATCCTGTGCTTCTTCTTTTGTTATCGCTACTGCAAGAGGGTGGAATACGTAATTCGCGTCACTGGTTCCCACCAGAAGGAAAGGATATCCTTGAAACGTCAGCTTGTAGGTCGCGTCCGTTTGAACCATATGCGATTTCGTAGCCAGCGACAACAATCTGCGCGTTGATATGATTATCTTCAAATCTTGTTCGTCTGTATCATATGACTCTGCATGAACGTAGAAATCAAGTACGTACGGTTCATCAACGTCCTGTGGAATTTCCTTGCGTTCTTCGCACCACATTCGAATGTCAGAGGCCGACACGGTAGGGCTGCCTAATTTTTCGAGTCGCAGTGTCCGGAGGAAGGTAGTAAGTTTTGACTTTTCCGGTTCGGCCATCTGTTTTCGACGAAGAAGATCCAAGATAGCGTTCGGCATTGTAATTCCCTCTGCATACTTTTCTTGTATAAACACCTTCAAATCGGACGACAAACCACGAGTGGGATCTGTTACATGATTATCATGCGCATTGTTTGTTTCGTACAGTGAAACGTTGTGGCTCGTGTTGTGATACAACAAATATAATCCTGCCCCACATTCAGCCACTCGGTATTTACCTGCTGTACAACGATACTCCACTCTTCTACCCCTTGGTGTAATAGTTGATGACGATACTCTCCAAATTTTTCGCGAGTGAACTGCTTCTTCGGCCTCTTTTGCAGATGAGTAAGTTTCCCCTTCAAGCCACACACGCGTTAGTCGCCTACATTTCCTTTTCGGCTGCTCAATCAAATCATTGTCTTCTGATGAAGAGTCACAAGAACTTTCAAAATACGTTACATCCATTGAAAAATAAGTATAGCAAAAATTGGAAAGTAGGTATATGCAAATGTAATCGACTCGAACTTGCGTAGATCACACGGATTACTGATGAACTGTGATTGAATTATATGTACCTACTGCACGCATAATTCGTTTTACACATGCATCAACGCGCGACGGTTTAAATTTTCGATGAAACCTATTGATATTTCGTGAGCATGTCACTGCGGGATTTCGACTTTATATTTCGTTATCATGAATCACTTTTTCGTGCGTTCGGATTCCGTGTAAACATCATTATTCTTTCGTGCAGTTTAATATTCCCCTTATTTATTTATTTATTGTTACAGCCTAGGACTACGTATTAAATTTTACTTTCCTTAATCTATGTCTATTCTATTTCTATTCGATACGCCATTATCCCGCCCATTGCCGGGCATAGGCTTCCCCAATTTTCCTCCAGGTACATTTGTTTTGAGCACTTCTTGTCCATAGAATCCCCGCCCTGTCACTTATTTCCTTTCTACATCTGGTTCTTGGTTTTCCCTTTCCTCTCTTGTAATCTAAAGGGGTTCATTCATAAATTCTTTTATTCCACCTCTCCTCTTTGTTTCCCGCATACCTAGTATCCTATGTCTTTGACTTTAGATTTTGCTCTTATTTCCTTGTTTCTAACCTTGTCCTTCTTTACGTTTAGTATACTTCTTTCCATTGACCTCTGTGTTGCCCTTAATTTGTTTAACTGAGTATTTGTTATTGCCCACGTCTGCGCCCCGTAGGACAACACTGGTAGGATACAAGCTTCTAGTATATTGATTTTTGTTCTTATTCCCAACTTTTTGTTTTTGTAAATGTTTTTCGGTGAGACAAGGGTGTTAATATACAGCAATAGTGTTTATATAGGAGACACAAAGAGACGAACTAAGAACGCGGAGATGGGAACGATAACGACAACTACTTTACAATTTACAAGATAAATACACCAAAAGTCGCGGATAACGTCGAACGTATACACATAGGGAGAGGGGGCGACTGGCTCATCCCAGATCCGTACTAGCACTACACACTGCGAAGTAGAGTTGAGACGCGGTTACTTCTTATTGACGATTGCGAAAAGGGATGATCTGGGGAACTGGCTTCCAGCCCGAATACCGTGGAAGAAAATGGGGGAACTGGCCTCCAGCCCGCATACCACAGGAAGGAAATGGGGGAATTGGTTTCCAGCCCGCACACCAGAAGTAGCAGAAAGAACAGGGGAACAGAGCAAGCAGGAATAGCTTGTCGCAATAAACTTGCCTGAGTCGGCTCGATAACCCTTAATTTTTCCGGGTAAATAAGTATACAGTAGCAACTGACTTCGTCCGCGAGTAGCAAAAAACCACCCTCGTGATACAAAAATGTTCCCTCGATAGCCAAAACGCAAGACCCGGTTTTGTGATACAGCGCTCGATACTGCTTTTAGCGGTGGTGGAATCTTGAAGTATTTACTCGCCTGAATGAACAGAGTACGACCAATTAGAATATAGTTATCGACTGAGTTTCTATTTCCTTCCTTGTGGATTAATACAATTTTTGTGACTTACCATTGCTTAAGAGTTAATTCCTCCATGATCATTCGATCAAAAAGTTTTGCCAGTATTTATGCTAGCTCTTGACTAAAGTCTTTCAATATCTCATTTTCTATCAGATCTGGACCAGTTGTCTCAGGGCTATTACGTTTTTGCAAAATAACTTCGAATTTCATTTCTAAGATTGAGGGGATTTCATTCTCATCCCCGCGCTTTCAATCATTTCAATCCTTCCCATACCTTCCCCGCTGCTTTTGTACAATTATTCATAAAATTTTGCAGCTGTTTCAACTATTCCTATCCCATTTGTTATTTCTTGCCCTTCTTGCTGTGTCAACGTAATTAGTATTTTCTTTTGAAAATTTCTTTTCTTGCTTCCTCAATGGATCCGCTTAACCTAATCATTTCCAGCATTTGTTGTTGGTCATCGTCTTTGTTATCGTTTCTTATTCTTGTTATTCGTCTTAGTATTAACAACTGCACTATGTCATTCTTACTGGGGCTAGACTTTTCAGCTAACATGTTCCTATGAAGGATTAGATTTTTCGTTTCTCCTGTTAGTTTATCATCTGTTTTCCTTATCTTCCTTTCCTCTCCAAATTCGTACTTTACTTATTTTCTCCTCTCTTCTATCTGGTTGTACATTTCTTGTATAGCACATTTTTTGTGGATTCTGAGTACTCCATTATAATTCTGGCAGAGTTCAGCACACTTTTTGGGGTAATTAACGCAAATTAACAATTTTATAAATTTAGAGTGTCACCCACCGGTGAGTGAAATGGCACTAAACGAGTTAAATCTAAGCTCAATTTACTCAATTTTGGAGTCATGTTTCTACTTGATCGTAGGGAAAGAATAATTATAAGTATTCATATCTCCTTCCCTACAATCCGTTTTAATTGTGATGCTAATTGAAGTTCCTTTAGAAGAAAATATGCCATTACTCTTTCTCCAGTTTGAAGAAAAATGGGCGCACAGCGTGTTTGCCCGATCATATACCGCTCTGTGTAAGCGAGCTTTCATTCTTACAGTTTCCTTTGTTGAAACTGAGGGCAAAATGATGCTACTACCATCTCCCCTTAGATTCACGAATGAGGGCAACTGCCACCCCTGTCTCCAACTTGCCACTGATTGGACTGTAAACAGGTCCATGCTTAAGTATAAAGAAATAAGAAGGAATCGATTCGTGTAAAAAAAGCGATACCCGACGCACCCATCAAAGTTATAAAAATATATTCAACTCGTAAAAATTGCTCTGCCCGTGCCATGTGCACGCAACTTCTTATAACTTGGACAAGCGAGTCGTTTCATCTTCTCAAAAATTCGGCCAATGCTTGTGTAAAAGTCGTAAAAAACATTTGACGTTTATGGCTGGGAGACTTCAACGTTGAAGTTCTATATAATACAGAGGCTAACAAATGTCTAAGCACGTCCGTGAAACTCAATTTAAGCAAATTGGGGAAGAGAATTTTTTTTCCGCGGCTGTGTACACCGTACAGTCGCGGAGCTGTTGTCCCGCTGTGCTGAAAATGTGACAAACATACGACTGTTGCGCCTTCACAGTCCCATCGCGTCTTCCTAAATTCTCGAAATTGAGGCGGAAAAAACAGCAGACCATCTTTGAAAAGCCGAAGAACACGAAGCCACCGCGCGACTTTCTTTATTATCTCGTAAATACGGGGTCGAGTCGAGCGGCGAAAATGAATTTCCTTTTCGAAAATCCCTCTCGATCGGGCATATCTCGTTAGCTGTAAAATCACTCGACGCCGAGGCTCTGCTCACCGCGAAGTCTAATTAAAGGATAAAATAACGAACTGTACATATTCGTTACCCGATGAAGCGAAATTACAAAGTCATCATCGATAATGAATCCAGCTGGCTGCAATTTCGCGTCTCCTCTCCGTCTCGTAACCCTGAATTTTTCATCGAAATTGCCAGGGCTCGTTCTTCGCACTCGACTTCATACGCGGCTCCATTTCTACCGCGTATTCGGCTCTCCGCGAACAATTTTAATAATTTACTCCGTTTAATCTTTTATTTTTCAGCCCGAATTGTACTCGAAGGAGCTGCAAAAACAAAACTCGATAGAAAGCGGCGAGAACGCGGAAAATATGCAATACTGCGGAAAATTACATTTTACCCTGAGATACGACTTCGAATTAGATGCTCTTATAATAAAGGTAGCAATCGTTAATCTAGCGTATATTGTTTATATAAGTTACTTTTAGTCCTCGATGTTGGAAAAGTACACAGACAAAAAAAAAAAAAAAAGCAATAAGGGAGAACGATTTTTATCCATGTTCGCTGTGTAGCTTTAAGCGAATGCCCTGCAAGTCATTCTCCAGGAACTGAGAATATTAAGGTGGCATTTTTGCTTTTGTTAGACTTTTTTTCTCCGTAATAATTAGTTTATATGTAGTAAATAATATTCAACAAGTTTACAGAGCCCCGGTATCAAAATTTGGAGGGGGCGACTTTTGTCTATCTTGTCCATGGCAAAAGCACTTATATCCACGACTGTAGACCAGACAGTTTCAAGAGTTTTCTTTTCCATGGGATTTTTGAAAATTGTGCTATCACAAGCGC
This sequence comes from Acanthococcus lagerstroemiae, assembly GCA_031841125.1. Classification (NCBI taxonomy): domain Eukaryota; kingdom Metazoa; phylum Arthropoda; class Insecta; order Hemiptera; family Eriococcidae; genus Acanthococcus; species Acanthococcus lagerstroemiae. The sequence continues at coordinate 22,118,649 of CM063107.1, forward strand.
CAATGACTACTGGCGCATCGATCGTGTTCAGTGATCAAAACTGTACTAGTATTGGCATTTGTTGTGCTGAAAAATGTAAGGTAGGTGAGCCCAATAAGGAACGAGTCCACAATACACTCCAATGTACCAATCTTGGCAGCTACGCTGCAGGCTGCATCAGTGTTGCCACATACCTTTCATGAAAATTCTTGAAATTTCACGAGAAAAAAAATCGTGAAATCACAGATATTTTTCATGGATTTTTACAAAACTAAGAACTTAAGAAAGAAAGAAAAAACTTGTTTTAAAAGCTCTTATTTGTAGTAATTGGATACTCAATGGATGGAAGATACCAGTGGCGGATCCCGGGAGGTATGGGTACATGGTCCCCCTTAGTTGAATATTTTCAACGCAATAATAGGAAAAAAGGCATAAAAATGATGAATTGTATTCGTCATTAAGTATCCCACATTGGATAAAATATTTTTCTAGGAGCATACTCGCCCCACACTCCTACCAACATAAAAGCAACAGCAATCAATATCGGAGTTTAGAAGGTTCGACTTCGATCACTTTTTTCCCATCCTAATTTTTCAGTGAAAGTATAGGTTAAATGAATTTCCATGAGGGGCAACATATCATCTGCAAGATATATTGATAATCTAATTATTTGATAAATCAAGTCGCGATGACAGTAATTGGACGTTATTCAGCAAAAGAGAACCAACCAACATTTGTAAACAAAATGAGTTATTAGTATCGTTGGAAAGAGCGTAAAAAGTAGAATTTTTCAAAATTAGGACCCCCATTCAAAAATGTGTACTCACGTTGAAGAAAGCTTCTCAATAAATACTATGTCATATAGTTTCTACATGGCTCTTGAATTTCGAATCACATGTTCTCAAAAAGCGGATTTTGTTAGTTAGTTCCCTTTTGCTGACAGTTTTGGTCTGATTAGGATTTTCCAAAAATTCGAAGTGAAAATCATTTTCTGCATTTTGACCACAGTGATGATGATGAGGTTATCAGTCTCACGACCGGTTTGATGTAGCTCTCCATTTTCTCCTAACTTGTGCGAGTTTCTTCATTTCCAAATAACTCTGACATTTGATATCCTCGATAATCTGTTGAACATACTGGAATCTTTGCCAACACACCCTATTCTTTCCTTTCACCCTTCCTTTTAGTAGCGGGATATTATTCCTAGGTACCTGAAGTTATGCCCCATTAATTTATCGCTCCTCGTTTTCAAAGCGTTTCAAATACTAATTGTATTTCCTACTCTGTTAAGTACTTTATTTCTCACGTTATCAGTCCATTTGACACTAAGTATCCGCTTATAGTACCACATCTCAAAAGCTTCTATCCTTCTCTTCTCTGGTTTTCATATGGTCCAAGTTTCACATCCATAGAAGGCTAAACTCCAAACATAAGTTTTCAGAAATAACTTTTTGATTTCCAGATTTATTTTTGATTTGAAAAAATTACTTTTCTGATAAAATGCTAATTTGACTTGTGCTATTCTACTACTAATATCCCTTTTTTACGCCTTCCATGTTATTTTATTCCCTAAAAAGCAAAATTTGCTTACTTCTTCAATTTTTTCCTGACCAGTTTTTATATTTACGCTACCATGTTCACACTCATTACATACCAATATAATTTAGTTTAATTTTTGTTAATTTTCATACGATATTCTAAACTTAAAATCTCCTCATTTCCCTTTAAAATATTTTCCAAATCAGTAAGTACTTCTTTCAGCTAGTAAGGCAGTATCATGTGCAAACCTAGGCATTTTTAATTGCTCTCCATTTATAGTTTACACCTGCTTCAAATTTTTCTTTTATTTCTTTTATGACTCACTCTATGTACAGATTAAATAATGGCATGCATTTATCACCACAGGAATGAAAAATCAAATTCACAGAAACAATAAACTCTTTCCACAGGAAAAATTTATATACAGCAAGAAAATAAATATTTCCCGGTAAAAAAAAAACATGAACAGGAAAAGTGACGAATGAACTGTAGAAAGACAAATAATCCCGAGAAAATAAAAAAATCATGAACCATATTTAAAACGCCCTTGAATTGTCAGGAATTTAATGTTCACGACAAATGAAAAATTTAGCATTATGAACTAAATCCCTCAATTCGATATTTTAAGGCAGGCTGAGTGGGTTAGATCTCTTAGAAGTCTCGGATCATCGGTAGGTTTTTTTCTCCTGAAGGTGCATTGGTAAAAGAGGAGGCGAAAACGCCGCCATTCCTTATCATTTTCGAATAGGAATCTGAAATGGAGAAGACACTAATCACCACCCTCAGCCCTCTCCCCCACATCGGACATCCTCCTTCATCACGACACCTCTCCTTCCGAGCCTCCATCGCCAACACGTACCTTCTCCCCCACACCGTGCCTCTTCTCCCGCACGAGTCCACTCGTCTAACACAACCCTCACAACGAAACTTTTCCTCACGATCCCCTTTTCCAATGAGACTCCCTCTCTAACCATAAATTTCCTTCCCAACCACAACCTCCTTCTCCATATTCCGGGCCTCTCTCACTATGACCCCCTTACCCTATTGCATCCCCAATGTCAAGCCCCTCCTCAATCACGAACTCCTGCCCCAATCACCACCTTCACGAGATCCTCCCATCTTGTGAAAATAAAAATCTCGTTCATACGGATCTCGTGATTTTCATTTTAAATGTGTGGGATTTCTAATCATTTTCGTGTGTACTTTATTCTTGTGCAAATTTTTTACTTTCCTGTGCTATTATATATTCCCCTTAAATAATCCTGGAGATAAGAAACAACCATGCCTTACACCGTTTTCTATACTAACCTCCTCTTTCTCTTCTTCTATTCGTAATGTGGCTTTCTGTCCTTTATATAAGTGAATCGGTTAGAACTAAAAGGGGTGAAGTCCACTTTTGTCGTTTTTGCTTTTTTCACGGATTATGTGGTATAGAAGTATCGCCGATCTACTGGTATGGTCGAAATTTCGTGAAACAGCTGGGAAATTGCTGTTTGGCAACATGGTTTTCTTTCATTTTCAGGGACGTACCGAAGAGTTCTTCTCCTGGGAGGGGGGGGGGCTGCGAGAGTCTCAACTGACTCAACTCAGAATTCCCAAGTGTCAAAGCAAAGAAAAAAACAAAACACTTTTGACTTGCTGAATTTTTCCAAGCGACTCAACTCAAATTTCCCAAGTATCAATGCAAAAGAAGGAACATCTTTCGACTTGTTGGATTTTCCCAATTTCTCAACTCAATTCCCAAGTATCGAAGCAAGCAAAAAAAAAAAAAAAAAAAAAAAAAAAACCTTAATAAGTAATAAGACCTTTTAACTTGTTGGATTTTCCCAACTCGCTTGATTAAAATGGTAAATTTTCCCAACTGCTAAGTGAAAGATTCCTACAGGGAGGGGGGAGGGGGGTAAGTTGCCCTTTGCCCCCTATCGGTACGTCCCTGTTCATTTTTCTATAGTAAGATTTTTTCCAGAAATTGTTCCAAAATGGTGTATTTTAGTGTAAAAAATAAAAATAAATAAAAAATTCCGGCCCACCCCCTCTTTTTGCATTTTTATACCTGAAAAGTTCTATTTTTTAAAACGAAATCAATTTTTCAATACACCCTCAGAACTTTTTTTCTTACAAGCAGGGATTTTGCTCGATTGGAATGGGACTAAGACTAATGTGACTCTTTATGTCGAACTACAAGAAGAGGAGAAATTTCGAGCCGTAAAACTGCAAAAAAAAATCATTCAGAACCAAAAGAGGTCAAGTTCAAAAACTTGGAGCCCCCGAGCTTCAGCCCATCAAAATTTTATTCGACAGGACCGAGCATAAGAGTTGTCTCTTGTGACCCTCTACCACCACCCTGAAGGACGTACTCCACGATTTTCAAATTTTCGAGTAAAACAGTTTTTTTCGCTTCCTGAAAAGTGCGATTTTTGGACTTAACCCAATTTATTTCCAACCAATTCAAGTTTAAAATAACGTGTGTTTCTTTAAATTTTATTTCTATCTTTTTTTAGAATATCAAACATTTATCCCATTTAACGTTGTCAAAAGCTTTTTCAATATCAACGAATGCCATAATTATATGTATCCTGCCCCTTTTTTGAGTCTCCCATCTGCAATTAATCTCAAAGCTCACACTGCTGAACCTCTACTTTTTCTAAATCCAAACTGATCATCTCCTAATTCTGCGTCTATTCTATTCTCAATTCTCCTGTAAATTATTCCAGTTAATATTTTTGAAGCATGCCAAAGAAGACTAATTGTTCGATAATTTTCACACCTATCTGCTCCTGCTTTTTTCTTACCGCAGTAAAATATCATTAAAAATTAGCATCAATAAAAATCAACAATTATTTTGATTTTTCGCACACATGTAGCGATAACACACAGAAACATAATAAGAATCAGGAAAGAAAAATATTAAAAGTTTGCTACTTCCAGAAATTTATGGAAAAATTCGGATTTCGTGGAGATTATTTCAGCAGATTCAAGCAAGATAGGTATAAAAAAATTGTAGGTTCGCGGAAGACTCTGGGATTTTTCAAAATCTCGTGAGATCTCACAAAATTTTGTGAGAGATGGTAATACTGGACTGCATTACATTGTACAGCAAAGTTGTTTCTTTATGATGAGGCAACACTGCTCACTTATTTTCATCATGATATCAGTCCACCAGTGGGAGATATAGCGGTTGATATTTTCTCAAGAATGAAAAAAAGTGCTCCAATATGATTTTTGTATAACTTGGAGGATTTACTATACTAGTCAAATGGAACTGATCCAGAAATGACACGTTGGATAATTGTTTTAGTGATAGCTGGTTATAATGATAAACGCCAGAAAAGTGAAACTTGAGCAGTTTGGAACCGAAATATGTGATGTTTAAGAAAAATACTGTTATGTAACCTAATAACGTCCAACCTGGAAAAATTAATTATTAATAATTTCAGGTGTAAGTAACGTAATCATAACTCATTCATAAATTTATATTTGAATCATACTTCAAATTTTTATTTACCGAATTTCAGGTCGGGCCTCTTTATCAGGTTTTAGGTCGGACCTTCTTGGATGCGCCCGGCCTTATTAAGTTTTCAAACAGGAGTATTTTTGGTAGAGGATCTAAGGGGCATGGGACAGTTTAGAAAAATTTCAAGCTAGTCAGTTTGTAGATATTTCAGTCGATGACTACCGCAGAAAAATGAACACACTTATATGAAAACCTGTAGAGGCTAAACCTCGAATTCAGGGCCATAGAGAGAAAATAGGGGCCCGGGGGGAATTTCTTCTAAAGGAACATCGCACGAAGTACAGAAGCAGCTTTCACCTGTCAGCATGTTAGCTACTGCGAATCGACCCGACCGCATCGATTTCTTATCAATGTTTTTGTTCAATTTTATCTTGCTTCGCTCCATAAAAATTGCTTTCGATTATTTTCATATATTTTTTGCCTTTTTGCTATTTTTGGTGGGCCCCTTCCAAGACCGGGGATCTCCCCTCCCCCCCCCCAATCAGGCCTGCTTGAATTCGAGTATTTTAGGCTCACCTACCTTATAAGGCATGTATCGTATTTGCACCAGTCAAAGACTGATCACAAAAATATACTGAGAAACCTGGTACATAACAGAACTTCACGCCATCCCTTCTGGGAATACGAAGTCACTGACAGCAAATTGAACTTAACAAATACTTCCAATCTTTCACAATAATAATACCACTTAATTGGGAAAAAACAACTTTAAATAAAAACTTTTGAAAATATAACAAGAATTGAGACAAGCTAACTACATCCGCAACTATGGACACCTCCATATGTTTTTCCCTCTCGAAAGATGGTGATTGTCCTGTCTGATGAATTGGATCGCTGAAACTGGTTGCAGATGTTACTGTGTAACCCAAAATACCCCCCCCCCCCACTCTAAAAATCAGAGTTCAGAATTTGCTGATAAAATATTCTCAGTGTCTGGAGAATCTCTCATGCACATCTCGCGTAAGATTTATTGAATACACATTTTTATGACTCCGATGATTTATCTCTAAGGGCTATTTCATCGACGCCAAAATTATTATTTTCTTCCGCGAAAACAACGGCGGTGCGTTTTTCTGGCTCGCGGAAATATCGTCGGATATTTGTTTGCTCGTTTATTGTAGTGTCACAGTGCTGTCTGAAAACGGAAACACAAATCTTACTTCAGCGTGGCGAAACGTCTCTCGAATACTTTCCGCATTTTGAGCGAATGAAAATTACTTTTCATTATCCGACCAAAAGCCTGTAAATCTTGTTTTAAGCGAAATATTAGCGCTAATGCGCCTCGTACATTTCCCGCGCGCAACAAGAGTCAACTCTGAATAAGGTCGACGGAAGACCTGTGGGTCTTTGTATACGAAATACAAATTAAGTTATATAGATCGCGAAACCCACTAAGGGTATATCCGTGCAGAAACGAAACGTGTACTCCAATTTGTGTTCCAGGTTTTAGAAGCTCACGATTTGCCTGTAAAAGACATGACGGGTAGCAGCGATCCGTACGTGAAAATTTTCCTACTCCCAGATAGAAAGAAAAAGTTTCAAACGAAAGTTCATCGAAAAAACCTAGATCCTGTGTTCAACGAAACATTCATCATCAGGTAAGAGTTCTCATGCTCATTATATCCTGCTTGTTTCTCTCTTATTTCGTTCCTTTGGAAACTGAAAGGCTCCTCTGCTTGTCCTCCTTACGGCCCAAAAAGCCTCGGTATCATAAGATATTATTAAAATTGCACTGTAGGTTTACTGTTTGTTATTAGCTAGCAGCCGAAGGTAAAAACGGGGGAAAAAGTCGAACTCTATTCCCCTGTCACAGGTGGCCTCTGGGGGGAAGTATGGCCAAATAACCTCTGTACAGAAGCCTATAGAATTTAAAACAAAAGTTTAAAAAAAAATCCACAAAAAAAAGAAATAAAATAATGAGTTAAAATTATTTGGGTGAAGATCAAACATACGAATTTGAAAAAGAGATAAATAAAATAAAAAGGGATATTATTGGGCTCTCTGAAATTAGGGGGGGGGGGAATTGATTCAAACGAGAGACGCTACTTCTTTTATTTATTTATTTATTTATTTTTTTTTTAGAAACAACAGGTCATAGAGGAGTGCGTTTCTATATCAAACCACAAATAATGAAGAAGGTGCAGGCTATCAAAGGAATTGCAGAAAGAATTTGCTATATAACTTTTTTCCCCCTCTTAATATTATTATCGAGCCACGGAGCTGCATTCTCGGGCTATGGGCTCGGAAAAGGTTGCTGGCTATATGTCGCAGAGGTATCCAGCAGCGGAAAGGTAGATGAGAGTGCTGTTTATGTGCTTGTGGGAGTTGGAGAGGGCCGAAATTCGATTATGGAAGAGGTGGTGAGAGTTACGAAGGCAAGTGAGGGAGAGGCATGAGAAGAGGTGGTCCACGGTGAAAGGGACTTCATCTTCACAATGTGGGCAGTTGAGAGAATAAAGGTTAGTGGAAAGATGCGTATGTGGGAGGCGTGTATGTCCAATCCTTAGGCGGGTGATGATAACTTCCTCGCGGCGGAAGGAACGTTGGAACGTTGACCACAGATGTAAGCTTGATTTGTGCGAACTTATTGTGCCGAGAGGCTTGATGCCGCCATTCTTTGAACCATTTACACAAAATGGTCTGGCGAATGGCGGAAGTGAGATCTGTGGAGATATGGAGGTGACGAGTGATATATGGGAGCTGTGCTGTTTGTTCAACTGCCTCATTTCCTCGGATACCAATATGGCTTGGGATCCAAATGAGTGAAATGCTCTTAGTGGTGAAGGAAATGCGATGGAGAATGAGATGGATGCGTTGGACGAGATCATGCGTTGAAAGGCGATCAGAAATAGACCTTACGGAGGAAAGAGAATCTGAGAGGACCAGATAGTGGGTGGATCTTCGAGCGAAGAGATCGTGACTAGGCACTGTAGTATAGCATGGAGTTCGGCTGTGTCGATGGAAGTTGTGTTCTTAAGTTGAAAGGAGTATAGTAGACTATCTATGGAGTAGGCGTAAGCGGTGCGTCGGTTGTACTTTGAAACAGCAGTGAAGCATAAGATACGGTCATGAAAGCGGTCCAGAATTTCTTGCAAATGTGTCCGATACACTTGGGGGGGGGATAGTTTTTTAAGGAAATGCTGTAAATTCAAAATTGCATGGGGGAAGGTTCAACAACAAGGGTGGGGTGATGTATGGGTTGTTGGCAGTGAATTGTAAGAAAAGGTACGGGGCAGTGTCCCTTGAAAGTGTGAACGTGAGTGCAGTGAGGATTCAGGAACAGGGGTGCAGTTTGAAGGGTTAAAGAGATACTCATAGGCAGGAAGATTAGGTTTGTGTGTTATCGTAACGATAAGTTTGGCCGTGAGTTTTATTCGGCGGTAAGAGAGTATAAGAATTCCAGCATCGGAACACATACTCAAAGCTGGGCTAGTGCGAAAGGCGCCAATGGCGATATGTAAACCTAAATTTTGAAAAGCATCAACAAGCTTTAAGTATGAGGGAGGGGCAAGTCCATATATGGGTGATCCGTAATTCATGATAGATCGGATCAGAGTCTGGTATAGCTGAATGAGTAGTCCTCTGCTACATCCTTTGGAAGAATGTGAGAGGCACTTCAGAACATTGAAAGAGCGCATATATTTGGGTTTTATGTGTTTTATATGAGGTAAAACCAGGAGAGGCCGAGAACGTCGACTGAATTGGAGCGAGGAATCGATTGTGAGTTGAGTATAAGAGTGCGGAAAAGTTAGTTCGTTTGATCGATGCTGGAACATCACGAATTCTGTTTTGCTTGGTGATAAGCGGAATCCGTGCCCAGAAAACCATGTTTCGATTAGTTTTATGTTTCCTTGGAGTAGTCTATGGGCACGTTGTGTGGATTTTTGGATTTGTGGTGAATGCTGAAGTATCGGCAAATAGTATTTGTGTGAGGGGTAACAAATTTAGAAAGTGACCTCGTTTATAGCAATCGAATTGAAAATTGATGAAAATACGAAAAATAATGATTATTTAAATCTATGCACCAACGTTGGCATCGGATGAAGATGAAAGGGATAGGTTGTATAATATGCTGAACGAAATTATGAACGAAAAGAAGGAATACTTTACAATCGTAATGGGAGACTGGAACGCCAAAGGGCGTGGCTAAGAGAAGGGAGAGAGGAAATGATAGGAGAATTTGTATTAGGTAAAAGGAACGAAAACGGGATAGTTATTAAAATTCGGGGCTAAAAATAATTTAAACATAGCCAACATCTTTTCCAAGAAAAATACAAAAGAAAAATAGACATGGATGTCGCCTAACAAAAACAATAAGAATGAAATGTATCACATCTTAGTCAACGAACTATCAATAGTGCAAGATGTCACCACGTTGCCAAGTTTCCACTTACCATCAGATCATAGATTATGTAGATCAATAATAATAATAATTAAAAGAAGGGGAAAATTTAAGAATTTGTATAAAAAGAGAGAGATGACGGAAAGAAAAATTATATCTCAGTTTAAGCTAGAAGATGCGAAAAACGAACTAAGTTTCCTAATTAATAAAGACCGTTTGGAAAGAATGAAAATGTAGGAGAGATACAACCATATCGAAAACTGTCTAGCTCAAGTCAATCAGACATATGGTGCTAAAAAAGCCAAGGAGAGCATCAACGATAAAATCAGTACAGAAACTAATTTGTTAACAGAGAAAAGAAAATAGAAAAAAATAATTGTAGAAAAAAACTGAACTACTCGTATTACAGAAACGAGTAAACAAGAAATCCGCAGGGATATTAAAAATTATGATGAAGCAAAAATTAACGAAATATTGGGAGAGACCGGATCAACAAAAAGGGTGAAAAAAGAAGTTAGTAATGAGAAGAATATGATTGTTGCCATGGAAAATAATAAAAACAAGAAAGAATATAATAGAGATGAGATAGTCGAAATAGCCACCAAATTTTAAGAAAAATTATACAGCAGCGAAGGGGTTACACAAGAAAGGAAGGAAGGGAAGAGACGATGTAATCCAGACGTAAAAGGTAGAAAAGAGTACGTAACCCAAAATATTCTAAGGACAAGATATGCTCAGTGGAACTCGACAGATTCTCAAGCTGGCACAAAGTGCAAAATAACGCAAATGTGCACCAAATCGAAAACGAAGACGTGAACCTGTACCGAACACAGCAAAATTATATGACAGCCCTTATGGCATCCACAAGGATCTCGGCCGCTTTCACCAAGGATCATTCCTTTCTCCTTTCTCAGCTAATGTAGCTTTTTTTATTTGTAAAACGGTCGCATTCTGCCCAATTCTATGACCATTGTTCACGTCATGTTTCCAATACCCAGTACAGTGATGATACGACGCAGTTTCGTATCTGATCTTCAACTTTTTTTTTTAATGAACTAGTTACCGCAGGCAAGTGGATTTTATCAGCAAGCACACAGCTGTACTCATAAAACACTAAAATTAAATTCGAAGAGACCAAGCTTTCTTACACTATATTGCCGAGTCGGTTCTTTGCTTCCTTTGACATAGGTACCGCATGAAATCTTAGGCCTAGTAAATTTGGAAATACAATTGCGAGAAAATATTACATGCTTCTTAGTCCCTTTTTGGAAGTTTCCATAAACAAATTGAGATTCTGGGAACATTGTTTTCAACTAGTTGTGCATCTCTTAGTTCAAAAGTGTTCATAATAAAGAAGTTGTGTCTTAACTTAATCTAAATGTGAAACACGTGCACTATTCGTTTCAAATGCTCCATGATTGAGGAGCGTAAATATTTAGAAGAAAACCATTTCAGTAACAGAGAAGAGAAATAAAAATTTTTAATTAGCTGAATGTTGCCCTTCGTAAACGCGTCAAATTGAAACGTTCGCTCGAATTCTTTAGCGTAAATTCTGTTAAACATTTTTCTAACACTCTATATTACTCTTTACATGAAAAATAAATTAGATTAAGAGGACAAAAAACTGAAGCACATGAATTCGAGTACACGGATGTAATGATAAGGGTTAAAGTACCTCTTATGTACCTTTTTTATAGTCTCTACGAGTAAGTAGCTTAATTGAAATGTAATAAAGATATGCGGTATTCATCCGGAATAAGAGCTACTTACAAGCAGACAGGTCAGTGGCATACACAACCGGAATATTTATTTGTCTCGCAGTAATATATTTCAAGACGACCTTTCTTAGTTCTTGGATCTTCATATTTTGGGTTACCACTTGCTGTCCATTTATTAACGGCTCAATTTTTGAATAATTTAATTGAGACTTTCGCATTACCCTGTATCTATAATCCGGGCTCTAACGACGGGGGAAAAAGGGTGCCACGCCCTTTGATGTTTGAAAAATATCGACACACGGCAAACTGTACTCACTAGTGAGCGCAAAATTAGAAAACTGAGGAATTTTTTAGGTTTGATCTGATATTTCTTACATTTTAGTCAACATTTTCGCTGTCCTTACCTAACCTCTCTTTCTTTCCATCTCATACAAAAAAAAAAAAGTAATGAGCTACGGCCCTATTTCAAAATGGGAAACACGGTCAAAATATTAACATTTTTAGGTATTTTAAAGATAAAATTAAATTCCTTACAACCGGCTGGATGGCTTAGCGTTGGATGACAGTACTGAAAAAGCAAAAAAAAAAAAAGAGACAGAGAGAGAAAAGAGAAAGAAACGTAAAACACGTATTTGTAATATTACAAGTACATATTTGACCGGCAGTGTTCGCTTTTAAGATGAACCTCAGCACCACATTAAACACATGCAGTGAGTGCAGTGTTCGCTGTAAACCAGCGATATGAGTTCTTTTTGTGTTTTTCATTCAAATTGGAGGTCTGAATGTTATAGTCTGGTATGCTATAGCTATAAAAATGACGAGTATCTACAATATTTCTACATAAAACATCGCTTTCATCGGAGAAACAAAATATCGACATAAAATAATGGAAATCGAAAGTAAAGATCGCTCATTTAAGTTTTCGGCGACTTCTCCAAGAGAATAAAGGTTTTTTTGAGATTCTCATCGTGTATCCCCTGAAACATGTTTTCTGAATTAGTTGCCTGAAATTTTCCCCAGTTGTTGGAGTATTATTTCACAACATCTCACTTATCAAACTCATTAGGATTTTCTCACCGATTATTCAACTTCCACAATTGATACATAAATTCACAACGCTCGTTCTGGAACTTTGATCTTCATTATCTCTGCTTCAGGCTCTTCCTACGTATTTTCAGTGGTGACCATCCTGGGAGTACAGAAGCAACAAGACGCACCTGGACAAATCTAAAGAGATTAAACACCCCCAAGAAAAATTACACAGTACAATTTCTTCCATCTATCAATACTAAATATTAGTTATGTCGGGAAAAGGGTACATGGGTAAAGTCTTCAGACCCACACCCAGTATCATTGAAAATTTCTCTCTTTTTTTTTTAACGAAAACATGTTTGGAGATAATATCGTCAAAATTGCTTGCTCCCCTCTCTCCTTGGATAAGTATAGATCGCTTCCACTGGGTGCTTTTAAAAGGCTTTAAACATTTTCTAAAACTGAAATACTGTGTCGTGTGAGTTATACTTATTTAATTCAAGCGGGTACCAACAGGAAGTTATGGGGTCTGGTTGGCCGAGTGGATAGCGCGCTAGTCTCGGAATCCGGAGGTCCCGGGTTCGAGCCGACGTAGCAACTCGCTACATTTCGACCTTGACCAGTTTTTCGGCAAGACGAGAAGAGGGCTGAGACAGCCCTAACAGCCTCCCCGACGTCTCTGAGGTAATGCTCCAAAAGGCGGATTTCAGGGCCCGGGTTGGAAAAAAAAATTATAAAAGAGTAACCAACAGGAAGTTGCAAGAGAGGAGCTGTGAAACTCTCTGGAGTTTTTTAAGACAGCTCAAGAGAATAGTTGTTGCAAATATTATTCTTGCGTAGTAATAAAATACTTTGGCTTCTGAAATCTCCTCAGAGGGCTCGAAACAAGCTCGGGGAACCTTAGCCCCTCGCCTATCACGTGCGAAATCTTTCAGTCTATGTAATGATGCACATCTTGAGTAGTGAATGAAGAATAAGCTAATTTGTAAGAGCACATGAAAGCATTTTCCGTCCAACTTTGAAAATAGTAGAATGTCGAAACCACTGGCAAGATTCGAGAGGAATTGGGGTGTTTAACGCGTCTAGAATATTCCACAACTAACCCTCACCATTTGTGGAGAAGTTAGCGTATTGTTCTTATCTTATATTTCGAAATAAATTATTAGAATTGTAAAACTGATCCACCCCCCCCCCCCCAAAGGAGGAAAAAGAGAAACATGTCTTGATCTCCACCTACGATTAAGTTCTTAGGAAGGTAGCGGCGAGGATCGAACCTTATTCGCTCATTCACAATATTCCAAAATCAACAAGTAATTTAGAGAAATCGAACCTCAGTTGACGATTTTACATCGGCATTTATTGACAATATTTTCAAAAGCATCGTTGCTACTTTCAACTTTTGTTTTAGCGTACTTATACCCATTTTGAAAACGTCTTGTCTGTCGGCTGAAAAAATTCACACTTGGTAAAGTTGGCCTCTCCTCTCCTCCGAGAAAATTCGGCTCTGTAATTCCCTAGTTATTCGTGTAACTTATATTGAATTTCCCAAAAAATTCGTGAGTCTTTTTATGATTCTGATTTGTTTTTAATGATGATCTAATGGTTTATAGTTTTGTTTCGATCTTTTCTGGTCTTTATTATTTAGTGATTTTTGAGTTCATCTTAGCTTTTTCAGCATCGGTTTCTGATGTTTTCTTACATGAGATTTTTCATTTTTTTTAGTCTCATCCAGTCTTGTTTTATTTTTGTTTATAGTTTGATAGATTTTTTTTAAAACAAATTTTGGAAGTTTTTGGACGTACTTTTAGTTTTTTCGATTTTAATTTAGCGAACTTTTGAATGCTCCATTCTTCTTTGGATCAGTTTTAGTCTTTATGTGATGGTTTTTGGCGTGGTCTACTTAATTTTTCCGGTCCTGATTACTGCTTCTGGTCTTGATTTATTGTTTTTATTTTTGTTTTGTCTGCTTTTGATTATTATTATTATTTTTTTTTTTCTTCTTCATATTTTTCGGTCAGCTCGTTTTCTTAGTTTTTTGTTTGTTTCTTGTTGTTCACACATACTGAACAAATGCCGTTTAGTCTTATTATGGTTTTGTTTAGCCTTCGTGAATTCTTTGCATTCTACTACTTTTTAGTCTTGATTTCGTCTTCTTCCTCAGTCTTATTTTTCTCTTTAACTGTCTTCAGTCACATTTTGATAAATATATAATTATGGGGAGTATTAAACTGCACGAAAGGTAAAAGGTGTTTGAACGAAAAGCAGAAGCACGAAAAAGTAATTCAAAATAACGAAATTGTCAGTAAAGTTAACGAAAACCACCTTGCACGAAATGTTTAATGTTTTTGAATGAAAAAAAAGAACTATGACGAATTGTACGATAGACACGATGCCAGACAAACAGAGAAATTGGCAAGAAAGCAAGACGTGAAGCACCAGGGTGACTGGAACGAACTCTCCTTTTTGATCTAAGAAGCAATTCATGCTGTAAACTACCACTGGTGAATCACTTTTAATTTCAGTTTACATTCAGTGGAATGAAAGAATTGGCAAATTCAAAGCCTCTAGAGTGCAGTACAAATCCAAGGTCTCTTGAAGGCTGTCCCCTTGTTTGACCTTTCCCTTATTCATTTCCCACTGTAATCCGATATGATTTCTCAATTCCGAATTGCAGAGATCAACATTAGACTGACGGACTCCCTCGATTCAGAAGGCTCACTGTCACTGCCATGCCACTGCATGCAATAGAATGAAAGAATTAGCAAATCCAAAGCCTCTAGAAGGCGTTGCCATTAAATAAGCCAACATTTTCGCAACTATCAAAACTAACACAAACCCAAACTGGTCTATTTTTAGTTCACCTGAAAATTACTAGTTCCATAATTTTTCCTGGTTTTTCCGTTCGATGTTTTATTATTTCGTGATTCCTTTATTTTTTTGTTCAAAAGTTTTTCTTGATGTTCATGTATTATTTTTTCTGTTTCCTTTATTTTATATTTCGTGAAATAATTATTAACCGCTCAATGTCTTTCTTTTTTCGTTATTTCTGACTCTTGTTCGTGCTAAAAAATCACACCCTATAATTATAGTAGTTTGGGTTTTCATTTAGTGAATTGTGACGCTTTCTGGGCTCCTTTGATTGTATTTTGTTATTTACTTTTCTTTATTTGGTTCATTTTGGTATTCTTTGGTCTTAAATTTTAGCACTTTCTAGTCTGGAGGACATTCCTATTTATTGATCACTTTTTTGATCTTTACTTGGTGTATGTACTCTGGTCTAATTTCGGTCTGTCATCATTTTAGTGTTGAGATTTTCGTTATGTATTTGTCTATTTTGGTGTTCATGTTGTGCTTTCTAGTTTATTTTGTTGGTTTGGCTATCAAGTGTTGCTGTTTAGTGTTGTAATTGGCATTTGTGGTCTTTATTGAGTCTCGTATGTCACTTCTTAGGACTGATTTGGTTGATTTTCGTGGTTCTGATTAGTGATCCCGATCTCAAGATCGATCTGTAAAGATCGGTCGATAAGATCGATCTTTTAATCGATCTTATCGATCATTCAAAATTCTCGATCAAGATCGATGATCGATCATTTTGGTCATGATCGAAATTTTGATCTTTCACAAAGTACACAACAGACCTTTTAGTTTGACGTCAATTGTTCCTACGGAGTGGCAGCTAGCTGCGGCCTAGGTGTATGTAAACTTCATCTGTGAAAGTTAAGTGATATTGAATGTGGATAACATAATGAAACATGAAAGGGTAGTCGTTTTTAATTATGTGAGACTAATTCTGTTTTCAAACTCCAGCTGCAAAAATCAAGTAAAATATAAGAATGCAAAGGCAAATCAACTGACCAAAATATATGCAATAGGATTCATAGAAAAAATGTATTGTTGAGCTCTTCAAGATGGAGAATAAAAAAAATAATCTCTGTACAGCAAGCCTTAATATGTTTTTTATTCCAGGTTGCAGCTCGCAGGTTCAGTTATCAGTTATTAATGTTGGGAGATGTGCTTTTGTGACGAATTTAACAAAATTTTCAACTTCAATAAATTTTCTAGATTTTTTACTCATTGACAGCGAGAAATAACCAAAATTCATTTGGATTTTGCAGATTTGCAGATGCAGATAAACTTACACCAGTAAAAAAATTCTCTGATTGATCAAGATCGATCTTATCAAAAATCGATCTTTTTACATAAGATCGGATCGAATCAAATATCGGAAGTCGTATGATCGAAAATTTCGATCAGATCGATCTTTTTTGAAAGATCGGGATCACTAGTTCTGATCGTTTCTAGTTCCCATTAACTTTATCACTGATTTGATCACGATTCGATGGGTTTTCAAAACTATATAATATGTTTTGTGCTTCAGTACATGAATTTTTTCGCAATCAGTCTTTTTTTTTTGTCTTATCTTAATTTGCAAGCTTATCTCGTTCTGGAATTATATGGTCTAGATTTGGTTTATTTTCGTGTGTGTGTGTTTGTGTGGGAGGGGGGGGGCTAGATGGACGGGTAAGTGGGTGTTGTACATCTTTCGATCATTTTCGCTTTTAATTTAATGGTTTTAGGCGCTATCTCAAGTCCATTTGCTGGCATAAGGTTTGATTTTAATTTTGTCTGGCCTTGATCTGATGGAAGTTGGCCTTACCTGTTTTTGATCCTGTTTTATGTGGGATTAATTTAGCAAATGTTATAGTTTTCGGTCCTTATGTGGAACAGTTTTTGTCTGGTTGCTTGACTGGTTTTTGGTATATTTTGATCCGTTTTCGTATGAATGTGGTTGAATTGTAAACTTTCGAGATTCGTTGGTCTTTTTTTATTCTATTTTTACTACTCAACTTGCTCAACTTGATTCTGTAGTCTTTTTGGTGTTATTTCCTGATTTTAAATACTAGATTGGCGATTTTATTTATCTTTGTTAGGCTTGTTCCAATGATGGTGGGGGCTGTGGCGGTGCACGCATGCCAAATTGGCCCCGGGACACCGTACCTCTAACCTGGAATTACCATGTTATTTTTTTAATTTTATTAGATTGATTTTGGTAGTTTAGGTCTCGATTCCAATTTTTATGGCCTTCATTTGATGATGCTTTGCATTTTTTGGTCATCATTTGGCCAATTTCTTCCGTTCTAGTTTTGTTTTCAAAGTGATTTGAGAAATTCTCATAGTTTTTAGTTGATCTTAGAGGTTTTTGACATTTTTATGTCTTTACTTTGGCACACAACAGGAAAAAGCGTTATTTTGAAGCGTTACGAAAAGAGGGTTACGAAAATGATAACAACTAGGGAGCTTTGCCCCCTGGCCGCTTGGCGGCCTAACCCTCGCCGTCATTCTCTTCGCTCGTGCCGACCTGCAGTATCTCGCAAACTGGAAAAGGGTAGTGTATCTCCGGTGAAACGTGAGATTAAGGAACAGGAGAGGCCACCAGGAATTTATCCCACGGAGGGGAAGGAGGAGGTGGCTTCTTGTTGAGTGTGTAGAGAGCCCTCCCCCACCGCAACTCCTCCTCTTCCTTCACCACGACCTTCCTCCCCCAAGCTTCTTATTTCACCATGAACCCCCTTCCAAGGGTAGGCTACCCCACAAGAGATGAGCAAACAAGGGGCAGGGTAGGCAACCCTCAATGTTTTTTTTTCTCTCCTGGAAGCGGTGGCTTTTACTGTTTAGTGTATAGAGAGCCTTCCCCCACCACAACTCCTCCTCGTCCTTCACCGCGACCTTCCTCCCTCCAATCTCCCTCCGCCACCATGAACCCCCTCCCGAGGGTAAGCTGCCTCTGGAGAAATGAGCAACTAGGGGCAGGGTAGGCAACCCACAGTGGGTATTCTTCTCCCGGAGGTGGTGACGGCGGCGGATTTCACTAAGCTCCCTCTTCCATCATGAACCCCCTCCCAAGGGTAAGCTACACCTGGAGAAATGAGCGATTAAAGGGCAGGGTAGGCAACCCGCAGTGCGTTTTTTCTCCCGGAGGCAGCGGTGGTGGAGGCGGCGGATTTTACTTTCTTAGTATATTACATAGAGAGATAATAAAAATAATGAAACTATTGACTGACTAACTGACTCAACACTTCATTCTCCTGCGGGTACCACACTTTTTGTATTAGCCTCTATTTTCTTGCGAGCATCACGTTCCTTGTACCAGCCTGCGAGCACTATGCTCTGCTAGTGCTCATCTTGCCAAGAAGTCTGAAACCACGGAAGAGCATTTTCATGTCTCCTTCGCGGAGTGCGCCGACATGAGAATGTCATCGTCCAGCGAACGTAGCGTCCAAAAAATGAGCGCGCCAAAAAATATGGAGCACAACGTGCTCTGCGGAGTGTAGCGGACAACAACATTCTCATGTTGGCGCAATCCGCGAAGCAGACATGAAAATGCTCTTCCGTGATTGCAGATTCGTTGGCAGGATGATGCATTAGCAGAGCGTAGTGCTCGCAGGCTGGTACAAGGAACGTGATGCTCACAAGGGAATACAGGCTGATACAAGAAGTGTGATACTTGCGGGCGAATGAAGCGTTGAGTCAGTCAGTCCAGTCCATTTCATTGCGCTTTAAAGGAGCTTTCCAAAAAATTAGAATGGGGAAATAAAGCAATAAACATTAACGGTGAAAAAATTTCTGACTTGGTTTTGATAGCTTTCATAGGGAATTTAGCCATCTTGACTTCGCTCCGACTCTAGCATCAATCTAAATTCATCTCCAAGTCAATACCCTGCTACAATTCTTAAAGCTGGTTCCGACTTCGGCTCCATTTAGATTCTGAAATTGGCTCCAGACCCGGCTCCGGCTCCAACAAATAATTTTCCATACTCTGTTTTCGACTCCAGTTAATAATCTACTGCGGGCTCCGGCTCCAGCAAGTACTCCTATCGAGCTTCAGCTCTTCTGAAAAATGGTCAATTTCGAGATCCACAGCTCAGGATGCCTAGTCCTTCATTCAATTTTCATCTTATTTTCGGTTTTCTATGGTAATATTTCGGTGCATTCCGTTAGATTGTAAGATTACGTTTTCATTTTTGGTAATTTTACTTAGTTATAGTATTGTTAGGTCCTAATTTGGGGTATTTCTTAGTATTTTTTAGTATTTTCTTCCATAGCTTAACTATAGAGAAAGTTTCAATAACACCTTCTTAAATGAACTCATCCAGAAATAAGTATAATTGTGAAGAAACGTAGGTTTTTCTCTCGATGAGTCCCCCCCCCCCCCGCCATTAAACGAAAAATCATCCCCAGCTACGCCATTATTTTTACTTCAGGGGTTTACAAGGTTCAACTTCACAAAGTGCCACTGAATTATTTCCAATATAAACTTATTTTTCCAAACCGAAGTCGAACTTTTGGTGTATCTATTCAAATTTACAAATATATTGCCTAAACGTTTTCAGTTGATTAGCTTAACTTGAGAAGTAGATCTGCTCACTGAGAGCTCGCCAAATCTCAGCACAAATCTGTCTGAGTCGATAAATAAAAGCACGCTGCTCACTTCGGATACGGTGCAATACCTACTGAGCGATGATTTAAGCAGGGGAGAGTATAGTTAAAATTTATGAGGAGGAAAATAAGGGCAAACCTATATAGTAATTTGTTAACAGATTTAAACTCCTCGGACACACCGGGATATTCTTAGAACTGACAACGCGAAAAAAAAAGATCATTTTTAAAGCCGGATTTGCCCCGCTTTTGTTCACGGCTGAAAATAAATCACTCAACCTCGTCAGCCTTTGCTGCGAAAAAGAAAAATGAATCTCTATCGACGTATTTACATTGAGAGGAATGAAAACACGGTTGCCGAGATTTTCGGCGGCCTTTAATTATAATTAGCCGTTTATAAACCGGCCACCTAATCTGTTTGCTTTTCACATCGAGTGAAAAGAAAATTTCGAAAAAATTTCTCCTCCATATTGTCATTTTTACGATACGCGCGTAAAAAGGGGTTCGCGAGCCGCATTCTCGGGGCATATCGAAAAGCGCTGCTGGCCGAAATGCCCGTTCTTTCTGGCTGGACTTGAAAAACGTAAAAACACTGGCGACACATTGCCAGTAATTTTTTCGGACGTGGTCTACAATAAAAACGGCCATTCCGAGGCACGAGTATTTTATATGACTATTACGTAGTTCGTTTTTTTTCCCTTTCTTGGGTTTTCCTCTCCCTTTCTCTTTCTTATACGAGCTAAGTAAGTATTTTACCCGCAGCACGTCGCAAAGTGATTTATTTCAAAATGACGGTACTATAGGTAAAATTAATCGTAAAAAAATTCGCCCGTAATTTGGTATTTTATTTTTGTCGAACAGAAGCGTATTAAAGAGGCCGTAACGGGGCGACGAAAGGGCTTAGCAAAGTTACGAAAAGCGAGCTGATTATTTATTGAAAATTCCGAATTTTTGAGATCGCCTTTTTATTACACGGTTTTCCTTTAACGGCAGCCAGAAAAATACAAAAACTTTAAAATTTTTCAGCGTTAATTACGACGACTTGAGGAAACGGCATCTTCAATTTTCCGTCTATGATTTCGATCGATTTTCAAGACACGACCTCATCGGCCAAGTTGTGCTGAAGAACCTGCTGGACGGCACCGATCTGCGAGATGAAGTTGAACATACTATAAAGATATTATGTCCGCCGCAAGTAAGTTTAAATTTCAGTTTATGTTCGTCTCTTGCAGGGTAGATGGAGAATATTTGAGACAAGGTTGAAACGATCGTATTTTCGAACATTTTTCGTGTTGTTTTAGCGTCAAGTTAATTACACGATGTGAATTACAGTATCTATAACACGCTTG
Source organism: Acanthococcus lagerstroemiae (assembly GCA_031841125.1). Lineage (NCBI taxonomy): Eukaryota > Metazoa > Arthropoda > Insecta > Hemiptera > Eriococcidae > Acanthococcus > Acanthococcus lagerstroemiae. The sequence goes on from CM063107.1 coordinate 22,139,559, forward strand.
TCAAATTCGTTGTGAAACCATAAAAAAAGAAAGAAAATCTCTCCGAAACACTCACCCGTCCCGATCAAGTTTTCCTTTGAATATTTAAATATTATATCAAAAGGCTTATATGTATTTTTCAACTGTCACACTATTTGCGGCGAAATGAGCAGAAAGAACTTCGACTTTGTATTAATTGCGTAGCAGTCGAGAGTTGAGACGGAGAATCGAAAACAAGAGGTCGCAAAATAATCTCATCAATTTTATATTCGTCTGGTTGTTTACTATGACATCTTGTAAGCTGTGAACGAAATTGAAAAATTCTTCGAAAAAGTGGTAGAGAAGACAAAATTTATTGAAATTAGTTTCCTCTTCAAACTGTCTGCATATGACATTGAAAGTTCGAGAACATGGGTTCCAAATGTATCTCGGTGTGCGCAGTACTTACTAAATGCAAGCAAACTTACGAATACCCATTTTATATTGGAAAGCAAAATACTTTGCGTCCTTATGACAAGACGACAGCACTGTGGGCGGCAGAAGTTGGTGGCAATGGAATAATTTGCCTCGTCGAATGCCGGAGTGGAGGGGCTTCTCTCTCCTTGGAACTGAGCAAGAGAAGATATGTTACCCCACGCATAGCATATTATGTAAACATATTATCCTATGTCGTGCTGTGTATCAAAAATATTTTCGGTATGCGTAGTGTAAACTAAATGCAAGTTAACTTACGAACACCCAATTTGTCTTCGAAAGCAAAATACTTTGCGGCTTAATGACAAGACGATAACACGGTGGGTGGCAGAAGTTGGTAGCAATGGTATAACTTGTCTCTTCGAATGTTGGAGTAAAGGAACTTTCTTAGAACTGAAGAAGAGAAAAGATGTCATCATATGTATACCATATTGTGTATATCATGTCGTTCTATGTCATGTTGTGTATATCATGTCATTCTATGTCATGTTGTGTGCATCAAGTCATGTACATCATCTCTTGTATACCATGTCACGTCACGTATTCTACCACATAGCGTATGTCATGTACATAGATGTCTTATCCTGTATGGCATGTACGTCATACCATGTGTAGCAGTATAATACATCAATGGCTTCTAAATTCTATCAGATTGCGCAATAAATAATGAGGAAGACTTTCACTAATTTTAAAATTATGAACGCTAATCCGTTGCTGAGGTACGTGTCTCAAGAATCTGACTTCCGATATCCGATATTCGTGTGAAAAGGCACTTGAGGTTGATGTTCCCTTAATATTAATGTATATCTTCATTTTTCGTTTTTACGGCGATTCCAATATGCAATTTCTCATACATTATACCTTCTTTCGCATTTACGGCGATTCGGTTATGCAATATATCACACATTTGTATAAGACGTGCGAGAGAAGTTCTCAGTTGAAATCCGGGTATACATAGGCAGAAAGTGTTCCAATGTATTGGCTTTAGCCCCTTCCCCGCTCCTCTATCAGGTTTACACTACATATTATGGTACTTGATATGAAAGTACTGTTTCTAGCAAGCTTCCAACAGAAAAAGAGTCCCACCAAGTAAACAAATTTTATTGTCTAGTACATTTTCCACTTAAAAGTTAAGGAAAATTTTCTTGATTTGTTCACGTGTACCCCAAAATGTTTCGTACTTTCAAGTGACCACCGCCCCATCTTTCCTCATTTTCGTCATTCTTGGGGCATCTGAAAAGAAATTGAATAGAATATTTCTGATATAAAATCATGTCGAGAACACTTTTTTCGATAAAATAAATATTCCTCGATTTATTGACTAAAGTTTACGTAGTTTTGGGGTACTCCCTCCTCGAAGGGTTCAGGATGTTCGGATTCCAGGGGATTCTTAATATGTCGATCAGTATTATCATTTGACTGACTATGCAAAAATTAAGCATTCTATAAAATTTTCATCTATTCGCTTTCGGTTTCTTATGGGGAAGGAGAGGGCTACTTTTACTGATTTACCTAGTGGAATTTCACTCAATGATTCTATATATTTTCCGGCATTTCAGTTCTTCTTGTAATTTTTGTCTTTCCTCTAACTCCTGTTTGGCGTCTAATTTTTGTTATATCTACCATTTCAATTATTTTTATAAGTTTCTTCTTTTCTTGGCTTCCTCTTACTCGTCCATCTTTGTGATCATTCTGATTAATATTGTTACATATATAATTGTACTTGTTTTTTATTTGGTCATGTCCATTTTTTACATCATATCTGTATGTTTTACTGTCATACTCGCGTAGTCTTTTCGTAAGTAATGATACTTCTATCATTCTTTTCATTCCATCTTCTGTAAAGTCTCACTCGATGTTTCGGTATTTTCGGACTTCAGTTCTGTGCATCATTTTGGTATTCTTTGTCGCTCTCGTCAGAATTCCCATTTCTGTCTACCTGTTATTTCGATACTGTTTATCACTTCTTCTATTCCTTGACTATGTGACATTCTATCTATGTTATCATTCTGATCAATTCTTTCAATTTTCGCCTATGTAATTCCAATAGCGTCATTTTGTCATTTCTATCTTTGTCGTTTGTTCTACCATTTGGAATCGGACTCGAACTTTTCTTACCAAAATTTTCTAATATATAACTTAGTTTACTCTTCAAACAAGACAAGATCCAAAATTCACGAAATCGAGTTAAGTACGGTCCTGGATAGAGCATTGCAAGCCGAATCGAATGGTATAAACAGATTTTTGCGAAAATCATTTCTTCGGTGTAAAAAAGACCGTCAAAATACATGGTTGGCGGCAAAAGACATGTTCCAATGGATTATGTGAGTTTTCGGGCTTAGGGTTTCAGTGATCACATATTAGGCAGACTGCTTGCTGTAAACGAAGTTGCATTGTGTAAAAGGTTCTCAATTTACGTTGTTGGGATGATAGAAGAATTATTTGGTCGTTGATTGGATGAATTTTTCATTATTATTTCGTCAAGTATTTCTTTGGAATTCCATATTAATTTTGGCTAAAACTAAGGGATAATGGTTTACAGTAATGCAATTTCCATTTCAGTTTAAATGTTAGTCAGTAGTATTCCACGCTTTTGCAAGAGTAATACGCCCAAAAAAAATACTTTGGAGTCAAAACCGACATGCACCAACACATATTGTGATCCCACCCCCCCCCCCCATGGGGCGGATAACCAAAAAATTTTTCGGGAACATGTTCCAAACCTATGAGAGATGACTTGGAGAAATTTTCACCTCATAATGAGATACAAATATGTCTTTTGGGGATCAGTTTTTCGTATTTTCTGAAAAATAAGGTTTTTGGAATTTGTCTTGTCTGCATCTAGACCCCTCATTTACACACAGCACTAGCAACATCTGGAGGTCAAAATATCACCCTACAATCCTACGAATTTGCTATACCTCATATGTCATTTAAAGACTGTTTTCAACTCAATTTTTTATGCTGAGTTCGAATTTTGTGTTCAAATTTGGCGGTGACCCTCCGATTCCGAGATACACTCGGGTCATGTCATCGAAATATCATAGGCATCTTAGGAAATTTTTGTTTGAAAATGGTTTTAAATTAACCTATATAATATCAAGTACTGCCTCGATTCAAAACAAAAAATTCATTAAATAAATAAAGCACCTATTCAGCTTCATCATTGTCACTTACGTGTAATATTCAAATACTACGTACTCAGGAGACGATGGAGAAGAGCTTCTCCTCTCAAAAACTTTATTCAATTTATGAAGGAAATAAATTTGAGATAATTTTTGGTTTGTTTGTTGACCTCAACAATTTTCTCGGCTGACTGGATTAGTGATATTTTTTGGTAATTCTACCAAAGAAACAACATTTAAAACATAAAATGGCTTCTTAATAAAATCAGACAAAAAAATGAAAAATAAGGAATTAGAGAGAGAGAGAGATCCAGTTCGCCGTAATGCATAGTGATGGAATGATAAACCATCTCAACTATAAGGGAGTTTAAAACTGTTGTAATCGTGTCAGTTATCAGTCAGAGAGTAATGGCCTGTAATTTTCTGTATTTCAGGATAAACTGCATCTTGGTGAAATCATGTTGTCATTATGTTACCTTCCCACTGCTGGGCGATTGACTGTTACCGTTGTAAAAGCTAGGCATTTAAAAGCCATGGACATCACCGGTTCATCGGGTGAGTACCTAACATCAATAACCTCAAGAAATCGGAACTCTAGCAATAAAAAAAATGGATATATTATAATACAGCCTGAGCAGGGGAAGATGCGCCCTCGCACTCTCCCCTCAGCTGGCCCATTTCTGGGCATAGACCTCTGGCACCCAGTTTTACTCTTTCCAGTTATGAGACTTCAGCCTCATGTCTGGCCCTATTTTCTTTAATATTTCATCCAACCAGCAGGCAGCAGGTCACTCCCTCTTCCTTTTTCTGTCTTATGGCACCCAGATTTTCGATCTTAAATTCCATTTGTCCTCTTATTCTCTCAAAATCTGACCAACGTTCGTGCATATTTTCTAATTTTTTTATTTTATACCCTACATTAGGTAGTAATTTTGTTTTTTCTTCATAAGTCTTGAATTTTGATTTTATCTTTAATTCCCAAAATACTTTTCATCATTAAGTCATAAACAAATAGAATGTGTAAATAAATATTACCCATCAACTCGCGATTGCATGATGCAATAGAAAATGTTTCCAAGAAAGTCGAGAAATCCAAGTAACCCTGATCGACAATGAATGAATTTCAATGAAATACCTCGCACAGCCTTGTTCTTGTTTTCCACATTCAAGACAAAGGCTAGAAGTTTGCAACAATGTTATCGAAAAAACGCTTTGTGAATTCATCAAGGTGATTCGCTACATACATCACTATACGCAAAATCATACAATCTTTTCAAACTTCTTGGTCAGTGATGCCATCGCTTCAATGCAAATATGTACTGAGTTATTAGTTACTTACGTGGTACTCATATCCATTCTTAGTTGAGGTGAATGTGAAAAGTTATAGAAGATGAGGTGCTAATTTGAACCTCCGCTGGTAGTCTGAACCCCTTTTAATTTTGCGTTACACAGAGCGCACTCTCGCGGCAAGAAGTTGAAAGTATCACAAATGCATCCAAACAACCTTGCACAAGTTCTTACGTTCGTACGTTGCTGTTATCAGACCATTATAGCTCATTTATATTTTCGAACAACTCAAAATAGTTTTTAGAGTTACATTCATGAATTTTTTTTTCGTAAGATATTGTCAAAATTAGTACGTGAAATTTTACATAATTATAATTGTCACGAATACCAAATAGAAAATTATCTTTTGCTGATGGATTACACCAAAGCTTTCGATTCGATTAATCAGATATACCTAATTAACGCGCTTGGTAAACAGGGGATGTCAAAGACATACATCGAAATCACATCAAACATGTACTCAGACTTAGAATCTAAAATCGTAACGGACATAAAAGGATCGTATTTCCCAGTAAAAAGAGGCATCAGACAGGGTGACCCCTGTCCCCGATTTTGTTTGTTTGTTCGTTCGAAGAAGGGCTCAGAACAATGGACTGGGAGAGGAAGGGCGTAAACATTTACCGAGAATACCTGAACAACCTGAGGTTTGCGGACGCTCTCAGCCTAATTATTGATAATATTAAACAGTCAGAGGAGATGACAGCAAGTTTGTTAGAATGAGGGAAGGATGCAGGATTAATCATCAGTATGGATAAGACAATAATGCTCTCAAACATCATCAGGACGCCGCGATTAAGTATAAGAAAACATAGTGTAGAAAAAACCGAGGACGCGGTGATCCAGGGTAGCTGATGGGTTTTGAAAACAAGACAGAAAAAGAAATCAACAGGCGCATCAGTCTAGCCTGGACAAAATACTGGAGTCTGAGGCATATTCCAAAAGGTAACTTTAGTAATAGATTGGAAAGTTTGATCTTCAACTCCTGTGTTATTCCGCTGTTGGGAAAACGAATAAGAATGAGAAGAAAAATGACATGTTCTCGTTCTCAGAACGAGAATGAGAACGAGAACATGATGGGATTGAGAACGAGAACGGGGAACAGGAACGAGACCAGGTTGGTAACGAGAACAAGAACGGAAACGTTGGCAATTTTAAGGTAAGGAGAATGAGGAACCTGAACGAGATTCATAGAGAAGAACGAACAAGAACGGGAACGAGATGATTTTTGCGTTCTTCCAACACCTTTGCAGCTGGCACGGAGGTAAAATTCTGAAAGCCTAAAACCAATTATATATTTTTTAAATGAAAAAATCAAACAGCAGTTCTGCACCAGTGTTGGAAGAACAAATGAGAACAAGAGAAAAATGGCATGTTCTCGTTCCCGTTCTGAGAACGAGAATGAGAACACATTATGGGATTGAGAAAGAGAACGGGAAACGGGAACATGAACAGGACCAAGGTGGGAACAAGAACAGGAACAATATGGAAGTGGGAACGAGAACGGGAACGCTGGTAATTTTAAGGTAAGGAGAACGAAGAACACGAATAAGGATCATGCAGTTAGGGGACGAGATGATTTTTGCGTTATTCCAACCTGAACCAACCCTGGCATACGGCGCGCAAACATGGTCCCCAACACTCGCCTAAAAGAACAAAATTATGGCGACTCAAAACAAAATGGAAAGATCGATGCTTCACATACGATTAATAGAAAAGATCCCAATCAACACCATCAAATCAAGAATGAGGTGGAACCTAAATGCGCTACACGTAATGCGAAGATTCAAGTGGGATTAGGCAGGTCACGTCGGACGAACAAAATAAATTTTTGGCAGCCGTTCAGGAAAAGAAAAAAAGGTCGACAAAGACTCACCTGGCGCGATAACCTGGACCGGTTCTTAAGGAGCAGAAATAGCTTCCATAGTGTAGCCTGGGACAGATCGGAGTGGAATAGATTGAGGGAGGCTTTCACCCATAAAAAGGGCCTAGCGGGTAGAGCAGAGTTTGGTAAAAATTATTTGGTGTCATGTACACCCCCTAGAGTGGGAACCAAGAGAAAATAAAAGAAGAAACAGTATACCGAAAACCAGATGGGAAAGGGAAATCTGCCAATATGCAGGGATTGCGTGGGGAAGAGATGCAAATATACGAAACCGCTGAAGAAAGGTGGGGGAGGCCTACGCCCGTCAATGGGCGCATTGAGTTTATGTAGATAAATATTGTAAACTTTTTAAGGTGTACGAAAATGATGTAAAATAATAAGATAATATAAGTAATAATACCCCCTAACATAAGGCTTCGATAAATAAATAAATAAAAATAATAGAAACATCCAGCCTCACAGTTCGTAGGTGAGTTTCATGAAATGTCGAAGAATTGTGATAAGTTTTATGACGTTAACTCAAAACCGACATACTGATAATATGAACCCCCTTAGACGCGAACGAATATGAGCGGCATTTTCACCTAAAACCACTTTCTAACTTCAAATACTGCGATATTTTTGAATAAAATCATATTTTAATTTGCCTAGAGCGATACAGATACAGCGAGGAATGTGTGAAGAGTAGACTCACGATGACTGTACTGACTATGAGCGAGATTCATACTGTTGTGACTTCGGTGATGATGCATAATTAATTATTGACCAGTATAATACCGCGTTCAATCTCATTCAAGCATTTGTTCGACGATTTTTAGAATTTATTTTCAAGAGGTCCGATGAGTTCTTTTAGAGAAACTGGAATTATGGGGATACTAATACTGTTTGGAACATTTGAAGAGATGAGGCACGTGTAATTTTTCTTCACTCAACATGAGAGAAAACTAACAATTGACTGATTAGGTTCAGAGATGTCCGAGCCTAGTCGTTTGCGTTCTGTTTCCCCGTTATGGATCTTTTCTGCTTGGTACAGGCCCCGTGCATTCCACGTTCCGATCTTCGTCTTTCTTTACATAATCTTGATCTGGGAGCTATTACTATTAATGACTGTTAGGGGTATTGTAGGTGCCCTCTCCACTGAAAGGGTTCCCTGAACTAAAGGTTGTGTTTGTAGTATTTTCAGCCATAATAATTGTAGGGAAAAGTACTTCAGTGGCTTCCCGTTGCTTTCTGAAGGATTTATCTCTAGGAGTTTTCCATCTCCTAAGTGCTTTTGGTACCAGTTGCGCCTAATGAAAGTTTTACTTCCATGTGGAAGTAGTAAGAGCTACTCTGCTATTCACCCTTACCATTACTCCTTTATCCGTTCATTCTATTTTAGACTTGTTTTTATTGAGCTGAGGCGCAGCTAAGCCCCTTCACCGCGACAAGGTAGCAGCAGTCAATTTTGAATTTAGAATTTAGAGTCGTTGGTCCTAGAAGGGTAGATACCATATTTCTAACGCCCCTGGATCCGCCAAAAGGGGCGCGCTTGCTTATAGAAATGGAAATATAATCAAAATTAAGAACAAAACGATGAGTTAATCAGCACAACAATCGACTTTGACAATGAAGGAATAACAATTAATCAGATGTTAAAAAACAAAACAGACCACTACAATCAGTAGAAAGACAGTGATTCCCGGACACTTTTCCGAATCCAATCTCCTGAAAGGCAATTTTCTCGAAGAGTAAACGAGCCGAAAATTTTCCCTCGAATCCGTTTTCCCGAAGAGCTATATTTCCTGAAGGCTGAAATCCCGAAAGCGTTTTTTTTCGGACCGCAATATTTTCCGAATATTGAAATTCCGAATCCATTCTGCTAAATATACAGTGCGTCTTTTAAAATTGTCATGGAATGTGTATTTACTTAACAAAGGTAGCGTACAGTCAGAGACGTCTCATAAACCGTTTAAAATACGGGCCAAAGAATGCAAGGCCCCAGCTATTACCAACGTACTGACTGCTAATGGAAGAGTAATCGTAATCAAAGGGCCAACGGAGTCAGCGCATGATAGTGATGCCCAAAAATCGATTATCCAATTTTTCCATCGTCGATTTTTTTGTAGGAAAAAAATTGATTAGTCGATGTTCAATCGATTATTTTGGTATCTTGCTGCAATGAAAAAATTGAAAATGTAAAATAAAAAACGAAATAAGTCAACTTATAGGTACTTTACTACTTAAACATGTTCTAAAAAATACTCGTAGATGGCGGACTCGAACGATTTTCAGCGAAACCTATTCTTAGTTCTCATTCAAGTCACCTTAGCGCTAGTAGCGCACCGCGCTCTGGTACTCCTAGAGATACTACACCCATGACTAGTACTGTTACTCTAGGTTCGAGCACTATCTGAAGACTGCAATTTCTGTATTCTCATTTCTTTCCCCCAACCAATAATAAGAGAACACTCAAACACGCAATGGTTAAAAAAATCGATTAACCAATTATTTCGCGGGGTGTCAAAATCGATTGTTTAATCGATTAATCGGGCATCACTAGCGCATGAGAGCATCCTCCTTACCAGAAGAATATTCTGTTGAAATAGTAATGTCCGAATAAAAAGAAAAACTGCGGGGCACCTGGAGCGGCGTCCCGCACAGCTGTTAAGAACTGAACTGACTGATGTCCCACCCGAGGTCCTCAGTCAGATCCCAGAGCTCAGGTGATAAAAAAAAAGATTCGAAGGAACTGAGAAAATATCTTCCTCCAAATCCGAAGTCGTTGACGGAATTAGCTGCCTTGTCGGAACAGTACCAGAATTCATTGTTAGGAGAGCAAAATAGAATTGATTTTTTGAATAAACTTCAATCATTTTCTTTTTCCGGGAAGTAATGCCATCGGAATTTTGGGATTCGGGAAAATGGATTCGGGAAACTTGGTATCAGTATGATGAGGCAAACTTATTTGTTGTGTTAATGAAATTATCGTTTTGCCTCGTTTTTATTTTGGTATTTCCATTTTCATGCTGCGCAAATACGACAGATGAGCGTGTAGGGATGTAGGCATAAGAAATATTCTTCGGGTTCATTTTTCAGAAATTCAGTTCAGCCCGGAACTAACGATACGATTTTAAACGATATGAGCTGAGAGCTATTGTACAATTGCTACCGCGTGAATAGGGTTTCTTTTTTCCAAATTTGGGTTCAGTTCTGCGTATTTTAACTACGCGTACGTGACACGGATGTTTACAGTCGCACAAAGAAAATATAAACGTTCTTTTTGATCATGTTCGATGATATATAACGAGATCCTATCAATGTCTGTAGGTCTCATTTCTCTTGAATTATTTCTCTATCGGCACTGTCAAAAGAAAATAGGACTAGCGGAAGTTTCGGCGAAGCTTTGCGCGATGTAAACACGAATTATTCTAGCAAATATTTGGTTTTAAAGACACTAAGAGCTGGAATTCTAATTGAGACCTTTCGTTTCAAGTCTCCAGTTCTACTTTTTTTGTTTCCTCTTGGAAAGAATCGTTTTTAGCAGAAATCCGTTTAGGATGTTCTTACAAGCCAAAAACGTTTTATGGATAAAATTTCTCCTTTTCCCCCGAAAGAGAAGAAAAAGAGGGCAAGCACGTGTTATCAACGTTAGAATTTTAAAGAATAAAGTATCGAACAAATTATCTAAAAATGAGCGTTTAATCAATCACTATCGAAAATTTCGTAATAATTTAGATTTTACACTGAGTTAGGCTCCACAAAATCCGAACAGAGGACCGGAATAGAGATTCTCATGATCACTGATTCTAAATTTATATTCATATTTTTGATACAGCCCCGAAGTCCGAATTTCAAACAGAGTAAACCGACTCGGTTGGAAAACTGGGGAAAATAATCGGAATTATGATTTTGAGATTGTTGATTTCGAATATCGCTTTGGATTTTCTTTTAAGTCTTAACTTGGGACTCGCAATTAAAATTTCATGATTCAAACAGACAAAATTGACGTTTCTACTTTGGAGCACTATAGTTGCTGTATTATCAACTGATAACGTGCCCGCTTCGCAATCCTTGCGTCTCCAGTTCAAGTTCTACCAACACTGGAAGCAGTGATATTCGAATACCTCTCTAACATCCTAGTGAACACAGAGGCCAGATTATCAATCTAGGTGGAAACATAGCCAGTTTGAATGAATGAGGCATTACCATCACACAACGTATTACCAACTAGATCAGAAAGATTGATACTGTGCGTGTGCACGTTGTGGACAGCTTACTCAGCGTCGTGAAACACGTGGCTAGTAAGCGAATTGCGACTGCTCACTGTTCAGCACAGAGAAGAAAAACTCTAATGCAACAAACCGTGGGGAAAGCAATGGCAATTTACCCTGACTAAACCTGCCCAGGAAAGTCGTGCATCAAAAAACGCCATCGCCAACGTCCGGCATCGGATACGGCATTTGAAGAGACAACTTGGAAAAAGTGACTAGAGCTTCAAAACAAGGTTCTCTTAGGTCTCCCATTTCGAATATTACATTTGAATTATTTATTTATTTATTTATTTTTTATTTTACAGCCTTTATTTAAACATAAATTCGACCCCGGTTGTGTGGGGGGCTGTCATACCGTCGAATATGCTCAGTTTCGGGTTTGGGCATCCTTCGTCCTCTTCCACCACCCTCTATCCCTTCCCACTCTACCTCATAATATCCCAAATTCTCTTGTCAACTCATCCCTCTACCTTGTTGGCGATCTACATCTTCTTCTTTTCCGCTCACTTAGCGACCATTCTTCGGCTACTTTCTCCCATTTGTCCCCTTCCCTCACCAAGCGTCCTGCAAAGCTTAGTTCAGCTTTTTTGACCCTTGCACCTATATCTTGTGACCCTGTTATTTTCTGAATCTCCCTTAGCTTTATCTTTTATTACCTTCATGATGCTGCATAGTATCCTGAAGTGGGTTATTCTCATCAGTAAATTGCCTGTCAGCACCTCCCTGTGTGCCCAGAAGTTTTTCCAACCTTCCACTATCATCGCTCTCAACTCCAGTTTCCCCCTTCTTTCAAATACAACCATCTGATTAAGGTGATTGTATTCTTTTAGAATTTCAATTTTCTCCCCCTCTCGCCGAAGAACTTTCCGCACCTATATCAATCATTACCTTGGTCTTTGACGTATTTGTTGATAATCCGACCTTTATACTCTCGACACTGAGTTCCTCGGCCATGGCTAGCAACTTCATCAAGTCATAGCTCAGTGACATTCTGTCATCAGCAAACCGTAAGTTATTTAATCAGGGATCACTGATCATTTTTCCCTTCTCCTTCCAATTTAGATTTCTAATAACTTCTTCCAAAACTGCGTTGAACAGGTTCGGGAAAACAGATCCTCCTGTTTTACCCCTATTTGTATTCCAAATTTTTCCCCGATCCTGTTAAATCTCACGTAAGCTGTTGATTTCTCATGCATTCTCTTACGTACTTACAGGATGTCTCTACTTACCCCCCTGTTCTCTTGATTCTTCCGAAACCGCCGTACGTCTGAATCCAATGTTTTATTAAGTCTAAAGACCCAGTAGCGTATTGTACTCTCTTATCTTCTCCAAAATTTGGTTCAATGCGAAAATATGGTCAGTGGTTGAATAGTCTCACCTAAACCCCACCTTCTCCCTTGTTGGATTCCATTCCAAAACGCCGTAAATTCTACTTTTCAATATCATCCCGAATATCTTGCTTACTATATAAGCATCTAATTTCTACTTCAGCCTTAATTTCCACTCACGAAATCAACATTTTAAGAGCGAAAGAAGGAGCTAAATTGACACACAAAAAAAAAATCTAAGAAACATAGGGGACTGATTATGACTATCTCATCCAATTTTATAATCGACCCACTTCGTAAACTCAAAATTCAAATTTTGTAGTAAATTGAAAAGGAATTTTTACCTTGAAATCTATAATTATACTACGGTGTGGGGGAAAATTCAATTTTATAAACGTAAATATGCACTCGGCTTGTGGCAATTTTCGAGAGATGACCATACTAGTGTCTACCTTCAAATTTTAAAGTAAAAACTTTCATTTCATCACGATCTTTGAATTCTGGAATCAAATTTAAACTCATCACATAAGATGGTCAAAGTTGATGATCTAGAGAACTACAGTTTTGCGTTTCGTTCGGATTTCTTGGCTACTTGTTTTAGATCATTTTCTCTCGAGTGTCAACTTTTATTTTAGAGGATAAAACTGAAGTTGAATTGAAAATCTAATGAAAAATATTCAGTTTTGGTGATCCAACAATTCGATAAATTCTGTCACATCTAATGAAATATCCTTAGTTCAGGGAATTACGGTCCTCGAAATTTCCTAAAAACGATGTTGAAGAAATCAGAAATCAAGGATCTTTTGAAAGATATTTTCAAGAAATTTGAAAAAATTCTAGTAAAAACTAAATAGTTTAAATTTCGAAATTTTTTTGTAGGTTTGCTTAGTTTTCACTAAAATTTTGAATATTTAAAAGGTGCCCATGGCAGCACTGACTTCAATACGATGTTTGATTCTGTGCCGGGCAGTATTGGTTGCTTCGCTCAACTCTCAGAAGTAAAATTTTGATTATGCATGATAAATCTGAAATAGAATTAAAAATCGAATGCTTTCAAGATCAAAGACTAAAAAAATACTTTTTTCGGGACTTCACTCGCTTTTTTTAATAAGGCCGACTTCTTTCTATTTGGAGGACAAAATTTTGATTTCTCATCAGAAATTGAGGCCGAACTGAAAATATAATATGTTTGAAATCAGCGAGTCAGAAAAATGCTTCTTCAGTTATATTTACGATGAAAGTCAATTTTACCCAAGTCAAGTTCCAGAAATTCGGATTTCGGGATACACATCCGAGTCGGATTGAAAATCTGAGAATCTTTCCCATAGTTTGAGCAACCAAAACTGGGTTCTAATTTCCTTGAATAAATACGCCATATACTACAATTGAATTTGTTCGGGTATAGCTGTTGAGCATATCATTTTCAAGCTCTAGCTGTTGGACTCTTTCCTTCAAGGCATGGTTCTCTTCAATAAACACATTTGGCATTTTTCTCCAGTTTCTAATCGAGTACTTCATTTAAGAAACTTCTTGACTATTTTTCGGAGACGAATTAACTTTTATGCATTTTTAGACTTCTTAATGGAAAAACCGAGATTCAAACTACCAAAATCACCTTTTTTGGCTGTTTGAAACGAACGACTTGTTATTTTGTGCACGAGATATTGTATGCATAATATGTATGATATAATCTGAATCGAATTACAATAGCATTTAACGTTTATTCTAACGGGAGTGCCGCCCATATTGGGCAGTCGCAAAAACTTGTTGGGCATCTCCAAAAAAATTCGGACAGTCCCATGAAACAACAGTAAAAATCACATACTTGAAACCAGATTGTATTTTTATTGAGGAAGGAGGGTAGAAGCAAAGAAAAATTTTGATAAAACTGGCAATTTTCCGATTTGGGCAGCTTCAAAAAAATCTTAGAATAGGCGCTGATAGCACTGTCCGAACAGAACACGTCCGTTCAATATCACTAAGAGGATCTTTTTTCCTTTTACGTTATCAAAATTATAGAATGCATTCAGAAATGAATTTTCAAATCAGTAGAGTCACATTTTATCATAATGGAAAAATATATGAAATTAGAAAAAATAAAAAAATAAGAAGAAATTGACCGTTCTAAAAACTGTACGTGATGGTGTGAACCACTTCAAGGAAATCAATTTCGTCTGAATAGTACCTCTGTGAAATTTGCCAAATCCGCCGGAAATTATAATTTATACAATAAATTTTGAATGATAGATTTGTAAAGCGCTCGAGGTTAATACCTGGCGCTTCTATACGGGCAGCGTGTCGCTGTAATTGATTCCAAATGAAAGGGAAAAGCTTACCAACCATTAGCGTACAGCGACCCATATTTTTTGTCGGAAACTGGAATTAAGGGATGCAGAACAAAAGCGATTGTTTCAGCCAAGGTCACGAATTAAAAAATCCATTATTTATTTTCTCGAATCGGGCTCATGTTGCACCCTATATCTCTGGGGTCTGAATTGCAAACGACGGCTTGGAAAGGATAATGTTACTTCTCGTACAGATACAGTTTTCAAGTGGGCGAAGAACAAAGAATTGCATTCTGGAATGAAGTATTATACTTTGGAATTCCTCCTGATTACTTTTCGACGTTAATAATTTAGGATATAGACCTGCAGTTACGGCTTTTCCCCAAATCCAAGCAAACGAAGATCTTGTTTGACTCCGAATCCAGTATCGCATGCGAACCTGGTATTTTTATTCTCAAACAAAGAAACTGTTTCCGAGAGGGCTAGTTCAAAATTACGAGTTTGGAGTTAGACTGATCGTCTAGTAGTTTCAAGGGCGTAGATATAGGCTGGTCCTAGGGGTCAGGACTCCCCTAGCAAAAAAAGTTTTTTTTTCAAGAGTTATGTGAGGCAAATCATGGGGAAGCGTATAAAGGGTTAGGCAGGATGGAGGAAAAAAGTATTTAGCCCCCCCCCCCCCCTCCATACGCCATTGAATAGTTTGAAATGTACGTAATGATTTGAAGAATAAATATTCCGGTAAATAAAAAAATGAACACTTGGAGGGGTATCATTCGATGCTGAGTTTTTGGTTGAAATGTTCTGATCACTGCTTTGATGACGGGAGAAGCCCCCAACATCTGGTTACTGAATCATAACTCACGTTTTATCGCCTTTATTTGAAAAAGTTTCAAACAAAATTTACTCTGAACCTGATTTTTTTTCAAGTGGTCATTTAAAAAGTTTTCGTTACTGCGCTAAAGGTATCGTGCATGAGGGTCGAAAACAACCCGTTACACTGTTATACATTAACACAACCCTTACGGGAAACGGCGTAGATAATTTTCGACATTTCATTCGTCTCAGGGACTAGAGCGAATAATAGAAAGGACGCGAATTACCCACCCACCTTTTTCCGTATACCAGTATTTATCCACTAATGGGAATTTCTCCGGTCCCTGACCCCACCACTCGCATGCAGCGCACGTAAATGTGTATTTTTGAATTGTTTTATCAATTTTTGGACCTTTCATCCTTGGAAGTAATGTAATCGAGGTGTTTCCCAGGGGGCGTCAAATTAGCTAAACTGATTTTTGATATCGGTTTGACCCTAAATCTGAAACTGTGGGCCACAGGAAAGGATTGGGACGATAATAAGATGAAATGCAATACGGATGTTAGTTCATTGGTTTTCATATGCCCAGATTCGAGTTTTGACATTTATTTGTCCGAAACTCTAAAATTATGGTAGTTATGGAGGGGGGGGGGACTCAAAATTGAAAAATTTAACCAACACGATACAACTGTCATTTTTCAGGTTATAGTGGTCATTGAATTCAGTTTTGATACCAGCTTGATTCTAAATCCAAGATTTTGACTCTACAAGAAGGGACTGAAAATTAAGTGACGTACTGATTCATAGGTTTTCATAGCCACCAAATTCGACTTCGATATCAATTTGTCGAAATTTTAAAATTATTGTGACATTTACGGGAGTAAGGTTGTCAGAATTGAAAAATTCAAGCACAAAATGCAAGAATAAACTTACATTAAGTCATCGTGACGATCTGGCTACTCGTCGTCAGCTTTGCCCCTGAGTAAACAGACGGCGGAATTAGATTGCTTCTTAATTTTTCTTGCTCTGATTTTAAGTACATACATTCTTAAAATTTTAATGGAGCCTATTTCGCACACTGAACAGGCCTTTTAAAAGTCAAAAATTCAGAAATTCGAACTTCTCGTGTTAACATTTTTGCATTGAACTTTTGAGCTCATTCTGGATCTGGCTTTTAAGTAATAATGTAACAAATTTTTAACTTGAAACAGCCTTTTGATTGCTAAAATTGTGGAAATTTAGATTTTACAGGTTGAAAAGAAGTTTGAATCAAATTTTTCAGCTGATTTAAAACGAACATGGCTGTGAAACTTAGGTACATGCGTTGTCTCATCTAGTCTCATATAAGATTTTTAATCCTTTGAATCTTGTCACCCGATGCCCTGATGCTTTGACCGCTCCAATTTTTTCTCATTGAGAGTGGTTTTGCCAACTCAAAATCGTGTTTGATGCTTGCCTTTTATGCCTTCTTAAGTTTGCCCTTCGTGCAACACCCTGCTGAGACCAACCAAAAGGCATGAAACTATATTATCCGCGTATAAACGAAAACTGAATCCTCATAGTACTATAGCTATATTACAAATGAAGATGTTGTAAGATACGAGTATAAGTAGTCATTTATATTTATGCGACACACACAGCTATGTTTGGTGTCACACTAAGGCGTGACACACACTGCTCCAGATTTCCCGAAGAATATATGGCTGTTTTTTCTTTTCCGTCTGCAAATTTTACATCATCGTAAGTTTTACCGCGTTGGTGTAAAATTTACGCCAAGGTACATTAAACTGCCCATCCCTTCAAATGGAAAAATCAACCAGGCAGTATATGCCTGAGGTAATATAAATCGCCATTAGCGAAAGTACTCAACAGGAAAATTTTGAAACAGATGGTATTCTAAGTCATTTTTCTTCCACGAACTGTGCAATTGCGTTTTTTTTTACCGGTGCAATATCTACAAATGAAAAACGTCAAAATGAATCAAATTCTCGTTAATCGTAATGCAGGCAACACATTTTTCCGGACTGCGCGCTGTGAAGAGGGTAGAAATAAAGCCTAAAGTATTTATACTCTGCTTTTGACTTCTAAAAGTTAAATCTGAACTTGCAAAATCTGAATAATTATGGCAGAGGGAGGAAAGTTGGTTATGAAAAGAAGCAAAGCTTGTGATTCTTTGAGAGAGGGAAATGTAATAAACTACACTAAAATACCCAGCGAGGGTCGCTGAAAATATTGTAGAAACTGACCTTGCTGAAGGAAGAGAGTCGCCGACAAATTTGTATCCAGATAATCTTATTTAGAGCCGCGAGATTTTTATATTATTATGTTTTCAGATTCCGCCTTTCTTTATTATACCAACTTCCACATTTTTCGGTGGCTTGTCTAATCCGATTTGTTTTATTAAACATAAAGACGAGGAATCCTATTAAATTGTGAATGAAAAAAGCCTGCTTGCAAATGATAATCGAATATCTTAATAAAAATGCTGTTAGCTTTGTACTTCGTCAAAGTTTATTAGAACTATTTTAAAATCCGAAAATTATAGATTGCAGCCTCGTAAAATAAATGCAGCACACAGATTACCGACAAAAAAAAACCACATGTTTGCCCGTCCATTTGTGCTGAAATTGGTATCTCGTTTGAATAACAAGTAAAATGATGGAACAGGCGCAGAAAGAAAACCATCAACGAACAAAATTGGAGAGGATAGGCCAAGCAGAACATACTTTTCAACGATCACCTTACACCCAGAAATCAAGCAATTTTCAAGGCAAGAAAACTCTGGGACTCTATCTGTTATGGCCAATAAACGGTAAAATACAATGCCGATTCAAGGAGGATAGCAACAAAGTGATCACTCTCAACTGATTAGAAGATGTGAACCGTCTCGGAGAAGAGCTTCCAAAGGCAGATGGGGAAACATCACAATACCTACAAATGGGCAACAGCACTAAGAATGCAGTAGACACTCAGCATAGTGCGAGCCAATCAAAATCAAAAAATTAAAGGAGAAACTCACCCTCCCCAAACTGAATTACAATACCCGAGGGATTGAGTAGCTTACCCCCACACCCATTGGTCAGTTATTACCCCCTCCCCCCTTCAACGATGAAAACAAAATCAAATCAGGTGAAATTGAAATTTTGAGTATCCTAACTTTTAATACTCAAGGGCTAGGTAATGCTAGTCGTCTCTGGGAATTTGAAGAAGCACTGGAGAAAACTAAATTTGATATAACTGGGATAGCAATAACAAGAAGAGAGGAAGAAAATATTATCTTTTACTATAGCCAATCAAAGGGCTTTTGAGGCACAGGCTTTCATGTTCATACAATTAGGTCTAAAATATCACTGAGGTTAAAGGAATCTCGGAGAAGATAAGCTTGTTAAAACTGAAAATTGACAAACAAATCAAAATTTTAATTGTACAAATACTATATGCTCCAACTTTACAGGCTAGCCTAAAGAAATCTGAGGAATTCTTTCAGCTCTACAACAAACTTTACACAAAGAAAAAGAATACGAGAGCATCACAATCAGGGCCTACAATGCCAAGTCAGGAGGAAATTTGGAAGTAACCAACTATACTAGCATTGAGCAGTCTTACTCACGGGAATTTGTAAATTGAAATGGAGAAATTACGTTGAAGTTTCCTGAAAATAACGCTTTACAAATACGTAGCTAACACTTTTTATAAGAAAAGAACAGAAAATGGACATGACTATCCCTGGATGGGGCAACTAAAAACGAAATTGATCATTTTGTAATCAGCGATACTGAGAGTAGTAAAAGATGTAACAAGGTGCCAATCCGTGAGTTTCCTTTCAGGGCATTTTAAGCAATAAACATGATATTCAAAATTAAAAACAGAGTTGAAATCATCAATTTCAGGAAAAATACAAAAATGACCAGAACTCTTACAGTCGAGTACTAAAAACTTGCAGCAAAAATGAAAGTAAAAAAAAAAAAATGCAAAGGCTGTTTTAGGGAGTCCTATGCACGACAGTGGGTGCATTAACTAAGTGATGAACAAATTGATGAATCGTGTTTTATACATGAAACAAAGGCTGTATTATAATAACAATAAATGTAACAAAAATAAGAAAACAAGTCGTAAAGAAAATTAGAGAAATACAGTTGAAAGCATTTCTAAATTATTGAAAAACTTCGTATCACATTTAAGGAAAGGGGACTGAGAGAATGATCCAAAATTGGCTGAGCTGAGAAATGTAAGACCCAACCAAAGAAACTGGAACACGAAGACATAAAGAAGATTGAGTAGAATAATGAATCTGGTTTCGAGGCATCGCTAGATGCGTGAAATCAACATTTTAATGGCAAATCAATCAACGAGGAAGTAGAACGACTGTCGCAACTCAGATATCTCCATTCAAATGGAAAGTAAGATCGAAATTCCGATAAGAAAATTCGCGCAGAAATGGCGTGAAAAGTATTTCGTGAAATATGCGGCAAGCTATATTTCAGAAGTGGAATGATATAAAATGTAGCAAACACGCAATGTAAGTAATGCGGTCAACTGTGGTGCGTCTGGGTGGGTAAATTTATATATAGAAACACGAAATACGAGTATATTAGGTTTTCATCTTTCTCACATCTGCTCCTCGAGTGACACTCGTTCCCGATTCCACCCCGGTACCATATGTACATAAATGGATGTCAACGCTTGAAAATTTCCATGCAAGAACTTGAGACTTTTTCTTTCTGGTTTCTGGTTTATCATTATTAGAAATTTTCTGTAGTTGAACAACTAGAATGCCCTCCTCCCTCTGTAATCCAGCAATCGCTTTGGCACTTCTCGTAAGTTGGTCTGGTCGCATATGTTGGGCCAAATTTCTTCCAAACTCAGAAAAATCTAACCGAGTAGAATTAAAAAAGCTTCATCAGTTGATACCCTACTCGCAGAATTGAAAATACTGTGAGCTGGGAAATTTTGAAATTCAGACTATTGACCATGATTGTCTTGAAAAGTTTACTTTGAGACATTTTCCACGCAGTAGCAGAAGCTAACAGGTATTTGAAAATGTGTCAAAAACCCATTATGCTCTTCATTTTCTTTCTTCAATATTACAAGACCGGGGGCGAGAGTCGATCTGACCCTCTGATATGCCATATCAAAGGGGACTGATACCAACTAAAGATAGCTCTCTCGTAATGGTATTCGATTTATAGGTTTTCAAGGTCGCAGAACTCAATTTTGTGGCTCATTTTTCGATCCAACCACACTAAGGTGTTATCATATGGGTTCCAGCGATGATAATCAGATAACAGTTCACTCTGTGAAATAGTATTCGATTTGTCCCATTTTGTGAGACCCTAGGGAAGGAGAAGCGCTAATAAATTCAAAAATGTGACCCAAAATCGAGTTCAACAACCTTGAAAACTAATTAATCGAATATCGTCACAGCAAAACTACCATTATTTAGGATCAATCCACTTTGTTGGTACCCTAGGATATCAGATCGAAAAATTATCCCCAATATGGAATACAGCAACATTGAGAACCTATAAACCGATTCATATTTCAAATTTTATTTCTTTATCCCTCTCTCCCACTCCCTTTTTGAAGCCACTATCCCAGTTTATAATGAATGCTGACAAATGACTCGTCTAAAACTTGGCGTACAAATTTTGAACACATTTGAGGATCGAGAAAAGTCAAAATTTCTTGTATTTTTCTAGTAAGAAGAGAAGGAGGTTTATAGCATGCGTTCTCCCAGTCGGATCTACTTGGAACATGGTAGGTTTTTTTTTGACATTACTGGAATCCATGTAAGATGGGAACTCAAGAAAAAATAGGGGGGATAGTCAAAACTAGATAATGACCGCACTAATATAAAGAAACTGGTCGAATGATAGATGTCTTTGAAATGCTGCGGATACCATGGACAGCGCGGCGGACGAATGCGTCTTTAGTAGCAGAGCTGAACGAGCCGCAAAGGCTGAGTGTTCAGATTGAAAAAAGAATCCTGATCTATTTCGGACATATAGCACGAAGAGACAGCGAGAACTTGAAGCGGAACATCATGCTCGATAAAGTCCCAAGCAAGAGAAGCAGAAGTAGATTTGACCAACAAGATGGACAGATTGTATCTGGATCCGGCTGAGATCAGTTGCAGAGGCAGTAGC
Organism: Acanthococcus lagerstroemiae; assembly: GCA_031841125.1. NCBI lineage: Eukaryota > Metazoa > Arthropoda > Insecta > Hemiptera > Eriococcidae > Acanthococcus > Acanthococcus lagerstroemiae. The sequence goes on from CM063107.1 coordinate 22,161,192, forward strand.
TGTATGGAGGGATGTCGTTGGAAGTCAGGATAGTCGCTGGCGACTGAAACCGTGATGATGATGATTTTTATGCATCCCTTCAGTCCGCACAATCAAACATCAAAAATTCTACATTTTCACTCATATGGTCTCTGTTAATGTGCACCTGTGCGAGGGAGTTTCTTGAATCCCTTTTAGAACATTCCGGGGGCAGATAACAAGAAATTATTGTAGCAGACTATTTTTATTTGTATTTAAAATCCAGTATAAAGTAACTCTTGTTTGAAATATTTTTTGATAAGATCTATATTTTTTTACTTATGATTAGAAATAAATTTTTGGGGGAGGCGTGGGTTTCATCCTCTAAGAGGTGCAGCTTCAATAATAGGAACGGACTATACCGAAATCCAAAATTGCGATATGTTTCATCGAACTTGCTTCTTTTTCATCTAATTTTTGCCGCATTATATTGGATTTTGCCGAAAGCACTGAGTTGGGGAATGATTAGCGAATGCCATCATTTCTCCTACTCAATGGTGCAGGCCTTGCCTACCAAATACTAATTCAACTGTATCACTAGGTTATGAGGATATCTTTTTTTATACCGTTTCAACCAGATTGTTCCATATCCTTAATATCGAAAATGAGAGCGAAAGAATCGTCATTATCACAATTATTCTCGTATTTTTTGATTTTTTCCCCATGGTAATGTGCCACCTCACAGGTCCTATTTCTTACTTTTCAAAACGCAGCGAAAGAATAACATCAAGCGACCTCAACAACTCATTATAACTTCGGGAAGCAGTTTCATGTATAAATTTTGCGGTGCACAACTTGCAATTTCCTTTCTTTGTACTCGCTTTAGTGACAGCAAAGGTACGCTTTCTGATGTAGTGATTGTTTAGTTTATGTACATTGTACAGTAATGCACACATGCCTCACTGCCAAGGATATCGAGTTGGAAGATGATTAGGGGTGCAACCCCCTCTCCTGATGAGTGGTTCCGGTCTTGCCTTCCAAATTCTAATTCAACAATACTTATGAGGATATCTTTATTTTGTACAGTTTCAAAGAAACTGCTTCTCCAAACCTTAATATCGAAAATGAGAGCGGCAAACTTCATGATTGCCAAAATTCTTGTTTTTCAATTTTCTTGAATGCTAATTTGCCATCTCTAGTCCTCACCTCTTTTAGTTCTCAAAACAGAGCGAAAAAATAACATCAAGCGACACCTTGACAACTCATTATAGCTGAGAGGCTGTTTCATATTGTCGCCTCGGTTTAAATACCACGTAAGTCCATGTTTATGAAAAATAAAATTTACTTGGTTTTCAATGTAAAAAATGAATCGGGGAATTTAAATTTGAAATCCTCGTAAATCGAACGTGCAGTTGACCATTCCTAGCAGCGAAACTAAACATTTTGGAAAGTCAATCATCCAAATTTTCTATTCAGTTTTTTATGTTTTCTAACATTTATGCATTTTTGGACTTACGTGGTATTTAAACCGAGGTGACGTATATAAAAATTTTGCGGTGCACAACTTTCAATTTCTTTTTTCTTCGGTGCTCGCTTTAGCGACAGCAATTGTATGCTTTTTGGCGTTGTGGCTGTATAATTCATGTACAGTAAGAGCACACTTTCCTCACTGCCGAGGATAACGAGTTGGAGGGATGCAACCCACTCTCTTACTCAATGGTGCAGGCCTTGCCTTTCGAATTCTAATTCAACTGTACTTATGAGGATATCTTTGTTTTATACCGTTTCAAACAGGCTGTTTCTCATGTCCTTAATATCGAGGATGAGAGGAAGAATCTTCATTATTCCAATAATTCTTGTGGGTTTCAATTTTCTTGAATGCTAATCTGCTCTCAAAAGGGAGCGGAAATAGTAGATTACTACACAAGAGGGTAAAGTGAACTTTTGACGAGTGCTGAGTTTAAAAATGGCACGAGTATGTTAATGGGAACGTACCCTCTTGTATTGTAAGTTATTTTTGTAAGCACCTCGCGCTATATAAAGACAGAAATGAAACTTCTACATTAATTTTCTACGCATACATCAAAAATGCGTTTTATAATTGTGTTAGTAAATTCTGGTAAGAGTACGTGATTGATTTGGTTGACAAATATTTCAGAACAATCGATGAAAAAATTTTATACTACAAGTTAGAAATATGGACAAGCTGCATTTTTTTTTGGTTGGACCAATAAATAAGAAGGTTGACCCTACCGCAATTACATTCACGAATTTTTTTCGTTGAGACAGGCTGTACATACTTACAGTGTGGTACAAATCATTACTCAACAAAGGAAAGTCCCATAGATCGCACGTTGATGTGTACCACGGTGTAAACCCCTCGGTACTGATGCGATGCCCGAAAGAGTAGTTTCCGGTGCCAGGGGTGCGGTGTCTCAGGAGCCACTTTGGCATGCGTGCATCGCCATACGTCCCACCACACCACTACTGTGGAAAACATAATGGTACAGATCAACACGCAACATTACGCTAGTTGTGGAATAATTTCATCGAAAATGTTTGGGGGGAAAAAAATTCCGATAATTTCCGAAGAATCCCATGAAAATACATCGAGAAAATCTTTCGCTAATTTTTGAAGAATAACAGGAATTGGGAAAAAACTACGACGGTTTTCAAAGGATTTTATCAACAAACTTCAGGTAAAATGTTCTCCGAAGAATTTTATCGAAAATCTTCGAGGGAAATTTTTGGGAAAATTCTCCGATGACTTCTAATTAATGTAATCGGAAATTTTTGGAAACAAATGCCGATAATTTCCAAAGAATCTCTTCAAAAATCTTGTTTCACAAAAAATTTCTTTAAAACTCTTTATTTATTTATCTCCTTATGGGCCAAAACAGCGTGGGGGCTAAATGAATAACAACAATAATACTAATAATAATAATAATAATAATAATAATAATAATATGATTAATATTAATAATAATAATAATATTAATAATAATAATAATAGTGGTAGTAATAATTAAACTAAAGATAGAAATGGGACCGGGATCATGTGCGCAGGTGTGCGGGATGGGTGCCCCCTGATACTGTCCTTACTGCATATCAGTTTGAGTTTAGGTATGCGCGAGTACTTCTAATATTTCTTTTTTAAATTTTTCTTTCTTCATATCAAATATGTCTATTTTCGAATTGATTTTTTCTACTTCATTATGCAATTCCATTGCTCGGTTAAGCGGAGTTTTTTGCGATTGTAATGTGCGCGCGCGGCTGGGAAGAAATAGTTGTCTTTTACGACCCTGTTTTCCAGGGACATACAGGTTTATCTGTTGCAAAAGGGAAGGGGCATTCGCCTTCCCGTGCAGTAGGTCGTGCAGCCATAATAGAGAGTAAAGTTTTCTTCTGTTTTTCAGAGATGTCAATTCATATCCCCGGATTAATTCACCATATTGTACTGCTGTGTCATAATATCCAAAATCTTTGTAGTAAAGAAACTTAAGAAATCGTTTTTGTATTCGTTCCAATTTGCTATCGTCGTTTTTTGTTGTTGGGTTCCATACATTCATTGCGTAGTCAATGTGCGATCTGACTAAGGAATAATACAGTGTTTTTAAGGTGTCTGTATTACGCAAGTATTTGGACTGCCTGATGATAAGGCCCATGTTACGTTTCGCCCTACTTGCTACTGAATTTACCTGATTGGTGAATTTTAATTTTTCGGATGATTTTAGAAGGATTTCGTAGGAAATATTCGGGGAAAACTCAGACGGTTTTGCAGAATTTTATCCTGAAGAATTTCGTACTTGCTCCGAAGGTTTTTGAAGAATAACTGTATCAACAATCTTCAGGTAAAATGTTCTCCGAAGAATTCAATCGAAAATCGAGAAAAATCTTCGGGAAAATTCTTTGATGACTAGGAATTTCATCGAAAATTTTTGGTGAAAACAATTTCGATAATTTCTGAAGAATCTCTTCGAACATCTTTAGAAAAAATGTCCAATGTTTTCCAAAGAATTCCTTTAAAAATCTTCGGGATGATTTTCAGATAATTTTTGAAGATCATAGGAAATATTCGGGGGAACTCTAATGGTTTGAAGAATTTTATGAAAAACCATCAGAAAGAATGTTAGATGATCTCCGAAGAATTTCATCAAATATCTTCGGGAACATTTCTAACAATTTTTAAGGAATTTCGTAGGAAACTTTCAGAAAAAATTTCCGGTAATTTCCGAAGAATCTCATAAGAAATCTTTGGAAAAATTTCCAATGTTTTCCAAAAAATTTCATCAAAATCCTTCAAGAAGATTGTCCGATGATTTTGGAAGAATTTCATGAAAATATTCGGGAAAAGCTCCGATGATTTTTGAAGAATTTTTACTAAACAATCTTCGGGGAAAATGTCCGATGATCTCCGACAAATCTCATTGAGAATCTTTGGGAACAATATCTGATAATTTTAAGAAATTTTATTGGGAATTTTAGAAAGAAATTCTGATCATTTCCGAAAATTTTAATCGGAAAACTTTTTTAAAAATTTCCAATGTTTTCCGAAGAATCTCAACAAATTACTTTAGGAAAATTTTCAGATTTTCTGTTGCGTGTTGATATGTAAGTACCATGACGTTTTCCACAGTGATACACATAAACGTGCGCTCTATGAGATTTAATGTTGCGTGATGATCTGTACTACACGTAGGTAATGAAGAATTCCATCGGAAATATTCGGGGGGAAACTCCGACGGTTTTTAAGAATTTTATGAAAAATTGTCAGAAAGAATATTCGATGATCTCTGAAGAATTTCATTGGAAATCTATGGGAAATTTCAATTATTTTTAAAGATTTCCGATAAAAATCTTCGGAAACTATCGGAATTTTTTTTCAGAAATTTCCGATGAAATTTCTTAAAATCATCGGATATTGTTCCCGAAGTCCGGAAATCATCGAACATTTTCCCTGAAAATTGTTTAGTAAAAATTCTTCAAAAACCATCGGAGTTTACGAAATTCTTCAAAAATCATCGGTTAATCTTCTCAAAGGATTTTAATGAAATTTTTTGGAAAACATTTGAAATTTTTCCAAAGATTTCTTATGAGATTCTTCGGAAATTATCAGAAATTTTTTCTAAAAGTTTCCTACGGAATTCCTTTAAAATTGTTAGAAATTTTCTCGAAGATATTATTTGATGAAGTTCTTCGGAGATCATCGAACATTCTTTCAAATGATTTTTCAAAAAATTCTTCAAACTATCAGAGTTTCCCCGAATATTTCCTACGAAATTCTTCAAAAATTATCGGAAAATTCTCCCAAAGATTTTTAAAGAAATTCTTTGGAAAACATTGGACATTTTCCCTAAAGATGTTCGAAGAGATTCTTCGTAAATTATCGGTATTTGTTTCCAAAAATTTCCAAAGACATTCGTTAGAAGTCATCGGAGAATTTTCCCAAAAATTTCCCCCGAAGATTTTCGATGAAATTCTTCAGATAATATTTTTCCTGAAGTTTGTTGATAAAATCCTTTAAAAACCGTCGTAGTTTTTCCCAATTCCTATTATTCTTCAAAAATTACTGAAAGATTTTCTCAATGAATTTTCATGAAATTCTTCGTGAAACATTGGAAATGTTTTCTAAAGATTTCCGTTGAGATTCTTCGGAACTTATCGGTATTTTTTTTATTTTTTTCAAACATTTTTGATGAAATTATTTCACAACTAGCGTGATGTTGCGTGTTGATCTGTACCATTACGACGTTTTTTACAGTGGTACACATCATCAACGTGCGCTCTATGGGACTTTCCTATGTTGCGTGATGATCTGTACCACAATGTATGTGTTGTTAGAGTTATTACTTGTTAGTATACGTATGTATGTGTGTATATAGTGTCATGAGCGCTTTCTACATTAATTTCGTTCTACATGCCAGCTACGTTTCATCTATCAGCTCTTATGTTAGGGGGAAACAGGACCATAAATGTAACTACAGATAGGTCTTTCTTCCCAACATTTTCCTCAACGACCACGAATAAGAAAAAGCTGCCTACTCTGCGCCATCTTTACTACACACTATAAAACACATGCTGTTAAAACGTAACTTTACCCGCAGTTTTGCGTGGGTAAACTTTAAACTAGCACTTTAACAGGAGGTATTTAGAAAATAAACAATAATCGACCTTGGCAACTCAGCATAGTTGGGAAGCAGTTTCATATTTAAATTTTGCGGTGCACAACTTGCAATTTATTTTTTCTTACGTTTTTGCTTTAGCAACAACAATGGTATGCTTTCGGGTGTAGTAACTGTAGAGTTTATGTCAGGGTTGGCATTTTATACGTAAAATGATTTATTTTACATTTTTCGCAAAATAAATGTAAAATGAAATGTAAAATGTACATAAAGTGTAAAATTGATGTAAAATGGGAGGGGAAAAAAACTGACGATTGATAGATGATAATGATATGATAAGAAATGAGAATGAAAAATTGAAAAGGAATTATGAAATAAAGAATTGAAATGAAATTAATTAAATTTTGACGGTAAAATAAAACAAATAGAGTAGTTTAAGGACAAATTGTCAACACCTCGAAGTCCGGTGAGTTTTAACTGGATTTCTTTCTTTTTTTTTATGGAATTTATAAGACTTATTAATAATTATTTTTTGTTAGTTTTTGTTCTTTTAACATTTTTAATTTTAAGTGTAAATTTTAAGAAGTTCGGCGGAAATGCTCAAATTTTTTAAAATTGTTTTAGATTTGTCTTTTGTAATTCATCACTTTCTATAAAACACTCTACTTTTTTATGAGTTACCAATAGTGAATTTGAGAAGTATAAATTATAAAATTGAATGATGACTATGGTTCCAGTTATGTGCAAGTTTTAAAAATTTTAATTGGAAAATTGAACTTCTTTTTTTTTTTACTCATTTTGATTTATTTTACATTCATTTTACATTTTACATTGACTATTTTACATGTAAAATTTACTTTACCTGCCAACCCGGGTTCAAGTGCAGTAAGAGCACATTTTCCTCACTGCCAAGGGTGCCGATTATGCCAAGTTAGAAAATGATCAGGGATGTAACCCCCTCTCCTGCTCAAATGCGCAGGCTTTACCTTCAGATTCTAATTCAACAGTACTTATGAGGATATCTTTATTTTATATCGTTTCAAATAGAAGGCTTCCCCGCATCCTTAATATCGAAAAAAAGAGCGGGAATCTTCATTGTGTTTTTCGATTTTCTTGAATGCTAATTTTCCATCTCAAATGCCCTACCTCTTAGTTCTCAAACAGAGCGAGACAATAACATCAAGCGACTTTGAAAACTCATAGCTGGAAAATAGTTTCAAATATGAATTTTGGGGTGCATAACTTACAAGTTTCCCCCCCCCCCTTTCGTACTCGCTTTAGCGACTGGCGTAGGGACTATATAGTTTATGTAGTCAGAACACACTTTCCTCGCCGCCGAGGATAGCAAACTGTTTTCGGTAAGATAATATAGGGCAGAATCTCGTTAATAATGAGAAACAGGTACCTACAAATCGAGGCGCTCCCAACAGCTCAGCGATGGTGGGAAGTCTCGAACAAGAAGCGAAAACGAATTCGGCAATGCAATTGCGAAAAATACGAGCAGTACATTTTACGTGAGTGCCATTAGTTGAAACGTTCGTGCCAAGAAACTTGTGTAATTTAATAAAAACATCGGAATATCGTGAAAAATAGAACCGCCGACTGGATGGAGACAAGTTTACGGTTGAAAAATAATTTTCGGTAATTGATAAAGTTGCCTCGGCAGGAACATATACGAGTAGCAACAGAGAGAACAGAGAATTTGAAATGTACGTTTGTGACAGAAAATGTAGACAATGGCGGTTTCGCGTGTGTGCAGTCCAATCACATACATAATCTTCCTGGTACCACACTGGGTACAGAAAGTAGGGAAATTACGACTCTATTTCGTCTGAAATGCGGTATTACGAAAACGCTACACTTATTCTTCGAAATGTTTATCTAGAATTTCGTATTTTTAAATGTAAATTCAAGGGGCGTGCGAATTTAGTTACTGCAAATAAATGTATTCAAGATGCAGCGGATTTTCTTCCTGTTTCTCGAGCAAATCTCGCATAGAATTACGCTTCACCGAAGTTACATTCCATGAATGTAAGATAAGGTGGTCCTCGTCATCAGTAAACCTTTTAAAAAGTGGAAGGACCAGTACAGTCAGGACATACGAAGGTATTCTTCGAATACAGGATGTCTCAAACTTAACAGAGGGAATATTTTACCAGGAAATAGGGGTCATCACGTGCATCAGTAAATGTTAGACGACCTTATGCCCGATTATAATTGGGGAGTGAACTAGAGGTTGTCAAAATTTAAATGTTCAAATTTAGAGATGATAGGGTGTCAAGGTTTTCTACAATTGCCTTGATAAATTACAATAATATGTTGAGGCGTAGCCTGATGTGCCTAGTGATGGAGCTTCAGGTACTCCAATGTTGGATAAACATTAAAAAAAAGTTTTTATACACATATATTTTATCAACCAGATTTCACAACTCATCAGATTACAAATTCAGATGAAGACCATCATAACATATGCGGGTTTTTCAGAGCTTATATGAGAATGGTTTAGTCCGCACCGGAGCAAGGACCCACAAAATCACAGAAAACGAGAGTTTCTAGAAGAAGCGGGAGTGTTAATCAATCCACAGTAAAAACAGATCTTAAGGCGAGTGCTAAAACATATGAACTGTAACTAAACCAACCGGATGTGCTGCCTGTCAGATCGAGGGAGGAAAAGGACAATGAGTAAGAAGAAAAAGAAGAGCGTGGTTTCGAAAAGATCATGTACAGGAAGTACAGGTACGTAGATGACAAAAGACGTTCCTAAGACACTCGTATCATCGTGCTCCGCCAAAAGTAGCCAGGATTTTCGATCCGACCTCGATTTGAGCCCCAAATTTCAGGTAGCCCCCTTCTAAGGTACTACATTGAATTTGCCGAGAAAACTGAACAAGGTATCTGAATAGATGTTTTTGAGTCGCTCATATAGAAAATTTTATCAAATTTTTGGTCCGATTCTGATTTGGGCCCAGAAACCCAAATTTAAGTCATTTAAATTGAATAATTTGGCTTTGCTAAAATAATTGAACAAGAGATCAGAATAAGAGTTTTTGGGGTTGCAGATTTCGAGAATTGAATAAGATCCTAAGTCAAAAACTACAAAATGAAGATAGTTTTTTTTTTTTTTTTTTTTTTCAATTTGCTTTGGAATGTTTCAAATAAACTTCGAGGATGAAGTGGTAATTACAGTGAAACGGAACAGAGAAAGTTTCCATTTATATGATAGATTCAACTCGAAAATTGAATATTCGTATATTTTAAAACTTACAAACGTATTTCAGACACTTCTTCAGATTTTTTAGATAAATTCGAAAATCATAGAGATCTATTCCGATGCGTTAACGACTATTGTGGATCTAACTGAAGCTTCTTAAGACTTTCTCAGACTTGAGTAAGACTCTCGAAGACTTTTCAAATTTCATGCTCGCTGCAACCCTACAACTCACTTCAAACATTTTCAAAACCTGTTAGGCACACTTTCAGATTTGTTTCAAGTGTGAAAACTCATTTTGGGAAACTTGAGAATATGTGAGATTTTGTAAGGCCTTTTAAATTTATTGGAAATTTCTCAACACGTATTTAAAATACTTCTAAAGATTGTAGTCACTTCAAAATTTTTCCAGACCTATTTAAAGCAATCTAGAAGAGTGTGACGGACTAAGACTATTTTAGGCCCGATGGAGCACAGTTTGTGATACTTTTACAGATCAGTGCAGGACTTGCAAAGCTGCTTCAAAACTTCTTGAAGATTTGCTAAGATTCGTTTGAAAAATTTTCAAGATTTACTTATGACTAAAGCTAGGGTTTGCTGGCATTTGCCGAATAAGTTTCTTTAAGAGCAGATAGGATGTAGTCAAAGATGAACACGAATCAGGGTAATACGAGGCCAGAGAAAAAATTTTATTTTGTCGAATAATGCCGAAAGAGGCATACATGCCGAAATTAGAGTTAAATGCCAAATAACGCCGAAAACGATAATCTGCGCCCAACAATAAGTTTGGTATTGCAAACAGACACAAACCCTGAAATCAATGATTGCCACCAAGAGAAATTTAACCTCACATCTCGGGTTCATCTCAACCAAGGTACTTGTCCTTCCTACCTAACACAATTCGAAAACTGGAAAGGAGAGGCCTCTCTCTACACGAGCAACTACTGACTGTTCATAATGTTTCATCAAAACTTTATCAAATCCCGAGTGATCGTGGACATAGCCTGCAGACAAATGCTGAACATGTTTTTACGAAAAATACAGGTCTGGAAACCTTAAAAAATTTAAATAATTCACTCGTCCTTGGTACTATATGTTTCACACAGGGTAACATAGAGAAACAATTGGTGGTGATGTTCAATAAAAGATTTTTGTAATATTACTTGCAAATATCCATTTTTCATTAAAATGTTGCCTTCCTTCTAATATTTTAAGCTTACTTTTCGTTATTGCCGAATAATGCCGAAAATTGTAATTTTAAATGCCGAATTTTCAATGTTTATTGCCGAAAATTCCTAACTCTACTTATGACTTTCAAGACTCATCTAGGTACTAGAACTTGCTTGAACGAGTATGAAAGAACACTTTATTTACAGGATCAAGTTTCATTTAAATTATTTGAATTCATTTTATTTGAAACAAAATATATAGAACAAATTTGTAGAAGCTTTAAAGCAGTCTCAGTGAGTCTTAAAGTGTTTCAACCCTTTCAGTCCTGGCGAGACAAAATGTCTCAGAAATTTTCAGAAAATCCTATTGAGATTACAAACAGTGTTTAAATCCGTTAAACTGTCCCACTGGGAGTATTTGAGCTGTTGAACAACATCCCAGCCTTACTTTCCCGCTAGAGCGCGCCGCAGAGTGGCTATTAGCGGCTGTATTTTTCGGTTCGTGTTTTTCAGTGCCAGTGGGACAATATATCCCATCGAGTAATCCCGCTGGGACACATTGTCTCATCCTCTAGGGCGTTTTGGGGTTTCAAAAAAAATCCATTCTAACGAGTTTTGTGTTCTCAGGTACCTAATAAAAGTTGCATTACAGATTTGGTTTCAAAAAAAAATTTTCCGTTCTTGAAACCAAAAGGGTTAAAGAACTCAGAACAAGTTCGGGGAATACTTATAGTTTGAAAATGTGATTTATTGCGTAAAAGGTTCTTTGAGGTGATAAGAGATTTTTTTCGAGTCCGATACCACTTATTGTTAAGATCTAATGAATTGAGGTGGCGCCTACACATTGTCAGATCTGGGGGCCTTTATCAGTCAGCACCCTTCATCCTGGGTACCTCGACAGTTAGTGGTACCGAACTTGCAAACTCATTATTTCAAATCCTCACAAGGTACCTTTTACGTAACGCAACAGAGTCTTAAAATAGCCTGAATGAGTTTTGGAAGCACTATAAATAATTTTGAAATATTTCTTGAAGAGTCCTGAATAGTTTCAGTCAGGCTTGAAATAGTCGTAAACAAGTCTGGAAGCGTACTAGAACGTGTTTTTTAACTTGCTTAGAAGAATCTAAAACATTTTTGGAAATAGAGACAAGGAAAATATTTATAAGGAGACGGGACACTGGATGAAAAGTCTATAGCAACGTTAACTAAGGCGGTAAAGTGTGTAGAAACATTAGATTATATGAGGGGGAGGGGCAGCCCTTAAGCCCTCTTCAACTCCACCTTTGATCTTGAAGAATCCGAAACTTCACGTCTGTAAGAACCTGAAGATATTCGATCAGTTCTGGAATAGTTCAGAAGATCTTCAATGAAAGTCTTGAACAAATCTAAAGAAATCCTCAGGTGTCCGAAGCATGTTTGGAAGGGTTTTGAAGAGGCTAAGGTATGCCTGCAAAGATCTAAAGCAAGTTCGGCAAAGTCTTAAATAATCTCAAAAAGTTTGAAGTTTAGCTGGATGAGTTCTTAGTAAATCTAAACGACCCTCCAAGGGAACAAAATAATCTTGAAAGTATTTCAGTCTAGAAAAATTTCGAAGAACCTCAAACGTAGAAACTCAGCTAAACCTGGAATCGTTTTACATGAATGCGAAAGTGTAATAAGGTGGTTTAGAAACTTGCAACATATCTGTGGGCGTGTTGAAACGTTTTGAATAAGTTTGAAAGCGTCTTGAAGGTTTGAAATAATGACTGGGAGAGTCTTAGAAAAATGTCTGAAAAGCTCAGATCACTGGTCCTATCACAACCGGAGTTGGGAGGCAGTAATGAATAAGTACAGCATCGGTGCTTGTCCCAGGAAATCTCTTACTTTGCGTTTCCTAATTAAATCAAAGATCGCGATTCTAGTAGTTTGAATAAGTTCATAATTACTCGATATTCGAAGGAAAGACTTAACTGAATGGCAGCGTACCCATCAGTGATACGTTTAAGTTGAAAACGTTACACATACACTGCCCTGTACCCACCCCTTAATTGCGAGACATTAAGAAAATTACCATGTGGTGAACTGAGTATACAGTACAAAAAGCGTATTGTTTGGGATACTACAGACAGCAGACGCAATCGATTAATTTATCGTAAGTGTTTTAAGGAAAATTGATCACCGGGACATCGGATATTTATCGAGATACAGTTGGCGAATTGTTTTTCTTTCGGAAACTATATAATAAACTCGTATCTACAGAAAAGGAAAGCTCCTCTTTTCGAATTTATCTTGTTTAAAATTTGAAGAATAGAACAACCGCCCTGGACCGCTTTCTTTTGTACTTCCGAGTAGGTATTGCGATGTCTTTACTGATTTTATAGCTGAGAATGTTTTACAATAAGCAGGAACAGGACCTGTTTAAATTATCACGCTTCTTATATCGAACACAAAGGCGGTCTCTGAAATTTAATTAAGGAAACAAGCGTAAGTAAAATGGGAACCGCTTCGGCGACGGTTTTTGTTGCGAAATGCACGCTTTGAAGCGACGGATACAATAACCGGAGAAAACAAAGTTGAACGAAAAAAAAAATTACTCGTAAAAAAATCAGGCTATTGTTGATACGAGTTACAATTCCACGAGGTCACTTTCGAAAGTTTAGGGTATTCGTTTTGAAGAGAACTGAAAATAGGTACACTAACCAGTGGCACAGCTATAGGGGAGGATTGGGAGATGAATTTTTCCGAAAATTAGAAACGCCAAAATCAGTGGACAATATGAGCGGAAACTTTTGCAGATCTTATTGCTTGAAATTCACTTGAAGTAGTGGCACATCTAGAAAGTTATCGTGAGACACTAATTCAAAATATGTAAGAACCTCCCCCCCCCCCGCCCCACCCAGTCTCCTGAGAACTTCGATCATTTTTCGGTTCTTGCGATGGCAATTGAATCAGCACATAGAGTACAGATGTTTCGAATTCGTTATCTAAAACAATAATAGAGAATTTTTTCCCATATTTCGTTCATTTTTCTCTTTGTCTATGGAAGTTTCATTCATTTTCCTCTGATAATTTGTAATTGAAAAAAAATTGCCGTTCTCCTTATTCACGCTCATTTACTCATGACTCATTCTCCGGAAAATGAAAATATTAAGGTGGCATTTCTTCTTTTGTTAAACTTTATTTTCATCTCCCTCCCCCTATAATGCTTAGTTCGTATGCAGTATAGAACATAATTTATTTAATAAATTTTCAGAGAAGGAGCTACAACTTCAGGGAGGGCGACTATTGTCCACAATGATAGGTATCTTGTCCACGGCGGAAGCACTGATATCCAAGACTAGGGATAAAACAGCTTTAAGAATTTCTTTTTTCAGGGAATTTTTGAAAATTGTGCTATCACATGCGCCAATGACTACGATCTGGCACCTGGATCATGTTCAGAGATCAAAACTGTACCAGTATAGTAATTTGTTGTACTGAAAAATGTATGAGGCGCATATCTTTGCACCAATCAAAGATTAATAACGACAATTGACTGAAAACCCTGGTAACAGCATTTTACGCCATCCCTTCTGCAAAAGTGAGGTCAAGCAAATTGAACTTCTTAATATACAAGTATACTTCCAATATTCCTGAATAATATTACCACATTACTGGTGAGAAATATATTGAAACAAAAATTTTTAAAAATATAACAGGTATTGAGTCAAGGCAAGCTGAAGTAATGCTCGAAAGGGCGGATTCGAGGACCCGGGTTGACAGCAAAAATGAAAGAGGTATTGAGAAAATATGGTAACATCAACGATGATGGATACCTCTCCCTATGCTTTTTTCATTCAGAAAATAGTCATTGTCCTGTCTGATAAATTGGATTGTTGGAATTTGTTACGGATGTCATTATGTAACCTAAAATAACTCCTTTCCACAAGATACAAATAAAAAGGTCGAAATTTAAGGTTCAAAACTTGCGGATAACAAATTATTCTCAGTTCCTAGAGAATGACCCTCATAATATCTGTAAGGACAGAGAGACTGAAGTTTTGATTAATTTGTACTGCACACTGTTTTCTTATTGGCGTTGAAAATTAAAAGGCTTTCCAAAGTGTAATGCCAATTGTTTTCAACTCACTGGATTCCCGATTAAGCGACATTTTAGGAGAATTTTCAATGTTGTCACCATGCCATTTAATTCTTTTCTTCTCTGAGGGAGGGAGAGCAATTCTAGACTAACTAAGATTATTCATCTTCAATACTAATGTAAGAATCTTCCCAAACTTATTTAAGATTCTCTAAAAATGTTCAAATTCGTTTGTGATGCTCTATGACTACATGACTCTCAAAGTGTGGCCAAGATTTTTTAGATTTTCTACAGCTTTTAAAGACTCGTATACTTCCTCAAGGCTCTCTGACTGCTTAGTATTCGTGTAAGACTTTTTACGTTTCTTTGACTTAAAAAAATTCTTCCGTACTTGTGTAAAACAATTAATGCACTTTGAGACGCTTCCAAACGTTTTCATTAAGATTATCCAAGGCTTGTTTAAGACTTCAAGCGGCTCTTCCAGAGTGGACACTTCCTAACTTGATTAGAGGACTCTACACGACTTGATCAGATTTTCCAGTTTCTTCAAGGCACTTTAAACCGTTTCAAGGTTCGTTTAAAATCCCCGAAAACTTATTTAAGACTCTGTAAGACTCTTCTAGACCTGTTTAAAATACACTATGGTACTTTAATACTCGTATTTCCGATTTTTAACTCTTTCAGATTCGTTCAAGATTCCTTGAAACTTTTTGAAATACTTTAACAGGCTCATATGGAACATTGTCATTTGTGGAGCCTTTCTGATTTTAATATTCTTCTCTGATACAGGCAATTGCCCCCCTTGTCCCTCCTGTGTATTGCTATCTCGAAGTTAGTTCGTAGCTGCATCAGAACTTCACTGGTCTTATTTACGTATTTTTTAGTTCTAATTTAATCTTGAGTTTGTAACTTTTAAACATTTATGAATTTGTTGTTTTTTTTGTTTTGTTTTTTTTGAGGGGGGGGGGGACTTGGTTAAGTAATATTAGATCTCATCTTGATTTCTTTCAGTCTTCATTTATTTAATTTTTTTTCGGTGTTTTTGGTGTATTTCAATTCTAATGGATAATGTTTTGGTTGTTCTTTTATTTTGGTTGGGTAATTTTGGGTATTTTGCTATATTCTCTGGTACATTTGACAATGATTTAGTAAATTTTGGTGGTCTCTTTTTAATTTTTCTGAGATAATTTTGGGTATGGGGTTATTTTTTGTTTCATTTTCTCGTGATTTGGTGGATTGTGATGGGCTACCCTGGCCAAAATTCTTGATTTTCAGTTTTACTGGTCTTCTTTTGATCATAATTCGACGGAGTTATATCTTTGATCGGCCTCGTTTAAGAGAGTTCTGCTTTTGATCTAGTGAATTTTTCAGTTCTAGTAAACTTCTTAGCTCTTAATTTTGCCTGTTTGGTCTTAATTTAGTATAATTATTGGTTTTGTTACCTAACATCTTATTTTGGTTAGATTATATCTTAATTCATATATCTGGCGGCAAGGAAGAAAATAGGTACTCAAATATTAGGATCGAGGCAGCCATGGATGAAAAGTGAAATATTAGAGTTAATGGAAGAAAGAGGAAAGTATATAAACGAGCTAGTGATAGAGAGAGTCAGGAACAATATGAGATTTTAATGAATCAATAAAGAGAGAATAAGAAGGCCAAGGAAAAATGAACTAAACAGAATTGCGAGGAAATTGAGGAACCGATTAAAGTAGGAAAAACCGATAAGGCATACAGAGTGGTCTTGGGCAAAAATCGAACAAAAAAGACATTTTTATGAATTTCTTTACTTCGAGTTATTAATATCAATGTATGAGTCGGACCTTCCTGCTCATTTTGGATTGATAGATTAGGAGATCTCGCGCATAATACCGTAGTTATTCACTAGTCTTCCTATTCACTGATCACCCAAGCATATAGGGCAAAAGGCGAACCTCCTGGGGTGAAAAGCGAACATATATTTTAATGATAACATAAGGTGTAAGGAAAAAATTGTATAATCTTCTTTTGTACGTATATGTTGTGAGGAAATGAAATAAAGCATAACAATTTTCTAAGCTATTTTGAACATTGTTGCAGGTAGAGTGAACATGAAAAATACCTCATTTGACCACAAATTTCATCACTCATTATTCATTTTAAATCATTATTTCACAACTGTCATGTACTTGTACGGAAAGGTAATAAAATTTGCTACTCAATGACGTGAAAACATTCGAGAATTGATTGAGGACTTTGAAAATAATAGTATTTTTGTGTTTCAGAATTTTCCTGCTTTTTAGTCACAGCAGGGATATTTTTATGTTCTGTTTTTATGTTTTTGTTTTTTTTTTTTTTTTTTTTTTTTTTTCCTAAATAGAAACAGGTCTAAATTTTATGAAAAAAATAACAATTTGGGGTATCTTCTACAAATTGTGCTAAAAAATCTCAATCGAATATTGTATTTGAGAGTGATACACGCAGGTTACTTTTTACCCCTAGATTGTGTATGTTCGACTTTCGTCCCAGACCACCGTAATGAAGTAAGAAGATATTTTAGAGCAAGAAGTTAGAGAACAAATAGTTTAACCGATGAAAAAGGAAAAATTTTTGGACTCAAAGATAGGTGAGATATTTTGAAAAACTGTACGAGAATGGAGCAAGTATAAGTAAATACATGAAAAGAGAAAATGGTGTGGAGTATGAGAAAAGAGGAAATCCTATTTTGAAATCAGAGTTTTATAAACGAAAGCAGGTAAAGCAGAATGAGTTGATGACACTGCTAATAAATTACAGAAGAATGCACGAAAAGTAGTTTTAAAAAATATGTATAAATTAGTTTGCAGAATGTATGAGAGGGAGAAATGCTAACAGAAAAGCAGGTTGATTATGATCCCTAGAAAAGCAGGAGCAAGCAAATATACAAATTATCGAACTGGAAGTTTACTTTCGCATGCACCAAAGATTTTAGCACGAATGATAAATAAGAGAATACAAAATAAAATGGAAGAAAGAGTGAGAGAAGATCAGTTTAGATTCAAAGACGATAGAGGAATTAGGGAAGCAATTTTATGTTTGACACTTTTATTAGGGGAAAAAAAACTGAAAAAACGTTTTGGATATATATGTAACATTTGCGGACTCGGAAAAAGCTTTTGATAATGTTAAATAGTCAAAAATATTTCAAATATTGAAGGAGATATAAGTTAAGCATGGAGAAAGGAGGAGATCAAAGGGTTCAAATACAAATAGAGCATAAAGTAAGAGAAGCGAAATCCAAAAAAAGGAGTAAGATAAGGTTGCTGTTTGTCACCAGTACTGCTTTTAACTTAATTATAGGAAAAATAATTGAAGACATGGATGAAAGGAAATCAGACGTGAAAATACAACGGGAGAGGGTTAGAATGATGAGGTTTGCGGATAATATTGCAATAGTCGGGGGAAAAAAAAAAACTGCAGAAAAAGTTGAAACGCCTGGATGAAAAATTGAAGATAAAATATACAGTGAAGATGAAAAAGAATAAAGCAAAGTGATAATAGTCAGTAGATGGGAATAAAATCCAGTAAACATGGAAACAGGAGGTGAAAAAAGGAAGGAGGTAAAGGAAATTGAACACTTAAGTAGGTAAAACAAAAATAAAGAGGAGAATAGAACGACGACCTAGTAGAGCTTTTTTTTCAAAGAGGAAACATATGATCCTAGAAATAGGACGGATATCATCATAATGGAAAAAATCAGACCTAATTTAATTATATAAAAATGGAGATAGGCACAACATCCAAAATGATAGACCAATAAGCCTTCTCCCGGTTCTCTCAAAAATCTTTTCAAAACTGATTGAAACAAGAATAAACAAATAATTAAATGAGAATCAACCCAATGAACAAGCTGGTTTCTGAATGGGGTTCTCGACCATAGATCACCTGTATCCTTTAAAACAACTGATGGAAAAAGCAGATGAAGAATATCAATTTGAATTGCACCTAGCGTTTGTGGATTACGAGAAAGCCTTTGATTTGCTCAAGCACGATTTTGTGATAAAAACTATACACGTAATGGAGGCATTACGGAAAAACTTGTCTCAGTGATAAAATATATGTATAGCGGCTTGATGGCAGGAATATAGTTACAGAGCGACCAGGGCGGTACTTTGCCGTAGACCGGCGGGTGAAGCAGGGCGACGGCTCTGGAGGAAGTTATGAGAAAAACGGACCGGGAAACGAATAGAGTGCTCATAAATGGACGGAGATTAGGTAATTTGAGATTCGCTGATGATACTGGTGACGAGCTCCGGGGACGAGCAGAAGGATATGCTGGAAGAACCGAGTGAAGGGGGAGAAGAAGCGGGTGTGAAAATTAATATAGAAATAACAAAAATTTTGTCGAATAAACGGGGGGGATCCTGTGGCGATAAATGGGGGGGGGGAATAGAGCGAGTGGAGGGAATTAAATACTCAGGGCAAACGAGAACATTTAACAAAACAAAAAATTTAGAATTGGACATAAGAATAGCAAACTTGCGGAAAAAATTTTGGTCCCTGAAAAAAATATTTAAAGGGAACTTTTCATTAAAACAAAAAGGACAAATTTTGAACAGTTGCGTCTTTCCCGCCCTGTCGTATAGTTGTCAGACCTGGTCGCTCACTAAAATTGAAGGGGAAAAAATCGTCATTCACCAAAACAGTTTGTTAAGGGCAATCATTGGGATGAAGAAGAAAGACAAGATTCATCTATCTAAAATTAAAAAGAAGTTGAAAAACGACATTAACTTCTTCCATGCTATAAGGAGGCTGAAGTGGGACTGGGCTAGACACGTGGCGAGAATGGACAATAACAGGTGGGCAAAAATAACCTCCGCCTGGTTTTTGAAGGGGGTGAGAAAAAAGGAAACACAGAACCAGATGGAGGGATAAGTTTGATAGAATGTTCCAGCACAGACAATATCACAGAATCGCGCAAAACAGGGAAGAATGGGAGCGTCTGAGAGAGGCCTCTGCCCAACAGAGGGCAACTTAACCTATTCTAGATTATGTTTAAGTTAAGTAGAAATAAAGGACGTTTTGATTTGATTTAGGGCAAATATAGGTTTGGAAGTAATATTTAGATTACTTCAAATGTATATTTTTTGGATTATAGCATTGAATGGATGTGAGACCTGGGCAATAGGAATGCAAGACAGAGAAAATATAGAAGCTTTTGAAATAATGTATTATCATTTATCAGCGAACATTGAAAATCAAATAAATAGAAAATATCAGGAATGAGGAAGCATTGAGGTGAATAGGATGGGGAAGAGAATTTTGGAATAATTGTAAAAAGAAAAAGTTAAAATGATAGGTTAGAAGACGTCCAGTGATATTATTACTGGAGGAAATGGTTAAGGGAGAGAACTGGAAAGGAAAGCAAAGTATGAGCTATGAAGATCAGATAATAAAAGATACAAAGCGTAAACTCTTCTCTGAAATGAAAATATTATCATAGGAGAAACAAAAATGGAGTGACGCAATCGATTAGCTGAGATACTGAGGAATACATCGTCATCATCATATTTTTGATCCTACTTTTCAGTCTTTGGTCACGTTTATTAAGTTAATTGCACTGAATTCTTGTTTTCCGTCTTGTTTTTGTATTTTCTAATCATAATATAACGGTTTTGCGTATTTCTTGGTCTCTTAAATCTTAACTCGGTATTTTTCAGTAATTATAACCTTCTTTGCAGTTGAATAGCTATAGGGAATGTTTCGGTGACGGCCCTCCTCCTCCATTTCTGAAATAATTGGATCTGTCCGAAAGCAGGTATAATGAAGATAAAGCTAGCGGGAAACTTGTAATTCTCTTTTTTTCTCAAAACCCCTGTTCCCAAAATTCGTTGCTAGCTTCGCCACTGACATCAAGGTCAATGTTCTTTTCCGGTTAAACAGAGCAGATATCTTCGTTATTATACTTCTGTCGTCATTTATGTTCAGTTCAGAACCGTCGGCGGGCAGATTGGATTGACTGAAAGCGAACTCGGAAGTACCGATGCCGAGGTAGAAACTCGGACCAATAAAACGGAAAAGCCGTAGGAACAAAACAACATCGTCGTATAAATTATGATAAAGTTGAACTCTCTCGAAAGTTACAAAAATATTGTGTATTACGAAACAACAAATGAAACCAGAATATCGGTTCCGATTGCAGAGGATTTGAAACTTCGGGACAGTGGTCTTCAATATTTTGAACATTGTGTTTCACCTTTTGGTTGGCGAATAGACTGGCCGGCCACGTTTAAAACACTGTTATAAACAACCATGGATCGATGAAGGCTCGAATGGTAAGAGTGATTAATTGATTCGCTCACTCGAATCGAATGTCAATCTAAGTATTTGACATATGCTACTCACGATGTCGGAACATAAATACAGAAGGCGCCGATCACCGAAAAATCGATCTTATGTTTATTACCTATTGTATGACATTCGCTGAGCTCCGAAATGAAGACCACTGATATGGGCAATAGAAATCCACACGAGCAAAAGAAACAAGATCGAGCTTTTTTTCATACACTCGCGCAATTTTTTTTTTCTTATCTTTTCCCCCTAGTTTACTGTGGTGGTTTCTGTATAAAAACGAAAGGGAAAAACCGCAATCGTTTCAAACAAAAAAAATTCAGTTCGGCTTATAGCCGTGGCAGAGAGACGCTCGAGCGGATACAAACTTACGTTTTTTTCTTTCGAGAAACTGATTCTCATACATTATTCTGGCCTTTATGCTTTTGGATTTTCAAATGAAAGAAACAAAATGAAACGTCATCAGCTGTATGTATACGAACTTGCTGTAGGATTCTCTGCAGATTAGAAAAGAGTACACGATTGTGTGTGCGTTTAGGCTGTCCACTATTTTGAGAAATTTTGTAATTGGAGACGCAATTCCTGCTAGATGTTTTTTCGAACAAGCATCGTCTTTACTAAACATTACTAACGTATATCGAAATTCTAAATACATGTTTCTGCTGGGTTGCTTGCCTCTTTTAAAATTAGAGATACAAATAAGTCCTGCATTACAACCTTCGTCGACATTTTTAGAAAGGGATCTCGATAGAATTGAGCAGTAAATTAAGTTGGGCTCAACAAAGAAAGAAGTCAGTATTTTAGCAGAATGCTTTTTAGGGTGGTTATAATCCGACTTCTACCATATTCTGGTATACTCTAGTTTGTGACGTCATACAGGGTAGACACAACATAGAAAATTTGAAAATAAGAAACCTTTGTGTGGGTTTCAGTCAAAAGCACCCCGTTTATGGGAATACAGGAGAGAGTAGAATACTGATTCCTGGAATAACATTTTTAAAAGCTGATGTGTGAAAGTGTAACCTCTCATTGAAACAGGTAAGTTTTGAATTGAAATACTGAAGTGGCATTTATATACAATGAAACAATTATTCATCCAAATCAGAATTTATATTTAGTACAATGAATTATTTTTTCATTATGGTTTTTCTTAAGCAAGAATTCGTTTACAGGGTGTCTAACAAAATCGAATTTTAAAAATAAATGACCTTTAAATGACCTCCCCCCCCCCCGGAATTTACTATGAATGCGCTAAAATAATAAACTAGAGCTGAAAATACTTCTTCGTCTATAACACTATATTTTTATGGGGGGAAAAACTTATTTTATTCAGGGACTGCAAGCCAATTAAAAAAGCTAAGCTATCGACTAAAGCTACATGACCTTGAAATATAAAGCTTAACCTCTCAGCCGATAACAGCTAATGGCTAAAAGCTAACGGCTATGAAATAATTCACTTTGTCCTAGGGGTAGGGAGGGACGATTGTCATTTGCGAAATGAAATGTTGTCGACGATAGTAACACAGAGGACATTTGTAGACAGAGAACTGAGGACAAGGAAAGAACGGGAAAATGGCGACACTGAAAGACGAAACAACAGAGAATGATAACGCAAAATTGGATGTAAAGTCTGGTCCAGTTAAGAAACACAATTTGCAATCCGCAATACCCATCGAAAATAGGCATTATGAAGTTGGAGGGGAAGGACGAGTTCAAGAACACGTCGTCAGCGCCGTGAAAAAATTATGTTTCTTAACTGGACCAGACTTTAGAAATCTGCAGAGGGAAAAAAGGAAACAAAATACAAAAAAGAAAAAACAGCTGAGGAGCATCGGATATTGGTTTCGCTAATCGCTATCCACCATTGAGTATTCGTCTATTTGCTAAGCTAGAACTTTCGGAAAATGCCTGGCTAACGGCTAAAAGCTATCAGCTATCGGCTGGCTTGCATAGTCTTTGATTTTATTGTATACATATGATACGTGCATGGTGATCACATGATCACGTCTCACAAGACTCATACGAGCATGTCATACATGTGAAGATTTTTGATACGTTGCTGGCTGTTAAGTTGATATTTCGATTTATCATCATTATCGGCGCTACAATTTTTATGCACGAAAAACAGCGAAATATGCGTAATATTTTATGCTCTGAATTCAGTCTAAATATGTAGAAAATATGCGCCAAAATTATAAAAGATGTATGAATATTCAAATACAATACGGGTATAATTTTAAAAGAAAGAATAAGCTGGATGTACTGAAACAATTTTTATACAATTTCAAAATAATCTAGCAAAGTATCTACCAGGCACGAACCTGCCCGTCGGGATACCGGCACATTCCCCGTGGGCCCCCGAAACTATAAGGCCCTAAAGTCTGGATAAAATTATAGCAGTTACGAGCAACTAGTAGAAATCGAAAACTTATGATGAATACGTTATTTTTAGAAAAGTGCAATCATTCTTCACATTGCAAAGATGAGGGCCCTGATTCTCCTTCATATTTATTCGAGTCAATCACAAACCTATAACATAATACCCTTTCACCTTATTTCATAAAACTGTCAATTAGGCCAATAATTATATACTCATTGATTTTCTGAGTCTAACACACCTTTGGACACGGGGTTCTGTGACTACTATGATCTAAACTAGAACGAACCTACCACTGTAATACGTTGTCTGTCTGGAAGGTATCCGACGTTTGCAATTTTAGGTCATCTGAACTTGGACAAGACACACAATTGAAGAAGAACTGACTGCTAAGAGAAACATTGAACAACCCTCCAAAAAAGTATGAAGTCGAGGTATTCAATGAAGTATTGAATCGAGCAATATCTGAGTTAGCAACCCGATTTGAGGACCACGGTTTCTCTATGGTGACCTTGAATTTTTCGATCCCAACGTTTCAAACAAATTACAAAGAATGGGTTGCCAGTGGAGAGTTTGAAAACTATTTCTCATCATTTAAACTTCTCACCAGAGGAGATAGAAGATTTGAGAAAAGAATTCTGTCATTTGCAGAATTCTAGCCCAGCTTCAGAAGAGAACATTTTGAAGATGTGTGTGCTGTTGGACTTGATGTTGTTAATGACATGGATGACAGTTCCAGTGGATCAGAGGATGAGGATCATAATAGGGGTAGTGAAGTGGAAGAGATAGAACCTACAACTTCAGCATGCAATAACAATCACAAGTTGACAGCAAAATACATAATCCTACATACAGAAGACAACACAAGAAAAAGAAAATTGAAAGAACAACCAGAGATAACAAAGGCAAAAACAAAACAAAACAACCTAAAATAAACACAATGACTAACTTCCAAAGCGAGAACCCATTCCCATTAATAACATAACACCCGATGATTGAACAGACTACATAACCACAGACAGCCAATACGAACACACCAAGTAGTTTACTATACGGTACTATACATCACTATAAATACAGGAAGACAAAGAGGAAAGTATTAGGGTACTCCACTGATGATGGCGTAGCAGAGCTGAAAGCGCTCTGGAACGCGGAAGAGGAAATTGTGAATTGGCATACCCTACACACAGAATGCAATAATTGCTTATCATGTTCCTATTTTAGAATTTGTAAAAAGGTACAAAAAGTCTTTATAGAGTGTAAAGATGTCTAATTACGCTTCTTATGACTCAAGTCACATATGAACGATGTTTTTCCAAATTGAAAATCATCAAAACTGGTTTGCGATCAAAATTGACGCAAACAAGAGGCATTTCTCATTGCCTATTGTGAATCCGATTTATTGATGGAAGTACAGGAGAAGGGTGTGCTCAGTAATTTGGGCAAAATGAAAAAAGAATTGGCCCACGTCTTACAATTTTAAATTATTTCAATTTTTCTCCGATTGTTTTCATGACTTAATAAGTAAATTAACGGATTCAACACATTGTTGTGTAGTTGTAATTGTAATGATTTTATTGAGAAACTTGAATTTTACAAACAAAATCAAAATGAATTGATATGTTCAGGATAAACTTTATGGGGGAGGGGAAAAGAGGGGGAGAGGCTCAGAACTCAAAAGCATGATTATTGTAATATCATCAAAAAAAAAAGTGATGAACCCATTTATTCCTCTTTCCCCGGTACTTTTTCTTGGAATATTAAAATTGGATTCAGCAGCGCAAATATCTCACACACGATGTCTCAAGTTTCAATGTTTTGCAAGTTCACGGAGTGTCCAAAACTAATTCAGTTCAAATAACTGGAAAACATTTAAAAAGCAAAACTACCATCGGTATTTCCTGAGGAGAGGAGAGAATGGGGACAAAAATTCCCAAAAATGGAAAATTTGTAGGGTGTGGAATCGACTCGAATGAAAATTGGGGTTGAATCTATTCCTAACTGAGAAATTATGTTGAAACATGAATTATTCTCCAATAAGGTTTGCGTTAAAAGTGTAGTCTGTAAACTGGTCAGTTTCAACATCCGCTTGTGCAGGTTAGGAGGCAGTTACAAAAATAAATAATAAATAAATAAATAAATAATTAAAAAAAAGGGTATTGATATTGTAAAATGGGGAAAAACAGGGTAACTTTGATTACTTTTTATCATATTTTTATCTCTCTCTCTCAAATAGTTTAAGGGTTAGATGAAGAAAGTTTCCGGCTTCGGATATTACTTATTACAAGCAGCTAATTACAAGAGCAAATTTTTTGTTTATAATGTACGCCTGTAGGAGCGTTCAATTAAGTAATCAAGTTACCCTGGCTTTGGAGCAACTTCGATTTTTTTTTTCTTTTATCGGAGCATGACTCTACACCACGAATATAACTAAAATACCAAATTTCAGCGAAATCGGTCTATAGGAAATTAGTAAAAAACAGATAAAATATTATTAACAAGTTGGGTATTCAAATTAAATATCAATGTATTTTGAGATATTATATTTTAAATTCCTTATAAAAATATTATACAAATAGATTTGCTGGAAGAACTTTCTTCATGGCTACATTTCTTACATTCCACGCAACTGAACCATTCCTGAAATAAAATGTCATTAATTAGTAAATTTTAATTAGGTACTTAGAAACTCATTATTTTTATAAGAGAATGAATTACCTCTTTTGTTTACTTTTGTAGTTTCCTATCATTTGAAATTAATAATATGTAACATGGATGGCATGGCTGGCAACTCAAAATTTATGTGAATTTCGCAGTAGTAGCACGCCCGCCTCTTGCCCCTCCGACCCTTGTTCATGCTGATGGCTCAAGGTATTACGCAGTTTGATCGGTGGATGATCGTCTTTCTTGTACGTGGTTTGTATGCGTCTTCAATATGATGCAAAGCCTCCTCGACAGACCTGCACCACGTCGTGCCACTATCAGTTGATCAGCATACGGTGACGTACCTGTTTCACAAATAATACCTGTTAATTACGTGGTCAAAGTTACCCTGTCAGAAAAAATGTTACATAGCTCAGAAACAAAGCATTTTTGCACTGAGGTGAATTCGCTTGAAATGCTACTAAACTCAGAAATGATAATATATCACTTACTTCAGAAAAGTTGTCATCAGTGATCCAGATAGCGGTTCATTTTAGCATCAAAGGGTGATGTTTTACAAAAACTGCAATGATCAAACTTGCCCCGCAAAGCCAAAGTTACCCCGTTTTATTGTGCGTCTTTTTTTATAGGAAATCCGGTGTAAAGCAAATCAATATCGATGATAGTTCTCTAAATTAAAAAAAAAAAAAAAAAGTGGACTCTGACCCCTACAAAAATTTATGACAAGGAGAGGGGTGAGATTTTCGATACGTTACTCAGGAAGCCCCCGACCGCAGTTATCAGCGAAGTCCCATCTGTAATTAAAAAAAAAAAAAAACACGTTTTATTTGCTGGTGCACCTGTACCATTTTAAATATAAGTCGGTTCCAAAATTGAATTAACGTTGAGAAATTATAAGCCAGAAGTAGTACAGTCCTCAGCCGCATACTTCCTTATCGTAACAACGACCATGTCCTCTAAAAACATTCCCGCCGGCAGTAGCCGCTAATTCGGCTTTCTACTGTTTGTTTTTAATAAAGGCATCACGGGTTAGGGAATGGTCAACTAATAGAAACAAACTGAGGTAAGCTAATCTTTGGCAGAGATATACTCAAACCGATACCGTATAGAGAAATCGCGTCCATGCCAACCTGTACCATTCAGTTTACTGGAGTTAAAAAAAGGCTTAGCTTCTTCCCTTTCACAAAAATAGGCGAAAGTCTAACCGCATGAAAATTATTTATAGCACACCTCTATGCAAAATTATTAACAAAGCTGTAATCATTGAATAATTGACTGAGAAAGGAGAATCAAGCACAGAATATTACGTAATATTTGCGGCGAACCACTTATGCAAAAATAATAACACTGAAGCAAGACTTATTGCATAATTCAGAAACGAAAATCACGAGCGAAAGAAATTACGAGATATTTACGGGGATCCGCTTATGCAAAACTATTAACAGGATGTGTAGTAGTGGTACAAACTTCTTCGTATTTCAGGGGCAGTAATTATTTCTCTTGAAAATGAATGTTGCGATGGAACATCCATATTTTGCGAAAGTTTTCAGGGAGGATACCCGGTCTCCTATACCCAGGAATACGGTTCGGAGATTCATTAAGTTACAATGAATAACAAATCACCCCCTCGGTACCAATATCAAATAAAGTACCCAAAATAATATCTTGGAGCCAGAAAGTGGATAGTACCACAGGTGTGCAATTGAATGTCAAACTGCCAAATATTCGTGAGTTCTTGGTACGAATAATTTGTAACAGGTACAAAACTGAATCGAATCATAGATCCGCACTTGGTATCTTCATTTGGTTAGCAGATTAATAGTCCAGGCAAAGTAGCTAAAATTGCGGGGTAGTAATGAAAAAGTCGGGGGCAAAGGTTTCTCTTCAGAAATATATACGATGAGGTTTCAGGAAGTGTATCCTAAAAAGTTTATCCCCTTTCCCAGTCCATCTGCTAACCTCGTGGAGGGTTCAAACGTTTTCCAAATTAAGGTTTTTTCGATTTTCCTCGAAAAATAAGCCTTTTCGGGGACAATGTCAAATACGAAAGTTTTCCCCTTGAAATTTTCTGCCGAATGGTAGCCAACATGACCATGTTCCAAAGAACTGAGCAATGCAGCCAGAAAACTTTAGAATCTTGGAAACTGATATTTTTTCCCCTTCCATTAAATATGGACTGTTAGGAGAATGTACAAGAGATGAACATTTTTAGCATCAAATTTAGGATCAGATGGCGTCGAAGAATTCTCAACTGAGGGCATCTGACTTTTGCTTTTACATCCAAACAAGCATACATACACAAATAAACGGCGGTACTACACTAGGATAATAATGTCTTTTATACGGGTACAGTAGGATGTGTTCTTCCACTTTCTGCGCGTGTCTTGGCGACACGAAGAACAACTATGGTGTGTGTGCGTGTGTGTGAGCAACGTACGTGAGTCGCATCATTTGCTGGTCTTCCTACATGGCGTTTGGACACTCCTATAGATGCGCTAGTGTCGTGGACGAAAAGATGATCAGGGTATTTTCACCACAAAAACATGTACAAGTAAAATGAGGTCTAGCATCCAATATTGCTTTTTATGGAAAACTGAAGAGAACTAAAGTGTTAGCACTTATCGTTTGCTTTCAGATGAGCCCAACTTCAGTTTCTTTGCAGAATATTTTTTTCACTGATCATCTTTTTGTCCAAGTACACCAATCAGCGCGCCGCATTTCATTAGGCCTCCAGACAGCGACTCATTAGCGTCCAAACGCGAATATTCCCCTCTCATACAAAATATAGCTTGGTAGACCGTGTCTTACTGCTTTTCGGTAATGAGGTGGTGGTTTTTCGTATCCCAAAATTTAATTTTTTGGGTATGAAGAACTGATTTACTAATACTGAATATCGGCGGGCGGGAAGGGGGTAAGGTTAAAATGCTCGAAGCGGGCGGGAAGGGGGTAAGGTTAAAATGCTCGAAGTCTGGCAGTTAGTTTATAGGCTGATGGTTATACATAGGTACATGCAGGCCTTTTTTTGTCACTTTTTTGGGGGGCACGCTAATTCTCGAGAGCTGTAAGTCCATAATTTTTTGTATTCTCTTCCCACCCCTTGCCATTGTGTTTTGAGGAACAAATCGAAGTTAATTATTTTTTAATTGTTTAAAAACATAATATCTTTGGAAATAAAACGTGAACTTATATTTAGGTGAGTAACAATAATAAAAAAATTAATTAATTAATTAATTTTAAAAAAAAAGTAACTTTCGTTGTCAATATACTTAGCCTAAGGTTTACATAAATTTTGAAGCAATCTCCAAATTTTAACCAAATTTTCATCATACATCTGTTCGCGCTTACGAACTTTACTGTTTTGGTCCGTGGCAGAATGATGATTTTTAAGTAACCATGAATCTACATAATTCAAAGGGTCAAAGATATTTAGTGGTGGACCGTTGAACTTGATAACCAATAGCGAAGAATCTGTTTTCACTGAAAGAGAAGTTCTACCAGTAGCTGACTGTTTAAAAGCCGCATTTGGCTAAGAAATAATTGTTTCTCTTTGTGTTTGAATCATGAAAGTACCTATGTGGTGATTTTTTTTTTTTTTTTAATTGGACATTTGACTCATGGACATGGATAGGGGCGGGGATATATTACACGGTGATAGACAAGTCTCAACTTGTAAGAATCTCGTATGAGGCGACGCGGTAACTGTTCAGGAAAGATAGATTAGATTATGTATTTGGATAATCAAATTCTTTTATTTTTTTCATTTTTCATGGCAATTTTTCGATATTTTTGAAATTTCCTTTAGGGGCACTGCGTGCCCCCACAAAAAAGCCCTGGGTACACATTGAAAAGAGCAAAACGTAGTGTTTTTTTTTGTTTTTTTTTTTGAATATCAGAAGTATTTTAATGTTTTTCTACGCCACTAAATATAATGTGTACCTGTTCAAAATTTCATTAGAAAGCTATAAAATGTTTCTCAGTTAACTTTAATTGAAGTTGGAATTTATCAATTTGATTGATTACGAATAGAGTGGCTCTTATTCATCTTCGATCGGTTTATTCTTACTGGGAAGCCCCCTCTCCAGATGAGTTCCCAGAAAAGTACAACAAAACTCCAACGAAATTGTACATCGATCGGCCAATCGGATAACGCTACATGTTCCATATACCCCTCCCCATTCATATTTGACAATTTTATCAGATTAAATCTTTTCTCAGCTCGTCCTGGCTTCAAAAATTCAAATTTTACAATTTTCATAAGTCTTTTGATTGCTGATTCGAGGACAAATGGACGCTCTGTTCAACAAAAGGGAACCAATCCACAAAATCCGCTTTTTGAGAACATGTGATTCGAAGTTCAAGAGCCATGTAGAAACTATATGGCACGGCGTTTACTGATAAGCTTTTTTCAACGTGAGTACACATTTTTGAATCGGCGGCCCAATTTTGAAAAATTCAACGTTTTATGCTCTTTCCAGCGATACTAATAACTAAATTTCTTTACAAATGTGGGTTGTTCCCTTTTGTTTAATGCCCTCTCTTTAAGAGTAGCTTTAATAGGTGGAAGGCGGAAGAGTAAAAATAAATATTTCTAAATTTATGGGAAATCACAAAAAACTATTTATAGATTTCAATTTTAATCCCCCTCCACCATCGAGGAGACACTACTCTCAATTCTGACATTCTGTTCGAAACTAAGATATTTCTGAAAACATAAGCTGAAGAAGACGCCAGAAACCGGACTCACTGCGTCTTGGAATTGGAATACAGAATGAAGGGCATATTGAGTTTTCGAATAACAAAATACGTGACAAAAAACGGCAGTCTGTCTAAAAAGTGTCTTCTTAAAGACACATCACCCATTTGTGAACTGAAATCGCTAAGGTCCATTTTCTTAAGCCAAAAAAATCATCGCGTTTCGAAAGTGGAATATGTAGCGAATGGACTTATCGCGTTTTGGAAATGAGCTTCCGCATCAACAAATACTGTGACAACAAAAAAGAACTTATTATTTTGCAACTTGATGAAAAGATTAATAAGCTGCTGGAGTTCTATTATTTAATTAATTTAAAAAAAAGTCATTAGGTTTCGATAACTTTCTCTAAGTGTACCTACCCCAAAGTGGGTCAGATGAAAGAATATTTTTTCAAAATTTAATTTAGTGACGTCGAAAATATATAAATCATCTTCTTTTTTTTTAACTCCCACTTCACTCTACTGAAGCCATCATTAAGGAGTTGATCAATTTAGAATTTTCTAATTAACAACCAGAAGACCCGTCAAAATTATTTTCGGAATAAAGGAAAAATCTTTATTACTTTGAACTGTCTGATAAATAGAGAAGAGAGCATGCGACACGTGTTCCTGTTATCTGATCGATCAACATCTTTGCCGAAATTTCATTTTAAGAACTAAACTGGGGATCTTCCCTGATGAAATAAACCTCTATCAATGTTAAATAAGAGCACGAAGGATTGGATCCAAAAGGCTACTGGAAAATGTCATGGCGCCGGCCCAAATTTTATTTTTTATTACTCCACCATATCTCCTTTATACATACCTTCCTTCCGGCCACCGAACCGTCATAATATGGTGCATTTGATGTTAAAAATATTTGTTTCTCATACATGCTCCTAACAATCCATACTTGGGAATGAAAATCGAAAAAAACATCAATTTCTAAGATTTTTAGATATTCTGGCTTCACTGAAGGCGATTTATGAGGCCCCAGTTCTTTCGAACATGGTCATGTTGGGTATCATTCGATAAGAAATTTTTAGGGGAACAACAATTTCCCCAAAAAGGCTTATTTTCGAGAGAAATCTAAAACCCTCAATTTGAAAAACGTTTGAACCACGCATGAGATTGGCGGCCGGGCGAGGGGAGGTAAAATTTTCAGGATGCACTTCCTGGGACCTCATGGAACATATTTTTGAAGAGAAACCATTGCCCCCAATTCTTTTCCTTTTCACAGTTTCATGTCCTGGACTATAATATCAAACCTATGTGAAATAGTAAATAGTTTAGAAGTGACTCAGTGTCAGTTCCTTAATAAGTGGAAGGGAATTAAATGTCGAATCACATCAACTTTCGCGAGAAATTTTAGAGACCAACGTGCCACAGATTCAGATTCACTTCATCACTGACTTTTTGAAAAAGTAGATAAATTATGCACCCATCCCTTTAAAATCATTAACAAAACTGCAAATTGGAAATCTAGGAAGCAGCGTGTACGCAAACTGCAATAAAGTGAATTTTTCTTAACATATTAGCTGAGATTATTTTTTGAGCCAACGTGAATACGAAAGTAGGGACAGGAAGAAAATAACTGCAAGGTCGTGAATGTTTGTAAGCAAATTAGCACAACAGAAAGAAAGATGGAAATAGTGATATTTTCCAGAAGGGAGGGGGGGAGGAGAATGCAGCAATAAGTATGTGAACATGTTCACCTTATCCACTAGCTTTTTCAGAAGAAGGATAAGACTTTGAGATATGGTATAGAAATCAATCGAAAAAAGAGTATTATTGCCACCTAAAAGATCCTCATTTTTGAGTCCTGGTACCAGTTGACGTGGCAGGTCAAAAAATGACTCACTATCTACCACTGTAACGTCATCTATGACTCGAAGAAGACCGAGTAACGTGCGATTATTTATTCTAGTACGGTGAACCACTTTCAGTATTTCATTCCAAACTTTTGAGAAAACATTTAGCATTCAAGTGTATGACTGAATTACCACATAAACTTGGTGACTTGTATTTATTAAACAAACAAATTGCTCTCTAAGTTATATTTAAACTGAAATCTATTCGTTAATTTATGAGAAAAGTTTTCAAAAATCTACATTCCAGTGGAAGAAATTGAATTAGTTTTATTTACGGTTTGTCACACACACGTTCACGGACGTGGTGAAAGCTGTATATACAGTACTGCTGTGAAAAAGTAGGACAACTTAGATAACAAACCTACTGAATTTCTTTTTCCAGATCCATACGTCAAGATTTATTTAATTTGCGGAAATAAAAGGATACGGAAAAAGCGGACCAGCGTTAAAAGGTCGACGTTGAATCCAGTCTACAATGAAGCCTTAACTTTCGATGTGCCTTCGACTAACGTAGAAGAAGTTAGTCTCATAGTGAAAGTGATCGACTACGATAGGTAATTTTTCTTTAATTATCAGTAATTACCAGTAAGTCGATTGAATTTTCAATATCTGAGATTCAGGCAATGAAATATGGTAATCTTGTGTCGGACAATCGGACAAATGAGATTCTGATTTCAAATGCATTTCCTGGGCAAATGTTGGAAAATGTTGTAAACGTAAAAAACACCCGAGCGGTTAAAAAGAGAATGAAATACAGCAAAATAGAAAAAAAAGTACAAGACTTCCAAGTACTGAGGAAACAGCTTCTGAAGTCTAGAATACCTTACAGTTTTTCAAATAAAAAGTCAGATCGACGAGGCGAACAAAAATGAAGTTCGTAAACCGAAGTCGAAAACTAAACATAAAGAACTACTGAAGGACTTGGGAATTCATTTTTGGATTTTGGACGACTTCTCAATTTGCATGGTCAATTTTTAGTGATTTTCAGAATTTACTTATATTCATAAAAAATTCTTCCTTTTCGGTAAGTGGAGGACTTGCCATCAAAATAAGGGACTTTTGTGTACTTCGCCGGAAACATGCAGACCTTAATTTCTTTTCAGTGAATGATGTTTCTTACCCTAAAAGTGAGCTATGACCTTTCACCATTAACCAACTTTCGAATTTTTTAAATGAGAATGTATCGAGCATTCTTCTCTACTCTGCTTATTCATAAGTCCTGCAACGTTCATTGCGTGTTTTTGATCCGTGAAAATTTCACGTTTCCGACTGAGGGTGGGTCGCACACGTTTATTTTCTCAGTCGTGATATTTTCGAATTGTATTTTCACTTCGCAGGATTGGTTACGACGAGCTAATGGGATGCGTTGGCATCGGAACGAGTTACATCGGCGCCGGACGAGATCACTGGCTGGATATGCTGGATAATCCGAGAAAACCTGTGGCACAGTGGTACACTCTATCTGATTCCGTTCCCGGACCTAATCCCGCCGCCAACAGTTCAATTAGATTTAACTGCTTGACGAGAAGGTGCAGTAATATTTAGACCATTTACTCTATACATGTAATCGCTGTTTATATGTAGACTGGGCGCCCACATACGTATCTGCAGGTCAGATACGGATTGAAATTAAATTTTTTCCGATCCGTGGAAACGTGGGCGCCCTATTAAAGGCAACGTAAGAAGAAGCGGCGAAAAAAGCAGTCACGAACCCGCAATACAGAAGGAAATCTTAAGCTTAGAATAGAATATGGTAAACGATTGAATCGACTGGGGAGAGGGAGAAAGTATCCTTTACTGAGCAGTTTTGTAATTTGGATTAAAAATAACGCCGAATGAGAGAAAATTCGCTTTTCTTCGTAACACATTTTTCTTTAACTGGAAACGAAAAAAATGAGCGAAACGGAATAATTTTGTAAGCATCTTCGAGGAGAGGAAAAAGAGAATTGAACGTAGCTCAGTCGTGTCCCCGATTTGTGAAAGGAAAAATATTGGGGATTGATATAATGGAATTTTGAAATTAAATGAAACCTGGCTTTAATCGAAATGAGATCGACTGACAGGGAAACAATTTAATTTTTTATAAATAAGTATTTTTTGCGAAACTTGGAAGCAGTTGAATCGTACGTTACATAGGCCTCTAAATGTTTCATGAGAATAAAACTGAATGATCAATTTCGGAGAGATTCAGTGACATACCTAAGGTGGCATTGAAGAAAAGTTTTCCCAAGAAGTCATGTCCAGGGAGAGTGGATAAATAAAACGAAAGATATAAGCCCGCAAAACTGAAAGAGCGAAGAGCGAAGGCGTTTCATTATCTTTTTCTCCTCTATTACCCGACGATATTATGCTTTATCAAGCTAATAACTCTGGGATTTTGTCATTAAAAAAGTTAGCACCTCATCCCATGTGTAGTCCTTAGCTAGACTAAAAACAGACGATAAACTTGTAGAATTAGAAAATGCGTTTGAGAGCTCAAAAATGCAAATTATCGGAGTATTCGAAACTTGCCGCCCTAAGGAATGCTTACTGACGACTAAGAAACGCAATATACTGTACCATTCAGGAACTACGAACAGTCAAAAAGGGGTAGGATTTCTGATCAAACCAATACTGAAAGACCAGGTAATCGAACTGAGTAGCTTAAACGACAGAATAGCAAAACTAATAATAAAAACTATAGGAAAAGCACAAGGGATGTAATTATTCAGGTCTATGCTCCAACTGCTGCGGCCCCAGATACAGAGATAGAAGACTTTTACCTAAATCTAAACAATATAGTAAACCAATACAACTACAAAATAAAAACCCACATTATGATCATGGGGCACTTCAATAGTCAAATAGACAAAAAAAATATGAGGAATCACCTTTTACTTAAGAAACTACTGCTACGGCACTAGGAACAAAAACGGCTGGAGACTCTGCTGAGGTTTTACCAGGAGAATAATATGAAAGTAATCACACACAGTTTAAAAAACGGAAATCAAGACAATGAACCTGGATATCTCCCAACTTAGAATATGAAAATCAAATCGATTACATTCTAGTACCTCCTCTTCCCAAAAAATTAGAAACTTCAACATAGTAAATACGTTTCCACTTGTTACAGACCATCCAGTAATATAGTGCGAACTAGAAATAGACCAATCCCGCAATTTTGTCAAAAACAACCATACAAAAACCCCAATAGAAAATCCAAAATTTTTTGAAAAAATAATTATAGAAGTGATGCATGCCTCCGAAAAAGAGAAGAACTCGGATGTCGAAAAAGAGTACGAAGAACTTAAAAACAAAATACAATTAGCACAAAAAATGCGAGACAAAGAAGGAAACAGAAAATGAGCCCAAACTCATAACAAAAGAACTATATCAAAAGAGAGCGCGCCCCAAAAATAAATATACCTCTCTAAAAATAGAAATTAGCCTACTAAACAAACTAATCACGCGAAAGAAGGAATTGATATAAAGAATAAGGAAATAGTTCAAAAAATAATGGAAAAAGGTAAAGACATTAAGAAAATGAGAAAACAGCTCTCCATAGGCAAACAATGGACAACCTACCTGACAGACGGCAACAATCAAAAAGGTACACCATAGGTCCGAGATAAGCAACCTACCAACCAAATATTACACCAATCTCTACGAAGAGCGAAACAAAGAATCGGAAACAACCGACTTGACAAAAACATTCTCCAATTTAAATGAGGGGCCTCCCTTTATAGAGGCAGAAATCAACATAATTATACAAAATCTAAAATAACATAAGGCCCCAGGGCACGATGGAATAGCAAACGAATGCATCAAGTATGGAGGAAAACTCATGGTTAAAAAACTAACATCGCTATTCAATAGAATCCTCACATAACTGGAAATACCACAGGACTGGAAGCAAGCTGACACAATTCTAATATACAAGAAAAGAGACAGACACAAAATTAGCAACTAGACCTATTAGTCTAAGCCCTACTATTGCAAAAATTTTCTCAGAGGCAGTTGAACAGTGAATCAGGAAAAATTTGATAGAACAGCAACCAAAAGAGCAAGCAGGCTTTTGGAAACAATTTTCTACTGTAGATCACCGACATACAGTGAACCAACCGACAGAGAAATGCTCAGAATACAATATCAACTTGAATATGATTTTAATAGATTACACAAAAGCTTTTGATTCTATCAACCACCAATTTCTCCTCAAAACATTAAAAAATCAGGGCATATCGGAAATACGAATAAAAATTATTATTAGCACATGTACACAAATCTTAAAGCAAGAATCATCACTGATCAGGAAGGTACGTACTTTAACATAGAAAAAGGTGAGAGACAGGACGATCCCTATCACCTATCCTGTTCAACTGTCTATTAGAAGAAGTCTTCAGAGCAATGCCTTGAGAGGACAAAGGAATAAGGATAAATAGACAGTACTTGAGTAACCTAATACTTGCAGACGACGTAATTCTAATATCAGACGACATAACACAAATCAAACAAATGCTAACCGACTTAACGAAAGAAGAACAAGACGCTGAACTGGAGATAAACCTGGAGAAAACAAAATTACTCTCCAGTGGCTACAAAAAGGATTACCTGAAGCTTGAAAATAGAAAAATAGCGAAAGTCAAAAAAGTAATCTATTTAGGACAGACAATCAGCTAGGAGGGAAGATTGGACAAAGGAATCAATCGTCGTATAGCGCTAGTATGGGACAAGTTTTGGAGTTTGAAATACATCCTAAAGGACAATACATAAATAACCTGAAAAGCGAAATTTTCAATGCATGTGTCATCCCCACACTAGCATATGGATCACAGACCTTGGTCCTCTCTACAGCTCACGAAAAGAAACTAAACGTAACACAAAACAAAATGGAGAGATCCATGCTAAGAATCAGGAAAATAGACCGAATCCCAAACAAAATAATTAAGAGCAGACTAAAATTCAACCAAAACATTGTTACGAACATCAGAAGGCATAAATGGACCTGAGCTGGGCACGTAGCTAGACTAAGAGATAACCGCTGGATTTACAGACTAACTTTCTGGCAACCAATAGATCACAAAAGAAATAAAGGTAGACAAAAGACCAGATGGCAAGATGACTTTGAAACATTTCTTTAAAATAAGCAAT
This sequence comes from Acanthococcus lagerstroemiae, assembly GCA_031841125.1. Taxonomy (NCBI): domain Eukaryota; kingdom Metazoa; phylum Arthropoda; class Insecta; order Hemiptera; family Eriococcidae; genus Acanthococcus; species Acanthococcus lagerstroemiae. The sequence goes on from CM063107.1 coordinate 22,198,788, forward strand.
ACCATATAGGGTGGCGACCAAAAGAAAGGAATGGATAAGACTGAGGGAGGCCTTGGCCCAGAAGCAGGGTATGTGGCGATAGGAGCTGGGTTGATTAAAGATGATACACTCCTTACCCCGAGGTTACCCAGTTGGAAAATGATTAGAAGGGGCCACCACTCCTCCTACTCAATGGCGCGCTTGCCAAAATTCTCATTCAACTGTACTACTAGGTTATGAGGATATCGTTAATGAAGGATAAGGGAGGAAATAAACGAAATTAAGTTCTTATACACATTCTGAATTGCTCTTCCCAGGATAACTTCGAGGGTCGGCCATAGATATACAGTGTCATGTTCCAGAAACTGAGAATATTTTGTTACCAGAAAATTTTAAACCCTAACTTTCGATTTTTTCTGGGGCGGAGGAAGGGATAATTTTGGATACCGATAATACCCGCAACAAATTCCATCAATCCAATTCATTAGACAGGACAATTACCATTATTTGAATAAAAAAGCATAAGGAGGTGTCCATCATTGTGGATGTTACATACCTATTTTATGTATATATTTTTTTAAATTTTTGTTTGAAGTTGTTTTTCCTCAATTAAGTGGTGTTATGATTCAGAAAGATTGGAAGTATATGTGACCTGGAATCATGAAATGTGCCTCTTGTGCGAAAACCGATTTTTGAGATAAACAAGTATAAAGATGGGATGGTGATAGTGGTGCGCACAGATGTACATCTGTGGTGGTGCGTTTACGCGTTGCTATGACAACCACATTTCGAATTCTTGTTCTCTATCATTCCCGTAGGCCCGTTTCACACAACGCCATGTAAACGGGTGTTTTTAAGCTAATTTTTGAATGCAATCTGTGGGAAAACTAATGAAGACAGGAAGCTGCGATTTGTTTCATTCGAAAGAGCGTGATTTTTTATACAAGAATATTGTCAAGAAAGTGAAAAATGTTTTTGGACACCAGAGGCACATTTTATGATTCCAGGTCACATACGTTAAGAAGTTCAATTTTCTGGGGGCGTAGACAGTGGTGGATACAAGGGGGTTTTGGGGGTCCGGACAGCCCCCCCCCGAAATATCTAAATCTGTCTATAGTGAACTAGATCTGTTAGGTTTCGTCTGTAACATTTTTCATTCGGACCCTCCTGAAATTATTTTCTGTATCCACCCTTGGTTGTAAATTTCCGCTATCAGAGTTTTCAGTTCATTCCCATGGTCAATCTCTGACTATAGTGCAAGGATATGTACCTTACATATTTTTCAGCACAACAAATGGCAATACTGGTACAGTTTTGACCCCTGAACATAATCAAATAACTGGCGCAGGTGATAGCACAATTTTCAGAAATGTTCAGGAAAAGGAAATTCTTGAAGCTGTTTTCTCCGTAATCGTAAATTATATCAGTCCTTTTGCCATGAACACGATATCTATCATCGGGGACAAAAGTCGTCCCCTCCTTAAATTTTGATGCTCCTACTCTGTAAATGTATTGAATATTCTCTCCTGCATGTAAACTAAGAATTATAAAGGACAAAAAAAAGTCTTAAAGAAATGACACTTTAATAGTCTTAATTTCTGGAGAATGACCCACAATCAGAATTATCACACGTTCGAGTTTGCTTCCTGGATTCACCACCGGACATAACCTTGGGAAAACTACGTCATTATGTTCGACCGACTGTGCGTAATACGTACCTTTGACCACAATTTTCAAAATACTTTTGAGCACCCAGTCCCTGAAACTTTTAATTTATCGACGCTATTCGAGTATATACGCGTCAAACGAGCGCATAGTGCCTTGAAAATGCGCGCTCGGTGTAATTCAACGTGACAGGTGAAAATTACACAACGAGGAAAAAAACGATTCGTTAATTAAAGCTGCCAAATTACGTGGAAAAGGTGTATAAATCGCACCAGTGCTGTGTGCAACAGTTCGCCGAACATTATGAAAAATCTATATGTTATATGAGGTGGAGGGGGATAGGGCGGGGGGCATTGAAAAACGCTGACGCGAGCGTGATTCGGCCGCACGTCTGCGTAATAATGGGATGCGAGGCCGTGCGGTTGATAATTCGACGAGCACCAGCGACTGTACGAAATTCGAAATTCCAAAACGTATAGTATATATTCGGTTTACAACCGTCGTTATTTTTCAAACGAGCAAATTAACGATGAAACAATTCCTTAAACGACTGCACACTGCGTAGTGCGTACGAACATTACGCTACACTTGCTAGCTCGACTAAAAGCCCGAATGTGTGCGAAGTATTTCATTCGAGCGGCGCGCAATGTTGACAAAAACTGAGAACACCAGACACGGGACGTACATTGTATAAACACTCAATTCTAACAAAAGTCATTTACGCCTTAATGATTTTCAAACAAAGAAAACCATTCGTAGTGAAACTCACTCGTATTTTGTACCTGGCGAGTAAATGAAAAATTAAATGAGGTTTGGCTTCCCGGTCGTGATCACCGGCACTTGCAGGTTCGGGGTCACAATCATTTCATAAACAAGTTGTCTGCGGGCGGGGACGGGCTGAGGGTCGGGAATTCGGGAACTTTCCCGAGAGGTCCTTACACAATGATGTCCCTACTGGAAAGCGAGGCCTCAAGTAAGGATGACATCATATCTGCCCGAAAAATGTGAATAGAAACATTTTGGGGGCCAAAAGCGGATTTTGATGAAAATGTAAGGCTAGGTGTCAGAAACAACATATTAAAAATCCCGCCCCAAAAAGCTGTGCGAACTATTCTGTGGCACGTTTTAGCCCCCCAAAATCAGTTTTCTGCAAATATATCAAAAAGTTGAAGTCCTAGAAAAAAATTTTCAGACCATAATTATTCCTTGTAAAATTTCCTTTACCATGGTGTATTTGAAGTTGAGTATAAGCCTCGTTGTCAGCCTAAAAATGTCCTTGAAAGTAGTCACATTTTCAACTTTTCATAAAAACGAACAGATTTCCGCGAATATCTCGAAATTATCAACTCCTACAAGAAAGTGTATCATATAAAAAAGATTTCTCGTGAAATGTACCGCAACCCCCTCCCCATCAAGAATGCGAATAAGTACGTAACGAAATTTCTCGAAAAGCCCGATGTCACGCCCAACTTTTGGAATAAGATTTTTTTCATAAAGCCAACATTACAGCCAAGGGGGCCAGGCTGAAACTCAAGTGCCACCGACCCTACCTATACCTCCATCGGCGGGGATTTCTTCCGTTACAAGTCAGGCTATGCGTTGACTCAGGGGTACGCCACGTCACGGTTCCACAGTCTACAGTAATGGAGGAATTGTGTGCCTCAATAGAGCCACATGGCCCCAAAAGAGGTTCGATTGACCATCACAGTTACGGGGTGAGGAAGTCGAGGGTGGCCCATCATGTAGATACGTCATTCATGACCTTTATCCGCATGAAGCCACGGTTCTCCCGCAGTGGGGCAGTAACCCGGGGACAGCGTGAAGTCGGATCCAACATTGTTGTAACGTTTCTTTTTCACTCGTGTATACATTTCGTAAACTTGGCGTGGAATTTGCAATGGGTTAAAAGCATTCGCGTTCAGCCCCCAATTAAAATTTGATTTTTTCTTAACGTGAGGGTTTTCGCCCGACGTCCGATCATATTATGAGTTAGTTGAAACACCCCTTGTAAGACCTAAACGGGAGGGGGCATGGAAATAACCCCTCATTTCGGCTTGTATAACCTAAATTAATATCGTATTTTTCGTATGGTTGGGTATTTCATCTGCGATTAATTCGACTATCGTATAGTTTTTGATCTATTTTAGTCCAGAGTCGTGGGCGGGGGCTGACGCATGTTTAACGCCATGTCTTCGCTAGTATACCGAATACCAAGTGGGTAGAAGAAGGTAATACTCGGCGAGAGAAACAAACAACTTTAAATTGTTAATAAAAATTCTTCGATTGCTTTGTGGCGTCCTCTGAGCTGATTTTGAGATATCTGATTCACATCAGGGTGATGTCAAGTAAAATGGGTCTCCTTAAGTGTGCATTTCCTTTTCTCCCCTCCTTCGATCCACCTTCGAAGGGCACCCTGGCGGGTTTTTCAGACAGTCGGTACTAGTGAAGACGACGTTATCCCTATCAGCTGTATGGGAGTCCAGTGGGTGATTTTTTGAGATATAGTTTTGGAAATAGCGAACTAAGTAGTCAACCCTGTCCCCACTGGCATACGAAATGTGTTAAGGTTATTTTGGATACCAATCACGTAGAGAATATGTTTGCAATATTCACCCAATCCATTAATCCCGCTGGTCGGCTGGTGAACGTGGTCAGCGTTTTCGTATTCTTGGCGAAAATACCACACGTAAGTTAATTTATTGGTGCGTGCAAAGGGTCCTCGGGGGCTCCCTCAACTTGTGTCCACATGCATCGGGATTGCACAACGGACGACGGTGTTTGTTAATGATGGAGTCACCTCATTTTATTTTAGTGTTTTGTCATAGGTGATGGTTCTGGGTCACATTTGCCTTATTCTTTAATTTCATGGTAATCCCATGCGTTTTTTAATTCGTTGTCTATCACCTGGCCTTGAGCCATTTTAATGAAATCCAAAAGCATAAGTATGAAAACCAAAAGGTAATTTTAGTCGCTATTGTTTCACATCGCCTTCAAGTGAAGAAGGGACAATTTTCCTTCCGCGTACTCCTCTCGGTCCTAAGGACCAAGTGATTTTCTTTTTTCCACGGGGAGAGGTCTCATGCCCATGGCTTAGTGCAATTTCCTAAATAGAATATACGTGTTGATTTTCCGTTGGATATGGTTTCGTAATTTCAGTGAAGTGGACTTGGAACTACTTTATCTTTTCTATATGTACACAGACGTACCACTGTGCTTAGTAATTGATTTTGGTACGTGTCGCATCTTGGACTTTTTCAAAATTAGTTTTCCCTTTGGTGGACCTCTTTTCATTCAGGGACATGAAGAGGGGGTTCCCAAGTAGTGCACGTCCATCCGGATGGCTCAGGTCTTCAGTGCTACTTCGCTAAGGAAGTACGCTGGAGGCACGGGTCATCGTGAACTCGCCCGGACCCCGTGGGGCTTGGTGGTGGTTTGTGTTTAAACTCCCATAAGTATGGTGATAGTAGGCTGAACGTTCCCTTGCAGGAGTTATTAGACTCCTTCGTCAGCAATCTACTATCGGCAATTTCCTACAGGTGAGATCCTTAGAGGAAATTCATTCTTCTTTCGGTCTTATTTCGAAATTTGGGGGAAATTTCGCTACATACTTATTGGCATCCCTGCCACTAAGTAAGTTTGGAATGGGAAACCCTCAATATACAGGAGAAAAAAACTACACACAAGAGCTATTATGATTCTTGGTGAGGGTTAAAATTATTTTCATCACCCACTTTCTCGTAGGAGTTGATAGTTTTGAAATATTCGCAGAATTCTGTTTGTTTTTATGGAAAGTTGAAAATGTGACTACTTCCAACGACATTTTTAGGCTAACTATGCGGCCTATACTCAACTTCAAACACACCATTTAAAGAAAAATTTACGAGGAATATCTTTTGTCTGAAATTTTTTTTCCTAGGACTTCAATTTTTTGAAATATTTGCAAAAAACTGATTTTTTTTTTTGGGGGGGGGGGGCCAAAAGCATGCCACAGAAAATTTGGCACAGCTTTTTGGGGGCGAGATTTCTAATATGTTGTTTTCGACACCAACCCTGACATTTTTCAACAAAATCCGCTTTTGGCCCCTAAAATGTTTCTATTTTTCATTCATCGCCTGTACTAATACCACAACATTTAAAAATATGCTACTCAACATAAATCAATACAACTTTATTCACAGATATAGCAAGATTGGTTATCCTCTTCAACATAGAGAATATGAACTCAAAGTTGGAATTTACTGCAGCTCATCCATTCTTCTCCCTGCTCATCTCCAATGTATCTTTCTGAAAAAAGATAAAATTATATAACAAATTCAATATCAAATGAGCAGGCAGTAAAGCAGATGACAATTTTTCTTAACCTATGGCAGTAAAAACATTCCGCATCATCTGTTTCCGAATCACTTTCATGAGTCAATCTCCATTGGGTTATCTACGTCTTCACTATCCAATGAATCTTCATTTTGAAAACGTCGTCTTTATTTGCAACTTGTGTAGTTGGCTTTCTTCTCATCTTTCTTTTTCTTGTTGTTTTTTTTTTCTTCCCAGCCACTCCAGGTTTCACCTTATCCTCCTTCACTGATCCCCTTATTCTGACGCAGGCCCATTTGGGACGCTTCCGGGATAAGGGGTGCGGTGTCCCAGGGCCAATTTGGCATGCGTGCATCGCCATACGCTCCTCTATCATCGAATCCTCCTTCACTGCTGTAGGTTTCGTTTTTCGAAAATTTTCTCTCTCTTCCTTTTTCAAAGTCCTTTGTTCCGAAGTCTATTCCTTCGCTCTTTCTATTCTCTTATTCAATTCTTCCCTGGTCACTTTCCTTTTTTGCCTTTTCCCGTTCTAATTCTTCCTCTTTTTCTAGTTTCACTTTAGCCTGCTCCCGCCAGACTCTGACGTCATCGCTAACAGAACGCGCTCTTGTGTTTTGTTTTTTTCTTCAATTGGTTTTGGTCAGTAAGTTTTCTTTCAGGCGAGGAGAGATTTAACGTTGCACTGAAATGAGGTAAAACTTCGATGTCCGTACCAGTACATAGCTGTTTTTACAGGTGTTGAAACTGCTGGAACGGTTGTTCAATCTAGAAGTTCACAAATAATTATGTAATAGCAGAGATTTCATTTTCAGATTAACAAAGAGAGTATTCCATTGTTACTTTTTTTCCATCACAAATTTTCTTCACAAGGTTGTGACTGAGTGAAGTAGAAGCTATAATTTCTCAACCGATCTTTTGTAATTGGGAATCTTCTTTGGGCGCACTCCACAATCCACGTGACTGAATCTTCTTCTATCTTGGGGGGTAATGTAGGATCCGGATCTACTGAGTTTTTTTAATACTTTCTTTCATTCTTGGCTTTCAACATCTATCGGGGCATGCTTCTTTGCAGCAGTTGCAACCTTCATGTCTTTCCTCACATCAAAAATGGCCTTTTCTATCCTGCTCGGTGAATAGCTTCTTCACGGTATTTTTTTTGCCATCTATTAACAAAGCACACAGACATATTACTATAGGTATTCCGACTTGTAATACCTATATTCAGTTATTTTATTCAAAAATGAATATTAGCAACCACTTGTGACATCACAATATTTTGATTGATGACATTTCGTGACGTCCACTAAACATTATGTAATTCTACTGTCTATAGTGTCTGCCACTTACTATTTTTTATTAACTAACTATTTTTCAAGCAGGTACACCAACAATTAAACCACATCTCTACTTTTAATTCCCTGTAGCAATGATATATTTCTGTTAATTTTTAAATCTACCATTCGATTTTGGTAAATCAACTTACCTTAAGAGTTTTTATAAGAATCTTTATCAAAATCTATGATATCACAGAATTTTCCAAATGTCTTTATAAGTTTAAAAACATTGAATCATGCTATCTTACTGGTAATAAAGACTATATATATACGGTACCTACATCATAACAATCAGTGCTGCCAATGTAGGTACGCTTTAAACGCTATATCTAGAGGTAAACAACCACCAAGAATGTTATCCATTAGGAAGTGCCATCTACTGGAGAATGACATACCCAGACGTGATAAGCTATTCGTAAAGGTTAACACTTGAGCTAAGAACTAATGACCTTGACTGGTAAGCTAAGGGATACAGCTAACAGATGAAGCCAGTGAATGGCTAGCTAAGGACTAACGCTTCAGGGCTAAAATTCAAACAACTAATGGCTAAAAGCGAAAGGCTAATTACTTTGCCGCGAAGTGCGATAAACACGAAACCAAACGAACAAAAACAGATCAGATTCAGAAGTCCAGATGTTCAGAATTCAAGAATGACAAAACGCTAACCGCAACAGAGCCGGATTAGCTTTTCATTAATGATATCACTACACGAACTAACGGATTCGCTAATGTTCACATCCTTCTTCAATAGCTACCTATATAAGCTAACAGTTAGCTGATATTGACTAAAACTGCTCGGCTAATGACTTAAAGCTAAGGCTAATAAACTTTTCTTGTTGTGCAGGAAGTGAACAACGAATCTGCGGTAAAGATGGAAAATTAGCCAATCAACATCGTCCTTAAAATGGCGATCATGTCGTGATTAAGGAGCCTGAAAGCTTTTAGCGACTTTCGTCATGACAATCTTTCGCGACTTCATTGTCTACACCGAAAACACCAACGAAAGAAGTTTGCGACTGCGTTGCATTTTCATTTTGGAATTTTCACAAATAACTCGTTCCAGGGTCGATGGAAAAGAGAAGAGAAAGGATGCAAACATTTATTTAACGGTCCGGTGAAAAGAAGTCCGAGAGCGGCATTCACAATTAGTATGATAAATGGCTGAAAGAGTAGAGCGAAACTTTCATGTACGATTGCACCTCGGTGGTGGATTCTTTCGACCTTTTGAATTAAAATGCGAAGCACGGAGCTGGAATTCTTTGACAATAGGATCGAATAGTGAACCACGTTCGAACGTAAATTACGCATAATTCAGGGACAACTAAACTCGTCCACGTAGATGAAAAGGTGACCGTGCCTATACATGTATAGTTACCCTTTGTTGTAATACTTCCATATTTCATCCCTATTGGCAAAAAACGCATGTAGAAAGATGCTGCTCAGAGCGGCGTTCTGAGTGGCATGAAATGAGACCATTCTGATGCACTTTTGTGCGCCACTGGGTGCATTAATGCATTCACTGAATGGCGTATGGCGTTTTTTGTATAAAAACATGCTGCTGATTGTGGTACTGCGCATGTTTGTTGAGTGGCATATATGGCTCTGTCCAGCGTTTTTTCTTAATAATATGCCACTGGAACTGATACTGCGCATCTTAATTGAGTAGCGTTAATGATGATAATTGGAGTGGCGTTTTTATTTTGATCAGTGCGCTGTTGTTAGGGTTACTGCGCATCCTGATTGAGTAGCGTTAATGATGATGCGGTTAATGACCAGCAACTTTAGATGGCATACTAGTGGCGAAATTAGCAAAGTTTCAATTTCCAGAAGCACCTCTTTGTGGCCCCCCTCGCCCACTTGAAGTGAAAATGTTCGCTTTCCGTTTCCATTTGCCAAGGTTGTTTTTCTCTCAGTTGTTGTGTACAATAAAATTATCTATTAAAAATCAACACAGAAAAAAGAGGGAACAAAAGTGCACTCAAAAATAAAACAGGAAACAAAACAGTAGGTAAGCAATTATATTATATTATATTTAAATTTCCTCAAACTCTAGCGTTCGTATATGTTTCTCAAGAGTTGGTGATTTTGCCGGTGGGCTTGGTGATTTTGCCGGTGGGCTTGGTGATTTTGCCGGTGAGCTTGACGATTTTGCTGGCGGGGCCGGCAATCCTTCTGTTGCTATAGCTCCTTTTTTATTTTTCTTGGTGAACTGATCTTGTCTTGTTTTGAACCACATTCGTAAAATGTGATCCAGATTCTCCCATTTTATGTCGGGATATTCCAACAGTAGAAAATCTAATAAAAATATAATGATGTTTCAATGCATAAATATATTATAGCATTGTTTCTTGGTAATAATTTAACATACGTACTACTTAAGGTTAACTTACAAAATTTGAAATCTTTCTTAAGAAACAGGTATTTTTCAAATCAAGAAGTCTGGTTTTTTCAAGTTGAGAGCTTATAAGTAAGCCAAAGAGAGTAAAAAAGTAACGCCATAATACACGAAACATACCTACATATAATCAGCTTCAGAGTGATAAATTAAAAAAAAAAAATCAAAGTTATAGAAATACTCGGCGCATTCAAAACCAAAAGCAGTCAGTAAAATGAATGTAATTTATGTACAAATGTAATGCCATGTAAGAAAGATACGTTTAACCGACGTTTACGTATGTTTTCATTTTAAAATTTGAACTTTCCTTCGTAATAACCTATGCTTAGTTAAAGCGGGATAGTTACGTATAATCAGTGCCCTCCCCCTCCAGGTAGAGACCTATTGACAGAGGAAATGAAATGCATACGAGTACAATATTTATTCTTACAATATTATGCGAAATACTTTCAGCACACATACAGAAAGAGCCATTCAAGTCCCTCCTTTCAGTTTTTTCTAAACAAATGATCGGATCGTTTCGAACAATGTAAGATAATTTTTTAGCAGGGTCTAGTGCTTCTGGATTAAAAAACAATTTCTTCCTCTTTCCAGGGAACCTCTGGCATAGACCATAAAATGAAAAACGTTGACCCTGACGCTTATGTAAATCCCCTCACTCCATTTTGTCTGGCTAATTAGGATAGCCTATCTCTGTAACAAGGTCTAGTTTTTTTTATGCACGAAATTCTTTCTCCCCCTCCAAGGAGAACTGGTATCAACCACAATAGTGAAAATGTTGAAGTATGTCTTCAGGCATAATAGAAATCCATGAGAAATTATCAAAAATTCGTTAATTTTGGGTACAGGGCCTAACACAGACCAAAATCCATCCAAAATCAAAATGTTATGACTTATAGCAGCAAACAAACCAAACTATGGGAAAGAGAGCTTCTGAGGTCGCTTATTTCAAATATCAAATTGATGTCCCGATGCAGCCCAGCCTAGGCCTTTAAAATCCGAAATTTATAGGGAAGGGGGTACAAGTTAAAATTATGGATTTTAAAACTCTGGGACGGGCTGAACTGTGTAGATGAAAGTAATATATGACCTTGATAAACCACTTTTCAATAGTTTGTTATCTAGGTCATGTCACTTTGATTTTGAATGGATTTTAGCCGGTTTTAGGACTTTGTTTCCCAAAACTTGACCAATTTGGAATTTATTTCCACCCATTCATATTTTGGTGGAAGTGCCTTTTCCAACAATATTATGTATGAAGACATGCCACGGATTTGTGGTACAAACTAGTCCACCACGAAGGGGACAGAAAAAATGCTGTGCACAAAGAGGTTTTTGAAGGGTGGGATATGCTAATTAGTTTTGGAGAAATCCGACAACTATTCGGAAAAAAAAGGTGAAAAATGAAAAAAAAAAACAGTGGTGAGTGATGTATGTGGGTCACCTTGCATGTATGCACATGGAGTGATCCCACTCTCCCAAACTATCATATGAGAAAAAAAATTAAGAATTATATGTACCGAAGAAGCCTCAGGGGTGAGGGATGCTGAAAATTGCGAACAGAATGAATATCAAACAGGTCGTGTAGGTATAAAGGTTCTTCAGATTGCGAATTCACATTATTTTTTTACTATGTTCATCGGGGGCAACGAAATCCCAAATTTTGGAAGTGGTAAACTAGCAGTCATTTCAGTATTGGATTTTTTGATTTTGCGGTCCTCCGATAAGCTCAAATGAAAAGACAATGCAATACTCGGAACGAACGACCTGAAGAACCCTATTCCAATGATTTATTCAATAGATTATCGAAGGAGGGCAAGAGGGACTGCTGCCCCTCATACATTTGGCGGAGTGAAAGTATTGTTTTGCCCACCCAAAAAATGTCTGTGCTGAACCCATTCAAGAGAAACCTCTTCTACTCATCCATACCATATTACAGGATGCAGTATTTTTACGCACTTTCTGGCATAATTTTTGGAAGAAATTACATGTGGTGGTAAATTTGCTCCCTCCATTAAAATTTATCCTGCAACAGTTTTCGATTTTTGGGCACCACTGAGAGCCTTGAATTCTTTTTTTACCAATTCGTACTCAGAGTAGTGTTAAGCTCTCCGCCAATTTGCAAAAAGACATACTGTAGATTTAACAATTTTTTTTACATAGTCCCCTGAGAGAGTGAGGGAGGGGACGAAATGTGAAGTATCTAGAACCCCTGAATGACTACACTTTGCTAAAGAATCAGTACAATTTGTTAAAATCTGAAAAATTTGTAGCGAGCTAATATCTCACATGCATAATATTACGAGCTGCGCAGGTATGCAAATTATTTATATTACTTATGTGGTTTATTACATACCTTTAATAACATAGTAAACTTTGGTACTGCGGAAGCAGTGTTTGTTGTTGGTGCCCCTATAGTTGAATTTTAAACTGAGTTCATCAGAAATGGTCCACCGTAATATGTTTCTTATGGTAGTTCGAGCATTTTTCGTACTCTTATGTTTCTTCAAGAATAATTCCTATAAGTGAAATGAAAAATAATATAATGGAAATGATAATGTTCATGACGGTATAACAAATCAAAAATTTTGGAAGACTTATTAGAAACTTACATAATTATTTTGAATGACGTTGTCATCAACGTTCTCCTCCAGTTTCTCACTGAACTTTTGAAAAGCGTCAAGAGTTTGAAAAGGTAACTTGAAATTTCCTAGTTCAATCTCTTTTCTCTTCTTCGGGGTGGAATTCTGAGAAGTCGCTCGCGCCACCATTTTTTTTGGAGTATTACTGAATTTTGCCCTTTGCGACTCAACAACTGTAGACACTGAAATAAATGATGTACACACATGTTCATTTTAAGATCTGCGATGAACTAAAAAGAATGTACACACTTAAAATGTGAACGGCTTTATGCATACAGTGATTTTTTATAACAGGCGTCAGCTCGGTTACAGCTTCTCCCACGATTTTTTTTTAGAATTATATCGTCTCGAAGTATTTCTTTGACATGAATTTCTACCAGGTCTCGGACCTTTTTATGCCAACTTTGTGGAAATTCAGCAGTCGTATCTTGAAACGAATAGTTCAAATCTATAATAAAAGTACAAGAAATGAAATAACAGAAATTAATTCATGCAAAAGTTGTTGCCGCGGCACACGCTGACATTTAACTGCTAATGGTCGTTATTATTCCAAGACTAAAAAAAAATCAAAACCAGATATGTCGCATCCATTAATGCTCATGGAATCTTCAGTCGCATGAACAAAACTGAGTAGATATCATTTGGAAGTATTTTTGTTCTGAAACCTCAGCCCTGAGTAAAGTATTCGAAATACCCATTGTTAATTACCAAGCACGCTGTCTTGCTGGTTAGCATCATTTGTTCCTTCAAACGGCATACTGTTACACATCTCAGTGACGAGCATATTTTGTAAGTCCGTCACACTGGTTCCAATGGCGGCTTTTAGATTTTCGTTATCTGTAAATGTTAAAATGAATATTTTTAATATGAGCAGTAGAACAAGAGTCGATGTCTTAGGATTGTACAATACTAAGTCTTCATCTGCAATTTTTGATTATGCTAATCACTAATTAAAAGGAAACATTTTTCTGAAAGTAACAAATGTCTGGCTAAAAACAAATACAAGAATGGAAGACTTTTGTAGCATTTTACACGACTTCTGAATTTTGAGGGGAATGTTTCAAAACTTTATTTTAAGAACTCTAGACAACTGTGCACACAATAAGTATATAGGCACTCATTTTTATTTTAAGGAAACTCTAGGGTTCTGCTTCCCAAATTCCAGATGTAATGTAGATATTATTTGTATTTTGTATGTACATCACCTATCAAATCACACATACTGCTTCCCCAAGTTCCTGACAATGGATTAGTAGTTGACTTTAGTTCGTTCATTGAGTTTTCTAACATCTGCTTATCATCATGAATCTCATTCACCAGCAGCTTGCGTGGATCATCATCACAAGTTCTAAGCTCGAGCAGCGTTGTTTCAGGATTTTTTTCAGCTGTAACAGAACAGAATAAAAGAGTCCATTTAGCTTTGAATATTAAATTCTTCGGGAATATCACATAATTTTGGTATTTTTCATCGTAAAAATTTTTGATCAAAATTATTTGACTACTTTTTTATTGTTTTTTGATTTTCATATTTAATTTTGAAAATTCAATCATTCCTGATGTTTCTTGCAGTAGTTCAATCGACCCGGAGCCAAATGATGCTAGAGAGGGCTCAGCCTCCTCCCCCCTGGTTAGGTATCCACCCCATCTGGAAAAAGTAAATCTTGTTGAAAAATGCGGATCGCAGGCGTACGACGGCCCTCCTCCTGATATAGAATACTCCATTTGAGAAAATTTATCTCTAAGACACTGATTGAGACTCCATTTTCAGTAATTTATATTATAGCATGAGAATGCTTCATTTCAGATTGGGCGTAGCATTTCTAACCAACCAAATCAAGAGAATTATGTTCAATTTCTTGCGCTGGGCATCTGTTTACATTTGAAGAAAGTTGGGCTTTTATATTATATAAAAGGTTTTTGTTGGATATAAGTGTAAATGCATGTTCATGTCCCTATACAACGTTGAAATGTGAGTTAACACTAACTCCAAAATTCGGAGTCAGTGTAGGTATAGGTAGGACAGTTTTGTAGCTCTTTTGCATGTTATTAAATCACGATTTACTTACTTGTATTTTCCGGGGTTTTGGGACACAGATCAGTAGGCGAAAATATTTCATCAGCTGACTCGGTCCTTGTTTGATTTTTCTCAGGAATTCCACTGACGACTGCACCGCGTGATATCTCACCAACTGTAGAAGAATAAAACGTTCACTTCAGTACAGAGTGTGAAGTCTTCATGAATACTTAGATCATATTTCAGAGAGAACCATATATTGAGAACTCCTCTGGTACGAGTATTGGCTCTCTAGAACCAAGGCTTAAAAGTTTCTGAAGACAACCCCCAACTATTCCTGAATCAATTCGATAACCAGTTGAAAAAGAATCCAACTTGTCAACATTACCTGCGGGATTGTTTGTATTTCGTGTATTCATTCCAGCAGTCTGCTTTTTATTAAAGCATTCCTCTTTTCTTTGCCTCTTCTTGTTGACTGCATTAAGAACTATATCTCGTGAGCCCGCGATACCCATCTGTATGCCAGTTCTGTGGCTGCCTATAAAGAGTAGACGGTGGAAATTAAAATGTATACAAATAATAAAACAGTACGTACATGGTGTCTACAAAGAGGAGGAACTGAAAATAAGGGATTTCAGGCAATTCTTATACAACTTCCACAAGCTTGTGGTTAACATATTGACCTCTTAAATCCACAGTGAAAATGTAATTTCATTTTTCGGGAATTCACCTCCTTTTTCTCAAAATTATGGACTTCAAATGGATTCACCGAGCTTTTCTCTAAGTGTATAATGGCGGTGGGAGGTTGGAATTAATCGACGGGCAGACACCAGGTAGGTAGTAACAGAAGTGAGGTTTTCCAAAACGTTGAACTATTTTCTTTTAAAAATAGGCAGTTTTATTCATTTTAGACTTGATATCTTCCTACTTTCACATATTACCCTCATTACCCTCAACGGGTCTTGATTTTTGCTACTGATAAGAAATCAATTCGTGTGCTATAAAACTTACTCTTTCGTTCAAAATGGAAAGACGTCATTTTCGGAGGGGAAGGTAGCCTAACCTGTCCACCGTCTTTCAATTTTTTTCTCTGTTTTTCATGGTGTGGCAGTATGCCACCCACGGATGAACTGCTGCTGGCTTCTTCGCAACAGGCACTCCTTAAATTTTGGGCATTACGAAACGTATCTAGAAAAATTCAAATTAATTTTAAGGCAACCTAAAAGGCACTTTTAATCATGCTAATCAGTTAGAAGTGTTCAACGTCTATTACAAAAATCTTCCGTTGCCTCTAAAAATTATGAACCAAACTATCGCCATTCTACTTTACTGAAGCATTATTCTGGTGCTTCTTCTGTATAATGCGACTGG